>CM062917.1:132140793-133433293 GCA_031878705.1 Tapirus indicus | reverse complement strand
TCATATAATCAATAAACTAGATCCAAGGTAAATCAGGGTATATGTGGATTTTATGATATTCTGATTTAGAGTAATTGTTAGATTTCAATGTTCTACTCATACATATGTTTAAATGTTAGCAACTGACAAGCCAGTGCCAGATTTTGAAATCTTTCAGTTTTAAGGAAATCTGTTTTTAAAGATTTTTTAAAACTTTGCTCCCTACTTCAGAGATATATTTCTGGACATTATAATCAATCAACCAATTGATTATGTCATTAAGATACATTTATTATTACTATGTGATGAAGTAATCAACTTGCTTTTTAAAAATAAATTTTAAAGAATCATTTAACTAGTCTTGTACTTATGTTTATCCATTTATCTTTAAAAGTGTACTTAGCTGAAACATGTAGATAAAAATAAGGCTGTATGTTTTCTATTTAAAACTATTTTTCTTCAAGCTATTTATCTATATAATATCAGGTAATTATCTGTTTTCAGGTGAGATTTCTAGATGCTGCAGTTAATTTAAATAAAATCCATTTCATTCTCTATGGATCTAATTTTATTTCTCAATTAACAAGCTCTGATTTCTTTTACATTGAAAATACTATCTTGCTAATGTTTTCTGCAAATGAAATAAACATATATCCATATCACAGGAAAATTTTAAATATGATATTGTTATAGAAGAGAATAGGCAGGATAACTTTTCTTAAATGTAAGCATAATCCACTGAACTGTATTTAAGGGTGATAAAAATATTTGACAATGAAGAAAATAACATAAAGAAAACAAGATAGATGGAAAAGATTTGCAGATAAGGAGTCAGAATAGAAGGATAAGCACCTGACTGGACTTTAAAAGTCTCCAACTACTTGTCTGTTATAAAATCTTTTGGCTCAGGTAGTGGGAGAATTTAAGTCAAATTTTTTTTGTCTTGAATAATATTTTATTTTCAAGTAGAGATTGAAGGAGATAAGGAAAGTTGTCTTTGGGTGGTCCTGAAGAAAACAATAAGAATTACTCATTTATAAAAACTGGACTTTAAGGAAAAATTATATGAAGAGGAATAGTCTGAAGAAGAGAAGGTTGAATAGGAGTGCACGTGTGTTAGGAAAGATCCTAAGTGCACCAAAAACAAAGTAAAAAGACGAGGAAAGCCTGACCTAGAGACCAGAGGTCTCATAAATATCATAGCACAGGTAAACTTACTCATATTGATACTCACTGTCTTGCTTGATAATATTGCAAAAGTACAAGAAGAAGATGTTTTATTAAAGGAGCTGAAATAATGGGTAGACTGAGACAAAACAAAGAAAAACTAAGATACAAGGTGAGTCTGTGTGTCAGATGTATTTAAATCATCTCAGCTTAATTTTTAACCAAAAATGTCAAACACTAATATCAAAGAGCACAAGATTTCTAATAGTGTGGTTGCTGTAATATAATTTGCCAAGTGGAAGTACCAGCTGAGTTCAGCTATATTCCAAGGAAAAACACTGTTGCAGAAAAAGCACAGGAATGGCTCTCTTTGGGCACATTGCATACATTGGCATTTTATTTCTCCGCTACCTGCTTCTCTTTCTTTTCTCCTTTGCTTAGTATGTACTACTCTTTGGAGTCTCCAAAAGGAACAAATGAAAGAGAAAGACACTTATCTTTATTGCCTTATGGAAGTCTGCTGCAGCTTATAGTGTCTCTATTTTAAAATGTAATTTAATCAAAATATTAAGTTATATCTTAGTGGTGAAGTTACAATGATTTCTATTCTGTTTTCTTTCTTGAATTGTCCAAATTTTCTACAATGATTATATACCTACATGATCATATATCTATCATATGTCTATAATCATAAGCAAACCAACAAATTTAAAGGAAATAATGGGTCTATTTATTTCATTCCAGTTAGCCACTTTATAGTTCTATTATCCCTTTGATATTCTGATCATCATACCCTTATAAAAATCTGGTATTAGTTTAAAAATTATTTAGGGAATTCTAAATCAATTGCTTAGCTCAAGGACTCATTATAATCTGAGAACCTTTGGTAAATTGAGGATCAAACACAGCAGTCTGTCCTAGATTTGGGGAGAGGAGGAAACAATAAGGGGCAAGTTTGGTGCTACAGAGGAATACTTGTAGAGAAATTTCAAAAAATTTAAGAATTCCAAAAACAACATGGATGGTGAAAATGAGAGAGAAAATTGAGTTTAGAAAAATTCTGAGGAGAGTTGAAACAAACTAAGGCTAATCAGTAGTTTGGTAATTGTAAGACAGAATGCCTGCTGAGATTATAAGACTTTACATAAGATATTAGCAGCCAAGAAATTAAGGAGATCAATTATATCCTGAAATACCACTACAAGGTGAAGGAAAAAGCTAAGTTGAAATGACTGACTTTTTCAGGTCTTATTGTTATTACTATAAAGAGCAAAACAGTAAGGTAGAGAGAGAGAGAGATAGGTCATACTTGGTATACTTATTACATATAGTGGATTGTTTCTATGTTCATGCTGTTTTCAATCAAGGAAACTTTTTCTTTATTATTTTTTACTTGAAAGAGATAGTGGATGACATTGTCATTGGTGAGCCATGAAAGTCTTATTGTTAGATAAAGAAGATAGTCCTGGAGTTCTTTTTGTTGTCTCTGAAAACCTGCTCTCCAGAGAATCGATACAAATTTTCTAAACCATATCCTTTTTATACTTCAATGTTTGTTCAGCAATGTCTAACTTCAAATTGTGAATTATTAACTGAAATATTACTTAGTATGTGTTTTATTGGTCAGCTAAACAACTAACTTTCAGACATAACTTTCCTTTCCAAAAGCCTAATAATTTTTTTGTAATAGTTTAACACCCCAGTATAAGCATAGTCTTTTAACTAATTGAGAAGCAAATGTAAATGCAAATATACAAACACTAAGTATTAATGATATTATTGCTACATTTGGATTAGTTCTGCTTATTAATTCAACAAGCCACCTCTTTTAACAGAAATACTTTACTCACATCATTGAACTATTGTTAAATATAAAAATGCCTTTTTTGTTGGTGCCATGGAGTCAGTTCCAACTCCTAGTGACCCTGCATACAGCAGAGCTGAACCCTGCCCTGCTGGTCTTCTTGCTGCCATCCTGTCATCTTCTGGCACTATATCAGACAGGGCTCCACTGCTACTCATAGGGTTTTCATGGCCAATTTTTTGGAAGTGGTTAGCCAGGGCCCTGTTCCTAGTCTGTCTTAGCCTGGAAGCTCTGCTGAAACCTGTCCACTATGGGCGACCCTGCTGGTATTTGAAATACTGGTGACATAGCCTTCAGCATCACAGCAACATGCAGCCACCAGTTTGACAACTGACAGATGGGTGGTGTGGTTCCCTGACTGGTAAATGAACCTGGGCCATGGCAGTGAGAGTGCTGAACTTAAACACTAAACCACCAGGGCTGGCCATGAAAATGCCTAGATTATAAAATAACTTGTATTCAGATAGTATTTTCTAACCAAGAAGATTTTTTTCAGATCCTATTAACTATGAGATGTATATGCACTGATTTACTAACACTTGATCTAATAATGACACACAGAGATAGAATTGCTGTTACTCTCTCATCAGACGCTTCACCCACTGATGCCTAGAAAGCTGTGCAAATCTAGATTTCTCCAACTCAGTTATCAGACCCAGAGAGGTTCAAGAAGGTTTAAAGGAAGCTCAGGATTAATGGACTGGGATTTTCAGTAGTTAAAGGCCAATATAAATGCTATTTTATCTACATTTTGTACCAAATAGGTTTTGAGATTGGAAAGTTAAATATGAATACACCATCTACATTCTAGACAAATGACATTTGGGAATAAGAAATATGGCAGTCTTTATGGCTCTTCAAAAATATTCTTGTTTCTCTACTTCTGGATAAATGGAGAGAATGCACTTCCTTGTCCCCTTAAACCTCCAGTATGGTCAGATGACTTGCTCTGGCCAATCAAATGAGAATGGAAGTGATCAAGATCATATGTTGTCATATTATGGTCTTCATCTGTCTTACTAATTTTTCTTATTGGGAAAGAAGGACAAGTGCCATTTATTGGGCCCCCTTAAACAATGCAGTAAAAACTGCTTAGTGTCTTATTTTTTCTTCTTTTTCTTTAATAATGAAAAAATTTAAGAGTAGAGTAACATCAGCATCATGGCAGAGTGAGCTGCTCCTTTAGTCTCTCCCCCCTAAGATACAACCAAAAGGACATTCATTAACCAACAGAGGACACCCACACAACACAATAGGACATCTGAGAGATTCATGCAGCCATGCATGTGAAGGTGGGGGTACTGGATCCCTGGGAAGCAGTGGAAGGAGGGGAGTGGATCTCCTCCCCTTCCCCAGCAGCAGCAATCTATGTCATGGGTCCACATGGAGTTGCCCAGGCAGCACATGACTCTAAGAGGAGCTGGGGGAGCAGGCAGGCCTCTGTGAGAATGCTTTCACTTTCAGAGTTGCATCCCAGCCTCCAGGAACGCTCCACACCCAGGTGGCTCAGCCACCATAAGGGCGCCCCCACCAAGCCCAGCAGCCCAGGTGGGCCACCAGTGAGTGCAGAGTGGGCTTGCATGTGCAAAAGAAAGTGCCTGCCCTTCCCTCCTGCCTTGCATGCCAGCTCAGCTGATCAGTCAGGACAGGAGATCTGTGCCAGAACACCTGTGCCTGTGTATGTGACACACCAAGCAGCAGTAGCCAGCAAACGCAGACTAACCATATTGGCACAACTTTCAGTGGAGGGCACAACTTCCAGCAGATGTGGTGGGTTCGGAAAACACAGCTCCTTCCCCCCCAGTGGTGGCAGTTGGAATCTGTGACCAGATACTACCACTATGAGCCAGCAAAGGTCCACTTCATCAAATACCATGAAGAAATACATTAACATTCCAGAACAGAAGGAAAATGGCAAGTCTCCAGAAACCAAACCTGAAGTCACAGAAGTTTACAATCTAAATGACAGAAAATTCAATACAGTTATCATAAAGAAACTCAACAAGTTACAAGAAAACTCAGAAAGACAGTTCAATGAACTCAGGAATAAAATTAATGAGCAGAAGGAATTCTTCACAAAAGAGATTGAAATTCTAAGAAGAAAAACCAAACAGACATACTGGAGATGAAGAACACAATGAATGAGAAAAAAAACACCTAGAAACCTTAAAAAACAGAACTGACATTATGGAGGACAGAATTAGTAATGTAGAGGACAAAAACATAGAAATGCTTCAGGTGGAGAAAGAAGGAGAACTAAAACAAAAACAAAAACAAAAAATGAAGAAATTCTCCAAGAAATATTCAACTCAATTAGGAGAGGCAACATAAGGATTACAGGTATTCCAGAGGGAGAATAGAGGGAGAAAGGAACAGAGAGCTTGTTCAAACAAGTAATAGCTGAGAACTTCCAAAACTTGTAGAAGGTACTGGAATTACAAGTAAATGAAGCCAATAGAACTCCTAATTACATCAATGCAAAAAGACCTCCTCCAAGGCAAACATAGTAAAACTGACAAAGGTCAATGACAAAGAAAAAATATCAAGGGTAGCAAGGCAGAAGAGAATACTCTACAAAGGAACTCCTATCAGGCTTTCAGTGGACTTCTCAGTAGAAACATTTACAGGCTAGGGGAGATTGGAATGATACATTCAAAATACTAAAAGACAAAAAATTTCAACCAAGAATATTCTATCCAGTGAAAAGATCCTTCAGATATGATGGAGAAATGAAAACTTTCCCAGATAAACAAAAGCTGAGTGAGTTCACCACAAGATTCCCCCTGCAAGAAATGATCAACAATACCATCACACCTGAAACAAAAAGGAAAATGTTTACAAGTCCTTGAGCAAGGAGATAAATAGACAGACAAAATCAGAAAACTGCAGCTCTCTATCAGAACAGGTTATCAAACATTTAATTATAACATTAAAGACAAAGGGAAGGAAAGCACCGAAAATAACTATAAACACTTCATTTTAATCACAAACTCACTATACAAAATGGAATAATTGGTGACAGCAACAACTTAGATGGGTAAGAGGAAAGGGATGGAACCTGCTTAGGCTAATGGAGATAAGAGGTATCAGAAAATGGACTATCTCATCTATGAGATCTTTTATACGAACCTCATGGGAACCACTAAACAAAAAAATTAGAACAGAGACACTAATGATAAATAAAGAGAAAATCATCATAGAAAATTACCAACTGAAATGGCAGTCAGAAATACATGGGATGAGAAACAAGGGAAATATAGAACAACCAGAAAACAAGAGATAAATGACAATATTAAGTCCTCATATATCAATAAACACCCTAAATGTAAATGGATTGAATTCTCCAATCAAAAGACACAGAGTAGCTGGATGTATTAAAAAACAAGAGCAACAATATGCTGCTTCCAGGAAACACATCCCAGCACTAAAGACAAACATAGGCTCAGAGTGAAGGGATGGAAGATGATACGCCAAATAAATGTCAAGCAAAAGAAAGCAGGTGTTGCCATACTTATATCAGGCAAAGCAGACTTCAAGATACAAAAGGCAATGAGAGACAAAGAGGGGCAGTATACAATGATAAAAGGGTCACTCCACCAAGAGGACATAACACTTATGAATATATATGTACCTAACACAGGAGCACCAAAGTACATAAAGCAAACATTAACAGTCCTAAAGGGAGAAATTAAAGGCAACACAATAATCGTAGGGGACCACAACACCCCACTTACATTAATGGATAAATCATCCAGACAGAAAGTCAACAAGGAAATAGTGGAATTAAAGGAAAAAATATATAGATAGATATATATAGAACACTCCATCCAAAAACAGCAGAATACACATTTTTCTCAAGTGCACATGGAACATTCTCAAAGATAAACCATATGTTGGGAAAGGAGGCAAGTCTCAATAAATTTAAGAAGACTGAAATTCTATCAAGCATCTTTTCTGACAATAATGCTATGAAACTAAAAATCAACTACAAGAAAAAAGCTGGGAAAGTGAAAAATATGTGGAGACTAAACAATATACTACTGAGCAACCATTGGATCAATGAACAACTCAAAGGGGAAGTAAAAAAATATCTGGAGACAAATGAAAATGAAAATACATCATACCAACTATTATAGGATGCAGCCAAAGCAGTTGTAAGAGGGAAATTCATAGCAATACAGGCCCATCTCAACAAGAAAAATCTTAAATAAGCAATCTTAAATTATATCTAACAAAACTAGAAAAAGAAGAACAAACAAAGCCCAAAGTCAGCAGAAGGAGGGACATAATAAAAATTAGAGCAGAAATAAATTAATTTGAAACCAAACAAACAGTGGAAAGGATCAATGAAACTAAGAGCTGGTTCTGTGAGAAGATAAACTAAATTGACAAACATTTAGCCAGATACACCAAGGAAAAAAGAGAGAATTCTCAAATAAATAAAATTAGAAATGAAAGAGGAGAAATTACAATGGATGCCACAGAATTACAAAGGATTATAAGAGAATACTATGAAAAACTGTATGCCAACAAATTGGAAAATCTAGAAGAAATGGATAAATCTTAGACTCATTTAACTTCCAAAAACTGACTCAAGAAGAAATAGAGAATCTGAATAGACCAATCACAAGTAAAGAGACTGAAACAGTAATCAAAAATCTCCAAAAATTTAAAGTCCAGGGCCAGATGGCTTCTCTGGAGAATTCTACCAAAGATTCAAAGATTTACTACCTATCCTTATCAAACTATTCAAAAAAACTGAGGAAGATGGAACAATTCCTAACACATTTTATGAGGCTAACATCACCCTGATCCCAAAGCCATACAGGACAACAGAAAGAAGGAAAATTACAGGCCAATATTGCTGATGAACATAGATGCAAAAATCCTCAACAAAATATTAGCAAACCAAACACAACAATCCATTAAAAGGATCATACACCATGATCAAGTGGGATTTATACAAGGGACCCAGGGGTGGTTCAACATCCACACCTCAATCAATGTGATATGCCACATTAACAAAATGAGGAATAAAAATCACATGATCATCTCAATAGATGCAGAGAAAGCATTTGACAAGATCCAACATCCATTTATGATAAAAGCTCCCAATAAAATAGGTATGGAAGGGAAGTAACTCAATATAATAAAGGCTATATATGACAAACCCACAGCCAACATCATACTTCATGGTAAAAAACTAAAAGCCATCTGTCTGAGAACAGGAACAAGACAAGGGTGCCCCATTTCACCACTCTTATTCAACATAGTACTGGAGGTTTGGGCCAAAGCAATTAGGCAAGAAAAAGAAATAAAAGTTGTCCAAATTGGAAAGGAAGAAGTGAAACTCTCTGTTTGCAAGTGACATGATTCTATATATAGAAAACCCTAAAGAATCCATCAGAAAACTATTGGAAATAATCAACAACTACAGCAAAGTTGCAGGGAACAAAATCAACTTAAAAATCAGTTGCACTTCTATACTCTAATAACAAACTACCAGAAAGAGAGCTCAAGAAAGAATCCCATTTACAATCACAATAAAAAGAACAAAATATCTAGGAATAGATTAACCAAGGAGATAAAAAACATACCTACTGAAAACTATAAGACATTGAAAGATATTGAAGATGACATAAAGAAATGGTAATATATTCCATGCTTATGGATTGGAAGAATAAACATAGTGAAAATGTCCATACTACCTAAAGCAATCTACAGATTCAGTGCAATCCCAATCAGAATCCCAATGACATTTTTCATGGAAATAGAACAAAGAATCCTAAAATGTATATGGACCAAGAAAAGACCCCAAATAGTGAAAGCAATCCTGAGAAAAATGAACAAGGCTGGAGGTATCATGCTCCCTGACTTCAAAACATACTACAAACTGTAGTAACCAAACAGTATGGTACTGGCACTAAAACAGACACACAGATCAATGGAACAGAATTGAAAGCCCAGAAGTAAAGCCACATATCTCTGGATAGCTAATCTTTGACAAAGGAGCCAAGAACATACAATGGAGAAAGGAAAGTCTCTTCAATAAATGGTGCTGGGAAAACTGGACAGCCACATGCAAAAGAATGAAAGTAGACCATTATCTTACACCATGCACAAAAATTAACTCAAAATGGATTAAAGACTTGAAAGTAAGATGTGAAACCATCAAAATTCTAGAAGAAAATATAGGCAGTACACTCTTTGACATTGGTTTTAGCAGCATCTTTTCAAATACTATGTCTACCCAGGCATGGAAAACTAAAGAAAAATAAAGAAATGGGACTACATTAGACTAAAGAGCTTCTGCAAGGCAAAGGAAACCAGTAACAAAACAAAAAGACAACCCACCAACTGGGAGAAAATATTTGCAAACCATATATCCAACAAAGGGTTAATCTCCAAAATATATAAAGAACTCATACAACTCAACAACAAAAACCAAACAACCTGATTAAAAAATGGGCAGAGGATATGAACACAGATTTTTCCAAAGAAGATATACAGATGGCCAACAGGCACATGAAAAGAGGTTCAACTTCACTAATCATTAGTGAAATGTAAATCAAAACTACAATGAGATATCACCTTACAGCTGTTAGAATGGCTATAATCACCAAGACAAAAAATAACAAATATTGGAGAGGATATGGAGAAAAGGGAACCTTCATACACTGCTGGTGGGAATGCAAACTGGTGCAGCCACTGTGGAAAACAGTATGGAGATTTCTCAAAAAATTAAAAATAGAAATACCATACAATCCCGCTCTACCACTACTGGATATTTATCCAAAGAACTTGAAATCAACATCAAAGAGACTTATGCACCCCTATGTTCATTGCATCATTATTCACAGTAGCCAAGATGTGGAAGCAACCCAAGTGCCCATCAACCAATGAACTGATAAAGAAGATGTGGTGTGTGTGTGTGTGTGTGTGTATATATATATATGTATATATGTATATATATACATATATATATATACTACTCAGTCATAAAAAAGACAAATCATCCCATTTGCAACAACATGGATGGACCTTGAGGGTATATGTTAAGTGAAATAAGCCAGACAGATAAACACCACATGATTTCACTCATATTTGGAAGATAAACAAACACATGGACAAAGAGAACAGATTAGTGGTTACCAGAGGGGAAGGGGTTGAGGGGTGGGTGAAAGGGGTAAAGGGGCACATATATATGGTGACAGATAAAAATTAGACTATTGGTGGTAAGCATGATCCAGTCTATACAGAAACTGATGAATAATAATGTACACCTGAAATTTCACAATGTTATAAACTATTATAATCTCAATAAAATAATTTTTTAAAATTTAAGGCTTTAAATTTTCATCTGAGTTTTCACTGTGTCTCAAGTTATGAAGTGTAATGAAGTGTTCTTTTCATTGCTTTCTAAAAATTTATAAGTTTTTAAAAATTTCCACTTTGATGTAAGGTTCAGCCAAGAATAGAGTACTTAGTTTCCAAGAGATGATATTTTTGGCCACTCTTTTTAACATGTGTTTAGTTTTATTTTTGGATCATGACAAAAGAATGTGCCTGTAAATTTCCTCAAATTTATTAAACTTTTCTTTGTAGCTAACATGATCAATTTTTATAAATCTCTCAGAAACATATTAGAAAAAATTTATTTTCTAGTAAAGGGCTAGAAAATGTGTATACTCACACATTATCCATTACATCACATTTTTTTATTATATGTCAGTTCTCTAAGTTGTGTTCGTTTTGTCCAATCATGTATTAAAGTCTCCCACTATAATTTTATTTTTTAAAAAGTCTCTTTGTATATCTGATAGTTTTTGCTTATACAGGCATACCTCAGAGATACTGTGGGTTCAGTTCCAGACCATTGCAATAGGGTGAATATCAAAATAAAGTGAGTCACACAAATTTTTGGTTTCCCAGTGAATATAAAAGTTATTTTATACTGTAAACAGTTGTTTACACTATACTGTAGTCTATGAAGTGTGCAATAGCATTATGTCTAAAAAACAATGTACATACCTTAATTAAAAAATACTTTATTGCGGGGCCACCCGGTGGCGCAGCGGTTTAGTCCGCGCTTGGCAGCCCAGGGTTCGCGAGTTCGGATCCCGGGCGCCTGCAGACGCACTGCCTGTTAGCCATGCCGTGGTGGCGTCCCATATAAGGTGGAGGAAGATGGGCATGGATGTTAGCCCAGGGCCAGTCTTCCTCAGCAAAAAAAGGGGAGGATTGGCAACAAATGTTAGCTCAGGGCTGGTCTTCCCCACAAAAAACAAAAAACAAAAACAAACAAACAAAAAAACAAACAAGAAAAAATACTTTATTGCTAAAAAATGCTAACCATCATCTGGACCTTCAGTGAGTTGTGATCTTTTTGCTGGTGGAAGGTCTTATAAAAAACACAACATCTGTGAAGCACACTAAAGCAAAGCACTATAAAACAAGGTATGCCTACATATTTATCTACTATGTTATTCAATTCAGACAGAATTATGACTGTGTATTTTTCAGACTGTATCTTTTTCATTATGAAATTATCTCTATATCATTATTGTTTTTACTCTAAATTCTACATTAACTCATATTAACATTGTCATGTCTATATTTTTTAGTTTAATATTTCTTTTTCTACTCCTATATTTTCAGCATTTCTTTAGTATTTTAAGTGTGTTTCCTATAAAGAGTTCACAACTAGGTGTATTTTTAACTCAATCTGATATTCTCATCCCTTCAATGGAAGAAGTTAGTCCTTTCACATTTAGTGTAATGACACTGATTTTATTCTTCCATGATATATTCTAGTTATTAATTATTTTACATTGTTGTTTCCTATTTCTTTTTTTATCAAATTGATCAAGTTATACTTCACTCAATTTTTCCATTTATTAATTTGAATGTTATTCATTTTTTAAATTTTTTTGGTTGAGGAAGACTGGCCCTGAGGTAACATCCATTGCCAATCTTCCTCTTTTTGCTTGAGCAAGATTGTCCCTGAACTAACATCTGTGCCAGTCTTCCTCTATTTTGTATGTGGGATGCTGCCACAGCGTGGCTTGATGAGCAGTGCATAGGTCCATGCCTGGGATCCCAACCTGTGAACCCTGGGCCACCAAAACAGAGCCCATGAACTTAACTACTATACCACCAGGCTGGCCCCAGAATGTTACTCTTTTAGAAAAAATTCTATTAATGTTGATTTTCCCCTTCTCTGGTCTCATAAAAGGCATATATTTCTCCACTACTATTTGAAAACTAGATGCCACAAAGACACTATTTTTCCCTATACCTCTTCTCCCCAATAAGATGAGGCCTTTAAATAACTTCATTTTCCCTTATTCTCTCCTCCTCTCTTCCCATGGATGAGAGCTTTTTCTATCCTATCCCAGCTGCTCTCTACTCTTTCCTAACTCTTGAATTTTGCTGAGATGGTTTAATACATTTAATCTTAAACTATTATTAGCATTTCCCTTATTATACATCCCTTCTGTTTCTAAGGTTTTTACTTAGCACTTACCTTACAATGGTCTTATCTTATCCATTTGGATTTCAATTTGAAAGGTAATATTGATTTAATATATAAACATTTGTTGCTCATGTCTTGTTCTCTTATGTCTTTGATTCTCCCCTCTTAAGAATTCTGTTGTGTTCTGTGGCATTTATTCTTTGTTTTCATTCGTCTTTTCTTGAGAATTTTCCTCTCTGAACACTTACACATCCTCAAATATCTTTATTTTGCCCTGACAGGTGAATAATTTCTTGGGTGTATATAGCATTCTCAGATTGAAATTCTTTTCTCTCTCTAGTCCTCAGATACTATTCCATGGATTTTTAGCTTCTAGTGTTGCAAATGAGAAGTTCAAAGCCAATATAATTTTTTCCCTTTTATGGTTAGCTTGTTCTTTTTGGCAGAAAGATTTGAATATTTTCTATTTATCCTTAGAACTCATAAACTTCCTATGACATGTCTAAGTATAGTGTCCTCATCAGGCTGAATGAGAATAATAATAATAAAATTTAAAAATTAAAAATAAATAAATAAGAGACACTGAGGTCTTAATCCTCAGTACCTATAAATGTGAACTTATTTGAGAATGGGGTCTTTGCAGATGTAAATAAGTTAAGATGAGGTGGGCCCTAAATCCCGTGACTGATATCCTTATTGGGAGAGAGAAATTTGGAGACACAGAGGGGAAGAAAGCTGTGTGATGACAGAGGCAGAGATTGGAGTAACACAGCATAAATCAAGGAGTGCCAGCAACCACCAGAAGCTAGGGAGAGGCAAAGAAGGATTGCTCCTGAGCCTTCAGAGTCAGCATGGTCCTGCTGACACCTTTACTTCAGACTTCTAGCCTCCAGAACTGTGAAAGAATAGATTTCTATTGTTTTAAGCCCCCAATTTATTGTAATTTGTCACAGCAGCCCTAGGAAACTAATACAAAATAGTTCCTCCACTAGCTGTTCCAGGTCACTAATTTAAATCTACTTCTTTCTATTTACTGAATCATTTAATTAAGGAATTATGTTTTGGTTACTGTTTACAAAATTCAGAGTATTTTATGGCCTCCAATTGAATGTCCTTAAGTCATATTGATATTTTATATTTTAGGTTTTTAATTTGTCTTATCTAACAGCTCTATTTCACTAAGCATTTGTCTTTTTGGCCTGGCTAATTTTCATTTCTGGATAAGTTCCCTTAAATTTTCTTTTTCTTTATTGACTGACTGAAGCTGAGGTCTAATTAGGGTACCCTAAGTGGTAGCAATCCTGTGGGTGGTGGCAGGCAAAGTGACCTCTTCCCCTGTGGGCTGCTGCTGCTGATGGATTAGACAGGGAGCCAGTTCCCTGCTAAGATCTTTCATGAAGACCTCTCTGCAACTTGGTCTTCCTTTATCCAACCCCTAGCATCAGGGGCAGGGTAGGCTTTGCTCACCCAGCCAGCAAACTCTTGGCCTCTTGGTGGAAGACATGGTATGTTCCTGGTGGACAAATGTTTGTCTTTCTACAGGGGTCCCCAGCTCTCCAAGGCCAAGTTATTCTCAGGGTCCTCCACTTTTTGATCCTTACCTAGGAGTCCGCCCTACTTTCCAGGTGCTTTCCCAACCAAAAGGAAGGAAACTCCACACCAGTTCTCCTTCCTGTACCCCAGCAGCACTATTGCTGTTGTTCATCACAGCTTTAATTCTAAATTCTGAAGTAGTCAGAATAAATAGAGTTCAGTGGACACGTGCATGTGTATGTTTAACAATAAATAACTTGCTACTTCTGTCATTCTAGAGTAGGTACCAGCTAAAACCTTCAACATGGAGCAAATATAGGGAAACAGGTTACAAAGTAATATGGAACATCTAACTAGATAGTAGACAGAAAAATGTAAGAGTATTTGTTTAAGCATCTGTTTGGTAAACTTGATATTATCCTAGTCCCTCTGTCTTATAAACAAATTATGCCTCTTCCTTAACATGAAAGAATTTTAATTGTATAAATTAGGTAGTCTCTTTAGAATAATACAGTTTGAAAATGAATCTCAAGGTCTTATTAACTGTGATCTTTATGACCTCAGTATATGGTTTCTTAGAAAATAGTTTTTAAAAATACCTGTGTATTCATTTAAATATCTAGCACTCATGGACAAGATGATAGCTTAACACCCAGTGTAAATAGTTAGATTTTCTTCTGCAAATTATGATTTCCAAAAGCAATTTGTCATCTTTAGTGGGATCAAAATGTGATGTTTCCCTATCCCTTCCAATATTTAAGAAAGAAAAAAATGTATTTCTAAAAATAATAAATTATTAACAGTACTAGAAAACAATAAGGAGGATCAAAAATTTTGAGAAATACCTGCAAAATAAAAGCAGACAGGATCAGATCTCTGGAGAAAATATAGGAAATGATAGCCTAAAACAAGCCCCAAAGAGAAGATTGCTGTGGCTATGGGGTTCAGTTCAGGGAAGCTTCAAGTTCAAGGTCAAAAGACCCAAGGAATGAAAGAAGACCATTCGGCAAATTTTAGGGTGGCCAGTGGGCAGCTGCAGTTGGAACACTGTCCCCTCTCCTGCTTGCCCTTGGTGAGCAGAGTGTGTCTCCTGGCTGTGGGACTCTGTTTTGTTTTGGTTCTTTGATGGAGGGTGGAGTGGGAACTAGCTGATGAGTGGTATCCTCCTACAGGCTGAAGTAGGAACCATCCCTCCAGTATCAGCCAGGCAAGGCAGCACCCCAGTTAGTTTCACTGATTTACTACCAGTTTTACTGCTTACCATCCTCCAGGAAATGAGTCCCAGACCCAACGATAAATCATGGCACATCTTTTCAGCATTATATCTTGCCTTTCTCTCACAATTACCAGAAGCAGTCTAAGTAGAATAGCCAGACTGTCAGACTGAAGGCTATGAGGAGAGAGCATTTCTTCACATTTCTAATGACTCTGTGTGAAGTTGCTTTGGCTAGACTAACATGCCCGGCCTCGTCTATACCAAATTGTCCATATGCTTTTTCCATGACTTAGTCTATTGATTTCATGTCTGTCCAAGAATTAGGAATTCCTATTTGTTTCTTGTTAATAGTATCTCTATGAAGCTTTTAAAACAGAAAAAAATGATACCAAGATCAGTGTAAACTGAAGTCAGTGCTAAGTCAGTACTAACATCTTAAGATGTTAAGAATGGTGTTGCATTAAATAGTAGAGAGTTAAGCAATAGTTGGTTTTTGTCTCCTTTTAAAACAAGCTTGCTCAGAGGACACACCAATCTAGATTGTTCCCAGTCTCTATATCCTCATCCAAAGGGACTTATCACTTCTGTCTATCCATTACTCTACATACATCTGGAGGACAATGTTCTGTTTTTATCCAGCAGGAAAATAATCTGGGTGAAGCATTTCACTAGATTTGGGACTCAGCAGTCAAGACAATGCTTAAATATCTCTGGGGGCACAGATCTTCACCAGAGCTTTGTCTGACCAAGGTGTCTTTGCTCCCTCCTAGAGTAATGCGTAGCCACTAAAGTGAATTAGTCATGCATATTAAGCACTTGATCATATGCCCAACAGGGAGCCCTAAAGATCCTACTGCAGTCTTGTTATCAATCCCAACTGGAATGCGTCCATTGACCAGAGGGCAAATTTTATTTAAGACAAACAACAAAAGGTACCAGAACCAAGATTCACTTCTTTTCAGTTTGATGAGTCCTAATTCTTGCCCTTGCAGTTCAGCAAACTCCTTTTTCTGATTCAAGAGCTCCTTTTAAAGTAATCACAAAAATGATATATCTACATAATCCCCCACCTCCACCCAGTCAGTGTGTTTGTCCAGTGCAATTCTCTAGATGCTTTCCTTGTCTTGTTTCCATTCCTTATCAAGTGATCTTTTAAAAGGAAAATGTAGTCTGAGGAGAGTAAGGAGATTAAGTGGGGGGGGGGGGGAATTGTGAACCTTAAGAATTCGCAGTACAGGGCTGGCCCTGTGGCGCAGCGGTTTGGTTCGTGCTTGGCAGCCTGGGGTTCGCAGGTTAGGATCCCAGGCGCCTGCCGACGCACTGCTTGTCAGCCATACTGTGGCGGCATCCCATATAAAGTGGAGGGAGATGGGCACGGATGTTAGCCCAGGGCCAGTCTCCCTCAGCAAAAAGAGGAGGATTAGCAACGGATGATAGCTCAGGGCTGGTCTTGCTCACAAAAAAAAAAAAAAAGAATTAGCAGTACAAAGTAGGAAAATAAAAAGTAGTATGGCTAGATTTTGCATGTTAGAGATAAGCAATGCTCTTTTGTTTTAATTGAGGTACCATTTGTTTATAACATCATATAAATTTCAGATGTACATTATATTTTGATTCCTGTATAGACTACCTTACATTCACCACCCAAAGTCTTATTACCATTCATCACTGTACATATGTGCCCTTTACTCCTTTGGCCCTCCCCTTTCCCCACTTCCCCTCTGGTAACCACCAATCTATGCTCTGTGTCTATGTGTTTGTTTGTGGTGGTGGTTTTGGGAAGCCAAATACTATATGATTTCACTCATATGTGGAAGCAATGCTCTTTGTTGTTTGATAATCATTTGGTAAATTTGAAAGAATCTGATGATAATTTGGTAAGTTAACAACAACAACAACAACATTGCATTAAATGGCTTTTAATTTATTGGCTTTCCAAAATCCATTTTTACTTTCTAACAGCAAACCAATTTTCTTTTAGTTTTTTTCACATTGTATCAGCTTTTATTAAACACACACTGTCCAGGAAGATGTTTTGCTCTGATGACTTCTCCAGAGAGAGCTGTGCTGACTTCAGAGAAGTCACTTATTCAGCCTGAGGGGATAATTCTGTGCTCTCCACTGGAGTGGTACCTGAGGCCATGACTGTTTATGCTTCTGCAGCTGTGGCCATTGCTGTAGGGAGCCATATTCTGATGTGTGAAGGATGTAAATTGACTTTCATAAGAAAGTACTTGTATGGCAGCCAGGGCTTAAACAACACAAATTTATTTCCTCAGAATTCTGGACACTAGAGGTCCAAAGTCAAGGTGTCAGCAAGGTTGCTCTCTTTTGGAGACCTTTCTCCTTGGCTTGTAGATGACTGTCTTCTCCATGTGCCTTCACATGGTCTTCCCTCTGTGTCCTAATCTCCTCTTCTTATAAGGACACCAGTCATATCGGATTAAGCCCTACCCATATGATCTCATTGTACTTTAATTAGCTCTTTAAAGGCCCTATCTCCTTCTCCTGTCTAGTAGAGGGTGTTCAAATGGTGACATCTGCTCCATGTTTCAAAATTTGTCAGAGTAGAGTCAAGAAGATCATTTATTGGAGAGTGGGAAGTTTTAGAAGATCTAGGAAGTTTGCACAAACTAAATTTGCCTCGGTATTAGCTTTAAAGCAAGATGGATTGAATAAAGTACCATTAGGTCATTTTTTAAGTCCAATATTTGGACATCACTAACTCCCTACTTCTTCATCTTTCAGGTTGGTTTATAAGGTTAGGAGTAGAGAACTGGGTTAGCAGGATAAAGACTAGTTATTGTTGTTCATGTCCCCAACCTTACCCTCAATTTCCTAGACTTTTTCAGTCTCTCAGAAGATGAAGCTCACTCCATGTGGGCTCCCTCAACTTCCCTTTCTCTCCACTCCAAATTTTTTTGTACCTTCATCGATCCTGTCTTCCTTCCCTTTTCTCTCAGAGGATACAGGCCCTTCCATCTTCCCAAGGCCCTTCCTCTACATGTGTCTTTGCTTCTGTGGTCAATCATAGTCTCCAAGACCTTTTTCCTTCAATGATCTTTCCTATCTCCATTGTCTCTCCCTCTCCCTACAATCTCTCCTTCTCCACTGGTTGTTTCTCATGGGTTCACCAAAACAAGCTCAGAGTTCCAGTATTTTTAAAGCAAAGTACAACACAAATACCCCAAATTGCGTGCTATCCTTCCTCTTCACTGCCAAAGCTCTCAGGATAACTGTATACTTGAATACATTTGTCAGTCCTCTTCTTCAGTCCTGGTTCAGAGATTGGCACTGTTGACATTTTCCTGAAAGAGTTCCCTCCCGTGGTATGCTCTGACTCTGTCTGTTCTCGATCTCCCCCGACAACTCAGCTCTTCATCCAGTCTTCTTCTTGCCCTTTGGCCTCTCAATAGGTGATCTTATCTGCTCCTATGGCTCTACTATAAACCTCTGCTCAAATATTTACCAAATCAATATAATTTGCTTTGCTCTATGTTCCCGACCCACATGGCCAACTGTTTTCTGAACATCTCCACCTGGATATTCAACTGGCACTTCCACACAACACGAGCAACACCAAATTGATCATTTCATCCTAATACCTGCCCATTTTTCAACAAATAAATTGCCATTAAAAGAAAGCAGGAGAGAAATATAAGAGAAACCTATAGATTAAAGAGACTTAAGAGACACAGCAGCCTTGTGGATCTTGTGTTGAATCTGATTCAAACAAGCTGGAAAAAATTTTGATATAATCAGAGAAATTTGAACACTGACTAGGTATTTGATAATATGGAATTATTGCTAAATTTGTTTAGGTGTGATAATGGTATAGAAGTTATGTTTTAAAATAGTCCTTATCTTTTTGAGATACATACTGAAATATTTATGGATGAAATTATGTGATGTATGAGATTTTTCTTTTAAATCCTCTGGCAGGAAAGGGAGTAGGGGTTATAGATGAAATAGGCTTGAATTGAAGCTAGCGATGGATACACAGGGGATCTTGCACATAATTATCTTTACTTTGGTATTTGTTTAAAGTTTCTCACAATAAAAAAGTTTTTAAAAATTAAGAAAGGGTTAAAAAATGAAAGTAAGTTTAAAAAATCTACACCTCTTTCTCACTCCCCTAATTTCCTTGACAGACCCTTTCTCCTTCATCTTTGTCATTATGCTATTCTCCATTTTCTCCCCCGCAACCACCAAACATGTAGGAACTGTATTAAACCCTGTTTGCTTTCCTTAAAGCACACTTGGTTTTCTTCTTCCATTTTCCTAATCATCACCAGGCTTTACAGGTCCTCATTTTTTTAATATCTGTAATAACTTCCTGTCTCCCCAACCCGGTTGTCCCAAGGACAGAGCTTACTCTAACCAGAATAAAATAATATTCTAATTCCACTTGTATTCCCTGACCATTCCCCAAAACAGACTTATTTTGAGAAAACAGAACAATCTGTGGGAGGGTTTGGTATCTAGAATGAAGCATGAGAGGACTCCAGACCTTGGAATTGATGGCAGCGATAATGGGAAGGAAGTTTGGGACCTGATTTGCCATTTGCATTCCAAATTTGGGTTATACTATACTTTTCTAATGATTCTTCAATAGGCAGAGACAGCTGAGTGTGCTGGTTAAGAGCCAGACAGCCTCCCATCTCCAGGGCCTCAGTTCCCTACTAAGTGAAATAAGAAATTAATTGTGCTGACTCCATAGGATCATTATGAGGATTAAATGACATAATATGTATAAAGTGCTTAAAATAGTGCCTAGTACATAGTAAGTGCTATACAAAATCAGTAAAATATAACTTTGATGAGTTAGCAAGTCCTTCTGTGAATGGAAACTGCAACGTCTCATGGTTTTTAGAATACTCAGTTTTTAAAAATAAGTGAGGGTTTTCCTAGGTCTCCAAAGATTAGTGCATCCCCAAGGGATGCATAAAACAATATTTTGGGAAGCAGAAGAAAACCAGTACTTCTCTTTATATTTTTCTTTAAAATAATAAATTAGGCTTTATTGGTGTTCAATATCCAGAGAGACACTGGAGCCCTTCCCACAGATGAGTCTGTCAATATGGTAGGAGAGTGTCTTAAAGGAAGGGTAAGTGTTCTACAATGTGGTGGAGAGTAATGGGGTGTAACAGGGGTGCTCATCCTCACTCATTAGCTTTCAATGTGCTGCAATGCATTACAGCTACGTGTGCTGGGAAAGGGAGTTTACAAATTATATTCTCTAATTTTAATGAAACTAATCTTCACAAGATGAATAAGTGGCTTAAAAAGATGTCTGCAAAGAAAACAGGAAATAAAGACCTAATTATGTAAATACTGGCAAGCAGGAAGAAAATGGCAGACCTGATACTTCTGTTCCTAGTATAAGCTCTTAGTAGCCACATTGCAAGGTAAAAACAAGGCTGATGAAATTAGATCTGATGAAAACCGACTTTATACTGCACTTACTATGTACTAGGCACTATTTTAAGCACTTTATACATATTATGTCATTTAATCCTCATATTATTTGAAATATGGGTATATCCATCCACAGTTGTTAAAGATGAGCCTCTAAATTCTGAAACACACAGAGCTCCTGTTTTCTGACTCAATAAAGGAAAGATGCATCAGAGAAGATATAGCTTCAATAGTAAATGGCTTCTTAGTTTGAAAAACTGTTTTGTAGAAAAACTATGGGAGTTGGAGCTGCTATTTTAACTGGAATAATTTTTTAAAAATGATTTTAGGGGACTGGCCTGGTGGCATAGTGGTTAAGTTCATGCACTCCACTTCAGCAGCTCAGGGTTTGCAGGTTTGGATCCCGGGTGCAGACCTATGCACCACTTATCAAGCCATGCTGTGGCAGGTGTCCCACACATAAAGTAGAGGAAGATGGGCACAGATGTTATCCCAGGTCCAATCTTCCTCAGCAAAAAGAGGAGGATTGGCAATGGATGTTAGCTCAGGGCTAATCTTCCTCACCAAAAAAAAAAAAAAGATTCTAGGTCAATATTACAAGCAAAGTATTACAGTGAAGTATTAAAGCCAGGAGTGAACAAAATGCTAAAACATATAGCAATGTAGTCAATTATATAAAAACAAGACATTGAAATATAATCCTAACATTTCGTAAAGATATGAGCAGCTGATAATGAATTTTTAAAATTTTGATTAGAAGTTCCTTGGTTATCTCACACTTAAGAGAGCTGCCAGACTTAAAGATGGTGGACATTTCTCTTTTACAGAAACAAATTTGTTGACTACCTCTGTGGTAACAGGTGGCAGTAGGTAGGATGTTATCCATCAAATGTTTTCAAACACATAAACACACATAATCTGTCCTTTAAAGGTTAAAAACAAGACAGAGAGAAAGCACTTGTTTTTTTTAAGAAAATTCTTTCAAAACAAATTGTGCTATGGAAACAGTACTTTGAAAATATTTCCCTTACTCTGCAATCTTTGGGGGCAAAACAGTGTAACTTACCACTTTAACAAATTTTTATATCTGAACACTTTAAAAATTAGAAAAAGAATTTTATAATTTGTTTTAAAATCTTTCAAATATAGAGTTTTATTGGCTTTTGAACCCCTTTTAAAAAAATATAAAAACGCAAAATCATCTAACAGTTTGCAAAAGCAAGTGATGGGCATGACAGAAGATGGAAATTTACTAGTCAAATTTCAACAAAAGTCTGGCTCATTGCTGAATAAGATTGAAAAGTGATTTAGTAAGTACATCCAATGATGTACTTTCTCCATTTAGATCTAGAGTTCTTTGTTAGGTATTTTTCCAGCTAAGGCACCATTAAAACCAAGTATCAAAAGAAACTGAATCAGAACTAAGACTTCAAAAATAAAGAAGCATTTCAATCACTCTACTCTCACTAAAAATATCAGTATAAATGTAATCACTAAAAATATAATGATATAACAATGTATATTTTTTTGTATGAGGAAGATTAGCCCTGAGCTAACATCTGTTGCCAGTCCTCCTCTTTTTGCCGAGGAAGATCGGCACTGGGCTAACATCTGTGCCCATCTTCCTCTGTTTTATATGGGATGCCACCACAGCGTGGCTTGACAAGCAATACATTGGCCCGTACCCAGGATCTGAACCTGTAAACCCCGGGCTGCCAGAAGTGGAGCCTGCGAACTTAGCTGCTATGCCACCGGGCCAGCTCATAACAATATTTTTGATGAGAACAATAAGATATTTTGTATCATGGATAAATATAAAGTACCTTTTTAAAACAGTTTATTTAAAATTACTTCATCATTCAAAAATTTATATTTTAGTATATTTATAATGTGCATAATATATTAGTAAAACACATGTATATGTATATATACATATATATGTATACACACACATATATACACAGTCATATGTTGCTTAATGACAGGGATACATTCTGAGAAATGTGTCGTTAGGCAATTTCATTGTTGTATAAACATCAAAAAGTGTACTTACACACACCTAGATGGTATAGCCAACTGCACATCCAGGCTATATAGTCGTAATCTTATGGAACCACTATCATATATGTGGTCTGTCATTGACCAAAATGTTATTATGTGGCACATGACCATATATGTGTGTGTGTGTGTGTGTGTGTATCATTTACAAATAAATAAAAACTGAATTTCATTTTTAGCAAGACAGTGTGAGGAACTCCACAAACTCACTCCTCAGTGAAATTGGTGAAAATCATTTTTTAAAAACAACCATTCAAAGTCATAGGAAATGTTCTTAAGGTTATATAGTAAATAAAGAAACATATATTCAAGATCTACTAAAACTCAGTAACAATGGAGTTTATGATATTTGAATAAATATCTGCTTCTTCCCTATCCCTTCCTAGCTCAGTGAGACAGAAACTCCTCTCCAGACTGGTGCAGATAATTACACAGGGCTCCCTCTTCTCCCAGGTCTCAGCCAGAGGGTCATCCCAGGAGAAGCAGGACATCAACACTTCTCATCCTGCCCCCAGCTACTTGTTGCTGGGGCCAGGTGAGTGCAGCTGAGAGGTGGGGGCTCCCTTCGTCCACTCACCACCCACTAGTAGGAGGCAGGCTCTACCTTGGGTGCAGCATGCTAGGAATACTGGAGCCCGGATCACTCTCACTGTGACTCATTTGTAGTTTGTAAATCAGAGGTTACAAGCCAGTAGATGCAAGCTAAGGAGATCTGAAGCTACTGCCACACACTCTACCAAGTGCTCAGCTCCTAGAGTGAAGGTATCACTCAGAGAGAAAAGCAATATTGTCCCCACCTCCAGCTCAAGCTCTGGCTCGAAGATTTTGCTCAGAGTGAGAACCAGGCCATAAAACAGAGAACTCCAAATCTCTTCCTAAAGTAGCTGACTTCAGTTGTAACAGATTGTAGAGAAGTTAAAGCCTAAGGGTACTCTTAAAAACAGTGAAAGTTGTTGTAAAAGGGAACTGGGAAGAGACTGATAGATTCATTGGAGATAAAAGCTAAACTGCACATCAGCTCATTTGTCAGAGAGAACAGACAGTTAGGAAGAGACATCTCAGAGGAAACTTCCTGGGCTCAGTAAAAATATCAAGCACTGACAGCTGGAGTATTCCTTCAAAGGGGCCTGAATTTGATTAGATCAGATAGTGGTGCAATTTCAGGGCCTGTCGAAAACAATAGAGCAATCAACCAGCAATTAGTACTGGCTATTAACAGATGGGTGTGGTCAGGAAGAAGATAATCTAAGGGAACCCTGCCAAAACCCAGGGTGACTGTGTCCTACTCAAGTCTGCACCCCCCATCAAGCAACATCAGAGAGTTCACACTAGAGGGGGTAAATAGACTTCAGTAAAAAAAATCCAGTCAGCCACTAAACAAATAAGCAAATAACAATAACAAGCCCTGGTGTGGCTTAAGGGGGACCAGTAGCAGAGTTGCTACAATATATTTTCAAAAATATCCAGTTTCTAAAAGAAATTGTGAGACAGGAAAATATGATCAATATCGAAAAAAAATGTATGCAATAGAAACTGCCTGTGAGAACAAGCAGATGTTAGAATTAACAAAGACTTCAAAGTAGTCATTATAAATATGTTAAAAAACTAAAGGAAACTGTGATTAAAGAAGTGAAGAAAGGCATGGTAACACATTTGCATCAAATAGGGAATATCAATAGGGACATTAGAAATTAAAAAAAAAAAAAACAAATGGAGATTCTGGAGTTGAAAAGTACAATACAATAACTGAAATGAAAAATTCACTATATAGAAGAAAACTACAGACCAGTATCTCTCATGAACAGAGATAAAATTCTTCAACAAAATATTACCAAATTGAATCAAAAAAGGTATAAAAAGAATTATATACCATGACCAAGTGGGATTTATTGCAGGCAGGTAAGGCTGATTCAACATTTGAAAATCAATTAATGTAATCCATCACTTCAGCAGACTAAAAAAAACCAAAAATCACAAGATCATATCAACAGGTGCAGAAAAAGCATTTGACAAAATCCAACACCTTTCAGGATAAAAACTCTCAGTAAAATAGAAATAGAGAGGAACTTTCTCAACTTGATAAAAACCATCTGCAAAAAATCTACAGCTAAAATCATACTTAATGGTGAGAAACTAGGAGCTTTCTCACTAAAATCAGGTACAAGTCAAGGATGTCCCCTCTCATCACACCTTTTCAACATCATACTATAAGTCCTTGCTAATAGAATAAGGCAAGAAAAGAAAAGTTAAACAGATTTGGGGATTGATGTCAGCATTATGGTGGAGTAAGCTTTCCCCCTTAGACTCTCCTTGCCAAGATATGACAAAAGGGATATTCATATACCAACAGAGGATATTCACACAACACAAAAGATGTCTGAGAGACCCATGCAGCCTTACATCTGAAGATGGTGGTGCTGGTACCCTCAGAGGAAGTGGAAGGAGGTACATAGAACTCTCCTTCCCCAACAACAGCGAGGCTAGAACCAGGACCACATGGCTCTCTGAGAGAGAGGAGGAAGGGGTGGCCCTCCATGGGAAAACCATCACTCTCTAAGTTCACTCACAGCCTGTGGGAAATTCCCATATGGAGGGGACTGAATAGTTGTGGGGGTGTCTTCATCAAGCTAGCACCCCAGGAGAGCAGATAGCAAGGGAAGAGTGAGAAGCCCATGGGATTCCTCCCCCTTCCCAGAGCACCAGCACAGCCTGCAGATCATGGTGGGCTCAGGATACACAGCTTTTGAGCCCCACCCAGTGGCAGACAGTGGAAGCTGTGACCAGATATTTTCAGAATGAGGAAAAATAAGCCCTCAAGCAATATGCAAAAATATATTAAATCTCTAGACCAGAAGAAAAATGACAAGCCCCCAGAAATCAATCCTGAAGGCACATAAATTTATAACCTAAATGACAGAAAATTCAAAATAGCTAGCAGAAAAATGCATAACAAATCACAAGAAAATACAGATAGAAAATTCAATGAAATTAGGAACTTCTTCACAAAAGAGACTGACATGGTAAAGAAAAACCAATCAGAAATGTTGGAGATGAAAAACACAATGGAGGAGATAAAGGAAAATCCGGAATAATTAAAGAAGAGAGCTGACAATATCAAGGAAAGAATTAGCAATATTGAGCATAGGAATGCAAAAATGCTCCCGATGAAGGAGGAGAGAGAACTGAGACTAAAAAGAAATGAAGAAATTTTCTCAGAAATAGCCAACTCAATTAGGAAAAGCCAACTAAGGATATAGGTATTCTAGAGGGAGAAGAGAGGGAAAAAGGAGCAGAGACCTTGTTCAAAGAAATAATAGCTGAGAACTTCCAAAACATGGGGAAGGAGATGGAAATACAAGTAAATGAAATCAATAGATCTCCAAAATATATCAATGTATATCCAAGGCATATAGTAGTAAAGCTGGCAAAAGTCAATGATAAAGAAAAAATATTAAGGGCAGCAAAGACAAAAAAATAAAAAATAAATAACGAGCAAAGGAATCCCTATCAGGCTTTCAGCCGACTTCTCAGCAGAAACTTTGCAGGCTAGGAGAGAGTGGAACGATATATTCGAAATTCTGAATGACAAAAACTTTCAGCCAAGAATACTCTATCCAGTGAAAATATCCTTCAGATATGGTGGAGAAAGAACAACTAACCAGATAAACCAAAGCTAAGAGAGTTCAGTGCCACAAGACCCCCACTAGAAGAAATGCTCAAGAAGGCCCTTATGCCTGAAAAAAAAAGAGAAAGGGGATACAAAGCTTTGAGCAAGGAGAAAAATAGGTAGACAAAATCAGAAAAATTGCAGCTTTTTATCAGAATAGATTAGCAAACAATTATACCACCAAAGATTAAGGAAAGGAAAACACCAAAACTAAATATAACCTCATCACTTTAAACACAAACTCACAACACAAGATGGAATAAGTTGTGACAATAACAACTTAGAAGGGGAAGAGGAAATGGATGGAATTGACTTAGCCTAAGGAAATAAGAGGTCATCAGAAAATGGACTATCTCATCTATGAGATTTTTTATACAAACCTCATGATAACCACTAAACAAATAATCAGAACAGAGACACATACAATAAATAAAGAGAAGACTAAGAAAACCATCATACAGATCTGCCAAACTGAATTGGTGGTGAGAAACACACAGGACGAGAAACAAAGGAAATGCGAAAGAACTGGAAAATTAGTGATAAAATAGAAATATTAAGCCCTCATGTATCAATAATCACTCTAAATGTAAATGGTTTGAATTCTCCAATCAAAAGACACAGAGTGGTAGGATGGATTACAAAACATGATCCAAAAATATGCTGCCTGCAGGAAACACATCTCAGCTCTAAAGACAAACACAGGCTCAGAGTGAAAGGATGGAAGACGATAGTCCAACCTAATGGCAAACAAAAGAAAGCAGGTGTTGTCATCCTTATATCAGACAAAGTAGACTTTGAGATAAGACAGGTAATGAGAGAAAAGAGGGGCAATATATAATGATAAAAGGGACACTCCATCAAGAAGACAAATCACTTATAAATATATACGCATCCAACACAGGAGCACCAAAGTACATACAACAACTATTAACAAACCTAAAATGAGATATTAACAACAATACAATAATAGTCGGGGATCTTAACACCCCACTTACATCAATGGATAGATCATCCAGACAGAAAGTCAATAAGGAAACAGTAGACATAAATGAAAAACTAGATGAGACAGACCTAATAGATATATAGAGAGCACTTCATCCAAACCCAGCAGATTACACATTCTTCTCAAGCACACATGGAACATTCTCAAGGATAGACCATATGTTGGGAAACAAGGCAAGCCTCTATAAATTTAAGAAGATTGAAATCATAACAAGCATCTTCTCTGACCATAATGTTGTGAAACTAGAAATCAACTACAAGAAAAAAACTGGGAAAGTGACAAAGATGTGGAGACTAAACAAGATGCTACCGAACAACCAATGGATCACTGAAGAAATTAAAGGAGGAATACAAAAATATCTGGAGACAAATGAAAATACTCTCATATGGGATGCAACAAAAGCAGTCCTGAAAGGGAAACTCAGAGCAATACAGGCCCACCTTAACAAACAAGAAAAATCCTAAATAAGCAACCTTAAACTATACCTAACAGAATTATAAAAACAAGAACAAACAAGGCCAAAGTCAGAAGAAGGAGGGAAATAATAAAAATTAGAGCAGAAATAAATTAAATTGAAACCAAAAAAACAGTAGAAAGGATCAATGAAACAAAGAGCTGGTTCTTTGAGAAGATAAACTAAATTGACAAATCCTTAGCCAGACTCACTAAGAAAAAAAGAGAAGGCTCAAATAAATAAAATTAGAAATGAAAGAGGAGAAATTACAACAGATATCACGAAAATACAAAGAATTATAAGAAAAACTATATGCCAAAACTATGAAAAACTACATGCCAACAAATTGGACAACCTAGAGGAAATGCATAAATTCTTAGACTCATACAACCTCCCAAAACTGACTCAAGAAGAAATAGAGAATCTGCATAAACCAATCACAAGTAAAGAGATTGAAACAGTAATCAAAAACCCACCAAAAAATAAAAGTCCAGGGCCAGATGGCCTCTCTGGAGAATTTTAAACAACATTCAAAGAAGATTTAGTACCTATCCTCCTCAAAATATTCCAAAAAATAGAGGAAGATGGAACACTTCCTAACACATTTTACGAGGCCAACATCACCCTGACACCAAAGCCAGACAAGGACAATACAAAGAAGGAAAACTACAGGCCAATATCACTGATGAACATAGATGCAAAAGTCCTCAACAAAGTACTGGCAAACTGAATACAGCAATACATTAGAAAGATCATACACCATGATCAAATGGGATTTATACCAGGGACACAGGGATGGTTTAACATTCACAAATCAATCAATGTGATACACCACATTAACAGAACAAGGAATAAAAACTACATGATCATCTCAATAGATGCAGAGAAAGCATTTGACAAGATCCAACATCCATTTATGATAAAAACTCTCAACAAAATGGGCATAGAAGAAAAGTACCTCAACATAATAAAGGCCATGTATGACAAACCCACAGCCAACATCATACTCAATGGGGAAAAACTGAAAGCCATTCCTCTGAGAACAGGAACAAGACAAGGGTGCCCACTCTTGCCACTCTTGTTCAACATAGTACTGGAAGTTTTGGCCAGAGCAATTAGGCAAGAAAAAGAAATAAAAGGAATCCAAATAGGCATCGAAGAAGTGAAACTCTCCCTGTTTGCAAATGACATGATTTTATAAATAGAAAACCCTGAAGATTCCATTGGAAAACTATTAGGAATAATCAACAACTACAGCAAAGTTGCAGGGTACAAAATCAACTCACAAAAATCAGTTTCATTTCTATACTCCAATAACAAACTAAGAGAAAGAGAACTCCAGAAGATAACCCCATTTACAATAGCAACAAAAATAATAAAATATCCAGGAATAAATTTGACCAAGGAGATGAAAGACCTATACAATGAAAACTATAAGACATTATTGAAAGAAATCAATGATGACATAAAGAAATTGAAAGATATCCCATGCACATGGATTGGAAGAATAAACATAGTGAAAATGTCCATACTACCTAAAGCAATCTACAGATTCAATGCAATCCCAATCAGAATCCCAATGACATTCTTCAAGGAAATAGAACAAAGAATCCTAAAATTCATATTGGGCAACCAAAGACCCCAAATAGCTAAAGCAATCCTGAGAAAAAAGAACAAAGCTGGAGGCATCACAATCCCTGGCTTCAAAATATACTACAAAGCTATAGTAATCAAAACAGCATGGTACTGGTACAAAAACAGGCACACAAATCAATGGAACAGATAGAAAGCCCAGAAATAAAACCACACATCTACAGACAGCTAATCTTCGACAGGGCAGCTAAGAATATACAATGGAGAAAGGGAAGTCTCTTCAGTAAATGGTGCTGGGAAAACTGGACAGCCACATACAAAAGAATGAAAGTAGACTCTTTTCTTTTGCCATACACAAAAATTAATTCAAAATGGATCAAATATTTGAAGGTAATACCTGAAACTATAAAACTCCTGGAAGAAAATATAGGCAGTACACTCTTTGACATCGGTCATAGAGGGGTCTTTTTGAGTTTCATGTCTACTCAGACAAGGGAAACAAAAGAAAAAATGAACAAGTGGGACTTCATCAGACTAAAGAGCCTCTGCAAGGCAAAAGGAACTAGGATCAAAATGAAAAGAGAACCCACCATCTGGGAGAAAATATTCACAAATCATATATCCAAAAAGGGGTTAATCTCCATAATATATAAAGAACTCACACAACTGAACAACAGAAAAACAAACAACCCAATCAAAACATGGGCAGAGGGGGCCGCCCGGTGGTGTAGCGGTTTTGTCCGCGCTTGGCAGCCCGGGGTTCGCCGGTTCGGATCCCGGGTGCCTGCCGATGCACTGCATGTCAGCCACGCTGTGGCAGCGTCCCATATAAAGTAGAGGAAGATGGGCACGATGTTAGCCCAGGGCCAGTCTTCCTCAGCAAAAAGAGGAGGATTAGCAACAGATGTTAGCTCAGGGCTGGTCTTCCTCACCAAAAAAAAAAAAAAAAAACATGGGCAGAGGATATGAACAGACATATTTCTAAGGAAGATATACAGATGACCAATAGGCACATGAAAAATTGTTTAACATCACTAATCACCAGGGAAATGCAAATCAAAACTACACTAAGATATCACCTTACATCCATTAGAATGGCTATAATCACCAAGACAAAAAATAACAAATGTTGGAGAGGTTGTGGAGAAATGGGAGCCCTCATTCACTGCTGGTGGGAATGCAAACTGGTGCAGCCTCTATGGAAAACAGTATGGAGATTCCTCAAAAAATTAAAAATAGAAATACTTTATGATCCTGCTATCCCACTACTGGGTATTTATCCAAAGAACCTGAAATCAACAATCCAAAGAAGCTTATGCACCCCTATGTTCATTGCAGCATTATTCACTATAGCCAAGAAGTGGAAGCAACCCAAGTGTCCCTCGACTGATGATTGGATAAAGAAGATGTGGTATATGTATACAATGGAATACTACCCAGCCGTAAGAAAAGACAAAATCTTCCCATTTGCAACAACACAGATGGACCTGGAGGGTATTATGTTAAGCTAAATAAGCCAGACAGAGAAAGACAAACACCACATGATTTCATTCATATGTGGAAGATAGCTAACACATGGATGGAGAGAACAGTTTGGTGGTTACCAGGGGGAAGAGGGTTAGGGGGTGGGGACAAGGAGTGAAGGGACACATTTATATGGTAACTGACAAACAATAATGTACAACTAAAATTTCACAGTGTTATAAACTATTATGACATCAATTTGAAAAAAAGGTATACAGATTTGGAAGGAAGACATAAAACTCTCTGTGTTCACAGGTAACATCATTGTCTATGTAGAAAATCCTAAAGAATTGACCAAAAAACTCCTGTAATCAATAAGCAGTTTTAGCAAGGTTGCAAGATACAAGGTTAATAAAAGTCAATGGCTTCCCTATATGCCAACAATGAAGTGGAATTTGATATTAAAAACACAATATGATTTAAATTAGCACCCCCCAAAAATAAAATATTTAGGTATAAATCTAACAAAATATGTACAAGATCTATATGAGAAAAACTACAGAACTCTGATGAATGAAATCAAAGAAGAATTAAATAAATGGAGAGATATTCCATGTTCATGGAGAGGAAAGCTCAATATTGTCAAATTGTCAGTTCTTCCCAACTTGATCTATACATTCAATGCAATCTCAGTCAGAATCCCAGGAAGTTATTTTATGAATATCAACAAACTGACTCTAAAATTTATATGGAGAGGCAAAAGACCCAGAATAGTCAACACACTGTTAAGGAGAAGAACAAAGTTGGAGGGCTGATGTTATCCAGCTTCTAGACTTACTCTGAGGGGCAGGCAAAAGGGGTAAAGGGGCACATGTGTATGATGATGATGGATGGCAACTAGGCTTTGGTGAACATGAGGCAGTCTATACAGAAGTTGAAATATAATGAGGTACACCTGAAATTTATATAATGTTATAAACCACTGTGACCTCAATAAAAAAAAAAATGACTTACTGTAAAACCACAGTAATCAAGACAGTGTGGTTTTGGCAAAAGAAGAGACAAACAGATCAATGGAATAGAATAGAGAGCCCAGAAATAGATCTCCCATGAATATAGTGAAGCCAAGACAGTCTCTTCAACAAATGGTGCTGGGACAACTGACATCCATGTGCCAAAAAGTGAATCTGGACACAGACCTTACATCCTTCACAAAAATTAACTGAAAATGGATTATAGACCTAAATGTAAAATGCAAAGCTATGAAACTTCTAGAAGATGACATAGGGGAAAACCTAGGTGACCATGGGTATGATGATGCCTTTTTAGATACAACATCGAGGACACGATCCATGAAAGAAATAATTGATAAGCTGGACTTCATTTATATATTCTTAATTTACTTATTTATAAAATGGGTTAAAATATATTTAATGAATTTAAAAATGGGTTATGGGCAAAGGATCTGAATATACATTTCTCTGAAGAAAATGTACAAATGACCAATAAGCATAAGAAAAGATGCTCAACATCTGTAGTGAAAAGGTAAATATATCAAAACCACAATAAGATACCACTTCACACCCACTAGGATGGTTAGAATAGAAAGTCAGATAATAACAAATATTGGTGAAAATGTGAAGAAGCTGAACTCGCATACACTGCTCACAGGAAAGTAAAACGGTGCAGCCACTTTGAAAAACATTTTGGCAGTTCCTCAAACAATTTTATATAAAGTTGTCATTTAACCCAGCAACTCCACAGAAACATTTATGGCAGCACTACTCACAATAGCTAAAAGGTGGAAACAATGCAAATATCCATTAACTGGTGAATGGATAAAGAAAATGTGGTATATCCATACAATGGAATATTATTCAGCCACGAAAGGAATGAAGTATTGATACATGCTACAACATGGTTAAATCTTGAAGACATTATTCTAAGTGAAAGAAGTTAGTCACAAAAGACTGCGTATTGTATGGTTCCATTTACATGAAATGCCCAGAAGAGGCAAATCTATACAGACAAAATATATATTTGTGATTATTTAGGGCTGGGAGAAATGGAAAAATGGAGTATTAATTACAGGGTATGGGATTTCTTTTAGAGGTGATGGAAATATTCTAAAATTGACTGTGATGATGGTTGTACATATCTGTGAATATGCTAAAAACTATTGAATTGCACATTGTAAGTAGATAAATTGTATGGTATATGAATCATATCTCAATAAAGCTGTTCAAAAAAATGAATGAGAGGGGCTGGCCCAGTGGCATAGAAGTTAAGTTCGGGCATTCTGCTTGGCAGCCTGGGGTTCACCAGTTCAGATCCTGGGTGTGGACCCACTCACCACTCATCAAGCCATGCTGAGGTGGCATCTCATATGGAAGAGCTACAACTCTACTACGATATACAACTAGGCACTGGGGCTTCGGGGAGAAAAAAGAAAAAGAGGAAGATTGGCAAGAGATGTTAGTACAGGACAAATCTTCCTCAAAATTAAAAAAAAATGAATGGGAATTATGTCCCATAAATTGTTGCTGATGGTGCACAATCAAAAATTTTGAGAACAGTTATTAGGTGTTCTCAGTGGATGGTTATACTAAAAATATATCCTATTTCCTGATATTTGTATCACTCATAACAAGCTATAAAGTAGCCTCACCTATAATTGTGGTAGTTTATGAGCAAAGAAGGCTGGAACTCCACAGATCAAATTGAAAGCCATTCCAATCTCATTATATACAAGAAATAAACTCTTCAGAAAAAGCCTCAACACCTAAATGCCTCTTCTCTTTCCCTCTAATTTCCTTTACTCATTCCTTCTAATTTCCAATCTCTTGGCCATGCATTTATAGACCAATAAGACAGACTTGCCTATCATCAATTTATTTTTGTTATGTTAGTCAATAGCTGGACTTTTTGTCTTTTCCTTAAATTACATGCATTTTTGTGGACAAGACTATCCTAGAATGGAGGTTGGCAGACTTCTTCTGTGAAGAGCCAGATAGTAAATACTCCAGGCTCTGTGGCCATAATGTCTCCGTCTTAACTAACTCAGCTCCGCCGTGGTAGTGCAAAAGCAGCTATAGACGGTCTGTTGATGAATGAGCATGGCTGTGTTCCAACAAACCTTAGTATGAACACTGAAATTTGAATTTCATATTATTTTCATGTGAAAATTATTTGGGATAATACTGTTCTTCTTTTGATTGTTTTCAACCATTTAAAAATATAAAAACATTCTTTATCTTGTGAGCCTTACAAAAACAGGTGGCTGGCTAAATTTGACCCATGGGCCATAATTTGCTGGCCCGTGTCTTTGGCCATGACTGAATAGAGATATAACCAAGGAAATTTTCTAAAATAATTATTAATTTTTTAAAAACATATTAATTTTCCCCAAATATCCTACTTAGGGCTCGTGGTGGGAGTGAGGAGAAAGTTATCGAAAGCATCACACTTGTGGCTTTAGCACTTAAAACATCTTAAATTTAATTACGTACAATTAAAATTAATTCTGGCATTGACTGAGAACATAAATACAAACAAATAAACAAACAATCCCCAAGCTGCTGTGTAATCTGCCTGGCAAGCTTGTAAATTGGAAATTGATTTTCATCCTCTTCATCTGAGCGAATTTTATAGTCTCTGTAATCTTGAAAACTAGACGCTAGGGGAGAAAAGATCATCCAACCATTCCTAGGGGCCCAGGTAAAAACCTTTCCACCTTTTCTCAGTCTTTGCCTCTCTCTTTCCCTCACTTTCCCCCAACTCTTTGATTTATTATCATTCACAACCTTACTCTTCCAATCACTGTGCTATTTTCTAATGCACAAGTTGTAGCTAAGTAACACAAAACTGATTGAAAAGAGTGAAAAAATCAAAGTAGTTTGACTGAATTTTTGAAACTAAACTGACACTAATCATCATCACCCATACATGCAGTGGGGGCCCAAACTTTTGTTTCTGCCTATACTTCTAGTAGCTTTGCTTCTAGTTGGAAAACCACATTCTTTTCTTTATTTAGTCATTTTAATGGCTTGAAAATCAACACAGCTTTTCTTATTAACATCTATTCCCAACTTTTAGCATATATAACTAGGTCTGAATATATCCTGCTAGAAAATGAAGTACAACTTTCTGATAGTTTTACCAGCATGATAGTGTGAGGGACATCCAGAGGCCACAAGAATCTAGAGGAAAGACAACTTTAATAAGCCAAATGTAACTATTACCTTCCTTTCCTCAAATTTTCTTTACTGTTTTGGTTATTTTGAATGAGCTATGAACTGCACAAATTTTTATTTAATGCAAAAAGATTGAATGCTACTCACAATAAGAAAAAAAACATTAAAACTAGAAGAAATTGGTATCGTCTCCAAACACAATTCAATATAGCAATCAGAAGGTAAATAGTATTGATATATGCTGGGAGGCAATCAGGTTATGAATCATGTCATATTTGGTTCTACTGAGGTACCCAGTACATTTGCATTCATTTGGCATGAAAATACCTATGCCTCTTTTCCATGGGTTTGCTGAAGTGTATTTTCACTTTCCTTGTATCATTATCCTTTTCTATCTTTATTCATTTTTTTCTCTGGGCCTTTTAGACAAATTTAGAACAGAATGTGTTGTAACTATGGTGAGTCAGGGGTATAATCAACATAAAATGAATTATCAGCATGATTTTTAAAAATGGTTACAATAGGGGCCAGCCCAGTGGCCTAGTGGTTAAGTTTGGGGCACTCCACTTGGTGGCCCAGGTTCAGTTCCCGGGTGTAGACCTACACCACTTGTCAGCAGCCATGCTATGGTGCTGACCCACATGCAAAATAGAGGGAGATTGGCACAGATGTTACCTCAGGGAGAATCTTCCTTAGCAAAAAAAAAAAAAAATGTTTACAATAATCTCTTCAGTATATGTAATATCTTTATGAAAATGGTTAATGGGATTTTAAAGCTAAATCACCCCAGGTGGGGAAAAAATGCAAAATAAACATTTGATAGGTACAAGTATATGAATTAGACTCAAGCCTTTCTGGGCTTTGGAAAGGTAACAGGTCCTACTGAATTATGAATATCTTCCCTAGGCAAGTCAAGCTCTAACTTTAGGAATTTCTGTGAGAAAACCACAATCTTGCATTATTTTCAGACTGAAGCCAACATATTCTTCTGAATTTTGGCTTAAAAATTTATACAATGTTTCTAAAGTCACCAGATACCAAGCTCAGGGATGTTGCATGAATTTCATGTAGACACATTTTAAGTCCTCCAACACTGGCAAAGATGCAAATGGGCATACATTTAAGTAGTTAATTGAAACAGAGTCTCCAACTGTTCTAGAGATTTGGAAAAAAAACCCAGTCTCTGAGATATGGCCATCTAATATACAAATGCTTGGGTATTCACACTCTACATGTGTTCTCTCTTAACCCATGTGTTTGAGTCATTTATAGTTGACAACTCTGATGCACACTTCAAAGTTCTCATAATGACTCAAGGGAAATAAAACCACTTGGTGATGGTCTAAAATCATTACTAAGAGGTCTCAAACTTTTTTTAAAGCAGGGAAATCCTATTTTCAAACAAAATTATGTGTGGACTTTCCAGAGTGGAAAGTAGATTTTTAAAAATAAGAGCTTACTTTACAAAACACACAAGCAAGCAAGATTCTCTAAATTAAGGGTTACCCACCAATGCCCAAGGGCCAAATCTGGCCCACCACCTATTTTTATACAGCCCATGGGTTAAGAATGGTTTTTATATTTTTAAGTTGTTGAAAAGTATCCAAAGAAGAATAATATTTCATGACACATGAAAAGTATATGAAATTCAGATTTCAGTGACCATAAATAAAGTTTTATTGAAACACAGCCATGGTCATTTGTTTACCTATTGTGTATGGCTGCTTTCTCATTACAATGGCAAACTTGAATAGTTGTGACAAAGACATTATCGCCCACAAAGCCAAAAATGTTTACCATCTGGCCCCTTACAGAAAATGTTTGCCAGCCTCTGGTGTAAATGAGAACATTTTAGCTCACTTCCTAAAAATGGGTTTTGCAACAATTTACTTTCTTCTTACATGTGGGTATGTTATCTACTCTACCAGTTGTAAATACCCCTGAGTATCGTTCATCATATGTACTTGAGGGCAAGTTTCATCACTGGTAAGTTGGGTATGTGCTCAGCCCTGTGGAGAATTCTGAAGGAATGTAAGTCATAACTTCTGTCCTCAAGGAGCTAAAAATCTAGCTCAAGAGAGAACAATGTTCTGTTCTGCATTGAATCAAATGTGAAACTCAACTCATTCTGTGATTTCTATCAGGAAACACTCACACTATGCCTGCATGGAGAGAGCAAATCAAAGTGAAGGTTGGGGAAAATGGAGGAGGGAGTTTCTGTCACAGTAAAGAAAATAATTTCATATTGAATATTGAACCTCCCTGTTTTAGAGCATTCCACCTTGCTGCTTAGTCTTCTTTACTCTCCTCTGCTCTCTCCCATTACCAGATCTGTCCATCTCTAATGCAGAGGCATCAGGTATTTCTTTCCTGCCTTAGCTGCTGCTGACCCATGCTTCAAGGTCCCATCTTTCTCTCCAAGCAGCTTATCAAAGTTTGTTATGATATGTTCCCTAAACAAAGATGATTCTCCCCCTAAGAGAAACTCTGATGCCATCTGTTAAGATGATACTTCAGCATTTCAACTGAGGAGAGGAGGGAAGAAGGAAAGCATCCTTGGTGAGAGGAACATGAGCCAAGGTTTGGAGACAGGCATGGGGCAGTGAGGAAACAAGCTAAATAAGAGTGGAGTTTGGATAATAGAGGTTAAAAGAAAATAGGTCAAGAAAGCAAGCAAGATATGGCCAAAGGACCTAGCAATGAAGATAAAACAGCAAAGAAATAGAGAACCAGTGTAAGTTTTTGAGCATAGGAGTCACAGGATGAAATTAGCACTCACTGAGTATGGATATTGAGGCTGGATTGAAGGAGACACACTTAACACCAAGAGGTCAGAGAGCAGGAAGTTTAATAATCTAGACATAATACGGTATGAGCCTGTGTTACCAATTAGGTTCCCTGGGGAACTCAAGGGTGGGTTTGGAAGCATTTAACTGTTTTTCCAAGTTGTTTTTTTTGACTTTTTGTTATGTTAAGGAGATGTAACAACCAACCACCCTGAAACTGACCAAGTCTCAACACAAGAGCTATGACCATGACCTTTGCCTTATTTTTAATGCTAAGATCTCTCCAGGAGGAGCTTAGGCCTCATTACCATAACCTGCAGTTCATGTAGAAGCATGTTTTCCAACTGAGCCTGTGCAAGCAAATACTCACCTCTCCCTTTTGAATATTCATTCCCCATCTGAAATAAAAGGTCCCTGCTTCCCTTTGTTTGGGGATGCCATGACTTTGGAAATGATTCCTCATGGTTTCCTATTTGCTGCAAACACAATTTACTTTGTGAGACAACTTCCACTGGTGTAGAGTCTTATTTAACTCACCAGGAGGTGAGCCCACTTGACTCAGTAACACCTGGATTTCCGTGGGAGCAACAGGGATGGTGCCGGCCCTTATATCAGTTCCCCTATGTTAAACCCCACATATATGGGGTTAAAACTGAAAGCACTCATTCCCTTCTCCCTGCTCCTCTAAGTTACATTCACATGTAAACATCAGTTTTTTTAACCTTTGTATCCCTGAATTTCACAAGGCAAATGGAGGTTACAAATTGTTAAAGCCCAGGTGGCCTCATGCTGGGGCTCACGATGAATTTTGGCTAGTTACAGGTCCTTTGAAGTTTTATTACAAGGAAACTGATATCCAGAGAACATCAAGAAGCTGAAGCTTCCCCAACTCCTTGGCTTCCTGGTGCCAAAATTCACCGTTCATCATGGAGGCAGACAACCAAGGACACCCACCTGCAGATTCCCTTATTTTGGCCAAATGCAGGCTGGTGGGAGGGTGCTGACCTACAAAGCTACAGCTCCCCCTCCCCCATCTAAAACCTTGTAAACTTTGTAATCGCTAATTGGTGATAGTTTCCTTCCTCTCTCCAGGGCCCAATTTCTAGTGGCACAGGAAGATTGATTGATGGAGCGCTGGACCTCCTACTGCAGGTAGAGACAACAGCAGGCTCGGTGCCAGAACATCAGGGACCCTCACATAATTGCCCCACCAGATGTTTACAGTCATGTAGACAGAGCACATTCTTTCCCATGGATTTCCCTTTAAAAACCCTAACTGCTAATGCTTTGGGAGGACAGTGGATTTTGAGGCACTAGCCTATCATGTCCTCACGTGCTAGCAAATTAAAACTTACTCTTTCTTTTCCTCAATCCCTTGTCATTGTGTTCATTAATTCAGCTATGGTGACAACATCCCGGTTTTCAGCAATAGGGATGGAGGGAAAAAATGGCTATAAAGATTTTCTGGAGAAAAAATTGATGTGACACAGCTTTACGGAATGAAGGGATGGGAAAAAGAGAGGATTACAAGATTTGAAACTGAATGACTTGAAAAATGGTGGAGACATTATCAAACATTATTTTTTAAAAAATAAATGTATAATTTATACCTTTCCTACTTTCATAAAAGAATCCAATATTCTTATACAAAATGCACAAACATATATACAGAGGGAAATAAGATTAAACAGAGATCTAAATTAATAGGAAAAAATGAAAGCAAGGGTGATGTAATCCTCTGCCTGAGTACTAAATTTAGCTCTGAACTTCCTTGCAGCTGAGGTGGGTGGCTTCACAGCTGTAACTATCTACACCATTTTCTCTGGAGACTATCACTTGCATGGCAATAAATTCTGGAACAAATTACACTGATCTTTACTGAGTAATGTAATAGATATGATCTCAGTAGTGGTTCCTTAAAAGATACAGAAAATGCTCTTCATATGACTGATGCATTGATCAACACTTGAGAAAATCTGTGGGCAGGGTGTTAAGTTGTAGTTCTGTGAAGGTTGATATGGATCAAGTAGGATGAGAACTGACCTGTTCCGGACTAAGACGTCAAGATGGGCTAAGATGGAGATGCAAGTCATAGCATATCCCTTCTTGCACCAGAGATACCCAATCTGAGTTCTGGAGCAAAAAGAGAGGTGCTAAGACTTGGCCCAAGAGTGGAAGAACAAGAGGACAAGGTCTAAGAGTGAAGCTAGTTGGCCATGATTCTTCAAAAACCTCTGGCCATTTCTCTGTCTTCACTGGGATCTAATTGATATAGAAAAATAGTCCATTACTTTCACAGGATCCTCACAAAGTTAACCAAAACCACCTTTTATTGCAACAGGAAATGATCACACATGCCCCCTTCCCAATCTGTTCCTTGGCATGAGTGTAGGAGGTGAAGGAATGCTGAGGGTGTGAGCATGGAGGATAACCCTGGGCAGCCACATGCTCCACCTGGAGATGGTGGGAAAGGAGCATGACCTATACGAAATCTTAGGACAAGGGTATTCAGAAGTCACAACTTCCCTCCCTTTCTATTGTTACCACTAAAATTTTTCTTAGCCATTTCCCTTCAAAATTCTCAGAAAAACATAGTAAATCCTAGGCTGAAACACAGATAAATGTGTGTCCTCAAACCACCCTGTCCTTCCCATAACAGCACTTATTACACTGTAATTGTTTGTTTTCTTGTCTTTTCCGCTGAATGATAAATAAATTTCAGAGGGCAAGACCTTGTAATCGTCTTCATCCCTGCATCTCCAGTACCTATCACTGTATTCAATAAATTGTTGAATAATGTTAAATGAAAGCCTTCCCTTTAGCTATTTCTACTGTCCTTGATCCTGACCCAGTTTCTTCCTAGGCAAAGGGACTGTCTCTCATTCTGACATAAGAGGCCTGAAGCTGGGTATTTGGAGTCATAATTATTAATTGTCTAGGATTTTGTCTTATTAATTTTGAGTGAAATTGTACTAACAATAAGGGTATGTATCAAATATTATTTTCTCTTCAATCCCTTCGACTTTCTACTTCTTAGTTCTTTGAAAAGCCACAAAATATTCCTGTGTTTCATGGAAGTCCCTGCTACCTCTTTGCCTATATTGTAAAGAAAATTAATGACAACATGGCATTTATTGACTGCTTACCATATGCCAGGCTCTGTTCTAAACACTTCATAAATATGAAGTCACTTAAAACTCTCACCAACTCTATGAGGTAGGTAGTATTATTTCCATTTACAAATAAAGAAAAAGAAGCACAGATTAATTGTAAAAGGTTCCCAAGGTCCAGGGCTGTACATCTGGCTGTGTGGATTGTGTACTGCACAACTCCAGGGGGCACCATTATATACTCTGCACTGCTATATGTAGTTTCGCTGCCAAGGTCACAGAGCTAGTAATCAGTGCAGCTAAGATTCTAACCCAGGCACTCTGGTTCCAGCCCCTACCCTTAACCACTATATTAATCTAGGACCTTTTCCTTTCAGATAATTCCTGCACCTGTGGGTTTATTCTTAGGAACGTTGGCAATACCAACCCCTCAAAGCTCACTATTGGTGAGTCCCTGATTCCATCAAGGTCAATTCTTTTATATTATTTGGGGACTACTCATTATCATGCATGTTGGTTTTACACTCTAGTTAAACAGAACCTTGAAGTAGCTAGAACTGTGACCAGTAGATCACAGGTAGAATTTGAGGAAAGCAGAGAATATTCTTTAACCTAAACCAGAACTCTCTTGAGTAAAACAGTCCCTTTCCTATACATTTATAAGATGATTTTTTCATTATGCTAGCAGGATGTTTGAGGTCTCTTTTATGTTCTTGGTGCCAACATAGCAGAGAATAAAATCATGAGAAGATAAGCAGAGATTTATTAATAACATATACTCATAACAAATATACATTTATATTGCACTTGTACTTGGCAGGGAAATTTTTTTATTGATATTTAAAACAAACAAAAGACTGACTTCAGCTGTTTCTGTCTTCAAATAAAGAGGAGGGGAGTTTAATTTATAGAAGGGAAAGATGAAATCTCCATACAGAAACTAGTCACTGAGCTAAGGGAGCAAAGCCTCAGAGTTGAATCCTCTTAAAACTTAAAATAACAACACAAGTGTTCTTCCAAGGGTGGAGACACTGGGTAGGTGGCCTTTTGTTCAGCAAAGCAACTGAGAGTGCTGGGGTAAACTAGGGTTTGTAAGCCACAGCACTATTGACATTTTGGACTGGATAATTCCTTTTTGTGGTGGGCTGTCCTATGCATTGTATGATATTTAGCAGCATCCCTGGCCTCTACCCATGAGATGCCAACAGCACCCTCTCCCTAGTTGTGACAACTGAAAATGTTTCTAGACATTACCAAACATCCCCTGGAGGGCAAAACTGGCCCAATTTGAGAACCACTGGGATAGACAAAAGTAGGTCAGAAATGGATAGAGACTAGAGTTAACTTGCTCCAGGCCAGTGGTTCTAAATTTGTAGTCCTTGGACCAGCATCATCAGCATCACCTGGGAGTTTGTTAGAAATGCAGAATCTCAGGCCTGACCTCAGACCTGCTTTATCGGAATCTGTATTTTAATACAATCTCCAGGTGATTCATATGCAAATTAAATTTGAGAAGGACTTCTCTAATCTATGTATTAAAATGAAGGCACTTCTGAAAACCTTTCTGTGTTGAGGGATTCCAGATAGCTGAGACGGGGGAGACTGACGAGTCTCTGGAGAAAGAGTGAAGGGAAGAGCACCATGGTGTTGGGCAGAAATTTTCTAAGGCAGGTGGTTAAACACCTTTGGAAATTAATATTTGATGAAATTGTTGGCTGTGCTGTGATGCAATCCCTTGCCCCTCACCTCCTATGTCTTCCATGTCCCAAAATCTGAAATACTACTCTGCTATAGGCAAGAGTCTTACGTCTGTATTACTTTGCGGGACTGAAGAAAAGTGGGCTGTTCCATATGTGTATGGTGTGGGGCAGGCAGAAGAGACCAGCTGCAGGAGGCAAGACACAGAGGAGATCAAGAACTTGGTGGAATTAGGAACTTAAAGCAAGAGAAGACAAGGAGAAACATAGGCCCCCAAATCTCTAGTAATGGGGGAAGGGGTGGGGTTGCTGGTTCCATGTGTGGAATGGGAACTCTAGCCACTTACGTGTTAAAGTAAGAATGCCTTCCCCTCTCTTTTCATGTTAAAGGAAGAAAACCCTATAAACTAGGAGAGGAGGACTAGGCAGAGGGATCTGTAAATTTGCATTTCAATTCTCTGTGTGTTCTATGGTTAGGGTGTCAAACCTGATTACTTCCTGTTTCTAAGGAAATGTATATGTATTTCCAGAAATAAATCTTTTTCTGAGATACCTGGTTTCAATTACTTACTTTTCATTACTGTACTTACAACTAAAATCTCCATATAATGAAAATCCTAACATGGATGTTTTAGTAACGATCTTTCCATTAACCTCAATATAAATAAGGGAAGAAGCAAGGTAAGTGACTGACATATTTGTGCTACAGCCCATGCAATGAAATGGAGGTCTCAAATGGATAATGAGATTATATTTGGCATATCAGTTTGAAATAGTTCAAAAAATCTATTGGAGCAAATTTTAGCATGTCAATTAGAAATTCTAAAACATGTATTAATCAAGACTAATTTTCATTAATTAGTGTGAACAATACCCCTTCCTCCAGGGAAATCAGCTGTTTCAAATAGTGCAGGTTAAGTTTTATGTTGAAGAAATGTTTGTTTTGTAAGCAATCTGCTTGGTTTTCATTTTGGAAAACAATTTGGCAGTTTCTGAAAGTTAAACATACACTTACCACATAATCCAGCCATCTCACTCTTAAGTATTTACCAAGACAACTGAAAGAATATAGCCATACAAAGACTTGTGCATGAATGTTCACAGCAGTTTTATTTGCAAGAGCCCAAAGTTAGAAAAAAAAATGTCCATCAACAAGTGAATGGATGAACAAATCAGACTATCCATACAATGGAATACAACTCAGCAATAAAAAGGAAAGAACTAGTTATATACATTATCAGCATGGCTGGATCTCAAATTAATTATGCTGAGTGAAAGAACCCAGACCAAAAAGAGTACATACAATATTATTCTATTTATATAAAACTCTAGAAAATGCAAACTAATCTGTAAGTGATAGAAAGCAGATCAGTGGTTGCCTGGGGAGTGGGGGCATGGGAAGTGAATTACAAAAGGCCATTGAGAAAACTTTTGGGGGCGATGGATATGTTCATTTTCTTGGGTGTGGTGACAGTTTCACAAGTGTATACATATGTCAAAACTCAGCAAATTGCACACTGTAAATATGTGCCATTTCTTATATGTCAATTAGCCCACAATAAAGCTCAGACCAAAAACTGGTTTTAAATGATTATCAGGCATACATTAATCACAAAAAAGTGCTAAAAGTGCTAAATATATTTAACATTTTTAAAGCAAAAATGAGCTGCACTTTCTTGCTTTATAGGAATCCTTCCAAATAATCTTAAGCAGCAGTGAGCTTGTATTACTTTTCTTTAGCACAGTCCAATGCTCAGCGGGTAGACCACTGTAATTTTGGATGTTAGACTGTTCTTTGTGTCCTTCCTGTTAATTAAATCTGTTATTCATGTTGCAACTGATATCTGTCTATATAAATGTTTTTATTGAAATAGGTCTTGGAACACAAGTCAATCTCTGTGGTTGCGAGAAAAGAGATACCTACTCTCATTTAAGTATGGCATTTTGTTTGTCTAAAGAGCTAGTTGAATGTGTGCTGCACCCATGTGCATGCTCATTTATCAAATGAGATAAATCAGTGAGAGCACTTTGTAAATTGTAAAATACTAAAGAGCTGGAAATTGTTACTGCTACTGCTTCTGCTGCTATTAATTTAGGATGGTGACTGGTGATAATTAATTCATTTGATCAATACAATTAGCTAATGTAGAAGACTTGAATTCCAAAGTAAACTGATGCATTAATAATAAAATTAACATGAAACTGATATCCGACAAGTAAAGGAGCTATGTGCTCCACAGGCACACACCCAAAATGGATGTGACCAGTGCTGCTTTTTTCTTCTCTAACAGAATTATAATATTTATATATATACACACAGGTATGTGTGGGTGTGTGTGTACATATGGCAGCTCCAGGGATTAAGATTGTAAAGAAATAATAACAGTTTAGGTACAAGTTAGGCATTTTGCATGTCAAATAAAACTCTAGTCAATGAGTGTTGTAAACACTTAACATGAGATCAAAGAGACCTCTGTGAAATAACGACACTTCTCCCACTTTTCCACATGTTAGAGAGTATCATCTTGAAGCAAATACATCTCACAATCTCCTGTTTTACAGAATCTTCTGCAGCTTCTTTTTCTACCCCCTACATTTTACCTTCCCTGTTGTTCACTGACCTTTCTTTAATTCCCTCTGGTCTGCTGTGCTCTTGTAGGACAAATCAGAAGTTCAGTTTTCTCTGCCTCATTCTCTTCCTAGGCTTTTCTTTCCTGTCAGGGATCATCTATGTCAATCAAATCCTTATACAACTTCTTTCACATAATTTTTTTCAGAGCTACCATTTTACAATGGTAGCTTTTGCTGGAATGTGTAGGTTTTTTTGCTCATTTTGAGCACATCACATACACAAGGATCTTTGAGTGCTTGTTTATTTCACATTCCAAAGGATTTGAAATGAAAAAATATTTTTCTACTTCTCTGCTGAAGCCTTAAAAATCTGAAATTATCCTTGACTCATGCCTCTCTTTCATTTCTGAGCCTGGAGAAGGTCTGAGATTATCTCTCTTGGGCCTTATTTCCCTTCTCAATGCATCATATAATGGATTTTTTGAAAGATAATCACTAGAATACTAATTTAATTAGTAGAAGCCTATAGATCCAAATCTGTGAACAATGTAATATAATGATACAAATGTTGGTTTGGATTTTGAATAATGTGAATGTTGGAATGGAGCAAAGAGTAAATGGCTGGGTCATCTGGTAACTGGTAAGAACTACAATACCCAGTCAGCCTCATAAAAAGGAATACTCCTTTGCCATGAACCTGTTTGGATTAGCAATATCTCAGGGACACTGTTCTCTCCACTGGGACCTGATGACTGAAGAGGTCACTCTCTCTGACTGAAGGAAGCATCACCCAAGGGCCTTGAGGACCTGCAGGATGCTGAGACCTTACTCTCTACTAGTGTGGACCGAATACCACCCTGCTGGAGAGATTGCAGAATGCATCTCCTGCTGGGAAACCCTCCCATCCATGGGAGGAAGTAACAAAACTTATATTTTTAATGTGAGCATTTATGTTTATGACTGCTCTTTGTTGTAAGGCACGGCCAAAAGGTAAAACATCTGAAATGACAGCCCCTGTCCACCACCAATACAATCCACAAACCAATCCAAGTCTGTCCAATTTTCCTTCAAAATATTCATTTCATTAATTCTCATTACTGGTATCCAGCCCAGGCCTTGGTTTTTTCATGTGCAGATTATATAGTTAACATCTCTTGAAGGCCTGCCATGTGACAGGCACTTTACATACATTATTATTAATTCCCACAGTAACATTTCACCTCAATAGTAAAGCTTTTACAAATGAGGAATGGAGGAAAGCTATTATTGTTGTCTGCCTGATACCCTTTTCCTTCCACTCATCATCTTCTGGGGCATTACCCCTTCCCCACCCTATTCTGGTGGTGTCAATGATAGTGTCCTTATCCCACCTCCCAGACATGTTTAGGTCAACCATGGAACCACACACTCCTGGCCACAGTGATGGTCCAGGGATGAGCTAATGACAATGACACAACAACAGCAATAATAGCTTTGTGCTGGCAAATATTCCAAATGTTTTAAAGCAAATAATCATCACAACAACCCCATGACATAGGTCCTAGTATTTTTCCCATGTACTGGATGAGGAGACAGAGGCACACAGAAGTTAAGGAACTTGCCTAAGGTCCTAAGCTAATCTTTTCTCAGAACATAAGAACTGCAGCTATGGAAAGAGTCTTTTTCTGTTTGATGAAGAAGCTAGGAAGAGGTAAGCACACAGTTACCAGTACCCACATCCCTTATCCTATGGTGGAATCAGCCTCCCAACCTTCCGCAGAGAGGAGAAGAGAATTCTGACAGGTTTTAAATGTCCAGTTCCATTTCTTGAGTCCCTCCAGCCAACTCGGTTGGTGTTTTCCCAAGGATTGCTTGTTCAGCTTTCCCTCAGCTTTGGGAGTCAATCCAGTAATTGTCCAATAAAATTTTTTTAAACTGTAGGGGAGGAAGACAATTCCTCTACCCTCTAGGTCCTTCTGGCAGGTCTAAGAATTAAATTGACATGAGACAGAATAACAGGAGAAAATCAAACACAGTTTAATAATATGTACACATGGGAGAAACCCAGGAAAACTGAGTAACTCACCAAAATGGCTGAAGCCACCACCTTAAATACCATCTTCAGCTAAAGACAAAGGAGGATGTTGGGGGTAGTGGTTTGGGACTTCAAAGGGGGAAGAAGACAATTTACTTGGAGATGGATAAGAAAATGTTTGATAAAAAAAGTTTGCTGGGCCATTTATAGATAATGGGACCGGAGAGAGAGAACTTTGATAAAAATGGGCTTAGCAAGGACCCTCCCAGTCTATTATACCCGGAGTTGTCTATGATGATGGCCTGTCCTGGGAACAGGACTTCTACCTTAAATTCTATTAGGCAGTTAGAGGGAAAGTCAACGTTTCTTTCTGAGTCTTTTGCCCTTAAAAATAATCAAGCCCAAAAGACATTTTGGAGTGGCCAATTCTGATTCCCCACAAAACCTAGACTGAATTGAAATTCAATCACTTGCAGCAAAATTACTGATTAACACAAGGAAAAGGAGGCTCAGAGAGGCTAAATAGTAGAGTTGGGGCTTTTCTGATTTGAAAACCCCTTCCATTCCACCTGATCACATCTGCTCCTCAGCTGGCCTGCTCACCACAGAATCTCACCACTGCAGTTCCCTCTACTTACCACTGCATGGTTAGCCTTTCTTAAACATTGTTTTCCTCACTCTTCAATTTCTCTGATAGTTTTTCATATTTCCTGATGCATCAAGTCCAAACCCCTTTGCCTAGTTTTCAATGCCCTCCAAATTAGGTCTCACTTAAATTTGAAAACTTTCCCACCATCCTTCACCCAGCAAGAACCTAGACCAACCCATGTCATTCACACTTCTGTGATTTCTTTAATCAAGTCCTTTCAAATGACTAAATTCGAACTCAGACAATACTCAGTTCAAGTCTCACCCCTTTCCAGAAATCCCTTCCACTCTCATCATTATTAATTTCTCTAACTAAGAGTATATTCTTAGTTAGAGAAATTAGCCTCCAGAACTACTTTGTTTGGAAGGTAATTTACAAGGCAAGTGGAACCAGTATATTTGTCTTCATATCTATATATATTATTTCAGTTGTTAGCTATTTCGTGAAAGAATTGCTAACTGGGGAGTATAAAATAGGAGCTGTAAAAAAAAGAACCAAATCATAGAACAGATTTCATTTTAAGTAATTGTGAAACTGATTTCCTTTGACACTTTTGTCTTTTAGTTAAATGGCTCAAGTTTTATTTTCTCTTCAGTGACAAACACACCAGAATTCAGATAGAAATCCAACTGAATGGGGAAAAACAAGGACTATGATTTTTTCCAAACATATATTTCTTAACTGAGATGTATGATCTTTTCTGCAAAGAGTTCAAAGCCCTTCCTCTGTAGGAGGTGAGCTGCTCCCCATTGATGGTCTTCAGGGAAGCTGGGCTTGCATTCCTCACATCTCCAAGCCACTCACTCTTTAGCATTCTTTAGTGGAGGAAAACTATAATCCAATTAAGTAGGAAATCATGAAGCCCACCAATGCCAGGATGAACAACCATCATTGTTCCTAAAAATGCTATTTATATATTCCTTCTTCTGAACCTCAGAATATATGTTATCATTTTTTGTTTAAGTAAAATCACTTGAGCCCTTGACTTGGAGTCATTTATATCTAATTTAAGATTCTCCATTCCTCCTAGATAACACTCCTAACATCTTTTTTGGCATGTTCTCTAATTCCCACAATGTCCAAAAGTAATTTTTAAAAGACAAATCAATACAACATTTAGAAGACAATATAGGATATATTTTCATGCCTTCAGAATGAGACACTGATTTCTTCAACAGAACATAAAAAGTGCTAACGATAAAGGAAAAAATGACAAATTTTACTTTCTTCAAATTAAAAACGGATGTTCATCAAATGATACAGTTAAGACAGTAAAAAGGCAAGACACAGACTGGGAGGAGATATTTGTACATATATAACTACAAATGAATATGAAAAAGACAAACAACTCATTTTTTAAAAATGAGCAAGAGCCTTGAACCAGCACTGTACAAAAAGAGGAAATCCAAATAAACAACAGACTTGTGAAAAGTGACCAATTTCATTAGTAATCAAGGAAGTGCAAATAAAAAATGCAATTAAATACCATTAATCATCGACCAAAATAAGGTTAAAATTCAAGACTCAAAATAACATGTTTGTAGAACTAAAACTCTCATACATCACTTGTGGAGGTATAAATTGTTACCACCATTTTGAGAAATTTTGGGGCATTGTCTACAACAGTTGAGAATATTCATCCTATAACACAGCAATCCACTCCTAAATATATAACTCAATAGAAATATGTGCACAAAAGTGTTATAGAAGCATTGTTCATAATAGCCAAAACCTGGCTATAAACCAAATGTCTACCAGTAAAATGGATAAATTATGATATATTTTATAATGGAATACTCTACAAAAATGAAAATAAATAGCTATACTTAACATAGAAGAATTTCAAAAATACAGTGTGGCACAAAAGCAGCCAGAGAGAGACAGAGAGAGAGAGAACTGTATGATTGTATTTATATAAAGCTTGAAAATCAGGCAAAGCTAAACCATAAAGGTAAGGATAGCAGTTACCTTTAGAAGAGAAAATTCATTGAGATGTACGGTTATGATCTGTGCATTTTTCAGTGTTACATTTCAGTTTAAAATATATTAAAAATTATTGGCACTGGCAATTATAAAAATCATTGGATTTCTCAGAACATTTTCAATAGAGTAATTTGGCTAAAAGGCAGATTTAAAGTTTTTTAAAAAACTTGAAAGTGAGAAAGAAATGGAGGCAGTGGGTACATAAATGTTGAAAAAATGGAAGCAACTAGTAACAGCTCATCCAAATAGTAAGCATATTTGTTTATGTGCAGATTAAATTTGCCGATTACTCAGCCTTTAATTTCACTTACTGCAAATCTTCACAAAGTTGCTCTGGTTCCTATTGTTTAAATTAACCATAGTAACCACGAACTAAATAATGAACTTCCATGACCCTATCTACGGAAATGAGAAGCATTTTCAGTTTTGAGATATAAACGGCCAGTCTTGGAGGAAAAATAGTTTTGACTTTGAACTAATATTATATCTGGCTTAAAAATTTGTTTTTAAGATAATGAATATTGAAAAATGAGTTTTAATTATCAACACAATTTATCTCAAGTTCCAATAGCCATTTATCTTCAGTATTCCTATTCTGTTTTTCACATTCTGGGTAAGATGACTCAGCAATACCTATTCTAATTAAAAATTTAATATAAATATAGGAAATACCCTCCATAATAAAGCTTAGTGCAGAGGCAAATGGAACAAAATAAATTTTCATTAAAGAAAGTAATTAATAAGAACTTTGCTGTCTGTGTTCAGAAGCCTGATTTCCTCATCAGAATTAGTTATTCAGTCTTCCATTTTGGAACTTGCTTACTTTCTTTTTATATAACACAAAGAACCATTATCATTTAATTAAAACTATTCCATTAAACAGCTGACCTTTCAATTCATAAGACTGGGTGCTAAGTTTAATTCAAATTCCGAGTTAAAAGTAGTCAGCTGAAGGCAGAGAGATGCTGGAGAGAGTCAGATTCAGGGAGCTAGCTGGCTCTACACCAGCTTTCTCTGCTTTAAGTTTCTCTGCCTGTCACTGACTCAGACTCTGCACATCTTTAGGAATGGTGCCCCTTGGAAGGGATTACTGCATCTCAAAGTCACAAATTTGATTAAGATATTAAATCCCATGGTCACAAAGCTATCCAAGAAATAGTTTGAAATATTGACTAAATTTTGAGCTCTACAAAAATCATAATTTACAAAGGTATTCTCCAAATGAATGTCAAGATTAAAAGCATTTTGAAAATTTACCTAAAATGTAAATTTAATAGACACCATAAACTTTTTTTATGGCTATAAGGTTAAGATTACCAGGTCAAAGGGCATGATCATTTTCCTGACTGTTAATACATATTGCCAGGTTACCTTCCAAAAAGAGGGGTAATAGGTTCTTTTCTGTGTGCCAGATTCTGTTTCATTTGGATTTTTTTTTCGGTCTTTTAAATTACTTTTATAATGCTAAGAGGAGGCCATTGCCACAATACATTAATGTGTTCATCTCTCAAACACATGAAGCAAAATGTCTCCAGAGCACCCTGATGAGACTGCTATCAAGATCCTGAGATGGCCCTGATTCCTGTTCCTTCCAAAATTTGGTGAGCAGATTCTTCTAATAAATTCATTTTTTATTGGTTTGTTGCTTGCAACCAACAACCTCTAACTGATATACCTCCCCACATGTAGAACATTTCCAGATATGATAATTACCTGCCTTTCTACCTGGACCTGAAGCCACAAAGCAGTAAGGGTGAATTAAGATAAGACCTAAGACAGAGAAGGATGAGCAGGTACATATTTGGCTATGGGATTCTATTTCTTTGACGACCTGAGTAAGTATTTGTAGGAGAGGAAGAACTATTCCTCCACCCTCGAGGTCCTTCTGACTGGTCTAAGAATTAAATTGACATGAGACAGAATAAAAGGAGAAAATGAAACACAGTTTAATAATATGTACACATGGGAGAAACCCAGGAAAACTGAGTAACTCACCAAAATGGCTGAAGCCACCACCTTAAATACCATCTTCAGCTAAAGACAAAGGAGGATGTTGGGGGTAGTGGCTTAGAACTTTAAAGGGGAAGAAGGCAATTTGCACGAAGATGGGAAAGTAAATATTTGGTAAACAAATATTGACCGTGCCTTGTAAAGACGATGAGAGATGGAGAGGACTTTGATTAAATGGCCCTTGCTAGGTTCCCTCCTGTCTACCACACCTAGTTTATATTATACTATAGTTATCTTATCATATTAGCCCCTTCCTGGAATAGGCCTTCTATCTTAAACTCTTTTAGGTAGTTAGGGGGAAGGTCAAACTTTCTTTCTGAGTCTTTCATCCTTAAAAATAATCAAGCCAGGGGCCTGCCTGGTGGCTTAGTGGTTGGGTTCGTGCACTCCACTTTGGCAGTCCGGGGTTCGCAGGTTCGGATCCCAGGTGTGGACAGACACACCATTTGTCAAGCCATACTGTGGCAGCATCCCATATAAAGTAGAGGAGGATGGGCATGGATGTTAGCCCAGGGCCAGTCTTCCTCAGCAAAAAAAGAGGAAGATTGGCAACAGATGTTAGCTCCAGACTAGTCTTCCTCAAAAAAAAAAAAAAAATCAAGCCTAAGAGACAAATTTTGGGGTAGCCAATTTTGATCCCCCACATATAGATGAACGGACTTGCAGGGTAATGTTCTCAAAGAAACTGGCCTCTCTGATCTAGATAGATAAAGGCTGGGAGGAAGTGAAATAAAAACTTACTTTAAAAATTACTAAGGTTTTGGATTGTCTGAACACGAAAGAGACTGGGGCACTCCTTGAGAACCAAAAGTTGTTTAAAGATGAGAAAAATAAATTAGTGTTTTATAGGGTAGGCACTAAAAGAATGTGACTTGTCATCTCAAAAGGAGTAAAATTTCAGACTAAGCAAGACAAATAGTATAGTGGAAATTTTCATTAGAGAAATAATTTAATTTTTTCTGTTTTCTCAGTAGTATTAACCTTTTGGTCTTCCATTTAGGAATTTATTCACTTTTATCTACTCAAAGAATCATCATCATTTATTTGAAAATAAAAATAGGTTTGACTATGTATGGATGATATTTAAAAGTAAAAAATAGTTTAGAATATTTATGGAGGCTAAACTCACAAACAGTCTAGAGACTTTTGGGCATGTCACCTCACCCTAACTTCCTTTCTCCACACCAGCCCTTTGCTTAAAACTTTTCAGTAACCTCCCACTTCTCTTGTAATAAAACCCCAAATTCCACAAGATGCTGGTATGGTCTGGCCCCTGTCTGCCCCTCGAGGGTCACATCACACCATGCCCTGCCTGACCTTCTGCATTCTGACTACCTGTCTTCTTTTAGTTTCTCAGATCACCCTGCTCCCTCTAAGCAGGCACCTTTGCACATGCTCTCCCCTCTCTCAAGAATATCCTTCCACTACCTGACAATATCCCTTTGCCAAATTAAGTCAGCACAAATATCACTCCTCTGAGAAAGATTGCCCGCCCCAGCAACCAGATTGGATTATTTTGTTCCTCATTCTCATGTCACCGTGCTCACTCAGGCTGCAAGTGCACATTTATTTGTGTAATTATTTGATTTAAGGTCTCTTCTACTAGACTGAAAGCTACATGAGAGCAGGAACTGCATCTGTGCCTGGCACATCCTAGGCATGCAATTATTACATGATAAATTAAGGAAGGAACCAATTCCCTTGGTATCAATGTCAGAGGCAGAATTCTCGGCTGGGGACCAGAGGTTTGAGTTTGTTGTACTTGCACATTTGTCCTGATAGTCAGATATGGGGCTGAAAGAAATCTGTGCAGGGCAGCCTTCGGTAGGTTTGCATTTCTGCAAAGATCTATAGGACCTGTTAAAGGTGTAGGTAAGATTCCATGCAACTCCCTCTCCTCACAGGATTTAGGCAGACCCAGAATGTTTGTCCTGGTAACACGGGGATGACCTCAGATTATTGCTCCTCCTCTCTCAGAGAAAGCACTGAGGGGCTGCCACATATAGACAGGACATGCTTCCAATCTCTCTCTTGTGGTACTGGAAGAAGGTAGGTGATGAGAAAATAAAGCTTTTACGTGTCTGTTTTCTGATTCCATTAGATTCCAGACCATACATCTAAAAATATGGGTGCAGAGCCTGCTTCCAAGCAGGCTACCAAGAACAAAGAAGGCCACCAGTTTAAAGACGAACCAGTACTTCATTGCTCATAGAAAGTGGGATTAGCAACCTGTTGGAAAATGGAACGGAATGGAAAAATGTTTTAAAAAATAACAAAGCAGTATTTTAATTTTCTATTACAAAAATCTTGACAAAACATTGGAAATACAATCTTGAAAAGATACTGGGTTAAAATAAACATAGCAAGTTTTCCTGGTTAGTAAATAAAATATCATAGTTAACTTTCTTCCATGGAACAGCTATTTAGGTAAAATGCATTTTTAACACTTCCAAACTGTACCATTTATGCCTAAATCTTAACAAGGATACCTAGCAATTTCCATACAGCATTCATTTTCAAAGGACAAGAGGAAAATAAACTAGCAGCTAAAAGCAGAAGAGACAGCTGTTGAATTCAATGAGAGTTTTGCATTTGAATAGTTGGTGTGAATCTCTGACTTTAAGTGCATACTAAGGGGACATTAAAAGATTCCAAACCACACAATAGATACTTAGGTTGCCAAATATTTATGCTTTTTCTCTTTGAAGCCCAGAAATTTTATGCAAAATTTTTATTTGAATTTCAGGCAAAATTTCAAAAGTATTTTGTTTTAAAAAAACAATCACCAATCTGTTCCTCCAATCTGTAGGGGAATAAAATGCAAAGACTTCCCTGAACTTTCATCTCCATTATCAATAATCACTGAATCCTGCAGGATATATCTACAGTCATGCGTCACTTAACAACAGGGGTACGTTCTGAGAAATGTGTCATTAGGTGATTTCTTTGTTGTGTGAACATCATAGAGTTCACTCACCCAAATCTAGATGGTATAGCCTACTATACATCTAGGCTATATGGTACTAATCTTATGGGACCACCATCATATATGTGGTCCATCATTCATCAAAATGTCATGCAGCACATGACTGCACTTGAAATTTTTTCACCCAATCCATCAAACCAGGTTGCAGATGTATACAATTTGTATTTACATTCTGCTCTCACCATAAACCCTCTGAGGGCAGGGATTATCTTAATCACAATTGCATCCCAGTACTCAAGGCCAGGCACATAGCAGGCAGGCAGTTTAGTCAATGCACACACAACTGTCACACAGAGAAAAAAATATTACATGATTGAGGAAAAACCTTTTCTATGTCTTCTGGAGAGGAACCATATATAAGTATAAATATTTAATATTTAGCATATAGTATTCATTTGAGACAAACCAAGTACCTAAAATGGACTTTGTTCCTTGCAATTCTCACTGCTTGGCTGAGGTTTGAGGATGTGGAGAATCAGAATTGGCCACCCCAAAATGTGTCTCTTTGGCATGAGGAATATTTTGGGCTGGTTAGTTCTAAAAACTGCAGACATGGGAGAAGCTCTGAAAAGTAGAATGTACCCTTTGTAAGAGACATTTACATTTGTAAGGGAAATCTCCATCTGTAAAGGTATCTCCCTCTCTGTACCAGGAAGAAGGGGGCATGACCTTATCTCTAGAAAGTCTTATCATTATGGAAGGCAAGGACTTAAATCTGCATAATAACCTTAATCTAGTCTACTGTGCTTTCCTGGTAATTTCCCATAACTGACTCCCCCAACCCCTAATATCCTCCTTTGTCTTTAGCTGAAGATACTATTTAACCTGGCAGCTCAGCCATTTTGGCAAGTTACCCAGTTTTTCCTGGGTCTCTCCCATGTATACATGCTATAAAACTTGTTTGATTTTTCTCCTGTTATTCTGTCTCATGTCAATTTAATTCATACTCCAGCCAGAAGGACCCAGAGTGGGTAGAAGATAGTCTTCCTCTCCTACAAGGGTATCCAGAGGCAGCCTTCTGTGGGGAGCTGGATGGGCAGGAGAGACCAGGGATTGGAAAGAGGGACTATTCACCTGGATGAGGAGCTGTGGGTTGTAATGGAAACATCCATACCCTGATGCTTTTAGTCTAGTAGGTCTACACCACTCAACTGAATATAGTTTCCAGAGACTTGTAGGATACCTGATACAACCTGTCACATTCATTATACCCCAAAACTGTTGTGAAAAAGTCATTCAATATTCAAAAATTGTCTGGTAGTAGGCAGAGAGTGGATTATAAGACAATGTCCCTGCCTTTGGGTACTAGGTAGAGGGTGGATTGTAAAATAAGACCACTGCTCTTGGAAGCTTTTGTCCTGGTAATTGGTAGTTTGGTGCAGACTTGAAGAAGCCTGTCCCCTAAGCTGAATAAAAAAACAACAAAACAAGCAAATAACAAACAATCAGCAGTGGCAATAGGAAAGGGTTCAAAACTCAAACTTTACATTTTGAGAAATGTTGTCTAAAATCAGAACAATTTGGAACAAAGGGAAAAAAAATTCCAGGAATCAATATGTTGTATAGTCTCTTGGGAAAACAGTATAGTGGGGCTGAAGAAGGCAGAAAAAATTTTGAAAAAAACTAAGCTGTGTATTGGTTTGATATGTGGAATTGAGAAAAAGATGGAGTCTCTCATGTTAAGGCACTAAAAAGGAGCTGGGAAGACATGAATAAGAGAGGAACAAATTCCTCCTTCAGGATGAACTCTTGAACTCATTAAATGCCTGAAAGGCATCTCAAATCTTCTCAAGGAAGATAAGATTACCAGGGCAGAGACCCCATTGCTGTCTGGGTCATCTCCCACATTCCTAAGTTTAATGGCTTGTCTCAATGGACTCTCACCCCAATGATTACCTTGTGCCTGGAATTGTTAAAAAACATTCATTCTCTTTGTTTTACTTTGCCTTTGTTAGCCATGACTATAAAGCTTCCTCCTCCCTTCAATGGCCAGAACACAATTCAAGTGCTACTTGAATCTGTGCTTCCCGGGCTGCAGTCCTAAGGAATCCTGAATAAACTCCTTTTTGTTTTAAGTCTATCAGAGTCTACTTCATAATTGTCATCAGATATGATTTCAAATCCACTTGTTTATGACAAAAAATGAAATAGTTTTTAAGAGTGAAGTGTTTTGATCTGAGAATGAGGTTGTTTTTAATAAGTAAAGTTGTTTTGATATAAAGAAGCTGCATCAGGATGTCATTGTTGGACATCTGTGGCTGTCTATACGCACTCAGTAGCTCAGCTGCTGGGGGCTTATCGATAAGAACATATGAAGAAACAATTATGACATGGAGACTTTTAGACTATAAACATGGAAAGTTTGTGAGGAATATCCTATAGTGTGCGGTCTGGACAAGGCTACCCTTTGCTGATCTAAATAGGTCTCCAGACTTATTTAGAAGAATTTGGGGGCATTAGCTCCTGCAGTGGTAAAGGTGACTCTTTTACCAGCAGTGGTGGAAGCTGTGTAGTGGCCCAATGAAGTAGATCAGCCTGCCCATCAACACCCTTGTTCCTTAGCAATGTTCTCTGCAATAAGGGACTTTTATTTTGCTCTGGCAGCTGGACATCAGCTCTCTGTTGGTGAAGCCATCTCTCCCCAGACCAACTCCTAGAAAAGGTACACCTCAGCTAAATTTGGACTTTATTCCTTTCATCTCCCCTTGCCTGGAACAACAGTATGATTAGTCTATGATCAGTTTGGTGTATATTATGTTATTTCTTTATTGGCTTATTAAGAGACATTATACTGTGTGCGATTGGCTTATGAAACTATTGTAATTCCTGCAGTGAACTTGTGTTAAATAAACTATCAGCAAAGACAGCCTCGGTCTCTGAGTATAATTTTTGCTGCTCAAAACAAAAGAAACTATTAACCCTATTGTGAGGGACGAGGCTGGGTGTGTGGCAAACTGTGAGAAAAACAAAGAACGCTGCAAGAGGAAACTTCTTCCTTACAATCAGTGGACAGGGACTCAGCCGGGGCTAAAGAATCGCACAGATTCTGCTCTTTAAAAATTTCTACCAGCAGAAGAAAGGCAAAGAGGGTGTAAGGAAAAATGTTTTAAGGATAATGATCTTGATAAAACACACAAGCTTGTCTAGAAGGCAGGAGATAAATGAGAGCAAACCAAAGCCAGAGACCAGTGCATCAGATCAGAATGAGAGCCCTTCTGGGGGACAACATAGACCCCAAGTCATGGTGTGGCCTTTGCATGGGTTTGGAACATATTTTAGGTTAGAAGAACACAGACCAGATATAGCCGCCCAGGCCTGAGTCTCCTTCCCTCCCCAGGCTCTCAGGCCTTGGTGTTGACGCATGTGTATACCAACAGATGGAAAAATTTTAATTAAGCCTATTTTGCTAAAACAAAAAAAAATTTTTAAGTAGCTTAAATTTTCATGTGTTATAGCGCTTACTTGTCATGGAAATCAGCAATTTTAGGACTGTTGAAGTCTGTAACATCCAAGAAACACTTATTAGTCAGGCATATTTTACAAACCTGTTAAAGAAAAAAGATGACATCTCAACTGTATTAATGTAAGTTGCTAATGTTTCATTAATGATGCTTAAATGCAGTGATCACTGAGTGAACAAAAGTGTGAGAAATTTTCATCTCAAAAGTCATTACTGTTTAATGTCATCTGTTTATTTATGGTGACTAATTGTATACTTATTATTATACAAAGTCTATTTCTGTGGTGCAAAAAGCTGTTTTACCACAATTACAAGCAATCTAACAAATGAAGCTGAATAGTTTGATGGTAATGTAAACATCCAGCGATTGGTCTTTTTATAAGGCTCATTGCTTCACTGCTATAAGAAACACAATTGTTCAGAAATACAGACATAGAGAAGAAATTTTTTAGACCCACAAACACTAACTTTTTCAGAAAACAACAGGTTGAATGTTTCTACTTATGACTCAATAAAGCCAAAATAAGCTGCTTTATTTACTTAATTGGAAAAAGGATTCCAGCAGCCAGGATTTAGGGTTGGATGGTTTTAATAACTCTCCATTCCACTGCACTGTCAGAGGGTATTCATTTAATTCCATTACTTTTGAGTGCTTGAAACCTACAGAAGGGAACATTTTCTCTTGTTTTTCCACATTTCTCTCTTCTGGATATTGAGAACATTGTTGCTGGTTCTCTGTAACTCTCAGTTCTGGCAATAATTAAATCTCAAAGTTAAGGCCAGATCTGATGCCCCAAGTACTCATTAATTCAAATTGGAATGTTTCATGTGCAGGTGGCTTCTTATTCTTTATATTATTATAACGTGTGTGTGTAAATAGAGCATCCTTTTACAAGACTCATCTGAAAATTGGAAGGTTGCTTAGATTTTGAAGGTTCAAATACTATGAAATCATAGAAAAGAAGAAATCAGTGTGTTTGTATTAATGTAGAAAGATCTTCAGATATACTGTTAAGAAAGCAAGTCACAAATTAGTATCATGGTATCTTCCTATTTGAATATGGATATCTTTAAAGAATGTGAATTATCTTGCATAAACTACCTGCTTACACCTCCTTGAAGGATATACCCAAAACTTCTACTGTCAAGGGAACTGGAAATCAGCAGTAGAAAGAGGATTTACCTCTCATTACACATCCCTGACACCCAATCTCTCTGTATCTCCCTACCTCTCTTTCTGTCCCTTCTCAGTTTCCTTTGCCTGTTCCTCTTACTCTGCTCAAATTCTAAATGTTGGTAAGCCCCAGGGCCTATCTTAAGCTCCCTTCTCTTCTCCACTATCCATTCACAACCTCATTCAGGACCCTGGTTTTCAATAGCCTCAAATGCTGATGACTCAAGTCAAAATTTCTATTCCTTACGTCTTCCAGGAAATCTTGAATCAGATAGCAAATTGGTCACTTGATATCACCACATGGTTGACTAATGGCATCTCAAACTTATTTGACCAAAAAAAATTGAACTTTTATTTTTGTCTGTGTCCTTTTCGGCTGAATAAATTAAACCACTATTCCCCCAGTTACTTAAGTCAAAAATGCAAGAATTATCCTGATTCCCCTTTTTTTCCTCATCACAATGTTCAATTCATCAAGGAGTCCCTCCAGCTTTATCTCTAAAATACCCCTTTTCCATCCATTTTCCTCTATCTCTTCAATTACAGTCCATGTCTAAGCAACCAGAGTATCTCACATGAACTTTTTTATAGGACTCCTTGCTTTTGCTCTTGATTCCCTATAATCCATTTCCCTCATGGCACCCAGAATGATCCAATTTTTTTCTGTTCTTTGCTATTAAAATACTCCAATGTCTTCACATTGCTCCTAGACAAAATGCATACTTCTTAAACTGGTTAGAAAGCCCTACAAACCTGGCCCCTGTCTACCTCTGTGACCTCAACTCAGATTGTCCCACCCCTTTTCTGCTAAGTTCCATCCACACTGGCTTTCTCTTGGCTCCCCAATTAGACCAAGTATGTGCCCACCCGTGCACCTTTCCACTAGTTATTCCTTCTGCCCCAAATCTTCTTCCTCTTAATCTTCCAAGGGCTTATTTTTTCTTATAACAGAAACTGATATTCAGATATCAGTTCAGATAACAAAAGTGTGGTACTGGCTTAGCAGTGTGATGGCAGGAATAAAGGACACAGACATTGTAAGTTAAAAATCTGTTGACTCTTGTTATGCCACAGCAAAACTTTTAGTAGCAGTGTCTCCTGTGATCATTTGGAAAGGAAATCATATGCCTATCATGTGTACAGCTCTAGGAAAAGAAGCTTAAAAAAGCCAGAATGTCACTATACACCTGCAGCTCCTTGCCACTTTTTGGAAAGTTATTACAAGAGAGGATGAGATCAGGCAAGACTTGGCCACTTTGTAAGAAGCAAAAGGATACCATATCCAGAAATCTGGGGCTTGACAAGATTTAAAAAGCTTAACTGTGTATGCACTCCCAAATGGCAGAAGATAAGATTATGTTTACTCATAGCTTTTTCAAAAACCTTACATGAATCCAAACAAGGGAATAAAGTGGTGATTCTCAACTGGTGGTAATTTTGCCCCCATGGAACACTTGGCAATATCTAGAGACTTTTGGTTCTTGCAACTGAGATAGGGGGTGCTACTGGCATCTACTGGGTAGAGGCCAGGGATGCTGCTAAACATCCTTCAATGCACAGGACAGCCCTGCACGATAAAGACTTAACCGAGATCTGAAGCTATAAAACTCCTAGAAGACAGAGGGAAAAAGCTCTTTGACATTGATTTTGGCAATTATTTCATAAATATGATACTCAAAACACAAGCAACAAAGTAAAATAAACAAGTGGGACTACATCAAACTAAAAAGCTTCTGTACAACAAAAGAAACCATCAACAAAATGAAAAGGCAACCTACAGAATGGGAGAAAATATTTCCAAACCATATATCTGATAAGGAGTTAATATCCAAAATATATAAAGAACTTATACAACTCAATATCAAAAGAAACCCCAAACAATCCAATTTAAAAAATGGGCAAAGAACCCGAATTGAAATTTTTCCAAAATAGATAGTATTCAAACAGCCAACAGGTACATGGAAAAGTACTCGGCATCAGGAATCATCATGGAAATGCAAATCAAACTACAATGAGGTATCACCTCACACCTATTAGAACGGCTATCATTTAAAAGAGAAGAGATAACAAATGTTGGCAAGGTGTGGAGAATGTAGAGAAAAGGGAACACTTGCACACTATTAGTAGGAATGTAAATTGGTATAGCCACTATGGAAAACAGTACAGACATTCCTCAAAAAATTAAACATAGAGACCAAGCCCTGATGGTCTAGTGGTTAAAGTTTAGTGCTTCCACTTCAAGGCCCAGGTTTGTTTCCCAGTCACTGAATCACATCACCTTTCTGTCAGTTGCCATGCTGTGGCAGCAGCTCACATAGAAGAACTAGAAGGACTTACAACTAGGATATACAACCATGCACTGGGGCTTTGGGGGAAAAAGAAAACTTATAAAAACAAATTAGGGAGACAGTGTCAAGATGGCAGCACAGGTGGACTCTGAACTCACCTCCTCCCATGGACACAAAAAAATTTACAATTACTCTTGGAACAATTACCTCTGAGAGAGAACTGAAAAATGGATAAAAAGAACCCCCACTACAAGGACAATGCTGACTGAGGTAGAAGAGGCAGAAATTCCTTTCTGGAGAGAAAAAAGTCACCTTCAAGCTGTGGCACTTCATGGCCAGCTGGGAGCAATCCTAAGCTACAAAGCCTCCCCTGGAAGAGTGGGGGACTGGAGTGAGAGAGCATTACCACAATAAGCAGCTTTTAGACTCAGCACAACTGAGAGAAGTGTCATAATATCTGGCTTTGCTGGCTAATAACAACAATGGAGAATACCCCCAAAAAAGCTATTGGAAATAAAGCCAGCTCTTAAAGGGCCCACACACAAATTCACCCATTTTGGAGAGCAAACTAAAATCACCAGAAAGAAAAATGCAGAGTCCTTTGGTGAAAAGAGACTCACTTGATAGGATCTGGGTGCATCTTGGTGAGAGGTGAGACCTCCCCAAGACTGAGACATTGGTGGCAGTCATTATTGTGACTTAGTACAGGCATACTGACACAGATTCTGGCAGATGCCATTGGAGTTCTTCCCCTGGCCTGTTAGCACAGGGGTCTGCCCCATCCACTAGAGCACTGATTTTATCCAACTCAGCCAGGGCAGGTAGCCTGCCCTAGGGATTGGTCCAACCAACAGCAAGCCCTTGGGCAACTTGTGGGCCTGCATAGGTGGGGTGCCTGGAAGCTCTGCAGCCAGGTGAGTGGGTCTGCCTCTGTGGGGAAGGGCATGCACAAGGAATGGGCCTGCATTGGTGGAGTGTGTGGGGCCTCTGCAATGGGGTAACTGGGTCTGCTTCAGTGGGTCAGGGCATGCACATGGGGCAGGACTGTGTTGACGGTGTGTGTGGCACTGTGGGTGGTGGGGCTTGTCAGCTGCAGAAGACTTGTGTTTCTCAAACAGCCACATATGGGATTGGCCCTACCTTCCAAAGCCTGAAACAACTGGATTCCCCCATGCCTGGGGCCAGCCCCACTCAGCTGCAATCCTGAGAGAGCTGACAACAGCCTTGCAGGCCAGAGGCCTGCAGCAATTGTGAGCCCCCAAGTCTAGCAACTAGCCATGCTGGGGGCCTACTCATTTAACAGAAAAAGTGCCACAGGAATGTGCTATTAGACCTTGCAGCCAACTGTGCTGGGGCTCCCCACACTTGACAAAGTGACTGAAGGGTCCATAGCAGCCACACACAGCTGAGCATTACAACCAGCCAGCCAGGAGGACAGCCTAGACTCCCTGGGAACCTGCAGCAAGAGCAACCCTACCACAACAAGACACACATAGCCCACACAGGGGACACTCCTGGAGCATTTGGAACTGGTGACAAGAGGGAAGCACACTGCTGGGCCTCATAAGACATCTCTCACATATGGCCACCTCTCCAAGATTAGGAGATGTAGCTGACCTACCTAATACAGAGATATAAGCATAGAGAAAGAGGCAAAATGAGGAGAAAAAGGAATATGTTCCAAGTAACAGAACAGGACAAAACCCCAGAGAAAGAACTAAATGAAACAGAGATAAATAATCTACCTGATAAAGAGTAAAAACTAACAGTCATAAGGACGCTTACTGATCTTGGAAGAAAAATGGATCAACACAGTGAGAACTTCAGCAAAGAATTGGAAAATATGAAAAGGAACCAATCAGAAATGAAGAATACAATACTGGAAATGAAAAATTCACTAGAGGGACTCAGTAGCATAGTAGACAATACAGAAGAATGGATCAGCAAGCTGGACAAAAGACCAGGGAAATCACCCGAGCTGAACAGATAAAAGAGCAAAGAATTTAAAAAGAAGGAGGGCAGTCTAAGGGACCTCTGGGACAACATCAAGTGCGTTAACATCCATGTTATAGGTGTCCCAGAAGGAGAAGAGAGAGACAAAGGGGCAGAGAATCAATTTGAAGAAATAATATCTAACAACTTCCCTAACCTAAGGAAGGAAACAGACATCCAGGTACAAGAAGCACAGAGAGCATCAAACAATATAAACCCAAAGAGGCCCATACCAAGGCACATTATAATTAAAATATCAAGAATTAAAGACAAAGAGAATCCTAAAAGCCGCAAGAGAAAGGCCACAAGTTACATACAAAGGAAACCCCATAAGGCTATCAGCTGACTTCGCATCAGAAACCTTACAGGCTAGAAGGAAGTAGCAATGATATATTTAAAGTGCTGAAAAGAAAAAACCTACAGCCAAGAATACTCTACCCGGCAAGGTTATCATTTAGAATGGAAGGAGAGATCAAGAGCTTCCCAGACAAGCAAAAACTAAAGGAGTTTATCACCAAGAAACCAGCCCTACAGGAAATGCTAAAGGGACTTATTTGAGTGGGAAATAGAAGACCACGAATAGGAATAAGAAAAGTATCCAAAAAAAAAAAAAAAGTAACAAAATCACTGGTAAAGGCAAAAATACAAAAAAGGTAGCAGATCAACCACCTATGAAGAAAATATGAAGGTCAAAAGACAAAAGTACTAAAATAATCTCTTTCCATGATAAGAGGGTAATGAATACGCACACAAAAAAAAGAGGATATGATATCAAAAATATAAAATGTGGGAGGAGGGGAGTAAAAGATGAGAGCTTTTCGCAAGAGGTCAAACTAAAGAGACCATTAACTTAATACAGATTGCTATATACATAGGTTATTGTATATGAACTTCATGGTAATCACAAATCAGAAACCTATAATAAATACACAAAAAATTAAGAGAAAGGAACCCAAACGTAATACTAAAGAAAGCCATTGAACCACAAGGTAAGAGAGCAAGAGAAGAAGAAAGGAACAGAGAACTACTAAAACACCCAGTAAAAAAGTAACAAATGGCAATAAGTACGTACTTATCAATAGCTACTTTAAATCTCAATGGACTAAATGCTCCAATCAAAAGGCATAGAGTGGCCTACTGGATGAAAAAACAAGACCCATATATATGCTGCATAAAAGAGACACACTTCAGACCTAAAGACACTCACAAACTGAAAATGAAGGGATGGAAAAAGATACTCCATGCAAATGGCAATGAAAAGAAAGTTGGGATAGTAATACTAGACTTTAAAACAAAAACTGTAACAAGAGACAAAGGACACTACATAATGATCAAGGGAACAATCCAACAAGAGGACATAACACTTTTAAATAAGTACACACCCAACATAGGAGCACCTAAATATATAAAGCAATTAACAGACATAAGAGGAGAAATGGATAGCAACACAAGAATAGTAGGGGACTTCAACACCCCACTTACACTGACAGAAAGATCATCCAAACAGAAGATCAATAAGGAAACATTGGCCTTAAAAGACACATTAGACCAGTTGGACTTAGTAGTTATATACAGAACATTCCATCCAAAAACCACAGAATATACATTCTTTTCAAATGCATATGGAACATTCTCCAGGATAGATCACACATTAGGCCACAAAACAAGTCTCAATAAATTTAAGAAAACTGAAATAATACCAAGCATCTTTTCTGACCACAATGGTATGAAAATAGAAATCAACTACAGGAAGAAAATCAGAAAAGACAAAAATATGTGGAGATTAAACAAAATGCTACTGAACAATAATTGGGTCAATGAAGAAACCAAAGGATAAAAAAAAATACCTAGAGACAAATGAAGATGAAAATATGACATGCCAAAATTTGTGGGATACAGCAAAAGTGGTTCTAAGAGGGAAGTTTATAGCAATATAGGCCTACCTCAACAAACAAGAAAAATCTCAAATAAACAATGTAAAAGTGCACCTAAAGGAATTGGAAAAAGAAGAACAAACAAAGCCCAAAATCAGTAGAAGGAGAAAAATAATAAAAATCAGAGCAGAAATAAATGAAATAGAGACTAAAAACAAAAAAAAATAGAAAAAAAAATCAATGAGATCAAGAATTGGTTCTTTGCAAAGATAAACAAAATTGACAAACCTTTAGCTAGACTCGCCAAGAAAAAAAGAGAAAAGACTCAAATAAATAAAATCAGAAACGAATGAGAAGAAATTACAACAGACACCTCAGAAATACAAATGATTATAAGAGAATACTACGAAAAGCTATATGCCAACAAATTGGATGATCTAGAAGAAATGGATAAATTCTTAGGCTCATACAACCTTCCAAAACTGAATCAAGAAGAAATAGACAATTTGAATAGACCAATCACCAGTAAGGGGATCGAAACAGTAATCAAAAACCTGTCCAAAAATAAAAACCCAGGACCAGACAACTTCCCTGGTGAATTCTGCCAAATGCTCAAAGAAGATTTAATACCTATCCTTCTCAAACTCCAAACTCTTCCAAAAAATTGAAGAGGAGGGGAAGCTTCCCAGCTCATTCTATGAAGCCAGCATTACCCTGAAACCAAAACCAGACAAGGACAACACAAAAAAAGAAAATTACAGGCCAATATCACTGATGAACATTGATGCAAAAATCCTCAGCAAAATACTAGCAAATTGAATACAACAATACATTAAACAGATCATACACCATGATCAAGTGGGATTTATTCCAGAGATGCAGGGGTGGTTCAACATCCACATATCAATCAACGTGATACACCACATTAACAAAATGAAGAATAAAAATCACATGATCATCTCAATAGATGCAGAGAGAGCGTTTGACAAGATAAGCATCCATTTATGATAAAAACTCTGAATAAAATTGGTATAGAAGGAGAGTACCTCAACATAATAAAGGCCATGTGTGACAAACCCACAGCTAATATCATCCTCAGTGGAGAAAAGCTGAAAGCTATTCCCCTAAGAACAGGAACCAGACAAGGATGCCCACTTTAACTCTTATTTAACATACTACTGGAAGTCCTAGCCAGAGAAATCAGGCAAGAAGAAGAAATAAAACGGATCCAAACTGAAAAGGAAGAAGTGAAACTGTCACTACTTGCAGATGACATGATTTTATATATAGAAAACCCTAAAGAATCCACCAAAAAACTTTTAGAAATAACAAATAAATACAGTAAAGCTGTAGGATACAAAATCAATATACAAAAATCAGTTGCATTTCTCTACACTAACAATGAAGTAGCAGAAAGAGAAATTAAAAATACAATCCCATTTACAATTGCAACAAAAAGAATAAAATAGCTAGAAATAAACTTAACCAAAGAGGTGAAAGACATTTACAGTGAAAATTATAAAACATTGTTGAAAGAAATAGAAGACACAAAGAAATGGAAAGATATTCCATGCTCTTGGATTGGAAGAATTAACATAGTTAAAATGTCCATATTTCCTAAAGCAATCTACAGATTTAATGCAATCCCTATCAAAGTTCCAATGACATTTTTCACAGAAATAGAACAAAGAATCCCCCAAAATACTAAAATCCAAAAATCCCAAAGACCCTGAATAGACAAAGAAATCCTGAGAAAAAAGAACAAAGCTGGGTGGGCCGGCCTGGAGGTGTAGTGGTTAAGTTCACACACTCTGCTTTGGCAGCATGGGGTTTGCAGGTTCAGATCCTGGGCACTGACCTAGGCACTGCTCATCAAGCCATGCTGTGGCGGTGTCCCATATACAAAATAGAGGAAGATGGGCACAGATGTTAGCTCAGGGCCAATCTTCCTCAGCAAAAAAGAAAAAAGAAAGAAAAGAAAAAAGCTGGAGGCATCACATTCCATGCTTTCAAAATATACTACAAAGCTATAGTAATCAAAACAGCATGGTACTGGCACAAAAACAGACACACAGATCAATGGGACAGAATCAAGAGCCCAGAAATAATCCCACACATCTATAGACAGCCAATTTTTGACAAGAGAGCCAAGAACATACAATGGAGAAAGGAAAGGCTCTACAATAAAGGGTGTTGGGAAAACTGGACAGCCACATGCAAAAGAATGAAAGTAGACCATTACCCTACACCATACACAAAAATTAACTCAAAATGGAGTAAAGACTTGAACGTAAGACCTGAAACCATGAAAGTTCTAGAAGAAAACATAGGCAGTACACTCTTCAACATCAGTCTTAGCAGCGTATTTTCAAGTACTGTGTCTGACTGGGCAAGGGAAACAATAGAAAAAATAAATGGGACTGCATCAAACTAAAATGCTTCTGCACAGCAAAGGAAACCATCAACAAAACAAAAAGACAACCTAACAACTGGGAGAAGATATTTGCAACCATATATCTGATAAGGGGTTAATCTCCAAAATATATAAAGAACTCATATATCTCAACAACAACAAAAACTAACAACCCAATTAAAAAATGAACAAAAGATCTGATCAGTCATTTCTCCAAAGAAGGTATGCAGATGGCCAACAGGCACATGAAAAGATGTTCAACATCACTAATTATCTGGGCAAGGCAAATCAAAACTACAATGAGATATTAGCTCATGCCAGTCAGAATGGCTATAATTAACAAGACAGGAAATAACAAGTGTTGGAAAGGATATGGAGAAAAGGAAACTCTCATACACTACTGGTGGGAGTGCAAACTGGTGCAGCCACTATAGAAAACAGTACAGAGAGTCCTCAAAAAATTAAGAATAGGGGGCCGCCCGGTGGCACAGCGGTTTAGTCGGCGCTTGGCAGCCCGGGGTTCGCGAGTTCGGATCCTGGGTGCCCGCCGACGCACTGCCTGTCAGCCATGCCGTGGCGGCGTCCCATATAAAGTAGAGGAAGATGAGCACGGATGTTAGCCCAGGGCCAGTCTTCCTCAGCAAAAAGGGGAGGATTGGCAACAGATGTTAGCTCAGGGCTGGTCTTCCCCACAAAAAAAAAAAAAAAAAAATTAAGAATAGAACTAACCATACAATCCAACTATTTCACTGCTGGGTATTTATCCAAAGAACATGAAAGCACAAATGTGTAAATATATATGCACCCCTATGTTTGTTGCAGCATTATTCACAATAGCCAAGACTTGGAAGCAACCTAGATGCCCATTGAGGGATGAATGGCTAAAGAAGATGTAGCATATATACACAATGGAATACTACTCAGCCATAAAAAAAGAAGAAATCTGGCCATTTGTGACAACATGGATGGACACTGAGGGTATTATGCTAAGCGAAATACGTCAGAGGGAGAAAGTCAAATACTGTATGATCTCACTTATGAATAGAAGATAAAAACAACAAACAACACAGAGAGACAGAGATTGGATTGGTGGTTACCAGAGGGGAAGGGGGGAGGGAAGAGGGCAAAAGGGGTGATTAGGCACATGTGTATGGTGATGGATTGTAATTAGTCTTAGAGTGGTGAACATGATGTAATCTACACAGAAATCAAAATATAATGATGCACATCTGAAATTTATATAATGTTATAAACCAATCTTACTGCAATTGAAAAAAATTAAAAATAGAACTAATATATGATCCAGCAATTCTACTTCTATATATTCAAAAGAAATGAAATCACTATCTCAAAGAGATATCTGCATCCCCACTTTCATTGCAGTGTTATTAATAATAGCTAAGACATGGAAACAGCCTAAGTGCCCATCGACAGATGAATGGATAAAGAAAATGTGATATATATAGATATATATATCTATATATATACACACAATATATATATAATGTATACGCATATATATAGTGGAATATTATTCAGCCACAAAAAGAAGGAAATCCTGCCATTTGCAACAACAGGGGTGGACCTTGAGGGCATCATGCTAAGTGAAATAAGTCAGACAGAGAAAGGTAAATACTGTATAAAATCACATATATGTGGGATCCAGAAAAAAACAAACTCATAGAAACAGAGAACAGATTGGTGGTTGCCAAGGGTGGGGGAAATGGATGAAGGTGTTCAAAGAGTGCAAATTTCCAGTTATAAGATGAATAAGTTCTGGGAGGTAATGTACAGCATGGTGACTGTAGTTAACAATTCTGTATGATATATTTGAAAGTCACTAAGAGAGTAGATTTTAAAAGTTCTCGTTACAAAAAAATTGTAACTATGTGAGGTGATGGATGTATTAACCTCATTATGGTAATCATCTTGCAATACATGCATATATCAAATCATTACATTGTACACCTTAAACTTACACAATGTTATATGTCAATTATATCTCAATAAAGCTGAGGGAAAAAGACTTAACTGGTTCAAAACATCAATAGTGCTGAGATTGAGATAATCCCAGGTAAAGATTTTTGGCAGAGACCAGATTAATTTTCCTTCCTACCCAATAACACAGGTGAAAGAACTGTGTCCAGAAAAGAGTGCTGAGTGTGATTACTGGCAATAGATCTGACTGAAACAAAAGGACTAGAAGTCTAAACTTTCTAAGTTTTTTCTATTGAGCTCAAAAGCATTCACAAGATTACAGACCTCTATTTATGATGGTTTGACTTAACGTTTTTTTTGGTGAGGAATATTAGCCCTGAGCGAACATCTGTTGCCAATCCTCCTCATTTTGCTGAGGAAGCCTGGCCCTGGGCCAACAACCCTGCCCATCTTCTTCTACTTTTATGTGTGGGACACCCGCCACAGCATGGCTTGATAAGCAGTGCACAGGTCTATGCCTGTGATCTGAACCTGTGAACCCCAGGCTGCCAAAGCCCAGCGTGCGAACCCAACCACTACACCATGAGGCCGGCCCCAGCAACTTAACGTTTTTTTCAACGTTATGATGGTGCGAAAGCAATATGCATTCAGTAGAAACTGCAATTTAAATTTTGAATTTTGATCTCTTCCCAGGCTAGCGAGATGCAGAACGATACTGTCTTGTGGTGCTGGGCAGTGGTAGTGATCCAGTCAACCACACAATCACAAGGATAAACAACCGATACACTTACAACCATTCTGTACCTGTACAACCATTCTGTTTTTCACTTTAGGTACAGTATTCAATAAATTACATGAGATATTCAACACTGTAGTATAAAATAGGCTTTGTGTCAGGTGATTTTGCCCAACTGTAGGCTAATGTAAGTGTTGTGAGCATGTTTAAGGCAGGCTACGATGTTCAGGAGTTTGTGTCGTAAATGCATTTTCAACTTAAGACATTTTCAACTTACAATGGGTTTATTGGGATATAACCTCATCTCAAGTCAAGGAGGATCTGTACTTCAGATTGGTCGTGGGATTGCTTCTTCCATAATACCAACACGTAGCATCAGATTCTGTAGAGTGGGCTTGTGGCGAAAGTAGACGGACTATTTTCAGCTCATTTCATGTTAATTAACGAATAGATGACATCAATGTGACAGTGATATAATAGGTATAAAAACAAATGTTTCTTTTAGACATTTTTTAAAATATTTAAAATATGTGAAGATTTAAATATCTTCTTTCAAAGATAATTAAAATTCAAAAAGTGTATGTCAGTGTATATTACTGTGAGAGCTTATGTGATTTACCTTTACATCACTCGTGTACATGAGGTCTTCTTATTTTCTTTTATAATTTGTTTTTGGTTAGGCTAATGCTATCACGATGCAATGATTTCTAAATTTCTCCTCCCAAATTTATCATTATTAATTTAGAGCTTTCCACATCACATTTCTTATGAGAGTTAAAACTTTAGATAATAGAAGGAACACATATTAATTTGAGATTTATGATGCCAATGCTTTTTGAAAATTACATTTACCTTTTCATAATCCTTATTCTCATCAGACTGCTTCTTTTCATCTGTAATAGACTTGGTGATGGCCCCTCTTAATATTAAGGTACAAATGTGAGAAGGATTTAGCCTGAGGCCATAGTTCAAATCATAAATGGCTTTTTTGGTTTCTTTGTATGAATTCCACACAAGAGTTCCACAAGAGTTCTAACATGGTACATATCCTGGGAACCATAAAAGTTATGAAAACAAGCAGTTAATCTTTAGGCTTGAAAAAAAATGGAATCAAAACAAGCAAAGAAGACACGAGGCAGGCTAGTGTAGCAGTTGAAACAGCCCCAACCCAGGAGTTCAGAGATCAGGATTTTTGTTCCATGAGTTCCATTAATTGACAGGGTTGTACTGATTATGCAGCCCTACAGTTTGTGCACTGGAAACACAGGGGCACCATTCACGTGGTCTAAACTTAGATGGTGAGAATGGTGCCCCCCAGTGTTGGTGTCATTTACGACCTGGTGTCTCTGGAGCTCATATAACTATAGCCAATCAGTTCCCTGGATCTCAGTTTCCTCATCTGCAAAGTGAGAGAATGGGAACAGATATCTTAGAGGGTTCTCAAGTTATAGACTTACAATCATCTTCTCTCTGTGTTTACATTCATTACATTCATTAAGTCTGCTTGTCTTTTCAGAAAACCACATATACCATTTGGAGATAAATTGTTCATAATGTTAATGCAACATTTTATCAATCTATTTCACTGAAAATGAAGTTTTTTAAGGCACATTTTATGAAGATGATGTATAGTAGTAAATCAGCTACAGTGTCATGTTATTGATTGCAATAATTTTTCATGTACTTAAGTCTTCCTAAATTTCACTTTTATATCCCAAGGTGCACAATTTCCACTGACTTAAAAACTAGTCAAGGAGATATACAGTGGCACAGATATATATAAAAAGAGGGAGAAGTATTACAATATCTAAAAAATTCAAGCAGAGATGATAAACGAAAGAATCATAGGAATATTACACATTATTAGTCATTTATTTTGCTATTAAAATTTTTCAAATTACCGGGTTCAGAATGTCCAAAGAAATAGCTTTGTAAGCATCCTTTATCGCTGCTCTCATCTGTTCTAAATCAATGTAAAGAACATCGAGAGGAGGATCTTTTTCCATAGTCTCTCTTTACGTTTTATTGCCAATGATAAACTGGATAATAAATGCATACAATATTCTCATTAATATTCATTTATATGTCATGTTCAGAGATGGTTGCAATTCACTGAAAAAGTACCACAGGACATGCTGAAATTCCCACAGATGTATAAAGTGAGAAAGGGTTTTTTAAAATGAAAATGTGCCACTGGAGTAACCTAAAAGCAATTGATGGTAATGAAGGGTTTACCACCTCAAACAGACCAAGAGAGTTGGGCACAGCTTGTATTGGAGGTGAAGATCAACAGATATAAAAGGGTTAGAGAAGAAAGTAGAAGATTAACTGAGTGGAAAACTGGCTTTAATAATTCTTTTCTTCTTTGAATAGAAAACTAATAAAATGCTTGAGAAGGCTTTGACAAGATTTGATAAGATAAAGTATAATTGTTTCCTCCTCGAAACTTAATATTTTAAATGTTTTTATAGACTGAGGATGAAAGAATCAAGGATGAGGAGAATATCAAGGACTTTTGCCTCCTATGCTAATGTATTAGTTATCTACTGCTGAGTAACAAATTGCTACAATACAAAGACCCTGGCCAGGGCTGGATTCTCATCTGGAGTTTCAACTAAGTATCCATTTTCCCACTCACATGATTGTTGGAAGCATTCACTTCTTCGAAGCTATAGGATTCATGGAGGCTTACTTGTTTAAAAACAGCAAGTGGAGAGAGAGAGCGAGAGTCTGCTAGCAAGAAAGAATTTAGAATAATATAACTTAATCAGAGTGACATCCCATCACCTTTGTTATAGTCTATTATTTAGAATCAAGTCACAGGTCTTTCAAGAGGAAGTAATTTCACCAGGAAATAGGGATCATGGAGGCCACCTTAGAGTCTGTTTGCCACAGTCCACCCTCTGGACACCAATGATTCACATCTCTTCCACATGCAAAATACATTTTCTTCTTCCTGAGATTCCCAGGAGTCTCACTGCATTATAACATAAGCTCAAAGTCCAAACTCTCATCATCTGAATCAGGTCCAGGAGCAGACTAAGCTCCTCAGTGTAATCCATTAAGTACAGCTCCTGAGAAACATACATGGACCTGTGAAACTAAAGTGATCTCTCCCAATATATCCAACATGCAATGGTGGCATAGGTGTAGGAAAACAGCTATAGACATTCCAGTTCATAAAGGGGGAAAATGGAAGGTTAAAAAACAAGTTACTGGTCCATAGCAGTTCAGAAATCAATCCAGCCAGACAAAAGTTGGGAGTTTCTTTATTAAGTTTCAAAGGCTGGAAATAATTCTCCATGGCTCTCAGCCCAGTCATCTGGGATCTTGGTTCTGCCATTTGAATCATCTTTCATTTTTCCTAAATGGTAGCATATGTTTACAACCAAGTAGATTTATCAGCCTACTTCCTGATAGGATAATATTGGGAGTCCAACAGTCTCCTTCCATTTTGTACTTTCTCTGTTCTTTTCCACCCAAACTGGAAGTGTTTCTGCTTAAATAATTTTCTCAAAAATTTTGTGGGTCTACCATGAATTTCAATGGGGTTCATTCCATTAGACAAAAGTCACACCCACAGATCTTTTCAAGATAATCTTTTTTCTATCTTTGGCTCCTATTGAAATGGTTGAAGAACAAGAAGCTTAAGCCTCCTAGAGAGCCTATGGTTTGATTGAAAGGATCTGTACGGAAAACCCTTAATCTCTTGAAAAGACCCTTTGTGTGCCTTTTGATCTTTCTGAAGTTTCAACAAAAGTTTGTTCAGTCACATCCTCAGCTTTTTTTTTTTTTTTTTTTTTTTTTGGATCACATTGTCTTAATTTTAGCATCTTTAGTCATCTGGAGAGGCAGAGAATTTTCAAAATCATCAAGTCCGAGTTTCTTTTTGTTTAATAGTTCTTTCTGCAATATATCTCTCTCCTCTCATATATTTCTATAAGTGCCTTCAACACTTTGCTTGGAAATATCTTTAGCTATAGTTCTGTTTTCCACATAGCTGCTAAAAACAATTTTGCTAACTTTCTGCTATTCCATAACAAGAATCTCCCTTCCTCCATTTTCCAATAACATGCTCCTCACTTCCTTTTGAATCCTCAGACAGGATCCTTACAGTTCAGATTCCTACCGAAAGCCTGTTTGAGGCAATTTAGGCCTTCTCTATCATGATACTTAAAATGTCTCTAGACTCCACCCACTGCCTGGTTTCAAAGCCACTATTCCATTTTTAGGTATTTGTTTCAGCAGCATCCCAATTCCAGATACTAAGATCTGTATTTGTTTGCTATTGCTGCATACAAAATCACCACAAACTTAGTGGCTTAAAACAACACATTTATTATCTTACAGTTTCTGTGGGTCAGTAGAGTGAACATGACTTAGTTGGGTCCTCTGTTTAGTCTCACAAGGCCATTATCAAGGTGTTGGCCAGGGCTACATTCTTATCTGGAGGCTCAACTATGGAAGGATTTACTTCCCTGTTCATGTGGTCATTAGTAGCTACAGAATCCATGGTATTTATTTTTTCAAAACCATCAAGGAAGGAGAAGGAGAAAGTCTGCAGGCAATATAGACTATTACAGAATGTAATGTAGTCATGGGACTGACATCTCATCACCTGTGTCATATTCTATTGGTTAGAATCAAATCACAGGTTCTGCCCATATTTAAGGGAAACAGATTATATGTGAACATCAGGAGGTAGGAATTAGAGGGACCATCTTGGATCTTTCACTCCTTCCCAAAAGTCACTAATCCTCTTCTCCTCTACTGCTCCCTCACATCCTATTTTCTCACCAAATGAGAGTATTAGAAATTCCTCAAACATGATATACACTTTCACATCTCTGAGCCTTTATACATTCTGTTTCTTTTGAGTGGAATGTCTTTGGTCTGTTTCTAGCCATCAGTGCATACATGTGTTGGTTAAGTTCCTTAATATTCAGGAATGAAAGTCAGCTCTGCCCTCAACTCAGCTGCCTGTCAAAATATTGGGTCCTACTCTACCTATACAGATTTTCTCTAACTCAGTTTCTTAGTAGAAAATATAATTTGGCCCATCTGCTACAAGAAAGCTGTCTATGGGAGGCCATAGGAAAGATAATACAGGATCTATGTTTCTCTGATTATATTCAATTTTATTCTTGACTCAACCCATTTCTTTAGTTCCTGGTTTCCGACCTCAAGTGCAGCTCCCACCATGTTCCCACTTTGGCTCCCTCCTCCCTACCTTTAGAACGCTCATCACCGCTCTGCTTCCAGCTCAAGTCTGGGCCAGGTCTGTGGACACTCCCCCTCCTAGCTTCTTTCCTCCCAAAGTTTCTTACCTATGAAAACCAGAGTCATCTCCTTGGAGCATAGGATTCATTAAATCATTCATTCACTCAACTAATGTATCCTGAGTCCTTACCCTCTGTTAGCTGCTTGTTATACAGTAATGAACAAGACACGGTCTCTGTCCTGAGTGACTGACAACCTAGTGAAGGAGACAGATGTAAACAGATAATGGACAAGTGTTTGTAATGTGCTATGGAAAAGATATTTAAGCAAAGGCATGGAGTCATGCAAAGGCCTCCTGAACTGAGGAAATGAGAACAATTTACTGTGTCTGAATCAGATGTGAAGTGCATAAGGGAGATTTAAAAAATAGAACTAGAAGAGTTAAAGGCGGATAACAAGTTACCATCTTTTAATTTTCAAATTAAAAGAAATTTGAACTTCTCCTGCAGGCAGTGAAAAGCCACCAAGGATTTTTTAATATGAAAGTAAAACATTTTTAAATATTGTTTGACGAAGATAACTCTGGTAGAAGTTTGTCAAAAAACTAATAGTCCAGGTGTCAAAATAAAGATGGAATCAACTCAAAAAACATTTTAGAGGTTTAGTTGACAGAAACTGACAGTCTCTAGATGAAGGAGAGAGACAAGTCTGGAATAATCCTGAGGTGTTTCTCTTAGATAAATTCCTGAAAGATGGAACCATGAATCAGGATGGGGAACAGAGGAAGAGATGCAGACTTGAGGATAAAGGCTGAGGATTGTGTAACCTTACAGAAATTGAATATAGTGTCAATATTTGAGCTCAAGCTGCTTGCACCATTCTCTGCTTAACTCACAGAAGTGGATTTCTCTCCAAGTTATGTTTTAGGAAATCTAGGAGGTGAAGGATAGAAACAAAGTGATCTTCATTCATCTTCCAAGGGATGAAGACTTGGATTTAAGTACATCTCTCCTGGCACACATAGCCTGGTTTTCCTAAGTAGTAAAAAAATCCAAGACTTCCTTCATAAACAGTAGTCTGAACCTGTGCATTCCTGGGCATATGAAGATGCTGTCCCAATGCATTTTTAAGATCCCAGTGCTTTAATCAAGCTGATTGTTTGTGAGTTATGAATGTATAAAAACATCTTAGTATAGGAAGCACTCGACATTTCAAAATAATGGCTTTTTTTGTTAACTACTGCTTAGTATAGTAAGAGTAAGATCTCTAGCAGAAACTTAATTTCATGGAGGAAACAGATTTGTTAGCTTGAAAATTAATATCAGCCCATTCAGAGATAAATGATGCATCTACTTACCACATATTGCATGAGAATATGACATTCTTGAAAACATTGGTGTGTGGAAGAAAATTTAATATTTCAGCCAACATTACAGCCATTCTGGAAATAAGTGAAGAGTACCATTAATATACTATGAATTAAAAACTTTATTACTGAAGCAGCATAACCACATTGCAAAATATTTGAAATATAGAGGGGGAAATGTGTAATCCCACTATTTTTACATAAGTTACAAACTATTTTATGTGTTCCCTTTTTGTCTTCTCTACATAATGGTATATAGCCATGATAATAGCCTGCATTCTATTTCATATACTACTTTTTCATTTAAGATTCTATTTAAGGCTTTTTCTTTTCTTTGGTGAGGAAGATTGACCCTGAGCTAACATCTATTGCCAATCTTCCTCTTTTTGCTTGAGGAAGATTGTCACTGAGCTAACATCTGCGCCAATCTTCCTCTATTTTTGTATGTGGGATGCCACCACAGCACAGCTTAATGAGTGGTGTGTAGGTCCATGCCCAGGACCCGAACCCATGAACCCCAGGCCGCCGAAGTGGAACATGTGAACTTAACCACTAAACCACTGGGCCAGCCCCATTATTTGAGGCATTTCTATATTGCTATGTGATATTATCTTTTTTTTTTTTTTTTGGTGAGGAAGACCAGCCCTGAGCTAACATCCATTGCTAATCCTCCTCTTTTTGCTGAGGAAGACTGGCCCTGGGCTAACATCTGTGCCCATCTTCTTCTACTTTATATGGGATGCCGCCACAGCATGGCTGACAAGCAGTGCAACGGCAGGCACCTGGGATCCGAACCCGTGAACCCCGGGCTGCTAAGCGCGAACTAAACCGCTGCGCCACTGGGCCAGCCCCATGATATTATCATTTTTACTAGTTGCACAATCTTCTAACAAGTAGATCCACCCTAATTTGCATAGTATGATATTATTGTTGGATATTTTTTCTTCCAACATTTTCACTTGTTATAGATAATACTGCAATGAACATCTTCCCCAACAAGGTTTTTCCCTTATTTTAGTTTACTTTTGTAGAATAAATCAATAAATTGACTTGCTAGTTAAAATACTATGAATCTTTTTACAGCTCTTGACTCATATTGCTACATTGCTTTTCAAGATGATTGCATCATTTGTCTTTCCACTTGCAAGGTGTAAAAGTACCATTTTCATTATATCTTCTCAATCATTTCCTTTAACTAATTTGAGTGGAAGAATGACTTATTTTGCCTTTTAATTTGCATTCTATGATTACTAGCAACCACAAACATTTTTACTGTTTCCTTAATAGTTCTACTTCTCCTTTGATGAAATTTTATTTATGTCTGCCAATTTTATTGGGGTACTACTTTTTTCCTCATAACTGAATGTACTCTTCATATGTCATCTTTAGCTTGCTTTAACTATACCTACTAAAAATACTTTGTCATTCTTTTGGTGGTGCAATTTAATGATCAACTAGAATTGCCAAATATAAAAATCTCTCGTGGCAAATCTAACAATATTTTTATACGATAAAGGCATTAGCACAATTGGTTCTTTGTTTTAAATCACCATACCTATTTATCTTGATAGGACTCTCTACAACTACTCCCAGGACTTTTGCTATTCCTTTAGGGCTGACTAATGCCATCATTCCAAATGTGTGTCCTATAATTGCACTCAGTTTTTAAAAACAACATGAAAACTCAACAGGCTATAAAAGGAGCTACTATAACATTAGCTACACATTAATATAAATCAATTCACATCTGTAGATGTATAATTTTTAAAATACATTTAACAGATACATACAAATTTACAGTTTACAGTAAATATACTTTCAAAACATAAATGCACCACACAGAAAAATTAAATGAAAGTGAAAAATAAGCATTTATTTTAGGTTCATTCACAAGCATATAGTATTTTCAATGTCTGTTCATTTGTACAAGTGTGATTAAAACCCATGGGAAACAGCACAACTGCAAGGGGAAATGGGAAGATCACAGATTCTAGAATCAGAAGACCTGAGTTCAAATCCTGGCTTTGTCAATTAGCAACTGAATGAACTCAACTTTTTTAATCCACATCTGTTTTCTCATCTATAAAATATAATAATAGCTTCCTCTAAGCTCAGCACAGGGAACTCTGAATACTTTATTTATCCCACATTCTTACAACATTGCTTTCAGGTAAGAATTATAGCTTCCATTTTACAGGGTGATCTCTGACCTTTCTATTTCAACAGTCACCTCCCCTCACACTCCATACTTCCTGTTCTCCATTATCTTCTTTCATTGTTCTCCACAGCATGACTCATCATCTGATAAACTATTTACCAGGTTGTTTATATGTTTACTGCCTGTATTTCGCCACTGGAAAGTAACTTCCTTGGGTGCAGGGATTTTGCTTTTTCCACTGTTGTATTCCAGCATGTAGAAAGGTACACTCAATAGATACTTACTGAATAAACTCTGATATCACTCTTGACCCAGATTTCTCTTATCACTTTTCTCTAACATATATAATTTCTTTTAAAAAATTATTTTATAAGCAAAAATATATTCCAAGTGATATGACAAAGCTATTTATTTTTCATTTGTTATTTAACTAGTAAATGAGAGAACATTTTTGACAGGGAAAACATCGGCAATATACTTGAATTCCTCCAGCACATTTTTAATATGCTATCTCTTTTAATCTAGAGAGTAGAATCTATTATTCCGAATTTATTTTAAATTGAGATTAAACATTAAAGTATCAAGACATTAGATTGTGCATTCAATACAACCTTTGGGCATCGTATTGAATCTCTGGTGGAATTCTCCAAGCTGAACACCAAAGTCTGGGTCAGCACAAATCTATAGGGTTAAAGAGTCTTCAAATCCAGTTTGTATATCATCCTGTAAAAATTTATAAAAAGAGGCAACAATTTTTATGTTATAAATCCATGCAGGTAAAAACAGTTTTCCCCCATGGTTGAGTAGACATGACAGCCTTGGAAACAGAAAGCTGAGTCTTTCTCCTACCTCCACCACTTATTAGTTGTGTGACTTTTAATGAAGTATTGAATTCCCCTAAGCCTCAGTTTCCACATTTGTAAATAACAATAACATTATTTACCTTGTGAGGTTGTGAGGATTGAACAAAACCAGCAAGAGAGGTAACCAGCGCAGTGCCTTACATAATGAGGAAGCTCAATAAATTAGCTCCTTCCCTCTATTCCTTTTATGATTAGGTAGTGAAATGATTTCAGAGGACTGAGGTTTGAATCCTACTTCCCTTATTACCAGTTGCATGATTTGGGGCATGTTATATAATCACTCTGTGCTTCCACTAACCCACCTGTATTAAGTTACTGGAAATAATGCCAGTCTCCTAGGTTTCTTGTGAGGATTAAGTGAGATAATTCACGTACAGTGCTTACTACTCTGCCTGACACATGCTAAGTGCCCAGGGAGAAAGTTTATTATTAGTAGCAATAATAATATCTACATAAGTAAAATGACATTGAAGAACAGTCAGAAGGGCTAATTTCTCCCTAAGCTTGCTACATTGTGTCTATATTAGACACAAGTTTAACGGAAAAGAAAAGAAAACATCTGTTCTTAAAGTCTCTTTCATTTACATATTTGAGAGTGATATCCTCACTTTAAGAAATGCAGAAGACACTATGGTGGTGGGATTTGTACCTTTCTTCATTTTCCAAATTCTCAACACAGAGTACCTATATGACCTCTACAATTGGAAAAATATTTACTTAAAAAAAACAACAACAAAGCGCGAGGCAGCATAAAATATTCAGAAAAATGGTTTATGGTACTGCCTGATGTGAATCAAGCAATTGCTGTGTTTTCTGGGCTGGAGTATTTCATGTATTTTACATGATGCCGTTTATTGCCGCTGGAAACACATGGCTGTCGGTCGCCTTCAAATAAATGCGCTGTGACAAAACCAGCACAATATACTCTTACAATTTGCACACTTTAAAAAATTCTAAACAATAGCTCGTCAGGTCTACATTTGGAATGAATGGAGGCGATCCTTGCAGTGTTTGTTAATTGCTGTATGGCTTTCCTGTGGAGATTCAGGTTTTGGAAAGCTACTGCTAAATGACTCTCATAGAGGTGCAAGATAAAAATGGTGTCAAAGTACTTAAGGTTTTTTTGGTTTTTGTTTTAAGTAGCAAGCTTTTGGCTAAGTTTAAACTATAAAACAAAAGTTCTTGCTGCCCCTTTACTAATGTCACCCACGAAATTGGGTAAATTGCCTCAGTCTCCCCAAAGCCACTGAGAACAGATCAGTCCAAAGACACACAAGCTGAAGCAAGCTCCCACCTCTCTGGTCATACTTATATAGATCCTACAAGTAGAGCTCCAAACCCTCACTAGTCTAGGAGTTGAGGAGTTTGAAACAGCAGACACAGTCTTTGATATTACAAACTAGCTTACAGTCCCCTCTCGAAACAATGAAGCACACTTCCTATGGGTTCCTGGATACTGTGATATTTATCGTCAGTTCGTTTTCATTCCTAACCACGTATAAGCAAATCTGGCTTATGTGTAAAAACTTGCATTGATAGCCAGAAGGACAGGCAGCATAGGCAGAAAAATCACAGGGCGCACTCTGGTAGCCTGTCTCTATGGTGGTGTGCTAAACTTCACAAAATTATACAGAAATTCATTCTTAAAATCTCAATAACTCATTTTCAATATTTTCCAATGCTACAAATTATGTGTCACAATTTTAAAGTCGTTAAATAAATATCCATTTCCAGAAAGTGTGTATTTCACTCTGACACTACTAATTCTAAATATGTTCTTATTATATCTAAAAGAGGTGTTGAGGCACCCAAAGCATTGAACCAAACAGACCAAACACAGCACAGTGTTCTGATTCAACAATGGAGGATTTAAAAAAATCTCTTCATTTGGTCTTGGGTCTCCCTCTCATTGGTGTAAGTCAAGATATATGAAGAGAGCATACGGCTTTTAGCTGACTCTACCTGTTGTTCTGAAGCCTCGTTGAGACACAGAAAGAGAAAAGACCTGCATTTGGCTCAGACCTCCAGGCCCATCTCAGGGAGCTTCTCTACTGGGAGTCACTCAACCACTCTGTGCCTCGATTTCCCTGCGTATAAGATGAAATGAACCAAGATGAACCCCTGAAGTCCTTCTCATTGCTAATATTCTGTGGTTCCCTGACTTCGCTGCCTAAGTTCTGGGCAAGATTTCTGGGGCTTGATCCTGAAACACCTGGAGAAACAATAATTCACTTTTTCTGTGCACCCAAAACAAACAAACAATAAAACACCAGAAATAAAATAAAATTTCAAAACAGGACAAAACAAAATGTAGTAATATCTACTGCTATTTATATTTAATGTTTATAATAGTTTGTGGAGGTTGCCAATAACCACCTTCTCTCCAAATCTGTTTTTTCTCACTCATCACTCCTCTCCATTTCTTTAAAAGACTTAATCCTCTCTATTTTGTGCTCATCTTTTAGCCCTACTCTCGTTCTCCTCCTACCTTTGCAACTGTTTCTCTGACTTTAGCTTCTCTTCCTTTCCCCCCCATCTTAACTATGTATTTACCATGAAGTTCAACTCTGTTTCCTCTGCTCTTCTTTCTCTATTTTCACTTGCTTGGAGAAATTATACTTTCTCATCTATTAACCTACATTTCCTATGTTAAAGATTCTCCAATTCATATTCAAATGCAGGTTTCTGCTCTAAGCACATGTGTCTAGCTGTCTATAAAACAGATATTTATATATTCTGACATCACATCATTCTAACACGTCCAAAACTAAATCCATCATTTCCTTCTTCTTCATTTGCCAAGAAAAATCCAGGCAAGATCATCTCTCCAGTTCTTTCATTTTCATTAATAACACTATTCTTCTCTCAGGCCACCATCCTCAAAAGCTTTGGACATTTGTCTGTACTCCACTGTGGTTAAGGGGGAGTCAGAGAGCCCGGGATCAAATCTCAAGTTAGCCACTTACTGGCTTTACGACCTGAGCAAGTTATTCAACTTCTCTGTGCCTCAGTTTCCTCATTTGTAAAATGGGGATGATAATAATACCTACCTCATAGGAGAAGTACAAGAAGTAAACTGTTACTATATTGTAAAGTATTTACCACAGTGTCTGCCATATGCTAAATGTTCAGTAAAACATAGCTGACCAAACAAACAAAGTATATCAACACCAGGAAAAACAATAAGTTGTACAAGAAAAGAAATGTAATAATTATACACTATGTGTGGTTCACCTGTGAATAATAATTGTGTCATAATGACATAATATTGAATAAGGACTTAACCAAAAATTGTGAAATGACTACATCAGGAAGATGAAGAAGGAGCAGAATGTGCAGTTGAGAATATGAGATTGCGTGTGTGTGTGTGTGTGTGTGTGTGTGATATTCTATGTCCGAGAGAGATGATGTAAGAGAGCAAAATCATCATCGCCCAGAGTAGAAAGCCAATGTGTAATGTCTACAACAGAAACATCAAGAGACAGCAATATAAGCATGTTATTGAAAAGTAAAGTAAATGCTAGGAGAAAAACATTAAATAAAAGACTGGAAGCAGGAATCAGGGTTGGGATGGGATATATCTGAGGGCTAGTTTTTGTTCCTTAAAAACCTCAGAGTAGTATTTGACTTTAAGCACTATCTCTAAATATTATTTTGATAAAAATAAAATTTTAAAAAGTGATTCATTAAATCATGGAGTATGTGTTTAGACGTTATATAAATCCTGGGAAAAGGCTTATATTTGAAGAAGGTATTTTTTTTGTACATTTTAATTTCCCACACTGTAACTTGTAGTCTAAGCTAAAAATATAAACAGAAAATGGATTCAGAAAATGGTTAGGGAAATTCATGATAAATTTATAGCAAAGGCATAAAAAAAGGTAGGGATGTTTGAGTGACAGCTTAGCCTTTTGAGATATTGTGAAAGGCAACCATGATCTCTGAAAAATACCCCTTATCACTGTTAGGAACGGAAAGCCAGGGTGCAAGGAACTCTAAATCTGACCTGCAATTCAGCGAGCAGGGTTTCTTCAAGTGTAAATATTTATTCAAACAGTGGTCAGGCCCAAGATGGTTTTGGTAATATTGTCCAGATAATTTCGGCTAATAATCTCTTCTATTTAAGCATGACACATGCCCCTTTTATTGTTTTATAATATCTCCATCAGATATCATTTCCAGCAAAATGCTTGGAACAATATTTATGGGAATCAATTGTTTGCAAAGCATGTTGAATTTCACTGATTGAAACTACAGCTTCCAGACAGTTAAAAAAAATTCCTCTAGGGGCCGGCCCAGTGGCGCAGTGGTTTAGTTCACGCTTGGCAGCCCCGGGTTGGCGAGTTCGGATCCCTGGCGCCTTCCAAGGCACTGCCTGTCAGCCATGCTGTGGCGGCCTCCCATATAAAGTAGAGGAAGATGGGCATGGATGTTAGCCCAGGGCTGGTCTTCCTCACACACACACAAAAATTCCTCTAAATATGTGCCTAGTAAATTTAGATGGGTTTTTATTCTTTCCTAAAAAATGAGAGCAATAAAATTTATGGCATTTAATAAAAGTGAGGAATTCAAAATCTCCAATTAATAATTTTTAGTAATTAATGCTTTAGAGGATGACTTGCTAAAATAGGTTAAACCCAATTTGATGGTAGGAGGACTGGGAGGGCCTTAACTGGAAAGTGCCTTGGGGCTAATTTCTGCTTTGTTAATGGCTTGTTCCAACGAGCTTTTGGATACCAATCATATCCCATAACCATGAAAACCCCATCTCTGCTATTGAGCTCACAATGAGTGGGGTAGCTTTCTGAGGAGGATGAGTACTACTAAGATGCTAAGAGAAGTGCTGGTTGGCAAAATGAAGGGTATCATCATAGAAGATATTCAGAAACAGCTCCTGAAGTACACATTCAAGCCCTTGGCGTAGCTTTAGTTCTACCTCTTCAATATCTTCAAGAGGAAGAAAATAAGTTAATCAGAAGAGTTATTCTGACCTGAATATGTGAATAAATGAAAATCATCTGGAGCCAAAAAAAAAAGTAAGTGCTTCTAAAATCAACACCCTCCGTGCCTCCACGGGAAAGACAACAAGGCTCTGATCAGACTTCTTTTCACACTCAGGTTTCAGGGTGTGCTGATGAGCACATAGAGAGACTGCTATGAAACAGGTTTGTTTTCTCACATGTTTCCTTCCCCAATCGAAGAAATTGGGTTTTGAAGTATCACAATGAATAAAGAATCTTTTTACACATTGCTTTCTTGCCTAAAGTCACACCACCTTGTTCCTAATTCTTCCCTGTCTCAGTCAGTGAAATGGTATTAAAAGAACTCCAAATCTGCTTTTATGATCTCCACACTAAAATTTACATTTGCTTTAAATTCAGGCTCATGTTTAAAAGGCTTTCTCAAGGTTTGAAAGGATGAAATTCATTAACAAGGTGATACATTCATACTTAATTCTCCAACTTGACTGCCTGTTGAAATTGCCTGGGGAGCTTCAAAAATTGCTCATCATGGGTCAAACTCCCAGAGACTCTGATGTACGGCCAGGGCATCTGAACATTTATAAGCTCCCCAGGTGAATCTAATGTGCAGCGCCTGTTGTGGAGCGCTGCTCTGGAGAACTGGTGCTCTCGACACCACAAAGTTTGTGTTTATCAGCCTTATTAAGTTGTATACTCCTTGAGCAGAGTGGATAGATTTGGTCTTTCTATTACTTTGATTTCTATTTTGTTCTATTCTTTGCAAAGGTGAATATAACAGAATAATTCTGCATAAATGATTTAAGGAGAGCCTAATGATGACACATCTGTTCCTGATCTGGTCTCACTGGTTTTTCTGAATTACAAACAAACAAAAGAACCCTACTTTGAATCCACAACAAAATACTTCTTAGGATAATAATAATCAAGAAAACTCAATAATGAAAATCATAATATATACTTTGCACTTTTCGTGCCAGAAATTCAATTCTATTTTTAAGGATCACCTTATTACTACCCATATTAAGACTCTTTGGCAAGAAAATTAAAAATTACCAGTTGAGCTAAAGGAATGTCAGGCTCAGATATCTGGTATATTTCCACTTGGTTTAATGTCCAGTAGTTCAGTGTAATATTCAACAACCTAAAATTGGAAGGAAAAACAAAGTTTAATAAATTATCTAGCTTGGTTATATTAATTTCTAGAATTTGATTTTTACCCTTATAATTACCATGGCAGAACCATATTTTAAGAGCAATGAGAAGTTACTGAAGTCTTTTTAGTACCAGAATGATATTGTTTTCTCACAGGAAACCTGGAAGAGGACCAAGTAGAAAAATATGAGTTGAATTTTGGTCTACTGAATTTGGAATGTCTTTGAGACATCCAAGTAGAAGTAGTCAGTTAGCTGTGCTGTGAGAGGAGAAGGAAATGTGCAAATTTCTATAAAGAGGAGGTAAATAAAATTATGGGCAAGATGAAGGTGCTTTGGGAAAGAGTGGAGAACAAGAAGAGTGAGGAACTCCAACACGTATGGTCAGATAGAAGAGGATAGCAACTAAAAGGAAACAGACTGCAATACACTTCTCTCCCAATCTCTAATTATTTCTGGTATAAAACTACAAGTGGAATTATTAGATTAAAGAGCATTTAAAGTCTCTTGATCCAGACTGATAAACAGCTTTCCAGAAAGATTATACCAACTTTCCTCCCCCTTGCAAACACTAAATATCTTTGTCAACTTGGTTGATAAAAACATCATCTTATTATTTCAGACAACTGTATGAAATAATTTATATTATGGAAGCATAAATGGTTTTGCTACATAAATAAGACCAAGAGGCTCCCAAATGCAGACCTGTTTTTAAACTGGGACTATGTAGCAAATATAGTAAATACTCAACAAACTTGCTGAATTAAATTGAAACCAAAATATGATCATTTGTTTTCATAGTCTGTTTCTAATAAGCAAATGTTCCAATACCTGCTTCCTTGGCTGTGGTGAGGAGGTCCCAAGACTGCTCAGCTAGTTAGTTCAGACAGAGCCTCCTTCAGAAGTCTTTCCTCCAGCGGTCACTACCAGGATCTGCTCAGGGAGATAGACACTCAATAACGGTGTTTCCAAATGTAGCTGGGAACTTCAAAATAATTTTATTCATGTTTTTAACATTGCTTGGAAAATGGGCAAGCAATGCCCTTTCTTTGTCAATCAATAGTGTAAATTCACATATAAATTTACTGATATGTACTCCATTTTCTGGTTACCCCAAGAATAATGCATCAGACTTCTGAATATATCGTGGTTAAGTTCAAAGTTCAAAGCCTTTTGGCTTCATTGTCTAATCTTAATGTGACTAGATCAGAGTTCATCCCAACTGATATTCTTCTGATATTAATACACATAATTATTTTTCTTAAAAGAGATCGCAGTCTCTTGTAATGTATTCATATTTTCAACTGAGTTCATTTGAGCTATTACAGACTGAAAGGACATTTATTTACATGGATCATGTTTTCAAATTGGTTCCTGTTATATATATTACCTGCAATCCTGTTGCTATCTCCAGCTCCCTCTCACTCCACTTGAAAGGACAACATGTCTCCTTGTGTAGAAATTAAAGGACACCCAACTTTTGCTCAATCAAGCTAGTTGGTTTTGCCTGCTATGAACTTGTTCCAGCAGTTGTCAGGATATGGTGCTTTAAGTTTATCCTTCAGGTTATGCACTTGCTTTCAGTTTCTTTCTTTGGACAGTTGGTAAAGGCTTGCACTGCTTGGATACGAATCCTAGTGTGGGGGATCAGAATTCACCACCCCAAAATGTGTCTCTTTTGGCTTATTTGTTTCATTGATGTCTTAATAGTTTATAATGTTGTGGGGTTTTAGTTGTACATTATTATTTGTCTGTCACTATATAGATGCATCCCTTCACCCCTTGTGCCCACCCCCCACCCCCCTTCCTCTTGGTAACCACCACCAAGTACTCCCCATCCGTGTGTTCATTTATATTCCACATATGAGTGAGATCATGTGGTGTTTGTCCTTCTCTCTCTGGCTAATTTCACTTAACATAATACCCTCTATGTCCATCCATGTTGTTGCAAATGGGACAATTCTGTCTTTTTTCATGGCTGAGCAGTATTCCATTGTGTGTGTGTGTGTGTATATATATATATATATATATATACATATATATATATATATATATTTGTGTGTGTGTCTGTGTGTGTATATATATATATACACATATATACCACATCTTCTTTATCCAATCATCAGTCAAGGGACACTTGGGTTGCTTCCAACTCTTGGCTATAGTGAATAATGCTGCAATGAACATAGGGGTGCATAACCCTCTTGCAATGGTTGATTTCATGTCCGCTGGGTAGATACCCAAGAGTGGGATTGCGGGATCATAAGGTATTTCTATTTTTAATTTTTTGAGGACTCTCCATACTGTTTTCCATAGAGGCTGCACCAGTTTGCATTCCCACCAGCAATGAATTAGGGTTCCAGTTTCACCACAATCTCTCCAACATTTGTTGTCTTTTGTCTTGGTGATTATAGCTATTCTAACGGGTGTAAGGGGATAGTGTAGTTTTGATTTGCACTTCCCTGATGATTAGTGATGTTAAACATCTTTTCATGTGTCTGTTGGCCATCTGTCTATCTTCCTTGGAAAAATGTCTGTTCATATCCTCTGCCCATTTTTCAATTGGGTTGTTTGTTTTTTTGTTGCTCAGTTGTGTGAGTTCTTTATTACAGAGATTAATCCCTTGTCAGATATACGATTTGTGAATATTTTCTCCCAGCTGGTGGGTTGTCTATTCATTTTGATCCTGGTTTCACTTGCCTTGTAAAAGCTCTGTAGTCTGATGAAGTCCCACTTGTTTATTTTTTCTTTTGTTTCCCTTGTCCAAGTAGACATAGAATCTGAAAGGATCCCTTTATGACCGATGTCAATTAGTGTACTGACTATATTTTCTTCCAGGAGTTTTATAGTTTCGGGTCTCACTTTCAGGTCCTTAATCCATTTTGAGTTGATTTTTGTGTATGGCAATAGAAGATGGTCTACTTTCATTCTTTTGCATGTGGCTGTCCAATTTTCCCAGCACCATTTATTGAAGAGACTTCCCTTTCTCCATTGTATGTTCTTCGCTCTTTTGTTGAAGATTAGCTGTCCATAAGTGTGTGGTTTTATTTCTGAGCTTTCTATTCTGTTCCATTGATCTGTGTGTCTATTTTTGTACCAGTACCATGCTGTTTTGATTACTATAGCTCTACAGTATATTTTGAAATCAGGGATTGTGATGCCTCCAGCTTTGTTCTTTTTTTTTCAGGATTGCTTTAACTATTCAGGGTCTTTTGTTGCCCCATATGAATTTCAGTATTTTTTGTTCTATATCCGTGAAGAATGACATTGGGATTCTGATTGGGATTGCATTGAATCTGTAGATTGTTTTAGGTAGTATGGACATTTTAACTATGTTTATTCTTCCAATCCATGTGCATGGAATATTTTTCCATTTCTTTATGTCTTCATCAATTTCTTTCAATAGCGTCTTATAGTTTTCATTGTATAGGTCTTTTACCTCCTTGGTTAAATTTATTCCCAGATATTTTATTCTTTTTGTTGCAGTTGTAAATGGGATTGTCTTTTTGAGTTCTCTTTCTGTTCATCATTAGCATATAGAAATACAACTGATTTTTGTAAGTTGATTTTATACCCTTCCATGTTGCTGTAGTTGTTGATCATATCTAGTAGTTTTCCAATGGACTTTTGGGAGTTTTCTATGTATAAGATCATGTCATCTGCAAATAGTGAGAGTTTCCCTTCTTCGTTGCCTATTTAGAGTCCCTTTATTCCTTTTTCTTGCCTAATTGCTCTGGCCAAAACCTCCAGTACTATGTTGAAGAAGAGTGGAGAGAGTGGGCACCTTTGTCTTGCTCCTGTCCTCAAAGGAATGGCTTTCAGCTTTTCCCCATTGAGTAGAATATTAGCTGTAGGTTTCTCATATATGGCCTTTATTATGTTGAGGTACTTTCCTTCTATACCCGTTTTGTTGAGAGTTTTTATCATAAATGGATGTTGGATCTTGTCGAATGCTTTCTCTGCATTGATTGAGATGATGATGTAGTTTTAATTCTTCATTTTATTAACGTCATGTATCACGTTGATTGATATGCAGATGTTGAACCATCCCTGCGTCCCTGGTATAAATCCCACTTGATCACAGTGTATGATCTTTTTGATGTATTGCTGCATTTGGTTTGCCAATATTTTGTTGAGGATTTTTGCATCTAGTTTCATCAGTGATATTGGCCTGTAGTTTTCCTTCTTTGTATTGTCCTTGTCTGGCTTTGGTAACAGGGTGATGCTGGCCTCATAGAATGTGTTAGGAAGTATTCCATCTTCATCTACTTTTTGGAATGGCTTGATTATTTTTAAGAACAACAACAACAACAAAAAACTCAGAAAGAAACTTTGACCTTCCCCCTAACTGCCTAAAGGAATTTAAGATAGAAGGTCTGTCCCGGGAAGGAGCTATCACCGTAGATAACTCTGGGTATGGTAGACAGGAGGAAACTTGCTAAGCCCGTTTTTATCAAAGTTTTCTCTGTCAGCTCCCATTGTCTATAAATTTTACCAGACATTTTCTTTTCCATCTCCATGTGAATGGCCTTCCTCTTCTTTGAAGTCCCAAACCACTACCCCAACATTCTCCTTTGTCCTTAGCTGAAGATGGTATTGAAGGTAGTGGTTTCTGCCATTTTGGCAAGTTACTCAGTTTTCCTGGATTTCTCCCATGTGTACATGTTATTAAATTTTGTTTGATTTTCTCCTGTTATTCTGTCTCATGGCAATTTAATTCTTAGACCAGTTAGAAGACCCTAGAGGGTAGGGGAATAGTTCTTCCTCTCCTAGACCAGCATCACCCTTTACAACCTGCATGATCCCAAGAATGTTCTTTAACTTCTTAGGTGGCTCAGATTCCTCATATGTACACAAGTGATAAACACTACCTACCTCCCATGGATAATTAAGTACTGTGTTAATTATCATCATTTTGCCTGGTTGTTTTTGCCATCACTTGTTGGTGTTACTGTTTTTTGTTTGCTTGTATTTGCAGGAGAGGTGAGGGGTGTACTCCTTGCAACTCCCTCCAGCCATGGTAGGAATAGCGGTCCATCCTTCCTAATTTCTCAGCCTGGCTGACTCAGGGGCTACCATCTTGGTGTGCCTTGGCGTGGTTCATGGGAATCTCCAGCACTCATTTCCCAGAGACTATAAATGACATACACCATATATACACTCAAGTCCTCTGAGTATACACACCAGTACACATGTGATTCTGTCTACATAAAATTCAGCTCTCTCTCCCCAAAGAAATAGACAAGCCACAGAATTGACTCTCTCTCTCTCTCTCTCATACACACACACACACACACACACACACACACACACAATCTCTCTGGTGGGTCTGTGAAGAATGAATTTGAAAGCAAGCCTGAGGCTGGCAGACCAACTGGAAAACTAGTGCAATCATCCCTGGGCATTGATTGGAGGCGCGGGGAATACAGAAACAGGAAATGATGCATTTATAGCGGCGAGAAGCATGAACGGTACATTTTACATGTTTTTAATGCACATTTTCTAAAGCACACAGGATTTGGGGAACAGGGACTAGGGCTGTAACATCCATGATCCACAAGGCAGGGAGGGCTTTGTGGGAACTGGAACAGCCAGCCTGGCCCAGCCTCCGTCTCTCACACCACGGGTGGGCGAGGCCTTCCCACTGCAGCCTGGGCGGTCCCCGCGCAGGGTACCTTCATCCAGGAGCTTGTGCGGGCTCACCGAGCAGGGACAGGAGCAGCACCCCCAAGGATGCGCGCCCTGCAGCAAGCTGCGCAGGGACTGCCTTGCCTACTGCCCCTAGCCGGATCCTGAAGACCTCATAGACAGGGACATCTGACCCTCTTGGGCTGGGCCCCAGGGCTGGTGGCAGGTAGAGAAGACTGAGGGTGGGGATGGGAGGGAGTCATCGTCATTTCCCCCTCCTGGGCACTTTCATTAGCATCACAAAGGGTCCCAGCTCACCCAGGGAGGGGCAGGACAAAGGAGAAGGGGCAGCGCCCCTCTAGGAGGCCACATGGATTCCAAAGTAGGGCCTGCAGCTGCCACACTGAATTTTTAAACAAGCAGGCAAGCAAAACTCTTTCCTTAAGCATGTTCCATACCAACATTTCCATTTATAAGCCTAACTGCTGCCCCTTCCTTTCTAATAATAAAATCACAACATTGTTCCCTTGCTAATTTTTTTCCTTGCTATTCCTTTGTATTTCCCTTGCTAGTGTTCAGGGGAACTCCCCTTTGCTCCCTCCCTATGGGCCTTCAGGGGAAGCCTGTTAGTTAAAGCTACCATCCCCACTTTGCTCACCCTGGTTGCTCCCCATTCCTGGACGGCAGCCCCGCCTAGGGACTACCTTTGGGAACCCCTTTGCATGTCTCTTCTGTTTCCTGCCAGAACCCCGCTGATAGACCCATATTTGCCTGGAATTCTTCACTTTAGTTATATAGTCTGAAATTCATCTACTAATACTAAGCTTCCTATTTAAAATGCAGATACTTCTGCATGGGGAGGCAGTCTTTCCACCCAAATTAGAATTGTTCAATCATGTTGTTTTTTCTTAAAAATCTAGGAGGGAAGCTGGTGTGATGGAATCAGTGAGCCTTGGTGAATGAGGTACTTGGGGAGCACAGCCTTGCTTGGCATGCTGAGTAGGGAATTATAGTCACTGATAGTCTGGGCATCACCAACCCCCTGGGGGCAATGGAAAGAGTCCCAAGCCCTAAGAACCACTTTCCTACTTTACTAGGTCTGGGTAGTGTGTGGGTATTTGGCTTCTAAAGTCAGGGAAAGGAATCATAGGTTATGCTACAAACACTAACGTGTTACCATCAAAGATTTTAAGCCAAAAATAATCATTGAAAAGCAAATTAAGATTTTACCAAAATCTGCAAAACAGGGAGGGAAGACTCCATTCATAAGCTGCAGTAAAACGGAGTAACTACTTTTGCCATCTGCCGTTTCTATATCTCACAGACACACTATAGATGCCCTTCAGATCCTTTCCTCTGGCACTTCACACTCCCCTAAGCTTTCCACTCCAACCCAAACAGAACAGGTCTTCTTTTGTTTTCTTAATCCGTATACTCTGATCTGTTAGAACTCAAGAAGAAATGTTGGCTCTCGTTGTAATTCCTTGATAAACTTTTGTCTAAACTGTCAATAAATAAATGAGTGTGTCACTATAGAAGAAAAGAGAGGGAGAAGAAAACAGACTTTATTTTTTAATAAGACAAGGGAGTTGAGCATCCTGTCTTCCTAATTCTCTACTTCTTTATGGTGAGTTTTGCATGTCTAAGACGCAAGACACATATTCCAACCTCCGTGTTAGCATGAGAACAGCTTCCATTTTCATTTGGAGAATTGCACAAGGTTTGATTTTTACAGTCCAGGAAGCTAGTGACCCCATGAGTATCTTCAGTTCCTAAAAATAAGCAGATAAGTAAATAAATAAGCAAAAACAGGGGACTACATTTATTTGCAGATACATTTACAAAGTTCTGGTAGAGACTGCAAATATAAAGACATGGAATTAAAGATGATAATGGCCCATGGGAACAAAATAGTTTTAAATCAGATTTAAAATTAGATTTTAGAAGGAACTGACAGGGACCGCAGGTACTCCTGACTTGGTGTAGAAGACCGATTAACCTCCCTGTGGACTGAATAGGTCCAACACTATTGGCTGATTCTACAAAAAAAGGCTCTGGACTTTCTAGAAGATCATACCATGCTGGATGTCCTGCCATTCCATGTGGGTGAAGGCAACAAGTACATAAAGCTTAGGTGCAGTTTCTTAGGAGGAAGCCTAGACCGCTCCATTCCTAACTGAAGTTCACGCCAAGGACTTCCTCTACACTCCCCTTCCAACAACCTCACCCAGAGATCATTTTGGAATACAATATCATCACTGTTCCAAATTACTTTTTTCTAAGCTGATTTTCCTCTGCCTGAATCTTCCTACTAATTACCTAGCTTAAAAAAAAGCTCATTGGATGCAATTTGTAAGCTTCTTTATATGTTCAGGAACAAGAAAAATAGAGAGAGAGAGCAAGGTGGAGGAGAGGAGAGTAAGGAGGAGGAGGGAAAAATAAAAGAGAGGGGTAGTTCTCTGTGTTGCCTTTGTCCTCCACTAACACAGCACTTATATCACCATGCCCAGAGCTTAATATGCCTGAGAGAAAGGAGAAAGGGAGAATTACCTTGAAGTAGTAATCTATTCGCATAACTTCAACTGTCATTTTTTTTGGAAGGTCCCTCAGTGTTTATCTTCAGCCACAAGCTTTTTCCTAGTTTCATATCTCCACTTGTCTGTCTTCTAGATTATTTCCACTTGGATGTCTCATTGTCACTTCAAAGTAACCATTGCTAAAATCATTTTAACTGGTTTCATCCCCAAACCAGCTCCCTTTCCCTGCATTCACATTTCTATTAATGGCACCAAAACTTTCCATATCACTCAGCCAAACCCCATGTGCCATCACTGACTCTTCTACCCTCTTCTCACCTTTGTGCCCTCAATGTTTTCATCTTCCTGATATTATCCCTCTCCTCCATCTCTTCCTTTCCATTCTTAACCCTATCAGGCCCTTATCACTACAGGGGTACCTGAAGTTCTAAAGATAAACTCCGATAGCCTCACAGTTTTTTCTGGGCTCATCCTGATTGAGGATATTCTGAACTGAAAGGAAAAATTACTAAAGGGGATAAACTAAAGAAGAGGTAAAAATGGTAATAATGATAATAATAATAGGTAACATTTCTTGAGCACTTACTATTTGTCAGATATTTCTTAAAAGCCCTTCACATGTATTAACACATTTAAGGCTCACAACGAAACTCTATGAAGTGATTACTATTTGTACTTTCCTTATAATAGGCAGAGAACCATGAGAGTGGAAATAAAATTTGCATGATATACTGGGAATCAAAGGACCTGGATTCAAGGTCTCAAAATCATTCTTTGTAAAATGAGGGGGCAGAGGAAATAATCCCTAAATTCTCCTTCTTGGAAATAATCTAAGATTCTACCTCATAGCTGAGATGAGAAATTTGGTATGAAATAAAAAGAGAATCCTGGAATTCTCCAAATTCTATTCTATTCTCAAGGAGTCATTTGTAAAGAAAGAATGATTCATTCATTCAGAACATTCATCAAACAACACAAACTACTACTATTGCCAACAGATGGTTGTTGTGTCATTTTGTATAGCCTTCTCGTTTGTGTCAACTCTTCCCTTATTTTTGCTAAAGTCTTACCTGAGACAGATAACAGGCCAAAGAAAAGAAGAGCTAAGAAAAGATGATGAATCTTCATGGTAAGGCAGCTCAGAAACAACTTAGTGTCTCAGAAAGATAAACCAATATAAATGGAGATGATTTTAGAATCAGAGTTCCTGTACTTAGAGACTTTCATGGGTAAGAGACTTACATACTTTGGTCTCTCTCAAACTTGCAGGGCGCCAACTCCCCACAATCCCTGTATAGTACTTCCTATTTGCTTAGATCATATTATGACACGAGTAAGCCCTTATTACATCTTCACAACACTTCTTGCTCATCCATGTCCCTCCACACTGTCTCAGTGACCCACCATCAGGGCTTAACCAGGGGTCTCTTATCACTTAGAAGATCTCTAACTTGATGGCCCCCTTTAGGTGGCACCACCTTTCTGGACACCTCTTCCACTCCCTCTACACAGGAGCAGTGCTTTGCCTTACTCTACATATCTCCTTTCCTAGGCTGGGCATCAGGTTCACCAAGACCAGTGTTGCCTTCAATACTTCCATGAGGTCGTTAGTAAATCTGAATCTTCACAGCCCCCAACTCAACTTCCTCTCCTCCTGAGTCCAGTGAGCATTGTTGAAGATTGTTATGTGATTATACTAATGTTTCACTTTCATCTGTTTTCAACTGGGCTCTGGTGGCAGCTTTCCCATTATGTGTAACAACCACAAGGAAAGGGATTGTATCTTCTCTGACCCTGGGCCTACACAGTATCTTAACATGGTAATGCTAATAGAAATTTGATAAACTGTTGAAATGACCTTTTCCCCACTATTTTTTGTTACACTTTTATTGATTCCTCTCATCCCAATGGGCTGTTCTTATCAGAACTAACTCTGTCCCTCCCTTTTTCATGCAGATTAGTTTAAATCTTCCCCTTAGTTCTTTATTTCCTTAAAATTTTGAGCCATCACTTATATATTCCTTCATCTCACCTTCTATCCACGTTAGAATATCTCTGTCTTTACCTCCATCCTTTCTCATCTTTTGTTTCAGAAGAGTTATCACTTCCTCCTTCAAAATCGATGTCATCTTCCTAGGCTCTCTATCTGATCCTTTTCTACCATTTCCTCCAATCCTAAACTTCAGAATCCTCCACCCATTAGGTAGACCACAGTACTTACGGATTGGTATCATCTTGGATTGCAATTGCTTTAAACATTTCTGAAGATGAATGGGGAAGTTACATTTAATGTTGGGCATACATGGTTAATGCAAGCCTTAGCACATTAGAGTCTGACACAGGAAATTATTGATGAATCCTTCAAATAAGCTATGATTATATATTTTTATCATATATCCTTCTAAAAAAGAATTTAAGGCAGCTTACTCAATATACACACAAGAGGTTAAAAAGGAGCAGATTATAAAATTGGGTTGTGAAAAATAAGATAAAATAGGTAAGCTAGAGATGGGCCACAAACTTTTGTTGAGTTTCTTGCAATAAAAATAAGAGAAACTTAATAGTTATAGAAGTCATCAGACCAAAGCAATCTTGAGAAAGAAGAATGAAGCTGGAGGCATCATGCTTTCTGATTTCAAACTATATTACAAAGCTGTCATAATCAAAAGAGTATGGTATTATCATAAAAACAGACACATAGATCAATGGAACAAAATAGAAAGACCAAAAATACACCCAGGCTCATACTGTCAATTAATTCACAACAAATGAATCAAGGCTATACAATGGGGAAAGGACAGTCTCTTTAATAAATGGTGGTGGGAAAAATGGATAGCCACATGCAAAAGAACGAAACTGGACCCCTAGCTTACACCACTCAAAAAAATTAACTCAAAATGGATTAAAGACTTCAGTGTAAGACCTGAAACCATAAAACTCCAAGAAAACGTAAGCAGAAGACTCCTTGACATTGGTCTTGGCGACAACTTTCTGGATTTGACACCAAAAGCAAAGGCAACAAAAATAAACAAGTAATACTACATCAAGCTAAAAAGCTTCTGCACAGCAAATGAAACCATCAACAAAATGAAAAGACAACCTACTGAATAGGAAAAAATATTTGTAAATCATATATCTGATAAGGGGTTAATATACAAAATATATAAATAACTCATATAACTCAATAAAAAAAAAAAACCCCAAACAATCTGACTGAAAAATGGGCAGAGGATCAGAGTAGATATTTTTCCCAAAGAAGATATACAGATGGTCCACAGGTCCATGAAAAGGTACACATCATCACTAATCTTCAGTGAAATGCAAATCAAAACCACAAAGAGATATCATCTCAGACTTGTTAGAATGACTATTATCCAAAAGACAAGAGAAAACAAGTGTTGGCAATGATATGGAGAAAAGGGTACCCTTGTACACTGTTGGTAGGAATGTAAATTGGTGTAGCCACTATGGAAAACAGTATGAAGTTTCCTAAAAAAATTAAAACTAGAACCACCATATAATCCAGGAATTCCACTTCTGAGTGTTTATCCAAAAGAAATGAAAACACTAACTCGAAAAGATATATGCACCCCTATGTTCATTGCAGCATTAGTTACAATAGCCTAGTGTGCAAGTGTTGCTATTTATAATAGCAACCTAAGTGTCCATCAATGGATGACTAGATTAAAAAGTTGTGGAATATATATAAAATTGAATATTATTCAGACATAAAAAAGAAGGAAGTCTTGCCATTCACAACCACATAATACTTGAGAGTATTATGCTAAGTGAAATAAGTCAGACAGAGAAAGGCAAATACAATCTCACTTATATGTGGAATCTAAAAAAGAACAAAACAAACTTATAGAGAACAGATTGTTGGTTACCAGAGGTGGGAGTAGGGGTGGGCATTATGGGTGAAGGTGGTCAAAAGGTACAAAGTTCCAGTTATAAAATAAATAAGTCCCGGTGATGTAATGTGCAACATGATGACTATAGTGAATAATACTGTATTGTATTTGAAAGTTGCTAAGAGAGTAGATCTTAAAAGTTCTTATCACAAGAAAAAAAAACTGTAACTATGTGTGGTGATGGATGTTGAGTAGATGGACATCAAGAAATGTGGTGATCATTTTACAATACAGTCATGCGTTGTTTAATGACAGAAATATATTCTGAGAAATGTGTCGTTAGGAGATTTCATCATTGTGTGAACATAGTAGAGTGTACTTACACAAACCTAGATGGTATAGCCTACTACACACCTAGGCTATATGGTACTAATCTTATGGGACCACCATCATATATGCTGTCTGTCCTTGAGCAAAATGCATTATGCAGCACATGACTGTATATACAAATATCAAGTCATTTTGTTGTATACCTGAAACTAAAATAATGTTATATGTCAATTATATTTCACAAAAAGATAAAAATAAAAGAAATTTTAAGAAAGCAATTTGATGAAAGCAGGCTATATGATGCCAAATAATATGGCTTATATTTGCAGCTCTCTAAGTATTTGACTCAATCAAGGTTTAACATATGGAAAACCTTTAGCCCTTCATAGTTAGAAATCTTTTTGAGAATTGAATGAAATGCAGGCTCTCCACCTAGAATAAAAAAAGAAATGCACCCACGCACATATCCACAAAAGTCCATACGCAATGTAAGAAGGTTTCACAGGCTCCCTCCACCTCAAGCCAACACCTTAATGGTACATGGATCCCAGGTTGAGGACCTCTTCTGTAAAAGAAACTAGATAAAAGAAGAAATGAGAAATCTAAGAGATCAAAAAGCTCAGCAACACTGGGGAGTCAGAAACCAGGCCAACAAGCTGGACAGCAAGGAATCATAAACCAGAACACTCCATAAAACTGAAGGATAAGGCATGGCCAAGATTTCGCCCTCAGAATACCAGTTCACACAACCTATTATAACAACAGAAATAGAACCTTAAAGGCAAAGGAGTCACAAAGTCCCCCCACCTCATCACACCTGTCATCTCCAAATAGACTCTACAATAGTCACAAGACAATAACAAATCTTTCTTAATAATTAGAGAACCTTACCATCCTATTCAAAATCCCCTTGTATTTCTTAAGGCATCAGCCAATTCCAGGGCATGACCATTCTGAGGCCTTGGAAGCAGGACAAGGGGACTGTGGTGAGAAGTCTATTGGAAGTTCAAAAAGAAGGACTAATGGTGGTTGGTGGGGAAGGGGAACAAAGGCAGATATATGGGCAAGTACTGCCACTAGGATAGGGGTAGAGAGTAGATTTAACTTGTGTCTGTATTAGTTAGGATTAGGTTTAGCTATGAAAAATATAAATGTAAAATAACAGTGACGTACACATGTTAGCATTGTATTTCTTTCTCTCATAAAGCCTGGAGGTAAACTATCCAGGGCTGAATGGTGGCTCCATAATCACCAGTCTCGCTCCATCATGCTGAAGACATGGATCCAAGATGGCTACTCAAGCTCCAACAATCTTTGTGCATTCCAGTCAACAGGAAAGAAGAAGTGTGAGGAAGGACACACTCCCTCTCTTTAAGGAAACTTCCTGAGATTGCACATAACACTTCCACTTACACCTCATTGACTAGAACCTAGTCATGTGGCCATCCCTAATCTCAAGAGAGGCTGGGGAATTTACTCTTGATTCTTAACAGCCGTGTGCCCAGCTATAAATTGGGAGCTTTATTACTGAGTAACAAGGGGACAATGTATATTGAGATAGCTAACTAGATTCTTCATCTCTTTACAATATAGAGATACCATGACAACATGAAAACTGATGGGGAAAAATCAACACACCTGCTTGTCTTGGGGATTTCAAGAAGCTTTATTTTCATAAGCTGGGATTTCACATAAGCTTCTGGAGGGAGGAAGGGGCCATTCTCAAGGAAACACATCCAAATCAGATGGGAAGGGGCCATGAAGAGAGAGAAGTATGGGTTTTTATTGCATCACAAGGCTACATAGGTTAGGATTCTCTCTGGTAGGAGATAAGGACACATGAGCAAATACTTTTAATATAATACGGCTAAATGTATTGACAGATACATACACAGTGTGCTTTGGGGGAGGAGCCTTTAATAGTATCAGCCCTGCCTGGGTCCCACCCTGCTCTCACTGCAGCTGGAGCTATGCTCAGGCCCTCCCTCAACCAATAGAAGGTTGTCTTTGATCTAGAAGTTTTCTAGTAAAAGTGTTCAGATATATACTGGCATTTGAAGTCTTATTATGATATATATACTATTTGGAGAAGAAGGGAAGGAGAAGCTATGTAGTGCTTTGGTTAAGAGCACAGATTCTAGAGCCAGACTACCTGGATTTGAACCTTGAATTCTCCAACCATGTGACTTGGGCAAGTCACTAACCTCCACATCTTCAGTTTCCTCATCTCTAAAATGAGATTAATAAGAAAATATCCCATGTTATTTGCTTCTGTTTGGTGCTGAATTAAGACAGGAAGGCAAACTCTAGTATCCACCTCATGGGGATGTGGTGTGGAGTGAACAAGTTAATAGAAGTATGATGTTATTTATGCCTAGAACATATTACATGCTATACACGTGTTTGCTGTTATTATTAGGTGCTATATTTTGTTCATTAGATAAGGGTGAGGGTCTCATGCATCTGTCCTCTGGTGTCTGTCTGATGCCAGGGGGCAGGAATTGCCCACATTCTGGGCCTTCCCCGCTGGCTCTGTCTTACTGCTATTGATTAGGTCATGCTCATTAGGTCCCTCTCTGAAAGGGCACAAAGAAGACAGAGAACACTTTTGTTCTTTAAGCATAACACAAATAATAGGTTCTAGATCTTTTATAGAGCAGTAATAAGCAGTAAAAAGACTCCAATCTAGAAAGAATAGGTTTAAAAAAATTAATGGCTTAGACTGGAAGACCTTTCGTGGGCAGGAACTATATCTACTCAATTCACCAGTGTGTCCCCAGAAAGAAGCACTGTGCCTAACACAGAGTAAACACTTAACACATATTTCTTGAATAAATAAATAAATGACAAACAGCTTAAGAAGTTTCCTTCAATACTTTGAAGTCACAGAGAAGTGAGTAGGAACTACAGGCTATTTTCCTGAGTTTTCCCAAGTCTGGTCCTGCTGCCAAGAGGGAAGGCAGTAAAGAGAAACACACCTTCTCTACATTCCTTGCTTGTTGGCATCTCCTCTGAAGAATGCTTATGAATGGCAAAGATTCACTCCAAATTCTTTGACACTCTCCCTTGGAGCCTAACTTTTCCTTTAAGTTTTGTTTTCAAATTAAAAAATATATATATATATATATATATTTTTTTTTTTTCCTCCCCAAAGCTCCAGTGCATAGTTGTATATCTAGTTGTAGGTCCTTCTAGTTCTTCTATATGAGCCTTCACCACAGCACGGCAATGACAGATGGGTGGTGTGGTTCCACGACTGGGAAATGAACCTGGGCTGCCGAAGCGGTGAGAGCTCTGAACTTTAACCACTAGGCCATCAGGGCTCGCTCAAATTTAAAATATATTTTGATAATATATTTCCATATGTCAACCATTTTCTCTTAGTCTTACATAGATTTAGCAACATATATTTGGCACTTTTTGTATTTTTTTTACTTCTGCAATAACATGCCTAAAAACAAAAAAGAGAATCCATTCTTAATAATCATATATATTTCTTGAGTTCAAAATGCCCAGAAATAAAGAGTTGTTTTGAGATCTTAAAATAAATACATATATAATTTTGACCTGGAGACATGGCAGAATGCTTTTAATGAAAGATTTGATGCCATGATGCAGAAAAACCATGTAGCTTAGGTCAACCCTGTAGAATGGGGCTTCTGTGAAACAATATGCAAAGCTACCAATTTCAAGTGCTTTATTGTAGTTCAAATGCCTTAAATCAGATGAGGAGACTACCTCCATTTTTAAATTGAGGTTTCTGACCTAAGTAAAAATCCATTAAAAAGCAATTTTTATACTAAAGAGGAAAAAGAAATATTCTACATTAAAATTTAGAACAGGGAACATCAAGCCATTCAATATTTTAGTTCTATACTGTATTCAGTTAAAGTAGAGTGTAACAGATGAGAAAGAGAGAGAAAAAAAAAAGGAAAATGTAAAATAGTAGATAGATGAAAATTCATTATTCATCATTTTCTGAAAGAACAAAAGTTGAGCAGATTCACCAGTATTACTTTAAGTTATCCCTAACCTTGGCAAATCTAACTTCTTTTGAAATTATTTTTATTTTCCTAATTTTAAACTGGAAAAAAAAATAGGCATTACAAAATTTGTGACCATTGAATGAAAAACAAACTTTAGTAATATTAATCACATTATTTAAGTGGTTTCCATTTGGGTCCCACAAGAAAATTTCTGAATAAATGTTGTCAAAAACTTTTGACAAAGAAATGGCAAAGATGATAGTCCTTTTCCAGACATGATGTCAACTGAAGTTCTGGCTGCACTCTTAGAGCAAAGTCTCAACTTGAATACCTCTTTCTACAGTCACTCTTCTGCTCCTTTTAGTATGATCTCAGATAAAGCTTTTTTTTCTCAGACTCATCAACATGATATTGCATAAATAAATTATGACTCATTCATCAAAGGAAGCTATATAGTAGATGAAATTTATAAACTGGAGCTACATATATTTTCATAGATAAATCTTAAACATACTGTTTTCAGCAAGAGCAATTTGCAAAAGAATACATACAGTGTGATTCAATTATATAAAGTTTAAAAACTTTATATAAACTCTGTGTTGCTTGTGGGCACATATATATGTAGTAAATAGAAAAGCATGGTGAATACATAATTTAGGATAGTAATTATCTCTTGCAAGGGATACATAAGGGACTCAATATCTGAAATCTTTTATTTCTTAAAAAAATTATCTGAAGCAAATTTGGCAAAATATTAGGATTTGTCCAAGTTGTGTAGGGAATATAGACATATCCTTCTCTACACTTTTCCGTCTGCTTGATATAATTTATAATTTTAAGAAGAAAATAAAGTAAATAAGTTAATTGCTCAAATCAAGTAGCTAGAAAAACAATAATAAAATATCTCCAAAGAAAGAAGAAAAAGGAATTTATAAAGACTTAATTAAAAAGAATGAAATAGAAAACACAAAGGAGTAAAATTGATCAATAAAATCAAAAGATAGCACTTTGAAAAGTCCCATAAAATAGAAAACAGCTTTGAATCTTTTATTAAAAATGAAAGAGAAAAAAATAAACATAATGAGAAAAGAGATATATCTACAAATATAAAGGAGAAAAACAAACAAAATAAATACATAACAAACAAAATATAGAGGAGACTGTTTAAACTGTAAAACTACTAAATTTTCTCGTGCCAATTAACTTGAAAGTATAGATGAAATGATTTTCTCTTAAAAGTATAGATTATACTTTTAAGAATAATTGCAAGGACTGTCAAAGTTTTACCTCAAAAATAGGCTTGAGTCCCAGATGGTTTTAAAGTTTTACTAAACCTATAAAGGACAGGTAATTACTATGTTGTGTAAACTCTTGCAAAGCATAGAAGGCATGAAAATCTTCCCATATCATTCTATAAGAATAGCCTAATTTTATGTCAGAAATAAATAAGTATAGCTTAAAAATAGAAGACTATAGATAATCTCATTTAAGAATATTGATGTAAAAATCCTAAGGAAAATATCCAACTGAGTCCAGTAGTTTATTTTTAAATTAACACATCAGAACTATCAGGGATATTAGTCATTCTTCTGAGCTACTTGGTATCTGACAACCTTTCCTTTGTTTAGGGAACTCCAAATCTCCCGTCAAAGAGGCTGCCCATGCCACGTATTTTCTTTCCCAGCTTCTCTCAAAGCTAAAGCAAGAAGTACATGGCCTTGGCTTTGCCTATCAGATATCACCACTCCAGACTTTGAGTTGGAAGCAACTGATATGAAGAAGCAGGGACTGCTCAGCAGCCATTTGTTGGGCAGTGAAGGCTACATCCAAGTACAAAGATGGTGGGGCCAAAGCGAGTATCACCGTCCAGCTTAGGTGAAAAGTCATGGTGTCTGTGCTCAGCAGTCTCTGCAGTGTGTCTTTGCTGGACTGGTTCTACAAAATATGTGAAGCTTTGGTCTGAACCATGTAGCCTACAAGCCTGATTCTTTTGACTTCCCAGAGATTCCTGGAGTTCTCTGATAGCTTTTTATAAATTGCTTTTCTGCTTAACTTAGCATGAGTTGGTTCTGTTGTTTATAACTAAAAACCTGTACTAATATGCTGACAAAGTAGAGTTCAGCCTAGTAACGCAAGGATAATTAACACTAATAAATCAATAAAAAAGAAGAGTCATAGATTATAAAGCCCAAGACCATTTGATGATGTTCAACAACTCTTATTGACTAAAAACGATATAAAACAAAATCTTATCAAGCTAGAAATAGGAAGAAGTTTTCTTAATTTGTAAAGGATATCTATCAGAAACAGAGAGCAAACATCATACTCAACATGAACACAGTGGAAGTACTTCCACTGATGTCATGAACAGGACAAAGATGTCCATTCTCATCAGTACTATTCAGCCATGTACCTGAGCTCCTGCCCAACACAATTAGATAATTAAATAAATGAGATAAATAGTAGAAAAGTGATCAAACTGTCATCATTTGCAAAGAAATATGATTGCTTACCTAGAAAATCAAGAGAAACCCACCAAGAAACTGTTAAGGATTTAGTAACATAGGCAGATATAAGATAGTGTATAAAAACACCTATAGCATTGTGATATACCGGTAATAATCAATTATTTTAATATAGTAGAAAAAAACTACCATTTATAATAACAAAAGGAATATAAAATATATAGGAAGACACCTATCAAAAATGTTCAAAATATATTATAATGAAAACAAAACTGAAGGACATAAAATTATATTTGAACACAGAGGCCCACCTTGTTTTTGGATGGTTTCCTCCAAATTAGTCTATTAATTTAATGTAAATTCATTCAAAATCCCAGCAAGATTTTTGTTGTGTATCTAATTTAACAAGCTGAATCTAAAGTTCATCTGGAAGAAAAAATACTTAATAATACCAAAAATGTTTGAAAAAGAAAAAGAAGGGACTATCTAACATTTATGAGCCTCGATAATAAAAACAGAATTGAACTGTCACTGAGATATACAAAGATCAATGAAACAGACTAGAGAGTTCAGAAATTGCTCTCCAGATATGCAAAAATGGAACACTTGATGAAGTTGATGTTTAATATCTGTGTGCAAATGATGAACTTTTTGAAACATGGTGTGACAAATAGCTATACCTTACAGTGGGGGAGAATTAAATCTCTTCTCTCCACCAAACATTAAATTAAATATCTAGCCATTCATTCTGGTTTACTCCTCTGTAAACTGCATAGTCAATCCTTGTCCATCTTTCTGTTTGGCTACTTGTCTTTTTATTGCTGATTTTCAGGAGTTTCTTGTATTCTAGATAATCTTTGTGGGTGTAAATGTTGCAAATATTTCACTCTACTCAAATAACCTTTTCTAAGATTAGCAAAATTCCTTAATTTCTATGCCAAATCTATCTGTTTTACAAGCTTCCTATATGGAAATACTCTCAAACTTATACAAAAGTTGCAAGAAAAAGAGTTTACAAAGATTCACCTATATACCCTTTACTCAGATTCACCTATTGTTAAAAACAACAATCAAAAATTAAATATCTAAGCATAAAAGAATTTGAAAAAAAAAATGAGAAAAGTTTTAAAATCTTGGGAAGGGAAGGCTCTTGCTAAGCAAGACACAAAACCCAGAAACTATAAAGAAAAAGGCTGAGAAATTGGACTAAACCAAAACTTAAAACTTCTTTACAGTAAAAGGTACCATGAAGAAGCTTTTAAGAGGGGGAGAGGGAGGATAGATTAGCAGAAAATATTCAATAATATATAACAGATGAGGGTTTGTATTCATAATACATAAAAAGCATATACTCATAAAAAGAAACTTTCACTTTTTCACTTATTACTTCATATATTTCTATACTGTTTGAATATTTAACAAGAATTTTCTCATATATTGTTTTTATAATTAAAAAGCTAAAAAGAAATTTTAACATAGGAAATAACAACACTCTTCACCAAGCTTGTCTATTTCAGCTTTTCTACTTAAAAATATCTCAAGTTCAAGACATCAAGGTCAATAAAAAATATTGTCCCATTTACTCAGTTATTTAAGTTTAAAATAATCTCACTTAGATTGAGGAAATCATGCATTATGTGTCTGTTCTCTGTTGTAACATTAATAAAGGAAAATAACATTGCCATTACTTCCAGTCAAGATGAATTTGCAACTTGGGCTGCTTTAATATTCTTAAACTATCATTCACAAATGCTAATAAATGCTTTGTAAACAGAGGTGCTATATTATCAAAATAACTTAGGATACCAGGAATAAATTAGTGGCCTTGTCTCTTATTAACATGACTGGTTAAGTACTGCAGTGACAATCTTGGTAGCAAATTCCCACAAACTTGGTGGCTCAAAACACAGAAATTTATTCTCTCACAGTTCTGGAGGCCAGAATCTGAAATCAAGGTGATGGCAGGGTTGGTTCCTTCTGGAGCTTCCGAGGGACAATCTGTTCCATAACTCTCTTCGAGCTTCTGGTGGCTGCTGGCAAACCTTGGTATTCCTTGGCTTGTGGCTACCATCCAATCTCTGCCTTTGTCTTCACATGGGCTTTTCCTCTATGTCTTTCCTCTGTATCTGTGTCTCTGGGTCATCTCCTTTTCTGTCTCTTATAAGAATACTTGTTACTGGATTTAAGGTCTATCCTAAATCTAGGATGATCTTATCCCTGGATCCTTAACTTAATTACATCTGTAATACCCTATTTCCAAATAAGGTCACATTCACAGGTACCGGGTTTAGGATTTAGACATGTCTTTTGAAGACACATAATTTAACCCACTACGGGCATCAATGCAGGAAAGGTCCCTGGGCTGAGAGGACTGGAGAAGGCTGAATGGAGGAGGTGGCACGTCACTGGGGCCTTGAAGTATGTCCAAGAATTTGAGAAATGAAGAGCAGAACATAGAACTTTAGAGAAGTAGGAAAGTGTCAGAAATGGTGGGTCTGGGGGAAGGACAGAGTCAGGCGTAGTACTCCTCAGGGGGATAGTTGGAGGCTCCGCCAGCTCATGAAGGATGTGACAAATTATATTTGGATATTGATCAGGAAGTTAGAAAGGTTTTCTAAAAAACGGAGTTGACCAGATATATCCTCTATAATAAAGTTATTTGTTTCTAGAAATAACCAAATCTCCACATGAGGGTTTTTTTCCTTGAAATTTTTGTTTCCATGAATTATTTTAAAATATTTAGGTAGTTATTAGTGGGAAAAAAGAATTTCTGTAGAACATGAGATAAAAACTGGTTGCCCTGAATGTCCCTTGCTTGAGCAGGAGGTTAGGCTTGTCTATTACAGGCTGCATTTGGACAGGATTGCAGGAAGGACAGCTCCATCTAATTAGCAGATACAGGCTAGTTGACGACTTTTTGGTAACTGGCAGTGGGAAAGAATGTCAACTCTTGCATCTGTGGGAGGCATTGAGGGTGGTAGATAAGGACAACAGTTATTAAATAGTCTTCCTTCAAATCCTGGCTCTACTCGTGTTCCTTTACCAGCTATGTAATTCTGAGCAAGTTACTTCATTTCCTCGTCTCTAGAAAAGGGTAGTAATATTACCTAACTCATATGTTTATTGAGAGGATTAAATGAGATGGTGTCTTAGTGCCCAAGGGCTGCCATAACAAAGGGCCACAAATTGGGAGGCTTAAAACAATAAAAATTTATCATCTTGCAGTTCTGGAGGCTAAAAGTTCAAAATTAAGGTTTTAATAGGACCATGCTCCCTTTGAAACCTGTAGGGGAGAATCCTTCCTTGCCTCTTCCAGCTCCTGGTGTTTGCTGGCAATCCTTGGTGCTCCCTGGCTTGTAGATGCATCACTCCAATCTCTGCCTCTGTCATCACATGGGCATGTTCTCCCTGAGTGTTTCTCTCCTCTTCTAAGAAGGACATTAGTCATACTGGGTTAAGGCCCACCCTACTCCAGTGTGACCTTATCTTAATTTAACTAATTATATTTGCAACCACCCATTTCCAAATAGAGTCCCATTCTGAGGCACTAGGGGTTAGGATTTCAAGGTATTTGAGGGTAGGGGGGGCACAATTCAACCCATAAGAAATGGTATTTGAAAATCCCTTGGGACTCAATAAATACTCAATAAACATTTGCTACTATCACAAAGGCAAAAGAAGGCAACAATTTTGACCCAGGTTGACACTGTATTATCTTGCAGTTGGCAGGCACTTAGTAAAGGCTGTTGTGTGATGATTTTGTATGTATTTATATTTTTTATTTTAGGGTTTTAAATAAGCTCAGTGTAGCTCTGCGAATCTAGAAACAGAATCCTGAAGTATAGGAAATATGTCCTGTGCTTCTCTTGTATGGTCCAGAGTTTACAGAGATATCTTAGAAGAGTTTAAATGCCAGGTGAATAAACAAACATTCCTTATAACCATGGCTCTGTAGTGTTAAAAGTAAGCACAATGTTATTAAACTTAATTTATGTTTAGAAGCAAAAGTCTGACAATCTCACCTTCCTTGAGGTGAGGCGAGGCTTCTTCACCTCCATGGCAGAGTCCTTCTGACTAACACAGAATTTAATAAGTTTTTTTATAGTCCTGACAGGTTCTTCCATAAACCATACCCTTCTCCATGCTGCTATATATTAGGCATTGCTCATTTTGTATTTCCTAAAATGAGAAAGAAGAAAAATGCTTTTCCTGGTAAACATTTTGATAGTGATTTATAAACACAAAGGTTTGATGGGAGGACTGCCAAAATTGAATTAAATCATTAGATTTACCAAGATGAAAATCTCCCATTCAGAATTCAATGGTTTTACGGATTTTGGAATCTGTTGTAAGTACAGTTAGTTCAATTATTAGACCAGGAAATATATGTGAATAAACCCTTCATATTGAAATCTTATTTTATTTCCTTAAATGTACTTTCAAAAGTTATATTTGGGGCAAATGGCAATTTATCTCAAATGTCTTTCAAAACTAACCTATAGGAAAGGTACATTGACAAGGATATGTTAAATAGGCAAACTTAACCATTATATGCTAATTTTAAGTATGTATAATGGAAAGGAGCAAATGAGAACTAAGATGGAAGGGAATGTGGAAAAAGAAGAAAGTATTACTGTCCTCTATACGGGAAAAAATTAGACATAGGAATTCAAGTAGAGAAAGATGACCCAGGCAGGTCTGGGAGAACCTTTAGCTAGCAAGACACCTTCCAGAGAATGAGAATTCTAGGAATGTTTAAGAAGAGGAAGCCAGGGAGAAGGAGCTGGAAGATGGGGAAACTGTCATCAGGAGGGGGAAATCCTACACTAAAGCATCTACATTCGTTGTTGATAGCTATAGTTAAAATACTAAGGTCAGTTGGGAGAACCAAAGCTTAGAATAAGTGATTGAGGTCTGTTAAAGGCAGAAGGCAACTTGCCTAAATATACCCAGATGTTTACCTTTCTTTAAGTCTTGATTTCCAACGGAAGTTGTTGAGAGAGAACAGAGTGTACTTGAACCAGGGACTTGGCAGTTCTGGGTTACAGGCTTGATTCTGTCTCTTACTAGCTCTGTCTCCTCGGATAAACCACAGAAGCTCCCTGCTTTCTAAGTGTTGCCATTGATGATTTGTTTCTTTTTGTATGGTTCAGAGTATACAAATCAAAAATCTAAAATTATATGACTCAATTTATGGATTTGTTATATTAATGGAGATAGTTAGATAGATGATTCTGTGAATACATATATATACAGGAGTAATATTCAAAGTATTTCACAACCAGCTCAGCATCAACTAATCATGACAGAGGCTGGCTGCAAACAACCAGTATGGTCACATCAAATACATGTCTCCTGAATATCAGCTCTGCAAGGAAAAAAGATGATAAATAAGAACAGATAGATAGATAGATGATAGAGAGATAGATAGATTGACTTGAGTGTAAAGATGGCCACTCATACTTTCAGTTAAACCAAATCTGTATTCACACCATAAAAATACAATCTGTGTGCTACTGTTCACCTGGTAGTAACTTTCCTGCATTGTAGACCTAATGAGTAAGAGGAAATACATAGCTTCTGGGAAGGAAGGAAGGAAGAAAGGGAGGGAGTATCCTGGGAGCATCCCGGGAGTAAGAACATAGCCTCTGGATTCTTGTGATGGGGCCTCTGAACTGCCTCTAGCATCACCTCCTGTGTGATCTTGGCAATTACTTAGCATCTCTAGACTTCAGTGTCTTTATCTGTAAAATGGGGAGGGTAATGATCACAGTCCCTGTATCATAGTGTGGCTGTGAGGATGAATGGAAGTATTGCATGTACAGCCCTTGGAGAGAACTTAACACATATTACCTGTTTTTACCCTAGAAGCCCAGGTACATTTGGAAGAGAAATGCAAGTTGTCTGTGTGTGAACTGAAAAACCTGACAGTGATAACAATAATAACAGCAACGACTGTGACAACAGCCCCACTTTATTCTTTATCATTTAGGGTTCCTGCTCAGGGTGTCCTACCTCCACTCCACTTAGTCCTGCCCCTCCTCAAAGGAGAACACTTTTCTTTTCCCTTCCAAGACAGCAGCTTGGGCTTGGAGTTGGAGAATTTGGGGCTTCCCTCACTCTAGGGGAGAATGTGAAGCCATTGATTTGAAAGCCGAGGCTCCCAGAGCTGGATTGTCTGAGGGAAAACAGCTTCTAGCATCGAAGGAGGTGATAACAGCCTACCTGAGGGAGACAGAGGTCACTGAGGGAGCAGAAAGGGGCCCTTGTTCTCCATTCCCATCAACATGTCAGCTTTTCTAATTAAACAGAACAAACTATTATTAAAGAACATCTTTATAATGATTTAAAGTTGCTGCCTATCACCATCTAAAACAGGTTGAAGAACTGGCTTGGTGGTGCTGACAGGGTTGAGAAACGAGAACCACTTGGAGAGCAACTGAGGGCCCCTGGCACTGCCCAGGGTCCAAGTCACAAGTCAAGGATGTCACAGACGAAGGCCTGGATTAAGTCCAGGAGAAGATGGAACTAAGATCAAGGTCATATAGAATTGGGTACCAGATTAGCATCCAGAATTAACACAGGAAGTAGCTCTCCAACCCTGGGTGCATCTGGCCTCTGGCTCCCCAACAATGGAGCCAATCAAAGACTGACCCTGTAAGAGAGTCCACCTCATGATATAGGACTATGCTTGCCTGGAGCATTGGGAAGAGAGGAGGTTGCTAGAAGTCACTTTTTAAAGATCGGGGAAATAAATTACTTAAATAATTAGTTCAGAAGTTGATTATTTTGAGGTTTTTTCCTATGTCACTCATTGATACCAAAAAAAAGCCAATTATAGCCAAAGCCACTACTTTAAATTGTTAAAAATGTCATAAGCAGGTTCTCAAAATTAATAAATCAACCAGAAACACATGTATGCTCTTATCAAGAGTTAAATATGCCATTTGGGGTGAGGATCTGGGGCCATAAGAAATATAATCACAAAAACTTTTTTTTGTATGAGAGGTTCACTTTTGTTTTTGAAATGTAAAAATTGGCATCTTTATCATTTCTAGTCTACTCTGTATCCTTATGTGAGTATGAGTTGACAGGTAAAAGCAGTTACTGTTGTAGCCAGAGTCTTCCCTTCCTAAGTAGAAGAAACATGAGTAATACTTTAGACCCATTGTTTTCAACTCTGTTCCTTCTATATGTCTCTTCTCCGTTAATATTACAGCATTAAGGTGATCCACAACACACTTAAACCTTTTGCTTTGAATATCAAGATGACTCAGCCACCCTGTCCTGTAAATAATAAGGTTTCAACATTTACAGATTACTCCTGTCACCTAAAAAGTGGTTAAAGTGAAAATTACCCAGTCCTGGCAGACATTCATGTGACCGAAGGTTTGGGTTTTTTCTTAGGATTTATAACCTTGACAGTTAATTTTGTGGGCCTCTTTTAAAGCCTGTCATTTAGCACAAATTGACATTTAAGCAGCTTTTTAAAGCTCCTAGTATAAAAATGTTAAAACAGCCTGGATTTTTTCCTATTAACATTGGCTATTATTTATTACCATAGTCAGAGAAGTGAATCATCAATTTTCCCCTTTCAACATTTTCTTAGGAACTGGAGGCAGTAGAGAAGACAGGACATCCTCAGTCAATTTTATTTTGTTCTTTAAAAAGAAAAAAATAAACTGCTTAGATTAACATTAAAATCTTTTGTACAACAAAAGACACTACAAAATGAAGGCAAACCATCTACTGAGAGTTGTGATGCATTTAACAACAGAGGGTTAGTGTCTAGAATGAATCTATATATGTATGTGTGTATATATATATATACACACACACAGTCATGAGCCACATAACAACATTTTGGTCAACGATGGACCACATATACAATGGTGGCCCCATGAGATTAGTACTCTATAGCCTATGTGTGTAGTAGGCTATACCATCTAGGTTTGTGTAAGTACACTCTGTGATGTTCACACAACGAGGAAATCAGCTAATGACACATTTCTCGGAATGCATCCCCTTTGTTAAGCAACACATGACTGTATGTGTATATATACGTATACATATATATATAATATATTTATATTTCTACAAATTATTAAAGAAAATAAACAATCCAACAGGAAAATGAGAAGGAATATGAAGTAGGAATTTATAAAAGAGAGAGTTTGAATGGCCATGTAGAAAGATGCTCAACCTTACTAGTAATTAGAGAAAGTCAAATGAACACAATGAAATGCCATTTTATGCTTGTACGGCTGACAAAAATGTAAAAGTCCGAGAGAGGAAGGGTGGTGGTTTGAACTGGACCTGTGCTCTCATATTCACTGGCCCCCATATCTGATCCAGCTGCCACACCAGCCACTTCCCAGCCAAATGGCTCCTGGGCTTAGAGAGTGTGAGCAGGCTGAGGCTCTGGCCAGTTCTGATGGAGAGAGAGGAACCCAAGGAGCACCTGGGGACCAGTAGAGGAGGCCTCGGAGGAAGAGCAGACCAGTAGCTGAAGATTCTAGAGAAGGCTTGGCCTGTGGAGATCCTTGGCCCCTTATTCTTTCTGTGCTCTGCAGAGCTACGGAGGAGCCAGGCAGGTGCCCAATTCTTCTCTGTCCTGAAAGATGAGAGAATGGCACCATTTGCTAGCATTTTGTCTTGGGTTATTTTAGGGATATTATTTTATTTTTTTAGTTAACCTGAAGGGATGTACATTTATTACAAAGGGCCACTGAGGAACAGTGCAAAGGGACTTCAGTCACGTCAGTGTAGAACTCAATCTCCTTAGAAAGAAAAAGAATAAGGCCTGGGTTGCCAGGTAGTGGGGAAGGAAAAAGGAACTGGCTACATGACTTCCGCCTCTCTGCCATCATGTCCAAAACATCCTCGAGGCTGGACAACTGGTCTTTCATTACAAGATGAGGTCTGCTTATGTTCACCTCCCCATCAACTGGTTATTCAGGACAACGATTCTCTTCTTGAAATCTGAAATTGCTTGGGTAAAAAATATCCACAAGATTTGGATAAGGCCAGGCCATTACTTGTTCAGTATCTCAAGCTGAAAAAGATGACGCCTTAATTTGTGAAGGAAACAACGTTAAGCTTGTATTGAATTCAGCTGCTTCAATTCAAAAAGCCATGATAGTTAAAAGCAAGGACATCCGAAAGGTTTGGGATGAGATCTGTCTCTGACAAAGGAACAGTTCAGCAGGCAGATGAATAACATGTGGGCGCTGCCCAGCTCTGGAAACAATGAGATGCTGAATGACACTCAAGACCTGTTTGTGATATTTAAAGAGCAGAGTTGAATTCATCTACTGAAAAACCGATGTGAGGGCAAAATAAAGGCATCCTGAGATATTTAAAACCATTCCTAAGTAATTCCTGGGTTAAAGGAGAAATCACATCTAAAATTACTGATAAAATGAACATCAGTGAGAGCAGTACACCTCCCGTCTATGGCATGCAGCCAAAGCAATAGTTAGCAGAAATGTACATTCTTAAGTGCATTTATTAGAAAACCAGAAAATAAATGTATTAAGCTTTCAACTCACAGTGATAAAAAAAGAACCAAACAAAACAAAAGAATTAGGAAGGAATTTAAAAAGATAAAAACAGAAATAGATTAAATAGAAAATATCCCCCAAAGGCAGACTAGATTAATTAAAATAAAGTTAGTTCTTTGAAAACCCAATAAAATACATAAGTGTCTGGTAATCCTGATGACAGAGAGGGAGACAGAGAAAGAACACCAGAAATAAGAATTAAAACATAGCCAAAGATACAGATAATACTTGCAAAATCAAAAGAGAATTATATCTAATACTTATACCAATAAATTTAAAATTTTAGAGGAAAGAACTGTTTGGGACCTATAGATTATCAGAATAATATCAGAGGAGATGTAAAACTGAATAAGTAGCAATAGGAAAAATTGAAAATGTAATTTAAAAAAAAATGTACCCTTTAGAGACCAGCCTGGTAGCATAGTGGTTAAATTTACTCATTCTGCTTCAGCAGCCCAGGGTTCGCCGGTTTGGATCCTGGGCGCGGACATACTCCTTGCTCATCAAGCCATGCTGAGGTGGTGTCCCACATAGAAGAGCTACAACTCTACAACTCTGATACACAACTATGCACTGGGGCTTTGGGAAGAAAAAAAGAAAAAAGAGGAAGATTGGCAACAGATTAGTTAGTGTAGGGCCAATCTTCCTCAAAAAAACTAAAACAAGAACTTCTTATTTTAAAAAAAGTACCCTTTAAAAAAGGCATCCATCCCAGACTGTTTTATGAGTGAGTTCTATGTGAGGATGATCAGGATGGAGAACCTGGAAGCCTGTTGAAGTGTCTATGCACTCTGTGGCATATTGTGCATGCTCATACATGCTTGCATGTGCATGTGTGTCCTTTGTGTACACATGTGTGTGCACACACATTGTGTGCATGTACACATCCATATGTGATGTTCTAGATTTGACTTATCATTCATCACAGTGAATATATAATACTTCAGAAATATTTTAAAACTATGGGAACTAACAAGAATTTTGTTAGACGGCGAAATATATGATCACCATATGAAAGTGACTTTCTGTCCTGCATGCCAGCATTAAGCAATCTGCAAAGTAACGGGGGAAATATTCACTCACACCGGCAACAAAACCTATAAAACACCTTGGAATAAACATCATAAGAAATATGTTAAACCTATGAGAAAAAAAATCATCAAACTTTATTGAAGGAAATATTTAAAAACTTGATTAAGCGGAATGACATACTATGTTTCTGGATATGTTATTTTTCTGGTTGTATAAGTGGGGTGAATTATTTAACCTCTCTGGGTCTTCTTTCCCTTGTCTGTAAGATAGAAATGAAATAGTATCTACTTCACTGGGTTGTTATGAGAACAAAAGGAGTTCATTTATGTAAAGTATAATATAATTGTTATTATTAATAAAAATGTCAATTCTTCTCAAATCAATCTATAATTTCAATGCAATTCTAAATAAAAATATCAAAAAGATTTTTATGGAGCATGAAAAAGATAAGTCAAGTCCATCTACAAATATAAAGGTTAACGACTATCTATGGAAATTATAAAAACTTATGATTACGATGGGGAACTTGCCGTGCTGGATTTCAAAGCATACTTTGGAGAACTTCAGTAATGAAAACAGCGCAGTATTTATTAAAATAATAGACAAATCTTTCAAAGAATAAAGAATAGAATAAAATAAAGGAGTTAAACAGACTCCTTTACCTGTATATGTGGGGTATGATGTAAGATAAATCTAACATTTGAAATCCATGGGAAAGAATTGACCATTCAAAGAATTTTGTTAGAACTAATAACTATCCATTATATCTTTAGCCAACACCAACACAAAAACAAATTCCAGATGTACTCCCAATTTAAACGAAAAGCTACAGCTGTAAAAGTATTAGAAGAAAATATAGGAGAATGAGTGTACAACTTTAAGGAGGCATTGCAAAGTATATTAATCAGGGTTCAACTGAACATGACAGAAATTATTCTATCTGGCTTAAGCAGAAAAAAATTAAAGATAGGGAACATAATGCTTAGAAAGTTATCAGAAGGGACTGGAGGAGCAGGATCTAAACAGAACTTTCAAAAAAGATTTCCAGAACATCACTGTAGATCTGGCCCACCAAAATAATCAACAACTGCTATGATCAGAAAAGTTGGGGAATCAGCTAACTTTAAGACTCCGGCACCTCAGTCATTCCATACCAGCTAAATGAATCCCCCCCCCCCCATCTGCCCTGTTTCTTGACATCCATGAAAGTAAAGACCAGGAACTGGGGCTTCTGCTACTGCTGTCTCTGAAAACCAAATGCCCCTCCCACCATGCTCGCCTGTGGAAACAGCTAGAATAGCAAAGGCGTGGACCCACCTCCGTTCCACCTTCTAAATCTTGGGGAGAAGGGGCTTGTCTATTAAGAATAGTTCACATGTAGAACTCAAGCTTTTATGGATTTTGTGAAATGTATTCTTTCTACATTCTAGCCTTTCTAGTTTCTAGCTTTTAGTATGAAGTTAAGACATGCTACAAGGAGGCTGGAATTTCACCAAGGGAGTCAATTTGTGATTTCTTTCACCATAAGATAGATAGAAAACCCAGAAGCCATAAGAGAAAAGATTGATAGATGTACTACATAAACTTAAAATTTTTGATATAGCAAAAGAAGCCATAAGCAAAGTAAAATAAATGACAACAACAAAAAAGCAATATACTGGGAGGTGGATATTTGTGATATATAGAGCAGATGAACATTGATGCTCATAATACGTAATGATCTCTGCATCACTAAGAAAAACACAGTAGAGAAATGAGCAAAGCATCAAAGCAAGCAATGAACAGAAAAAGAAATATGCATGAATAATAAACATATGAAAAGATTCTTAACCTAACTAGTAAAGAGTGAAACTAGTTAAAACAAGGTAATATGGAGTCAGCCCAATGGCCTAGTGGTTAAGTTTGCATGTTCTGTTTCAGCAGCCCAGGTTTCGCTGGTTTGGATCCTGGGCACGGACCTACTCACCGCTCATCAAGCCATGCTGAGGCGGTATCCCATACAACTCTACAACTATGATACACAACTATGTACTGGAGCTTTGGAGAGAAGAAAGAAAAAAGAGGAAGATTGGCTGCAGATGTTAGTACAGGGCCAATCTTCCTCAAAAAAAAAACCAAGGTAGTATGATGTTTATCAATCAGATTAGCAAAAGAAATTTTCATTGGTAATATACACAGTTGACGGAATTATAAATTAGTGTTGCCTTTTTAGACGACCATTTGATAATATCTGACAAAATTTTAAATGCACATGCCATTTAACTGAACATTTTTACTTCTAGGTATCCAACTTACAGAAATCTGTTTAATGGATCATTTGTGATGACAGCCAGAAAGACGTCACCCAACATATAGAGGGTCTGTACTGTAGGTGAGGAAACCCATAGATATGAATCTGGGAGTTTATACAGAAGAGGAACAGCTGCTTCCCTGCTTCTCTCCTGAGGAGAGAAACCTATGTTACCTAATATAACCAAATTCTCCTTGAGAACAAAAGGGAAAGGTTGCTAGGCTCTTACCCTTTGGAATATAAATAAATGTCTCCAGGGAGAAGATAAGACAAGCATCTCTGAGTTTACAACCTTGGAATGTTTCTAAAGGTTGGAGGAGATAAGTGTATTACTCTTTGAATGGGAGCAGATGGCTCCAGCTCTAATATCCTTGAATGGGAGGAGCAAATGGATCTGGGAAAATGGAGACCTTCTCTAACTTGTGGGTTCCCTTTGCTTATGAAGCCAAACTATGCAGAAACGTGAAAATATTCTCCCCCTGACAGTAAGCAGTTGAATAAAACGTAAATTTATGATTATTGGCACCCAGAGTAAACAAAATATAGAATATTAAGTGAAAATTCAAGTAAGAAAACAATGTATTAAATAGGATCTCATCTATGTGGAACTGGTAAACCAAAACATTAACATGGTCAACTTTTGGGAAAAGAGAATGGATATGGTAGTAAAAAAGGGACTTTCGTTGTAACTATATATATTTGTTATTGAATTTGGCTGTGGAACCAGGGGTGATTTTTAATACATCTTCTTTTCTGTATTTTCCAGATTTCCTACAATGAATACATATTAGTTTTATAATAAGTCGTCTTTTTAATAGTCAAAATCAGTTCATTCATCAAATGTTCTTTATATTTCAAAATGGCCACAAGATTAATAAATTGTGTCTGTTGTCATTGGGTTTATCATTTACTCCAAAAGGGAAATGGTACACAATTATTGATAGAATGAGTGTCTCTTCTTCTGCTGTTTATCAATGTTTGTCTCACAAAAACTTTTAAAAATCTCATTCATTTAGCAACATTTATTAAGCATTATAATTAGCACTGATATTACAAAAAATTACAGTTGATCTTTCCTTGAACAGCTCACAATCTACTGAGGGTAAAGGACCTGTGTCAGAATATATCGTAAGTCCTTGTGATAAACAATAGCATGTAAACTAATTGTGGTATGGACCAAGGAAGGGACACTCCCTCCTGCCTGAGAGAAATAGGGAATGTTTCATGAAAAGGTGACATTTGAAATAGCTCCAGAAGAAATCTATTAAGTCACAACACAGCTGAAGGGAAACAGAACACCAGGTAATTTGATCTTTATCAACCCACTGAAGAGTATTAAGACACAGCTCAAGCTCAGTTTGTGGTTTGATTTTTAAACCAAGTGATAGAAAACAACAGGTTTCCAACAGATCAGAGAAACTTCATCCATGAGTAGACAGACAGATCCAGCTGACTGAATGGAGTGGAGTCTATAGAATTGTTATTATTACAAGTTGGGGGACTTGTCTAGGTGTATAAAACTCAATTCTTAAAAAGTAAGTCATGTGAAATGGATGTTCTTGACAAAATTAAGGTAGGGAATATTTAGTGATTAAGTTTTTTCTGTGTGTGAGGAAGACCAGCCCTGAGCTAACATCCATTGCCAATCCTCCTCTTTTTTGCTGAGGAAGACTGGCCCTGGGCTAACCTCCATGCCCATCTTCCTTCACTTTATATGGGACGCTGCCACAGCATGGCTTGGACAAGTGGTGCGTCTGTCCCCGCCCGGGGTACCGAACCCGCAAACCCCAGGCCGCCGAAGTGGAGCACGTGAACTTAATTGCTTACATCACTGGGCCGGCCCCAGTGATTAGGTTTTAAGGCTTACGTTTCTTTGCTTCAAAGTGAAAAGTATTGGTTACTGCTGTGTCCGCTCTTCATTTTTCCAATAGAGACTCGAGTGAAGGGAGTCAGATGACAGTAAAAGTTAAGTCAGTAGATCCCAATATGTGGTCCTCAAATCAGTAGCATCAGAATCACCTGGGAACTTGTTAGAACAGCAAATTCTCAATCCCCACTCCAGACTTATTGAATCAGAAACTCCAGGGATGGGGTCCAGCAATCTGTGTTTTAACAAGCTCTTCAGGTGATTCTGATGCACATTGCACACTCAAGTTTGAGAACCACTGTGAAAAGGTAAGCTCTCATTCATTGACATGCAACCAGTAGTGGCTTTAATTTAACCAGCTATCTTTTCTTTACGTACCAGTAGAAAGGAAGAAGCATGACAGAAAGGAGAATTTAAGAAAGAAACATTCTGCTGTTATTCTCAAATACATGTATGTAAATAATATTTAGTGGAGGGTGCATGAGTAAAAATACTCTTTTCATTTTAGAGAAAATAGTCCTACAAGTGATGGGATGGATAGTTCCATCTCTATTGCTTCTTGCCCTTCGGAGAATCAATGGAAGCTGCACCAGGACCAGTCTTCACAATGATAAAGCAGGTGATCTTTGATTTGTTATGACTTGAGGAAACCAAGAAGATTCTCCTTGCCTCAAACACGTGTTGTTACTGCACAAAATTGGGGTTCTCTTGCCCAATGAGCATAAAGAGCCAATTGTTACAGCATCAGCTTTTGAGAAAAGAAAAGGAGTTATTTCGAGATCCATCTGCAAGGAGACAGGAGGCATACACTCTTAGATCTGTCTCCCCAGTTCAGGATTTGGGGTGAAATTTAAGAGGTTAGGGAGAACAGGCATGGATGCAGAAATGCTGGCTGGGCTGGTTTTGATTGGAGGGCTTTAAACATTTACGGTAAGGCTTTAAACGTTTACGGTAAAGTGTGGAAGGGGCTTGAACACTGGAGCTTCCTAGACAACGGGCTCTTGCTTCTGATAAGAGTCCAACTTTCAAGTTCTGGTTATGTCCTGGTCTTTGGTTCCTGGGGCGGGGGGGGGGGGAGAATTTTTGGTTCCTGGGTCATTTCAGGTCAAGATTTTCTCCTCTGTGCATGCTCTGGCTACATGATTTTGCAGATTTTTTGGCTTGCCCCTGAAAAACCTTCTGTTGATCAGATGGGGTCAGTTTGAACTGGTTTTAGAGGTCTTGTGGTTACAATGTCCAACCAGAGGCCACATGACTATCAAAGATTCATTTTTTTCCCCTTAAGCTAAGCACTTCTCTGAGTACTTACTCTTAAAAATTCAAATCCCTCTGGAGGAATAACAATTTAAATTGTCACCAGTCTGCTTCAACCATAAATTCATTAATCATAACCTTTTCATCTGAAATGGGAGGTCCAGGAAGTGCACACAGTAAGGCCCTGGTCTGTTGGGGAGAGGAATGATGCTGATAAGGGAGGTGGGGGCATTAGTCAATGGAAATAAATTTCCATTTTTTCACCTACAATAGACTTAGATTCTGCAGAGTCTAATTCTGGCCTAACTTTAGATAAGCCCTCACCCCTTCAATGCCTCAAATTCTCAGCTGTCAAAAGTCTCACAAGTTTAGGGTTTAAAAATGCTTGGCGGTCTTTGAGTGTTAAATATGTGAAGAGAAAAAAAAAAACCAAAATTGACATTAGTGTATGGGTGATAATCATTCTGGCTAGCTTCACTCATTACTCCTACTACTAGTGTCAGTCTAAAGACCATCTAGAGTCCTTGGTGAAATCAGGGAAGTCATTTATCTGGCACCCAAATTTTATCTCCTGGTGACAGCTTATTTTACCCCAGTGAATGAAAAGGTTGATTAAATTATAACTAAATATTAATGGATGCTCGAAGCCTTGAATTACTTTTATGGAGACTGAACTGCGAGGAGGAGACAAGTGATATTTTTCAGTAACTTACACTACTCATGCTGTTTACTTTCCATATTTTGTTTTCTTCAATATTCCTATAAGATGAGGAGAAAGAATTCCTTATAATTTATTATAGAACAGAGTTAAGTGGTTAATTAATAACTTGGACAGGGACTTTAAACCATTTCCCCTGCCGCCTAATGAAGAATAAGATGTCTCGGGACTTTCTTTCTATTCCTGGCAGCAGAGTCGCTGAAGAGATAAACAACCAGAGCTGCTAACAATAAATCACTCTCGAGGAGATAAACTGCCTGACCTTTTGGGGAACCATTTACACTTGTATAACACTGAAACCCGAGGAGCTCAAAACTCTCAGGGGAGGTTATTGTGCATATGCATTTTAAGTATTTAATCTTACCATTCCTTAAGAAAGGACATAGACTTGAAGAGTTATAAATATACTTTCCTGGACCTACATACCACAGCAGAAGATCAAAGAAAGCCCCAGTCTTCTCACATTCTAGTTCTACCTGTTCTTGTGTCTCATCTTTTCCCTTTACAAGCAGAGTTTTCTTTTTTCTTCTTTTTTTTTTTTTTTTTTTTTTTGGTGAAGAGTGGCCCTGAGCTAACATCTATGCCAATCTTTCTCTATTTTGTATATGGGATGCCACCACAGCATGGCTTGATGAGCTGTGTGTAGGTCTGCGCCCAGGATCTGAACCCACGAACCCCCAGCTGCCGAAGTGGAGTGGGTGAATTTAACCGCTATGCCACCAGGTCGGCCCCTTTGAGCAGACTTTTCTTGATGGCAGAGGTACTCTTGGGCAACAATTCTTGATTCTCCATCCCACCCCCATACACATAAATCCTGTTCCTGAGAAGATGGCACTAACATCCACCTGTTGCTCAAGCCTAAACCTTAGGAACCATCCTGGATTCTTTTCTTTCCCTGCCCCCCACCCCCAGCCAATCATATCATCCAAGTCCTATCTCCAAGGTATACATGTCAAACCCAACCACTTACCACCTCCACTGATACCCTCTCTGCTCTGCCACCAACATCTCTCACCTGGAGCCCGCTTCTTCCCTGGCCCGTACAGTCCTCTCATTACAGGAGAATCTGAATCATCTAAAATATAAGTCAGATTTTATGACTACCCTGCTTCAAACCCTCCTGCAACTTCTGAGTATAATTAGAAAAGATTTCAAATTCCTATCATGGTCCATGAGGCCTTGACTATCTCTTCATCCTCATCGTGTTCTCCTTGTCCCCTCAGTTTGGACACTCAACTTCACTGGTCCTCTGGTTTTTTTGGTCCCTCAAACACACCTAGCTTAGTAATTTCCAAGAGTCCTTTCCTGGAAAGCTCATCCCCCAGATCTTTGCACAGCAGGCACCTTCATGTCTTTTAGGTCTCAGCATACATGTTATCTCCTCAGAGAAGAATTTTCTGAAATGCGCCCCCCCCACCCCCCTGCTCAGCCATTTTATCACCTTATTCATTTAGATTTTCTTTGGCTCACTCATCATACATGACATTTTCTTGTTTATTAAACATCTGTCTCAACATACTAAACTATAAGCTCCAGGAAAGCAGAGACCTTGTGGTCTCACCCCCTAATTCCTAGAGCCCAGAGCACTGCCAAGCATAGACTGGTGCTTGATAAATATTTATTGAATTAATGAATAAATAAACTCTCTGACAAAACCCACTCTATAGAAGTTTCAATCATATACGAAATGCTAAGAACAGTAGTCAATTCGACAAATATGTTTATGTGTCTACCAAGTGCTGGGTATTGTTCTAGGCATTTACTTGGTGTTGGCTTCTATTCATCTACTAATGTTGAATAGGACATGGTTTTGATCACAATAATATGCCAGTTAAAGGCCACCTGAAGAAAAGCCCCACTTCAGATGCACAGGCTGTGCCACTCACCCCTGACGTGGGTATTGCTCCTGGTGCTCCCAAGGGCACCACTAAAAAGCACAAGCTTATCATCACTTCTGAAAAAACAAATCACAGAGCACCTTTCCTGAGGATGGTGGAGCAGAAGCACATCTACAGCTGTGCCAGAGTAAGGAGACAGAGTTCGAAGCCCACACCTGCCATTTACAATGCATGTAACTTTGGGCAAGTTACTTTATCCCTCTGTGCCTCAGTTATACATCTTTTAAAGATAAGAATATTGAAACTTCCCTGTCTACCTCACAGAGTTATAGCCAGTAACGAAATATTGCAGCTACCAACACTCTGCATCCTGAATACATATATGGTTTAGGACTATATGCACATGCTCACACACACAGAAAGGATAACAAACAAACATTAAATGATTTATGAATTATATTTACCGCTTATAATCAGTTAACTCATGTCCAATGCAAATGATTATTCACTAGAAGTAAGAGTAGTTGGATCTTTCCACATACATTCATTCATAGATTTCCCCAAGACAGTCTCATTTCTGGAGTCCCTTCCTGGGATCTGTCCTTGGACATGAGTCCCCTACCTAAGAAGGAGTCCCAAGCATTTGAGATGTCCACAGGTAGCAGCAGTATTTCCTTCCTAAAGAGAAAGTAAATTTGGAACACAGACCAACCTTCCGTTATGGCTGCAACAACATGCTTAGTGGCCTAAAATTCCCCAAAATATTCCTTCCTAAAACTAAGTTTTAGCCACTGATGGTGATACCACTCAGAGAGAATAACTGAGACACTGGGTCCCTAGTTGAGCACAAGGTGTAGACAGGCCAGGATGGTCCCCTCTGATGGGACAGTCTATGTGGATAATTCTCAGGCCTCTCTTGGGGCAGTGTACATACTCAGAACTAAGGAGTTTCTCAACCTGCATAGTTTTTCCAGCTACAGATTTGATAAAGCGGAGAGGAAAAAGTGACATTTAGAACTCTAACTTTAGTGACTCTTTGACAAATATTCATGGATATAACCTAAACGATATTTTTTAAATGCTTTCTCTTGACTCTCTTGCCCTGGAGGCTAACTCTGCCATTGCTCTGTCTTTCCAGTTCAAAGCCATTTGTATTTCATCAATTACTAGGCACCTATTTCGTTTAACAATTTCTTGATGCTCCTTGTTAATTATTTAAATACTTAGGAATGTAAACTAAATAAGCTTGTGTGAACTTCCAACTTAAAAAGTATTTTAGCAATTTTCTCAGATGGGCAAGTTTAAGAATTATACATAAAGCTGCCAGAAATGTGTAAGGAGAGTAAGAATCTTTAAAAGAAAAAAACAAAATGCAGTTCTAGTTCAAGTATCCATTAGATCTGCTTGAGAATACAATCTAGATATTAGGACTCACCCTTCTTTCCATCTTACATGCCCAAGACCAACCTCTAAATTCACTCCTCCTAGACCTTGCAGGGGTTGCACCATAAGACTGGCTTCTGAGTGACCAGAGTGTATAAAGGGGCTCTTGGTGAAAGAATAGGGTAACTTCAGAAACAAGGACCTTGGTGCCTGCTGCTGATTGCTGCCACATTAGGATTCTGTTGGCTGTTTCAGAGCTGGTCCCTGCATTCTGGGTCTGCATCCAAATTCCAGAGCCTGTGTTGGGTGGCTGTTGATCTAAACATCTATACAGAGTCCCAGTCCTTATGTGGTCCAGAACTAAATATAAAACTGTATGTGTGGTTTTGTATGTGTGTTTTTTTGAGGAAGGAGGACAATAGGTTTTATTAGAGATTAAGAACCACTGATTTCCATTATCTGTGCTCTGCTGGTTCCTGCATTCTTTCTAGTCTGACTCATTGCCTTGCTTCAAACTCAGGCTTCAGGGTGTGCCCAGATATAGAAGCACAACCTCACTCTGACCAGTTTGGACAGTTCATCTTGTTTCAACCCTTAGCTATCCTTAGCCATCATCCCCTGGGTACTTTCCTGGTCTCATCCTCCTCCTGTGTCTCCCATCTTCTTTGCACACCTTGCTATAGCTTTTGTTCTTGGTCCCAATGTCAGTATGCAAATCCATAGTTCAATCATACATGCTAATCTTTGACCCAGTTCTTATAATGCTACTCATAGCAAAAACTATTTTCTCTCACTGATTTTAGGTATATTATCCCAAACAGATCCCATTCACTCGCCACTCAATGCTAGTGAAGAAAAAAAAAGGTATGGTATATGTTTAACAAGAACTTTAAATACTTTGATACAATGTGCTAGCTGACCTGTGGAACTGGTCAGGAAAAGGACTTTTCACTAAATGTTTGTGGTTTCAAACATAACACACAGCAATCAGGACAGGGGTTTTGCATTAGCTATCTTGGTTCATAGATGAATTCTTGACACTGGGCAACAGACTTAGAAAAGAATGAGTCCTCGGGCCTAGCACATGACTATTGAACTACAGAAATTCCTAGTAGATTTTAGCTTTGGACTGTGCATTTAGATGACCTCAAAGTTCTGCCTGTAGCCATGAGTTATTTCATCCAAAACTCAAGAGGAAGCATACCTTTAAATTCAGTACAAGATCATACTTCCTGGTACTCTGATTTTTGGCTTATATAAAACACACAGACGATACTATATTCTGACACAACTAGTATTTTTCCCAAAGATAGCAGCCATATTATCAGCCAAGTAAAATTTAATAATATAGATTACATATATTTGTAAATTATAGTAATTGTCTTATCATTTAAAATAATGTCCCTGTCTGTTTTAAGCAGAATTCTGAGATGGACTCCAAAGATTCCTGTCCCCTAGTTAGTCAATCAAACACTAATCCAGGTACTGCTGAAAAGGTATTTTTAACATGTAAAGTCCCAAATCAAATGACTTTGAGGTATAGAGGATATATGGGTGGACCTGAACTAATCACACGAGCCCTTTAAAAGCAGCATTTTCTCTGATTGGTAGCAAAGGGTGAAATCAGAGAGATTTGAAGTGTGGAAAAGAATTGCATGCACCATTACTGGCTTTGAAAATGGAGGGGGCCACAAGCAAGGACCAGAGAGCAGCCTCTGGGAGCTAAGAGAGACCCCAGCCAACAGCCAGCAAAGAAATGGCAACCTCAGTCCCACAATGGACAGGAAACGAATTCTGCCAACACCCTGAATGATCATGGAAGCACATTCTTCCCCAGAGTCTCTGGACAAGAGTTCCCCCTCCCTCCCACAAGGGCAACACCTTGATTTCTGCCTTGTGAGACCCTAAGCAGAGAACCCAGACGAGCCCTGGTCAGACTTCTGATCTAAGAACTGTGAGCTAATAAACTGGTGGTGGTGTTTAAACCACTAATTTTGTGGTAATATTTTACACAGCAATAGATAACTAATACACTGTCTTTCTGGGTACTTAGGTGTCATGCTTCTTTTGCATCTAATATTTTCATGCAGCTTTGTACAAAGATGCAAAATCTGATTCACAAAGAGAAACAGTGAGTCCACCAGGTAACTGTCAGGAGAGATCTGTTGACAATTCTGAAGATCATTTTTTGAGTTACAATGAGCTGTTATGGGAAAATGACTCACTTGGCTCCAAAACAAGCCTAAATAGAAGAATCAGCAAAACCAGCTAATAAAAATGACTCAAACAATCATTTTCTAGACTGGGATACATATTAGGAAGTTTTAGCGTAGGTCTCTGATGAAGTTAAATACTTAATTTTAGAGAAAGCAATTTTCCAATAAAGGCAAGTGAAAACAAAGAGGCAGAACTATATTGGATAATTGCATGGAAACGCACAAGTAAATTCATACCTACGGGCATGCAAAAGTAGGTTTTAACACTCTGCCGCCCAGCATATCTCAACATGCTCAGCTGTGCTTACCTTTCTCCAACTTCCTGCCTCCCTCTCAACAGAATAAATATAATTGGAGGACAAGGAAATTGGTGGTCCATGGGGACCACAGAGAAAGTGCATTAATCAGAATTCCACTGGGAAAGCAGTACAGGGCTGCCTCCACTCACAGTCTGGAAATAGCTCAGCATGATTCCCCGATTAAAAATTAATCAAGTGAATAAGACCCTGCAATATAAAACAGCAAAAGAAAATTAAACATCTCCCCAGTGGAAGCCTACAAGTCATAAAAAATTAAAACATAAAACTGAATATTTACAAATATCATCTACAAAATTAAGGATGTTGAGGACTTATGCCCATGACAAGATCACAAGTCCTTCGGGAGTTTCAAGACTGTTCAAGGGTCGAGCAAATCTTCTCCTGCCTGAGTGCACACCAGAACAGCCACCTGGGGATGGAGACACCAGATTATAAAACACAGACTCTCAGAATCCACCCCCAGAGGTGCTGACTCAGAAGGTTTGGGAGGCAGGTCTGGCTTCGATAACTGTTGACAAGTAACCTGAAGGGATTCTGAATGGGCATCTGATCTGAGAAGCACTGGTATAGCCAGTTTCCTCACAATCATATAACAAGCCTGGTGCCCTCATAATGCAACACACTGTCTATTGTTCTGCTGCTTATTCAGGAAGTAAACTGTACTTGTGAATGATTCAGGCACTTTCCAATTTTCTTTCCCAGTTACAAATGAGATCATCCTAAGCAGAACTAACTTTAGGATAAATATTGGTGAATAAAACTTTTCCCATTGCTATTTCCTTCATTCATTTATTAATTCAACAGATAATGAGAAGCTATTATTTGTCAGGCATTGGACAAGGTCCTGGAGATACAATGACAAATAACTAAGAAATAGCCCCTGCTCTCAGGGTGTTCGCAGCCTACTGTCATTAATAAGTAAATATAATATAATACGATGAGTGGCAGGATGGGAAAAATACAAGGAGCAGAAAGGGTGTTCCTGGCAGCGGAAGCAGGGTTAAGAAGAGTTAAGAAGCGGGGCTGGCCTGGTGGCGTAGCGGTTAAGTTTGCACGCTCTGCTTCCGTGGCCTGGGGTTCACAGGTTCGGATCCCGAGCACAGACAGACACATCGCTTGTCAAGCCATGCTGTGGCGGCATCCCATATAAAGTAGAGGAAGATGGGCAGGGATGTTAGCACAGGACCAGTCTTCCTCAGCAAAAAAAAAAAAAAAGAGGAGGATTGGCAATGGATGTTAGCTCAGAGCTAGTCTTTCTCACAAAAAAGAAAAAAAGAGTTAAGAAAGAAGTATGATGGAGTGGAGTATGTCTATCTGTAGGTGTATGTCCAGGAGTGTGCACATGCACAGCGGATATTAGAGGGAATAGTGAAAGATAAGATGAGAGAAAAAGCAGGATTCAAATTATGCCTCCTAGAAGGTAATCTCATCTTGGCAAAGTATGTTGGTAAACTTGCCCGGAGCCTATATCCAATGGACTCTACTCACATCAAGACAAAGATAATAAGGCTGGGTGCCATTACAAAGTGTGTTTTAAAGACACTAAAATCTAACAGCTTAACACTTTCTGTTACAGAAGTTCCTGTGTAAATTCAGAAAAATACATGACTTTCTTTTTCCTTTTCCCATTTGTCTGACAGTTTTCAGGAGAGATTGGTACAGCAGATAGTGATCTATAAAGACACCAGTGTGTACCTTGGCATGTTGCCAATATTGTCGGGCTCCTAACTCACAAGAGTCATAGACTTCAGAAGCCATGGTCCAACTCCCCACCCAAGGCAATGATCTCTTGTAAGTTTTACATATTTTTAGGGGGAAAGAATCAGATAGAGCCTCAATTCCCTTTGAGTGGCTTGTCCCAAATTTAGGAAGCCATACTTATCCAATTCAAAAAGAAGCTTTTCTGGACTGGGATGGAGCTATAGTTTTAGAAATAATTTGGGGTGGAAAAAATGCAGAGGAGATCATTCAGTATGTACAAATAGAAAGAAGAGAAAGTTTGAGAGTAAAAGAAACATTTGATTTGTCAAGAAGGAAACAATTGGTGGTATTCAAGGAAAGGAGTTATGCTGATATCTGGGCCAATAAAAGCTAACTGACCCCAAGTGAATTGGGGTAGGCAATAGGTGTCAGGATTAACCTGTGAGCTAGATATATTGCACTTGTTCTTCCAGAGCAAGTTCACTCTCCAAGCTTCTCTTCCCTGCTCTGTGTTCCAGAGGCTGACTTGTATGAGGTGCATCAATGAGCTGTGCTGTCTTCTGGCCTCCAGTTGGGATCAGCCAAGGGGAGGAGCTAATCGAAAATTAAAGTGAGGGAGAGGAGAGTGATACTAGGTCTCTGTTCTCTTGGCCATGGTTTGACTCTTCCCTCTGCAAAGGCCACAACGCCTGTCAGACAGACTCTCCTACAGCCGCTTTCTCTCTCTGGGTTCTGGGAACTAATTCTTTGCCTTGCTGCTTCAGGCCTAGGAAGATAAGGTTCCCTATTATTGCTAGTTCGTAGTACTTCATCATGCCTTGCTGGTTCACTTTGACCTTGCCTATGTCTTTGTAAACAGTCCTTTCATTAAACTCTTCTCCATTACTGGGTTTAAGTGAACCATTTATCTCCTGCCTGGATTCTGACTAATACAACCTACCACAGACTACATGCTTCTTGTGTTGGCAATGGTGAGTTAGCATGACTTTCAGAGGTAATTAAAACAATAACCATTGGTGTAAACAGTTACATAGAAATTACGTCACTAAGTGTGTTCACGTGTGTTATCTCTGTTCTCATTCTTTGTCCATGACTATTAAAACTCAGACCTCACCAGCTCCACTGGAATAATAATTATAGATAATGAATGTAAATATGAATATTTACTACCAAATCCAAGTCTAAACCTTATTCTTAAGAATCCAGGAGCCCAAATGTTGTATAGTGTTTTACAACTATAAACTATAAAGTGGATGAATTAGAGCCTCATTATATAAATTGGCTCTATTCCCTTCATCTGGGCTCCAGGTTCTTCACATTTGTTAATACTCATTTTTCAAGCTTTAATTTCTACTGGAAAATTTCTAAAGGCAAATAGTCAGAAAAGGCAAGGTTATGAATCAGAAATTAGTCATGAGCTGGTAAATATCTAAAACCATATTTTACAATGATAATTGAATAAATTAAGAGTAGAAGTCTGCCAAACCAGTTGTTTAGTGTCATATAGATAGACTAATGATCATAGTAACTGTTTTCCCTCTTTTCAATCACTTATTTCTTCTTTATATGGACACAACCCAAATCTCTTTGCTATGTCAGTAAGCAAAACATACAGAACAATAAAAAAAATGCAAACTTTTGTAATTCTAAACAGGGAAGGACAAAGAGGAAATATCTCTATAACAACCTTGATAACCAATTTCATAGGATTCCTAGTTCCCAAAATAAGTAACTCCACAATGAATGTACACAAAGTAGACTTGAGAAACATGTGAAAATGTAAACTAATATTTAATCATATAGTCTATGCCTTTATAGGAAGGATATGTTGTTGAAGGCCCAGAAGAAAGATTCTTTTGGTAAAATCCAGGGAGTTTGGTGGTCTTCCCTCTAAGGTAAGAGAAGGTAGATTGGACTAAGTTAGAATTCAACTTTGATTACTTCCAGCAAAGTAGAGCTTTCCCTCACCCTCACCCCCATCCCTTATATCCAGACAGCCAAAGGGCCTGAATCATTGAATAGCAAAAAAATGAGATTTCTAAAATTCAAGTCTCCTTCTGATATGCATGTATCAATTATAAAATAATTTACCTCCCCCTCAAAATCTCACACAACAAAGACTTTATCTCCTTTTAGGAAAGGAGCCATCATAATTAGAAGGTATATTCCAGATGTAAAAGAATAAAATCTATGACCTGAAGATATGACTTAGCAGAAGACAGAACCTCAAATTCCCATTGAGTGGGTTGCCCCAAATTCAAGCCAAGTTCATACAGTTCAAAATAAAGCTTTTCTAACCAAGCTTATCCACTTTGAGATAAAACTTTTCTAGACTGGAACAAATGTTTGAGCTATAGTTCTAGAAAGAAATAATTTGAAGGTGGAGAGAAGAGGCAAAGGAGACCATCCAAAATATCCATACAATATGTACAATAGAAAAAAAGAGAAGGTATGACGGTAAAAGAAACATTTGATTTTTCAATATGGAAGTAATTGGTGACGGTTCAAGGGTGCAGCTTAGCAGGGCAGTAAGTCTGTATCAAACTGTCATAATGGGTGGATAGAAAGGAAATGACGATGGTGATCATAATCCACAAAAAGAAGAAATAAGTGGTTGAAAAGAGTTACTATGGTGGTTGATCTATCTGTATGATGCTATAAGCTGGTTTGGCAGGTTTTTATTCTTAATTGGTTCAATTATCACTATAAAATATGGTCTTAGATATCTACCTGCTCATGATTAATTTCCAATCAGTCAGAAAGTTTGCTTATGAAAAGGAAAGAACCCTATCTCCTGCTACTCTGTACCCTAAGACTGAGCAGCTAATGCCTGGCAATTAGATGCTCAGACCTTGTCTCTCAAGTCAATCAGTAATTCAGCCAGTGCTAGAAAGGGCTCAAGACCAAAGGAAAGTTTTTCCATGTTAGAAGAGAGCTGTGTATTTATGAAGGCAAAGAAGATGAAGCCAAGGGAGGGAAGAAATTGATCATGTTAAAAGAAAGACCTTGATTAAAAGAGAGACATGGGAGAAAGTTCCCAGTGGTGATGGTCAAAGAGGGTACAAGAGCCTTGCCAGGACCTCTCCCCACTGTTTCTAGGAATTGTTTCCACGTCTCCCTTTCCTCATTCCCACCAGTCTTCCTTTTCCCTCAACTTCTCAGTCATTCCTTTTCATTTCTCCTTTCCATTTCGTCTTCCCCTGACCTCACTTCTCTCTCTCCCATCTAGACATAATACAGAAGTGAAATAAAAGTAATTTTAACTTGTGTAAAATTACATTAAGTTTTATGACTGTTCTTAAGCTAAAAGCAGGTGAATTGAATGTTTTATATTTATATCTACCTTTTTTTTTATGTCACTCTAGAATAAATATTTTTCCTTGGGGTAAAAGGCTATGAGAAAAGCCTCACCCCAATTTAGACTCCTGGTGAAAGAACTTGATTTTTGGTGGAGGGGAGTGGTTTGTGGCAGGAAGCATTATGATGTAATCATAGTTTAAAACATGGGCTCCAGAGTTAGGCAGACCTGAGCTGAAATCACAAATCCACCATTTACTTGCTGAGAGACTTTGGCAAATTTCCTCACCTATGAAATTGTGCTATTATCTTCCTCTATAGAGCAGTTCTCAGTTTTTAAATGAGGGAATGGTAGAGTTTTAGCCTAGTACCCAGCACAGAGTAGACACTTGATAATGTTAGCCATTGCCATTATTACCTGCTTTACATGTCCTAAACTCCCTGAACAGATGAACTAGGCCAAGAAAATATTCTTCCAGACATTTAGCTTTTTATGGCCCCCATTTATACTAGTAAATTTACCATTACCATTATTCTCATTATCCTCATCTAAGGTTTAAAAAAGAAGAAAAGAAAGAAATGGAATCAAATCCAGTCTCTTGCTAACATGCACTGAGTTAACTCCTGATTGCAGCCAACTGTTCCAAGATGTAGCAGTGCTGAAAAGCAAAAGGTGCATGTATTGATTTGACAGTTCAAGAGAGAAATAAGCATATCAATTTTAACTTCCAGGCACGCAAGCTGTCACTCAAGATCATTGTTATGCCAATTATCTGGCATTAAATATTGTTATGATTTCTGACATCAAATCCATAGTAGAACACTGTTTTAGAGTGACAGTTCAGTGGAAAATTCCCAGTCCTTTCCCTCTGCAATCTGGGCTGGTGAGGTTTAATTAAAATAGCCAAATTACAAGCTGCCTCAGAAGATTTTGTAACAAAATTGCTGGCTGGCCTTTAGTGATAATGGTGTTACAGACCATTGCTTATTGTCATGTGAGCTTACTTGGATATGAAAGGATTGGTCATTGATTCAGTAATAGAAGCCAAGACTTTTTATCGCTTTCATTTCTGCTGCTTTTACTGACAATGAAAGTAGGAGATTTAAAGTTTCAGTTGTTCTCATAAATATGCCCAATCATGGAAAAGCAAGGGAACAGACCAATACTTTAAAGGTCGTGCATTTGAAAATCTATTGAAGGCTGAATAACGCAAAATCTTAAGGACTTTGCATTCTATTCCAAACACTAACAGAAAAACACAGTGTGGTCTCGGCTCAGGCAACTGATTTCTGAGCCCTCCTGCCCCTGTTTGCCAGCTCAGTCCCAGCTGCTTACAGAATGGAGAAAGAGGCCAGCCAGTGCTTCAGATCTGTTGATGCGTGAGGATCTAAATGGGGCACGGAGTTTCCTGCTTCAGCAACAGTTTGTTCCCCAATGAGGACTCTGGAATTTTAGAGCTAGAGAAGCCTATCTAAGGATTCTACTATTTCTCTCATCCTGGTGACATTAGCTTACAATCTTGCTAATTAATATATATTCTTCAAGACCTTTATTGTTTTTCACACACCTCTATTTAAGCGTTTTGAGGCTTCAGTCTTCTTTTCAAACTAGTCTCAATCCTCTCTTCTCTCCTAACCTGCTTGGACTAGCTGCCTAGACATCCACCAAATAGTCCAACTCCACTCTTCTTCATTTCTCTAGTCATAACGCTAGCGTCTTAGTACAGCTCTGGAACTGTAAATACTTATAGATTTTATGAATAAGCAATCTCTGATTCAGGTCAGAATGTGTGAAAAGTAAGCAAAAAAATCAGATTTCTTTGTATTATAGTAAATGGATTTAATATAACTCCTTCGGAAATATAATATCTGAAAGCTTTTTCTCCCACTTAGGAATGTCTAAGATGGCATTATATCCTTCCAGTTACTCTTTATTGGGAACTCTTTCTTTCATATCTTTAGAATTAAACCGTGAAAGAAAAATATATTGACAGAATGTATTATCATACTTCTTTAAAAAATTATAATCATGATAGTGAGAATTGTTATAGTAGTCTATAAAGAGAAAATTTAGTCTAAGAATCTTATCTATTAGCACCAAAACTTTTACCCAATATCTAGGAAGAGTCACTCAATTCTCCAAGCCATGCATGTGAAAAGATCTTTGATTGACAATGGACACTAAGTTACTATAAAACTTTCACCCATTAGTAGAGTAGTTGCCCATTTGGAGTCCCATCACCAAACCTTATTCCTATTTCACTTTCTCCTATAGTCATAAACACATCACAGAGACAGCTCTGAAGCTGTAGTGCCTGGGTTTGAACCCATGAAGTTGTTAACTATGTGACTATGGACAAGTGTCTTAACCTCTCTGAGCCTCAGATTCTTTATTGGTAAGATGAAGATGGATAATAACAGCATCTACCATATGGAGCTGTTGTGAAGATTAAACGAGTTAGTATATTTGATGCACTAAAACTGTGCCAGGCACCGACTAAGCACTCCATCAGTGCGACCCCTGCTACTCTAAGATGCAAGTGCCTCAGAGTGGAAAGTTGGTCTCCACTGTATCTGTCTGTATCTGCAGTCCTAGGACAGGGCCCAGCACAGGCCACACACTCATAAATATTTGCTAAATGAATGAACCAGAACTTTCAAGTATAAAAATAGGGCACAAAATCATTTTTCTTCAACATTTTTTCATTTGTTCATTTGATATTTATTAAACACCTATTATGTGCATTTTCCAAACACATTTTTGTTAACAAAATCCATACAAATAAGGAAACAAAGTAATAGGAATATGGACTCTACCAACATTGGGTAATATAACAAATTGTAAATTCTGCCAGCATCTATTCTGTAAGAAAATTTGGTTCTTTAAGCAATTGCCTATGGCTCCAAGTTGCAGACCTAATTAACCCAAAGAAGAAGAAAAAATGTATTTCAGGTTTTCGTTCCTAATCACTGCAGTCTAAAGCCATTTCCTCTTTATTCTTTCTTGAAATAAATTTGTAATAAATCATTTCTATCTTTCACAAGATATTTTGAATATACAATCTAGTTGGTACACCATGATTTGCTCGACTATTTGGTATTTCTGCATCCATATGTAAATAAGTAAATAATTGTTATAGTATTTGCTGATCACATACAGTTGGGTCAGAAAATGCACACTCGTCAGAAAGCCCTTAATTCTATACACCATGTTAATTTACAAGTGCATCTTTAACTATGTAGTTTGAGCCACAAGAAAATGACTTGTAATACAAGGTCTCTCCAAGCTGTCAATGTTTTCTATTTGTCAAAAATGTCAATTATTTATTATATTTTACTCACTCATTATAGAGAATATTTGTTGAGCACTCACAATGAGCCAAGTACTGGGGATGAAAGACTGATATGGTCCCTGCTGTCAAGGAATTTACTCTCTAGCTCATATGATAGAGGTAGTTTCATATTTATGTTCCAAATTTTATTATTTTACCTCTTAATATTATATAATTTGATTTACCTTCTGTTATTCTAAGAATGGGGAATGAAACCTTAAGTTAAAACTTCAATTTATCCAACCATCATTTAATCATTTCAAGTCATTTGAAACTACCACAAGCCAAAGAAAACTATTACTTTCAGTAACTCACAAACCTGAATATCTGTGTCCAAATATCTCTTACAATAGAATTATCACTTATTTTTATATTTATGAATTTGAGAGGAAAGAAAAACTTAAAATCAGATTAACTGTAATAAATGTACTCTAACTGGAGGGAGGGCAGGTATGGGACCAAGAATGCAGACCTACAGTCACATTGCTTGACTGTCAAGGGAGTGAAGCAGGGCTGTGGTTCTTAAACAATGTTCATGAGTTCTTTAGTAAATAAATAATGGTTTGTTATTAACATATTCATTGGTATTATTCAAATAAACATGGTTTTCCAAATGCTTTTGAAAAGAGCTTATTGGACTAAGGGACTTCATTCAAAAAAGCTATTTCCTTTGTTTTCATTATTAATATTCACATCAAACACATTTTTCTTAAAGCAAAGATAACCCTTCCCCCAATTCTGCAGGTCAGAGTTATCACCAATTCCAATGAAGTCTGTTAATGAGGTGTTTGTTTTTGTGTAGAGTACTATTCAAACCATTAATGTACAACCCAAGTAGTACATAGCGACTTTTTTTATTATGCAATCAAGCATATTCACAGGGACAACATGCCCTTGTCTGTTTACAGGTCTCTCTGTTAATTTACTCACTGGTTTATGAAGTGCAATACGTTGCAAAGTATCTTAGTAAATATGGGAAATTACTAAGCTTCCTCTGTATAGTATTTCTCATTACACTGTAACTAGAGTCCACAGAGAACTCAATTATGTAAACTAAAGATTAAGGTTTGTATGTAAATGATAACAAAAAGGTTGGTAAATCCAGTCTAAATTTCAATTAATTCAGAAAAAAGAAAACTCGCCCAATGTTTGATCGATCGTGTAGACCAGTGATTGGTAATCTTTTGGGGGTCAAAGACAACCTTGAGAATCTAATGAAAGTCATCAATTCTCCCTCTAGAAAACCTGGACCAAGTGAAGAACTTGCGGTGGAGAAAAAACAGTGATTTTCACTTATCAACCCGTTGTCGTGCATCATTAGTCTCCAAATGCCAATGCCTTATCATTTTCTGAGCTCTAAATGTTTCCACCAGTATATTTATTAAAGTTCTACCTGACTCATAAGTTTGTAATTATAATTTGAAAATAAGTGCAAGCCCCAGAGCCTTGCTTCACTCCTACTCTTACTAAAAGCCTCCACAACTGTAATGTGCAGAAAAGTAAGGCTCCTCAGATGTCTTATTACTGAGATAAGTGTTCTGAGACCCTCTTGGCCCTCTGGGGTGGAGACCTCGTATCTGTGATTCTCTCTCTCCTCTTTTAGAATCCAACACTCTTCCACATCATCAGTTTTCCCCACTCTGCTCCCTGTACGTCCCTGACTCTGACCCGGCACTCCACCCTATCTTCCCTTCCAAATGTTCTTCTTGAATTCTCTAAAATTCCTGATCAGTAAACACTGCTATCTTCAACGTCTTCTCTGAACATTCCCTTCTCCTCTTCACCTTAAATGAAACCAGGCTATCTCCTACGGGCATTGCTTCCCTGGCAATCTTCTCAAGTAGAGGCTGTTTTTTTTTCATGTCTCACATATGCAAAGTTTAGAAGGTAGGTGATCCTCCATGCTTTCCTTTGCCACCTCAAATCATTTTGCCCTTCCTTCTATTGCTTTGAAGCTCATGCCAGCCAGCTATACCAGCTGCTCTACCTCCTCAATGCTATCATCTTCTCTCCCAGTTACTCCCCTCCTCCTTCAACAGGATTAGATGCTAGATCCTTGATCAGAGTCTTCCTTATCACTCCTGCTTTTGTCATCATTCTTAGTGATGACGACATCCACATGGATGACCCATCATACACTCCCAGTATCTCAATTTCTTAGCTGTCTCAACTCCAGGGACTTTTTCTTCCACACCATCTCAGCCAGCCATTCCCATATTGTGGGTCCTGTCATTATCTCTTCCATAATCTCAGACAATTTTAAACATCCCATTTCTAGCCCCCATCTTCTATTTTTTTGAGCTCACTTATTCTATTAACAACATCCTCCACTGCTACAATTTTCAATCTTGACCTTCTATCTATTTCTAATGCACTCTTATCTTCAATTACCTTTTTTCCAACCTTAGATGCTATGGTTCATCAGGATTATCACTCCTTTGATGCTCTCTCTTTCAAGTCACTATCCTAACAAAACCCTGGTTGAACCTGAATATCCACTTTTCCTGTGTTTGAATGATGCTAGAGGATATCATTTAAATTCATGATTACAAATCTCAAATGAGCACGCAACACTTCCTGGAGTGCCTACAAGGTTTCCCAGTAAGCTCACTTTCCCACTCTCTAAGACAATTATTTCATACCTCCTTCCCTCTCCAAAAACCTCCTACACTCCCTCGCCTTTCACTCTCAGTTGATGACTTTGACTCATACTTCCTGAGAAAATAGATATCATTAGATGGGAACTTCCTCACATTCTCGCCTCCATATGTGAAACCTGCTTATGTCAATACCCGGTTCTCCATCTTTCCTCCTGTTACAATGGAAGATGTATCCCTCTGCCCCTCAAAGGTTCATCTTTCCATTGGACTCTAGATCCCATCACACCACTTTTTCAAGTTCAGTGGGGTGCTCTCACAAATCTTAAAGACTGGTGAGGACACCTACAGGCTCATGAATCCTAAATGCCAGAAGAAGCACTGCTCTGTCTAAACCCTATTCTAACTGAAACCCTACCACGCTTCCCTGAACTACAGTGTCAGGCTCTAATGATGGAGCTAACCCAAGACACAATCCATATGTACCAGCCATGTGGTAAATCTGGCATTCTTGCAGTGATTACCTTGTTTCCCCCACTCCAGGCTAGGTACCCATTTTGTATAGGAATGGACAAGGGAGTCCAGCATCTCCTGTGACTTAGGGGCTGAGGCACCAATCTTTCTTCCTCAAAAGGGTACATAAAGATTTTTACCAAACTTTACAATATTCTATTCTCATTTTATAGGGAGACAGTCTGTCTACGTACTTTTTAAATTCTTCTAACACTTGTTAGAATCAAGAATCTTAGAGTCAATGAGGAAATTAGAAATTATTCATTCAACTCCCAATATAAAGCCTCAGCAAAGCAGGGTGACTAGGCTAAAGCCACAGGTTAGAGAGTAGTGAACACAGTATCAGAATCCTGTTCTCTAAGACAGAGGATGTTGCCACTGTGCTATTTGTAATTATGTGCTCCTTGGAGCAATGGTACCCTACAAGTATTATGTGAGCATTTGGCCAAAACACTATGAAATAGGTTTATGGATTCACCTAGTGGATTCCATATGGATACCAAAAAGATATCACAATAACAGACTAGAAACCACTCACCAGTGTGTAAAAGTAACAACGTTCCAGGGTGGACCAACTCATTAGCTATTTAATGTTACTTCCCCTGAACAGTAACCTCTATCATGGTCGTATTGTGAAAGGATACCCAAGTCTAAAGATTCTGGCCTCAGGAGCTGGCAGCTAGAAATATCTGGAGAGAGTCAGCCTCAGTCTCCTGTTTGTTTTTATGCAAACCCAGGGAATTTTTAAAAATTAATTTCATTTTATAATTCATCAACCAGTCACCAATTAAACACACACTGAGCACCTGCTATTGTCAGAAAGTGTGCTAGATGCTGGATTTACAGAGACAACTGTGATAGAGTTCCAGCTCTCAGAACTCACAATCCTACAGAGGCCCTCATAACAGATTGGGGGAGTGCAGCCACCTCGGAGGGCGAGTACAAGTAATTTGCTATTAATAACCAAGTGCTGAAGTTGGTGAAATATCTACTTTAAAAGATTAGAATGGATTCAGTTATTCTTATAACTTTATACTCACTTACTGGCATCACAATACACATTCTTGAGTAGGAATAAAAGGGGTGGAGTTACAATTCACAAACTGCAGGTAATCCACATCCTATCTTGCCTTTGCTGTAGCCCATCATCTACATAAATCCATGGAAGTGTGTCTAAAATGTGCTCAAGTAGAAAAAAGTGTTGACAAGCTCTAGCCTAGGGGTCTGGTGGGAGAGGGAGACATGAAGATAAACGATTACAGGATAGTCTATATTAGGTGCAATTATAGGTACCTGGTGTATGCACAGGACACTTCACGCATGCAGAGAGAAAGAAGGGGTCAGAGAAAACTGTGTTGATAGGAGAGGGTAGAGTTAGGAATAGAGGAAACTGTGCCAAGACATAGCTAACATGGGATAAGGCTGATCAGGAACTGCAGAACCAGGAGGTGGGTTGGGACAGCTTGGGCAGTGCACACATTAGAGATCTTGGTCCCATCAATCTCAGAGCAAAGCAGAGTTGAGAGTGTGGGCTATCTGGTTAAACTGGAGAGCCGACATGGTTCACTGTCCAGTCAACTTCCAGAGGTACAAGTCCAGCAGAAGCCAGGCAGGGAGCACAGCACAGCCAAAAGCTTGATGGTATGGGCCAGAGTTCAAGATTTGGGTTCAGCATTTGAATGGATAATCTGGAAAGAGACCCTCCACTACCATCAGCAGGCATGGGACCTCAGAGCCGCAGGACTGTCTAATCTCTGTCCTAAGCTCCGATTTCAGTATGTGGCAGGTAAGGGCTGGCAGATGTGTGCGACTCCAGAGTCAAGTGGCGAGAAGATGTAGAAGAGAAAGAAGATAGCAACACCCCTGCCACTGAAAAGCTCACGGTCTAAAAAGAGAGAAAGAAACACATAGGCAAACAAGCTCCAGAGATGCTGTGATAGAAGTTTGTATAAGCTGCAGAATGGAGCACAAAAGAGGGAGTGGTCAATTCAGCCTGAGAAGGTTGGGTAAAGATTTTGAAATGAAGGTGATCAGTGAATAGACTTGGAAGATCCATAGGTGTTTACCTGGCAGACCTCAGAAGGAAGGGGCAATTGGGAAAGACATTCTGAGCAAAGGAAGCAGCATGAGCAAAAGTTGACACATGGAGCAGTCTGGAACATCCAGGGACAGCATGTGGATGAGATATTGAGTCCGGACTGATTATGTAACTTGTGAAGCCCAGTGATGGGGTCTTTCTGAGCATGGGGTCATGAAGACAGCCCTGCATAGCATGCAGAATGGGGTGAGATGAGTTTGGGCTTTGTTGAATAGGGCACCAAAGGTTTTTTAAAATTTTTATTTAGTTTACTTTATGTAGAGTTAATTCACATTCCAAATGATTCACTCATTTAAAGTTTACAGTTCATTGGTTTTTAGTATATTCACAGATATGTGCAACTATCACCACAGTCAATTTTAGACTATTTTCATCACCTCAAAAAGGAATCCTTTACTCTTTAGCTATCAACCCCCATACGCTTTACCCTCCACTAGCCCTAAGCAACTGCTAATCTACTTTCCGTCTCTATAGATTTGCCTGTTCTGGACTTTTCATAGGAATTGAATTATATAATATCTGATCTATTGTGACTGGCTTCTTTCACTTAGCATAATGTTTTCAAGGTTCATCCACGTTGTAGCATGAGTCAGTACTGCATTCCTTTTCATGCCCGAATAATGTTCTATCGTATAGGTATACCACATTTTGTTTATCCACTTGTCCGTTGATGAACATCTGAGTTGTTTTCACTTTTTGTCTATTATGAATAATGGTGCCATAAACATTTGTATACAAGTTTCTTTGTGGATATATGTTTTCATTTCCCTTGAGAATATACCTAGGAGTGTAATTACTGGATCATATGGTAATTCTACATTTAATCATTCAAGAAACTGCCAGACTATTTTCCAAAGTAGATGCACCACTTTACAATCCCAACAGCAGTGTATGAGGGTTCCAACTTTTTCACATCCTCATCAACATTTGTTATTATCAGTCTTTTTTATTCTAGCCATCCTACTGTGTGTCAGGTGGTATCACTAAAGGTTTTTAAACAGAGAAGAAATGAAAATTTTAGCTTTAGAAGGATGACAGTGACATCAGGATGGGAAAAGAATTGAAATGAGAAGTAGGACTAGAGATAAAGGATTCTAACAAAGAGAATGAACCTGTGTCTCTGTCATTGGCTGCTGAGGAAAGATAAGTGAAAATGGCACCGTGGTTCCAGCTACTCTATAACATCAGAATCTTCACTTCACATTGTTTCCTCTAAGAATTTTTCATCATAATTTTAACAACTATCATGAAAAAAATGGGAGCCACTTTTTGAGAATGTGTCCCAAGGGAGCCTGTACCTCCTAGCTACCAAGTTTCCAGTCTGTTCTTCCAGCCTCCATCCACCCCCAGCAATGCTTCTGGACACAACTGGAAGCAGTCCAGTTTAAAATACATTAGCAGAGTCAGGCAATTAATTTGCTCTAGAAGGTGGGAAAGAGAGAAGAAGTTAGTAATCCCCTGGTTTCCGGCTGGGGTGACTGGGTAAATTACTAAGATGCAAAAAGCAGACCAGGATGAGGGGAGTTAGGGAAAGAGGAAGCATATGGATTTAAGCACATTGACGTTGGGGTGTCTGGGGGACACCAAGGGGGCAGTTTGGCAGGCAGCCAGATAGAAGTCCCCGAGGTAGTAGTTCAAATTGTCTGTTTCAAATGCTTAAACTTCATAGACACACAAAAGCTCAGTGTTTGCTAATTTAAATGCCTAGAATGTGCCATCCAGTTTGCCTTTTGTCATAGTAAATGGAGTTTAAAAGTAGGAAATTGGCTGGAGTACTCAATCAAAAGAAATTTTGGAGAGGTGTCTCAATAAAAGATAAATAATAGCTACATATTTCCCCAATTCTCTTCTTCTTCTTCTTCTTCTTCTTCTTTTTTTTTGCTAAGGAAGATTCACCCAGAGCTAACATCTGTGCCAATCTTCCTCTGTTTTGTATGTGGGTTGCTGCCACAGCATGGCCACCAATGAGTGGTGTGGGTCTGCACCTGGGATCTGAACCCAGTCTGCCGAAGCGGAGCGCACCTAACTTAACCACTAGGCCAAGGGGCCAGCCCTTCAATTCTCTTCTGTTCTTCACTGGTGATATATACCATGTATCGAAATCCAAAACCAATCACAGACTTCCTCTGATACCTGAATTCATTTGTTCACTCAGTCATTCAATAAAAATTTATTGTCAGGTACTGCTCAGGTGCTCAAAACGCAATTTGTTGAACAAAAGAGACATGGCCTCTGCCCCCTCCTGGAGTCACCTCCATGGTTTTTTTTTTTTTTTTTTCACTCAAAAGCTACTCATTTTTCTGGGAAAGGCAATTATCTAGCATCTAGGAGTCAAACTCAACAGGAAGATTTTATTTCATGCATCAAATAATTTTTAATAATTGTTTAAACCACCTTAGAAAAACACTTAAATGGTTAGCAGTTCTCTTAGGATATTAAGCTTCATGAACAGCATTAAAAAGACAGTTATAAAATTGTTTAAATCTCCAAAGGATATGTTTTTAACTTTTTAAAGCAAGATAGGAGTTGAAAAGCCTGGTTTAAAAATGGAAATTCAGAATAAATGTTAAACACAAGACTATAAACACTGCAGCACTGCTTGCCCCTGGCTCAAAAAGTTAAAAAATAGGGGGGAGAGGGGCAACATTGATGTTTGCAAAATTTTTCTTTTATTTAATGGTACAATTTCAGCAATAAAATGACTAAAACCCTAGACTAACCTAGTAACACCTTTTTAATCAAAGAATAATAGCACTTTGCCAAATTTTTAATGAAGTATAACTTACATATAACAAAATTCACTAATTCTGAGTGTGCAATTTGATGAGTTTTGACAAATATATACAGCCATGTACCCTTCAGTGCAATAAAGGTATAGAGCAATGCTGTCCCATAGAACTTCTGCTGATGCTGGAAATGTTTTGTAACCGCCCAGTATGGTAGCCATTGACCATACTGGCTATTAAGCATTTGAAATGTGGCTCAGGGACTGAGGATCTGAATTAATTTTACTTAATTTTAATTAATTTAAATAGCTACATATGACGACTGGCCACCATGTTGGACAGTACATAGCATTTCCATCATCCCAAAAAGTTCCTATAGGTATCATCTGGCAATGTTACTCCAGTGCCCTCTACTGACAAAGCCTAGCATTACACTAGCTGTCAAGGAGAATTATTTACAGGTTGTAGTTTCATTGTTACAAAGCTGAGAATAAAAGGGTGGGTTTGGAGCTGAGAGAAAATAGATGACTGGTCCAATAGGTTATGTTTAATTTTGATGAATTCCAATTCATCAAATTTTTTTCTTCATGCTTTTTGTGTCCTGCCTTAGAAATCGTTGACTAATAGAAGATTATAAATATTTCCTTCTATGTTTTCTTATAGAAGTTTTAGCTCTTACATTTAGTCCTATCATCCAATCTGTGTTGAAATTTGTATATGCTTATGAGGCAAAGATGGAAACTATTTTTGTATATGGATGTCCAATACCTTCAGCATTTGCTATACAAAACATCTTTTCTTTCTCTCATTTTGAAGTACATTAGCATATTTGTCAAAAATCACTTGACCATATATGATAGGCCTATTTCTGGACTCTCTAGTTTATACGTCTTTCCTTACACCAGTTAAACTATTTTGATTACAGTAGTTTTATCACAAATCTTGAAATCAGAGTGAGTCCTCTAACTGATTTTTCTCACTCAAAAGCTATTCAATTTTGCTCACTCAAAATTCATTTGGTTATTCTAGGTAGTTTACACTTCAATATAAACTGTAGAATCAGCTTGTCAATTTCCATTTTAAAAAAAATTCCCACTGGGATATTTGATAGGAATTTTATTAAATCTATACTTTGATTTGGGGTTAATTGACATCTTAATTATGCTGCATCTTCCAATCCATGAACACAGCATATCTCCATTTTTATTTAAATTTTATAAAATCTCTCTCAGCAGTGTTTTGCAGTTTTTTTCAGTTGCTATTCTGGGTATTGGAAAAACTCACAATTCTTACCCCTTCTGGTTCAGGGACTAAACTCTCTTCTGGCTTTCATCTGCTTTTAGATACTTTCCAAAATCTTTAAATAGTTTTTTAAAAATTGTTTAACAAGCTTTTATAATTTTCGTAGAGCATATGGGACCACTTCACTCCTCCACTATTATCAAAAGCAAATTCCTTAAAATTTTTAAGTAACAATAAACAAGTCTAAAATAATCCCTTCTGCTTTAAGTTCTATTAACATTTTTAGGGTTGATGTGACTGTTGAATATTATCCAGTCACATCATGGTGTATGCACTATGATAATATCTTAGTTTTAGTCAGCTTCTATCTGAAATGGGAAGAACAAATTAAACAAAGCAAACAGTTGCTATCACGGTTCTTATATTTGTGAATTACACAAATCAGACCAGGCTCACTGATCAGGAAACGCGAAGATTGTGGTCCTTCTCTTGAAATACTAGATTGTAAAGCATAGAAATATTCTTGGTGGAAAGTGAGGTAGTGAGGAGAGAGGGGAGTCCAGGAAAATATTTTGAAATATTATCCAATGTGTTTTATTTCTCACTTCCAGTATTTCCTCTTACCTTGCAATTCCTCTCTCCCATTTCCCCACTCAGAGAGCAGCAAGAACAAAGGTGTCTTACATTCACTGCCTTTAGGGTTGTGTTGTTACAGCAGAAATGAAGCTGGAAAGAAATGAGTTAATGCTGACTTTGACATACAAATTGGACTTGAATATTCAGGTAGAGACAATATCCTTATTTCATTTAACTAAAAATTTTTTGACTAGGTAATGCATGTACGTAGTACAACATTCATAAAGTACAAAAGAGTCTACAGTGAAAAAAGTCTCCTTCACTCCCTATCCCCCAGGAAGTTCCCTCCCACACTTTCTTCTATGACTTTTAGTTTTATTTTTTACATTAAAATCTTTGATTCATCTGAAAGTATTTTTTTCCAGCTTTATTGAGATATTATTGAAATATAATATATATAAATTTAAGGTGTGCCATGTGATGATTTGATACACATATTGCCAAATGACTACCACAATAAGGTTAGTTAACACATCCATCACCTCACATAATGACATTTTTTGTGGGGATAACATTTAAGATCTACTCTCTTAACAGCTTTCAAGTATGTAATACAGTATTGCTAATTATGTCACCATCCTGTGCATTAGATCCCCAAAACGTATTCATCTTATAGCTAGAAGTTCATACCCTTTGGCCAGCATCTCCCCTTTCTCCCACCCCCCTAACCCCTGGCAACCATCATTGTACTCTCTATTTCTATGAGTTTGGCTTTTTTAGATTTCACCTATAAGTGATATACCATGTAGTAGTTGTCTTTCTCTGATTTATTTCACTTAGCATAATTCCCTCAAGGTCCATCCATATTGTTGCAAAAGGCAGGATTCCCTTCCTTTTCATGGCTGAATAATATTCCATACTTGTGTGTGTGTGTGTGTGTGTGTGTGTGTATGTTGCATTTTTTTTATCCATTCATCCCTCAATGGACACTTAGGTTATTTCCATGTCTTGCCCATTATATATAATGCTGCACTGAACATGGGGGTGCAAATATCTCTCTGGGATAGTGATTTCATTTCCTTCAGATATACACCCAGAAGTGGAACTGCTGGACCATTGGTAGTTCTATTTTTAATTTTTTGAGGAAACTCCATACTGTTTTCCATAGTGGCTGTATCAGTTTACATTCCTACCAACAGTGCACAAGGTTTCCCTTTTCTCCACATCCTCAGCAACACTTGTTATCTCTTTTCTTTTTGATGATGGCCCTTCTAACAGGTATGAGGTTTCTCATTGTGGTTTTGGTTTGCATTTTCCTGATGATTAGTGATGTTGAACGTCTTTTCGTGTGCCTGTTGGCCATCTGTATATTTTCTTTGGAAAAATGTCATTTAGTTCCTCTGCCCATGTTTCAGTCAGATTGTTTTTTTGCTGAGTTGTATGAGTTATTTATATATTTTGGATATTCACCCCTTAGCTAGATGGTGTGCAAATATTTTCTCCCATTTCATAGGTTGCCTTTTTACTTTGTTGAGTGTATCTTTTGCTGTGCAAAAGCTTTTTAGTTTGATACAGTCCCACTTGTTTATGTTTTGCTTTTACTTTTAGTGTCATATCCAAAAAATCATTGGCAAGATCAATGTCAGGGAGTTTTTTCCCAACGTTTTCTTCCAGTAATTTTACAGTTTCAGATATGACAGTTAGGATTTTAATCCATTTTTGAGTTAATTTTTGTGAGTGGTGTAAAATAGGGGTCCAGTTTCATTCTTTTGCATGTGAATATCCAGTTTTCCCAACAGCATTTATTGAAGAGATTCCTTTCCCCATTGAGTATTTTTGGCTCCCTTGTCAAATATTAGTTGACCATATATGTAAGAGTTTATTTCTGGGCTTTCTGTTCTGTTCCATTGGTCTATGTGTGTTTTTATGCCAGTACCATAATGTTTTGATTACTATAACTTTGTAATCAAGTTTGAAATCAGGAAGTGTGATACCTCCAGCTTGGTTCTTCTTTCTCAGATTGCTTTGGCTATTTGAGGTCTTTTGTGGTTCCATACAAATTTTAGGATTGTTGTTTCTATTTCTTTGAAAAGTAACTCTGGAATTTTGATGGGGATTGTGTTGAATCTACAGATGGCTTTCGGTAGCATGGGCATCTTAACAATATTAATTCTTCTAATACAAGATCATGGGATATCTTCCTATTTTTTGTGTGTTTTCTTCAATTTCTTTCATCAGTGTCTTATAATTTTCAGTGTACAGATCTTTCACTTCTTTGGCTAAATTTATTCCTAGGTATTTTATTCTTTTCAATGCTATTTTATATGGGATTGTTTTCTTTATTTCTTTTTCAGATAGTTCATTGTTAATGTATAGAAATGCAACTGATTTTTGTACACTGATTTTGTATCCTGCAACTTTGCTAAATTCATTTATTAGTTCTGATAGTGTTTTGGTGGAGTCTTTAGGATTTTCTATGTAAAAAATCATATCATCTGCAAACAGAGACAATCTTACTTCTTCCTTTCTGATTTGGATGCCTTTTATTTCTTTTTCTTGCCTAATTGCTCTGCCTAGGACTTCCAGTACTATATTGAATATGAATGGTGAGAGTGGGCATCCTTGTCTTCCTCCTGATCTTAGTGAAAAATCTTTCAACCTTTCATCATTGAATACAATGTTAGCTGCGGGTTTGCAATAAAGCAATTCAGATTATATATACATCTTTTTCCCTTTTTTATATCATTGCTTAATTTCATGTTTTTGTTTTTATGTGGCAAAGGGAAATTTTAACTTAGAAAAAAATAGTTTCATAGAATTTTGCTAAAACATTCCTCAGAAATAGATTCCTTTAATCAGCATTTATAGAATACCTACTATATAGCAGGTGACACATTAGGTATCAGGAAAATGGAGATGCTTATTTTGATAAAATCTTTACTCAAAATCTATTCTAAGATAGACTATCTCTGGAAACACAAGAAACTGTTAACAGGTTTACCTCTGGGGAGGGGACTTAATTTTTACAGTACACCCTTTTTCACTTTTTGAATTTTATATCTTATGTCTGTGTATTACTTACTCAAAAAGTTTGATTTCCAAAATCCTACATATTCCATAAATCCTCTAGAAAATAATTTGTAAAAGGTAATGGGTTTTTATATCTCATTAAAAACCATTTCATATTGTAGCAAGTTAACAAATTCTAACAAACTTTCCTGTTTATTCATCTTAATTGTTTTTTAAAGAAAAGAGCCTGTTGTTTACCTCGATTTGCCAGCCAGCACAGTTTATTATTGGTTAGAGAGGATCTGATAACACTTAACCTGTTCTTAATCAACCATGATAGCTCCAAGGGAGCATTCTAGTGGGTAGCATTCATCTCTACTTGAAAATCAGCCTATTTGTACTTAGCACCAGCTCTTCCAAAGCTCTCCCATGGCGTTCCACCTAGTCCTACTTCCTGTGTTAACGTAGCATCTCAATCCCTGTGTCAATAGAGATTATGAGACCATTTTTCATCTAATTCCCTTGCCCCGCAGCGCTCATGTCCGTCAATGAGAGCTGTCACTGGGAGGAATGCAGCAAGGTGCTGAGGAAGGCTGAAATGAATCCTCTGTGAATACTAAGTATACTGAGACTAAGCACTGAAAGAACACCTGATTAGCTACTGTTTCAGTTGCTTAAAATGAATTAAAACATTTATCACTTTCAGGTTCTAGGAGAAAAGAGAAGATGGGTAAAGTATTACATGAGACATTGCTTTGAGGGTGTGTAAAGGAATAGTCTAACAGAGAGGGGTAAATGCCAAAAGCATGCTTGGTTTGTAGTCAACCCCAGAAAGCGATTCAGATCTAGGCTGCAGTATGGAAAGGATTGAAAGAGAGCAAGACTGGAGCAAAGAGACCGTTGAGAGGATTGGATTAGGCAGTAAGAGTGGGGTAGAAAGGACAGGCCAAATATGTTATACATTAAGAACAAAGATCTAAAATATAATAACCAGGTAGGATCAGTAAGACCTGAGAACTGATTGGCAGTTAAAGTAAGGAGATTAAGAGTAGAACTCTGGAGCCAGTGAATTTTGCCTCGGTATTATTAATCATTCTGGCTTAGTAAGACTAACAGAAATAGCAGCTATTAGTATTATTAGTAATATTGGATGGGAACAGTGAGAAATAGGGTTGCCAGCCTGGTTTCTGGATTGCATGACTGGTAAATAGACGTGCCTTTCACTGGGCTAGAAATACAGAAGGAAAACAGGTTTGGGTGAGAGGAGGGAAACATGAAAAAGATGCTGAGTTAGAGGGGCTTGGGAAGCATCCAGTTAGTTATGCGTATGTTGCATATGTGAAAACTGGTCAGGAGAGGGGATGAGGTCCAGAAATATAGATTTGTGAGTGATCACACGTAATTGGTAGTTGACACCATCAGAGTAAATGAGAATGAGAGAACCAAGAGAAACATGTAGAATGTAGAAAGGGGTGGGGGGGGGGTGGCTGAGAAGGAAGACCCCAGAGCTTGCAGGGAAGCCAGGAGGGGACAGTGACACAGAAGAAACAGAGGGGAGAGTTTGAGAGAGAAGGGCCTGTCAGGTGTTCCTTCCTCATCAGATCAACTCAAGCGAAGCTTTGTCTAGGAATGCACAAGGTTTGAGGTCTTCTCTAGGACCTCAGGCCCAAGGATCCAAGAGAAACCTTGGGGTACACCTGAAACCACTCACAGGCCTTCCTGGAAGACTCCATGACAGCAATGGCCCAGGACGCTGCAGTCTTCCTCTGCACTTGTTTGTCAGGTCAGCCAGAAATGCCATGGCTTCCACAGAGCAGAGGGAAGTTCATTCCGCTGATCAGCAGCTGACCCATGTCAACTTCATGTCAGTGGGAAAAGTTTTAGAAAGTATAGAATCGTGGAAGGTTGACAAAACAACCTGCCTATTAACAAATAAGTTAGAGATTATAGTCATGTGTTGAAGGCATAAAGTTGGCACTCTCAAATTCCTCTACATTGAAGTGGTAGATTAATGCCTTATTTGTATAAGTGAATTTTCTAGATAAAGTTTACTCCTTTAGGAATTAAACCTTTAATTTTAGCCATTTTTAATGTAAATCTCACTAAAACTTCCCTACCTTTCCAATACACAGGACACTGGACATAATATAACCCTGCTTGAAAACTCAAGATCATCACTATGACCATTGTTTATTATGGTAAAAGATGAAAAGGACGAGAAGAAGTAACATTTATTGTGTACCTATGTGCCTGATGTATACACTTAACTTCCTCCATGATCCTATATACTAGGCATTGTTATCTCCATTCTATAAAGACACTAAGGTTTAGAAAGATGAACTCGTCTGATATCAAACATATTTTTAGCCAGAATTTATGTCTAGTTGTGTCTGGTTCCAAAGCCTTCCTATTCCCCCTTCCCATGCTTCCTCTCCAACTTTTGAAAATTATTTTTTACAGCCATTTCTTGCTGGAGGTGACCTCAAGGACTATTTACCCCATAACTAAATAGGCCAGGTTGCTGAGCTTTTAAAAGATGGTTTACCTCTCTCATCCTTTGCTACCAATGATCACTTTCAGTATTTCAGCTTCAGCAGTAATCCCTCCCAGCTCTTAGTATCTTGTTTTCTGAAACCTAGGCAACTTGCCAGGGAAGACCAAATTGCCGATTTTATTAAATGAGTAACATAATTCAACACAATAATACCTAAGAATGGCTTCACATCTCTCCTGTGAATACTGATTTCATCCCTTCTTGGAGACTTTTTCTTACTGTCAGATTTATGACTGTATTCAAGAAGGGTAAAGTTAACCAAAGTCTAAATGTTAGATAAATTACTCTCTCAGTTTACCCAACAAGTCTTCTCTCTAATCACCTACTCATATGTGGGCCATAGTGATTGGTCCAGAGGAGGGCAGGTACCCAAGTCAAGAAATCAAAGTCTTTCTTGGGGATTTCTTTGGCTGGAGCTAGCAGGAAAGAGATGCTATTGTCACTGGAGCCATTACAAGATGACCTTTCCACCACTCTGTGGAGACAGCCCACTGCTGTGGTAGAGAATGGTTGCCATTCACAGAGAGCAGAGACAAGAGATGGAGAGAAAGAGGATCCAAACAGCCTTAGTCTCTGGATCCAGTTATTCCTAGCTCTGCAACTGCCATGATCTTATAAGTTTAAAAACTCTCCTCCTCTTATTTTTCTTAAGCTAGTTATACTTGTGTTTCTGTCACCCATGACTAATAGACTCTTGACCGATAAATGTAGGCGTTAATCGAGAATAGTAGTTCTCAACTTTGGCTGCACATTAGAAACATCAGGGGAGTTTTTACAAAAGTCCCAGTGCCCAGGCTGCATCCCAAACCAATTAGATCAGAATTTCGGGGGGTAGGAACTAGGCACCAGTATTTTTATAAAGCACCCCAGGGGAATCCAATGTGCATCCAGGATAAGCGTCGCTGCTCTGGAATAGCTTTTACTCTAAGTAGTCTATGAAAAATCAACAGCAAAGGACGAAGCTTTGGAAACATTCTCATTGAAGTAAAAACCAAGAGAACAATTGCCATTCTCTCTTGTACCATTCCAGGTACACTGAAATTCGTAATTGATGCAAGAATACTAAAGAGTTGTATGAAATTTAAAAATAGAGTGTGGAGAGAAAAAGTTGTCATCTTTTGGAGAAAATATGATTGTCCACATAGAAATCCAAGAGACTCTATAGACAAACTGTTAGAATTAGTATTAGAAAGCTATCTGGGTACAAAATCAACACATGTACAAAGTGTCAATTCTCTCCAAATAAATATGTGTGATAGTGCAAATCCAACAAGACTTCTCACAGAACTTGACCAGCTTATCCTAATATTCCCACTTTGAAATACATCTTTTTTTTCCCACCCCCACCCTCTCTCCCTCCCCTGAAATACATCTTTTTACCTAAAATAAATAAATAAGGGATCAAGAAAATCTAAAACAATTTTAGAAAATAACAAGTGGGGGACTTTCCTACCAGATATAAATTCTCTCTTCCTCTTCTAAACTATATTTTACGCACACACAGATTTCTACCATGTATATCTACTCACACTCCAGAGATTAAAGCAGTTAATTCATGCAGTAAAAAAACCAAATAGACCAGGAGAAAGCAACAGAAAGGCCAGAGACAGGCCAACACATATCCAAAAACTTTATAGATGACAGAGGTAGAATTACCAATCAGTGAGGGGAAAAAATGGACTATTCAACAAATGGTACTTTATGGGGCCGGCCCAGTGGTGTAGTGGTTAAGTTTGCGTGCTCCACTTCAGTCTGTGGCCCAGGGTTTCATAGGTTTGGATCCCAAGCGTGGACAGACGCACCACTTGTCAAGCCACGCTGTGGCAGCGTCCCATATAAAGTAGAGGAAGATGGGCATGGATGTTAGCCCAGGGCCAGTCTTCCTCAGCAAAAAGAGGAGGATTGGCGATTGATGTTAGCTCAGGGCTGGTCTTTCTCACCCCCCCACCCCCACAAAAAACGTACTTTGTATGGGGAAAAATAGATTCCTGCCCCCACAATACACAAAAGATAAATTTCTGAAGAATTAAAAGACTAAACTTCAGAGCAAAATTTTTTAAATTTTAGAACTACAAACAGGAGTGTTTTTGTGATCTTAGGATAGAAAAGGATTTTTTTTTCAGGTATATATCATTTTATTTCAACTTCTGTATAGGCTGCATTGTGTTCACCACCAAAAGTCTAGTTCCATCCATCACTATACATATGTGCCCCTTTATTCCTTTTACCCTCCCCCATCCCATTCCCTTCTGGTAACCACCAATCTGTTCTCCACATCTATGTGTTTGTTTATCTTCCACCTATGAGTGAAATCATATGGTATTTGTCTTTCTCTGTCTGACTTATTTCACTTAGCATAATACTCTCAAGGTCCATCCATGTTGTCGAAAATGGCACAATTTTGTCTTTTTTATGGCTGAGTAGTAATCCATTGTATATGTATACCACGTCTTCTTTATTCATTCATCTGTTGATGGGCACTTAAGTTGCTTCCAAGTCTTGTCTATTGTGAATATTGCTGCAATGAACATAGGAGTGCATATATCTTTTCAAATTAGTGTTTTCGTGTTCTTTGGATAAATACCCAGAAGCAGCATCAATGGTATTTCTGTTTTTAATTTTTTGAGAACTCTCCATACTGTTTTCCATAGTGGCTGCATCAGTTTGCATTCCCACCAGTAGTGTATGAGGGTTTCTTTTTCTCCACATCCTCTCCAACACGTGTTATTTCTTATCTTTTTAACAACAGCCAATCTGATAGATGTGAGGTGATATCTCATTGTAGTTTTGATTTGCATTTCCCTAATAATTAGTGACGTTCAACATCTTTTCATGTGCCTGTTTGCCATTTGTGTATCTTCTTTCGAAAAATATCTGTTCGTATCTTCTGCCCATTTTCTAATTGGGTTGTTCATTTTTTTGTTGCTGAGTTGTATGAGTATTTTATATATTTTGGATATTAATCCCTCACCATATGTACTTGTAAATATTTTCTCCCAGTTGGTGGGTTGTTTTTTTGTTTTGTTGATGGTTTTCTTTACCATTCAGAAGTTTTTTAATTTGATATAGTCCCATTTGTTTATTTTTTCTTTTGTTTCCCTTGCCTGAGGAGACATGATATTCAAAAAGATACTGCTAAGACCAGTGTCAAAGAGTGAGCATAGTCCCTATGTTTTCTTCTAAGAGTTTCATGGTTTCAGATCTTATATTCAAGTCTTTAATCCATCTTGAGTTAATTTTTGTGTATGGTGTAAGATAATGTCTATGTTCATTCTTTTGCATGTGGCTGTCCAGTTTTCCTAACCCCATTTACTGAAGAGGCTCCATTGTATGTTCTTGGCTCCTTTGTCAAAGATTAGCTGTCCATAGGTGTGTGGTTTTATTTCTGGACTCTTCATTCTGTTCCATTGATCTGTGTATCTGTTTTTCTGCATGTACCATGCTGTTTTGATTACTATTGATTTGTAGTATATTTTGAAATCAGGGAGTGTGATACCTCCAGCTTTCTTCTTTCTTCTCATGATTGCTTTAGCAAAAAGGATTTCTTAAACAAGATTAAAAGTACAAACTACAAAGAAACCCACTGATAAATGTGACAGCATTTAAATTTAAAACTTCTATACAACACAACACCAAAAAGAGAGAAGAGTCATAAACTGAGAGAAGATATTTGTGCTGTAGAAAGCCAACAAAGGATTAGCATCTAGGCTATATAAAGAACTCCTGCAAATAAAGAAGAAACCCAATAGAAAAATAGGCAAATATTATTGGGAATGGGCAAATCACAGATGAAACCCCATCAACAAATAAACATATAAAAAATATAAATTTAAAATCAGATATATTTTATATCCATCAAATTAACAAAAATTTAATAACATGACAATCACAAATTTAAGGAAGGATATGGGAATAGGGAATTCTCATCAGCAAGTGGGAGCATAAATTGCCACAACCTTTTAGGACAATTTGAACTTGTCCTAAGATCCAATGATCCTATTTGAAATATATGCTAGAGATATTATAGCCCATGGACTAGGAGATAGGTGCAAGAATGTTCACTGCAACATAATTTGTGATAAAAAGAAAGAAGGGGGAAAAATTTCAACTTATAAATAAATTATGGTATATTTATATGGGAAACTACACAATAGTTTAAATGAATGAACTAGAGCTACGTACATCAATATGGATAAAACTCAAAAGCATACTATTCACTCTTCATGATAAAAACATTCAACAAACTAGGAATAGAAGGGAATGTCCTCAACCTGATAAAGAGTGTCTATGAAAAACCTACAGCTAACATTATACTTAATGGTGATTGACTTGATACTTTCCCTTTAAAATCAGAAACAAGACAAGGATGTCCACTCTTGCCACTTCTATTCAACATTGTACTATATGTTCTAGCCAAGGAAATTAGACAAGAAAAAGAAATAAAGGCATCCAAATTGGAAATGAAGAAGTAAAACTATCTCTATTCATAGATGGCATGAACTTGTGCATGGAAAATCCTAAGGAATCCACTAAAATCAATTAAAACCAATAAATGAGTTCAGCAAGATTGCAAGGTACTATATTAATATACAAAAATCAATTGTTTTTATATATATTTGCAATGAATAGTCTGAAAATTAAATTAACAAAGCAATTCCATTTAAAACAGCATCAAAAAGAACAAAATACTAAGGAATGAATTTAACAAAAGAAGTACAAAACTTATCTGAAAACTATAAAACATTATTGAAAGAAATTAAAGAAGATCTAAATAAATAGAAAAAATATCCCATGTTCATGGATTGGAAGACTTAACACTGTTAAGATGACAATACTCCCCAAATTGGTCTACAGATTCAAAACTTATCAGAATCCCAGCTGTCTTCTTTATAGAAATTGACAAGCTGATTCTTAAATGCACATGGAATTGCAAGGAACCCAGAATGGCTAGAACAATATTAAAAAGAAGAACAAACTAGGACTCACACTTCCTGACTTCAAAACTTACTACAAAGCAATGGTAATTAGGACAGTGCAGAAGTGGCACAAGGATAGACATATAGATCGATGGAATAGAACTGAAAGTCCAGAAATAAATTTATATTTCTATGGTCAACTGATTTTTGGCAAGGGTGCCAAGACCATCCAATAGGAAAAGAATGGTCTTTTCAACAAATGGTGCTGAGACAACTATATAGCCACATGCACAAGAGTGAAGTTGAACCCTTACCTCACACCAAATACAAAAATTAATTCAAAATGGATCAAAGACATAAACATGAAACCATAAACTCTTAGAAGAAAAGAGAGGTAAATCTTCATGACCTTGAATTATGCAATAGCTTCTTACATATGACACCAAAAGCATGAGAGAAAAATAGGTAAACTGACTTCATCAAAATTAAAAATGTGTTTCAAAGGATACCATGAAGAAAGTGAAAAGACAGTCCACAGAACACGAGAAAATATTTGCAAATCATGTATTCGATAAAGGACTTGTATCCAGAATATATAAAGAACTCTTACAACTTAATAAAAAGGCAAATAGCCCAATTTAAAAATGGGCAGAGGATCTGAACAGACATTTCTCCAAGGAAGATATAAAAGTAGACAATAAACACATGAAAAGATGTTCAACATCATTAGTCATCAGGGAAATGCAAATCAAAACCAAAATGAGACACCTGCTAGGACAGCTGGCATAAAAAAGTCAGATAATAACAAGCATTAAGAAGGATGTGGAGAAATAAGAACTCTTATACACTACTGATGGGAATGTAAAATGGCACAGGCACTTTGGAAAATAGTCTGGCAGTTCCTCAAATGTTTAAATGTGGAGTTACCATACGACCCAGCAATTACATTCCTAGGTACATACCCAAGAGAAATGAAAACATATGTCCACACAAAAACTTGTTCATGAATGTTTATAGCAGCATTATTTATAATAGCTAAAACATGAAACAACCCAGATGTCCATCAACGGACAAATGGATATACAAAATGTGGTATATTCACAAATCCAATATTATTTGGTCATAAAAAGGAATGAAGTACCTATACATGCTACAACATTGATGAACCTTGGAAACGTTATGCTAAGTGAAAGAGACCAATCACAAAAGACCATATATTGTATGATTCCATTCCTGTGAAATGTCCATAATAGGGAAATCTAAGAGATATAAAGTCTATTAGTAGTACCTTAGGATCGGGGGCAGGGCAGAAGGTAGGGTGATAACAACTAAAGGGCACAGGTTTTCTTTTTTAGGTGATGAAAATGTTCATGTTCTAAAAATCATGGTAATGGTGGCATTTATCTATGAATATACCAGACCCATTAAATTGTACACTTCTATTGGGTGAATTGTATGGTATATGAATTACATCTCTGGAAAGCTGCTAATAAAAAGCTGCTATTCAGTTAAATAATATGTGGGATGATATTTATGTTATAATACCATTTATTTAAAGTTTACAAACACAAAAAACAAAAATTTTAATGTTTATAGATACAAATCCAGTATATGTCTAAAATAATTTAGACAGGAAGACATACACATTTCAAAATAATGGGTTAGCTTTGGGAAAGGTAAAAAATGAGTAAAATTTCAGAGGGTGCAAAGGAGACCAACCACATCTGTAATATTGTATTAAAATATTAAAGCAAAAGCAAAATAATGATGTAAAAACATGGTGGTTTTCTTTAAAATTAGTAAGGGCCAAATTTACACAAGCAGCAATTATCCTAATTGCTAAGTCAATATTGCGAAAGTTTATCTCAAGAGAAATATAAAATCTCTGAGATACCTCTCACTTGGTATATTTTGAACAGAAATAAGGACCTGGGTCTACAGTTAGTGAAGACTTGCTGTACTTTACATCTTTTGATCTTCTTAGTCTCTTCCAAACTCTTTTTCAGTTTCTACCTTATTTTACTAAAGTGCTTTGACCAAAAATAGATGTAATATAATCTAACAAGCATTATCTACTAGAAGGATTTTGCATATGATCTTATTTTCATACAGTCTGAATTCCGACCCTTTTCCCACGCGAATGACCTGGGCTATAGGCTCAGTCTCAGTGAGGTAATCCACTAGGTCCTCTGGGTTGATACTGAGCCACAAATAATAACCATGGGTACCAGCATGTAAAATATCCTGACCTAGCAGCTATAAGACCGAGAATTTGCTTTGCTAGATGTCTTGGTCCCACAATATGAGAATTATAACTCTTCTAGAGTATTTGAAATGCCTCTTGCAAACAGAGTAAAAATCCACTCTAGATCTCCTATCTCTCTGTAGTCCAGGAATTTCCGTGCAGAGATCTTCAAGACTTCTTTCTTTCTTTCCCTCCCTCTCTCTCCATGTTTACTATGGTTCTCAGACAGCTGCCATAGTGACTTAGTAGAAGAGACCACCAACATATTATAGAAAATGTCTCAAATGTCTTTGCAACAAATTTTCCCAGTTTCAGACAAAAAAAGAAGAATTTTTCTCTTTACTGTGCTGGCTTCTCAGACAGAAACTACAACTTTGCTAAAGGACAAATATTTAGAAGACAATATTTGCACTTGATGAACATGATTTAAAACTCTTTTCTTAGAGTGCCACTAAAGTGTTTTTAAAGTTGTTTTTTCAGAGCCAATCTGCATTTTGCATGATTGAGTCCTTGGTTCTGTCAGTGACTAGAAATGTATTCCCTGTGTCAATCTGGAAGCATAGAGGAGACAGTCACCTGAGTGAATTGATGTCACCACAAATATAACAGATGTGAATTACCTCCCAACCCTCCAAAAGCAATATTTCAAAATAGATCTGATTTGATTCCACCCCTCCTCTGCACTAAACAAGATTGAAAAGAAATTAAGTATTTGTAGATTTTCAAGGATACCATCTCCTCTCTTTGGATCATATAAGAATCCTAGGCCTTTCAAGGTCTAGAAAAATGAGAAGGGAGATCTGATTCTCAGTTCATATGGGTAGTGCCCCCAGCCATTGAAAGGCAACTGGTTTAAATGGCAACTCCACTCCCTCCACCCCAAGCTTGGCCAAGGAAACTTTCACCACAGTACCCAGGGCCATGTACTTAATAGTCAGGCCTCTCTAGGACCTTACTAAGACCTTGCAACCCCATAAGGTAGCAATTGTCCTCCCACAGGGGCCCAGATGTTTTCCTCTGACAGAACTGGAAACCCTCCATTTCTCTTCTCCATCTGAAAGGCAGGTAGATGGTATACCACTGCCCACTTCAGTTCTTCGACCTCCAGTGTCTCGACCTCCTCCACACAAAAGCCTGCCTTGATTTGTCTCCAGGGTGGGTTCTTCTTCTTTACCACCTTCTTGCAAAGTCTCCTCTTTCTAAGACACACACACAAAGACAGTTTACTTCCCTCTCTCCCTCACTCCCTCAACCCCCAAGGATCTTTCCTTAGAGAAATAGGAGAAAGGACAACAGGGGAATTATACTTTTTCTCTAGTGAGTCTACAATATGAGACAGACAGAGATTTTTTAAAATAAATCACAGTTTTGTATGAGATAAAGACCACCCCTCATCACCTAATAGCCTGAATTTTGCCTAAAACTTTCACCATTAGATCCAGTTCTTTGATTACAGTACTGTCTACAGAAGACCACAATTCATTCATTTACTCATTCAAAGGAGCAAGTTTACGGATAAAGATGAAGAGTCTAGCTGGGGAGAAATTACATTTGAGGTGCTGACTGGTGATATGAAGTAGGCACTTAAATATAGAGCCTGGACTTAGACATAAGTTTGGAAAACTTGTTTCAGTATTTAGAGCCATAAGCATGAATGAGAGGCTACGGACTGAAAGAGAAGAGGACCTCCAACCAAGGCCTGAGGCACCCAGCAGCAAAGGAGACTGAGGAGGAAAGCCCTTAGAGGTAGGAAGGAAAGTAGATGTGTGGCCACTAAGAGCCAGAAAGACCAAGTTTCAAGAAGGAAGGTATTGACAACTGTTTTGAAGGCAGCTAGTCAAACATTCCCTTTTCGGGGATGGGAGAAAGGCCTCAGGAGCTAGCTCCTTCCCATTAAGAATTTAGCCACCACTATCATATTTGGGGAGATTACTTTAGCTGATTATAGCCAAAACTTTGGAGAGCAATGGGCCCTGAGGGAACTGGATGGGATGGGTATAATTTGGTGGAAGGGAAAAAGGAGAGAACACTCTGGAACAAGCCATCTGTGCAGAAAGACAGTCCTGGGTGGACATGAGAGTAATTCTCATCTACCCAGTCCCTTCTATTCTCTCTCTTTATATGGCAAAACGACAGTCTGGCTGCCAAGGCCATTCCCCACTCCCTAGTTAGCTGTGAAGTGGTCACGTTCATACAGCTCCCACAGCAGCACTGGAGGTTTCCTTTGTAGGTACTGGGCAAAAGCTTAGGCTGCAGGGGACTCTGGCCCTTCTCCCTTCCTCAAGAAATAATTTTTAGATCTTAAGATCTCTGCTGAACTACTTCTTGATTTAAAAATTAAAATTAATTTATATGCATGGTATAAATAAGTAAATATGCCCAGAACTTCTAATGAAAAATAACCATCTCTCACCCAATCCCTTCTGATTCCCAGTCCTGTTCCACAGAGACCACCACTTGAAACCATTTCCGGTTTGAGTTCTTTTGCTTATTACCTCAATATTTTAAAGAATGTACTCACACCACTATCTCTAGATTTACAACTTCACACCACATGTATCTATTGACTTTCTGCCACAATCAGTAAGGATTCAGCTCACACCATTGCCCACCTTCTCCTCCTCTTGCCTCATCATTTTTGATACTTAGCTATCTTTAATTCATCTATTGCTTATCTTTGTAATTTTAAATAATAATTCAATTTGCTATCAATTTTCAACACAATCTCTTGACTCCACAGTTGTAAACTAAGGATATTAACATCCCTACCCTGACTTCCACCTCACCTTTCTCTTCCACATCCCATCTATTGACAGCTACCTCTTTGCTTGTTCATTTTCAAAGCTGATACAATTTCTATTCTGTTCTGTATTCATAATTGTGTGTCTCATACTTTTTAAATGTAGGTTTCTCAACTGTAGTGGTTTCAAAAGCAGGACACTAGGGCAGGGACAATTTGCAATTGTTGTTTCAGTTTAGACGGACATTTTGATGTCATCATTTGGATGCAGCTTCATCAAAGTGTAAAAATTCCCTATTTTTTAAAACAAAAATTAGAAATATATGCAATAGTTTTCCCTAAGCCTCACTCCACCCCTGGGCCTAAGAGGGTGGGAATGGGGTGAGAGTATCTATGACGTGCATTGCTTGATTTTAAGAAGACAAATGCATAGAGATGTGCACATTAGGCCATCTTAAAAATGTTGTGTACCTTCTGTCCTCCCCTATACTCATTTTGTCAAGACCTATATCCAGAGGAAAATATTGGAAAACTCAATTATCTCCTGAATTTGGGACAGGCTAGGCAGCCAATCTAAATAAGAATAAGAGCAAAACCTCACAAGAGACTATGTCTAGCAATGTAAATAGCCCTGCAGGGAAATGTTGTAAAATTACAAAGAAAAATGCTTTACAGAAATAAAACCTTGTCTGAAAAAGCTAGTGCTAAATCTCTTCAATAAAATATAAACTGCTAAAATAAAATACTATAATTTCTAGTTTATCTCTGGACTTCTGAGAAAGTTGTAAAAGATTCACTGTTCTCTTGTTACACATACCAGCCCATCATCAATTTAAGTGACTTCCCTAAAGCCACAACAAGGGTGCTAGAGGATTGCCACTATAATCCAGTCCCATAAAACTTGAAAATTAGTATAAGGCAAAACTCACTCTTGGATCCTGTAACACAGATTTTAATTCTCAAAAAACAGCACTTCACTGGGGCCAGCCCAGTGGCGTAGTGGTTAAGTTCACACTCTGCTTCAGCGGCCCAGGGTTAGCAGGTTCGAATCCCAGGTGTGGACCAATACATCGCTCATCAAGCCAAGCTGTGGTGGTGTCCCACATACACAAAATAGAGGAAGATGAGCACAGATGTTAGTTCAGGGCCAATCTTCCTCACCAAAAAATAAAATAAAGATGTTTATTTAAAAAAAAATCACTTCACTACATTTTAGTGAATACATAATTCTGTTTCACACCTCCCAAAGTCTGTATTCTGGTAAGGCTTCAGAGTTTTTGACAATTCATTAATTCAACTGCCCTCCTACAATGTTCAGTGCTGTATTAGACAAAAATTTAGTTGCTCCTCAGAAATGAAGAGTGGACACTCCCTTGTGAAGACATCCATCTGCACATGAGTTGCCAGGGTATTTTTGAAAAAGAGCAGAAGACAAAAAAGATTTTAAAAAAGAGTGCAGTAGTTAGAAAAAAATTTGTTTCATTTGGGATTGACTTCTAGGTGAACATTTGAGGCTTTAAATTTAAGATCTCTCAAACAAGCCTGCTGCTGCTTCTGCTTACTCTTAAAAACAAAAACTCCTGCCCAAATCTCAGGTGAATTAAGAGCACTTTGGCTGGCCAAGTCAGCTTCAGAGCAAAATTGAGTTTTAGATATTGTGTCAAACAAGAATTGCACCGCAGGCAACCTCCATGACAGTCGGGATCTAACACTTAACGCAGAACTCAAATGGGAGACTCTGGAGGGAGGAGATGACACAGACAACTCCAGGAACCTCTACTCCATTCAATTGGACCGGAAATTCACACACAAGAAATAGGGAGCTTCTAGATCAGAAAGGCAGAAACAGGAATGAAGAGGAAATTGCTTTGGAGAAACTAAGGTTCTAGAATGAGCTGATGCATTGACACTGAGCTGCCATCAGGAGGCGATGAAGACATGAGGAGAGAAGAAACATTCATCACATGAGAATGGGATTCATTTTTGCTGGGTTGTGCAGGGGAAGTTGACCATTTGCAGTGAGCTGCTGAGCAAGACTGAGAGGCTGAAGAAGAACCCTGTGGGTGGTCAGGAGCCTTCAGGGAGTATAGCTCCCTCTGGATCTCAGTGATAGTTGACCTCTAGGTCAGTTAAGGTCCATAAAGGAGTAAGGCCAAATGATCTGGGAATTACAGTAAAAGTAATCCTCTTAGTGACCTTATTGAGGTGTGGCATATTAAAGTAAAAAAACGGGGGCAAACAGAAGTCCCTCGTGTTTTAATGTGTTAACCTAATAGGTTAAGCCTTTCACATATGAATGTGGACAACCCGGTAGATGCCCAAGGGACCCAGAAATTCCTCATCCTTTCCTGATGCCACAGCTCAGGATTTTCTTTCCTTCTCAAAAGGCTGCTATGGGAATCTGCTTTTCTTCCACTCTGAGTTAGATGAAATACTTGGGGTTAATTGAATAGGATTATTCTCTGATATGTAAAAGTCTTCTTTCTATCCTCTGTCTTCATAAAATAACCAGAAACTCTTATACTCAAATTAACTCAACATGGATTTGGAGAAAACAGAAGATTGTGTGGACGGAAAATTTATAGGGTTGCCTTTTATTCCATCTTATAAAAACCAGAAAAGATGATTATCTACGCAGCTTCTTGCCACCTAACCACTTGGAGCCCCCATTCTTATCTCTCAACCCTCCAGAAGGAGTACAGAAATAATTTCAGGAAACAACCTGTTTGTAAAATATCCACTATATAGGCTTGTCTTTTGCAAACTTCAGAACTGCCATGTGTGGCTATGGAATGAACAGGCCCAATGGAGTCGTGCAACATGCTGGCCCTGAATACCTTGTATCCCAGGATTCACTTAGCCCTTCATTCAGAAAATATTTTTATTGGGCACCTACTATGTGCCAGGCCAGTTCTAGAAGCTGAGAATACAGCAACACAAATGGCAGAGTCCCTGTATTCGTGGATCTTATTCTTATGGGGTAGGCAGAGACCATAAACAAGTAAACAATAAATATATAACTTCAAGTAGCAGTAAGTGCTCTGAAGAAAAACAAAGGTTAAGGAAATTGGCAGGGGATGGAGGTGGGTGGAGCAGGTCAGTTGTTTTAGAGAAGATGAGCCGGTAAGATTTTCCAAGCGGTTATAGCTGAATGAACCCCTGAATCATGTGAAAGAGCAAGCCAAAAGGAGCATGAATTATATTAGAAGTATGATGGAAAGCCTTTGTAAGGCTTTGATCAGGGGAGTGAAATGACTGATGATGTTTTTTAAAGATCACTCTGGCTGCTGTAAGAATAGACTTTAGAGGGACAAGAGAGGATGCAGGGAGACCAGTGAGAGATGATGATGGCTCAGGCAAATGTGACTAAGTGAAGGTGATACATGGTCAGAGTCAGCATATAAAATAAAGTGTATGGCTCATTGACTGGATGGAGGAAAAAGGGGAAACAAGTATGTCTTTCAAGTGTTTTGCCTAAGCAATTAGTTGGAAAGAAGTACCATATACTTAGTGGAGAATACTGGAAGAGGATCAAGTTTTGCGGGGGGGGGAGTGGTAATAAAGAGTTTTGATTAGTTCATTTTAAGTTTGAGATGCCCATTAGATATCCAAATAGAGATGTCAAAAGGCAGTTGGATGTTCAAATCTGGAGGTTGAAGTAAAAGTTAGAACTGACTGAAGATACAAATTTGGAGGTCATCAACCATGTGTAAGATACCACATATCAGAACAAAGTTTTCTACTCTATCTACTTGTCCAGTAAAGCTTTGCATTCTATTTACTTTCCTACTGGAAAAAGGTACCCAAGAGAAGTTTACAGGCTTTCTTCAAAGAGTAGAAAATTTACCAGTGGTTGAAGACCCTCCGAAAGCCTTCTTTTGAGGAACCACCTAGGGCTTGTTCCAACTGACTCTGCTTTGTTGAGAAGAAGTAGGAAGCTGCTTAAGCTCCTGATCTGTACGTGATTTTAGAAATGCATTTGAGAGAAAAGCCCTCTACTCACCCGCTTACAGTCCCCATAGCTCCCATCTGGCCACACTTAAAGCTATGACTCACATGAGCGCTCACCGGTGCTGTGATTCCTTATGAGAAAGTCAAATGGCTTCATTTGCCCTCCTTTTCATTTTCCATTTCGTATCCAAACAGAGGGTAGATTTATTGAAAGGATTCAGAGATCTTGCACAGAAACCACAGGCAGAAATAACTCAAGACTCAAGAAGGGCTTGGAACCAGGAAGAGGGAAGTCATTAAGACTGTCTATCCCTCCTTTCTGTTTTTATGTTTTTGCTTTTTCCTCCTTCTCAGGACAGGTACTTTCTCTATTTTCTTGTCCACATGGAGGCATACGGCCACCCTACAGGTAAACCCAAGTTCACATGTGTAATAGACTACATCATTGGTTTTGCTTCTTCTGACCACCCACCACCCACCCCTCAGGCCTCATTTCTATGCCATGTGCCATATGACTGCAGTTCCACCAAAGGGAAGAGTGTATTTAGCTACGTCTTAACATTGGGTTCAACCGTTGACTTTTTAGGTCAACAGAAAGAGGCAGAAGTGAAAGTATGCCAGTTCCAAACCTAGGCTCTGAAGGCCTGCTGCATTTCCACGTATACCCTTGTGCTCTGCCATTGCCATGTGTCCTAGTTCACTCAGGCTGCTATATCAAAATACCATAAACTGGGTAGCTTATAACCAACACAAATTTATTTCTTACAGTTCTGGAGACTGGGAAGTCCAAGATCAAGCACTGGCAGATTCAGTGTCTGGTGAGAGCCCGCTTCCTGGTTCAAAGATGGTGTCTTTCTTCTATGTCGTCACATGGTGGAAGGGGCAAGGGATCTGTCTGAGATCTCTTTAATAAGGACATTAATCTCATTCATGAGGGCTCCACCCTCATAACCTAATCACTTCCCAAAGGCCCACCTCCTAGTACCATCACCTTGGGGTTTAGGATTGCAACATATGAATTTGGGGAGGGACACAAACATTTCAAACCTTAGCACATGAGAACATGCCCGGCCTAGGCTATTGGTTCTGGGATGAGGATAAAAGGCATATGGAGAGAAGCTGCTCAGCAGGGCCCGGGCTGGATCGGCCAAACCCCTGGCAAGCACAGATGCATGAGCATAAATAAATGCTGGTGGTTGTATGACTGTGGGATTTGTGGTTGTTTGTTAGGCAGCATTATTGTTGCAAGAGTTAACTGATACATGTTCCAGTTATAGTTACTCACAGAGACCAACTGTGTCTTAATCCCAACTTCACTTTCTGAGGAGAGAGACTACAGTAGATTCAGTTTGGGTCAAGTCTCAACCTCTATGGCTAGAGGAGGTAGCCAAGGCTATGAGAATAAACATGGCTACTGGGGGCCCACCCTACAGATCAGGAGACAGTTCTCAGATGCAGGTTGGGGGTGGAGGTCACTGTGAGCTCAGCAGGCATCCAAAAGGAGTTTACTTCTATTTCATATACAAAGTGCTCCTTAGAGCAAGAACTGCTTGAAGGGAAAAAATTGTTTCCTGTGAGAAAAATTGTCTCCTGCAAGAAAGTTCTGAATTTCAGAGGCAACGTAACTTTGAAGAAAAAAAAAAAAGGAGGAAAAACCAGCATGTTCTTTAAAAAGGGAAGATGGGGAGCAAGTAGAAATGTTTAAATGCTATTAATCACAGCTGTGGGTAGTATTTGATCAATGGTTCACAAGGAAATCAAGTGTGAAATAGAAGAGATAGTAAGTAGTTTCAGCACTCACTCTTCTGTGAATCCAGAAGCATTGGCTGCTACCAGCCGCTCCATGCAATTGGCCATTAGGTTTGGATCTGAGAAGGGCAAAGGATGGAGATGTCTCTTAATGAAGAAAATGGACCAGAGTGGAAAGGTGAAGTTAAGACAAAATCACAACCATTTCAAATTTAATGAGTACACAGATGATGTTAATCCTTTGCTTGAATGATGAATTTTAAATCAGTTACTACATGGCAAAAAAAAAAAAGGATTATTTAAATTAGCCTCATAGTAACAAGAAAACAAATCGATAAGGTTCTAAGCTGTTTTTGCTTTAAACGGAAGATTTCCTCTAGTCACTCTTTGAGGAGATATGATGAGAATTTATAGACAAGGAACATTCAAATAGAGAGAAATGATTATAATAATGCACATAGTTCCATTTGCATCTAACATTTAAATAACTTTGATTACCGAACCATTTCTCAAAATACTAATATGAGAATGGCAATTACATTTTTCCTTTACATGTCACTTCTGGAGAGGAAATGGCTGATTATGTTTTTACCTATTTGCATAAATACAAGCAAACATCCATATATACATATATTTGAAATATCATTATTATTACACAGACTATGTGCTGAAATTTAAACTGAATAAACATTATATAATAAATCATAGCCAAATGGACTATGAATAGTTATTTGAGTAACTGATAGAATTCTGAAAGCAATGCACCGTACTTGCCAAGAAGCAATGCTTCCTGAATGATTTCATTTGGACGCAATTAATTAATAACAGTCACTAATGATAATGAGTACATTTGGGAGGTACATGGTGTCCCACCAAATATTTGCCAGGCAAGCAGTAAATTTTGAACAAATAATCTAATTTAAAGAGAGAGTTGCAAGAAAATGGAGAAGAAATGGAAAGCTGTTCCAAACACTTTATAAGAAAGCATGTCGAGACCAGAGTCACCCAGCAGCGGCTCTTCACTGAGTCGAGGTTTTAATGAAAAACTGGAGGAACTGGTCTTCAGCCTGTGTTTTCTCCTGGGCAAAAATCCCAGAGGCAAGGCAATTGTAATGACTGCTACCTACTCTGAAGTTGGGTTCATTCCTCATCTCTACCCTAGACCTACTGAATCTGATATCCCAAACTGGACTGAGAATCTGTATTTTTAATAGACTTTCCAGGTGATTCTGTCAGACAACTAGGTTTGGAAACCATTGCTCTCAAGGGAAAAATTAAAAGCTAATGTTGACACATTTGGTACCTCTGTGGTGGCACTACAGCAGGCCTTCAGATTGCTCTGGAAACACAGAGTCAGGAGTCATCTTTTTGGCTTAACACTCCCACACCTTTCCCCTTCCTCCCAGGGATCAAGACTCTCCCTTTCCTTAAACATACAGGAGAAGGTGTTTCTGTCTTTCTACTGTGAGATTTTTTTAATTGCCGAAAAAAATCTCAAGCAAAAATCAGGTCCATGCAATGACATGAATGATTTGGGATTAATCTGGCATAGGGCCCAGACAAATGAACCTCTAAATTGTTTATTCTAGACTGTGATACAAAGAGGAACAACTGACCACAGACATGGTTTCCCTTTAAATGTCTGTTTTAAATCTACATTGGCACCATTCTGCATTTGAAAAAATACACACTACACTTAGTTCATGACTCCTTCATTCTTTGTTTATTAATCTTTCATATTACATAGCCGTAACCACACCAAGTTGCCTAAGTGGGATTATGCTACATGACAAACAGCTAATAAGTGAAAAACTAAAAAGAGCCTCCATCTGTCCACATAGCTTTCTTATGGCCAATCAAGGCAGCACTCGTGCTAAGCCGCGCTCAGAGCCCCACTCCACCTGCATGAGTCCTGGCAGCCTCGACAGCCCGCCATGTGCGCTGTGGCTGTGAGAAGGCTGGCTTTGGTGGAAGCAGCATAACTGAGGGGTGGACAGGGAAAGGCAGGTGGAGAGTCCTGCCCTTCAATGATGCTCTCCTCTGAAGCTCAGGTTGCGATTTGGATGTTTCCCTTAATGTGAATAAAGTCTGAAGAACCTAGACTCAGGGGCCTAATCATCTTTAGATTTCCAACATGGCTGGAAGGATAAAATCTATATCTCCGACCTTCATACACTGTTTTTGAAGGTAACCAAGAACAACTCAGGACACTCCAAAAGGAAGGGAGCTAAAAGAGGAGCCTACAGAGTAGCCACTTTCAGATTTTATGGTGTGATGCAAATAAAATGGAGAGAAGTAGGCATATCATTTAAATATAACACACATATATATACATATACACACAGACATGAACATTTATGTCAATGTGGGGGGCAGGATGCACAATAAGCAAGAGGTTGGGCACAACCCAGGAAGAAAACAAGAAAGGCCAGTGGGCCCAGACCTCCCACAGTCCTGTTTGTATGAGGAATGAGAAGACACTTTTAAAAAGTCTTTCTAAAAAAAAGACAATAAAGTTATACAAACTTGACCCAAGAACACTAGGTCATGTAGGAAGGGAAAGGAGATTTAGGGGCAGTTGTTTGGCTGAGTGCCAGAAAAAGAGCCTGAAATACAAGAAACGAAAAATAAAAGATCTATCAGATGCAGAGCATAAAAAACAGCACTCTTACAGGCTGTATAACAGAATATAGAGGAGTTCAGTGTCCCTTCATATCCCACTTCAGAGGGATGTGGATCTCATCAGAGCAGAGGGATATAGCAGCCTTGGCATGAAGTTGGATCCCCCTCTTTCTGGAATACAGGAGAAGTAGGAGAGAATGATATCTTCTGAGCTCTTCTCTAGGTGACAGGCAACATCACCACAGAGGGAGGGAGAGTGGGCAAGCTGGCAGAGGGGCTAGCTCCTGAGCACATGCAAAACATCTCAGGGGCTTCCTGAATCAGCTGCAGAGATCTGAGAACCATTTGAGTTTCCACAATGACAGGTGGGATAAGAGCTAGAAAAATACTTTTTTTCTCTCTTACATTATGACCCCATGTAACTTCCAGGATGGCATGGCCCAGGGAAATAGGAGTCATCCCACTTAAAAAAGAATGTGACGATGTGATCAAAGAGGACTCATGTCTTGAACTAGCATGTGGCGTTATAAATGGACAAAAGGAGACCTGTTATTTGTGAGTGTGTACATACATATACACATGCATACACACGTATGTATTATGGCTGCATTCATGTGTATGTAAGTGTATTCCATATACTCTTACACACACCTTTTTGGCAGAAATGACAGATTTTGCTGATGTGGTGGTGGATGGTGATGCCATTTATTGAGATGGAGAAACCAGGAGAGGAGTCAGACTGGGTCAATGGGGAGCTGTATACAAGAGTTTAGTTCAGGTCACGTTCTGTTTGAGATGAAAATGCCAGGTAGGCAGTGGACAACCCATGTGGCGTTCAGAGGAGGGGTTGGGTGGAGATGTCAAATTGGGTGTCATCAGCATTTAAAGTTGTGACCCTAGATGAGCTTTCCTAGGAGGAGAGTCTAGATGGGAAAAACAGGCATCTCAGAATTGAGCCCAGAGACTCCAATTTTGTGGCCGGACAGAGGAAGTGGAAGAATGAGAAACTAAGATTTATGTTTAACTCAGTGGAATTTCATAGAATTGTGATTCTCCAATTCTAAATCTTAGGATACTCTGTGGGCAAAGGGTTTTATGATCAAATCAGTGTGGGATGTGCCGCACACATAGTTCCCCCTGAGATCTTCAGAGTACCAGAGTAACATCTGCGGATGAAAGATTCGGAGATATCTTACAAGGAAAAGCTTGATTTAATTTTAACAGAGAATTTCCTAAGTCAGGGGTTCTCAAAATGTGGTCCCCAGACTAGCAACCTGAGCACCACTGGAGAACTTGTCAGAAATGTAAATTCTCAGCCCCACCCAGACCTATAGAATTAGAGGCCCTGGAGGTGGAACCCTGCAGTCTGTCACCACAGGCCCACCACTGTGACTCTGATGTGTGGTTTGAGGACCACAGTCCTAAACACTGACCCTTTTCTCTTTTTTTGGTAAATAACAGTGTTTTCCAAAGTGATTTACTTAGAAAAGAGTGACTGCAAGCTCTAGCTTTTAGAGTCTTAGTTTAACAGACCTTAATGTGAGGAATCACTATTGAGGATTAAATCTAACAGCTCACCATTTACTTGCTTGTTGCTAAATCAATATGCCATGAAATATTTTTATCAACAAAAAAGGCTTTATTTGCCAAGAAGCAATACTTGAGTATATGCTAGTTTACGATGCATTTAAAAATATGTTTTCACATAAAAAAAAAAAAAAAAACGGTCCCTTTTGCCTTCCTAAACAGGTCGAATTATCTAACTCTGCACTATCCAATATGTTAGCCATTAGCCACATGTAGCTATTTACATTTAAATTGAATAACACTAAATAAATGAAAAATTCAGTTCTTCAGTCACATAAACCACATTTCAAGTACTTGATAGCCACATGTGGCTAGTGGGCAGTGCAGATATAGAACATTTGCTGAACAGCACTGATTTAGACACTGAGTAATCCCTTCCTTTTCTTTGTCATCAACGAATGCCTCACAGTTGAGAGAGGAGAGCAATTGTGATGCATGAGCATGATCCTCATTCCTCCAGACAACATCAGCCTTGCTAGGGAAGACTAGAGAGAGGACAATGAAGAGCACAGGTAAGAAAATCAGTGGTCTAGAAGTTTAAGCTCAAATGTCTCCCTCATTTTTCTGCACAGAGTCTTAGGAATCTCTTACTCCAAATTTATGGAAATCCACTTCCTGCTGCCCTGGAAAACTTCTCCATGCCACCACTTCATGACCTTGTTCATCTACCAAACCTTCACCACCGCCACTGCTACTGGTGTAAATTCTTGCCACCATTGCTAGACACTCTGGCCCTTCAGCACCTTGGAAATCCCTTTCTGTACTTGGGCACCCCCACTCTATGAACCCATGCCTTTTCAAAGTAGATGCCTTCGCCTTGCCAGCCTCCCTTGCAGATTACATATGGCATGTGACCTAGGCTCTACCAATCAGGTGCACCCATGGGAGATTTCAATTTGGAAGAGAGCAACACAATCAGAAAGCAACACCCAGGCACTACATGACAACATGCTGGTGAGGATGGGGGAGAGTGTCAAGAGGAACAGTCAGATTTTAGAGGCAGCAGTGGCCATGGTCTAAAGGCAGTGAGTGCCCCATGCTCAGTGTCAGAAAGCAATATCCCTGTCTTGGCCCAGCAAGGCAGAAGGGCCTCCTCCAGAACAACTCACTGGCATAACTCACATCTTGTTCCTGGCTATAAAATATCCAAGTCCCATTCTCCGGCTTCTTGGGAATCCTGTGAGCTACCTCATACCCTTTGATAAATTCCTTTTCAGCTCAAATTAGCAAGAGTGGGTTCTATTACTTGTAAACAGCATCCACAGCAGAAATTCCTACCCAAGTTGGGAAGAATTCTCTCTATAGAATTTACCCACACACACTGATGATGTGGCTTGTGTCAGACTCTCTGTCAGAGCCTGGGGATGAAAACATTTACAGGACTCGTTCTCAAGGGCCTTAAAATTCAAGGAAATAGAATGATCAACAGACAAATACGAATTTTAAAATATAGTAGATGGCCATAACAAACAAATGTGGCATCATGGGGGCCCAAAGGACAGGGAGGAGAAGGGCAAGTTGCGAAAGTCTTCAAGGAGATGACCCTCGAGCTGAGTTGTAAAAGATGAACAGGTTGTTGACCTGCAGATGGGCAAGAGGACAAAGGCGAAGCAAAGGCATGAGCAAGGAGGCCGGGAGAGTCTTCCCTGCTCTGGGAGGACAGCTGAAGCTGGGTTTGGGTGTGGGGGGAAGGAGTCTTGGCAGCAAGCAAAAAGGCTAGAGAAACCTAATACTAACAAACAGCTAACATTACCGAGGGCTTACTGCGTGCCCTGTTCTAAACAGCTTATCCTGCATTAACTCACTCCTCACCACAACCCCAGGAGGCAGATGGCTCTCTCACCCTTAATTTACAGACAAATATCCTGAGGCAGAGAGGTGAGTGACATGCCCGAGATCACACACACCGAGGGAACAGCAGGGAGGGAATTTTACCCTATGATCAAGCTCCAGAGTCCACCCTCTTTACCACTGCACGCTGCTACAGTCAGGTGCGTGCCGGTCCAGAGAGGACTTTAAATCCCATTCTAAGGAGCTTGGACTTGACTCTCCAGCAGCACTGAAAGATTTTAAGTGGATGAGTGGAGGGATCAGACTTCTGTTTTAGGACAAATGCAAAGTGTTTAGAGGGCAGAGGGCAGAATGAGGGTGGGTGACTAAGCAGGAAGACCTGACTCCACTGCCCACACCCACACATACATAGACACATACACACACACACAAACACACACACACACCTCTCCTCCTGGGGCCTGCCACACAAGCTAGGATAACAAAAAAGGAAGCTTTTGGGGACATGATTCAAAATGAAGGAAGAAACAGCAACTTTTAGCAGAATATCTAGAAACAGACCTGTGTTGGATCCATAGCTCCCAACTTAACAGCTTTGTCACCCTGGGCAAATTAACCTCTTTAAGCTTCAGTTTTTCTATAGAAGCGGAGAAACAGAATGAAAATCCCTATTCCAAAATGGAGCAGAGTCAGATATGTTTCCAGAATTCAGATTTTCTGGATGATAGCACAGTAGCATGTTGCCCGTACCATATATTTTGTAACACACCCAGCAAAGCCTGACGCAGCCTCCTAAATCAAATCCACTAATATTTCTGCAGCAAAACATATGAATATTCACACTAAGTGGGATAAATCAAAACTATAAATAGCCTCACAGAAGTTCAAGTTATGTTTTTCTGTCAAAAGATTTCAGGTCAGTTTCACATTCTAATGAGTTACAAAAAACCTGAGATTTTCAAAGCTGTTGGGGTTTCAAAACTGCAGATAAGGGATCATGTCCCCTTATAACATTATTTGCTTCAGAGTTGTAAGAATTAAATGAGGTGATGCATATAAAGCACTTAGAATGTGATATTCCTCCCTACTGACAACAAATGTGACCCAGTATCCCAGTCAAAGAGCCCAGGAGCCCCAACTCTGCTGTCACTGAGGCCCGAAAGCTGTAGTCGTCTTCAGCAGCCCCCTTTTGGATCATGAATTCTAATCTTTATGGTCTGTGACCCCTACCACCAATCATAATGCCCACTTCACCATTTTTCTTGGGAATCCTAGCAAGTCTTCATACAAAAAGTCCCCAAGTTCCTAAGGTGGGTACTATAGACCAGACCAGCCTTCCCCACCTCCATGCATAGACCCATCTGCAGGGCCATCCTGGGAGGCCTGAAGCTGGGGTGAATCACACCATGGGGGGCCTTCCCCCACATCCACAATATTTTTGAAGACAAAATATTGTTCAAATCAGCAAAAGTGATCAAAAAGTTTAAAAGATGGAAAAGAAATACCAAGAGAACCACATAAAACGTCAGCGAGGCAATGGTCAGCGAGGTAACATTTATTGACTCTGTACCATGGACCCGTCACGGTCCTGCTGGGCCACCTGCCCCACTCCAAAGACAGCACAGTGTCTGCCTCTTCGAGAACTCCATTCTCGATCAGAGTTTTGCTAATTCATCATCACCGTCACCATCATCCTCCTTCCATGATATAGTGCTTTACAATTTACTTAGGACTCTTACTTACATCACCTTGTTTCTGCCTCACAGCCACATGGGGTTGTTCTCATTAAATTATCTTACAAGTGAGGAAACCGAAGCTCTGGGAAGTCTGGTAGCAGGTACCTACATCTTCATCCTTCTCTTCTACCGGGCACTTCCTCCTCAACCAGCCGGCCTTCTCACAGCAGACAATATCCATAAAATGCTGGTTGTTCCAGTCAGTGGAGGCCCTGGAGACAAAACCCATCAAGCAATGCAGATCAGGGCCTACCACACCCACAGACCAAGCCGCCAAGGCCATTTTGTGTGTTTGCCTGGGCCGACTCAGGAGGCCTCCCTGGACCAGGATCAGGCCTGACAGGCAGAAGGAGAGCAGACCGCCTGGCACAAAGAAGAGAAGAAATGCTGCGTACTTGCATTTCCATCGTCATGACTAAGAAGAGCGGTTCCCAAACCTTGACTGAGCATCAGACCCCCCTTAGGAGATTTTTAAAATACAGATTTCCAGGCCCCATCCCCAGAGACTCTGAGACCATAGATGTGAGGGAAAGGCTAGGAATCTGTACTTTATTGCGCTCCCCAGATGATTCTGACACAAAGGCAGTCTTGGGAACCATTGACCTAGAAAATTGGGAAACACAAATTACAGAAAAATCACTTTAAATATACCAAATTCTAATTTCTGGCAACAATAAAATCTGTGGCCACACTGGGGACAAAAAGGAAATGACCTTGAAATATTAACACAAACAGCTATAATAACTATTCACTTTGGACAACCTTTATAAAAATGACATGGAGACTGCAAGGGAAGCACAAAATTGTAAAACACGAAGCCTGAAATGAGGCGGCGTGACAAATGAACACTGGGTATCTAGAAGATGTTTTCAGGCAGATTTGTACGAAGGCCCATTGCTGGTTCTTCACCTTGCTCTCTCCTCTAGCTCCCCACTGCCCTGCCCCTACACTCCCCAAGTGGAAGCTGCCTTCAGTTGCGGGATGACACTTCAGAAATCAAATGGAAACTGAAAAATTACTTCTCTGGTTAGCTTCTGTGTGGCAATATGTTGACTGCCTCTATTCAGCCCTGAGCAACTACCAGGAAAACCAAAAAGAGGGCAAGAGCTCTATTCATCTAATTACGTCAGCAGAAGAAAAATGTGTTAATTAACTGACCTTAATAATTCATACATATCTGAACCGAGGGATCATTAGACTTGCGCACGAGGCCTGTCGTCTGAATAAGGGATCATCTCAGTGATCTCAGGGACAGCCTCATTTTGGAGAGGTGATCTATTTTTGTTTTCTCAAGAACAAATCAACCACCTCCAAAGTGATTGAAGAACCTTTCTACAAATTATGGGTTTGCTATAATACCTTGATTCCTCCAATTTCCTCAGCCCCTCCCAGGGATGTGAAATATTTTTAGAATCACAACAGCCTAACACATTAATTGGATTTCATTATGCTGGCTGCTGATTGGAACATTATACAGTAAAGGGGAATGTGGCTGTGTGTTTCCTCTACAGACTTCCAAATCAGAAAGAGGAGGGACAACGAGGCTTGCTTTTTTGGGGAGTTAATAGAATCATTCAAATCACAGTTCCCTATCAAATATGCTACTGCAGAAACCGGCCAAGAAATTAGTTCAACAGCCCTCAGCTTTTGAAGTCAGTCTAAGAAAGAGAAAGGATGCTGGTAATTTCAATCTCAAAGATAGTGAGACCCCCAAGCAGGCATACTGTTTACATTTGCCTTCCTGGGGTCTTAGCAGGGGGAGGTGGAGACCCATTTTAAGTGCACAGAGAGGAAGGGGAAATGAATCATGCTGTATTTGCAATTGGGACAAAGTTATTTTCCAAAAGCATTTATTAAACAATGATGCAGGTATATAAACAGAGGGGCATACAGATGGAGGCTGGGAGTCTCTTCTGCATAGGACAAACAGGAACTGTGAACAAAGGACAGCAGGAGGTTCTCCAGCAGGTCAGCAAGACATGGTGGTGATGACAAAGATGCATCTGGCCGTGGGGGCAGGGGAAGAACACCTGCCTCTGGCAGCAGCTCCAGCCCACCAGGCCAAGGCCATCACGGCAGTGTGCTTGCCACAGCTGAGCCCCAAAGCCAGCAGAAGAGCCAGGGGGACACCTGCCTCACCAGCAAAGGGGACCTTGCCAGAAGCCCAGTTGGAGGTGGGAATAGGCTGAGAGGACTGCCAACACACAGGACCCCATCTATGGGTTTGGGTGTGATGGTTGACTTGTGTGCCCCCCCCAAAACTCATATGTTGAAGTCCTAACTCCCAATGCCTCAGAAAGTGACCTTTTTTGGAAATAGGGTTGTTGCAAATGTAGTTAGTTAAGATGAGGTCATACTGGAGTTGGTCATACCCCTACTCCAATATGGCTGGGGTCTGTATAAAAAGAACACCATGTGAAGAGATAGACATACACACCAGAAGAATGTCATGTGAAGATTGGAGTTACGCTGCTTATAAGCCAGGGAACTAGCAGAAGCTAGTAGAGAGATCTGGAACAGATCTTTCCCCAGTGCCTTCAGAGAGAGCATGGCCCTGCTGAAACCTTGATGTCAGACTTCTGGTCTCTAGAACTGTGGAATAATCAATTTCTGTTGTTCAAATCCACCCAGTTTGTGGCACTTTGTCACGGCTGCCCTAGGAAACTAGAACCCTGGGACAAGGAAGAACATTTGAGCTGGGGGGAGAGAACTCAATTCCTGCCACTGGAATCCAGCTGCCATGCTCCAAAGCCCAGTTCTGTGACCTTAGACAACTGGCTAGATCTTCAAGCCTATTCCTCCATCCAGAAAATAGTGTTGCTTAGATAATGCATGTCTGTAGGGTTGTTAACGAAGATTAAATGAGATGAAGTTGGTCACGCAGTAAGCAGTCAAAAAATGTGAGTTCCCTCCTGTTCAGGGGCTGTGGAATCCAATTAGCAAAGTGTGGGCAACAGTGAACATCCATCTGCAATCTTTTCCCTCCTAGGTTTTACTTTGTATACCCAATGAATTGTGATACACATTTTCTACCGTGACAGCTAAAATTATTTATCAGAATGGCTGATTCACAAACATCACAATTCTCCTCAAATCCTTCTTTCCATATCACTGCTTCACTAAATCACTCCCAGCTTGCAAATCCTCCACTGGCCCCACTCTCCGCACCTTTTGCCCTCTGTGCATCTCCATCCACCTCCACCCACAGCCTTCTTTGCCGGGAAGATGGCTTTTACTCCTTGCCCTTTCTGTTGGCTTCGCCCACCTCCAGCTGTAAATCTTCCTTGCTGTCTAGCTGCTCTGCCTGGAACAATCTCCCACTGTGGGCCCTTAAAGAAATAAGCCCCATCTCATCCTACCGTCTTCTCAAAAACCCATCTACATCCAATGACAGTGAATGGAAATAGGAGGCAGGTTCCCACTCAAACCTAAACATCATCAACTACCTTCTAACCTCAACCCACCCACAGCTGATAAAAATAAGCCATTAAAAAACAGAATGAGTCAGATTAAACCAACCTCTCTTCATTGCACCAGGAGGAGCTCTATCTTCACGCCTTGCACAGAAACACAGCATGTGCAAGACAGGGAGATCTGTGTGGGTGAGAGTTCATGAGAGAAATCTGCTGGGAGGTGGCCAGGGCCCTATTACCTTCCCTGCCCTGCACCAGGGTAGTTGCTGCCAGAGAAAAGGCAGAGGCAGAGGACCCAATAATTCATCTGTAAACCCACAAAAGGAAAGCCAAGTCACACAGGCAGTCCCTCCCCCCCCCACCACTCTAATCACTGGGAGTCAACCCTTTGGGATGTACCCCCACCTATTTTAGAAGCAGCATCCAAGATATGATTTTAATCAAGTGCAGCACTGCACAAATTTGTGGTGAGAGAAGCTCTTCTGCTCTTAACCCAATATCTTGCTATCAATCAACAAGTAGGTAGTAAATTGTTCTTGTTTTTGCCTGCCAGCACCTCTCTATTTCTTTGGCAGAACGATTCCTTTCCTGTTCCATGTGAGTTTCATGATGCCATCAAGCAAAACCACACACACACAGAGTAATAAAATTGACCTCATGCCCCTGGCAATAGTGAGTGGTCTAGGAATGGGCACATGACCTAAGGCGGACCAATCAGAGTCCTGCCATATGTAGACATACACAAGGGTGAGAGAAGTGGCTTTTCCCCCTGGGGTTGCTAAACAGGATGCATGTTTCCATGAGGCTTTCATTAGCTATCTTCCTCACCGCATTAAGCGCCCGTCTGCAGGAGGAGGCCAACCACAGAGGGAAGGTAGAGGTGAGAAATTGACAGAGGCACACACAAAGCCCTAGCAGCATCATTTGAGCCCCTGGATCCAGCCAAGCTTAAGCCATGTTCACTTCCCACCCTACTCCCTGGCTTCCTGGTTGCAGGAGCCCTTTTGTTATTTAACCCAATTGAAGTTGGAGTCTTAGCACTTGCAACCAGAACTGATATTTTGCTAATTTGTACCTGTATGACAGTGTCTAGGGTCAGCATCTGTCCTGATTATGTTACTGGTTGTTCAATATTTTGATAATCACCACTGCTTTCAGCAAAAAAAATGTCCCGACTCAACAGAGTGGGTGGTTAGCAGTGCTCTCAGGACTGTGGGGCAGCAGCCTCCACCACTCTAGGATGTGGCTGCCTCCCCCACTCCCACCTGAACAGGAGGATGAGATGATGCCTGAGGACACTCTTCTCGTTGCTGAGGCATGAAGAGGAGACCTGCAGGGGCAGAATTAAGCTCTTTACTCTTTACTCTTCATAATCATGACACAGTCCTGGCTAGAGGCCACAAGAAAGAATGCAAGACCACACAGGTGTGTGCCATAAGGAGGAGACTGGAGGACTGCCTGAGAAGAGCCAAGTCAAGGATAATGAAAAATAATGTTCAGAGGAGTGAGTCTCAGACAAAGAGCAGACGCTCTGCCTGGGAAAAGGCACTGCCCATATAAAAACAAGTACAATTTCTCCTTTCTAGGAGGGCTGAGATATGAGGGGAGGATTTCAGAGCAACCCATGGGCTATGGACTGAATCGTGTGCCCCAAAATTCATATATTGAAGCCCTAACCCCCCAATATGATAGTATTTGGAGACTGGGCCTTTGAGAGGTAATTAATTTTAGATAAGATCATGAGGGTGGAGCCCTCATGATGGGATTAGTGCCCTTATAAGAAGAAACACCAGAAAGCTCATTTCATGTCTTTCTCTCTCTCCCCTTTCCATGTGAGGACCCAGCAAAAAGGTGGCTATCAACAAGCCAGGAAGAGAGCTCTCACCAGAACCCAACCATGCTGACACCTTGATCTTGGGTTTCTAGCCTCCAGAACTGTGAGAAAATTTCTGTTGCTTAAGCCACCTGACCTATGGTATTTTGTTATGGCAGCCTGAACAGATTAAGACAGCATGAAACTAAGAACCTGGCTGACTACACGGGGATTCTGGAAGGAATGAAGCAACTGATAATGTTGGGAAGATAAGCCGAGAAGATGGTTCACCCCTTCAGCCATGCAAGTGAGAGGAGAGGTACCCACAGAGAATTTTCCTGAATGACCCCAGGCTGTCCCAGCTTCTGCCAGCAAATGATGTCCTATTAATACTTAAAGCCAAATTTGTGTTGATTCTGTGGCATCTTCCCCATCAGGCAGGAATTCCACCCCATGAAGAGCTTCTAGAACTCCTCAGGAGGAGTCTGCAAAAGCTACCTCACAATTTCTCACGCGTCAGTCAGAGCTATCCCTCGACATGCAGAGTTGTCTCTAAACACCAGCCTCTGCCACTCCACCTTTCCCCTGGCCCCTGCGTAGCCTTGCCACCATCCTGCTGACCTCGCTCCTCCAAGTGCCTCGGCAGCTCAGAGGCCGTCTCCATCAAGGATACGGGACAAGAGTGGCCTCTCTGTGGGTAACATTCAGTTGCTGAGCCTCATAAGCCCTAAAGTGTTACAGGCCTTGGGCCTTGATTCACTTAATCTCACTCAAAACCCTGAATTTTTCCTAACACAAAATCCTGAATCTTAGGAAGAAGAAGTGAGTGTCTATCCCATGACATTTTATGCAAATCATCCATCCCCTCCCTGGATTTTACACACCAAAGGAGACCTTGGCTCTTCCAAGTCAGACAGAAAGTTCCCTCACCTGTTTACCCAGAGCAGGGGCCAGCTTGTGTTATATTAGCAAACTAAGAGGACCCACTCTACTGACTCTTCAATTAAACGTCTGGTCCCATGTATTTCCACTAAGATTATAGCTGTCAGTTTCTCTCAAAAAAGAAAAAATATTAGGCTCAGGGAAAGCACTCCATGAGGCACCTTTTATTTTACAAGTGGAGGCAAACAGATGCATGAGGGGGAGGATTGTCCCTCCATATGCCAGATATAGCTGCATCTCTGTTCTAGTCCATCTTTTCTGACACCGATCCAGAGTTACCAATCTGGTCTCGGCTATGTTGAGACCTATTGATTAAATTTCCATTCAGGTAATTAAGAGAGAAGAGGTGAGGGGAGGTGGGGAAGTGGGGGAACTTGGCAGATCACAGCGAGGATGTTAACGGCGACCAGTTACCCGGAGAGTGTGTGAGAGAGACTGACTTTGATGGACCCCTCCCCAGTAGGCTCCTCCCTGCACTAAAGAGTCTGCCAAAGGTCTGTGAAGTTCTGAGAAATAGGACATTTAGGGGGCTCATCTCATTTCCACACTCTGAGAGGCCCTTAGCCAGTCATCCCTGCAAGGAAGGAAGACAGTCAACAACAGGGGGGATTTGCAATCTTTCAGGAGAATGGAAGACTCATGCATTCTTTCCTCCAGGCCCAGCGAGGAAAGTTGAGAAGTTCCCCTATCTCATGCCTCAGCCCATCCTGTTACCTCCCTGAGAGCTTGTGTGTGTTTGTTTTCCAGCCTCCAGGAACATCTGCCTGGGGCTTCGCAGAGCTGCCTGGCTCTGGCTCTTACTTAATTTACGGTTTTGCTGCCATCATCAGGAAGGCTCTGGGCAAAAGCAATGGCAATTCAATGACAAAGTAGACGAGAAGGCCCAGGGGTCTTTGGAAATTTTGCTTTGTAGGGGGAAACACGGAAAGCAGAAGCATATCCAGGGGAGGCATTTTACCTCTGTTAATCCCCAAAGCATCTTTACAAAGAAAAATTAAAGGCCAATTTAGACTAGCATTAAGTAAGGGATATTACAAATGGAAAGTGTTATGGGTCTGCTAGGAAAATGAACATTTGGAAGTTACTGAGAAAAGCCAGTCTGAGATCCGTATACTGTGTGCTCTGGATAAAGACTGAATTATCTGGCAGATACCACTAGGATTGAAGAAATTATAAATTGACATTGGGGCAAAAATATCCTAAGAGAAATAAACCTCAAAGTTGTTTTTTATTTTATTGATGAGAAAATAATTCACGTCAATGTGGTAAATAGAACTTGTTACAGCGTGATGGAATGGCCCAGAGTGACAGGTTTGGTTTTGGGGGCATTTATAAAGAGTGAGTCCCCAAAGGTGCCTGGTAGTGGGAGGAGGGCTGTGCAGTGGTCATTTCCTAATCCGACACTTGCCAGGCAGGGTAAGTGGTGGTTCCAGGTGCCATGGAAACTCCATTCATTCTGTCTCTGGGCCTTGTTTGACACCAGCGCCCTTTTCACCTTTGCCAACGCCTCCACCTCCCTCTCTGCTGATGCAAGGTTGCCGCCTCCGCCACCACTGCCATTCTGAAGTCAGTAAACAGTCTTGGATGTTGGACCATCTCAAACACAAAAGCTGAATTAATAAACATGCCCCTTTCTTCCTGTCATCCTTAACTTCCAACCAGGTCTACTTCTTGGCTTTGTTTCCAGCAATGGCACGTCTGTTCTCTCAATCACCAGACTGAAACCATCAAGTTACTTGTTACTTTCCCTCCACTAACCCTACCCCTGAGGCGCCTGTGTAGTAAAGAATTAACCTTACCCAAAGAAAGGTCTGGCCTTTGCTATTGGCTCCTGGGAAGTGATCTGTAAGCCCTTGAAATATCCTGTCTGATAAGAGTCTCTTTGTTTCCCTGGGGACCCTGTGCCACACCAGATAATCTAACAGTGATTTATGGGACACTAGGTAGGAACTGGGTTAGGAAGGATTTCCCAAAGATGGCCAGAACAATATCTTTTACCCACAAGCTCTTTGGGGCACTGAGCTGACCATGTGAGAGATCCAACTATTCTGAGAAAGCCCAGGTCACATGGAGAGCCACACGTATGTGCTCCTGTTGATAGCATCTGCCCAGGTGACACACAGATGAGTGAAGACACTGCCAATAATTTCAGCCCCCTGCCATCAAGCTTCCTCCAGCCACCTGAGTCTTCTTGGCTGAGGTCCCAGACATTGTGGACCAGAAGAGGACTACTGTGCCCTTCCCAAATTCCTGACCCACAAATTATGTGAGTGTAATAAAATGGTGGTATTATGCCACTAAGTTTTGGGCCAACTTGTTACCCAGCACCACTAACTGATATACTTTCCTGGCCACCCAGGTCTGGATTCCCATTCCCTGGACTCCCTTGGCATCTTGTACCTTTCCCATCCTAACTTTTCATACTGAATTATCATTGCCAGCTCATTCATCTCTACCCCACACCAGATATTAAGTCTGTGAAGTTAGAGACCACATTTACCTTATCTATCTATATCTCCTCAGCACTCTGCACAGTGCCTGGGAAAAGATAGGCAATCAATAATAATTGTCCAACAAATCTCCAATAAAGGAGTGCCACAAAAGCACCTGAAGATTTGCCAAAAGCATCACACAACAGGAAAAAACAGTCCAGAAGATGCACCCAGTGAATCGGATGTATCATTTTCTTGTATGAAGGGAAGCACCTCAGTGAGAGCCTAAGCCCAGTTCCACTGCAAAACCGGCTTTCAGTTCGTGAATTTGTCATGAAAGGAAGGCAAGCTCTGCCCTGGAAGAAAGACCAAGATAGCAGAAAGCCTAAAAGGTCAGGGCTATGGCTCTGGATGGCAAATTATACTGTGAATTTAGACCACAAAGAGACTCAGAGAAAGAAACAACGTCTAGCTGACCTTTTTCTAAGGCCTGAAATTAATTATTAATCATAGAGCCTAACCCAAAACTATTGAGGTGAGAGCTGACTCCTGTTTTCCACAGAAGCCTTTATGGTGCTCAAAGGATCTAGGGAAAAGGGCTGGGGTGTCACAGCAGGGAATGATGAAAGGGTTGGGAAGATTCACTTACTGGATAAAGAAAAATTAAAAGAGGTTAGCAAAGGAGACAAGGTTTTATTCAGAGAAACTAGGTGGAAATGTAAACACTTTAATTCCTTGGCCAAGTAAAAACTTAAAAAAACAAGGAATATTATCTAATCTTATTTCCTAATTCAGAACTAGGTATAATGGATTAGAAGTGTGTTTTGTGGTATGTAAAATAATTATTACTATCAACACAACATTTAAAAAGTCAGATATGGGAGGTTGAGTATTAGAATGATTTCCTTAGAAAGAAACTAGAAATTCAGTAAAAAAAAAAAAAAAAAAACTATTTTGACAGTAAAGAATTACATCTTTTGAGATTTTCCTCTCTTCAGCTCTCTGGGTTTTCTTTCTCAAAAGCACTAATATAAAAAAGAAGTTGTTAATAAAATAACCAATTCTGACAAATGCTGGAGTGACATGCTTGCTAAAAGACATTACAATCAGAGAGGACTGGGGTCTCACAGAGGTTTGGGATGGTTCTTTAAAAAGTGAGGAGGGTCAGAATTTTACTGATTTTTGGAATATGTAAAACTCATACATGATATCAAATTCAACAAGTATAAAAGGGTACAAACACACTTAAGTCTCCTTCTAAGAGTGGTCTTTAAATGTCCAGCTTTATTCTGAAAACCTAAAATCTTCAAATTGCTTTATTTTGGGCCTACTTCAAGAATAGCATTAGGGGTAATTTTCTGTGTTTGTACCAAGAAACACAATCTATTTGATCTATGCGTAGTGTTATTGCAGTCACTTTTTATCTTAATTCAACTCTTCTTAATTAAGCTACTTTCCCTCCTCCCAACGCTTTGAGACTTAGGACCATGGCAAAATCCTACCACCTAGTGGAAAAACTCTCCATTCTTTAAATCCTTTTTGGGATTTAGAATACACTAGCTGTTAGCCATTAGCTACATATGTAGTTCACTTTTAAAACTTTGTTTTAAGGGAATGAGGTGTTAAAATACATTTAATCAATGAAAGATTGTGTAAATCTTGGTCTCAGAGACTTCAGCAATGTTACCACTTCTTAGGGAGACGGTAGCTACTGGGGACGGCAGAGACCTACTTCCGTTGTTAGGACTTTTTTCCATTTTTGTGTCCACTTAGTGTTAATAACATCAAGATATAGGTGCAAGTGGGTGACATCAGGTACAGTTTTAATCTCTTGCACATGTTAAGCATGATAAATTCACATCCATATCTGTCTACGGGAGTCATTCAGACTCTTTTCTCTTCCTTCAAGTCTGTGAAGCAGGGTCCCATTCTTTCAGATTTTGAGGTTGCATTTCACAGTGAATAGACAACAATTCTATGTTTATTCATAGATATGGGTTTTCCAATGCTTTTTTCAGTTTGACTACCCCATCACAGGCAATAGTTTTGAAGGCACAGAACTTGTTGCAGAAATTATGCACTGAGGATCCAACTAAGGCAATAGGGAGGAGAAGGGGAGAAGAGGGGAAAAAGTGATTAATTTTTCTGGGAGACCTCAGTCTCCATTCCAGCACTAAATCAACATGAGTTAACATTGAAAGAAAAATAAGATCTTTGCCCTTTTCCACATTTCCCTCCCACTTCTAGATGGAATCTTGGTTTTTCAGGTTATTCTGTCACTGACCACAGCCCGTGTTGACCCCAGACAGGATAGAAGAAAAGATACCTGTCAATAGGGACACAGGAATAACACACCCAGAAGTCCTAGGTCTTGCCTTTATGTGTTATACCTTGTCTGCTTATCTGTTTAAATATCTCGGTGCTTGCACATATTTCTTGGCATTTGATTCATTCACCTTAGGAATTCTGCACCATGAAATGGAATGTCATATTTCCGCAGATCATCTTCTATTTTCACTTTTCACACTCTAGAAATCATCTACTTCAACTTCCTACCCAATGTATGAATGCCCTGTACGTCTTCCCTTTTCTGCCTGTCTCCTCAGTCAAGGAAAACATTGGCTGTCTTCTATCAAAGACTCCCTCTCTGCCTTTTCACATAGAGCCTTAATTTTTTCTGGATTATCTTGTCTTTATGAGGAGATGAGGTCACAAATATCCTCTTCTCTCTTCAACTCACATCTTCTGACGTCCATGTATTACCACACTCTAAGTCACCAACTTCAGTGTTCACCCACATTCAGAATTTATGTCCTTGCTTCTGGCAAGTCTGAGTCCAAACTGATGTCATCTCTCCCTTCTCATTTTTTTCCATAAAATTTGGTCATTGAATATCCATGTTGATGACTCCTTGACATTCCCATTCCTCAATAGATTTTTAGGATTAATCCAGATTGAGATGTTACCAGGATGAGTTCAATGGAGTGATAGGGTATAAGACAGTTGAAGGCTGGATTAGTCACCCTTTAGGATGTATGCCCAGCTCAGAATAAAACAATCTCTCTGAGACCTATCCCTCAAAAGTTGTGTTTTTACAATATGGCTCCACACCCCAATTCAGCCATATGTGAATGGACCAGAAATAGCCAGTAACCTGGTATAAGCTGGGCCACAGATTCTCCTAGAAATTTGGAATGGGGTTCAAAAAGAGCCAGATTGTTTCTGGAACTGAGAATATATAAACTCTAAAGTTGTCGAGAAGTTATTCCACAGTAAAGCAGAGACTGGTCTGCAGAGAAAGAAGAACAAAGTAGAGACAGAAAACCCTGCAGTCCCAGGGGAAACACACTGAGGAAAAAGCCTGAGTCCCATCAGTCTTCCTTGTCTCTAGTTTTCTTACTTCCTTCTGGTAAAGGATTTCCTTTACTATTTCTTGTAGGGTGGATCTGTTGGAGATGAATTCTTTCAGTTTTTGTAAGTCTGAAAAAGTCTTTATTTCTCTTTTGTTTTTAAAAGTTATTTTTGCTGGGTACAGAATTCTGGGTTGACAGATTCTTTTTAAATTTTAGTACCTTAAAGATGCTCTTTCATGGGGTTCGCCTGGTGGTGTAGCGGTTAAGTTCATGAGCTCCACTTCAGTGGCCCGAGGTTTGCAGGTTTGGATCCTGGGCATGGACAGATGCACCTCTTGTCAAGCCATGCTGTGGCAGCATCCCATATAAAGTGAAGGAAGATGGGCATGGATGTTAGCCCAGGGCCAGTCTTCCTCAGAAAAAAAAGAGGATTGGCAATGGATGTTAGCTCAGGGCTGGTCTTCCTCACACACACACAAAAAAAGATGCTGTTTCATAATCTTTTCACTTACATTGTTTCCAGTGAAAAATCCACTGTCACCCTATCTTTGTTTCTCTATATGTAATGTGTCTTTCTCTTTGGCTACTTCTAAGATTTTCTCTTCATTACTGGTTTTAAACAATTTGATTATGATGTGTTTTCTTCATGTTTCTTGTGTTCAGGTTTCACTGAGCTTCTTGGATCTGTGGATTTTTAGTTTCCATCAAATTTGGAAAATTTTTGGCCTTTATTTCTTCAAAAATGTTTTTCTCCTCTCCTCTGATGACTCCAATTACACAAACATTAGACTGCTGGAGTTGTCCTACAGCTCACTAATGTTCTATTTTTGTTGGTTCTCTTTTCTCTACATGTTTCACTTTAAATAGTTTATTCTGCTATGTCTTCAAATTCACTGATAATTTCTTATGCAATGTCTAATCTGCTGTTTGTACCATCTAGTGCATTTCTCATTTCACACGTTGTAATTTTCATCTCTAGATGCTTTAATTTGGGTCTTTTTATATCTTCCTTGTGTCTAACTCTTTAAACATATGGAATAGAGTTCAAGGCAGTAAACTGAGACAATTGTAGGGCTTACCACTTTTGTTTCTAATCTCTGGAGATAACAGTCCTTCTATGCCTGACACCCATTATCTTGAAACCATAGTGCCATATATTTTATCTGTGTTTGATTGTTGAGGGGGAATGGTAAATCTAGTCACAGTTACTCTGTCCTGAGCAGAAGCAGAAGTCCCTTCTCCCATTTCCTAAGGCCTTGTTGTTCAACGTTTCCTTGGATTTTATATTAACCAATGTTCTTCAAAGAGATTCTCTTTTTTGCCTAAGCAAAAGTATCTGATACATTAAACAAGCAGAACTCATGGGGTTTTATCATTAAAAAAGAAAATATATATATATGGAGAGAGAGAGAGAGAGAGAGAGAGAGAGAGAGAGACTCCTGTACCTTTAAATCTCTCCACTGAGAAGTAAGCATTCTTCTCCTGATCTTCGAAGAAAACTCAGGCCAGACAGTCTGCATAGGGCTACTCATTATTAGCACCCTTCCATGTATACCTCACTTCCTAAAAATGGACAAAAAGAGAGCTGATTGCTGGGGATATTTTATATCTCTTATATAGATCATAGTTTGGCAGCAGAAGTCAGGGAGTCAAAAATCAGAATAAAATAGAATATATAAATGGGTAGCTACAAAGATGAATTTAATATCATAGGCTATAGATCCATAATGTGTTTTTAATTTCTAATCAGTCAGATGGGCTATGAAGAACCACCATATTCACCCACAAAATATCCTTGAGTGTCAGAGGCAGAATCCTAAGCTAAATAAATCTCCAATCTAACTCAATATGGGTGGCCTTTCTTATCTAAGGACAACAATTAAGACCAAAGAATAAGTTGATATGGAGCCAAAGAACATCAAGAAATAGACACAAAATCAATCAAGATTCAACTAAAGGTGAGTGTTATATAAAATAATTGGAAGTAAAACTCTACCTAGGAAACTGATACTGAATGGATGTAGGAAAATCTTGAAAAGAGGCAATTCCAAGTATATTATGTGAGACAATCCAATTATGAGAAAAGAGTGTAGCTATAATTTGGACCATAAGAGTGACTGGGGGTTGGCAAGCCATCTGCTGATAATCTGGGTCTCCTAAGATAAGGCAGCCTAGGGCTGCCTACACATCCATGGCTCCTAGAACACCACAATACATTTTATGCACTTTATTTGCTGAGGAACAAATGAAAATTGGAAGGGATCGAAAGAAAACTAAAAGTAACTATAGAACAGCAGATTTTTTAGGACAATCTAAATGAAATAAGATGAAAAATCTGGTTAAAAAACAGCAAAGGCAAAGAATGAAAGGTGCATGGATGAAATTTAGTCATAAAAACAGTGTACAAATTCCTAATAGAAAGGATGAGAGGACAAGAGCAAGAGGACAGAAGAATTAAACCTGGAGAAACCGTAATACAAGGACTTTCAGGGTTTGGGGCAAATAAACAAAACAAAGGGTTGTAAACTACAGGAACTCAGCCCAGCTTTATGAAGGAGAGAGGACTTGCTAGCTGGGTATTTCTTTTTCGAAAATGCATGTGTCAGGAATTGAGCTGAACACAGCAGAAAACACCAGGAACACACAGACTTTGTTGTCTGCCAACATGATTATAGTCTCTACCCCAGGGCGGTTTCACAAGCCGTCAACCTGTGCAGTTGCACAGGACCCTGTGCTTGATTTAATGCTCTGCTGTCACCACCTTGAAATTCTTAACTTATAAACAAAGGGCCTGCAACTTCATTTTGCACTGGACCCCACAAATTATATAGCTGATGCTGCAATAAACTCAGACTGTAAAGAATTTCACCACTACTGGCAAGATGTCTTTTTTCCCCTACATCTAAAATAACACACAAATCTGGAGAGATAGTGAAGTCAGAACAAGGACAGTCCATTCACCTCTTTTCTCTGCAAGATCCCCTTTATGTCTTACCTGCCAGCTGAGCTTCCCCCAGTCATCCTACCCCAGGACAGCAGCCACAAGGTTAAGGAGGATGTACCTTGACAGCACAAGCTGCGTCCTCAGAGTCCACTAAACAATGGATTCCTCCACAGAGGTCACTGCATGTTGATAAAGTCTTCCTTTGGTCAACTGACATCTCTAATCTTTCCAGGTTAAACAACCTTTTTTTCTTGCAGAATCCACAATCCACCTTTGATGAGTAAAGAGCTACATTTATCAAATAGGAAAGCAAGCCTTCAAGGCCTAGGAGAATAATAGACTTCTTATCCCCAAACAATGTGAATAAGCAGGAAATTGTAGGAAATACACATGTACATAAACACATTCCTATTAGCTACAATTTCTTTATACTTTTATTCAGAAGGCCCTCCTCTGTGCCAGACACTGTCAGGAATTCAGGAACGAATAAGATAGACATAGTTTCTACCCTCATGGTGGTTACAGTCCAGGGGAAAGCTGCCTATGAGCCAGGAGCTATGCTAAGTGCTTCACAAACATGTTATCTCCTTTCAAATAGACCGTGAGGTCAATGATTATCATCCTTATTTTTAGAGAGGAGAGAACTAAGGTAGAGAGAAGTTAAGTTTCCTTCCTAAGGCCACACAACTATCAAGAAGTAGAGCTAAGATTCTAATCCAGTTTGTCTCACTCCAAAGTCTTTCTGGTGCCTGAAAGTATTAGAGTAGGTCTCCTTGAGGTAGTGAATCCAAAAACGTCTTAGATGCTATGTCTGAGAAGCCTGGATATCTGAAGAGTTGTTGAGATGGAGGGATTAGAAAAGGTCTCCCAAACAGAAGGGATACTAAGAACAAAGGCATTGCAGTGGAAATAGCATACTGTGAGTAAGGACCTACAAAGCAGGATTTGGGAACTATTAAAGATTTTTCACCAGGGAGGATATGGATTTACATTTTTAGGAACATTATTCTAATGACCTTGTGGAATGAGAACATGAAAGATACAAACCTGGAGTCTGAGAGACCAGTTAAGAGGCTGTTGTGATCATTCAGACAAAAGGTAAAGATGACGTTAAGTAGGGCACAGATGGTAGGAATAGGGAGGAAGGGATGGATTTGAAAAATGATTTAGAAGGTAAAAATCAAAAGTCCTTTATGATTAATTGGATATGGTAAGTAAGGGAAAGGGAGAAATCAAAGGTGATGCCCAGGTTTCTGGGTTGGGTCATTAGGTAGATGGTGATACCAGGGGATACAAGGAGAAGAGTAAGTTTAGTGAGAAAGGTGGTTCATTTTATACTGCACATGTGGATTTTATCTAAGTCCAGATGTTGAACACACAATTAGTTCTATATCTGAAGAATAGCAGGAAGATGTGGATTGAAGAAATAGATGTGGAAGTCATCTATACATAAATGGCATTTGAAGCCATAAAATGAACTAACCCAGAAATAGCATGTAGAGATAGAAGGGCAGGAACGGCAACACTGAAGAGGCAGGCAGAGCAAGAGGGGCCCTGGAAGAAAATAGACTAGAAACCTAGCAATACAGAAGAACCCAGGAGAGTGCTGACTCAGAGATCAAGGGAGCGGAGAGTTTCATGAAGGGAATGATCAACAATGTCAAATGCAACAAAAAGATCCATTAAGAAAAAGTTTGAGAAAGAGTCATTGGATCTAGCAATGAGGTCATCAGTTAAAACCTTAGCAAAGACAGTTTCAATAGACAGGTAGGAGTGGATGTCGGATTGCACAGGCTTTGAGGAATGATGGGAGGTTCAACAATAAGAGATAATGAGTGTAGCCTACCATTTGAGAAGTCCAGACAGGAAGGAGAGTAAGAAAAAAGATAGTAGCTAGAGGAGGTAATGGGAGACAGACTTACAAGGATGGGAGAGTCTTACATGGGTATCAACAGAAAAAGAAGGAGCTAGTGGAGAAGGACAGATCGACTAGAGAGAACTTGGTCCCAGGAAAAGAGATTGGGACCAAGGATAGAAGGCAAGTCACCTTGATCCGAGTCTTGAGAAAAGGTCATAGCTGGGGTGAGGTTGTACGTGGGTCTAAAGAGAGAGAAGGTGGACATCCAGAGAAACCCTCACAAGGCTTTCAATATTCTCTCTGAAGGTAGGGTGACCAACCTTCCCAGTTTGCCGGGGACTGAGGGCTTTTCCAGCACAGTTGGTCAGCCTATTGTCTGCTCAGGGAAATGACTTCCGTCCCCTGAATATTTCCAGCTCTTCTCTGAGCCAAAAAATTGGGCACCCAACCATGCCTTATTTCTTGTTTTGCCATTGTGTGGTAATCTTGTCTCTGCACTTAGGGGTAAGCTCCATGAGGGAAGCATGTCTGCATGGTGAAAAGACACTAGAGCTTAATAATTCCTATTATAAATTTCTATTTATAGGAATTCCTAATTCCTAAAATAAATTCCTATTACTTCATGGGAAGATATTTCTCAAAGAAGGCCTGACAAAGGTTACCTTGTGCAGACCTTCCTAAAAGTGGGATCAGAGAGGCCCCTTCCAGGGAATTTCCCAAAATCCGAAAGAACAATCAGCCCCTCACTAGAGCCAGCAGAAAACTTGTCCTTAGCTTCAAACCCTGCTCTCACCTTCTTACTGTGAATAAAATAACAGCCACTTTCATTAATCAAGTGCTTACCAAGTGCTAGGCATCATTTTGTTCAATCTCCACAGCAACCTTACGAGGTACATAGTATTCACATGTTATGGATGTGATGACCAAGGCTCAGGAAAGTTAAGTAGCTTAGCCAAGGTCACACAGCTTGTGAGCAGAAGAACCAGATTCAAAGGTACATCCATCAACTCCAAAGCCCATGGTCTTCACCACCATCTAGGTGGCCTTCTAGCCTGGTGGCCAGTTCCCCCAGATGTAACCTCCAGCTGTCCTGTGGCTCTGCAGCCATTCACTCTCCCTCCAGTATCACACACAATGTTTTAACTCTTGCCTTCTTTCTTCCTTTCAAATTGACTTCCTTCTCCTGAAATAACCAACTGCCACCAGGTGTCCCTCGTCTCCTATTAGTGAACACCACTTTGCTCTAAATGCAAATCGGAGGCAATGCAGGCAGGCTGAAAACTCTTCCTAGCTTAATTCAATTACACAAATTCGCATTATTGAGCAATGTGCTACACTCTGAGGATGCCCAAATGAGAAAGTCATACAAAGGGGACAACACAAGTACACAATTACAAGGCAAAATCTGAGAGATTCAAATGAAATTCTAAGCTCAAAGGAGGAACTGATTCCATCAAGTCGATGGGGGAAGCAATTATGAAAGATCCCTTTGTGACATCTACAAGTAAAACGGAAAGAACCTGGGTTTCCTATCATCTGTACTGAATGAAGTTTTAAAAACAAGAGCTAGATTGTACCTCAGAGGCTACCTAATGTCTTTTCCATCATTTTTTCTGAGTCTATAAGAAACTGTTTTTGAGATCCTAAATGGATTTACAGTAATTCAGAAGTTGACTCCAACTCGTCAATATTAAAGAAGTTTGCTATGTTGGGGGAGGGGAAGGATGCAGAATAGAATTCTAATTTAGTCTATTTGTGGCAATATTTAAAGTCATTTTAGGGCATGGAAAATTAGACATCTTTAGCATTTGTGGAGCCATAATTAAACTATTAACTGGTTTTTCAGTTGTTTGGCCTGCTCCATGTGTCCATCAGACAATAAATGCTCTGTGGCAGCAGCACTGCACATTCAGGAAGAATATTCCTGATGGAATAAACTTGTTACAATCCACTTCTTTGAAGATTCATGCATGAATAGTGAATCATGTTTCAAAATTTAGTAAGGGGCATGAGAGTCAGAGGAGGCCAGGAAACAATGAAAAATTAGAATGATAACTTCCTTTCCCATAATCCATTCATTCTTCACCTACTGGGGAAGACATGGAATGTCTCATGTCTTCCTCCACCCAGGAAGACTTCAAATGCTGCAGCCTCACAGGTGGGCTCTAAATTTCACGCCATGGCTGCTTTCTCTGCACTTATTTACCTTCACATCTTACTCCCCACATTCCTGGCCTAAAAGCAAATGTCTACAGAAAAATCTCTAGGTATTTTATTGGCAAAACCAACCTTGAAGGAAAAAAAGAGAAGAAATGAAACAAAAGTAAAAGCTTCCTCGAATTTCTTTCTGACCAATTATGTGACTTCCTGTAGGTCAGTTTGATTTCTCTTAGGTGGTGAGGGAAACTCAGGGGGAACAGATTTTGTCCAAATTAACTCTTGCAAAGACAGAAAACTCAACTAAGTTTAAGACAGGTTTTAATCTCTGCGGTTTTAAAAGTTGCACCACACTTGAGAGAGCCAAGTCACTGCCCATTTCAACTATTTGTTTTGCTTCTCAGGTGCTGAGGATTGAATTAGTCACATGCCTCACTTCGTGGTCCATGACTGTCATTGGTTTCAGTTGATTGTTGAATATTTTGATATCGACTGACTTTATTTTTTTAATCCCACTATCTCTGAAGAGTAGAGTTGTTTCTAAGTCACTTATAACTGTTATTTCAAAGAGGAGGGATATCTGACCATTCCTAGACAATATTCTCAATCCCCAGGGAATATCAATACCTTCCCAGAGGACCTAAAATTGTCTTCAGATGAAAATATTCAAGACAGGAGGTTCCCACTCAAAATGAAGACGAGGTGGATTCTGACGTAATTGGTGTGGGTGGGGCTAGGGCAGGGGTGATTCTAACTTGCAACCAGGCCACTCACTTAGGCAGGGCCCCCGACAGCACTACTTTTCTCAAAAAAAAATCTGAAGTCTGAATCATTTGTATCTTGAGATCAAGATCAAAGACTCAACTTTTTCAACTGATGTGAAAAGACACACTGCTGGACAGTCTACCAGCCTGGCCAGGTCTGTGTGTCTCACATTCCCAGGAAGTCCCCAAGTCATGGTGTCACAAAGCTTCTATTGCAACAATAATTCTTCTCTGCTCTCCAGAAGGCTTTCCTGGGGCAGGAAGTGGGACAACCCCTTGTCTGGCTTCTCCTCAGGTTCCTGACCCTTCAGGGTTCCCAGGTTCTCACTCACACCTATTATCAGAATAGCCCTCAACTGCTCTTCAGAGAAGTTGACAGACCCTTAAACTGGAGCCTAAGCAAAGCACAGCTGAGGTCTGACATGGGAGGGGGAGAGGTGGGAAGAAGGAGGGAGGGGGAATGAAGAGAAAAGTAAGATAGGTGAGGGAGGAAGTGGAGTGTTCTTCTGAACACATGTATGGGTCCTTTGCCAGGAGATTATTAGCATTCCCTGGGGATTAAAAATAATACCCACAAATGATCAGATGGTCCCCCTCTTTAATATACATTAGTGACATAAACAACACAGCCTGAAGGACCTTCTATCAACTTCCCTGTTCTCACCAGCAGCAACACTCTCCCATGTTATGGAGGAAAATCCTGAAAGGGAGGTAAAGGAAATTGTTGAGTGAGGTCAAAGCCACACTCTCACTCAGGACAGAACCAGAATCCAAACCCAAGTTTACTCCGAATCCATTCTCTGTCCAGCCACTCAAACTGTTCATAAGATTCATCACAGCAGCTTTTGAAAAACATGAATTCCCAATCCCACCCCCTGCCTGCTAAATCACAATCTCTGAGAGTAGGGTCTAAGAATCTTTTTTTTTTTTTAAGCCTCCCAGGTGATCCTTCCAGGGGCACATTGGGGAACTGCTGTCTCCTGTTCATAGTTACAGGTCCTTACTGGTTTCTTACACATCTTATTTGCACAACCATTCCACTTTTTTTCTGTTTCCAGTGATTACAATTTATTTGTTCTGTAGAACCAAATAGAAAACAACAAAAAAACATTAAAGAATATTTTTTCAGGCTGAAGAAATCATCTAATCCATTTTTAAGAAACCTAACACGTTCTGTCCTTGCAATCAAAAAAAAATTATATGAAACTAGCACAGCGTCAGACATTTAGCAATTCAACATTAGATCCTTCTGTCTGTTTTCTCTGGCTACTCAAAATTTAAAAGCAAGAAATATGGGGGTGTTAACCAAATCTTTCGGTTCAAGGAACAAAATTTCTTTAACAATTTGTAAATGTCAAGGCCTGCCAGAGTAAGACATTAGGACAGCATATTATCATCAGGTACTGGAAGTATTACTGTTATAAGCAATTGATTTGGATTCATTTGAACAGTTGTACTCATAAAATCTACAGATTTATCAGAATCCTCTCCATTTCCAACCAAAGGTAATGTCCCATATAGCTGCTCCGGCTGGAAAATAATTCGTTACTAACATAATGTATGACATAGATCAGAAGCCTGTTTGGAGAAGGGACCACGTAATAGCCACCTCTTGGATCCTCTGTAGTGTCAGCACAGAGCAGCCCAGCACAGCCCACACTGCTGTGCACAGCACAGCACATATGCTCAATGCCCACTTGTTACATGGAATCAAGTTTGTTCTGAATTGCTCTTTTGTTGCTTTTTTAAAAATGCTGTTCATTTTCACAAAAAGTAGAAGTGTATTTCAGTAATATTTTCTCTATAAAAAAATTTGCTGGGGGACCAGCCCGGTGGGGTAGTGGTTAAGCTCATGTGCTCCGCTTTGGTGGCCCGGGGTTCTCAGGTTTGGATCCCGGGTATGGACCTGTGCACTGCTTATCAAGCCATGCTTTGGCAGGCATCCCACATATAAAGTAGAGGAAGATGAGCACAGATGTTAGCCCAGGGCCAATCTTCCTCACCAAAAAAAAAAAAATTGCTGGGAAACTTTTATCTTCACCAAATAAGTGGACACATGGGTTCCAATAAGAATATTTTCATTTTTTAAAAAAATACACTTCCTGACTCTGTAGAAAGTTCATGATCCTAACACTTTTTCCCCTTTTCACGGCTTCTTTTGGGCAAACATTCAGAGGGGATAGATTACCAGTCTTTTCTGATGATCTATTTCTTTTGTTCATCTTCTACTGAATTTAAATGGGATCCTCATTTTAAGCTGGAATAAAATCATTTTATACACCCTGATGCAGAGAGATCTTGTTTCCATTAAAATTATCTAAGCAATAAAAATGGGTTATAACACAATGGTTGGTGCAATATTTCCCAAGACACCTCAGTTAATCCAAATGACATGCACACCAAAATTCTTCCCTTTTCCACAGACTGTTAGCAAAACAAACAAAAAAGCAATTGTTTTATGTTATTTTTAACCCTCCTGGTTGGCTTTGTTCTTACCCAAGAGCCTTGCTTTGGAGATTGGTGTCCACTGACAGAGTTCTAGCCAGATGTCCCTGGTGTTTTCTTGAGAGGTAAGTATCCTCTGTTCCCTAAATTGCAGCTCAGCAGTCACTCTGAGAAGCTAGGGCCTCCCAGTTCCAGGTTGCTCCACACCCTAACGGCCTCCAGGTGTCAACAGCAGCGTGTGGTGGGCAGGGCTAGGCCAGGCTCACCTGCAGGTGGTTGCCAAGGCAGAACAATTTGAGGGGCTGTAGGAAGGCTCTTTCAGGGTCCTCAAGGTGGAATGGAAAGTGCATGGCATTGAACCTGGGGTCAAGACGTGTGTAATCCTTCCAACATGGCTGGCAACATCAGGACGGGCATGCAGATAGAGCCCATTGCCAAAAAAACAAACAAACACCTCTTAGCCTCTTATGAATATCTACAAAGTCGAAAGAGTGGTGCAAAATATTCTTTTTTTTTCCTATCGGGACAAATTTCAGTTCAGCAGTTTTCTATTTCTTTTTCTACTCCTTTACCTCATGTTAGTGTCCCGGCTCCCTCCTTCCACTGCACCTTGTAGTCAAGTCGTTAGTCCGGGACAGACAGATTCCTGGCTCCATCTCAGATAGGCAAATGTGGATCTTGATGTTCTTCAGACTAGATCATTTGGAAAACAACAAACCTTCCCTCATATGTCGATCACCTCTTGGAACATAGCGTAAGTTATTTGCTAAAAGGCTCTCACCCCACCATCTTTGGCCAGATGAAATCAGGACACTATGGTCTTAAACAGTGCAGCAGAAAATTATTTTGGCCCTAAGTCCCCACCAGTAAGAGGTTTAAGTGGAGTGGGATATTTCCACTATACCACACTTACTACTTTTAACATTAATAATAATTACAATAACAATTAGTATTTACTTCATTTCTGACAGTTTTAGTCCTTCATCACCTCTTTTAATCCTCCCAACAATACTCAGAAATAGATTTTATAATTATCCAATTGTACTGACCAAGAACCAAAGAGGTTCATTTCCTCAAACTCACGGTAAATGGTGGCAACAGGATTCAAACCAGGAAGTTGGGTTCCTGAGCCCTTGTCTCAACAGCCATATTTGAATGTCATGAGATTACATGTAGCTAAAGGGTACAAAGTTTCAGTTACGCAGGATGAATGAGTTCTCAAGACCTAATGTCCAGCATGGTGAGGACAGTTAACAATACTGTAATTGTATCCTTGAAATTTGTTAAGAGGATAGATCTCAAATCTCCTACCACCATCCCCCCAACACACAAATGGTAACTATGTGGAGCTGATGGATATGTTAATTAGCTTAATTGTGGTGCTCATTTAACAATGTCTACACATATGAAAACATCTAGTTGTACACCTTAAATATATACAATTTTTATGTCAATGATATCTCAGTAAAGCTATTTAAGAAGAAATGGATGATGTCATTAAAAAAATTCTCCAAATGTTAGCATTTCCCATAGTTGCTTTAGACACATACATACACATTTTTTTTCTGAACCGTTTTGGAATTGAAGACATGTCCATTTATCCTTAAATGCTTCCATGTATGTTTCCTAAAAATAAGGACAGTCTCTTATATAACCATAATACAATTATTAAAATCAGGAAATTAACCTTCATATAATACTATCATCTAGTCTACAGACCTTATTCAGATTATTCTAATCATTCCAATAGCCTTTGTAACAAATTAAAATCCCTATGTTGGAAAAAGAAAAAACCTACGTGTGGACATGTAGCCAGCCAATATTTTAAAAAGTTTAAAACAGGGTCAATGGAAATTGTTAATCAATGAATCCAACTACCAGGAGCCATGGTAACTGGAGTTCTCCAGGCTGGGGGTGACCATGGCTACATTTAGGCCATACAGGCAGGACACTGCAGATCCCAAAAGATGGACACTTCTTCATGTTGTGAAAATCATAAATTTCTTGGAATAAAGACCATTTATTACTGAGCATGAAATACATCCACTGTGTGGGTAGAAAGAAAAAAAACATAACCAGAGCAAACAGATTCAAGGAAAGAAATGGGTATTTTTAAAAAAGAGTTGTTGGGGACCGCCCGGTGGCGCAGCGGTTTAGTTCGCGCTTGGCAGCCCCAGGTTCTCATGGGTTCGGATCCCGGGCGCCCACGGACGCACTGCTTGTCAGCCATGGTGTGGCGGCGTCCCATATGGAATAGAGGAAGATGGGCACGGATGTTACCCAGGGTCAGTCTTCCTCAGCAAAAAGAGGAGGATTGGCAACGGATGTTAGCTCAGGGCTGGTCTTCCTCACACACACACACACACACACACAAAAGGAGTTGCATCAGCTTCTCTGTGGTTTCTGAAATAATGTTACAACAGATCCCGAGAACAAATTATTTTGCCACACCTCATCAACAGGTCAGTAAGAATTTTTCAGTAAACACAAATTTCAGATTTTTTAAATATTCTGCGTGATATCTACCAATTTTAAGAAAATGAGTATAAATGAGTGCAAAAATGGATAAATAAAACATGTTTGTTAATTATTTAGTGTTATAAAATATGTGTTTGTGTGTGTGTTTAATTTTAGGATAAACCCAAATGTTTTTGATTAACCCAAAATGACAGAACTGCAACACATTCTTCAATAGATTTGCACAATATATTTTTGTTAAATAAAAGATTTTCTAAGACTCATATGCTTTTTAAGCTCATTTATATCACACCATAGCTTATAAACTCTGTGCCTTACCTTTTGTGCTAAAACAAGGCAGGTTCCAAATATTCCAAATATGTGATATCCTACTATAGGCTACAAACCAACCAAATTTCTTCAAAATTGATCAGCAGGATACTGAAGGGTTTGTTTTTTTTTTTTATGAGAAACAAAGCCAACAACACTTATATAATTACATATAACGCTAAATCTCATTTGTTCCCCTTTGTTCCCCACTTGAATGTAAGCTCCTCTGGGGTAGGGTGGTTTGCACCAAGTGAGAGCTCAATATACATTAGTTGAATAAATTGGGCTCTCTCTTTTGACCCCCACCCACCATACACACACGACTACTACTAGCAAATACCAGAAGACAACTATCCTGAAGTCCGCCCATCCTCTGTCCCTGGGGAAATAAGAGTCAAAGTACAATCACCTGAGCAGAATCACTTTTATTGAAAAGTTATCACCTGGTTTCCTTGAACACAAATAATTCAATGCATTCCTTAGGCTTTCGAGGGAGTTTGTAAAGGTGCATGAGGCGCCATGAACCTCACTGGCACAGTGAACTTATTCTGGGGACAGAGCTCCCCTTAAGAGAAATTGTACGGACATAGCCAAATTCTCTTGCTTACTGTTGGTTCTCCTCCATGCCAGCCACCTTTAACTCCATTAAAGCTGAAGGACCCGACCATAAAACGAGCGTGTTTCTGGTGCTATCCCCACAACCCCTTGCCTGGGACTTGTTCCCATCCTTGTAGCAGAAAGTTAGCCCCAGGGCTGGGTTCACTATCTAATCTGTTGCCTGCAGAAATGCACTTGCTCAGTTATTAACTCTGTATACTCGCAGCCAATACTGAGAAGCTCAGGTGTTAGCAGTTGCTCTTGGAAGATCATTTCTTTAGTTCTGTTCAGAGTCCAGTCGGTTGAGTCGCTTTACAATCAGGCTGTTGATCTTCTTAAGATCATCTATGTCCTTTCCCTCAGCTATTAGTCTTCTTGACACATCGTCCATCTTGTTTCCAGTTTGAACTTCAAAATGGAAAACAGACTGTTACACAGGTTTCCAGGGTGTTCCATCAAGACTCGTCAGAGCCCTATGTTGGGTGCTCAGGTGAGCACTGAAAGGCCCCCTTGCTCCAACATCCCACACAGCCCAGAAGCCCCAGAGAGAAATTGCTGAAGACTGACGTTATCTATCAAGTGAGTTATTTTTACAACCTCGTGGTGCTAGACTAAACTACCTTTGGCAGCTCTGCACAGATTTTGGCTGAGAAAGACATCGCTGTGAGCAATGGAAGGAAACCCCAGTGTGTCTGATTGTTACACTGTCTCCTTTGGAGACCCATTCTCAGAAAAGGTTTTCACTCCTCATTTGGGAAATGAGAATTTTTGGGTTCCAGCCTATTTTGACATAGCTCTGCTGGTTCTGAATTACCAGCACATAATGAATGTGTAATAATTCCTCTCAGACCACCCTAAGAGCAGAGAGACAATATTTTCAACATAAACAGAACCCCTGGTAATAGAGTAAGCTAGGGAATGGAACATTCGGAGGTCTGTTTATCAGAGTCAAAATTTCTAAGAAATGCAGCACAAAATCAGTACCTAATACTTGAGTTTCTTGTCATTTCCGTTTCAGACAAGTTTTTTCCAAGGTATCTTTCAGGAACTAATAATGTTGGTAACATGCTATTGGTTTTAGCCAATAAACTAACGTGGGAAGGTAAACTAGATGTTAGAGCTTCACCGTCCAGCCTTGGGACAAATTATTGCCCAGAACTGCTTCTCCCTCATATCTGAAAAATTATGTTGGATGAATTATAGTTCAAGACATGAGAGAAGAGTCTTAATTGAGCTTTGCTGCAGAGCAAGCCAGAGATACCACTTGCTCTGGGGAAAAGTGTGAAAATGAAGTAAATCCAAAACATGTGATGTCCTTTCCCTTCTTGGGAACCTCCTACATTAATCAAATACAGAAGGAAGTAGCAGCCATGTTGGCCTAAGTCTATTCCACAATACACTGGTTGCAAATTACATTCCAAAAAAGAAAAAGGGTTCCATGTGCAAAACAGTTAGAGAAAAATTATATACTAATATTCCTCTTGGAAATTCACAAGAAGAAAAATAACCCCTTGAGCATTACCTAACCCAGCAATTCTCAAACTAATTTGACAAGAGAACCCTTTTTTTTTTCTTAAGGCAATACTTAGTAACATCCCACACATTCTTAATACTTAATAACATCCCACAATATTCTCCTGAGTACACTGTTTAGCCGCTCAAAACTGCTACCCGGGCCAGACAGGCATCCACAGCAATCTGTTCTTGCTGTCCATAATTCCTCTTTAGGACTGAGATTGTGACAAAAACGTAAGACCCAATGGTTTAATAAGAATGTAATCAGTATAAAATAGTTTTATTTCTCTTTCACAAAAATGCTAGAGTTATAAAGAATACACAAGTTCTCGCACTTCAGTTAAAAGGATGCAAATTTGCACTGAATCCCACTGAGAGCAAAAAGCTTTCCTTGTTAAAGACAAGCACAGGTCAAGTTCATTTGCAGGTGCCTGTGCCAACTGTGGTCTTAGGTCGTCTGGAAACTGCAGGAAGCCTTTATTATGACTTCAACATAGCCAGTGGAGGGCAGGGGAGCTCTGGAGCAGATAGGACGGGGTGTGAATCCCAGTTCTACTTCTGATTAGCTGGGTAAACAGAGAGAGGTAACCTCTCTGGGCCTTAGTCTTTCATCAGTAAAACAGAAATATTAGACACTACTGTGAGGGATAGAGTAAGGATTTAAGATAACGAATTCGATGTGTCTGGCACAGAGTAATTGTCCAATAAAAAGACATCCTTCCTTATTCATGTCCTCTTTCTGTTTCTTCATATAACTTTGCCCTCAATACAAAACACTAGAAGCAAATACAAAATAAATTCTATTTATACCAGAGGAGTATCAAAATAGTGATCCAGTACCTGGTCTTTGATGTTAGGCAGGAGTGTCGTTGAGCCCTGATTCCAGACTCATCAGCTGTGTGACCTTGGGTATGTTAATTAATCTCTCTCAGCCTCAGTTTCAGCAGTGGTAAAACCAGAATCATGATAGATCCTACACTATAGAGTTACAAGGTTGTGCGCAAGCAGACCTCAAGTGCTTAGCACAGTGCCTGGGACAGAGTGAGCACCCAATATATAGCATCTTTTTGTCATCATTACCCTTAATCTTACTACTTATCATCCCATAGAAGAGAGTTCTTTGGGCTGCTCCCAGGTCAGTAGGCATTCCTAAAATTTCCCAATAGTTTATCTTAGTCATTACCCCAGATGGGTGTGGCATGATGATATTTGGAGCATCAATTTATGTTGGAACAACATTTCAAAAGAGTAATCTATGTGCTCTTTCTGGCCCTGGGTTCAGGGCCAACCCTCCTGCAATTGATAGATGCAAGAGCACCATTATTGTAAGGATAGTTCCCACTGTAGCTTCTAAGTGCAAAAGGGCATCATCTGGGTGAGAGAGAAGCAATTAAACACAGTGCCAGAAGTTCCCTACCAGCCCCAGCTCCCAGGCCAGATGAAGACCTTTAAGATGGAAGGAGGAAGGAGTTTGGGGGTGGAGGTAAAGGGATTAGAAGCTGTAAAAGAGTCATGCTCTCTGCCCACCTCCCTCTCTCCTCCCATCATCACCATCATCTACCTCCTCTAATCCTGAATGAATTTAAATTAGTAGCATTCCAAAGACGTGGGCTCAACCTCTCTTTGAGGATTTTTGAAGGCTATACGGCCTGCAAAGCATGAAAAGGCAGAAGAAATGATATTGTGGTAGATCCAGGCAAAAGGGTGTCAAAGATGACACCCTCCTCTCGGGCTCCTTCCACTTTTCAGGTGGGAGGGAATTGAAATAATTCCAGATGATGGTACACAGGGGTTAGCTGAGAGAGAAAACTGGTGGGAGGGGGCAATGTGCAGAAGGAGGGGACAGCATCACAAGGGGAGACAGCATCCCTCCGCAATCCAAGGCAGAGAGGAGAGTGGCACTGAGACCTTGGGGATCTTGTGGCTGAGGAGCTGTGTGGGAAAGCCTGGCTCACCACTCAGGAGCAAGACATGCAAGGGCAGGCAGGACAGGTTGTATCAGAAGCAGGATGCCAGTCCAGGCGGTGCCAAACAGGAAAGAAGCCAGCCTCGTCACATCCCCAGGATGGCCTCTGGTGTTTCTAATTGATTTCCAGCAAATGAGAAAACCTGGGAAGGAGTTTGAAACGAATCTGACTATATATTACTGACCTGAATTAATGGAAAAATCTGTGCATTGGATTAAAAAACCTAGAATTAACTAGAATAAGCTGCCTACCATTTGACGGCTTAGGGACTCCAAGTGAGAAATTCAAGTATTGTAGAAATATTTAAGATACATGTTTGTGAACTTGTTTGTGAACACTGTGGGCTTATACAGTGGGTGTGTGCCCCGGTGACCCTGTCCCCGGTGAACAACAGCGTTTGCTCTAGGCGTTCTTTCGCCCTCTGTCTCTCAGTATAAGCACTGATTGCCAGAAAGCATGGACCTGTTACAGGAGCAAGTGAGACAGCCAGCTACGAAGTCAGTGCATATGAGTAACGAAAAACGTGTCGGTGGTACTTACCAATTAAAAATATCACGAAGGAAACCAGTGCCAGGCTGACAATCAGCACGATTATCAGCCCCACAAAAAACAGACTGTGGCTTCCATTTCCTGAGTTAGTGCCAACATCTGGGATTTTCTCCTCTAGAGCTAATAGGAAACAAACAACAACCGCAAAAATGCCTCAGCATAAAGCACGCCAGCAGAACTGAACCGTCCCCCACTATCAGAGATGTGAGTAAGGATTATGCCCGTCTTCCCTCTGATCACTCTGGAAAGTGCCTTATGTTTTAGGAACGTCTGGGCAGTATACTCTTTGTGAATTTTTACCTTCTTCTATGTTGGTATTCAAAGAACAAGCAGAGTCAAGCTATCTCCTTACCCCTCTTTGGGGTGGAGGGGGGCGGACTGGACAAAGAAGTTAAGGGTTAGGAGTGAGGGAGGTTCTATTGCCCTTTTCCCAAAGTGACCCAGGAGTAAAACAGAGCTGGTTGTGGGACACCTCCTCTGCGTGGAAGGCTGCACACTCTGGGATACCTCCCAGGAAAGTCCTTTACCATAGGAATAATCAGTTATGCCTACATCCATTTAAACAAAAAGTGGCCCTGATGTGTTTTGGTTTCTTGAAGCTGTTTTCAGGATGGACATGTTCTGGAAGCAAGGATCTTTTAAATGTTTTGCTGTTGAACTGAGAAGGCAGCTCGCTTATAAAGCAGCTTGGTTCACCCAGTTCACCATGAATTGTCTTCATTGGGTTACCATTTTGTAAGGCCTATTTGCCTAATAACACCCAAATTAAATTAAAAAAGAAATACAGAAACTTGGGGAATGGAGACCCTTGATTGCTTTCTATATTCTCTCCTACTTCACCTCAGTTCCACACACTGCTTGCTTGACTACAGATAGATGGCTGGCTCATGTCCCATGCTTTATAAGTGCATCCTGTGTCAACCCCTCCACAGACTTTGCTTCCTAATCAGAGCAACAACATCAGCTGGCACCCAAACACCTACTTTTACTGAGACGAACTGCAATAAAAACAGGTGGAACTCTGAACACATTAAGGTGAAGAAAAAAGCAAGAACTCAGAATTTAGAAGGGGAATAATAGATATAAAATTGGGACAATGAGAATTTAGAATGCATGTGAAACAAATGGCAAGTGGACTATTAACACCTGTGTTTGAACGTCAGCGTTTAGGCTAGAAAAATGGGGCTCAGAATGATCTGATAGAACTCATTTACAATATTTAGGGGACAAGATACACATTTAGTACTTAGATTTTTTTTTTTTGCTCCCCCTCCTGCCTTTTTCTAGGTCTTTAATTGGGACAATTCATAATTTGCAAGTAGAAAATGAAGTTGACTTTTTGTCCAACAAAACCTTAATGGTATTGTTAAAACTAGATGAACGTGTGGAGCATTTTCTCAGCAATCCACTATGAAGTAAGATCCCTCTCAGAAAGCAGGCACCATCGGTGACCTGGCTGTGGTCACTAGAAGGCACAACAGCAGCCGAGAGAGATGAGCAAGCCTCTGGGAGACCAGCTCTGCAGCCTCTACCCCTTTCCAGGGAGAGAAACTCCACAGGGACATCTCAGAACTTTTGAAGACAAGCATTCAATTCTTGCTTTGGGGCCAAGAAAGCCCATAAGTCGTCAAGTATTCAGAGAACAAAAGCAAAAACTGCCTAATAATAAATTGCGTTTTCATTACTGGGCTGTTCCTAATGCCCACCCTGCACCCCCCTCACACCCACATGCCCAGATTAGCATTTGCTATTTTTAGGTGGCCTAGAAGCCAGGAAAGGCCGTCAAGCCTTGGAGGGCAGACATACGGAACAGATGCTGTGATCCGGCAGGACAGACGTTTAGTTTGTTTAGGTCATTTATGGAATCCACAACATAAAGCTTTCTATCTTCATAAACGCCGCAAGCACCAGTGTCCTGGGAAGAACGATTCATTTTCCCTGCAAGAAAACGCTGACATTAAACAAGAAAGAGGCTGGTCTGGGGAACTCAGCCTCACAAGAATCACAGCCCGCAGGAAGCCAGACAGGCACAGAAAGAACCACCCACAAATCTTATTTCTAACTGAAGGTCTAGAAAAGCTTTGCTTGTCTGGAAGAAAATATTTCCTTTTGGGGACAATTTTGTGACTATTCTTTTTGCTTTGCTTGCCAGGAAGCTCAGAGTCCAGTGTGTGGCCCAATTTTAAGAATGGTACGGCCTGTATACCCTGCTTATCTGCTTATGCTCTTTCCTCCTCCTCAGATTTCTCAATTCTGCCTGTTTCCTCTGGGCCTGCTTTTTATTTTGTAATTGATTTTTAAATGTTTCTCTTTTACTACATTGTTCATATTCTGGGGAGATGTCTCAAATTCTTTGCACAAGAAGACTATATATAAACACATAGAGACATAAAATTAAGCTAGTCAGACTGTGGCCATAAAGATTCTGAGAGAACATTATTGTGACCCATCCTAATTGCACGAGGCTTTAATACAAAGCTGTGATTTTTATATTCTCCCCCGATATGGTATGTGAGTACCTTAAAATGTAGCCTTTAGCCATTAGATACTGGCTATGAATCTTCAAGACAAAATCTAAGCAAGCTTAGATGCTACAAAGAGGAATCCTGCAGCAGTCGGAGGCTACATGCCAGGACCTCTGAAGCCTCTTCCCCTGAGTTTCCTCAAATTGAGGTCACTTAAGTAATAAATAATTTTAAAATTGAGGTTTACATTTAAGGTAATATTCTGATGACAGCACAACTTCAAGCAACACTGAAAAGCCTGAATGGATTAAAAAGTTCTATTTTAAGACATCTCTCTAGCACAACAGAGAACTTGTGGCCTTTTAATTACATGAAAAGAAGGCTCTAGGAAGACAAATTCCAAGGACTATGAAAGCTTTCTCTTTCCTGGTGATCTCTTTTTATAAAATGAGTCTAATAGTGATATAGGAGTTTTTGATCTGGAAAGGATTTTAGACATGCTCTTGTCTGACCCCCACCCTTTCCACAAATGAGGAAATTGAAACTCAGAGGGTAAATACATTTCCCTAGCTGCAGGGCTGGAAGTGGGCCTCTTCATTCAGAGTTCACTGAGTCTTCCCTTGTGCTACATTCCTTCTCCACATCCCTCCCAAATCCTCTTTCAGGATTCGGCTCAAATCTCACCTCCTCAAAGAATCAACCTGTCTTTCCTTTGTGCCCTTGCTGGATGCGGTACATTCTTCTATCAGAACACCTATAATATTGTATCACATTTATTTGCTTACATCTTTGACTTCCTCAGTTGACTGAAAACTCCTTAGGGTCAGCACCACTCCTCTTCAAATGCCCAGTGCCAAGTTTAGAAGCCAGTGACTTATATTAAGTTGGAACAACTAAAATATTTTATTTGGGATTTAAATCTCACTATTTTCAAAAGAATTTGAGGCAGTTAATAATGACACCAACAGAGATAAAACTAAGGCTAAAAAGCTTCATGTGACATCTTTCCAGACTTTTAGTAAAGTCAAGTCAATAAACTTTGTGCCTGCCTATACATGGCAACACACTGTTTACTTCCTGTTAACATTTTAAAAATTTCCTTTAATACTCAGCCACAGAATGAAGGGAAATATAATTAGGAGAAACCAAATTTAGAAAAAAAAGATATGAACACCTACAAAAGATTTGAAAAAAGTATCAGTCATTTACTAAACAGCTTAAACTGCACTCTAAAATATTAAAAACTAGCAATTTCCCAGTAATATGTAAAACCTACTAGTACTTGTAAAAAATGTGCTCCCAGAACCCTAGCTAAGAAAAAGTGAGCTTGAAAGTCATGGACTAATTAAATTTTTTCAATTAAAGTTAAAAACTAAAAAGGGAGTTTCAGTTACCCTGAAATTTTAATGAACAAGAACACACAATTCCTGGAGTATTTTAGATAAGATACTACTGAAGCACTTTATATATTGGTATTATTGAACTCCAAATTTACTTCATGGAGCATCCCTAAGGGAGTGACATTAAGTGGCAAAAAAAAAGTAACAGCCTATGGAATAGAGGAGCCTTAAAGATCAACCAAATCTTATCCTTTTATAGATAAAACCAAAAGTGTTGACTAATGCGTGGTCAGATTCCTAAACTATTCTTCTAGAAATGTTTCATATTTTATCATCTTTTATACATTATCTCAAATACTAATATTTGATGAGAAATAAAGGCTGTATATGTCACATCATAGGATCATCGTTCCAAACACAGCTTCTATTTTAGCCTTGGTGACTGACGCATGGTTCATTTTTGGATCTCTGACTTAATAACTTTGAGCTTTAGCTTCCCCTTTAGGAATGTAATTACTATTGCTTAAATCTCATACTGAGGTTTAATCAACATTTACAAAGTGAAGGACTAGCTAGGAAATCATAGCCACAAAAACTGACTTAAGAGCAGTGCAGCTAATAAAATCTCCAAATTATTGGCCTTGCTACCGACTCAAAAGGTGACTCAGTGCAACATCAAATCCAAAAGCACTAAGACAAAAACTTAGAGTGAACTATGAAGTGCTCTGAAAAATAATTTCTTCCTTAGGGTAAAGTCACAAAGTAAATAGATGCTATTTCAACGTGTTTTTACATTAAGAGCAAATAGAAAAAAAAGAACTAGTGGAAAAACTGAGTTAGGTGTGGTTCATAGCCACCAAGAGCCTGCATATGACTCTGCAAGTAAATGGATAAAGATCACATGGCCCTAAAACCAGGACCCACAGCTGTTTGACACCCAGTTGTTGCTATCTTTGGCATCTCCATATGAGGGCATCTGGGAACAACCAGCAGGGCTGGAAAAGCCAGAGTGTTACTAAATTCTGCATTGCACTAACTCGACCCTCATTCCCGACTCTGGTGTGCAAATTTGCTCATTAAGTAAGATTGACCAACGCAGCATCCTTCTAATGGAACCCTTTTTAATACCTTGAGCTGAAACATGTAAGTAATTTCATTTTCCTCCAGTTTAGATCAATGCTAACGGCTGATTCTTTTTGTCATTTAAGAATTCTTTGACTACCTACAAATAAATATTCTGACAAATATAGTTGTCTATGAAAAATGCTTTGCTCTTTATTTTTTCTCGTAGGTGCTCGGTATCAAACCACAGAAATAACTCACACCAGTATTGCTTGTCACAAAATCAGAATTGTTATAATAGGGCTTAATACAAAGCTAACAGGAAACTTTATTGAGTGAGTCATGGTAATTGGATCTTTAAACTCATTTCAGAGTCAGTGCCTCTTCACATTCAGGAAGTAATTTTTAAATCAAGTCTAAATCATTTCTATCAAAAGTTAAAAGCACAGAACACATGCAACAAAAAAACATACCAGCCTCAAGAATCATACTTCAGTCTCAGGAGAGAAATAGCATGCAAATTACTTACAAAAATATGTGCTTTGACTGCTAGGTTACCAGAAGAAAAAAAAAAAAAAAAAAACCAACTAATCATTCAGAAGTTACTATAACAAAATTTTCTACAAATTCTGTATTTCCTTCTTTGCCTTCCTTCAGCGCACAGGTGCTCCCAGAAGGCCCATAAACCCCAGCATGAAACTGTTGGTCTATATTTAGTGTTAACTTAGCCAAGTAGTATAAGATTCCAAATACTAACTTTTTTCATAATGTCCTAAGGTTTTTAGTAAATATATTACTGAAACTATGCTTTAAAAAGAAAAAACCACCATGCCTTGATGAAATAGGTAACTGATGAGATTCTTATGGAACTGAAATTAATGTCCTTATTTGGCCAGCGCAACTGTGTAAGCTGACACATTTCCAGCTCTTCTGCCACGGTATGCTCCCTTATATAAATATCCAGTCGCAGAATGGAGCAGCTACTCTGACAACAAACTTGCACGGGACTACCAGACCCACCAGAGGACTACAATAAAGAGGGACAGAATAAGGTTGTGACATTCTAAGTAGGATGATGGTAGGTCAGAGGACTCCTAGGGCTTCCCTAGCTACAAGAAAAGGTTGTTGAGTGCGAGATCGTATGGCTATAGACCTGCTGCAGATAGTGGAAACACTTTGTCTTGTCAATGTTCTTTCATTTTCGAAGGCTTTATTCTGTGAGTTTTTATGCATCCTCCTTTCTCAGGAATGTCAGCCTTTCTCTTATGTGGGTCCCTCACACATATGCCAAGGAGCTTCTGCCCTCTGGTGTACATAAAAGAAGCTACAGTGAGGAGGAGACATGCAACCCCACACACCCAGATCCCAGACAACAGGGACGGACTATCCCAGCGGGATACTAAGGGTTAGGTGGTAAACTGATATGTAATCCCTTATAATCCTACCTTCCATTGCCATGACTAGATGGATATTATTCATCCTTGAAACATATTGCATGTCAATTGGAAAATGTTTGCTCCACAAAATTTCCTTCATATCTATAGTATTCAGTATAGACCTCACTCCACTTTTGGAGAAAAGGAACTTCATTTTCTTAAGCTTCATCTATGCCTGAAGACCAATTCATGAAGTAAGACAATGTAACCAGTAACTGTTTTCTCAGAAGTATATTACACATTAAAAAGCTAAGCCAAATTTCTTGAAAAATGAAAATGTTTATGTTAGCTATTATCATGCTCAGTTTAAAAAATAATCTCCCAACTATCCGATCTGTCTTAAACCACCTATCCTTTGAAGAAACAATAGAATAGCCACATTTTGAGCATTTGCTATGTTTTTCTTTCTCCTGTAACTTTACAACCCTGTGAAGTATTAATCCCCCCTCAGGGATGAGAAAAATGGAGACTAAGCAGTTCCTCACACTATAGTCTAAATTCCATATTTCACCATATTTTACACCAGTAAGAAGAATGATATTTTTAATGGCTTGTGACCAGATAGACTTCTGGAAAACCACTTAAAAGCACAGCAAGATAACCTACCTAATTTTGTCTATTATGTACCTGAAAGGCGACATCAAGAAGAGTTTTGGGTCACAAGAAGAAAATGGGTATTCTTTCCTGAACTGTTGAGGGACATTTTCAAGTATTTTCTTTCAAATATTATATCTCACTATATCGAGATTCAATTCCCAGGAAATTCAGTAAATGCCATCAAAGACTTGAGTTACAGATGCTGATTGCTTCAAAACTTACTCAAAATAACAAACTTATTAGGCAGAGACCATTTTAAACTCCTTTAAACCAGCAAGATTAACCATAAATCAAGGAATGAACTAGTCTATCATACACCATTTTACTAGTTTCAAGAGAACTCAAGCATTCTTACACATTGAATCCCCAGTAAATCTGTCCAGCAACTACCCATCAATTTCACGAAAAAAGCACCCATCTATAAATTTAATATGCAGATTAACATTTATCTCTTCTTCCTCCTAAAATGCCAGTAAAAAGGCACAATAGGTAAAAATTACAAAACTATAAGAATGAAAATAGGAGAAAGCAATACGGTTTCAGCAAGCAATACAAGATTTCAGCAAATGTACTGAAATATGGGAAAAAGAAAGTGATTGGTACCTGCCTTAGCAGACCTCCAGAGGACTATCCCTGATGAGTGATGTGACCGATCCTGCTTAATTCAGGCAGGCTCAGGAATTGGAGGCAACAGTGAAGTATGAAGCTAAATACAGGCAGGTAATTTCATGTTAGCCAAAAATAAAATGCAATAGAAGATTGGAAAACCGTGTTACATAAATCTATCAGAAAGAGAGAAATGAATAAAGAAATAAGGCCAGCGGCTCCATCTAACAGTTCTAGTATCTCATGGAGTTCCAGAACAAAGAAAACGTGTGTGGAGAAAGAGAAGGGAGAGCATAGCCAAGAACTTAAAAATTCCAGATTGCCAGAGCCCACCACAGCACACTATCACCCAATTTTAGAACACTAGAAACAGTGATTCCAAAAGCAAAAAACCCCAAAGAAATCAAAAGTAGAAATTGCATCAGATATTGCAACACTTGACAAATAGAAGACAATAGAGCAATGCCTTCAAAATTCTGGATTTGATTTTCTATCTGGAATCTTATATACCAAGCCAAACTATCTTTCAGACATAATAAAGTCTCCAAATAATCAACCTCCCATGCACCCATTCCCAGAAGTTACTGAAGGAAGTGTTCCACTTTAACAAGAAAATAATCTAATATTGAAGACATGGGGTCCAGGAAATGTGAAATCCAACCTGAAAGAGGAAAACAAAGCCCAGGATGAGGAAATTTCAGGAAACAGCTGTATACTCAGATGAGAGAAATTAGTCTAGACTAAAACAAGAAACAAGTGTTCTGCTGGGTGTTGACCATGTGGAAAACAGATTCAAGTTTTATAAATTTATTTGGGACTGATTTGGAAGAATTAGTAGTGTGTATGTAAAACCAAGATAAAATGTTCTGAGAATTGAAATGTTCACACAGTAACTATACAGCTCAGTAAAAACATGGAAATAGGGTTACTACGATGGAAACGATGCATTGGGAGAATGAGAAAGGAAAAGTAAAAAGGCAGAAATTTTCACCTGTCAAATAGGAAGTTGTCAGATGTTGTCTAAAAATAATTAGTTGTAGAAGCATATTAGAAACCAGAAACCAAAGTACTAGGAAAAAACAAAAGGCTGAAATACTTCCTGGGATGGGCCTGAGAAACGGGAATGGACGGAGCAGGGAGCTTTTTTCCTTATAAGCCTTGAAGTACTATCAAACTATGTGTGTGTGTGTATATATATATATATCACATCAATAAAAATTCATTTTTATTTAAAAATATGTATACATATACAAAATTGATAATCTAGAAGAAAACACTATCTGCATTTCCCAGGGTTCTAACCTACTTGGATATAAATAAGTGACAACAGGCAAACCCAAGTTCTAGCTTCCCAATCGGTTTTCCACTGCACTGTATCTGAGGGATAGAGCACACACTCCCAGCAGGGACTCCATAGGCCAGCCAGTGATTTTCAACTAGGGGCCCATCAGACCTTCCAGCAGTTGTTGGGGAAGTAGGAGAGGAAGAACGGTAGTTGGAACAAATACCTCTGGTGATTTTGGTACTTCTCTACAGCGTACATGCTTCCCCCACCCCTCACCCCTCTTTTCACTGTTTTCTGCACTAACATCAAAGAAATAAGTCTATGAATCCTAAACTGCAGATGTTACCTGTGTAATGTAATTTTCATATAGCTTAGTAATAATAAAATCCTGATGCATTGTCAAAATGCATTTCATAAAGTGAAAAATCACCTCATGGGGTATCCAAACAGCAATAGTCTTAAAAGTCAGACACTGGAATCCCAAAGATATACTGCTTCATTTTTTTCATCTATTTTCATGTTTCCAAGTATACAAAGTAAGTTTTGTCTCACTCCCTCCCTACCTGGCTTGGTCATTTTGAACTCCATACCTTAAACCCACAAACAATGTTTCTTCTATTAGAAAAGAAGCACTTTCAACAAGAAAAGATTTTTATTTCAAAATAAAAGAGTACAAGGTCTTACACAGCAGATAAAGTTAGTGTTACTGCCCTCAGAGGTCAAGGTTAGCAACCCATATGCTAATTCATCATGAACTCCCAATAGCTGGACTGCACTTAGGTGCAGCTGTAAGGTCTCACGGTATAATTCCCTTTGTTGATCCTAGTGACAAAATTAAAATTATTAGGTTCCATTTGAAATTAAAAATATAGCAGCTTTTCCAAAAGAACTAGCTCCCAAATTTGTATCCAAAACTCACCTAAGATTTTAAGTTACCTTGTATATCTATACCATTACAATCAATATTTCTGACAACCACAGTATAAGAAATTTAATCTTGACTAAATTTTTCTCATCGTGAAATCTATTTGTGCTCTCTTCATAAACAGAAAATGACCAAACATTACAAATACTTTATTCATGTTTACTGATTATATTTACAGAGAATATTCAATAATCAGAACTCACCATTTGCAACACTGTACATTAAATTATAAGTAATATAACCCCTGCTACAAAAGCTATGTTGACCCAAGATAAAAACTGTCTCTAGAGTTTAAATACATTAGAAATTACAAAAAAAAGAAAAAATTGGAAATCAGAAAGTAGTCTTTAAGTGTTGAAAATCTAGAAGAATTCTCCAACATCTGCTCTCTTATCTCGACATTTGCTTCGAGCTTTTGTTCGAGCTTTGAAGGCTGCAGAATTATATAAGTGCTAAAACAAAGAAAAGAAAAATATATGTGAGTCACTAAGGCTTAAGATATTCTTGTAAAATAATAAAAAAAGATAAATAAAAATCACTAAGGAAAGAAATGAACTAATTCAGCCCTATAAATATTTTAAATGTTTATAAAACACACACACACAAAAAGAACAAGAGGGAAAACTAACACATATAATAGAGTTAATGGCTATTTATATTAAGAAAAGTACTAATCAAATGTGTAAAATACCAAGAAAATTCCAGTGAAAAACTAAAAAAAAAAGTATGTCAACATTTAATCTGATCAAGAAGACGACAAACCATGCTGTCAATTGAAATAAGGAAAAATATGATGAGGTCCCATTTTATTACCAATTAAATTAACAAATGTTTAAAATTATAAAACCCAATGCTGTCAAATATGTGTGCAAGGGTTATATGCTTTCATTCATTGCTGGAAACAATTTAAAATGATAGAATACCTTTGGAAGGTGATTTGGCAATACATATCAAAAGTCATAATCCAGCCCTATAGTCCCATGCAAGGATTTCTTCCAAGAAATAATTCAAAAGAGAAAAGTATGTAAAAATATTAATATTTATTAAAAACCCAACAATTATAGGGCCATAAAAATGATTAAATGTGAAGATTCTATAAAAATAAAATTAAGCACTTCACACCCACTATGATGGCTATAACTTAAAAAACAAAAAGAGAGAATAACAAGAGTTGGTAGGGATGTAGAAATTGGAACCCTCATATACTGCTGGCGGGAATGTAGAAGGGTAGAGATGCTGTGGAAGAGTTTGATAGTTCCTTAAAAAGTTAAAAACAGAATTACCACATGACCCAGTAATTCCATTTCCTAAGTGTATACCTAAAAGAAGTGAAAACAGGTACTCTAACAAAAACTTGTACAGAAATGTTCATAGTAGAACCATTCACAAAGGACAAAAAGTGGAAGCAACCTAAATGTCCATAAACTGAAGAACGGATAAACAAAATGTGGTCTATCCATACAATGGAATCTTACTCAGCCACAAAGTACTGGTATCTGCCACAATATGGATGAACCTCAACAACATTATGCTAAGTAAAAAGAGCCAGACACAAAAGGTCACATGTTATATGATTCTATTTACAAGAACAGGTAAGTCCATAGAGACAGAAAGCACATGAGCGGTTGCCAGCAGCCAGGGAGGAGGGAGGGGAATGAGGAGTGACTGCTTAACCGGTCTAAGGTTCCTTTTGAGGTAATGAAATGTTCTGGAAATAGATACAGGTGATGGTTGTGCAACAATGTGAATATACTAAATGTCACCGAATTATACACTTTAAAATAGTTTATTTTATGTGAATTTCACCTCAGTAAAAAACATAAAAATATAATTAAGGAATTTTGGAATGTTAAGTGAAGGTGACATTAATTACTATTTAATGACACAAACTCTCTGAGCACTTCAGTTTCCTCCTTTGTAAAATGAGCCTGGTACTCACTAAGCAGGCCCAGTTATCTGGTACCAAAGAGGCACCGTGTAAATATTTATTCTTAAATATAAAAACTTTATAGAATAAAAGAAAACAAAAAAATGAAAATAATTTCTAGGTTAACAGAATTATGAGTAAAAAGTTTTCATTAAAACCCCCCACACTCGAAATGCAGTAAAGCTTCTAAACTTTTAGTACAGCTATTCTGTGACAGAATCATGAAGTACTAAAATCCCACAGACATAGCTAAATACCTGTCACCTGGCAGAATCAAAGCTCTGGCTCTGCTTTTCCTTGGTGCATTTAGTTCTGTTGAAAACAAAATTAAAACTTACCCTTTCAAAACGAGAAATCTTCATTGTTTTAAGCGTTGCAGCATCAAGCACCACCGGGGGTCCAAGTTCAAATACATTACGAAGGAATTCATTTGACTTAGGTAAAGAAAAAGGTAATAAGGCTCAGTATTAAGTATCAGCAATTTTTTTATTTTTGGTGAGGAAGATTAACCCTGAGCTAACATCTGTTGCCAATCCTCCTCTTTTTTGCTGAGGAAGATTGGCCCTGGGCTAACATCCATGCCTGTCTTCCTCTACTTTTTATGTCGGATGCCTAGCACAGCATGGCCTGATGACTGGTGCGCAGGTCCGCACCCAGGATCTGAACCCGTGAACCCAGGCTGCCGAACCAAAGCGCGTGAACCCAACCACTACGCCACCAGGTCAGCCCCGTATCAGCTCTTTTGTATTACATAAAGTGAAATCTCATTAGTAGAAGTTATGTGGAGCTTATAAAGATGAACTTAGGTCACTTATTTTCTGTTTCTCTTTATGAGACCAAATTGTTTTCCATTGCCTTGAATCTAAGAAAGCTATGTCAAACGATTTGCTTTCATACCAAGATATCAACAGTGCTCCACCAGACAAACAATACAAAAAAAACCATTCATATTTATTCACTTTTACTTTCAAAAATAAATTTACTGTTTTGTATCATCTGGAAAGCATTCTGTATATTCAACTAACTTCAAAAGCCAATTAAATGAGCTACATTCAAAACTGTTCCCTAATTTAAAAGCAAACATACAGAAGGGATGTCACTGACTCACCTGCAAGTGGTACTGCATCCCCGATCCAAGAACCTCCTTAAAGGTGTCATAGGTATGTTTTTTGACCCAACAATCAATATACATGCGTTCAGGACCAAATTTAACAGTTTCTGTTGGAAAATCCCGTTCCTAACCAACAGAAGAACCAAAATTATAAAAGGAACTAAAATGGCCTAAAGAGGTCTGACATAAACACAATTTCTAAATAGACATATACATTAAGATAAGTGGACAACGTGGTTTAAAGGGATACATCCATCTCTGAATGTAAACAGACTAAAAAGTACTATCCTATATATAAGGGTATAGAATTTGTCTAGTTATGGTAGATGTTAAGGTAAAACTAAGTTTGGATAAATATTAAAGCCAAAACCACATTGTTGTGAATGTTTTTACACTTCAGTAGCACTCAACAAACTTGAAGAAAAAGTCAGGTATCTGTATTGGTCTAGGATTGAGGGGTGGGATGGGGAGGGACAGGAGAAGGCTGCAGGACAAGTGAGAAAGACAAGATGCCCCCACAAGCCAGTGGTGGAACCGAGGGGAAGTAGGGATCTAGGAAAGGAAGAGAAGATAAATGGGGTTAACAGACCAACCGAAAAGGAGAGCATCAGCAACCAGAGGTCTCCGAGTGTCTAAGAGCAGGCTTGTGAAGAAAATGATAGGTAACATCTAAGCTGAAGATTTCAGAGATGAAACACTTTTGCCAGAAGACAATTCTAAAGTATAACCATGGGAGGGGGGCCCCAGTGAAATGGAAATACAGGCCACTGGAACAAATATAGCATAGGATTTTCCAAGTGGACAGAGAAGTCATCCAGAATGGTGACAGAACTTGAGATGAAAAAGAGGGCTGCTCCATTCTTTGATGAATCACAATTACGGAAGACGAACCAGGAAAGGAATAGCTGATAGCCACAGGGACAGGAGAAAGCAAGCAATGGAGTTTGACAGGGCAGGACGACTCCAATCGCCTTCACCACATCTGCCAAGCCCCCTTCTTTCTCAGCAGACATAGCATACAATGTCGTAGAAAAGAACATGAACTCTATACTCACAGGGATGTGTCATTCACAGGCTTGTGACTTTGGCAAGTAATTTAACCTCTTTGGGTCTGTTCCCTTGCCTGTAAAATGTGAACTATACCAATACCACATAGGGTCATTAGAGGTGTAAGATAGAGCATGTCTGAGGAGCACACACAACCTTAATGTAAAAGCTCCATCAAGAGAGCAGGGTCCTCCAGGAAAAGCTGGGTTCCGATGAAAGAAAAGAGACACTTAGCAAGGCTCTGAAGACAGGTCTTTCTTTGGCCTGTGCACTGAAGCAGGGCTGGAGCAACAGGGAACTCAAAGGGCAAGGAAGGATCTAAAATCCTGAGATGAAGAGGAGAGGGTGAGTAAGGCCTGGGAGGGAGATCACTATAGGACAGAATTAGGAGGCACACAGAGGGCTTTCACTTTTAGCAGTGCCTGACGTGGGAGTCACAAGAGGCCTGTTAAAGCTGATATATGTTGAGATTTCGCTTGTCCTTCTCCGGAGAATCAGTGTGTGCTGTGGCTGGCCTGGGCTGAAGGGTTTATCAATAGAGTCTGGCAGGTCCTGTTACCCCTTAAAATATATTTAATGCATAAAGGATGCATTAAGACAGGAAATCTGAAATCAGGTTTAGTCCAAAAAATCTAGGACATGTCATTTTATCTTTTGGAGGCTACAGGATCCAAATATAGAATAGTTTATAGTTACTCAAAAAAATGGCTTGCTTAATTTGAGGACACTGCCACACTATTATAAAACCAATAAGTTCCATTCTTAATATGGATGTCTGCTCAGGTTTGGGTTTTTTAGCTTATAAAATCCAGAGTAAATATAAAATATTACTATAATGCAATTAGAATCAATAATAACCAAAAATTTAGATCCCGGAGGATCTCTATACTAATTTATACCCTAGGTTTTACTTTTGTAAATTTAGGTTAAAATGAGGAAAGTAGTTATTAAAAGCAGGCTACATATGAGAATCACTAGAACATTTCAAAACTAAATCTGAGTGGGGCCTTAGCATCTCTATTTTTTTAAATTCTCATTCTAAAATTTCATATATACGTCAGGTTGAATGACTCTTTGGTGACATATTTAATTCTTAAATGAACTACCCTATCAGATAATAATAACCTGAGAAATTTACCCTTTATATCCAAGAAATATTTTTACCTGGTCACAAAAAAAAATTGTTAAAAGATTTTAGTATTTTCCACAGTTAAGACTGCCCTTATCCTACAGTTCATTTTAACCATGCATTCTAATCCCTGAAGGTTTCTAAATCAATTTATTTGCCAGGTAGACTGAAGCAGGTGAGAGGACTATAGAAGGGATATGAGCATCAGATAATGATTTTAAGTGACCATGTTAAAATGCTGGGTTTTATTTCAGTTTTTAGCACCTAGCTTTCCTGGGGAGATCACAAACGTCTTCACTTTCTTAGGTACTGAGGGGTAAGCAATAATTAACTATTCAAAAAAACACTGTACTAAGTATGTATGTGCTAAGCAAGCACCATTGCTTAAATGATGGCAAATACACCAAGGTGAAATACATTTCTATCACTATAAATCTTTTTCATTTTTTAACCCCCAAAAAGAGTATCTTTATCCATTAGAATTAAATTTTCCCTTGTTTAAAAAAAAAGTCTTCATTTATGCTGTTAAAAATCCACTGAGTCTTAAAACGAGGAAATTATCTTGGTCAAAGGTGAAGTTCCATGAACAAAATGACCCAATTGTTAAGTTTGGCATGAAACAATCTAATGTCAAAATGAGTAGCCATTACGGTGTTAAGAGGCCTACCTCCACCGCCCTCAGGATGTCTCTGAACACCGACCGCTGCTTTCTCTTGTCCACTTTGGCCCGGTGCTTGTTTCCATCTGTAGCCAAAGCCCTAAGCATCTGAGTCAAAGACTCCATGTCTTCGTAAAAAAAGTCCTGGTCAGGAAAAAACAATTTGGTTTAGTTTTTTATTAGTTTTCCCCCAACCTCTTCTAGAGCTAACAAAGAACAGTTCACCTTGGAAAATATCCAGCAGCAGCTGCAAAGAGCAACATAAATCTTTGAGCTGTTTAAAGACCTTGGCACACAGGCACGCATAATCACATTTATATTACCATGCAAAAATTTAATCCAGAAATGCTGACTATAAGATGATACACTACCACCGAACAATTAACATTCCCCTTTCAAGTATACCCAGATGCATTCAACAAATGCTTATTGTGCTCCTACTGTATTAAAGACATTACTGAGATTTCAAAGAAGTTCAGTGCGAGTCAGATACACATATAGCAATACAGCTTCTATTCTTTGGCTCCCCAGTTCCCAAAGCACACATGCCCAGAATTCCAAACATTCTAATTCCAAAAGTATAAGCTATCAGTAACACTTTTTAAAGTATCTAATTTCCTGGCCATATTTCAAATAAGCAATAAAGCATTTACATCAGGCGCACAAATTGGGTGATTGAATTATTTAAGGTAGAGAGATATTTAATCCTTTTTGGAAGGAAGCCACAAAATATATTACTATTTGCTATTATCGTGAGTTGACTATGGCTTTCCTTGTAATAGTTTAAGTGGCTATATTTTTATGAAGTCTCTTTGTTTTGGGTATTTTTATTCCCTAACTACATTTCACAACCACATTAAAAACTAAAAGATGATTCAAAGTTATTTAGTTGACCACAACTAGAGCAGACACTTACAGAAGCCAGAAGGTGAGCAGTCTCCAGTTCTAGTATTAATGCCTGTTTAACATTTTCTGCATTAGTGGTAATAATCATTTATCTTATTCTATCTATTAAAATAAGCAGCTTTTATTCTGAGCATTCTTCAAATTGTATATATACCATTGTTTAATCTCAAAAAGTATAAATGTATTTCTCTTAATGTCTAAAATAGAAAAGACTATTATACTTGTGGAAATAAGCTTGAAATTAACACAATAGATATTCTAACTTTAAATACATAAATATCTTATTGTCAGTATTTTAGAGATTGTTTATTATTAACTATTCTAACATGTTTTCTTCAAATGTTCCAATTCAACCTTCTATGTCTGAGTTAGCTGGAGATGACGCTCATTAAGATTTGCATCTAGAAAAGCAATTATCAAAGCTGACAAGGTATTAAAACAGATCAAAGTCATGCTGATCTCTAAATTCCAATAAATTTGATTCCATCGTAACAGGATGGAAATAGTTTTACTTGTAGAAAACAAGTACATTCAGGCACTGGCAGTTTCCTACTTATTTCACTGGCTGCTTGTTTTTTTATAGTATTTAAAAAAAATTTATGGGAGATTTACAAATACATATGGACAAGTAAACCAAAAATTAAGAGAACTCTACACATTACCTTAATCTGTTCTAAGAAGTGGGAACCACCACCAATGGTTCTCCAACAATCTTACCTCCCAGGGGACATTTGGCTATGTCTGGAGACATTTTTGGTTGTCACATCTAGGGAAGGAGGAGTTGCTACTGGCATCTAGTCAGTATGCAGCCAGGGATGCTGCTAAAGATCCTAAAATGCACAAGACAGCACCCCCCTCCAACAACAAAAAATTAGCCAGCGCCAGTATATCAACAGGGCTGAGGTTGAGAAATCCGCTGTAATTGAGCTCAGCAATCAATAAAACTCAATCTAGTTTATAGTCTGAATCATTGAGTTCAATACAGTACTAACTTGGAAAAATAAATGTTAATTATCTTAGGGAAATGTCTCCATAAACTGCTTGTGCATTAAAAAGAAAGAAAATGTAAAATATAACAAAAATAGTCCATAAATAGTAACCAAAAGCCAATTTATTCGAGTCTAAGATAACTATAGTCGTGTGCCACAAAAGGACATTTTGGTCAAGGACAGGCCACATACACAACAGTGGTCCCAGAGGATTAGTACCATATAGCGTAGGCTATACCATCTAGGTATGTGTAAGTACCCTCTACGATGTTCACACAATGAAGTTGCCTGGTGACACATTTCTCAGAATGCATCCCCCTAGTTAAGCAATGGATGACTGGATATAGAAAAACTGTTCACCCACGGACAAATAAAAAAGGGCTCCTGGAGGTACAAATAAATACTCTAACTCTTATCAAAAACAAAAAGAAAAAAGAAAATAATCATTATCACACAACAAGGTGTACATGCATGTGTGTGTGGGTCTGTCTGTCTCTCTCTCTTCTGCAGCACTTTCCTGTCAGGTTAAGTGGGAGACGGAACAGGGAGAATTGGAGAAGGTCTGACTATACTATATTTTGGTATATTTTCCTGAGTCAACACATCATGTGGCCCCAAGATCTGTAATCTTGCCCACTAAATAGTCTTTATCTTATTTTAATTTACCCTGGAGAGCTCTAAAAGGCCACTACTAGAATACTGAAGGAGAGGGGGAGGTAATATTCACTTCAATTAACAATTAGTCATGTGCCACATTAACAACATTTTGGTCAATGATGGACGGCATATATGACGGTGGTCCCATGTGATTATACCATACAGCCTAGGTGTGTAGTAGGCTACATACACACCATCTAGCTTTGTGTAAGTACTGTAGGGGAGGAAGAAATTTTCTTTTACCCTTTTAGGTTCTTCTGGCTGTTCTAAGAATTAAATTGACATGAGACAGATAAACAGGAGAAAAACAAACAACAGTTTAATAACATGTATATATGGGAGAAACGCAGGAAAACCAAGTAACTCTCCAAAATGGCCAAAGCCCTCACCTTAAATACCATCCTCAGCTAAAGACAAAAGAAGACACTGTGGGTGGGGAGACTCAGGGACTTCAAAGGGAAGGAAGGCAATTCACAAGTTAGATGAAAAGGAGACCATGTTTAGAAAACAAATGTTTGGCCACATAGGAACAGAACACAGAGGGGAGTCCAACAAACAGGCTTTTCTAGGTTCTTCCCCGTCTATCACCTAGTTTATGTTATGCTAAGGTGATAGCTCAGGTGATAGCTCTCAACCTTCCTGAGACAGGTTTTTTAATCTAAATTCTTTTAGGCAGTAAAGGGGGACATAAGAAAAACTTTCTGAGTCTTTTTGTTTCTTAAAAATAATCAGCCTAAAATAATCCTCATGTTAAAGAGAGACATTTTTGAGGTGGCCAATTTTTTTCTCTTCACTATATTCTATGATGTTTGCACAACGACAAAATCACCTAACAATGCATTTCTCAGAACATATGCCTGTTGTTAAGCAACACGCACACACACATATATATATATGTATAGTAACAGCTACTACTTATACCGTACCCACCATGCACTCTCAACAACCCGATGAGGTAGTTACTATTATTTTCCCCGTTTTAAAGATAAAGATAGTGAGGCATAGAGAAGTTGCCCAACATCATCCTACTAGTAAGAGCGGAAGAGAGATCTGATCCTAGGCAGCATGGCTACAGAGTGCACTCTTACTTACCTGGTTATATGGCAAATATGCATAATAAACCAAGAGAGCTCTCATGAAAAGCTACTAACTCCTCAGGTCAACTTTGAACAAATAGCTACTATTAATATTTCACCAACTCATTCCTAAAAACTCAACCTAAATGTCAGCTCTTCAGAAGTTTTTTTCCTAAGTTTCTCAGGCAGAATTCATCACACTGCTAGATTTCCAGGTTAATATCACAAAATAATTATATTAACAAAAAGCTCTGAATAATTCAATGCCATACATTTGCTACAAGAACCCTAATTTTAATCAACCTATGTATTTATCAACATCTGATTTAATCCCTACCACTACCACCACACACTCACTCCTTTCAAAAAGTTTATTTACTCAGCAAAAATAGCAAACAAAACACTAGGTTCTGTTTTATAACTCAGTTCATTTTTGTCCTTGACAAGAACTTAGGTCAAATTAAACATGTTTGGATGAGTTCTTCTCGCAATCTCATATAATTTATTAAGCCAGAGAACATAAGATATGTGGGTGGTAATATATTTATGTTTACACAAATTTAAACAAACAAATTCAACATGCATAATTAAAATTGAATTATGAGGGGCCAGCCCGGTAGTACAGTGGTTAAGTTCGCACACTCCGCTTCAGAGGCCCAGGGTTCACCGGTTTGGATCCTGGGCGCAGACCGACTCACTGCTCGTCAAGCCATGCTGAGGTGGTGTCCCACATAGATCAACTAGAAGGATGCACAACTATGACACAACAATCTACCGGGGTTTGGGGGAGGAAAAAAAAAGCAAAAAAGGAGGAAGATGGGCAACAGAAGGTAGCTCAGGGCCAATCTTCCTCAAAAAAAAAAAAAGAAGAATATAAAATTGCATTATTAGTTCACTTTTAGGATGTATTTCAAGGGGAAAAGAACAGAAATTACCATTTCTAGCCAGGACACGAATACAAGATTAAAAACTGGGACATATGGTTTCTGTGCCTTGAGGTTAAGGAGCCATTAGCTAGCTCAACAAAATTAAACTGATTGCTAAACTTGAGTCCAATTTCTCACATAAGGAGAATCATTAGCTACTGACACCATTAACAACTAACTTTCCATTCCTACCTGCTATCCTTCAAGAAAAAGGTGGGGTGCCTAGGGAAAGACACTTTCCAGACATAAATTTTAAGAGCCTAAAGATTTTTTTAAACACAAGCCTAGAATGGAATGTGCAAGACTAAAGCAACCCAGACATGTATTAGTCCTATTTGAAATTACTCACTGTTAAAAAACTTCTTTAACTGCAGAAAAAGTTTCATTCTGGAAATACAGTCTTTCTTCTTAAATTAAAAAGCACCTAGTAAGTAACCCAAGGTTCACAATAGAGGTCACAAACCAGGGTGACCAAATGTCCCACTTTGCCTGAGACAAGGGGTTTCCTACAAGAACCTGGAACACTACCAGGACAGTGGGTCACCTATCAAAAACTCAAATACCTTCAAAAGCCAAAGTGTGGTAATGAACATCTGTGAGCACTGGACACAATGAACAACTGCAAAGCACATGTCCCATCTAAAGGGCCGTGTTTGTTTCTGTCTTTGGCTTAGAGAAGTGAAACAACAGTGACTAAACTCATCTGATTCCAAACCTATGCTGACTTATATTTCATCCATTTGTCTGACATTTATTATAAAGCATCCCTGCCTGAATTACCTTCATGTGTCCCATGTCTGAAAAATCCAAGTACCTTCACAGATTATACTAGACACAACTCTCTCCATGGGTAGTAGAGCGCGTCCCTAAACTTCTGTTTTATAGAGCAACAATTAAGTATAATGAACTTCACTGAAATGTTGCTTTACCAACCCCTATTGGTTTATGTTCTTAAAAGTATTATGTCACCACTGCCAAGAGGCAAGGCAATCAATCACTAGGTTCTCAAGCTGGCCATGCTCCAAAGTTACCATCCAGTTCTTAACTGTGAAGGTAATAATAGAATAATGGTACTTGTGACACAAGCTTTTTCCTCTACTCATCAGATACTTACACTATCCATTCCTCTGGCCAATTCAAACAGAAGTGCCAAAGATTCACCAGCAGCTATTCTCATGTTTACATCATCAGAAGAGAGGAGGCTTGGAAGTTTATGGAAATGCCTAGAAAATAGTTAGTCATTACTACTGAATACAATTATGTCGATAAATGCTGTTTTTATAAAGTATAAAACTAAAAATACATACATCTCAAGCTTTTTCTTCACTTCATTGATTGGGCATATGGTCAGTAGTAATGTCCATGCGAGGAGGGAGCTAATATGAAGCACTGTATTAGGGGTGCTGCAAATAACATTAGTATTTTTCTCTTTGAGATAGGACTTGGTGAAGATATTTTCCAAACATTCCAGAGTTGAATACAGCTCCTAATATATGAATATGGTAAGAATATGAAATAAGATAACCATCTTAAATTAGAAATGTGCAAATAACTGGAGTCAAAAGGTTTTCAACTTACAGTAATGTCATCTGTGGCAATAAAACAGCAAACACCAAAGCAAGTTGCACACTAAAAAAAAAGGAAAATTTAGATATTAATGTTTGTCATTTTCTTACTAATTTTACATCTTCCTGCTTTTATAATTCAATGTGAAAATTTTCTCAACTACATGACGACATTAGGTCCCAAGCATAGTATAAAAAGAGAGAGAAAGAATATAGGATCAAGAGTTAAGGGAAGTGGGTTTCAGCCCAAGCTCTGCTACCAAACTCAGAGTACAACCTCAGGAAAGTTATTCCATTTCTCTCGGGTCTTCCTTCATTAACCTAGTGGGTCATTTCAAACCTCAACTCCAACTCAAAGACAGAAATTAAGTTTGGACATTTGTGATAAAGAAACCTATTCTATTAAAAAATCTTTAAAACACATTGTTTGCTATAGGTTTTTAACCTTTAAAAACCATTTGCAGTCATGAGTCACTTAACAACAGGGATGTGTTCTGAGAAATGCGTCATTAGGCAATTTCGTCGTCGTGCAAACATCAAGAGTGTACTCACACAAACCTAGATGGAGGCTACTATGCACCCAGGCCATATGGCACTAACTTACGGGACCACTGTCATACACGCAGTCCATCGTTAACCGAAACACCGTTACTCGCGCGTGACTGTATATTCGTTTGTTTTTATGTAAACTCTACTATGACAACTTCTAAAAAAATTAGCTTCCAAAAAATAAGCAAATGGGAGGAGAAATCTCATAGAATTTAAATAACTGTCCTCAAACTTTCCACCTAAAGAAGGATCTCATTAATTCGTATTTTACTTATTTTGGAATATCTTGAAAAGAACCCGAGAATCCTCTAATTGCCTTTTGTTGGGGAAAAAAGAGCTGAACAAGTGGGTACACTACAAGATTACCAAGGTAAAGCTTACCTAATAAAGTAGACAGAGAATACAATATTTATATGCAAACAATCTGCTTGCATCATAAACAGGAGCCATCAAATTTTCAGAACACCACTCTAACAAATTAATCATATAAAAACAGAATTTGAAATTCTGAGATTTTATTACTCTCCATATGTTGTCAGTAAAAATTCCCTCATGTTGTTCTAAGTACCACTAAAGCCTAAGTCTTTAAAGTCACCATTCACTTGCCCAAGTTTCAGCTTGCTCCATTCTGGTACTGTGAGGACACTTGTGATATTAATCTGCTTGGTGTTACTATTTTATGTTATTTCATCCTAGTAAAAATTGGACACTGTTAAAATTAAAAAGTAGCCTAAGCATTATTCTCAATAAAGGAAAATTTCAATCTGTATCCCTTCTCTTAAGAAAGCAGCAGAAGCAAGGCCACATCTCTCCTTTTGATTACTCTAAGAGAAATGGTAGATTAAAAATTAGGACTGCCTACATTTAATAAAGATTCCTTCTGTTAATATGCAGAAAGCTGGTAAGTTCTTTTAAAAGAATTCATAGCAAGAGTAAGTATGAAAAAAACGCCTGTGAAGAAAATGCCTTTAAATGACAACAAACTCACATGCAACCAAAATTAAGTGATCACTCCAAATATCTAATAGGGTTTTCTGTGGAACATTTCAAATAACCCTATAGTTGCATCAAACTACCCAAAAAGGGGGGACAGAAAAGTAAATAGCAAAAGCTTAATTAAATATTCCAGGATCACTAATAGAGGGCAGAGATTCCTATGAAGTCATCAAACTCCTACTTCTTTGCTGCCAAGCGAAACAGCTAGACTATTCCGTACAGTTGGTAAACCAAGAAACTCGCCGCAGAAGTGATGTGCCTCTGTCCTCTTGCTTTCCCCATCTAGCTACTATAGCTGCCATTTGGAGAGGACCTGGAAGTAGGGCAGAGCTGCAAAATGGATGCTTAGGGACCCTGCCAACTTATATTGGGCAGTGATATGAATGAGAAACAAACTTTTATTAAGTCACTAAGACTTCAGAGTTTATCTGATACAAAGATTAATGTCATTTGCCTTAATTAATACTAAAGAGGAAGCTAATTTGAATAAGTAGTATTAAAAAGTTTCAAACTTGAACTGATTCTCTTGTTAGGAAAACAGCTTAAGATTCAAATCCACTAAGATTAAATTCTTAAGATCCATTAAGACTCTTGAGATTCTTAAGCTCCATTAAGATTCATGTTCATGTGATCATTTAAATTACTTATTAGCACACCAAAAACAAACAACAAAAATAAACCCAAAACCCACAATCTAAAGTCAAATGTCATAAGTGGTAAATATCAATTATGGCATGAAAGCTTTTCCAAACCCCAAAACCAGATAAATATTTCACAAGACAGAGTTTCCTCTATCTACCAAATCCCTCCATGTAAATTATAGCATTCAGCTTTTCATGAGGGCTTGTAGGCCACAGCAGCCAAAAATTTTAAAAAACACCCCACTGCATTTCTTAGAATAAAAAATAACCACACAATAAACATTGTCTAACCGATATCTTTAAGTTCCAATCAAAATTCTACAGTCATCCTAAATAACTCAACATAGTATTTTATATCAGTACAGTCACGTACTGCGTAACACATTTCGGTCAACGGCAGGCAGCATATATAATGGTGGTCCCATAAGATTAGTACCATACAGCCTAGAGGTGTAGTATGCCATACTATCTAGGTTTGTGTAAGTACACTCTATGTTCGCACAACAACAAAACTGCCTAACGAGGCATTTCTCAGAACGTATCCCCATCATTAAGCAATGCATGACTATATATGATCTTCAATTTCAAAGATGCAGAAATCTGTTCTATCTGGGATGCTCTACAGAGTCTCAGAAAATTTAAGAAAACAACTGTCATATTGAGTCTGCCCAATAAAACTAAAAGAGAAATGAGAATAAAATGTTAATAACCTACTATTTTAAAAAATACTGCTTTCCTACATTATTCATCAGAATGTCTGGGTACATATACACCTGGGTAAATAGACTGATAAATTCAAAAATCTTATACTTACAGTTTGCCTAGCTTGGATACTAGCTGTTCCATCACAAATTATTTTCTTCAGGATAGGTCCAAGAGTTTTTAAAACCTCTTCACTTTCAATTCCAGGGCCCAACTGAATACAAAGAACAGACGCTAACGCTGCAGCTGCACGCTGCTCATCACTTTTACCTATAAAAGAGGTCAAGATGCAACTATAACAAATTATTTTCAGTAGACTAACTTATTAAGGCAGCAATTTCCCAAACTTAATTTCAAAATAGTATCTACAACTTATGAAACCCATAATATGCTCCAGGCTTTCACATGAGATATAGACCTCACCCAAATCTTAGACTGACCACTTCATAGCCAAATGATCTTCAACTAGTTCCTCTTATTCTCAAACAGATTTCCTCATCTATAAAATGGAGATTAACACCTATCTTAAGGGAACAATCTAACAGTTCAGCAAAATAATGTGTTTCAAGCCAATCTGACCTTCCAAATCCTTCATGTACTCATGGAATAGCGCTCAAGTAGCCCTTGAATTAATCTCCCAAGCATTTTAGATGTACACAGCCCATGAGGTAAACTAAACCTTCAGGGTTCCCCCACTAAAATTTTTTTTAATAAATAAGGGATTAAAAACAAGGGATTCTTTAAAACCATAGAAAATACATTACTATAAAGATAAAGTAACTCTTTTGAAAATTGTATACACCAAAGGGTTTGAATAAATTTTGAACTTCAGTTTATTACCTGATAAATTAAAAATTTATAAAATATGCAGGTTGGAATGAATTTTTAAAGGTCACCTAGTCCAACTACCTTACAGGAGACAGTTTCAATATAAACACCTTTAACAAAGCCATTAAATTTTCTCAAAAAAGTTGGCTCTGCTATCAATTGTACCATGAACAAGTTATTTAACCTTAGACCAATTTCACGTTTCCTAGGCCTGCCTTTATTCTGTACAATGAGAGAGGTGGATTAGATACAAGGTTTTGAAAACATCCATTCATGACAAAGCTTTCACCTAAGGCAAAATGAGAAAAATAAGGACATAAAGCTAAGCTCATTCAATTTAAAGGAGCATGTGTGCTTCCTACATTTTTAGTGTTAGAAATATTTTGTTAATAAAGTGATAATGATAGAAGGTAATTATTTTCATAATGTTCTTACTTGGGCAAAAAATTAAGCTGACAGCCCCAAATCTTTTTAATTTTTGTGGTCCCTAAAACTAAAAGGTCTGGTAATACTAAACTTAATCTTTAAGGTTTCTCTCTTTATTCTTAAAAGTTCTACGATTATAACAATATAAATTCCAGAATCTCTATTACAAACTTCAAGAATTCAAATATTCCAAGGATACCCTAAAAAATGATGTCACCCACACCTATGACTGATGTTTTAAATTAGTATAAGGGAAAACGAGCTAAGTAATTATGATTCTTTTTCAATTTTAGAAAAATAAAGTAGGATGCTTTTTTAATAATACTTTTTGTTGACATCTGACACACACTTTCAAGCCTTTCTTATATACAAGATAATGGCAATCACCTTTCTGATACAACAAAGGATGACAATCCACTCCAATCTTTCCTGGTTTTAAGTTGTTTATTACATAAACAAAAACAAAGCTCCTAACCAGTCTGATTTTGAGTTTTAACAAGCATGGTGTATTCTTTTTTGTGTGTGTGAGGAAGACCAGCCCTGAGCTAACATCCATTGCTAATCCTCCTCTTTTTGCTGAGGAAGACTGGCCCTGGGCTAACATCCGTGCCCATCTTCCTCTACTTTATATGGGACGCCGCCACAGCATGGCTGACAAGCAGTGCGTCGGCAGGCGCCTGGGATCCGAACCCACAAACCCCGGGCTGCCAAGCGCAAACTAAACCGCTGCGCCACTGGGCCGGCCCCCATGGTGTATTCTTTGACAATTATAAAGTTGTAAGAGTGAGCCAGTCTTCTAGTGCCATTAACAAATGTTATTGCAAAGAAGTAGCAAATTCCTTTTCAGTTCTATGCCTGTGACTCAAAAATAAAGACATTACCTTTTTTCAGGCAGCGTTCAATGCTATCAGTTAAAGTTATTCTTCTTTCCAGAATAAATTCATAAAGCATTTTTGAAGCCAATGCATTTTTAATACCTTCAAGAGCTGCCTGCCTTATCTTCGCACTATTTAAAACAAAATGAAAGAGAAAGAGGATCCAGTTGAAGTGTACCATTAGTCAACAACTTTTAAAACCTTAGAAAAAATGGAAAGGAAAATAAGCTATTTAAAGACTTAAAATCTAATTGCCTTCAAGCTCTAAACATTTTCCAGTAATAATTTAATTTTCATCCACAACTCACTTTATTACACAAAAGATTTTTAAGCTACTTTATATCATAGTATTTTTCTGCTTATTAGTTTAATAACCATTTTAAATGACTACAAAGTATTTTATAGTTTCAATGTACAAGACATGTTCTCCCATATTACATATTTAAGCAAACACACATTTTCTTTAATGCTACAAAAGTCTAGAGTTCATGTTTGCATATTCTGGGCTTTTAAATTCCATTTGTTTTAAGTCAATTCTAGAGCTACTGTGAAGTAAGAAAACAATTTAGCTTTGCAAAGTTTAGTTGTCCTTTCCAGTTGAAGATTAAGTTTTAATTCAACAAATCCATTCCAATTATAATCAAATACACTTATGTGCTATTATGCTAGAACAATGACTAATCTGAGTCAATTAATCTAAATTCTAGTGGTATGTTCCTATCCACAATAAAAGTCCAAAGAAACAAGAAATATTGAAACATCCAAAATAAACAAATCAAGTTTTAGAAAAACATACTGTTAAATTAGAGAACTGCAGCTATTGTATATATATATATATATATATATATATATATATATATATATATATACACACACATATATATGGTGGCTGATAGAATCAGACAGAATAAAGTGTTTTCAGTATTTCCTACCTCTTATCCAGGGTCAGGTCAATGAATCCCTTCAACTTGTACTCTAAGTCTTCTTGAGTTCCTTCCTCATCAAGAACTTCTGGTCCTAAAGAATAATATAAACCGCCACTGTAATTTAAGTAGAAAAAAAGCAGATAGAGAACAGTAATAGTACACCTTAGCTACAAGAATTCCTCCATCTAGAACGTCCTTTTATCTAAAGTTGCAAATTTAAATTTAAAACTCCTACCATCTTCAGCAAAACTGGAAGGATCGCTGTAACCACTGCAATGGCTCATTGTTTCAATCGATGCATCCTCATCACTAAAAGGTTGAACATTTCGATGCTGGCCACCTATTAGGTAAAAGAGGGTGGAAGCATATGATTTTGTTGCCATATATATAAATATTTAACTTAAGAATTTTTGAATTTACTTAAGAGAAATCCAGTAATAAAAACCCAAACTTAAGAAAAAAAGATGATCATATTACAAAAGAACGCACTTAAATATTCTGAAAATAAGTCAATTCATCTAATATGTATTTTAGAGCACCAACTATTTATAATATACATCAAGTTCAGAAATATATCAATCATCTAACATAAGGCACCAGTTTTTGATACAGAACTGGTATTACAGATGAAAAAACTACTTCCAAACCAAGATTTCAAATCATAAAGACAATGAAAATAGATCCAAAAATAGAGTGTAATGTCATAGATCATAAAAATAAGACAAATGTATGTTCCAATGAGAATGACTAGAAACTAGTCAACTTTAACTAGTCAATGAGTTAGTTTTTAGGTTACACATGCCTTATGTGAAGAAGAATTTAAGGAGTTAAGAGATAGTAGTTTTCAAGATGAATTGAAAGAAAAAAGGCTTAAAATAGAAGTTTTCGTATTCGATATAGCATAAAAGACAGTTAGATAAATTACCTTTAAAAGAAAGGGTCTAACATTTCCAACAGTTTAAAAATGTGTTACTGCTGTGTTACTAATGTTGTGTTACTGTTGTGTTAGTAAACGTGCTGCCACTAAACAATATAATCTCCTTTTTTTCAATTAGAATCTTTCTCTCAACTTCATACAACCTAAGGAATAAATCCATATTCCTAGTCACTGTCATTTCTGGTAGGGTTTTTTTTGCAGGAATTTCATATTAATTAAAGGATTGCCTAGTCATGAATTATACTGAGCACTGAGTTAAAATAAGTCCCAAATTCTGCCCCAAAAGCAACTTGAAGTCACCTGATTTACCTGAGCCCTCTCCCTTATCAGTAAAATCTAAGACTGCATCAAATATAACCAGGTCCCTATGTTCTAGAAATTCGTGACATTTACTATCTTAAAATAAGTTTTTTCTAAATCCTCTAAGTTTAAGCCTGTTGCTGGTTTTTTTGTTAAATCAAAACAGAGAAGAGAATTTAGCAGATTTTTTAATTAACACAGGAAGCAAATGGCCTTACAAATTTGCCTGCTATCCTAAAGAGAATAAATGGTGCCAATCAAAGTAGTAAAGCATAAAGAATAAGCAATGAAGCCAAGATCCCAAAACTTCTTAATCAGAGTGCTTAGGACAGAAATAAAGACCTATGACATCATAGTCTATTTCTGGATCAATCTTCATTTGTTTTCATGACTTGAAGTCATGGCAATAGTTGAGAGTCATTTGATTAACTTTTACTAACATTTATTCACAAACTGATTTACATTTTTTATTTTTCATATTCAGACTACTTCTAAACTGTCAAGAAGAATATTTCCTATGCAGGTCTTACTCAGCTCCTTTCTTTAAGTTGCAATGATTTCCCAAGACTGGCGTGAAAGAAAGATTAAAAAAAAAAAAAAATCAAGGAAAAGAACCCTGTATGAATGCCTGATATCTAGGTCAAACTCATGCACTTTGTGATCCTAAGTACCATTAATGAGGTGGCACTCTAGACACATAGTGTTTATTTCTTAGAGGGCTTACTTACTGACAAGGTTTTGTTCTTTCCTAAAAATGCTCTCTTCAAATTAAGTGCTATGACAAGTATGCATACCTGTATAAGAGTTCAATTTTGTTAGCTTCCTAGAACCCTCCCCTAACTTAAAAAATAAAGCTGGTTATCTTTTGGTTGTGCTTGTGAAGATCTCATTTGAATCCCATTTCTTCTAGATGTCATTTAAAAATACTAATAAGGTAAGTACAAGTTTATGACAATTTTCCATCTTTTATACCGTACTATTATTTATCCATTTATTTAGTGAATAAGTAATACATTCACATGGAACCAAATTAAGGTTTTAAAAAAATAAATCTCACCCCCATACCCCACTTACCAGAGGCAAGCACAGTTAAGTTCTAGTGTAAATGTGAAAAGATATTCAAAGCATGTATAGTTCTATAAACTAATCAAAGAATTTTTTCATTTGCTTATATATGCTAAAATTTTTATACATATTTGTTTACATATACCTTTTCTACTGAAAATTATCGAAAAGGCAGCAGCAATAAGTCTGATGAAAGATCACCAATGAGCCTCAATGTAAAATTTGAAAGGCAACCCCCCACTGCCATCTGAGGTTATTCTGTAAGTACCAGGAAGGAAGGAGGCTAGACTGGAAGCTTCAGAAGGGAATAAAAGGTTTGTTTGTAATTCAGGGAGCTGATTAGTAACACTATTACCATTTTCAAAATGACTTTAGCTTGCTGCACCTCCATTATTTGTTTCACCAACAAAAGGTAAACTTAAAGAAAAATAAAACTAATAAGGACCTTCTAGACAGAATTCACAAGTTTACTTCAGATAAGGAAAAGCTGAAGCAAAGAAAGGTAAAGCCGTATCCCCAATTCACACAGAGCAACCAGATGCCACAACACACTAATTACGTACTTTACATCTTAATCAAGAACGAATTTCATGAACATCAGAAGCATTCAATCAAATAAAGAGCGATATTAAAAAAAGGAAAAAAACTACATTTTTAACAATTCATTCCTACTGTCAATTACTAAATGTTTAATACATGACTACAAGTTTTCGTGCTGTTATAAATTCTATAGGAAAGCTCTTAAATGCCAGTTTCCAATAATCTTTAACAAGAAAACTGGCCTATTTACTTTCTATCGAACACAGGATTAACATTCTGGTGGGGTCACAGTGGCAACTGTGTTGACAAATACCTGATAGCTAGTAATAGTTCCGATGTGATAACGTCTGAGGTTATTCCAATATTTTTCAAAACTTCAACAAAACAATTACTAAATGAGATGATTTTTACCTAGTTTACTTTAATACTAGATTTGAGTTTAGTGTGGTGTCTCGCAGAACTTTCCGCTTGAGGTCCTTTTTTCTTAACCGTATAGTTAGTAGTAGAGAATCATTAATTCAGTTGAGCACCTACCCATGCAGAAAAAGCGTCAACCTTGCAGTGAGGAGACAATACACCTAAACTTTTGGCCAACTGCAGCCTAAGCTCCTCAACACCCGGGCCTCTCTCGGGCTCACGGCAGAGAACCTACAGAATGCAGCACAAAGGACAACGCGGTTTCTGCCCCAGGGAGTCGGTGGAGCTGGCGGCCCAAGATTTCTGCAGGTACCAAGCAGGGGTGAGAGCATAACCTGGGCTGGGACAGTGGCCCCCAGCCTCCGATCCCTCTGCCGGGCCAGGTGGACACGCGGGATGAGCAAGAAGGCAGCTGAATGGTATGCCACACTGGCGCCTCTGCGTCACCCCGGCCCCGCCGCGCAAGGCCAGGCCGCGTGACGCAAGAGCCGGTCCAAACCCGCCGGACGTTTGGCATTCCCGACAACTCCACGTTGGAGCCCGGCGGTCAAAGGCGACCCGTGACAGCACGGACACAACTCCGAGCTCCGCCCCACCCTCCGTCCGGGAGAGCTCTAGAAGCAACCACTGGTCTCTGAGAAAAGTTCCTCTTCCCCCCAGGCCCCCCGACCGCGACTCCCTCTCACGCCCAAGGACCCATTCGCCCCCACGGCTGGTGAACAAGAGTTCAGTTCCCAAGCCAGATCCAAATCGCGCGAGGTACGGCCCCTCAGCGCATGCTGGGAATTATAGTTCGCCAGCCAAGCCAGGCTCCCCGCAGACGCAAACGTCTGGAGAGAAAGAACTACAACTCCCGCGGTGCCCAATACCGAAAGACTCGCTAGCCCGGCCGGCAACCGGGATGCCGGCGGCGGGGATACCCTCTTACCCGCTGTCGCCCCCGTCGCTGCAGCTGCCCCTGAGCCGCCTCCACCACTGCCACCGCGGTGGGGAGTGTTCCGCTTCTTATTCTTCGGCATCGTGGGACGCCCGGTGCCGCCTAAGCTCGGAGCTTAGCGAGGATCAGCCGATAGAGCTGCACTTTTTACTCGTGCGTCTGTGCGGCAGGCGGCTGAGAGGCGAGTCTTCGGCTAACAAGAGAGGCGAGAAGCGGCGGGGGTAAGAGTGGGCGGTGGCGGCAGTAGAAATCCCCGTGAAGAGCTGTAATCGGAAACGATACATGTTTCTCTCTAGCGCGGGAGCTAAGGCGGGGCGGTCGAGGCCACGACGCCTTAAGTAGCAAGAGCGCCGCCCGTCGTCACTATCTGTGGGCGGGACTCGAACGCTCACTACCCAATCCCCATAGATCTCCCCACCAGAGTCCCACTTCGCTCGGCCCATGGATGCCGACTACCAATCCCATGCCGCAAGAGTTCCAGCAGCGCCCGGAGGGCGAGTCTTCGTAGCCGCACTGAATTCTGGGGTGTGTAGTAGGCGGTGGAGGGTTGTCTCCTGGCTTCTCCCAACCGGCTTTTCTGCGCTTTTCCGTTCTCCTGACCCCTGCCCTGCCTCCCGGCGGCCCCGCCTTAAATTGACTGGGGTGGTCACTGGTGATGAGCAATACCCCAGGTATGCCCGGTGACGGCAGCCACCTCCCAACTGGAAACTACGCAATCAGCTTTGCTCCTCTTTTTCCAGAGACTCGCGTCCTTCTCTTTAACCTTTCCCCTACTTCCATGCGGTCTCTGCTCAGGCGCAGCCATACCCCTCCTTGGGAACATTTCCATGGTTTTAGTTGTTGAATTAGTTTAGCGAGCATTTGTAATATCTACAATTGAACTGTGGTTCAGAGCTATTTTCCTCCCACTTGCAAACAAAGTGTGCTTTAATCTACTTAGTCGTGTATTTCTCCTATTCTAGACTAGAAATATCTGGCGATTCAGTGTCACAGGTTTCTATACAAGAATGCGTCCTTTGACAATTCTCCCTGCTAGTTGGGAGGTCACTCTGGGATAAGGGTTGGTTTCTGAGAAATTAACAGCTGGTAAAACAAACATGAGCTATAAATACCAATAATCGCGGTGTTTTTTATTTTCCAAGGTGCTCCTAGATCTCTGTCTTCCTTGTTACATTTGTCACGTGTTTAGGACGTGTTATTAGGTTCATATATTATGCTTATGACAGACCAAACTCACTGACTTACCCCATTGTAGGTGACTCATCCCCCACTCCACCTCTCTCCTGAGCTCCTTCTCTTATTTTCAACTGCCTGTAGCACATTTCCACCTAAATGTTCCACCTGCGCCTCAGTCCAACATCTCCAAAACAAATACTGTTTCCCCCTCCATGTCTTCCCTTTGTGTGTTCTCAGTACTCCTATCCTCCCATACGTCCAAATTAAAAAACTCAACTTCATACATGGTTCCTCTCTCTCTTTAGTGCCCCCCGCCCCCAAACAATCAGCTTTACAATAAAACTCTTAAATTTATGTCCTATTCTCCAATTACCTATGGCCTTAGTTCCTGCCAGGGCACTTCAGGGGATCTCCCAGTCTTTTCACCAACATCTTATGCATGATAATGCTGCCAGATTTATTTGTGTATCCCCTATTTTACTATTCACCTGCTTTAATAATTGCACAAAAACATTGCCTGGTTCCATTACCAATACATTAAATGCCGACCCTCTTAGCCTGACCTGGACTCTCTTTCCAGCCCCATCCCTCACTGCTTCCATAGACACGCCCTGTTTTTAGCCACACTGAACTGCTCTTCGTTTCCAGTACACAGTTCTGCTCACCTACCTCCATTTTATCACTCACATTGTTCCCTGTTCTTGAAATGCCCTTCCTCCCATCTTCACCTTACAAAATTTTATCCATCTTTGAAGATTTAGCTCAAATGCCACCTCCTTCAGAATTGTTTCTTCCTCTTCACAACTCTTAGCACTCTGTAATGCTCTAATGTCACTTACTGTATCCCCACAGGCCACACAGCCTATTCAAAGGGCAACATTTGAGGGTTGCTTTTACTTTGGTTCATCCTAAAGCAGCAAGTAAACTGCACAGAGCACATAAACCAGATAAGGATGCAGGTTGGTAAGACACAGCTCCCAATGATTCCCTTGTATCATCCCTTCAGTGACGGCACTTCTGAAGTCCAGTGGCCTTGGCCCACACTGAGTGAGATGACCCCAGGTTGGAGGAGCATGGAACTCCATACCTTTTATAACCCCAGCTCTTCATCATCCAGAAACAGCTTATACTATACAGCAATAATTTTGCTACTCCATGAGCCATATCATCCAGGCTTAGTGTCTAGGTTCCAGGCCTTGAAACATGTGCTTTGCCTGCATTTGAGGAATGCTCTTTTATCTGCATCCATCTATTCATGTCCACTTAGAGGCTTTTCTTGGGTGGGCCTCGCATGGCCTACCACATCGTATACATACTTTGTTTTACATTTATTTGTAAACACATATGTCATCTCATGAAATTCTCAGCTCCCCAAGAACAAGAACCTTTTCATTATCTCCATCTCTCATTGCACAGAAAGAAGTGTTGTCTTTGTAATTATAGATAGTCAGTATATGTTAAATGAACGTTTAAGAAATGATTGTTGACTAGATTTTTCTGGGTCAAGAAAAGGGAGAAACATTACATACATGGAGTATAAGTTTCAAAATAATGAACTCTGAGAGGTACTTTTGATAAAATCACCTTACTATATTTTTATGTCTACAGTTTAACTCCAGATCAGTACAAGTACCAGAAAGATTTAGCCACAGTTCTCATAAGACAGTGGTCCTTAACTCAACATATTGGTTTTGCAACACAACTCAAAGAAACTAGAAGACTCCAAACAACATTAAGTGAGTCACCAAACAACTACAAATACCAGGAGGAAAGGGGAACAGGACAAAAGGGCTTTCTCCTTGCGAGGCTTTGCCTTTTTATTCAGGAAAGAACACCTTCCCCAGGAACTTCTGCCTATGTCTCATTGGCCAGACTTTTGTCACATGAGGATCCCTAGCCAAAAGGGAGTCTAGAAAACAAGTATTTTTAGTTGGGCTCATTAACTATCAAATTTGAGGTTCTGTTGATAAGAATGAAGGGGAGATCATGGATATAGGGTAGGCAGCTAGCAGTGTCTGATTCATGTACTATGAGGCAAAGTTCTCCCATGCTCTAATAAATAAATATCACATATTTGTTACCCACTTGACATTATGTGCTGCCTCTTACCTCTTACTAGAAGTAAGATATATCATCCTCCTATAAAACACCAACTACTCACATTCCATCTAAGAGGTATCACCATCATGGTAAGTATACTCAGATGTTGCCAAAATAAATTTTACATTAATCTGAATTTATGGGCACACCTGAGAAGAATTCTAACCTCTCATGGGGTATGTATATTGAGAACTTGGGTTCAAGAACAATTGACACAAATAAGACCTGGTATTCAAACCTCCCTTGAAGGCATCAACATGAAAGGTTTTCTTTGAATGACTTTAGTCATGGCTTCCTTTGGATTCTTTGTATAGAATTAGCAGAAGTAAATGTCTCCCAGATGCTCCATCTAAGACTTGTCATAATCTGGTTCCTGCCTCTCTCTCCCAACTCACCTCTCATCAACTACAGCACAGTCCCTTCTCTTCTGCCATATGGAACTCCTAGCCAGTCTCTTGAGCAGCTTAGCATGCTCAAGGTTCTGGGCCTCACACAGGTTTGGTACTCGCCTCTCTCTGCATCTCGTCTTCTGCCCCTCTTCTTACCCACTACACTTCAGGCACACCAGTCTTCTTTGCCAACTCAAAATACAAAGTTCATTCCCCCCTTAAGATTTTTGTAACAGCTCCTCCCTCTACCTGATATGATCATCCCCTGAGCTTCCCACAATTGCCATTCAGATTTCAGCTTAAATGACCCCTCCCTGATGAGGTCTCCTCCGCTACTCTCCATTCTAATATAACCCCCTCACCCCACCACCACCTGGCCCATATTATTCTTCTAAAGCACATCTTACTACCTAATATTTTCCTAGTTCAATTATTATTTTCTCTCTACCCTAGGAGAATGTTAGAATTATGAGAAAGGAGATTTTGTTTTATTCAATGCTGTATCATCACTACTGGAACTTAGTAGATATTCAATTTATGTTTACTGAATGAAGAAATGGATAAATAATTGAATATCACTCCTCTGCCTGGAACATTCTTCTCCACAATCTCCTCCTCATTCTTTAAGTTACAGATTCTGGACCCCCTTACCCTATCTGATTTAAATGTCTCTCTTCTGTGTTCCTATAGTACCTTCCCTATAATAGCATTAATTATATGTATTGTAATTCTTGATTACTTGCCCATTTCTCCATCAGACACAAAGTGGGCAAAGTCCAAGTTTGTCATCTCTGAATCAGACGCCAGGGTTTTACAAGCATATGTAGCACCTTTGTGCAAATTAGAAACAGAGGCCAGGGCACCCAGCTTGAGGAGTAATAATGGACTGGAATTCAGCCCCATCTCTCCCTTGAGCAGGGAACAACCTATACATCTGTACATAGTGGCCCTGATAGACAATAAGTGTTTAATTTAAGTCAATGAGGGAGTGAATTTCCTCTATATCTGAGTGGTTTTCTTAAAGGCTAAGAAACTAAGGTGGGGGGAAAGGATGAGACTAACAAATATCAAAAGTCCACTCTGTCACTGGCACTATTCTAGGTTCTTTTTTCTTTTTTTTAAACCACTTTATTGAGGTATGATTGACATACAAAAAACTGTACATCTTTAATGGGTACAACTTGGAGTTTGGAGATAAGTATACACTCATGAAACCATCACCACAATCAATGCCATAAACATTACCCATCACCTTCAAAAGTTTCATCCCATCTTCTTTTGGCGGGGGGGGGGGGTGTCTGTATGTATGATAAGAACACTTAATTCTAGGTTCTTTTCACACATCTCATGTACTTCTTACAACACCTGTATACAGGAAAAATTAGTTTTAGCATTTTGTGGATGAAGAAATGGGCTCGGAGAGGTTTTGCAACTTCCCCAAGGTCGTACCATTAGTAAACAGTGAGTCTGTGATTAAAACCCAGGCCCATCTGATTCCAAGGTTGTCCCTGGCTGTCCTTGGCCACAGGGGACCTGACTGCTTCTTCCTAGAAGCCATGGGTTATGTATGCAGTCCTGCTAGGACTGGCCCATGTGGGCAAAGTCTTGCTTGGTCCCCCTTTTTTTAGTGTCCCTTGACCCCAAGTGTTGTTGACTGCTTGATAATTGTTTGCAATCTGTAAGCAATCTTTCTGACATTTCTAAGGCTGTAGCAGAATTGTATTACCAAATAGCAATGTTATTCAATCAAATGATTTTTTTAAAAATAGATTACCATTTATGTTCTAGGTTACGTTGCTTTCTTAATGGGTTTGAAGTTTTGTTTTATTGCCAGAAATGGTGATATTATGAAATATTGCTAAATTTGAGGTCCCTGTTTGTTTCTTTTCTTAAGAAAGGATACAGTGGCAAATTTAATTAGAACTCTTCAGCCTTAAAATATTTTTTGTTTGTCTTTTTTCTTTTTGTTGTGTGACATTTCTTTGTGGGTTTCAGTTTTGAAATTGCATAGTTTCTCTAAAGAAATTTCTGTCAAATAAAAGTAACTTCAATTGTCTTCTAAAAAGAGAATATTGCTTATCTCACAAAGTTGCAGTATTATCAATAACATAGTATAAGGCTATGTTAGAAGAGTACTGTGGGCCATAAGTACCATCATACGTACAGCCAGACAATGACGTTTATGACATTGTGTTGGAAAAGCTTTTCATGGCAACAGCACACGTATGAATTATCTTTTCTTTGAAGCTAGAGATATCATCGGACTTTTTCATTTGGATATCCTCTAACCCTTCATACCAAACATAATCAAAGTCAATTTGTTCTCTACTGACCATTCTACCCTACATCCTACAACCAGTTCTCCTTCCCTGCTCTCTCTGTGTGGTAGCACCAATCTTCTGGCCAAACAACCAGAGAATCTTAAAGTTTGAAAAAGACTTGAGAGGTGATCTACTTCAAACTCCTGTCTCATCTAGGAAATCCTTTGACGACATGACTAAGATCCAGATCTCTAACTCAGTCTTCCAGAGTTCAAATCCTGGCCACACTACTTGCAATGGGTTCTGAAGCAAGTCACTTCACCCCTCTATGCCAGTTTCAATGAGGATAATAACAGAACCTATTTCGTGGGGTTGGAATGAGGAATACGTGAAATAATACATATAAAGCAGTTAGCCCAGTGCCCAGAACATAGTAAACACTCAATAAATGTTAGCCTTTAATATTAGCAAGCAGATATTTATCCATCTTTTCTCAAACTCTGCCAGTGGCAGGACTCACACAACTTTTCAGGGCAGATCATTCCAATATTGGATAGATATCATTTTTAGAAAAGTCCTATATTCCTTCAACAAATGTTCATCAAGTATCTGCTATGTACCAAATACTGTGCTAGAACTTGAGAACAAAGAGATGAGTGAGAACAGGTTATCTGGCCTCATGAAGTCCCCAGTCTAGCAAGAGAGCTCAGCATGAAGTGGCCTGTGGCTGTCCCACCCTCTCAGCCTACTTGGAGGCAATACTTTTGCATCCCCCAGGGATGTACGTAACCAAAGAGGTCCTTCATTTACCAGTAAGCAACTAATCCATAGGCTCCCCAGGGAGTTCAGTCCTCTTTTCTGGAGCAAGCCACCTTGCCTCTGTGAACCTCCATTTCCTTACTGTAAATGGGAGTAAATAATTTCTGCCTATTAAGTCACTGGACTGTCATAAAAATAAAATGAGATTATGTGGTCTTTGTAACCTGTCAGGTACTCTATAAAGACAAATACTCCTTGTGGTAAGCCAAAGAAAGAAATGACTCTCCTATGAGGGAATATTAGACATCAGTCAGCAAGGGAGGATCTTTTGGCTAAGAGTAGATAGAGGGGGAGGAACCGACCTAAGCCCCCAAATCCGACTTACCTACAAGGACCAGACTGGACTGAGTCAACAAGGCATCCAGCATTGCTCCTAAAAATCTCACTGGTGGCCACATATGTTGCTGGAAGGTCACCAGGTTTTAGATCCAGACAGACCTAGGGTCAAAATGCCTTATCTACCACTTACTAGTTGGGTGACCTTGTGCAAGATACTTAATCTAAGCCATGGTTTCCTCATTTGTAACTCAGATTCTCTCTCCTGGGAATTTGGAATTAGAACTGAGAGACATTCAGAGTCTGGACTAGTCTTTTTTTTTCGCTGAGGAGGTTGCACCCTGAGCCAACATCTGTGTCAGTCTTCCTCTGTTTTATGTGTGGGTTGCTGCCACAGCATGGCCACCGACAAGTGGTGTAGGTTTGTGCCCAGGAACCGAACCCAGGCCGCCAAAGCAGAGCGCGCTGAACTTAACCACTAGGCCGCAAGGCAGCCCCTGGACTAGTCTTTTGAGCAGAGGAGATATAATGTCAAGGAACAAAAAGTGGCTATCATCTGCCTACCACAGACATGAAAAAACAAGAAAGCCAGTTTGCTGAGAGAAAAGAATGAAACAGGACTGTAGAGAGAAGCAGAGATGAGAGATGGAACTGCCCACCTCCCAGTGGGCTTCCACTTCCAGATAGCAGAACTTCCTAAGACTCAACTGAATTCCTGCCTTTGGGTTCCAGGAGACACCCCTGAACTTCTAAAATAAACTCTTTCTTTATGCTTAAGTTAGGTCTAGTCAGTTTCTATTTCTTGCAAGCCAGAGTAACTGATAGGTGCTTCTTGGCACTCCCCTGTGTTCTTGAGTCTGGTATCTCTTAGAGACCCAGGAAACTCTCCAGGCAGTTGCAAATGGGACTTGCAAGGCCTTTTACTCTCAGATGAAAGCAGTAGGAAGCAAGAACAGATCCTCCAACACATTGGAGGCATGTTAGCATTTTTCGAAATTATGGAGGAGTGAACTGCCAAATTTCATTCATCATCAGTGATATTTTACTGTGAACCAACCCAGCCAAAAGAATTCTGAAAAGACACTTTAAAAACCTAAGCCAAACTGAACTGACCATACCAGGTTTATCATGTTGAAGTATTTATATTAAATAGTTCTAAAATTATATTTTGTTAAAAATAAGAGAAAATTAGCCTTATTGCTAAATGACTGAAAATTTTATTAATAAGATACATTTAGTAAATATTTTTTCATCCCATTCCAGAAAGGCTTTTGTAATTAATTTGATTGTCTACCCCAAATCTATCCTCTGACCCTCCCTCATTCACAGAACCTCAGTGTTGTCCAGATTTCCAGCCTTCTTTGAGTGGCCATGTGCTTCACGGAAGGCTGGACCTAGCCTCAGCTCCAGCCGTTGAGTCATGATTGATCCCATGATTGATTTCTCTTACAAATTCTTGGTTTAGTCTTGGACACACAACATAATTCTAGCCAATGAGGCATAAGAGTTGAGGGGTTTTGCTGAGAGATTTCTCCTTTCCCAAGAAAAATACAAATGAAGAGAAGGTCTTCTCTTTCTCTGGATGTTGTCATTTGTGACCATGAGGGCAAACAAAGCTAACATACCAGGAATGGCAAAAGAGGATTAAAGAAGCTAGATGAGACTTTTGAGTCATTCAGTTACCAACTGGTACCACTCACCACCTCTAGACCACTCATTAAGTGAGATAATAAAGGCCCTGAATGTTTAAGTCAATTTTAGCTGGAGATTTCTGGAACTTGGGGCTGAAAGCATCCCAACTGACAACTGTTTTATCTAACAATCCCTTTAAAATGATGGTAGCATTTGGCAATTTCTAACATTCTTATGTGTTCAAAAATGAGTTGAATAAAAATAGTCCCCCAACTATTCCCCTACAACCCTTAAAAGTGCCATATGTTCCAAGAAAGACTCTTTGAAATCCTCACTCCTCTCATCTGCTGTTTTGTACATAGAATGTACCAACATAGTGCCACTGCCCACTTCATGCCGCCTCCACAGAATTCTGTCCAAGGACACCCTGTTAAAACTATTTGGAGAATTTCCTTTCTTCCACTTCCACTATTATTGTGTGTGAGTGTTTTGTCAGTTTTCCAGTCTCCTTTTCTTTCTTCATCTTTGGCATTCCTAATTAAGAGTTTTTATTTCCCTTAATGGTCCTTAATAGGGTCGTCGTTGTTAACTGGCATCAGAATTTTTGTAATTGAAACATCTTTCAATGGGAGGAATCAGTTTTTCTGCCAATGGTATCCCAGGTGGCTAACTTTCATTATGCTAAGGTTGATGATTCATGAATGGTAGGTTTCCTTCTAAACAAGGGCTGCCATGATGGGTGAGCAATGGTGCCTTCTCTATATTCCAAAGACTGAGGGAGTAAAATGTACTCTACTCACATGATGATAGGGTTAATTTGATTCTATATATATAAGTCATGACTATTATTTCTTTGAAGGTTATTTATTTGTTGGTTTGATTTTAATAGCCTAGCCTTTTTTGTATAGGAGGTATCTTCTAGCCTCAAATTATTTCCATTCATGCATCCACTGAAACAAATTTGTCTTTGTCTCCTAGTTCTGTTTCTTAGGATGGATTTTAAGAAGCCCCAGGCTGATCAAGGAACTCTCAAAATAGGAAGTGAACCCACAACTTTTATACTTTTGCGCTCTTCATATGCTTCAGGCAGTATTCACGAATGTTCTTTCCCTACTCTTGTTCTCCCAAGTTCTACCTCTTCTATCTTAAGCCACCATCTCCATATCCCCAGTGTTCCCTCCTAAAAGTGTACGCAGTGCTACAACACCATTTTCACAGTCCTGTAAGCTAGAATATCTGCCTACATGTTTTCTTTAAAATGAGATAGTACATTTTGCCAGCTTCACTATTTGCTTTCTTCTGGTATTATCCATTTGTTATAGTTGACTCAATTTTTTTGGATGGAATCAATAGTTATGATTTGACATTTAGAGAGATATCATCAATTAACTAATGTGTTAGTTTTTAAATCTTCAAAGATGACACATAATGCAATCTCTGGCTTTGATATTTCTCCTAAACTCTAGAACCCTATATCCAATCACTGACTTTCACTGTTCCACAGACTCCTGAAATTCAACAAATTAAAAATGTACCTACTCTACCCCTACCCCACTCCTACCTGTTTCTCCTTCAACATTATGAATCATGGCTAATGGCTCTACTATCCACCTTGATATCCAAGTCAAGTTCGAGGTTAGAAACCTAACCTCACCCAGCACACTAAACCATTTCCCACATCTGAAATATCTCTGGACTCTATTCTCTTCTCTCATTCCCACTGATACTACCCACTATTACTTAGCCTCCTAACTTGCCTTCCCAATTCTAGTCTTGCCAAGCTCCAAGTTTTCAGAATGATCTTCCTTAAGGCAAATCCCATCACTATCTCCATGAAGACTTTCCAAACCCCACTTCTGTCCCTGCTGAATGGATTATCTTCTCCAGTGTAGCTCCTACTGGTCTGGAGAGATTTCTGTCATGGGGAAGCAGCATCACCCTTAGTGGTAAAAAGTGCACTTTCTGGAGTCAGACCATTAGGATTTGAACTCTGGCTCCACCACTTACCAGAGGCAAGTTACCAAGTCTCTGTGCTTCAGTTTCCTCTTCTATAAAATGGCACTAATCAGTAGTGCTTCTTAGGGTTATTGGGAGAATTAAATAAGACAATACATGTTAGCACTTAGCACATGCCTGGCACATAGTAAATATTCAATGAATGTAATAATATTATTGTCATTACAGAAAAATCTTTGACTTTCATTGCACTAACTTGTTTATATTTTTCTTTACTGGGCTCTGAGTTCCTCTCATCTAATTCATCTTTGTAGCTGAGCACGTAGCACTGGCCTGAAAAGTTAGCACATATCATAAACACTTTTTGATTGAATGATCACATTACTACTTGGCTCATAACCTTTCACTCGCCCCTGATTGCCTGTAGTATAAAATCCATCCTCTTTAGCATGGTTTACAAAACTTCTGAAATCTAGCTCCTACTCATCTATTCCGCTTCGTCTCCTACACTCCAGCTAAGCAAGATCACTTTGCAGTTCCCCAAACAGACATTTCCTTCAACCGGGAATGTCTTTCCAGGCCCTTTCCCCAAACCTGGTGAACTTCTTTTGATAGTCAAGACCCAAATCGAGTTATCTTTTCCTTTAAAGTCTTTCTTGACCTTCTTACAGGTAGCCACCAAGTCTAGAAACACAGGCAAATACATAATAAATGGTTTGTTGGAATTATGTTAAAATACAGGATGAAATAATAGATCTACATTTCCAGATGTCATGGCCACCCCGTAGCTAGAACTGATCCTTCCCTCCTTCGTGCTCCCAGAGTACCCTCTACCTCTTTTATGAAGCACTGATTACCCAGGATGCAGCACACACAGACTCTGCTTTATTCATCTTTGTATCCCAACCACCCAACTCCATGGTTGACACAGATGAGGCACTCAGCAAATATTGGTTGAATGAATAAAATGTCAACAAATATTTCTGGATCATCTATGTGTTAGGCAATGAAAACTGCTACCAATTGGATCACTGATAATGGATACTCCTCACATACAAATGCCCCCACAATCACTTTCATCCCTGCTGTTCTGGTTGGTGAAGCAAAATGCTGGCCTGTGCCCGAGAGATTTCACACTACGTTGCTTACATTGAGCTTTCGTTCATGGTTAAAACATGTCTTCTTTGAACAAATATTCCCATTTTTTGAAAAGGAAAAAGGTAAGGAAATATGGTCTACTTTAATTAGTTGCCATTATTTGATACCTTTGAGAAAAATATTTATAGAGAATAAAATGAATAAAACATTTCAAAATTAATGATACATTGAAGTATAAATGTTCCTATTAATAAGAGTCAGTTAAAACTTTAGAAAGAGCTATTATCTAAACTTACCAGATAAATATATTGCTGTTAAGGTCAACTTTCATTTATACTGGCTGATGGAGCTCATGTATATGGTTGCAGTCAGATCATGTGGCATTTTCAACTAGTGAACTACTGGTCCTCCACCCCCTCCACTTGCAACAGATTTCCTCTGGCTCAGAGAAAAATCCTAAGCCAGTCTCCTCTCAGCAAACCCTCCAGTGAAATAATATTTCTTAAAGATGACATTTGGCCAGAAAAATCAACACTTAACATGACAGTTTCATGACACAGTCTGTGAAGTGGAAGACAGCCTCTGGCTAGTGACGATAACCACATTGTCGGATGCGTGTTTTACAGTTGCACACTGGCTGGTCTAATGAGGGAACCATTTAGAGGCTCTCTCTGCTTTAATAATGACTCATTGTCCTGGGAAACTTCACTTTCTATGGGAAGGAGCCCTGGAGAAGCTCATAATTTCATGGTCACTATGACAACTCTGAACCTTTCAGAGATCTGGGGGAAGTTATATTTGGATCTGATTTTAAGGGAGTGTTGCAGTGGGGAGGTAATGCCACCATCACTCATGGAAATCTAACGTAAAATTATTGTCTTCTGATACTCTGTTCATCATTAATCCAACCTGTAAAAGGCACCTTGCAAAGTGAGCCATGATAAATATGTATTCATGGCACAATAGCACCCAAAACTAGGAGTGCCAAGTTGGCATTTGAAACTTCTCAGAGAAAGTTGTTAAATGATACAGCGTGACTCAAAAAGAATTGATCACTTCCAAAACAGACTCCTCAGTAACCAGGTAATACATGATCATGTATGTGCCAAACTCTGGGTGACTTTTTAAGTGTCTAGCCATAGGGAAAGTATTAGGTTTTGATCACGTTTATATTTAAGTGTTCAATTCTTTTTGAATCATTCTGTATAATATTACGGGTGTACTAATCTGAGGCCCCAAAATGGGATTTAGATGGTCTGTGAAACCCCTGAAATTATGTGACAATGTTGTATAGTCGAGAGTTGAAGTTATTTAATTTTATCCGATATTACAATTGGTTTTTATGTAATAACATGGAATCAGTAAAATTTTTCATTAACAAATTTTACAATGACATTAGTAATTACTTAATTATTGAGTTAATCTTAAATTTAATAAACTCCTGCAGTGTTTTAAGGTCTATAGTAGACGTAAAAAAAACACGTTGTCATATTAAGTACACTTCAATCCTGGCTGCTGCAGCTCCATTATCATTGTTCTTGCTGTGGGACGCAGGGTCACTGCTAGCATCAAGAATCTTTTCTAACTTCTACAGAATCTAAAAAGGTACCAAGATGCCCTTCCTCTTGGTGGAAGGGAGGCAGTTCTGCAATGAGGAGCATTGTTTGGCATGGGAAATGTGATTGGATTTCAACCCCATCTCACCCCCTCAGCTGGGTACCTTTGTGTAGTACAACTGTACACAGCAGCCCCACTGGGACCCCAATGAGAGTGAAAATATACTATGACTTTTCAATACTTTCTCTATTTAAAATATAGAACAGAGACCAAGATATACTCTTATTTTTAAGAACTGTATCTAGGGGGCCAGCACAGTGGCGCAGCAGTTTAGTTCGCCCTTGGCAGCCCGGGGTTCGCGGGTTCGGATCCCGGGAGCCTGCTGACGCACTGCTTGTCAGCCATGCTGTGGCGGCGTCCCATATAAAGTAGAGGAAGATGGGCACGGATGTTAGCCCAGGGCCAGTCTTCCTCAGCAAAAAAGAGGAGGATTAGCAATGGATGTTAGCTCAGGGCTGATCTTCCTCACAAAAAAAAAAAAAAAAAAGAACTGTATTTAATTGATTCTAAGGTCCAAATGAATGTGTCTTACAGTGCTATACCCATTCAGCCACTCAGTAAATTTTATATAGTGAATACATTTTTAAGAAAAAAAAAATTAAGGAAGTGAAATAATTCTAACTTCTATTTATTTATTATGTTTTCACTCAAGATAATAGGTCATTTCCTACTTGAAAGATGATACCCTGTAGATCTATCAAAGAGAGCACTTTCCCTTGTCCTCTGTTTTCAAGGACTCCTTAGACTAAAATAATCCCTCTTCAACCCCAAAGCACTTTGTTTATACTCTTCTTGTGGCTTTATTCTATTCTGCTTTGTGCTGTAATTTACCTTGCTTCTCTGTAAGCTCCTACAGGGCAGGACCTGTGGACCTTTGTCTTCTCTGCTCTGTGGGGCAGCAGCATGGGCTCTGGAGCCGGGCCAACTTGCATCCGGATCTTGGCCCTGCCGTCTTCTAGCTCTATGATCATCAGCAAGTTATTTAACCTCTCAGAGTCCCATTTCCTCACGTGTAAAATGGAGATAATTACACTTAACACATGGGATTGGTCTGAAGGTTTAAAAATGAGTGAAGTTGTGAAGGATTGGTTCTTAGCAGGTTCTTTGTAACTGACTATCATTATTTTTCAGAGGCAGCATGAGTTTTGGGATCAGATAGATTCAAATCCTGGCTTGGTCACTTAGTGTGTCCCCCAACTACAAGTTACTTCTGTAAGCCTCAGCTTCTAAGCACTGTGAAGGTCGGATTTTGTCTGTCTCCTTCACTGTTGTGTCCTTAGAGTCTAACACAGAGCCTGGCAGTTGTTGAATGGACCAATGAATAAGTGAAAAATGAAGATAATTCCTTACAGCACTAATGCAAGAATTACAACGAATGTATATATAAAGTGCCAGCCACAGTTACGGTGCCCCATACGTAGTAGGCCACAATAACTGATTTTTAATTGTCAAAACAAATGGATACAGAAAAATAGAATGTAGAAAATGCTATGGGCATTCCTCCCCCTGTTTTTATCGTGTAATTACAGGAGTAGGCAATAAGAAGATATGGCTAAGTGGCTGGCCTGATGACTAATACCTTCTACTATTAAATTGTGCTTATACCTCCAATGTAACGCTATTATAGACAGCAAGAATCATTTGTTTAGTAAATATTTATTGAGCACTTAGGATGTGGAGAACACCAAAATGGATAAAATATTTAGGAACAAGTACATCTATGTCAGGGACACAACATGGAGGTGCTTGCATTCCAAGAATCTGAGGCCTCAGGTAACTGGAATTCCCATGTAAAGGAGATTCAGAAAAGATCAAAATGAACATACAGGTTCCTTGGTAGCCCCTTTTCTCTCTTTATTTCAAATACTACCTTCATAACTATGACCTTTCTGCTCCCGCTTGTTTAGGCAGAGGGAGGTAGCCCCTATGACCTTTGTCACAAATAGAGACAGTATAGAAACACAGATTATGGAGGGCAAGACAAGGGAGTTTCCTGCTGCCCTGGATACTACCCTCTTAATACAACAGGGGGAGGAGGACTACCCAGATCTGAGGAATGGATGGAGGGAGGGTAAACTGCAGCTGTGAGTCTAAAGATAAATGATTATACCTCATCAGTAACTTGGCTTCTAGGTGATCTCACCTAAAATATTCCAGACTGATGCGTGTCATTCTTGTCCTCCAAGATAGGTAGGAAAGTGGGCTCCATAAGCCATACTGTTGATCCAAGAGAAGGAAAAAGTCCAGGGCTGTTATGCTGAAACATCAATTTGAATTTTTTTGTCACATATCTATACACTGAGATTCTTAATTCAAAGTATATAATAGGACACATAGTTAAAACAGTGTTATATGTCTTCATATAATCACTTCTAGGCAAAAAGATCTAAGCATTAACCTCGAGGCCTAGTCTTAAGATTGCTCAGCTCCCTTTGTGCCCTCTAAGCCTTTAAGGATGGAAGCAGATTTCTGGCCACAACAGGGAACACAGGACACTGGGAATAGCTGCAACACTGCTTGAAAAATAATGAGCAGAAAATTTCCTAGGACCAAGAATTCAAGAAAGAAAGAAGGGAGGGCAGAGAGAAGGTGGGAGGGAAGGGAGAAGAAGGATGAGAGAAGAGAGAGAAAGAAAAGAAATAGCAAAATAACATAATTCCATCCATCCTAAGGATTAATTGTGTCAAACATTGAGCTGAAGGAGCTCTGAGGAAGGGCCCTTCCACCCTCACTGACCTTTGGGGGGGCATCTATGTCAATTAGCTGGGGAACACAAGACTGATCTATATGAAACAGGACACTAGAAGAATGCTCTATTTTCGACACCAGGCTATGTGAGGTCCCAGGTCTGCTTTTGGGGGTACCAAGCTGCTAACAGGTGATGTGGGTCTTTGACATCCTCTTTGCTCCCTTTATATAAAATACCTTCTAGTCTTCCCCTCCCACTTGGACAACCCCAAATGGGGGAGAGAGCAGTGGCATGAAAGGCAGCTAGGAGTGAGTGTGTGTGGAAGGGAGGTGGGGAGTTAGCCCCCTCCTGGACATGGGCTCATTAGTGTTTATTCTGGGTAGGCCAGATGTAAAGACCTCTCTAGTCTTCCAAGGACAACAAGGATCAGAGCTCATGTGTGACAAAAAAACAAATTTATCTTTTACCAGCATCCCCTTCCTTGTTCTTCTGAGAATCCTCAAGGACTGTTCGCCTGCTCTGCACATCTGTGCTGGCCGCTGCCTGTCCCCAGTGAGCAGCCTGGAGCCAGGCTGCTGCTCAGCTCTCAGCAGGTCACCTCTCGCTGTCTCATAACCACCTTCCCCAGGCTGCTGGCGGGCTTCTCTGTCTGCTTTACTCCAAGCACCGACACATGCCAATCCCTGAATTCGCCAAAGCACCACAAAGCTCAGAAGGCTTGAGCTAACAGAAGAGAATTACAATACAGAAAACAGTATTTTCCTAAAAAAGAATTGGGCTCCCAAATCCTCCACCTGCCCCAGGTTGCATCTGTGTTGCTTAGGATTACAATTGTTTGCTTTCCCTGGCTCATAACTCCCTCGGTGGAATTATGGTGGGCAGACCCAAATGCCTTTATGCCAAGAGAAGTCCTTGGGGCTCTGCAGGTGCTGTCAACCTCACTGCACTTCTGATTTGTATCTGCCAACACATAACAGAGAGATGGAGAGACTGAAGAAGTACAAAGAAGCTGAGGAGGAGGGAGACGAGAAAGGTCTGAGGTGAAACATCAGTACTTTGCTCTGTGGCTCAGAATTGTCTTCTAACAGGAATATTCTATCTTTATTTTATTTCTATAACAACTTTTCTCCATAATAAGTTATCCTCTTACAAGAAAAACTGAAGGACTGTTGGTGGAAAATTTACCCAAGCTGCAGTTTTTGTAACATGAGGCCATACAGTATGTTCTTTTATAGAAAGATGCTAGGCCTGCCTTATCCCTAAAGAAAAAAGAACATGGTGAGACTGCCTTGTTTATTGAGATTGCTAAGATAATAAATTGATATTATGAGTCCATTTTACTGTGTCTGAGTGAGAATCTATTGAAGCAGAAGGGACATTATTGGAACAAAGCTTAGGAAGTGAAATTAGATTTTTCATACTCAGAGTAGCAGCTGCTCAGACAGCAGAAAAATCTTAAGAAGTAATTTATCAGGCAGCAATGCAACGAACAACAATGAAGACAACTCTTCTTTCAGATGAGAGAATGGTCCAGGACAGTTCTGTGACTGTGGATGACAGCATGTTATATTCCAGATATTGGAACTATTGGATAATTAATGTTTGAAGGTTTATAGCTCAGAATGAACATTCTAGAGTGCACATTGCCTTTGACTCAACATTATCAAAAACAGAATTTTGAAGCGTAATCACGTGCTGGATGTCCCCCATGACCACAATAAAAAGTGATTCTGCTTATGCCAGAGGCTTTCTATAGGTATGAGACATTCCATGCACCAGTCACCACTGAATGACCAAGTCTGAAATTAGACAAGTGTTTAAGGTAGAAAAGCCAAAATTGGTATAGAAACAAATCAAGAAGATTGGTAGTAAATGAGAAAGTTCAACAGAGTAATTGTAACTAAAGCAACTCTACTAGTCGATAGGTCTTAAAGGACCAGAGACTTTGAACATTGGTAAATGACATCCCTGCTCTCTGGGAGACAGGTCAAAGTTATTTTTCTGAAACTATAAACATTTGTTGGGAGGTGATTTTAGAGAAAGGAGGTAAAAGGCAATTCCAAGGTAAAACTGTCAAGTTTTTCAAGTCGGTAAAAGGCCGTTGACATGATGACAGTAGCTTTTGAGGAGAGGATTAACATGATGTCAATGGTTTTTTTAGGAAGATTAATCGAGTGGTAATCAGAATAATGAATTGAAGGAGGTTGGGCAGGAGTGGATTCAGGTTTTATGTGTCTGAAGCTAATACCAGCTTAAAGAGGATGTGGGTAACAAAAACAATGTAGATTTAAGAATACAAAATTGCTAGGGCCACTCCCACTGAAGGTTCCGCTTCCTTACCTTTACAATAAGCTACCACATGGGTAAGTGATAGCTAAAGCCACTAACTGTCATCCCCATCTACCCAGCGACTCAAGCTGGAAACCCAGAAGTCATCTTTGATCCTTCCTGTTATTTCCTCTTCAGTCACCAAGTCATGCCCATTTTATTTCTATATATTTCTCAAATTCATTTCTTCCTTTCATTCTTCATTCTTAATGCCAATACCTTGAATCTAGCTATCACCACCTTTTACCTACTCCACTGCAAGTAACCTCATAACTGGTCCTCTATTTCCACTCTTGTTTACCTCTCGGAAGACTGTCCTTCATCCAACCACCCAGAATACTGTCTTCACACTTCTGTTGAGTATCCTTCATTAAAGCCTTATCAGGAGGAAGCCCCAAGCCTCCTTAGCATGACAAGCAAAGCCTCCATGACTTTGTTTTTTGTACATCTCCACCCTTCCCTCTCAGCTTTTCATAGTATCAACACCGTATTGCCTGTAGTTCCTTGCAAACACCTTGAAAGTTTCACATCCAGAGTTTTAGTTCCTGGGTGACCTCTTAGCTTGGAATCTCCTCCCTTTCTCCTCAACCCTCCTCCTCCCTTTACCAGGCTTACCTTCTCCGGGAGGCCTTCATCGATACCCACCCCTCCACCAGCAACAAGCTGGGTAGGTGCCTTCCTCTGTAATCCCACATGCAGAGCTCCATCAAGATATTCAGCACAACACTATGTTAACAAGACTTGTTTATATCTGCCTTCCCTCTCCTCTCCAGACTGTGATCTCCTTGGGGGTAGGAGCTATGTCTGATTAATTTTTAGCAGAATGTAGATCCCAAGCATTTAGCAAAATGTAGGTACTCACTAGATATCTTTTAATGAGTGAACAAATTAATGACTAAATAAATTACTGTATGAGTCGTTCTCTGAGACAGTACAGAGAGACAAAAGAGTAGAGAACATAATTCTGGGCTACGCCCAAGACCGTACGTGGGAAAGAGAAAAGAAGGTAATTAAGCACAGGCTACTGAAAAGAATCAATCAGAAAAGGAGGAGGATCAACAGGAATTGTGTCATCTTCTTTCATGTATCATTAAATTATGGAGTTTCTACAATGAATGCATATTACTTTTTAAATAAGAAATAGAAGAGTTTATTAGGGTACATTCTAAGCTGCTGTAACAAAGAGACTCCAAAACAGAATGATTAAAATACAGTATAGGAAGTTTATTTCTCTCTCACATAAAGATCCAGAGGTGATCTAGTCCAGGGCTGGTAGAGAGGCACTGCTGTCCTCAGCATGCCAGCTCTGCCCACTTGACCACCAATTTCCAAGGCTGCTTCTAGTCAACAGTGAGAGCAAAAGAGGAAGGACAAGACAGTTAGCTTTTAGGGAAGCAGGAAATTGCCCCCAGCTCCTGGCTAAATATCCATACCTAGCTGCAAGGGAGGATGGGAAATATAGTCTCTAGTTGGGCATCCATATGCCCCCCTAAAACTCGGAAGAGTTTCATTCAAAGAAGGAAGAAAGGGAAAGGAATATCAAGGACAACTAGTGGTCTGATGTAAAGTGTTTTGTTCTGTTTGATTTCTACAAAAGAGAAAGAGAACGTTTTAGGAAAGCAGCAGCAGAAACCAGATTTCAAGGAATTAAGAGTAATTGGGTGGTAGACAAATGAAGATAAAAAGTGCAGATCATTTTTTCAAGTGTAACAGTAAATGGCAGAGAAATAGGGTGATGACCAGAAAAAACTACAGAGTCAAACAGGTTTTGTTTTTCTTGAAGGAGGAACACCTGTGTTTGTTTGAAGGCGTCAATGGGGAGAAAGAGCAAAAATGCTGGAGAAGGCCTAAAACTAGAGATTTTAGCCTTGTTAAGTCAGAAGGACACCTCTCCTTCTGAAGTTGAGGGACGCATGAGAAGACAGTATAGAAACATTGATACCGAAGTGGAGAGGAAGTTAGATTGAGAAGTTTACACTACCCACCAGTTCTCCAGGGTCTCCCACTATAGAGCCCCAAGCTCCAAACGTTCCCATCCCTAATCCTACCCAATCACATCCCCCCAAAAATATTACCTGTGACCTATTCCTCCCCATTCTCTACAAAGTCAATGAATCAGCTAGACAAGAGTGCCAACAAAGGCTTCAAGGGACACTATGCCTCCTGTTCATCCTTTATTTATTTATAAATTCTTAATTCGATACATAAAGTCACCTTCTATGTTCCCACAGCTAGGGATATGGAAGCTCGAACAAGACAAAGTCCTCACCTTCATGGAGTTTGCCTTTGAGGACATGTGCATTTCAATGATAAACTTTGAAGACAATGCCCCAGCCTTTACTGCCTTACCCAGTTACTGTAACAGTGAAAATTTTAGTGAGGGTTGGAGATGGGGCAACAGTATGACAGATGCCTCTCCAGTCTCACTGAATATACACCTGTCCCCTGATGGCTGGGAGAATACAGATCTAAAAATGTGTTCCATGGGGAACACATACGTGGAAAACAAAGATAACAAGACAAGTCCATCTTGAAGAGACATTAACAAGGTAAACGGGCCTCTAGGGAGGAGCTTCTGTGGCCAGAAAGGGCCAGTGGTTTGAGCCACCTTGATTTTCTCCCAGCAGCAGGTGCTTCCCTCACGCTATCCTTCCCTTCTCATCACATTCTTGGCCCACTTTAATTTTCTCCTGCATATGATCACCTTCTGATTTTTGTTTAAGCTCAATAAACCATTTCTAGTCTCTGCCAGGAAGTAGAGGGTACAGGTTCAGAGCAGGGACTCTTCAGTGAAAAGGCTTGAGTTAGAGTCTCAGTCCTCGAGCAATTTAATTTACATTCTCGAAGCCTCAGTTTTCTCATCTGCAAATGGAGATAATACCTACCTTGTGGCTTGCTTCTGAGAATTAAAAGGGATGTCCGGTAAAGTTCTTCACACAATGTCAGCACCTAGTGATCACCAATAAAGGTTACTTATTATTATGTGACAAGGCAACCAGATAAAGCAGCTGGTATCAGCCCAAAGACTGACTAGTTCAGGCTGTTGGCCCAAGTTAAAAGAAGTAATAAAAAACATTAAATACTGGGATGAATTACACATCTCTTCTGGAACAGCCTTTACTGTGCAGACCTAGAATGAACCAGGGACCAGAAGAGCCCTGTTTTAACAGCAGTCAGCCTTGCTAGGGCCTCTGGTGTTGGCCTTAATAATAATAATAGGATATGCCGAGTCATCCTGTTGCTGTGGGGTAGGGGTGGGGTAGGGAATGAAATCCTCCACGGCAGGCCTCCCAGCGGAGCATTCCAGGGCCTACTCAGTCCACCCTGATCTCCTGACCCACTTGCAGCTGACCTTCTCTTTGTCTCAGCACTATTTATGCTCCCATCCCTCGCTCACTGATCCAGCTGGTTATATTTCTTCACTGGGCACGAGCCTCCCGACTTCAGTTCTTGAGCCGCAGCCAAATGCAGGTGCTGGTACTGACGCCTGGGAATTTCCACCTGTGAATCAGGATGCCTTGAGCAGAAAAGGTGCTAACTTTCTTCCTGGGAACATTGCTCAGGTTCTTGTTTTAAAAAAGGTAAATGAGAGTGAGGAGGAAACAAAAGACCTGCTCATAGCAGAAATGGATGAAAGTGAACCATAGGAAAAAAAATTCGATGTGTTTTCCAGAAGATAGATGAGTGTAACTACTTTATTAATTTCCTAATCATATCTGTGCAATCTGAGGGCGTTGCCAGAAGTATAAAGATGGCTTGCCATCTATTCTCGGTTATAAATTCTGCCCATAATAAGTATCAACTTTGATAGCTAATTGACCCTTGCTCTATGCTGTAGTACTGTGAGAGGAATAGTTTGTTGTGATTTTCAGGCTGCAGAGCTCTGCAACAGACTGCAGATGTCCTGAGTTATAGCGCTGGTCAACATTCTATAAAAGAAGCCACACAGGAAGTGCATTTCAGCATCTTTGCTTACTGGAGAACCTGTACTGGCAAAAATACTTGCCCTTTAAAGTCCTGAGTAGACCACTGCCAGCCCTATGTTCCCTTCTAAGTCCCCACTTCCTATTTCCTTGGTTGTGAAATGCAGAGTGGTTAGAAGCCTCATGCACAAGTACTGAGTGCTCACCAATGCCGCCTCTGTCCCCACTGTTCCTCTTGCAGCCCTGACCACAGTCCCTGCAAGTGACAGGAGGTAGAAGTGGCTGGCAGATCCAAAGATCAGCAACCACCAACTCTGCCACTTCCTTCCCTCTTGGGTTCCAATCTCTGATAACTGCCCTCCGCCCCCTCCCCCTACCAGGTGATGCAAACATAGTCACCCCATTGTGGGGGCATGCACAACCTGGCTGTGACATCCTTCTCCACACTGATCACCAAGGGTGGCTATAGTGTGAGTGAGTGCTTCTTGCCTTGCTGTTCCATGCATGATCCTCAAGAAAAACCATTGAAGAGGATGCCTTCCCAGCAGAGAGAGGGTATGGAGAGGTCTTGATAGGAGACATGCACCCCCACTCTGCTCTCTCTGGTTCACAGAGGGCACTCTGTTGAGCCTGTAGGGCAGCAGAATATGCTACCTCAAAATGTGTCTCTTTGGCTTGATTATTTTTAAGAACAAAAGATTCAGGAAGAAATTTGACCTCCCCACAACTGCCTAAAAGAATTTAAGGTAGAAGGCCTGTTCCAGAAAGGAGCTAATACCATAGATAACTATAGTATAATATGAACTAAGGAGGACCCTAGCAAGGCCCATTTGATCAAAGTCCTCTCCATGTCTCACTGTCTTCGTAAGGCATGGCAGATATTTATTTACCAAACATTTGCTTTGCCATCTCCATGTGAATTGCCTTCCTCCCCTTTGAAGTCCCAAACCACTACTTTCAACATCCTCCTTTGTCTTTAGCTGAAGATGGTATTTAAGGTGGTGGCTTCAGCCATTTTTGGCAAGTTACTCGGTTTTCCTGGTTTCTCCCATGTATACACATTAAATTTGTTTGATTTTCTCCTATTATTCTGTCTCATGTCAATTTAATTCTTAGATCAGCCAGAAGAACCTAGAAAGAGGAATATTTCTTCCTCCCCTACATGCCATTCCCTGATCTCAAGATTGTTCTTCTTGGCCACCACTTTAAAAGACTTGCCATCTGCTCACCAGGTCCTAAAAGTTCTGACTTCAACATTTGTGCTAAAAACCAACTCTTCACTTTTCATTCTTGTTCATATTTGTTTGCAGATTGATTCTTTTTTTCAGGCCCTGGGTCTGTGTGCTCATATTAATTCTCCTGATTCTTAATGAAATGAACCAATACAACTTTTATTTAGTTTGATTTTTGTTGTGAGTTATTGAGAAATGGGACAGAATCATGGAATGAGAACTGAGAATTTTGTAACTATTAAAGGCTATACAAATTATTATTTTTATTAGTGTCTTCTGATTATAAAACTACTGTATGATCATTTTACAAGATACGAAAAGTCCAGGAAAGTTCAAATCACCAAGATAAAAAGCATGATAATCTCACCACTCCATGGCAATGACTGTCCACATTTTGGTATATTTCCTTCCAATCTCTTTCTCCTACAATCTTTAGTAGGAACAGGAAGCCTATTTTCATTAATAGCACCCTTCAATGAAGAACTGACGCTGTGCTAGGGGTGTGACATACATATTTGCTAGTTATTTCCAACAATTTGGAAAGATAGGTATTGCTGAAATTATGGAAACTGAGTCCCAGGAAGGTGAGTTAGTAACTTGCCTGAGCAAGGATTCAAATCCACATGTCTCACTCTCAAAACTTTTTAAGAAGTGAACTCCCAACTGAAGCCCTTTAGTGGATTTTATGGAGAAAATGAAATGCTAAGAGAGGGATGTGAGAAGTTTGATGCTATTCTTAGTGATGGTAGATCTATCCAGTTTACTATTTTTTATTTATTTATTTATTTATTTTGTTGAGGAAGATTAGCCCTGAGCTAACATCCATTGCCAATCCTCCTCTTTTTGCTGAGGAAGATTGGCCCTGGGCTAACATCCGTGCCCATCTTCCTCTATTTTATATGGGACGCTGCCACAGCATGGCTTGACAAGTGGTGCATCTGTCCACACCCAGGATCCAAACCTGCGAACCCCAGGCCACCAGAAGCATGTGAACTTAACTGCTATGCCACCGGGCTGTCCCCAGTTTATTATTAAATCAGACTTACTAAAAGAAATTTCTTCATCTGTATATAGCCATTTTTTAAAGAGAAATTTATTTCTCCATGAATCCAAAATATCACTGCTTGTCATTGTAAGCCAACAAGAGAGGAATGGAGAGAGACCTCTGAAACATCTAGAGCAGCTCAGCTGGAACTATGCTAAAGAAGAAAGGAGAGTAAATCTTTGGCATTTTGGGCCACATTCAACACAGCACGAGCCTGGGCAATGTCCTGGCTGGCACGGACTGCCAGCTGCAGATAAAGTCACAGCAGCAGGGGCCAGGGCTATTGGCCAGACGTGAATAAACGACAGTGAGGACAGAAATGTAGTTGGAGTTCTGCTAAGAACATCTGGGCTCAGATAAAAATATATATTAAGGGGGGCCGCCCGGTGGCGCAGCAGTTAAGTTCGCGCTTGGCAGCCCAGGGTTCGCGAGTTCGGATCCCGCGCGCCCGCCGACGCACTGCCTGTCAGCCATTCCGTGGCGGCGTCCCATATAAAGTGGAGGAAGATGGGCACAGATGTTAGCTCAGGGCCAGTCTTCCTCAGCAAAAAGGGGAGGATTGGCAACAGATGTTAGCTCAGGGCTGGTCTTCCCCACAAAAAAAAAATATATATATATATATATATATATTAAGCAAGTCCTGTGCTAGCCCTGTACTAGCTTTAAGGCATCAAAATAAGTACATATAATAAATGGCTTCCTTGCCCACAAAGAGTTTCATCCATTCAACAAACATTTATTGAGCACCAACTATGTGCCAGACACTGTGTAGGCTGTTTGAATACATCAGTAAACAAAACAAGACCCCTGCCCTGTGGAACTGGCTGTTCAGTGGGAAAAGATAGACCATAGACAATAAACATAATTGAGGCAAGTTGTGCCAATTCTACAGCTTCCCATGGTTTGGGGATGAAGAGCAGGCTTTACTGGGGAAGCTCACAAGTGGAGGGTCAACAACAGGCACGTGAGCCCTCAATCTGATATTCATTTTAAATTAATTTGTTTCCAATGTTAGAGTTTACTTTTATTTTCCTTTTTTATTTTATTTTATTATTTTTTTGAAATTTGTACATTTACATTGTTCAATATATTTAGAGAAGTGTTACTTCCATGTCTATCTCCTCAGCCCCTTTTTCCTGCTCCTTCTAGGATACCATTTTTACTAATTGTTGACATTTTTCCAAGGCCTTTGTTTTTGGCGAAAATAAGCAAACATTCTTATTTCTCCTCCTTTCTTATACAAAAGATAGTATTCTTTTTTTTTTATTTTTTATTTTTTTGTGAGGAAGACCAGCCCTGAGCTAACATCCGTCGCCAATCCTCCCCTTTTTGCTGAGGAAGACTGGCCCTGTGCTAACATCGTGCCCATCTTCCTCTACTTTATATGGGGCGCCGCCACGGCATGGCTGACAAGCAGTGCGTCGGCGGGCGCCCGGGATCCGAACCCGTGAACCCCGGGCTGCCAAGCGCGAACTAAACCGCTGCGCCACCGGGCAGCCCCCAAAAGATAGTATTCTATACATATCTTTTATCTAACCCTCTAATCTTTTGTTCTGAATCTTGTTTTTAGAGAGCTGTTTCTTTTTTTTTTAACAGCTGGTCTGTTTTCTACTTTATTTTATTTAAAAGCCCCAACTGATGGATTGTTTAAAATATGTTGCTGTCATAAATAATGTCATAATGGATAACTCCCTGCACATATTGTTTTGAATTTATAGAGATTCTTAAATGTAGAATTGCTAAGTCAATGGGTGAATGCAAATCGAGCTTTTTTTAGGTAATTCCAAATTATTCTCCATACAGGCTGCACCATTTTGCGCTCCCAACAATTATGAGAGCACCTGTTTCTCCACAACCTCACCAACAGGGGGTCTCACCAAACTTCTTGAGTTTTGCCAATTAGATAGATGAGCAGTAATATTTTAAAATAGTTTTTAATTTACTTTTAATATAAGAAAGAAAAAGTAGCTTTTCAGATATTTAAGGGCCATTTTCTTTTTTTAAATTTTTTTCTTCTTCTAACGTGATCACAATAAACATATATATTAACTTGAGGAGAATTGTCGTCAAGAATATGGCATGTCTTCCTATTTGTTCAGCTCTACCTTTGTGTTTCACAGGAGTGCTTTAAAGTTTTCCTCCTCTGTTTTGCACATGTCTTTGTACTCATTTGGTAAAACCACAACAGGATGCAGCTGAATGTGGCTGGAGAAAAGCCCGTGATCATGCTGACTGGTCTTACTCTAAATTTATTACCACGGACCTCTCGTGGTGCCTTTATGCCCCTAGGCAGTCACACTGCCCTGTCCTTCAGTCTCCAGCTCACCCAGACAGCTGTTCACACTCTCTCCCCTCTCCTCCCCCATCCTCATTCAGTTAATTGTTTTGTTTTCTACCTCACCGAGAAAACAACACAAAACAAAAACTCAAATCAGAAGAGAATTTCTGCAGTTTTCCCATAGGATAATAATGCTAACCACCCAAATTTAAATCTCACCACACACCCTCCCTCTGGAAAAAAAAGTACAGATTCATAGAGAGAGAGAGAGAGAAGCTTGTACCTTCAGAATAATTAGGAGACAGAGAATAATACAGAATACAGTTTAGATGTAAATGGAAAGTAGAAATCCAGGAGTAGCAGTCGCTCCGGAGCCTCCCGCAGAACCGCAGACTTGTGAGAATTCCATGGAAGAGAGGAGCAGCGGCGTCTCAGCAGCAGAACCTCAGTCACATCAGCGCAGCTTCACCACCAGCAGGAGAGTGGGGAAATACAGGTGGAAGAGAGTGAGCTGGCTCACTCTCTTCCACCAGGCCCCCCAGGGAAGGGCAGACCTTACCCGAGTGTGTGTGTGCTCCATCTTGACCACTGCAGATGGACTGGAGGATGCCTGGGAATGCCAGGGTCATAGTAAGAACGAGGCCCCCTCATCATCCCTTGAAGGTCTAGAGGAGGTGTGAGAGCTTGGTTTCCATGGCTGAGGCCTCTTGTGAATCCACTTGATGGGGTTGAAGGCTTGAAGAATTGACAGTCACACTGGGAAAACAAGACAAACACCAAGCAATTAATAATCAAGACAGAATGATACAGCTTATATTTACACACTGATATATCTACTAAATTATGCAGTAGAGACAATTCGGGCATAGTGTAGTATATAATAAGGTGCTAACCATAGGATGCAAGGGATAAATATAACAGATGCTTGAGAATGGACAGAAGCTGGAGCTGTCACGTCACGGGTATCTTGACGAGAAGAGGGGTCTAAAGCTAGATTTTTATCTTTGGCATAAAGATTGTTCAAGAGCCTTTTACCACATGGACCTAAAAATGAGCAGGACACTCAGCCATAAAAAAAAAATGAAATCTTGCCATTTGTGACAACATGCATGGACCTGGAGGGCATTATGCTAAGTGAAATAAGTCAGAGAAAGACAAATACCATATGATTTTACTCATATGTGGAATACAAAAACCAAAACAGAACAAACCAATAAACAAAACAAAAACAAACTCAAACTCATAGAAGCAGGCAACAGATTTCCAACCAGAGAGAAAGGGGGTAGGGGGAGGACAAAATGGGTAAAGGGGGTCAATTATATGGTGACAGATGGAAACCACTTTTGGTGGTAAGCACACTGTAGTGTATACAGATGTCAAATTATAATGTTATGGGGGCCGCCCGGTGGCGCAGCGGTTAAGTTTGCGCTTGGCAGCCCGGGGTTCGCGGGTTTGGATCCCGGGCGCCCACCGATGCACGGCTTGTCAGCCCTGCCATGGAGGCGTCCCATATAAAGTGGAGGAAGATGGGCATGGATGTTAGCTCAGGGCTGGTCTTCCTCACAAAACAAACAAACAAACAAAATTATAATGTTGTACACCTTTAACCTAAACAATGTTATAAACCAATGTTACCTCAATTCAAAAAAAAGAAAGAGCAGGACAGAGGATGGACATTGGTGACCATATGTATCTGATTGACATGTTTCTTAGGAAGGTCTCAATTTAGCCAGCAGAGGGCAAGAGAACACAGAAACCCTTCCAAGATTTACGGTCTTAGGAATGTTTGGAATAGGACTGTATACGTGTCCTTGCAAAAATAAACAAGAAAAACAATCACAAATGTGGCTCTTTTGAAAGAATATTTTTAAAAACTGTGTGTGTAAAGCAGAGTCTGATTGTTGACACTGCAACAAATTCTTGCTTTTTTACAAAAAGTCAGAATTTCTTTAAATGGTGCGTACATTTCTTCATAGACCCTTAAATACTTGACACAAATATGGCACTATGTCTGAATAATTTAATCTAACATTTTAAGAAACACTTTTATTTGAAGATCCCACAGAAATAAAGTCTCTGAAACTTTAATAAACGTACATAGTAGTGATTAATTTTATAAATCTCGGAAATAGATTTCTTTAAAGACTGTGATGCTATTGTAAATATAGCATGCAATAACATTTGTTAAATGGGCTAACAAATGTCAAAATGTTTAATTGGTTGTTTATTATAAACAAATGTATTTAGTCTATGAGATTAGTAAGGATGGAGGCGGGAAGAGTGAGAGAAGGAACTGCCATTTCCCATAGATAGAGAGCAAAATCCTGAGGCCAGGGGCCCCGTGTCTGCTCCCTCCAGTGTCTATCAGCTCCTCCTTTCATGCTGCTCACCACCCCCAATTGCAAAAAGTATACTTACTATTCAAATGAAGCTTCAAGCCCACAGACTCAGATAGAGTCCCAGATACAGAGAAATTGCAGCAAGGTTCCTCCAGGCATTTAAAATATGCTGTTCTCAGCCAGAGAGAACTGGTTGGTGGTTACCAAAGGGAAGGAGGGTGGGGGGTGGGCACAAGGGGTGAAGGGATGCATCCATATGGCAACCGACAAATAATAATGTACAACTAAAACCCCACAATGTTATAAACTATTAAGACATCAATAAAAATTTAAAATAAATAAATTAATTAAATGTGCTGTTCATACACTTTGGGGGTGGCAACAGAGTATGAAACCTGCTGGGCTGGAGGTCTGGAAGTCTGGAAACCAGGGACATTATCTGGGTGAACCACTGAACCTCTCTGTTCCACAGTATTTCTCATCTACAAAATAAAAGTGTGAGGCTATGCAGTCTCAATGACCCCTACTAATTCATACATCCTAAGATTCTGTGCATTTTGTCCCTTTCTTACAGTCCTCCATCTCAGTTAACATGTGAGCTGGTATAAGAGTATAAGCTGCTGGTCTCCACTCAAGAAAATATGTAATTTAAGAAAAGACTCTTGAAAACTCTGAGAAAATTAATCTTTACCAATAGAATTTCAGACCTGCAAGCAGGATATAAGGAAATTCATTTTATTTTCTTTTATATGCTGGGTAGAGGATTTTGGTGCCATTCAAACCATACTTTTAGAGGCCAGCTTCAGGTTGGAAATACAGGCTGCTTTTACGATCCTTAAGCCTTACTGAACCATAATCCTTAGGGCTCTTAGGTCACTGAGCCATCAAAGTGCAACTAAGAGAATTAATAGAAGGCAGGATGGCCAGTTCTAATACTCCTCCAGGCAGAGGTGTGAAGAAGCGTTAACTCCTACCCAGACTTGAGACCATCTGTGGCGGCTGAACTGCATTTAGCTCTAAGTAACAGAATATTCAACCACAGAAGCTCAAACGGTAAGGAACAGGAAGATCAGAGCTAGGCTCTTCCAGGGGTGGTTAGCAGCTCCGTGGTTTCATCCACAGAATTAACACCTGATGGTGACAAGATGTCTGCCAGGTTCTAGGCAGCCCCCCTCACATACCAGCTCCATCAGCAGGGAGGGATGAGTAGGCAAACGTAACTTTCTTCTCCTGCAGCTTTTGCTCTCATCAGGGAGGAAAATCTTTCCCCTGGTTGACTTGCTCTTATATTTCATTGGCCAGAACTAGATCATGTTTACTTCTCACAGTTCTGGAGGCTGGGAAGTCCGAGATGAAGGTGCCAGCCAAATGCAAAAATCCTCAACAAAATACTAGCAAACCAAATTCAAAAGCATAGTAAAAGGATCATACAGCGTGATCAAGTGGGATTTATCACTGGGATGCAATGATGGTTCAACACACACAAATCAATAAATATGATACACCACATTAACAGAATTAAGGATAAAAATCATGTGATCATGCAGTAAAAGCATTTCTTCTTTTTTGGGTTGAGGGAGATTGACCGTGAGCTAACATCTGTTGCCAATCTTCCTCTTTTTGCTGAGGAAGACTGACCCTGAACTAACATCTGTGCCCATCTTCCTCTATTTTATATATGGGACACTGCCACAGCCTGGCCTGATGAGTGGTGTAGGTCTGTGCCCAGGATCCAAACTTGCGAGCCCCAGGTTGCCAAAGTGGATTACACAAACTTAACCACTATGCCACCAGGCCAGTCCCAAAGCATTTCTTTTATGAAGTCCCATTCATGAGGGCTGCACCCTCATGACCCAATTACCTCCCAAAGACCCCACTCCAACTACCATCACATTTGGGGATTAGGGCTTCAACACAGGAGTTTTGGGGGCTACAAACATTCAGCACCCACCAAAAGAGTTTTAACTTATTTCATTCCCCACCCCACCCCCAATTGCTTAGCTTGTGTTTTTCTTGCCCTTCTGTTGAAGAAGAGTCTCTCTGTTGAGTAAGCAGCCAGATTATTCCCAGGGAAGTGACTGGAGACATTTCCTCGGGAAGATTTTTTTGGCAGACAAACAAAACTCATGCTGTATGTTTCTGCAGGAGCCCAACAGAGTGCAGCACTGCACCGCTCACTGCCTCCCGGGGAGGAAGCTGCACCAGTTGTGAAATTAATTTCTCCTTTCTGAAATTCATAACACAGTTCATTCTGGCTTCTATCTGTTCAAAAATTTAGAGCCAGAAGCTTAGACAAAGGAATTTTAATTGCATGCTGATAAAGTGCCAAAACTATTGTGCATAAAGTAGCTGTGCATTTTTTTTTAAACAATGCCTCCAGGATTACAAGGGAGATTTGCCCCTGTGAGTGAAATCCATTTTGTAACTCATCAGAAAATCTTCACACTAGGCATAAATTTTTATATTCTCCTCTATAAGCCATTAGACTGTGTCTTTCTACCTTTTAGATTGCACAGTAATACAATATGCTAAAATGAGTGGTTTGCAAATTTGATTAATCTATTTTTAACTTTAAGTAGTGGGATTTTTTACCTCCCTGTGAAAATCTTAATGATGAATAAGGGTCATTATTTGGGAAAGTTGCTTATTTCACGGAACACAGCTGTTATGCCTCATGTTAAACCATGAAGAGCTGTATCAGAAGGTCACCTTCTCTAACAGTCTTTCTTGCTTTAAAAAGAAACACTCAAAGACAACAAAGATGTGGCTTGACTTTCAAGGTCATCCAACGAGATAAACAGAGTTGCTTTAAGCTAAGGCAGGTGTATTCAACCAAAGCTTGATACCACCATTGGTACCCATAATGTCAGGGTGGGGTGCAGCGTTTCCAGAACAATTGCTAAGACAATAGCTAATACCTAGAAATACAGGATTGCCTCCCAAAAGGAAGGTTTTTGTTTCTATCGGGGTAAGACACGTTCTCTGAGGGAGTGATTAATGAGAGGCAAGATGCAAAAGGTCTAAGGCATTTGTCGCTATCCTAAGTATAGTATTTAAGCAATAAGGCAAAATTACATATATGTATTTCTCTTTGAGGTGATGAAATGCCCTTCACTCACCTAGCTTACTAATCGGTTCAACTGACTCTTCTTGATTTCAACAAAAGAGTTCATATATGACTCAGTTTTTAAAAACCTGTTCAAGAAATCTGAAGTCACAAAACAGAGATAAAACTTCCCTACTCTTCTCATTATCAAATTACAAGCCTGTTAGCTGCTAGGGTTCTTTCCCATGCTGCTTGCAGCCTTGAAAACCTCTACTTCCTCTGTTAGACTCTCCAGGCTACGCAGACGTTGCCTCATTATTTGGGTTAATGGTGATTGCAAAGGAACCCCAGGTCACCTAAGTATGGCCGCCACCGCTTTAAAGGAATGCTGTGTTAGGTCCTCGCATAGGTAAAGAAGCTCCCTGCTGGCATGTGTGTATTCCTAAACTTGTCAGAAGCTGTAGCTAAGCAACTCAAAGCTAAGATAAGTTGTAACTGTCAATGCAAGATTAATTTTTAAATGTTTAAATAAATTTCTTTATTGAATTTCAGCATACATGCAACAAACAACAAAAATATTAAGAATACAGCTCAATGAAGAAATACTATCAGGGAGATTGATCAAAGAGGACTTTACTGAAGGAACTGTCAGCCTACAATTAAATGTTTTAGGGGGTGAGAGAGGTCAGTGAAGGAACTGCTGTGGGGGATCGGAACTGGCCACCTCAAAATATGTCTCTTTACCTTATTTTCTCTGAAGGAGGCCTTCCCCCACCCCCTCACCCCCCACAACTGTCTAAAGGGATTTGGGATGGAAGGCCTGTCCCTGGGACAGGCCATCACTGTGGATAACTCTGGGTATCGATAGACTGGGAGGGTCCTTGCTAATCCCCTTCTTATCAAAGTTCTGTTTACCAAACATTTACATTTGTGAGGGAAATTTCCATTTGTGAAGGTATCTCCCTCTCTGTACCGGGAAGAAGTGGGGATGACCTCATCTCTAGAAACTCATCAACGTGGAAGGCGAGGCTGCATAATAACCTTATTGTGTTTTCTGGTAATCTCCCATAACTGACCAACCCCCAATATCCTCCATTGTCTTTCTGTTTAAGAGGAGAACCTCAGCCATTTTGTTGAGAAACTCAGTTTCCCTGGTCTCTCCCATGTATACATGTTATAAAGCTTTGTTTGATTTTCTCCTGCTATTCAATCTCATGTTAATTTAATTTGTAGCCCAGCCAGAAAGGACCCAGAGTGGGTAAAGGATAGTCTTCCTCCCCTTCATTGCCATGAGACCAAAGTAAGACAGCTTGACACGTCCCCCAGAGTTTGAAAAATATACAAATTGGTACTTGATTCTCACCTAGAAGTTTGTAAGGTGAGGAACCGGCTAGAGCTGCCAGTGCAAAAATAGAGAAGCGCAGTGGAAGCAAGCAGCACTTCTACCAATGGTGGATGAGGGTACTGGTTTCCCGTAGGTCTAATTGACATCACAGTGGGGCATCATGCTATAATCATCTTCATAGGACCCCAAAAGGATGCCTGTTAGGATGAGGAGAGCCCAGGCGAGGACTCTGGAATAGAACATCAAGGGGATTCATAAGAAATCAGATGGAAAGTACAGCACTTGGGCCAGAAAATAGTGTACTTAGAAGGCCCCTGGTGGGGCTGGCCCAGTGATGTAGTGGTTAAGTTTGGCTCACTCTGCTTCAGTGGCCTGGGATTCATGGGTTCGGATCCCAGGTGTAGACCTACACACCACTCATCAAGCCATGCTGTGGCAGCATCCCACATACGAAAAATAGAGGAAGGTTGGCACAGATGTTAGCTCAAGGACAATCTTCCTCAAGAGACAAGAGGAAGATTAATAGCAGATGTTAGCTCAGGGCCAATCGTCCTCACCAAAAAGAAAAAAAAAAAAAAGAAGGCCCCTGGTGGGGTGGACGGAGTGGGTGTCCTCAGAAATGCCTCAGGAGAGGAAGCCCAGTGCTTGGACTTTCTCCATAACAAAGGGCATTTGCTATCCAGGAGAGAACTGCCAACAGTACCAACTAAGTTCAAGGGCAGAATGTTCTTATTCTGTCATCCTCTTCCACGACCAGATCCTAGAGGAGAAAGAGGTGGGGATTAGGAAAGGGAAAGGAGACCCTCCCCATCCTGGCCTGTGGGATTGCGGGTCAGGCCTGGGCTGAGCACAGAGGGTGGGGGAGGGGATAGGAGGTAAAATTTTGACTTAATTAGGACTAGAGTTTTTCATACCTGAAAATAAGACTGTTCAAAAACCGGAAGAGACCAGAAACAAATGGCATTTTCCCGAGATGTCCACAGGGCCAAAAACGAAAATCCAATGTGGTGTGTTTGATGCAGCTCATTCCATAAATTGGTTACATGAGTTTGAATGTCCATAGCCAATAGATGACAAGAGTCTACTGGTTGTCATAAGGTTGATATGCAGGCTGGGGATGTTTGGATTCTTAGGCAGGATTTGGGGTGAGATGGAGAAGCCTTTTAATTAAAGTCAGAGGGTAAGAGCAGGGAGACATCAAGTTCTTCCTGGGACTGCAAAGCAGGAAAGATTTAAATGATGGCTTGGACACTTTAGCCTTCCTAAGACTAGATAAAAGTATTTATTGAGTATAGTCAAGGTTTTCTCCAGAAACTTCTTAAGTAGAAATAATCTGCTTCACTGATTATCACTTACCCACCTGGAGAAGTCAAATATTTCATTCTAGGGGCCTTACTTTCAGAGGCAAGCGGCCCAAAAGTAATATAAGAATTGTAAGCAGAAGAGGAAGGAGATTTCAAGCCCTGATAAATGAGCAAGTGGAAGGAACCTGGGATGTTGTGTCTGAAAGAGACTTAAGGGGTCCATTTTGAGAGCTGTGGCCTGCCTCATGGCAGCAGTCATTACGTGTGCTTCCAGATGGCACACCAACCATTGTGTGTTAGAGGTTGGCGAGTTTTGTCTGAGGAACCTTTGTGTCAAAATGACTCCTAGCTATCTTTGAGGAGAGACAATTGTTCTAAGACATAACGCACTGGGCCATTCCCTTCTGGGGAGCTCCCTCTCCCTTGAAATGTCCAGTGTCAAGGAGAGAATATTCTGCAGACATGGAACTGGAATGCAAAGGTGGGCTGAGAAGCAGGCAAGGATGGAGTTGCTATCTTAGCCCTTATTCTCCTAGATCTGCATCTCAAAGAAGAAAAATGTTCAGAATTGACTCCTGGGATTGGGGAATGGGAGGGATTCTGACTTCAGTGAATAGTGAGGATTGGCCAGAATGGAAAAAAGAAACCTTAGCAAATCTAAAAGGTCAAATAGAATTCAATTTAATGATTTCAATTTATTTCCAAGGCCCTTAAATTCCCATATTCCCTGTTGATATCACCAATTTGGAATTCCAAAGGGATATGGGGGTTTCTGGTCCCATGGCTCCTTGGCCTTTGGGGGTGAATTGTGGACAGTAGCAGAGCAGAGGCTGTGGAGTACCAGAGAGAACCATTCGCTTTTCTCATCAGCTCCTCAACCAACTTTAGGATGTCGTTATTGAGACCTGTGGGGCACAATTTTGAAATATAAGAAGACAAGACCAAAACTATCTCGCAAATAATATCTTAAATCTCACATCTTCCAAGAACTCTCGCCTCCCACTTCTTGTCCTCATTTTTCATAGCATCTGTAGCACCTTTCAAGAGTAAGCATGAAAAATAAACTCCTTTTATGCCCTTTAGAAGAACCATTTCGAAACCTGTGTGGTAGGTTTACAACAGTGATTTAAAATGGACTAGCCACTCTAATACTTGTCTTTTGGTGCAAGGTTGACCCACTGCCATTATCATAGGACACTTGAGCTCTTTTATTTTAATCATTTGTAGTGGTGATGAGTTTAAACTGATCCACTCAACACTTTCCTAATGAGCACATTTTGCAAGGCAGCCAGCTAAGCTTAGAGGGGTAATCAACTCATGGAGGGGAGCAAATACACATGGATAAAGAGACAATAGTTATAAATAATATTATTTGAATGCTTGGTATGTGCCAGGCCCTGTCTAGTATTTTATTCACATGCATAATCTCATTTAATCATCATAGTAGTCTAATGAGATAAGAACTATCATTATTCCACCTTGCTATGGATAAGGAATGCAAAGCACAGAGAGGTTAAGTGACTATCCCAAAGCCAAACAGCTTGGAAATGCTTCTGTCGGGATGCTGTACAGCTAGGCCTGTTATTTTGTATTCATTCGCATGATAACATAGTAATTCAATGATCCCAATAACAGCACTTTTGGACACAACCAATTTTCTCTGATATATGCAATTATAAAATTTCCCAAATTACCTACACTTCCTGCCAAGCATTTAGCCTTTTGAAAACAACATAAAGAGACAGGTGAATCTGATTTAATAAAAATCGTGAGAATAAGCTCAAGGTTTCCAGTTAATATTTCTGAGTCTGCTCTGTTCTGTTCGACATCTTGACTCTACAGCTGAAACTGTCTTAAGAGTGGGTCAGTTATGTGAGTTTTCTCTTTAAGGCAAATGAAAAGGCAGATATGTCAGTTAAGGACTGTAATTTAGTTCACTGTTCAATTTCCTCTGAAGACGATATACTTTTCCTGCCTCATAATGCCCACTCTTCATTGCTGGTTTCAATTTTGGCAACATTTACACTAAATACTGGAGTACCAGTCTCCTTGCTCTGCCCCCTGAGACTTCATTCCTCCCACTTTACCCCTCCCTCTGTCCATTTGACCCAGCTTGGCCCAGGGGAAGGGGTCCTGGCATTGTTTTAAATCAATTGGGACCAGTTACAGTTAAAAATCAGATTTCTGGAACAACAAAGGGGGCATAAAAAAAGGCCGTTATGGTCAGATTGCTACACTTAGGGCAGAGAGGTCTAGGTCTCAGAGAAGTGGAAGCTTGGCAGATCTTAATGTTCATGGGGCCTAGGGCCAGAGTAAAAATGAAAATTACTTTTTATTCTTGTTTCAAAATGTTCTGTTAAAATGAAAAGGCAAAACATAAATTACAATGAATGATTATCAAAACGTTTTTATTGTGGTAAAAAACACATAACATAAAATTTACCATCCTAACCATTTTTAAGTGTACAGTACAATATTGTTAACTATATGCTCCTTGTTGTGCAACAGATCTCTAGGACGCTTTCATCTTACAAAACTGAAACTTTATACCCACTGAACAACTCCTTCTTTCCCCTCCCCTCAGCCCCTGGCAACCACCATTGTACTTTCTGTTTCAAAGAGTTTTACTACTTTAGATCCCTCGTATAAGTGTATTATTGAGTATCATGCAGTATTTGTCTTTTTGTGACTGGCTTATTTCACTTAGCATAATATCCTCAAGTTTCATCCATGCTGAAGCATGATCATCAAAATTTTAAATCAAAATTATGTAAATAAGTGATGTTTTAATTTTTGGAAATATTATTAAATCTCATTACATTTTTTATAAAAATAAAATTATTCATAATTTTTGCCAGCCATGGGAGTGAGCCCCTCAGATCTCCCTTCAAAGAGAAAAATGGCCATGAAGTGTGCAGTTATCAATGCCTCCAGCTACAGTGCCTCCAGGATTTGCCTCAATGTTCAAGCTGAGGCTGTGCTCTCCCCAGGATGCTCTCAGTTGGAGGCTGCAAGGCAGGGAGATGAAAGCTTAGCCACTTCTGCTCACTGCAGGATGCCTCCACTGGCAGTCTGTGCGCCAGAGCTCCCTCCTGGGCTGGTCAAGACTTTCTCAGAGTTGTGTTGCAGTCTGAGGCTCCTCCTACTCAAACTTCCTTCCCCCTCTTCTTTCACGACTGTCAGACCTGTGTTGTCATCTGAAGGCTTTTCCTGCCCACTCCTGCTCCCTTTTCCCTTTGTCTTTCACAGGCACTTCTCCAAATAAATCTCTTGCACTCTTCTAACTCTGTCTTGGCATCTGCTTCTTAAAAAACCCGAACTGGCACAATATTCTAGCATTCAGTATCCATTTAGTTGAGAATGTAAAGAATTGGTATTGCATTTTACTCATGTTACGTCTAGGCCTACACATATACTAATTAAAAATAATATGAATTAATATTGCAAATATTCCTTGGCTACCATATGCAATTGTCATGAACACTATGCTCTGGAACCACAGATTGGAACATAAGGAGAAGCAAGAATACGGACATTTGGCACTTCAGAAAAATATTTCATTGTGCAAGAATCTATTGCATTCAAGTTATCTGAGAGGAGGCATTCAACAGTTAATTAATTTGACTTCTCTTTACTAAACATTTCTACTACTCAAATCCTCATGCCAAAGTGATGTCCATCTCCAACCTTTGCAGTGGTCAAACACGTAGACCTTCAGGGCATTCAGATGCCCATCACCTGTTGTTTAAAAGGACTTTGGGCAAAAGATGTGGATAAGTGTTTCCCTGGGTCCTGAACAGTATTAGCCCCGAAAGTAGATGTGTAACACCACAGGTTGTACTACACCAGAGCGGAGCTCTGGATCCCAGTGACAGAGGACCTTATGTGTTCTTTAATAAATTTATGTTTTCTGTGTTTGTGAAATACAGGTGTCTAAAGCACAGGGCTCAGGACAGGAAACTGTCTTGCCTGGATCTAAGGATGGTGCTGACACTTTAAAATGGACAATCAAAGGGTTAAAAGAGGGAAGCAGCCATAGCAGCTCCTGAACACAAGGGGAGCACCTGGTAGCCAAAGGTTTCCAGCTGCACTTGGCTGCGTTTGCTCCTTAGTTGGCTCCAGACTGTGGGAAAGCCAGGATAACAAGTACATGGCAAAAATGTCTCTTGAAGGAATACTTGCTGAATCAATGAACCCAGCTAACCCAACAATTCCCCTGATGTGGTATCTTCTTCCATACTCTCCTTAACACTTTTTCCACTCTCTTTCAAAAACCTCCTATAAACTCTCTTCCTATGTGAACTCCTTTCTATTTAAGAAGTGAAAAGCAACTACATCCTAATACTTAGTACTTGCTTTAAGTTTGAGAAGTGGACTAATCACAGCTTAATTAGATCTAAAATGGATCATTCTATATTCTAAAACGTTCTTAAAAGTACAATTCTATATTTATTTTGGTTTCATCATAAAAATTCCACTACCAGCCAAGATGCACCATATTTATTTTCTCACCTTAAACAACTAGAAAAATGAACAAAATATATGAAATAACTATTTTCATACATTGGAGAACAGGCAGAGCATGTCCGTGATCTCCGAGAGAAAGGAAATAAACAAGGTCAGCCCCACAAATGCACTAGTTTACTGCCTGGAGGTAGTTTCCAGGCTGCAGTACAAATTGTGGGGAACCCAAACAGACCCCAGAAGTCTTGCTGAGTTGAAAAGCAGATATTGGCCAAGGCGAGTAGGATTTTCAAGACAAATTACCAGAAAGGAGGGAGCTGCTGAAGGAGAAAGAGAGGGTTCTGGAGAGGAATACCCTCAAGTGTTTGGCTGATCATGACTCTTTGCATGTGTGAAAGGAAACTACCCAGGGCTAGGAAAGGAACTGCTTGGAAATAAGAAGGCATAACAATTCCCAGAGCTCACACAGGGCTGGAAATGGTTTGTGTTGCACAAACCAGAGTGGCTTTGTAATACATGAGGCATTGTGTAGAATCCTTGAAAGTATGCCACCTCAAAACGAGTAGTAAGGCTAAACTATTCCTTGACTGAAGCTCTGGACCTGCCCTGACAAAGCTTAAAAGCAAAGGTTGAAAGGATCCAACTGATTCCAAATAACTGTGTGCCTGAACAAAATCCAACACTATTTAAAGGAATACAACAAAATCAAACATGAAAAAAAGTAAAATTCACAATGCCCAACATCCAATCAAAAATCACCATGCATGCAAAGGAGCAGAAAATATCTATAACTGGGAGAAATTTGATTTAAAAAAATTTGATTAAAAAAACAACCCAGAGCCAGAAATGAAAAACACGTTGGAATTAGCAAAGATGTTGAAACAGTTATTACAAACATGGTCTGTATTTAAGAAGGTAGAGGGAAATGTGACCATTATGAGGATGGAAATGGAAGGTATTAAAAAGACCCAAATGAGACTTTTAGAGATGAAAAATACAATATCTGGATGAAAAATATACTAGATGGTATTAATAACAGATATGATGCTGCAGAAGGAAAGATCACTGAACTTGAAGAAATAGCAGTAAAACTGTCTGTGGTAGGCAGAATTCTAAGATGTCCCCCAAAGATTTCCTGCCCCTGGTGTACATACCCCACCTAATCCACAGCTCTGTGAATGTGATGACTTTCACGCCAGTGATTGCTGGGAATCACGCCAGTGATTAGGTTATGTTATATGACTCTGATGATATTAAGAGAGATTATCCAGGTGGGCCTGACCTAAGTACACGAGCCCTTTGAAAGCAGTTTCTCTGGCTGATCACAGAGAGGAAGTCAGGGATCAAAAGCAAGAGCAGTATTCAAAGCACTGTCGCTGACTTGACAGTGGAGAAGCCCATGTGGTAAGGAATGTGGGCAAATTCTAGTTGCTAAGACCAGCTATTAGCTGAGAAGCAGCAAAGAAATGGGGACCTCAATTCTATAGCCCCAAGAAAATGAATTTTGTCAACAACCAGTGAGCTTGGAAGAGGAGGCTGAACCTCAGATGGAAACCTCATTCTCAGCCAACACCTTGATTTTAGCCTGGGAGATCTTGAGGAGAGAATTCAGACATGCTGTGCCAGACTTCTGACCTACAGAACTGTGAGGTAGTAAATGGGTGTTATTTGAAGCATCAAACCTTGTGGTAACTTGTTACACAGCAATAGAAAACTATCCACGCGCACAGAGAGAAACAAGACTAACACACACAGAGCACCAGTGACTGTGAGCAATATCAAGGATCCTAACATATGTGTAATAGGAGCCCCAGAAGAAAGAGATGGGGATATTTGAAGATATAATGGCCAAAATTTTTCCAAATTTGATAAAAACTGTAAATCCACAGATCCAAGAATCTCAACAAACCCCAAGTAGAACATACGTAAAGAAAACCATGCTGAGACAAATTATGAAACATTTACAGAGAACAAAGATAAGAATGACAGCAAACGTCCCATCAGAAACCATGCAGTCCAGAAGAGACTGGAATAATATTTTTCAAGTGCTGAAAGAAAAACCTGTCAATCTAGAATGCTTTACTCAAAGAAAATGTCAGATAAGCAAAAGCTGAGAAAATTCACTGACTAAAGACCTGCACTAGAAGAAATATTACATGAAGTTCTTCGGGCAAAAAAATGAAAAATGATACTAGCGGATTCTATCATAGCATAGCTTCTGCTAATTGATATAAACTCATAGAGATTAAAGTCATGAACATACACATATTTGTCTTATGTTTAGGAAGTATGTATAACGTTTGGCCCAATCATGCCAAATATACAATAAACCAAATTCTCACCATGTAAAATTTACTTTCTGCTAATTAGCTAAAAAAAAGGGAGAAGTAGAAATTAGTTTATAATTTAAATTACTGAAAGAGAATTTACTGGATGAAATATATTGAACCTATGAAAAATAGTATGTAGATTTTACAGGCTTAGTACCTGCAAATAGATCATAAAAATTGACCTGATATCAAGCACTTTCTAGAAGATTATCAGCAGATTCCTAACCTCACAGAGCCTCATTTCATTAACAAATAACCGATATTAGCTACTATGTAAAAAACAAAATAATTTATTAAAATCAAGACCATCTGCCAAACAATGATTTCAAAAATATAAAATTCCAATGCCATTGTTGTAGGAAGCCTCTATTGATAATCCCTAACTATCCCCACAATCTGATGTTCACACACTCTGTAGTACCGCCCCCCGCCCCCAGTCCTGTGGACTGGACTTATTGGCTCACTTCTAATGAACAGAATATGGCAGAAATGATAACATGTTACTTTTGAGATAAAATTATAAAAAGACTGGCTTCTGTTTTGGGTTCGTTCTCTCTCTCTCTCTGATCATTGGTTCCATGGAAATCCACTTCCATGTCATAAGGCAACCCTGTGTCAAAGCCCAAATGGCAAAAGACTGAGGTCTGTCAATAACCACGTGAATGAAGCTCAGAGTGGACCCCACTACCACCAGTTGTGCCGTTAGATGAGACCACAACCCCAGCTGACAGCTTGATTGTGCCTCCTGACAGATCTTGAGCCAGAAGCACCCAGATAAGCTGTGCTCAGATTCCTGACCCACAGGAATTCTTTGAAGCCTCTAAGGGTTGGGTAATTTGTTACACTGCAGTAGATAACTAATACAGCTATTATTCAGCACTTCAAATATCTTATTCATGAAGAAATTGTGAAAACTCTTTCTATGTAATATGGGGGAAAATAATTCTACTGGCTACCACGTGTACCATGGTGTTTTCACGGATCAGCAAAAAAAAGTCAACAAATGGCACGCTATGTAAGAGAATCTCTATGCAAGAAATTCACAATCTGTAATAATTTGGCCCTGTGATATATTCATCTATTGTCACCAATGAGCAATGTGGTCCAGAGGACAGAATTTACCAGGAACCAAAGGAACACTTCCATTATCCAACTCTTGTTACCATTTTATAATCTTAGAGAATTATTAGGTTCTTTTGAAAGTGTTTCAGAGAGATATCTTTAATTGCTGATGCTAGGTTCAAATTAAAGAACTTTCTACCCACACAAATGGGTAGAATTACATGATGACACTAATTCTCCCACTGAATAGAGCTGCATACAACCCTTTGGCCATCTGGCTAAGATAGCACCTTTGGGACTAATAACCTAGGGCTCCCTGGGACCCAATAATTATATCAGACTAATATGTATAACTCCTGCTGGCTAAATAATAACATCTGGGATGGAGCCATGAGACAAAGAAAATGGTGATTAAAATAACACTGGCAGAGCACTTTGAAGATTATAATATTATTTGTCATTCACAGTTTCATTTGTTTCTCACCAAAAATCTTGTCTGCTTTTGTTATAAGCTCCTTTCACCATGCTCTGTTCTTTGCCACGTATCTAGGAAAGGGTTTGATAACTCTAGAATTCAAAGACAATTTGCCACAAAGAGAGTAGTTGTTGAGCCCTTAAGCCATGAAATGCCTGCATAAAAAGGTAAATAGATCCATCATAATGAGAAAAATCCTACTAACCCACCACCTTCCCAACCTACCCTGGGCTGGACTTTGAAACTGTTTCTATTCCACACTGCTTAAGAAATTTATTTTTGGTTGCTTTACTCTGGCTTAATGAGCCAAATTCTTTGAGCCAACAACTACCTTCCCTACCAGCCCCATAAACAAAATTGACCGTATTTGTTATGGGAAAAGGCAGTCCAATGACGTGGTAATGAGTGCCTACTGTGGGATTTTCATCTCCTGCAGAAATTTATGGCCCCAATCACCACAGCATCATATGCCTCTGAGAAAAAGAAGCAATGGGTAGTTTATTCCTGTCTGGAAATTGATGTGTAGCCAGGGGTAACATGTGCACATTCACATCTGCCTAAAGCAGGGTGTAAAATGTGCCCATGAATCAAAGATACTCCAGTATTTTTAAATCACAGAAAGTCAGAAAAGCTGCAGGAGGCAGGCTTTTGTAGCTAGGCTGCACCTTGCTGAAATACATGCCTTGATCTGTCACTGCTCCATTTCCTGGACTGGATGTTCTCTACAGGTCCTTCTGACTCTAGCATTGTAAGATTTGTGGACCAGCTGAGTTGGTTTAAGGAATTGTCCTAAGCTGTGCCAGCCATGCTGGATCCTTGATGTCATCTGATATTTTTCATTGGTGCTTTGGATCAGGAGAAATAGTATACATGGAAGGACATTACCGTATAGCTATGGCTGGCAAGGAGTCATCAAAACTAGTTGGAAAAAAAGGAGATATTTGAATGAAAAAGAAAACAGGTTACAAAATACCATGTTTGGCAAATACCACTAGTGATGTCCCAATTTCCATTCTCCATATTTCCTTTATATTAGAGCTCTTGATTTTAAGCAGGGCACATGCCGTCTGAAACAAAAAGATATTTGTCAGTAGCTTACCAGTAGATAGGTCATGTGTCTAAGTTCTGGCCAATGAGATATAAGCATAAAGAATGCAGACAAGACAACTGGAGCACAAGCACCCATCCTGAACCATGAGGTAGAACTTGTATACTGAAGATGATGGAGCAACATGATAGAGGACCTTGACCCCTGACACCATGAGTACTATCTAAACTAGCTCTGAACTATCTCCAAACTTCTTTTATATGACAGAGAAATAAACTGCTATCTTATCTACAGCACTACCATTTTGAATTTCCTGTCACAGCAGAATTAATCCTGCTGACAGAGCAGGAATATTTGTATCCCATTTTAATAAAATCATGTAGGTGTGTATGCATACGTGTGTGTGCGCGTGTGTGTTGGGTCCAGCCACCTAGCATCCATTCTCCCATTTTAGTGTCATTCTGATTTCCTTTTAGTGAATTGCCTCTCTTGCTGTGTGATGTCATGGTGGGATGGTCAATACAGGTGTCTATTCTCTCTTCAATGGATCCAAGGGGGTCCCCAGAGGCTCCCTTCATCAGGGCCTTCTTCTCACTGTCCTGTTTCATGGGAGGCAAGGTAGAATTTCTTAAAGCTCAGTCCCAAGCACTCTCCATTTCTTGATTATACTCCCCCACAAAGGAATTTATCATCCACATCAGCTTCTGCTACATCTATAAACAGATGATTCACAAAATACATCTCTATCCTGAACCTGCCTTTTGAATTCTGTATGGATATATCAGTCAGGACCCTGGCGGAAATGAGTGATACACTCAGGTTGGCAAAATTTGAGTAGGTGGACAGGATAGAGGGAAATTGTTAAGAGGTAGTACAGTATTCTGGAACAAACAAGAGCACAGCCAGACCCTGGAGAGAGAGGGCTTGGTGGGGAGGGCTGTCTGACAAGAGCTATGGCCTTTGGTTGTGGGATGCAGCCAGCCCACAGCGACTCTATGGGGAAGAAGCTGGGGAAATAAAGATCCACCTCACTCCTTTTCCTCTTCTGATCTCCTGACAGTGCTTCCCAGTGAACTAACACAATCTGAAGCCCAGGGAGTTCGTTGATGCAAATCAGCCTCCCAGGGCTGCAAGCAGGCTAGAGAGAAGGTCTGGAGAGGCAGACAGAAAATGTGCAGCACAACTCCTGTATCCAATTGCCTACTTAACATCTTTTGATTTGTCAAGACACTTCAAATTCAGCATGCCCCAAACCAAACCATTCATCTAACCCCTCCCAAGATTTAGCCAACCTGGTCCTCTTTTATTGTTCCTGATCTTAGGAAATGGCACCATTACCAATGTATTTATGCAAGCCAGAAACCTGGATATTATTCCTGGCCCCTCTCTTTCCCTCTGTACCCATATGTAGCCTATCACCAAGTCCAAGTAACCTAAATTCAGCAAAATAAAACAAAACAAAAACCATTCTCTCCTGGTACTTGGATTCTTGAGAAGACAGGGGCAAGCAAGGAAGGTAAGCCTGGGCAGGACCACCAGAACCCTGTCCACTACAAGCCTTGTCCCTCAGCCTCTCTTCAATCTCATGAGACCCCTGTAGTCTTCTGGTTAAACCTCTTTTTACTTAATTTAGTGAGAGTTACTTTCTGCTGCTTGAACAAGATCCTTAATGAATAAAGTAAAATGTTTAATTAGGAAGCTAACTGAAAAAGGACTTGTTCCTCAAATATGTCATCACCCTTCCGAACTTACAGGACGTCTGAAACTCTTCTCTATTTCTAAATATCTTCTCCAAAGAGAGGCAATAAAAGATAATTTTATTAATTAAAAAATGTAAAGTACAGGGACTGGCCCAGTGGCATAGTGGTTAAGTTTGTGCACTCTGCCTCAGCAGCCCAAGTTGCATGGGTTTGGATCCCAGGCACAGATCTACACACTGTTCATCAAGCCATGCTGTGGCAGCGTCCCACATACAAAATAGAGGAAGATTGGCACAGATGTTAGCTCAGGGCTAATCTTCCTCAGCAAAAAGAGGAGGATTGGCAATGGATGTTAGCTCAGAGCCAGTCTTCCTCACACACACACAAAAATGTAGAGTACAGCCATGTATAATTCAATCATAGCATGTGCCCATATGTGAATAGTGGGCATCTCTCGGAGGAGGGGTTACAGGTGATTAGCATTTTCCTCTTTGGGTCTTCAGTCCTCATGTTTTCTATCATGGATATATATTACTTTTGCAATTGGATTTTACAAAGTAAATAAACATTATCTTAAAAAATAAATTAAATAAATTATGATGTACTGATGGTGAATAATAGTAAGAAAGCCTTGATACTTCATACACAAGGCAAATACCAAAAAAACAGCTATTATAGAATTATATTAAAAACAAAGCTAAGGTTTGGGTTTTGGGTGGGTGTTCCCACCACACACACACACACACACACACACACACACACACTCACAGACATTCGCACACACAATAGCTGAGGTCATTCATTCAATAAACATTTATTCACTTATTGAGTGTCTGCGTATACTTTCCTGCTTTTGCTTCAAACATGTTGATTGTTTGACTAACAGATCGTACTTTCATTATATGCCTATGTATAGCACATAGTCTCTACAGCTCTTGGAGATACAAATGAACTAAACGTGACTCTCATTCTTGAAACGCTTATAGTTTTATGTGGGGTTTCGCAAAGTGTGGCCTGTGGAGCACCTGCACTAGAGTCATCAGCAGCGACAGTTCAATGAAGATGCCTAGATTCTTCCTCAGAAACCAGGGAAGACAACACATCAAAGATGACATTTAAGCTTGATTTTTAATGACATACAGAGTTAACTGGGCAAAGAAACAAGGAATTGGCATTCTAGTTAGTATAAGACAAAGAATATTCAAGAACATAATTCTAGAGCTTCCCAATGTACTAGTTTGTAATAATGTCTCAATAATGGTATTATAGATTTATACTTTTGCCGCTAAAAAGAGTACACATGCTAGAGTTAAAAGCTGAAGCTGGCAGTGTCCATAACCCGAAAGAATAATTGACATATTTATTAATTATCTTTTTGTTTATATTTCAAACAGGTTACTTGTTTGACTAACAGATTGTACCTTCATTGTAAGTCAGGTGTGACCAGTAATAAGCTGGATTTTTACAGCTATCTTTGAGTTAGAAATGTCTTGTATTTCATACCTGGAGTCAAGTTCAACTGACTCTATACTAACACTGCCTTTGCGTCATAAAACATCAAGAAAACTTACATTTAAGTTGTTTTCTAAAAATTTGCAATTGAAATATTAAAAAAAAAGGATTATTTTAAAATTGTAACTCCCCATGCTGCTTTTATCCTGTCTTAGTTGTAGTTAACTCATTCATCCATTCATCTATTGATTAATTGATTGATTCAGTCATTCATTCAAACATTTATATACTCAGTACACTGTAAACACGTGCGGGAAACGGCATTCAAAGATAACGAAATCCCTTCCCTCAAAAAAAAGTCTACATATAAGATGTGCAAAAGAAAAGATATGAGAGATAGTATGTAATAAATGCCCCCAAATTAAAACATGCTAGGTACTAAGAGAGCCCGGAGGTGAGCGAGCTGACCACCACTTGGGTTTAACAGGACTGCCTTGGCACTGACAGGTCAGATAATGAGGGAGTTATCCTGACAGGCTCGTCAGCAACCTGGATATGGGAGTCAAAGAATCAAGGAGATGCTTGCAGTCTAGGTGGCAATAATGGAAGCCAAGAGGAGGAACAGCTTTTGAGAGGAGAGATGAGTTCTGTTTAGGGCTGAGTCTGATATGCTGCTGGGATATCTAAGGAGACATGAGAGCAGGTAGTGAGGAAAGCTAGTCCCCAGATCTGGAGAGGGCAGAAGGGCTGAAGGTCAAGAGGTCAAGGCCAGAGTCAAGGCCCACTGCCATTTTGAAATGTGGCCTTAGTTGTGTTGTTAAGTCTCTTTGGTCTTCAGTTTACTTCTCTGCAAAGTGAAAATGCTTTGTTAAATCCAAGGTCCTCAAAGCATGGTATACTGCAGAATTTTAGGTGGTCGACACAGAAACTTTCTTTTTTATTTTACCGTTTTGTATTTATTTTCATGTATTTTAGAAAAAATATTGTGCAGCAAAACCTTGATTTCATTGATATTATTTCTTTGACTAAGTGAAAACGAAATGCATGTTGATTTTTAAGAAATGTTACATAAATTATACAGGCAGTAGACCAACAAGGTGGAAATTATGAAGGTAGTTTGCAAATGATAAGTTTGGGAAACCAAATTTTAGGTTGTCTAGAAGGTGTTTCATACTCAATAGTCCTAAATTATCTCTAAAATCATAGTTTTGATGGTATTTCCACAGGTGGAAGTGGAGGAGTAGATAAGATCATCAAGGAAGAGCATGTGAGAAGAGAAAAGGGCTTGGGGCAGAGTCTTGAGTGCCCTACAATGAAGAACTGAAGAAGGGAAGGAGGAATGGGATGGGGCAGTCCTGTCGGCAGCCTTGAATGGAGGTAGGGGTGCTGCAAGCAGAGGAGAAGGAGGCGAAGAAGAGTGGCAAGGAGCTGTGCCTCTGATCTTCTCTCTTGGAGGTGGGATGCAGGGAGCCTGTACTGTGTAGAGGGAGCAGAGGGTGGCGCAGAGGGAAGGTTACTCGTACTTCACTAATCCCTGAGGGCCAATACATGCCAAGCGGAAGTACTCTGATCCTACAATTCAGTAAGCTGAGGGAAAAGGATGGGGACATGAAGTGCACACAGTAGAACAATGAACTCAATCACACTCTGAATCAAATACCCCACACTCTGTGTCTGCACCTACTCTTTTAAGTGTGGCCAGTTCATTCCAACCAACATGTAGCTGGTGTCTACCTGACACTATTCAAGGTAGTGGGGATTTAGAAACGCATGAGACGTAGTCACTGCCTTAAAGAGCCTACAGCATGGAAAGCAGGACAGAAGTGTTTATAAATAAATTAGAATTCAATGTGATGAGTCCAATTATAAAAGCACATGTAAGGAACAGTGGAGAAGAAAAAGTGAAAAACTGCTTGGATGAGAACGGGAGAAGAAAGGGGGTGGTCAGGAAAGACTACCCAGATATAGATGACCCCATGTCATAAAGGAAATTTTATGTTTTGTATTGTATACTCTGTTCAAGATCTACTCATTCAAACAATATATATCAAATGCCTAGCACATGTCAGACACTATTCTAGACACTGGGGATAAACAGCAAACAAAACTGGCCCAAATCCCTGCTCCTATGGAAGTCACAAGCCAGTGAGGGAGACAGATAACAGAGAAGCAAATAAGTAAATCATGTGCAAGATGGTGATCAAGTGTTATGGGGAAAAATAAGATAGGAAGGAGGATGGGGAGTCCCTCAGGTAGAATGGGTTGTTATTTTTAAAAGGGTAGTCCTGAAAACCTCAGTAAAAACAGGATCTATGAGCAAATACCTGAAGGAGGTGAGGAAGCAAGCCATGTGGATTTAGAGGAATAGTTCCAAGAAGAGGAAACAGTGAATGCAAGGGCTCTGAAGTGGAAGAAGCATGGTATGTTTGGGGAACAGCACAGAGCAGAGTGAGCGGGGCAAGAGAAACAATAGAAAATAAGTCAGAGTTAACAAGAGAGCTAGTTCAGCTTTGAATACAGAGTGAGATGCTTTGAAAACCTCATCCAGTGGACATGTCCAGTGGGAAGTTGGCCCTTTGAATCTGGAGTTCAGGTGAGAGGTCTGAGAAGGGAGTCTATGGTGGACAGATGGTGTTTCAAGTCATGAGATTGGACGAGACCACCAAGGGATTGAGTGTAGATGGCGAACAGGAGAGGTCTGTGGACTAAGCCAGGAGCACTCCAGCATTTGGGGATCACGACAACAAGGAGGCACCAGGAAAGAAACAGCCAGAGAAGAAGAAGGGAAACCAGGAGAGTGCAGTTTCCTTGAAGCCCAGTGAAGAATTGTTTCAAGAAGGAAGCAGCATCAACTCTGTCAAATGGGTCAAGTGCTGCTAATGGGTCAAATAAAAGGAAGACGAGGAGTTGGCTGTTAGATGAGGAGGCATACAAGTGCTCTTGGATCTTGACAAGATGAGTTTTGGTAGAGTAGTGGGAGCAAAAACTGCTTACTTAGGGACTCAGGAAAGGAGGAGAGCAGGATTGGAACTGGGAAGCTTAGACAATTCTATTGAGAGTTTTGCTATACAAAGAAGCAGAGGAATGGGACAGTGGCTAGAGGGAGTTGTGGGGTCAAGAGAGTGTTTTAAATTTAAGGGTTTTTTTAAAGAATAGGGATATTACAGCCTGTTTGTATACCAGTGGGAATGTATACCAGCAACTGGAGAGGTAAGTAGAGTATGTTTGGGAGGGAGTAGAGGGGGTACATAACACAAATATTGGGAATGAGAGAGGTCAGGGAAGTTTTCCTATAGAAATGACATCAAGCTGAGACTTGAAGAGAAGAAATTAGCCAGACATAGGAGAAAATAGTATTCCGACCCCTCAACAAGTGTGAGAGCCACTGTGCTTCCAAGTAATTTACCTAGACCTGAGATTAGAAAAAATACAGATTTACATAAGGGTTGCTGTTTTTCAAGGCACTGTCCACACATTATTTTATGTGACCTTCACAACAATCCAGAGAAGGAATCAGTGTTGAGTTATTATCACTATTTTATATGTGATCAAGTTGAGGTGCAGAGAGATTAAATGACTCCCTATCTTAGTCCATTTGGGCTGCTATAACAAGATACCATAAACTGGATGGCTTATAAACAACACAAATTCATTTCTCACAATTCTGGAGGCTGGGAAGCCCAAGATCGAGGCTCCAGCAGATTTTGTGTCAGGTGGTTCATAGATGGCCATCTTTTCACTGTGTCCTCACATGGTGGAAAAGGCCAGGGATCTCTCTGGGATCTCTTTTATAAGGGCACTAATCCCATTCATGAAGGCTCCGCCCTCATGACTTAATCACTGCCCAAAGGCCTTACCTCCTAATGCCTTCACATTGGGGATTAGGTTTCAACATACGAATTCTAGGGGGACACAAACATTCAACCTATAGCACTCCCTGAGGTCCTAAGACTGGTGCTTATTGGAACCAGGGCCTGAATATGATTGATACGTACTGAGTGCCCGGCAATATTTTAAGCACTTTACTTACCTTAACCTAGTTAATCCTCACAAAAATCCCATGTTATCCCCATTTTACAGTCGAGGAGACTGAGCCACTGAGAGGTTAAACCTCATCCAAGGCCACACAGCTAGTAAGTAGAGCCAGGATTCAAACTCACAGTCTGACATCAGAGCACAGTCATACCCATCATACCATATGGTCCACTGAATAATTTCAGTCATTACTGAGTAAAAAAGAGATGCATTTGTATAGGTGTGGTGTACACGTAGGGGTGGATCAAGGTGGGGAAAAGTGCTCTAGCCTCATAGCCCTGACTCACACCACTCTCTCTATTAGGATGGTCAAATTGCCTATGTAAATGAAGTCTGTGTTAATTTTGTGTAATCTTGTTTAGTTAGGAGAAACTTCCATTATCATGGAAGGGAGGGGTGTCTTTATTTCTGTGACTTGGTAATTGTCTTGCGGTTTCTCTAATCTTTGTTGCCCTCCCTCCTTCAGAAGCTTTCCAGAGCCCACGTAGCATGTACAGGGAAGAGTCACATACCAGACACAACAATGCTGGGATCTGACTGCTTGAGGAACACACTGGCACTGAGACATCTAAACAAGGGTTGTTCTCTTTAAACCAGTTTCTTGAGGAGAACTTTGCAGCTGCTATTTCTCAAAACATTTGTGCAACTCCTCTTCTGCTCAGACCCTATGGCATGTAGAAAATGTTCATCCTTACAGCAAGGAATTTGGGGAATGTCTAAAGGATATTCATAGCCAAGTTTGTTGTTCAAGAGTTTTATTTTTAATAGCTTTATTGAGGTCTAATTTCTACACCATAAAATTCACCCATTATAAGTGTATAGGTCAATGATTTTTGATAAATCTATAGAGTTGTGCAACCATCACCAAAACCCAGTTTTAGGATGTTTCCATCACCCTATAAAGCCCCCCAGTGCCCATTTACAGTTAATCCCCACTCCCACCCATTGCCCTAGGCAACCACTGATCTTTTTTCTATCCCTGTAAATTTTCCTCTTCTGGATATTTCATATAAATGGGATCAGATGATATGTGGTTCTTGGTGACTACCTTCTTTTACTTAGCATTATGTTTTTGAGGTTCATCCACATTGTAGCACTTATCAGTACTTTTTTTCAATAAGTTGCTGAATAGTAAGTATTTCATTATATGGATATACTGCATTTTGTTTATCCATTCCCCAGCTGATAGACATTTGTGTTGTTTCTAGTTTGGGGTTATTATGAATAATGCTGCTATAAATATTCACATGCATGTCTCTGTGTGGATATGTTTTATTTCTGTTGAATAACATTTAAGTGTCCAATTCAATGGTTTTTAGTATAGTCACAGAGTTGTGCAATCATTGCCACTACCTAATTCCAGAACATTTTCATCATCCCAAAAAGAAATCCTGTATCCATTAGCAGTCACTCCCTATTTCCCCTTCCCCTGGACACCACTAATCTACTTTCTAGCTCTGTGGATTTGCCTATTCTGGACATTTCATATAAAAGGAATCATACCATGTGTGGCCTTTTGTGACTGACTTCTTTCACTTAGCATAATGTTTTCAAGATTCATCCACTTCATAGCACGTGTCAGTACCTGCATTAACATGTACTGACACTTTCTTTTTTAGTGGCAAATAATCCCAGATTGTATGGATATACCACACTTGATCCATTCATCAATTGATGGACATTTGAGTTGTTTCCACTTTTTGCCTAATATAAATAATGCTGCTATGAATATTTGTGTACAAGTTTTTGCATGGACATATGGTTTCAATTCTCAATTCTCTTGGTGTATATCTAGGAGTGGACTTGCTAGGCCACAGGGGAACTCTATATTCAACTTTTTGAGGAACTGCTAAATTGTTTTTCAAAGTGGCTGCACCATTTCACATTCCCATCAGCAATGTGTGAGGGTTCCAATTTTCCCACGTCCTTACCAACACTTGTTATTATCTGTATTTTTAAAAATAGCATCTTAGTGGTTGTTAAATAAGATTTTGATAAAATTAAGTTTTGGTAAAATGAAGTAAAGCTAATACCACCAACAAGAACAAAAAAAGAATCCCAGGGTTGATAGCAAAGTAAAGAAGAAATTCTTGTGTGATGCATAATTTGACTGTAAACAATTCCTGAACAGTTGCTCTGTAAGACTCTGAAGAAGCAGTAGCATTGTTTACCTGAACATGGCTTTCATGTGACTACCGAGAAGGACAACACTGGTATCTCCTTGCATCTGTCTGAGGATGCAGGGGCTCTGGGATTCACACACTGCAGGTATGAGGACAAATTAGTATGACCCCTTTGGAGGGCAATTTAGCCAGTAAGTTTTAGAAGCCTTAAACCCAACAATTTTACCTCTCAGAATTTATCCTGAGAAAATAATTAGAGACACACACAAAATTTATGCACAAAGATGTTCATCACCGTGTTATTTATAAGGACAGTTACTGAAGGCTTTACATCTTCTTTGTTCTTGTCTATATTTTCCAAATCTTCCATGGTTCCTTTATGTAATTAAAACAATTCAGAATAAATGTTATTTCTTAAAAACTCTACTCAGTCTTTAGGGTCCAGTTCAAAGCTGCATCTTTCTTGATGCCTTCCTTAATGTTCTAGGGGTTCCTCCTCCCTTGGCATTCCAGGTGCACATAGAGCTGAGTCTGAGGCCAAAGACAACAAGAGAGGGGTTGCTTGTAATGACAGAGATCTGTCACCAAAAGTGACTTTTTAACCAGGTTTCTAACTGTTCAAGAAACTGATTAGTCTTCTGCCTATTCAAGAGTTGTTTCTGGGATTACCAACAAGTAAGGAAAAGAAGATTTTCTTTTCCTAACTTAGGCTGTGGAAATTCATTTTTAACCAGCCTAAAAGGGGTTAAGCACACTTGGGATGCTTCCTAAGAGCATAAGATGTCAACATGCCTGGACTGAGCCTCCAGAGGGAACTGCTGGCTGGTTCACTGTCTGGAAAGTCTTTGCTCTGTGTGTGTGTGCTTAGCAGACAGTGAACCACCACAAAATTTCAGTAGCCGACTCCTCTGTAGCGAGCTAATCAAATAATAACAACCTTGTAGTAATAGTTACACAAAAACAGCTATGCAACTTTCCAGAAACTGCTTATTAAACCTCAGGGCATTACATGTACTTCATGCTTTCCCTACCCAAATGAGCAGTTTCACTAACAGATTTTAATTGATAAGGTAGAATATTTGCCTCATATAGGGAGGAAATCTGTGAAAAGAAATTAAATGTGTGTGTGTGCATACATATATATGTATTACTATAGAATTTGACATTGTTTTATCATTCACACTAAAAGGCCTAGGCAGACACCAGAAACCTCAGAATATGCTTTCTTTTGGCCCAAATAAATAATAATAATGGATAATTTTAAGAGTTCATTATACTGAATTATGATTAGTAACATCTAAGTATAACATTATTATATTATATATTTCATACACTGTTCAATCAACTGCTTTAATTATAATTTTGGTAATGGTTCCTATAATAATAAAAGAAAAATATCTCATTTAACTAGTGGATGATACCAAGAGGCATAATAATGTTAAGACGCAATGAACCCTTGAGTGTGAATCCATAAAGAAAATTTACATATGACATAGTCTAAGAACACTTTAGAAAATATTGCATCAATATATATTTGAATGGACTCATAATAATAGGCAAACAAATACTAGCAAACAAACCAAACATTCCCCTGCTTGATGAAAATAACAATACAATGTCAATTAGCAAAACCTTTGCAACAGAGACTGAGAGAGAGAGAATCAGAGAGAAAATCAGAGGGAGAAAGAATTAGAGAGATTGGAGAGAATATGAAAGATAAAATTCCAGGTATCAGGTCTTGTAATGAAATGATCTTAAAATTGTTCTCCTCTCCAGATATGCCTCACAGCTCATATCTATATTAATGTACAGTAATCCATATTGCTATCTTCTTATTCATTTTCATTAATAATCAGAATTATTACACCTTCTTTTCTCTTAGCTGTAAGCACAGATTGAGCATTGTTAGTGAAATGTTAGCAAACCCAACCTTGGAATGTTATGGGTCAGGGGAATGGCCCAAACTTGACAAACATAGGTCCACAGGGCTTGTGTCATGTGAGTATATTTAGGAAGGACAGAAGTGTTCCAAAGGTCCTCTGCCCAACTATAGCAACCTTGTATGTTGTGTACCAGAGGCCCTAGAGCAATAAAGATGGAGAAGGAATGGGGATTTGCTAAGCACACACACACAGAGCAAAGACTTTCCAGAAATCAGGTTTGTTTTCTTTTTTTAGATAAACAGAGACAGGGCCATCCTCTTTGAGTCCCTTACAGTCCTCCAGATACAAGGGTTAACCATTCTCAGATCATGTTCCTTTTCTGAAGTCGAGAAATAGACCTCATAATAACATAATGCCATATATACCACATCCTGCCAGGACAGCTGACAGGCCACTGTTACAGGGCTTCTAGGCTACTTGAGAGAGGCCAGGTCAGACCTGCCACAGCTCTTCATGCCTCTCCTGCAACTGTGTCTAGGGACTGCTCTGCCTGGCCCTGAAAATGGGTGGGAAGAGCACCTGCCATACCACCTGCTGTTTTTGCACAGACAACCCCCTCTCCTCCCAGGCTGTAGAAGACTCATCCAGGAAAAATACTCTGCCTTCAGGTCTGGGCATAAAGAAGGAGTGGGTGGCTATTCTAGGTCTTCCAGTTTGACTCACTGGATCCCTAAAAGTGGGCTTTTCTTTTAAGGGATCAGGTGCTAATAGGGCTCAATTCTCCTAACTGTCTGAATTAAGGCCTCTTACGATTAGGGAAATTGGAGTGAGATGCTTCTGCTGGTGAAACTGGGGGGTCATTCTATTGGAGATACCAGCACCAGCATATGGGACTTGGTACATAGTCTGGAGTTAGATTTGGGCAAGTGGGACACAGCAACTTCCCAGAGTTCTCATGTAGATTGACCAAAGTCTCTTGAGATGTGGCCTGCTATGTTCCATCTCCCCCTCCTTCCCCTGCACCCCCAGACTCAGCATGACTGACCCTCATAGTCCTTCACATTAGGGACTTCTTCATGTTCCAGGGTGGGTAGTCCATACAGCGTGGATACACTAGACAAACGGATGATTCACATCCCAGGAGGGATGGTGCAGATTTTATCACGCCACTCAGAATGGTGAGGCAATTTAAAACTTGTGAATTGTTTATTTCTAGAATTCTCCATTTAATATTTTCAGACAGTGCTTGACCATGGGTAACTGAAACCTCAGAAAGTGAAACTTCAGATGAGGGGGTACTACTGTATTAAAAAGATCTCAAGGATCAAGGTTGCAATGAAAATAGCTCAGCCAGTCTGAAGACCCCATGATTCTAAAAGGTACTATAAATTCGTTCATGAAATATTTAATGAAATTAAATACCACACATACTATTTGCTCAATACTGATCAAGATGCTGGGGATTCATCAGTGCACAAGAGATGAAAATCCCTGCTGGGAAGAAAAATTAAGTAGGGAAGAAGCACGAAGAAGGAGGATCGAGTGGATTGCAGTGGTCAGGAAAGGTTTCACTGACGTGGAAGTGCTACATTTCAGCAAAGACGTGAAAGAGGTGAGAGAAGGAGTCACGCAGCACCCAGAGGAAGTGTTCCAGGCAGAAGGAACAGCAAGTGCAAAGTCCCCAAGGTGGGAGCATGCCTGGCATGTGCAAGGAGCAGCAGGGAGGCCAATGTTCCGGGATCAGAGTAAGCAAGAGAAACAGAGCCATAGAGAAGGAGGTAATGGGGGATCAGGTCGTGTAGGGTCTCATAGGACCTTGGAAGGACTTCAGCTTTTGCTCTGGGTAGACACGGAGCATTTTGAGCAGAGAAGAGAAAAGACCTGACTTACACCCTGTTAAGAGCCCTCTGTCTGTGACTGGTCACTCACAGCACTCTCATAGGTGGCCTGATGGTGCCCAAACTGAGAAGTGCAAGGGAAGCATTAGCGAAGAGAGAAAGAAGAAAGAAAGAGAAGCCAAGCAGGGTGAAGAGTATAGGCAGGCACAGGTGGGGAGGGAGGTTGTGATTAGGAGTGGAGGAGAGAACTGGAGTCCACATTTGCTGACGGTGCAGGAGTGAGAACCCCCACTGAGACGGAGGTGAGATGAACACAGGTGTCAGAGAACATTCAGTCTGGAGCTAAACCCCTAACCCAACTTAATAACCCTGGAGGGTTCTATAGTCCAGAAAAATTATGATTTTGGCTCATAAAGAAAAATTTTAAATGTGACCAAAAGAGATGAGTTAGTTTCACTTTATGATACCATGAATTTACACAATCTTTGAGAATGTTCTGCCAGACATGTGCCACCACTTGTATTATTTGTATCCAATGCTGGTGTGTGCTTTTAATTAAAAGTGTAAGCTTCAGTACATATAAGCATATACATACTATTATTGTTACTATTGGTGAGATATTAAACATTCATTTTATAATGAGCCCTTGGAATATCCCATGACAGATAAGTATATAAGGGGAGAAGACAAATTCCAAGATCTGGTGCTGGGCAAACAGAGAGAGAGATTTCTGATAGGCATTATCAGGCAAACTCACCAGTCGGGCACTGACCCCTGTCCCTGAAGTAAAGACGTAGAAGACCAAGGACATACAGTCGCTGGGAGGGGCAGGTGGGTGGGATGTTGTGGTAGGTGTCTTTTGGGGGGCTCCCTTACATCTTTTCTACCTATTTGATTCTCAAAATAATGCTCATTTATTGCAAATGTTTTCCTAAAAATTAAAAGAGAGTATGAAGTAAAAAAATCCTTTCTCTAGAACCCCTCTAACCACAAGTAGTCACAGTTAACAATTATCTTCAGACTTTTTTCTGTGCATATATAATTCCTTACATATAAGTATATATTTCATATGTATTCACATTACACACACACACATGCAACATTATTTAAATGATGAAATAGCAGGTATACTTTATCGTTCCCTTCTTTTCCCGCCACTTAATTCATGGTCTTCTCTCCAGATTAGGATGTATACATCTATACATCTATAAATAGGCTTTTAAAAAAATTGTGGTAAAATATACATAACATATAATTTAACACATTATCCATTTTTAAATGTACAGCTCAGTTGGTCAAGTACACTCACATTGTTTTGTGTCTTGTACTTCTTAAGAGATAGAACAGCAGAGTGGTCAAACATGTGGGCTTTGGAGTCAGACTGCCTGGGTTCCACTCCCAGCTCCCAGGGTGATCAACTGTGTGGCCTTGGGCAAGTTATTTAACCTCTTGATGCCACAGGTTCTACATCTGTAAAATGAGAGTAATAATACCATTTATCTCATAGGAGTATTGTAAAGATCAAATGCATATTAACACTTCAAGTACTCGGAACAGGGCCTAGCATGCGAGAAGAGTTAACTAGGACAAATTATATCTAATTATAAGGATATATCATAATTTATCTAATCAATTTCCTGCAAGTAGCTGGCTGGCATATTTTGGCCGATAGCTGCTCAGGGGCAGTTGGAGAGATGAGAGAGCACACATCAGCTGACCTCTGTGACCAGAGCGGGTTGTTGGCAATCAGTGGGGGAAGGGCAGCGATGGTAAACAAGCTACAATAAGCGAAACAGTCCTGAGCAATGAAGAGCTCCCCCACCTGAAATGTCACTAGCAGAGAAACCCCGCCATACCCTCTAATGCTGCATTCCCACTTCTTGTCACCTTTTCCCACAGATTTACTTACACACAAGCAAAATGATAAATGTAGAAGTTTATTCAATGTAGTTTTGTTTGAAATAGTAACAAAACGGAAATAACCCAAGTGTTCTTCTCAACGTGGGACTAGGTACATAATAATATATAGTACATTCAAGCAATGGAATGTTATGCAGGCGTTTTAAAAAATTGAGAAATTTCCTCATGTAATAATATGGAAAGATTTCCAAAATGTATTAAGTCAAAAAAAAAAAGTTTAGAGTGATATACATAGTATGTGAACATTTCTGTAAAAAGGAGGGTAGAAAATAAGAAGCCATGTTTACATATGGTTTTATTCATGTAAAGATACAAGACATTAATAAATGTGATTACCTGGGAAAGGGTTTGCAGGCAGAGGTGGGAATGTGGTGGTTGGGATTAGGGTGGCAATTAGACTTTTTGATATTTGCCTTTTTCTAATTTCTTTAAAAAAATTAGAATCATGTGAATGTCATGCTTTTCTTTTTTCTTTTTTTTTAACTAAGGAATGAGGCAGGCTTTCCTCAAGTATTTGTGGAACCTGGGACAACAGTACAAATGGAGGCCCACGTACCATAAGTCCAAACATGGAAAAGTTATAAATCAAGCTAACAAACTATTAAATAAAATATGTTCTCGGGCCGGCCCAGAGGCGTAGCAGTTAAGTTTGCAAGTTCTACTTCGGCGGCCCGGGGTTTACAGTTTCGGGTCCTGGGAGTGGACCTACTCACCCCTCATCAAGCCATGCTGAGGTGGCATCCCACATAGAAGAGCTACAATTCTACATCTATGATATGCAACTATGTACTGGGACTTTGGAGAGAAAAAAGAAAAAAGAGGAAGATTGGCAACAGATGTTAGCACAGAGCCAATCTTCCTCAAAAAAAAAGACCTAATTAAAAAAATATATATATATATATGTTCTCCATGCCTACCTTGACAAATAAACTGTCTTGATGACAAAATCGATAAATAAGTGTAAAATTTGAAAGTTGGCAAAATATCAAACACAATAGAATTAAATTATTATTGTGCATATCTGTGTGGCCCATTGATGGTTTGGTAACATTTGGAAGAGTAATAAAGATATGCATAATTCACAATGTATTTTATATTTATTCCACACATTTCTTTTTCTTGCCTTCATTTCAATAAAACACCAATTATGTAGTTATAATCAAGATTTTCACATCATTTGAGTCCTATTGACAGTAATATCAAATTAGGCAATCTTTCTTGAGTAATTAAAATTTTTAGGGTTTTTTTCCTTAATTAGTTGCAATTTGAGGAAATTGCTCTGCTGAGGCAGAAACTACTGGAATTGTCAATAACTTTTTAAAGCAATACTTAGATTGGAAACAAACCATGAAATTTAGATATCATGTTCAAACATTATAATGGGGTCTTTGTTGCAGACATTATTACAAAATATTTAAATTTTATTCTAGAAATCAATAACACTCAATTGCCCTTTTTATCATCTCTCAAAGTAATATCCAGATCTATACAGTATTTCTTAAATTCTTCTCATTTCCAAATTTTCAATGCTGAGATATTATAAAGAAAATTAAAAATAGCACAGCTCCTTCAGTATCCTACTTCAAAGGACTCAAAATCTCAGAACTTGCCCAGGTCTTCCTGAAGTATGAATACCATTAGTTTCTTTTAAATTGGGAGACTGAATAAGTCAAAATATAATAAATTATGAAAAAGCATCTATAATATTTAAAAACTCAATTGTTATTACAGAGATTGACAATGTGGTACAAAGAGAACTCTGAAGCAAGTTGACACAGGTGAGGATGTGGTCAACATAATGCAGTCAGTAACAAACCACTCTTCTTTCAAAGTGTCTCAAATCATAACAGAACTGAAGAAGAACTGAAGAACTTGCACTTCCTGCTATAATGTTTCTAGAACATTCATGTGACTGTGATCTTGACAGTATGCTCATCTATTTATAATATAGCAGCAAGGATTTGATACAAAATTGTAATACCCCAAGAGTACTTTATTAAAATGCTTTATATAGAGTAGAATTTGATATTCTGATTGCTCACTAAAGGGATATATCTTAAAGTTAATTGGATAACAGAAAATGGTTATTAGAGAGCAAGAGGAAGGGAAAAAACTGAAGGAGGTCATTTATATGGAAAGAGGGTTGGATGAGGTGAGCACCAAGTGCATTGACTTATCAAGGTAGACCTATATTCGTTCATAACCCCTATGCTCACCTCTCATAACATGTGAATCACACTGTGTTACAATGATCTTTTTATTTGATTGCCTCACCACATACTATAAGCTTAAGGATAAGGATGATGAATGTTGTGTTTTCCATTGTGTCTCCAGCAATTACACAGGGTCTAACACACAGTAGGTACTGGTAATGTTAACTGGATAGGTGGATGAACGGATGAATGAGTGGATGGATGGATGGGTGGATGGGTGGGTGAATGTGTGAATGGGTGGATGGGTAGGTGGGCTAGCCCACACATCAGTTGTGTTAGGGACCTGCACATTCCTTGGCTATAGTAAATAGGAAAGTTTCCTCATATCCACGGGAAGCTTGACTGCCAGTACCACAGCCACAAACATCTCTCAGACACCATTAACCTCTCCACAATAGTTTGCTCAAATTTCTGGTGTTTACCAAAAAGAAATTCCAAATATTGGAAGTGAAATCTTAGAAATCCAAAAAAAAAGTGATAGAAAATGTACCGTCTTCTTAAAACTGTCAATACATTTCAGAGATAGCTCTGGTCAGGGTCAATGTAAAGAAACTTTTTTTTTTTTAGGTAATCTTAGATTCTATTTATTTATTTATCTTGCAAGTAATTATTTCTCTATGACTTGTCATATTGCTACTGAATAAATTAACTAATGAGTAGTATAAGATTTCTTGAGAAATAATTCATATACCATATGATTTACCCATTTAAAGTATACAATTCAATGGGTTTTAGTACATTCACAAAATTGTGCAACAACCACAACAAATTTTAGAACATTTTCATCACCCCAAAAAGAAACCCCATACCTATTAGCAGTCTCTTCTCATTTTTCCTTTCCCCAGTAACTGGAAACTATTAATCTACTTTTTGTTTCTATAGATTCCCTAATCTGGATGTCTCATATAACTGGAATTACACAATATGGGCTCTTTTGTGATTGGCTTCTTTCACTTAGCATAATGTCTTCAAGGTACATCCCTGTTGTAGCATGTGTCCATACTTAATTTCTTTTTATTGCCAAATAATAGTCCACTGCATGAGTATATCACATTTTGTTTATCCATTCATCAATTGATTGACATGTGGGTTGTTTCCATTTTGGGGCTATCATGAATAATGCTGCTATAAACATTCACGAATAAGTTTTTGTGTGGACATATGTTTTCATTTCTCTTGGGTATATACCTAGGAGTAAAATTCCTGAGTAATTTGGTAACTATGTTTAACCTTTTGAAGAAATACCAGACTCTTTTCCAAAGCAGCTGCACCATTTTACATTCCCGTCAGCAATGTATGATCGTTCTAATTTCTCCTCATCCTCGTTCACTTTTGTTTTTATGTATTTTTTTAACACAAGGCAACCTTGCAAGGTAGGCAAAGTCTGACTCCTGGACCCTCCTATTCCTCTTTCTTTCCTCGCCTTCCTAGGTCTTCTTCCAAGTAACCAGTGCCTTCCCCAGGCAGCATCTCTTCCCACTCCTGAATGCTGCTGTCGCCCAAACTCTAAAGCATTGAATTCTCCTCAATTCCTCAGCCATTATGCTTTTTACTCAAAGACTTTGAGGGGTGTCACATTCAAGAAGCACAGGTTGACAAGCCAAAACATCATTTTATAGTAACTCAAGTTCTTATTTGAGTTCTCAACATTGAGATAGGGGCTGAGGTAGACACATAGATGGGTGGCCCGAACTCCCTTCAAAGGCGGACCTGTTTCCCAGCTGGGGGTTGGGAAGGAGCATGTAGTGCAGTCAGCTGCAGAGAGATGCTTCTCCTGATTTCTCTCCCTTTCCAGGGCAGCCCACATTCTGTGACTGAGCCAACTGGGAAGGTAAAGGCACATTCATTCTGGCTTGGCACAGAACACTTGCTCTAGAGTTCCTTGACAAATTAGCCAAGTCTATGCTGAGCCTACATTGCAGGTCAACTTCTTCCTCTGTCCAATCCTGTTTCCTTCTCCTTCCCTGCATAGGTGTTGATTCTTAACAAACACCTTGCAACCCAAACTCCATCACAGCATCTGCTTCCAGAGAACCCAGGCTATGAGAGTTGGTACCAAGAGCGGTCCAAGCAGGTAGGCAATAAGATGCGGTTTAGAAGCAGTTATTAATCATCTCTGGCTGGCAGTGAGGATACCAATTACTGGTGGTAGGAGGAACATGGACATCCCTGGGGCAAGGTGGCAGCCCAACTGTCAAAACTTTTCCTGCAGTGAATGGGAGGCTGTACTGGCAGAAGGGAATGAACTAGTTAGAATGATTTATCAGGCATTTGAGATGTACGGAGAAAAGAACAGCTGCAAGGATAAGAGTATTGGATAGCGAGTGCTAAGTGCCAATGATGCTCTACAGAAAGATAGTGAACTTTTAAGGCCTGAGTAATAGACAATTGAAATCCAGGTGTGAAAGCCAGAGAGCCTCTGCAAGTTCATACAAAGAAGCTCTCATCTCCTCTAGGAGGGTGGAGAAAGCCAAGGGCCAAGCTCAGGAAGGTTGAACATTCAATTAAGACCTCTGACTCCCAGACTCCTCTGAATTTGGTGAGCCTGCAGACTACAGATACTGCTCACCTACACTATTATGAGCTATCATCCTTCCATCTTCCCACCCCAGAAGACAATGCAGAAACCTCTCCCTTTTCAAGGCATTATGTGACATTTACTCACATAACTGTGCAATGGAGAAAAGGGAACATCTGGACATTCGGAGTATTATTGGAGCAAGGTCTGAGTAGACATTGATACCCAGAGACCCAAAGCATCACTGTAGCTCCCCTGTTATATTGACAGTATATGGAGACTAGATAATAAGTGAAATCCTAACCAAGTTCTGGCTTAGTGGTCCCTGTGTCCATGGACCCACCCATGATCAGTTCTCCTATCACCAAATGTACACCTGGGACTGACATACTTGGCAGTTGGTGCAATTCCCACATCAGGTCCTTTGGTCTGTGGGGTAGGAGCTACTGTTGTGCGAAGAGCCAAATGGAAGTCTCTAGACCTCTTCTCCCCCCGAGATAGTGATGCTGCATCTTGAGAGAAAAAGCAGAGATAAGTGCCACTCTTGAGGATAAAAAAGATGCAGGGGTGGTGGTCCCCAAAGTATCTCCATTTAATTTGCCAGTCCAGGCCCTGAAGACCAGATGGATCCTGAAATATTACTATAGACCAGGGGTCAGCTAACTTTTTCCATAAAGGGCCAGATAATAAGTATTTTAGATTTTGCTGGCCATAGAGTTTCTGTTGCAACTATTCAGTTCTGCTGGCATAGCATGAAAGCATCCATAGACAATTTTTAAATGTGGCTATGTTCCAATAAAACACAATAACATTTTAAAAAGCAAAATAAAATTTATTTATAAAAATAGGCAGAGGGCTGGATTTGGCCGTCAGGCTCGAGTTTGCTTACTCCTGCTATAGACCACACCAAGCACAGCCACATAGTCGCTTACATTACAGCCACCATGCAAGATGTGGTATCTTTGCTAGAGAAATTAATATGGCCTCAGGAATATGGTATGTGGTCATTGCTTTGGTGAATGCATTGTTTTCTATCACAGTCAAGAAAGGGGAACAGAAATGGTCTACATGCACATCAAATGGACAATAAACTTCTCCTAAACCCCTCAAAACAAAAGTTTGCCCCAGAGTTATGTAAACTTCTGCCCTCTGTCACAATATACTACGAGGAGATCTGGACTGTGTTGATATTCCTCAGAACATGATATTGACCTATTGCGTAGGGTGCATTATATTAATCAGGCCATATGAGCATGAGGTGACTAGCCTGCTGGAGGCCTTGGTAAGACCTTCATAGGTGCTCCAGAAGGTGGGAGATAAACTGTATACACAGGGGCCTGCTACGTCCATTAAATTTTTATGGTCCAGTGGTCTGGGGCATGCTGAACATTCCCTCCTAAAGGAAAGACGAATTATTACATCTTTTACTCCTGCCACAAAGAAGGATGCAAAATGCCTGGTAGGCCTCTTTGGGTTCTGAAGATGTTGTGTTCTACAGCTAGAAATACTTCTATGGCCCATACACTGAGTGAGGTGAGTGGCTGCTAGATTTGAGAGCTGCAAAACAGGAAAGGGCTCTGCAGCAGGTCCAGGCTGCAATGCAAGCAGTCCTTCTGTGTGAGTCATGTGACTCAGCAGATCCTATGGTTTGCAGGTATCACTGTGGGAAAAGATGCTGTGTGGAGTTTGTGGCAAGCCCAAGTGGAAGAGTCACAATATAGGCCCCTGAGGTTCAGAAGCAAGACCATGCCTTTTGAAAAACAACTCCTGGCATGCTACAGCACCCTGGTAGAGACAGAATGCTTGACATAGAACACCAAGTGACTAAGCTTCTAGAGCTGCCCATCATAAGCCTGTCAGATGCAAAGTGATAACATTGGACTGGCCCAACAAAAATCCTTCACAAAATGGAAGTGGTATATCCAAGACTGAGCATGAACAGGACCAGAGGGCATAAGCAAGCTGCATGAGAAAGTACGACAAGACCCCCATGGCACCCACTGCTGTTACACCAGCACCCGTCCCTCAACTCACTAGCATTCCTCCCTCAGCTCACATATATGGCTGCATGGGTGATCCTGTATGACAACTGAAAAAGGAGGAGAAAGCTCAAACTTGATTTGTGGATGGGTCAGTGCATTATGTGCATGCAATCTGAAAATGGACAACAGCCATCCTTAAGCCTCACTCAGGGGTAGCCTTGAAAGAAAGTGGCAAAGGAAAATTCTCCCAATGGACAGAACTTTGGGCATATCTGGTTATTCATTTTGTGTGGGAAAAGAAATGGCTCAAGATTAGAATATTTATAGAGTCACTGGTGGTATCAAATGGGCTAGCCAGCTGGTGGGGCCTGCAAGGAAAAAGGTCGGAAGATTGAGGACAAGGAGATCCAAGGGAGAGCATGTGGTTGGACATTGGGCATGGGCACAAAACGTGAAGATCTTTGTACCACATACTGGCATCTACTGACAGTATCTATCACAGAAGAGGCAGTAAACAACTCAGAAATCAAAATGACCAGGCCACTCAATGTTTGCCAGCCTTTGTCATCAGCTATTCCAGTGCTGGCATATTAATGAAGTGGCCATGGTGGCAAAGATGGAGGTGATGCATGGGCCAGCAGCATGGACTCTCACTTACCAAGAATGATCTTGCTACTGATCATCCCCTTTGAGTGGAAAGAGAAAAGGCCTAAGGTTAACTATTGCCATTGCTGAATGTCCAGCAACAGAGACCAGCCTCCGATATGGCACCATTGCCCAAAGAAACCAACTGGCCAACTTGGCAGCAAATTGACTACTTGGGCCCCTTCAATCCTGGAAAAGCCAGGTTCAGGAATACACACATATTATGAGTACAGATTTTCCTTTCCCACTTGTAGGCCTCAGCCAACACTACTACCCAAGGACTTATACAGTGTTTGATCCACTGGTACGAGATCTCACATAACATCCCATCAGATCATGGAACCTACTTCACAGCAAAGGAGGAGCAGGAGTGGGTCCGTGACCACGGGATCCACTGGTTGCAGCACATTCCACATCTCTCAGAAGCTGCCAGCCTGAGAGAGCATTGAAACAGCCTGCTGAGGGCAGGGCTGAAGCACCAGATCAAAGGCGTTACTCTGAAAAGATGGTGCCAATCTCGAGGATGAAGTATATTCATGGAATAAAAGACCTTTATATGCTCTGTCTCCAAGAGAAAGAATAGATAGGACCAGGAAACAAGGGTGGAAGCAGGAGTGGACCCACTCACCATCACTCTCAATGTCCCAGCCACAGAGAGACTGTACTTCCTCATTTCTGGGCTCTGCAGAATTAGAAGACCTGGCACTCAAAGCAGTCACACTTTTGTCAGGGGACATAGCAAGAGTCTCTCGAATTATAAGCTATGGCTTCCACCTAGGGAAGTTTGGGACCAGCAGGAGGAAAAGAACTTACCATCTTGACTGGGTAATTGCTTCTGAACATGAGGAGGAGGCAGGCCCGTTGTCACACAGTGGGGCAGGGAAGAGTATAGATGCAGCCCCCCTAGGCACTTTTTTGCATTCCCTTGCCCAGTTGTGACTATAACCAGATGCCTGTAGCAACCCTGGCCTAAGAAGGGCATGGTGATCAGATTCTTAGGCCTCTTGGAGATGAAGGTCTGGGTCATGGCACCAGCTAGGCCACTGAGGCCAGCAGAGGTGGTAGATGAGGGTGAGGGGAACTTAGAATGGACAGTGAAGGAGGCAGACAATGAATAGCAGTTTGCCCACTCACCTCCCTCTTCCAAGTTCCCCTCAGGAAGAGAAGCCGCCGGAGCAACGGAGGAACTGCCTGTGAACGGAAATGTGGCTCTGGGCCCTCGCAGGGAGAATATGGAAGTCACAGAGCCCTGCCACCCACGCCCGCTGCAGCAGGGGAGTACAGTCAGCAGGCAGCCTCCAGCTGTCAGATCTGCCGGCAGCCCACGCCGAGACTGACGGAGGCAGGCGTGTGCAGGACTGGCCATCACGGCCTGCAGGGGCTCTGGGGGAGGCTCCAGAGCTCCATGCTGATGGCCAAGGCTTGGCAGGCCAGGGCACTTTGTCCTTCACTTTCTCCCACTTCCCTTCTTGGGTGTAGATCACTAATAAATCTTTTGCAAATCAAACTCCATCTGCTTCTGGAGAACCCAACCTGAAACAAGGATTATGTCGACCACAGCAGTAATTCTTCCGAGTCCCCTTTCTCCCCTTCTCTCCTCAAATTTCTTCCTAAACTTTAATGGCTCCAGGTTTTCTCTTTTTTGTGCTTCCCCAAGCAGTCTTCCTTTCTCCCTAGGCCATACAATTGAAAGTGGGTCCCAGACTTCACACCCACCTGGCGGAGAACCAACCGGCTCCAGGACAACAGAGCCCTCCCCCCATTCTCTCTCCCTCTCTCCGTCTCTCTCTCACTCTCTCCCTCCGAACGTATTTCTTCTTCCACATTCACTGCCAATCCCCAGGAGAGGAGCAGCTCTGGATACTCATATGTTACACTTTTGTCCCAATCACACATATCCTATCAGTGCAAATTAGTGCTTATAGTTTAATAAAGTACACCCCTAGAGTTATTTGCATTTTTAAAAAGTTATTACTCCAAAGAATTCCTCTCTAATGGAGAATTCTGGACAATTACATAATAACAAGGGTGAGCCTCCCCTATATCCTCCCAAATGCCCCGTTCCTTTGCCTGCATGCAACCCCTTGGCTGACTCAAATACCAAAAAGCATTCAAACAACAAAAATAACAAATGACTGAGTCCTTATTACATGCTAGTCATTGGGCTGGGCCTTTTACATTCCTCCAAACCCCACACCAACTTCGTTTTGGAGAAATAGTTGAGGCTTGGAAAGCCTAAGTGGCTCCCCATGCGGCTTGGAAGTGGTAGAGAGAAAATCCACTCAGCTATTTTGACTTCAAGTGCCCAAGGAAAGCCGCTCCCAGCTGGCACACAAACGCGGTGCCATTAGCAACAGCCCACAGCACACCACAGAAACCATCATACCTTTTGTTGTTGACTGACGCTCAAAAGGCGTTGTTCACCATGTAGGGTCTGAAATAACACACCAGACTGTGAAGAAAATATTTGAGTGGGGCAATCTTGGATCAATAGAGAAATTTCCAAAACTTTCCATTCGTTTTTTTACATAAAGCTTCAAAGCAATAATGAGCAATCTACATGTACCAGTGCTGTGAGTTAGAAAAAAGGCCCTCCACTGGGGGATGGGAGGTGTCATATGTGGTGGAGAGCTGCTATTTAGCCACTTTCACTCAGAGATCCAAGTCTAGATCTTAGTGACCGTCAGTTGTTTTAGATGTGCCATGGCATCAGACCTCCAACGACCACAGTGCTTGAGCCCCAGGGAGCAGATTGGGTTCAGTGAATGACAGCTGGTGTGGTAGTGGCAAAGCACCTATGAGCCTCCTCCCCTTCAATGCAACGTTACCCTTCTTTTGAATTCCAGTTCATCGGGTGGTAGCATTTTTAGGAAACGTGGAGAAGTGATATTGGAGTCCCTCACACAACCATCTCAGCAAGTACAAGGCCTTGGTATCTCCCTTGTAAAAGTGGCAGAGATTTAGGGGCAGGGTAGTGTGGCTGTGACCACGAGGATAGTCAAAACATTTCAACACTATGGATTCAAAGAGGCCAAGCTAAAGTGACTCTTGGAGATAAGCAGCAAGACACCACAGGTGGGCACTGGGCATATTTCCCTACAGGACAACGGTCCCTCTCCCAGGAGGGCTGGTGTCTGAGCCTGCTCTGGTCACAGTGGTGGAAGGTGGAGGGAGGAGGGGGGACGTGCAGGACAGGCTCAGGTGTGCAGGAGCCTTAGCCAGGTCCACGGCTGCCCCCTTTACTGTCCACCAGGGCTTCTTGAGGTCAGGGTGTCTGGAGTGGTAGAAGGACTTTCAGAGAGGTTGGGCCAGTGTCTATTTACTAACTGGTAAGGAGCATTTAATATTTTACTAATGCTCATTGTTGTACTCATAGCAGCCCTGGTTGTGACACATGGACACATGATGGCTTCCTAAAGAACAGAGCACAGTGCTGTGACCAGGAAATCCCTGAGCTACTGCTCATTTCTTCCAGGGGCCAGTCTTCTTCAGGAGCTTTCTGGACACCTGGGGACTCACTGCAAACACTCAGCAAAAATTCAAATGCCTTTCCAATTGTCAGAAGAGGCCCAGGGCAGATATAATAATCCAGGACTATGTCTTAATCTCCAAGTGGACCTGAAGCTTGTGGGACCAGAAGATGGCTTGTCATTGTGTCAGTTCCTTCTTATTGACCAGAGACGGTAAATAGGCATCATCTCAAAGGCCAACTCCAGTTGATTACTGGTGGCTGCCTGATGCAGCGTGTTGAGTAGGATTCTGAAGCTATACACAGTCTTTGAGAAAAGAAGTCATGATTTGTGCAGTGGTGATGTCCTCACTCTAGAACAGGGCTTGATTTTCTTTTTTTTTAAAGCTTTTTGCATGTCATGGGCCCTTTGCCACCTGGTGAAGACTATGAATAACACTTTTTCAAAATATTATTTTTTAAAAATAAAATTAAATACAAAGAAAATCAAATATGTTAAATACAGTTATAAAAATACCAAAAGAATTTAAGATACAGTAATATATATGCATCTTTATTCATGCATTCAACAATAAGATCCAGTGGTGGGTCCAGGAACTGTTGCATTTTGAAGTACTAGTTTTGAAGTGTGTCAATGGTGTTTTGAGATGTCTGCGACAGCTGAGTATGATATGAATAGATCTGTGGTTTCTGTCATCAAACGCGTTGCTAATTCTACAGTGATGTGTTGCCTATGTTTGTAGTGGAAGGAAATGCTAAATTTTAGTTTGAGGTTAGTGAAAATAACTATATCATTTTTTTCCCATTCATGTTCAGAGACCCCTTGAGTTCTAGTCATGCACCCCAGGTTACTAACCCCTAAGGGAGACTGTGGGACAGATCCAGCACCTGATTTGTGGTGCTGTTATCTAAGACATCCAAAACTTGTGCTCACTGAAATCCAGAGTTGTGCACACCCACCGTGCCTATTTATTCACCTAAGAGCTGATCATCCTGGGACTCCTTGGAGGGTGGTGAGGCACATACAAGTGTCCTTCTGATTTTCATCGTGGCCCAAATCATGACCCAATTCCTGGGAAGACAGAAAACTCTCTCTATTGTGTAAATTCTCTGGAAAGCTCAGGTTGTCCTCGGGTCCACAGAATGGAATTGCAGACCCCAGGATCCCAGCACTCAGTGAGGTGACAGCTCCCTGTTGTGTGTAAGTCTGGGAGCAGTCACCAACTGCCTTGGGTATGGTCGAGCCAGAAGAGAAGGGCGACTTGTAGAACCCACGTGTGATGGCATCAATGGCACATGTCACAGAAAAGAACGGCTGGCAACCCCTACTTGACTGTGTTTGTAAGAGTTATATCTTCTTGCAGGTTGATGAATTTATAATTGTCTCCTGGTAAACATGGGACTGAAAACAGACCATTTTCCAGACATAGACCTCTAAACAAAAATCAGCAGTAGACTTTTACGACGGCATGAGTGGAGTAAGCTAGGACTAACTCTTTTGGAATATGGATTAAAACTGAAATTTGGTCATTACCATTTACTTTATTTAAATCGTAGCTATTATTTCAGCAAAGAAAAAAGTGAACAGCTTCCACCTGGGACATCAAATGATGTTGCTCTGAGAGAATGTCAACCCAGCATTGTGGCATAGTTGCTGATAAACACTTGGAAATTGTCTTGCCTCTTTTTAAGCCCCTCTGAAACTCCAGAAGCAGTGTGGAAAATGCATGTCCAGGCTTTGACCTCGGAGCTGTTTGCCCAGCATTTTATTCCTTGACCTCAAGTCTGCTCTGAAATTACCTGCACAATAAAGTTCCCCTTTAGACAGTTTGTTTCCTTCCGTGTGTGGTCAGATATTGAAGATACACCCAACAGCGTGGCATTCAAGAGCACAAACCCCGTTTGGATTCCCACGCTCTGAAGACCCTTTATAAGTTATTAACAGCCCCTAATGGAACATAATTGGCTTTGTGTGAGCTATGGCTTTGTCTGTAAACTTGCTGACCGTCTCTACCCATCCTCCAACTCCCAACAGTGGGACAAGGATATGCTCCTTCATTTCTATTGAAAACAACAGAAGGTAGAAAAGATTCTGTCTGTTGAGTCCTTGGAACCTGTTCTTCCTCACTTAATCCCTGCCTAAATCACCTTTCTCCTTACACCTAGTCAACACTTGCCAAACTCAAAGTCCATAAAGAAATAAAGCAATGAGCCTAAATGACTGACATCATTATGCAATATATGGAAAAGTAGGTTGAGAGAAAAACTGGTAATTATATTTAGGCTTAGTGATGATGGTGACGATGACAATGATGATAATAATAATAACAGTGGTGCATTTAGTAAGTGCCTCCTGCATGCTGGAAACTATGTTCTTTCTTTCTTTTTCTCTTTTTATTGAGATAACATTGGTTTATAATATTGTCTAGGTTTCAGGTGTACAACATTATAATTTGACATCTGTATACACTACAGTGTGCTCACCACCAAAAGTGCAGTTTCCATCTGTCACCATATAATCGACCCCCTTTACCCATTTTGCCCTCCCCCAACTCCTTTCCCCTCTGGTAATCACATGCTGTCTGCCTCTACGAATTTGTTTTTGTTTTGTTTTGTTTTGGAAGACTATGTTATTTCTGAGTTTTCTATTCTATCCCATTGGTCAAGATATCTGTCTTTCTGCCTAGACCACATTGCTTTGATTACCATAGCTTTGTGATATGTTTTGAAATTTAGGAAGTATGAGATCAACTTTGTTCTTTTCCAAGATTCCTTTGGTTATTTGGGTTCCTTGAGATTCCATATGAATTTTAGGATAGATTTTTTTCTATCTCTGCAAAAAAATGCCATTGGGATTTTGGTAGGGATGGCTTTGTGGAAACTGTTATGCACTTTAAAAATGTAATCTCATTTTTTCTTATCGCACTCTATGAGGTAGGTACTATTATGATCTCCCAAATACACATAAGAAAACAGAGGCACAGAGATGTTAAGTAACTTGCCCACACTCACACAAATAGTGAGAGAACCGGGTTTTGCACCTAAGCAGTTTTACTCCAAATACCACCTGAACAGCCTCCCTGCTAAGTAAGGATCTGGGAAGCCTAAAAACTTTCTGCACTTCACCTGGGGAAGAGTGCACGAGGAAGACTCAGCTAGTTGTTCACCCACATCCATTCCCCCTTTCTTTAATAATACAACTCTAAGTTTTGGTTGGCCACATGGTCACCCAGTTGGTGACCCCATGTCCCAGCATACCCTGCAGTTAAGTGTGGCTCAGTGAATAAATTCTGTCCAATGTGTGTGAGTGGAAGTGATCTGTGTACTTCCGAGATGTGCACCTATGAAGAACACTCATGTACCCCTGGACTCTTTCCTCTCTGCCTCTGACTGGGTCGGCAGCCCTGTGCAGGGATGGCTGAGCAGCTCTACCACCCTGGACCACCTCAAGACTGTGATGGGAGAGACAAATAGACTCTTGGTTTAGCTGAGGCACCTTTGGGTCTTTTTGTTACAGCAGCTTAGCCTAAATCCTAAGTAATAGAATTAGCTTTAGGGAAAAGGTTCACTTGGAATTTCTGTGTTCAGCATAATGAGGTTGTCAAACATTTATCCAAGAATAGAATATCACTATATGTGTATAGCATTCAATGTCTGCTGGTATCTGTTTTTAACTTTCTTGGTGATTTTTAAGCTATACTTCTCAATCTAGTACTTTTTTTACAAAGATGTTGGCACTGGGCTGTGGAAATTAGGGCATGTACTTTGAATTTCTTTTCCAATAGTAATAATGAATATTCATCTGCCTACATCCTTTTTACCTTGTTCCTATAATCATCTGCTTTTGTCTATAGGATGTCTTGACTGGAGTTGAGGATTTGGCCCCAGGCCCGGGGCCTGGCCACCAGGATCATCCCAACAGCAAGATTGTAGTCTGCCTGGAAACACCAGCTCCGACACCTCTGACACACTGGCATGGAATGTGCTAGGATGGCTGATGTTCTTCACAGAGAATGCCATGCCAGGGCCATGAATAAGGCTCATACCTTACACATGTCGGTGTCCCAGCAGCTCTCCCAGTGACTCACATGTGGAAGGAGTTCAAGAGATGGTGCCTGAAATTCATTGCCCAGGTGTAAATTTTATGTGGTATTAGTCAGAGCCATCCTTAGGGAGGGTGTTTTTGGAGCAGTTCACGTAAATAAAGACTTTAAAAAACTTTTTTATTAAGAAAAATTTTGAACATATTCATAAATAGAGAAATCAGTATGATGAGCATCCATGTCTGAATATTTTTATATAGATGAAATAAAGTTAAAAAGAACATCAAGGGCAGCTTTGAAGAGGAAAAGAATTTGAGATAGAACAGACAAAGGAGGGTGTGATAATAGGGAGGGGTCACACTTATACAAAGCCTCTTTATAATGTGGATGACAAGGGTGACAGCTTACCTTGCCCTGGGAACATTCCTCATACCTCCCACTGGATTTAACAATAAATCAATCATAACAAAAATAGTTAACATTTATGAAACCTTTCCTATGTGCTGAGCACCGTTTTACAAACATATGAGGTAACCGTTATCATATCCCCGCCTTACAAATGAGAAAATTGTGGCTTTGAGAAGTTCAAGTTAACTTCATCAAAGTTGCATGGCTGGTAAAGGTCAGAGCCAAGAATTGAACCCAGCACATTTTGACTCAGGAGCCTCTACTCCAAACAATACACCTGTGTTTATTTTCTGGTCGATGGCTTTTTGACTCAACGTCACTTAGGGCACTTGTCAAAAAGGCAGATTTCTCATTCCCACTCTAGACCTAGTGCATCAGGACACCATGGTGTGAGGTCTAGGAATACGCGTCTGAAGTAAGTTTTTAAAGTCCATCCAAGTTTGAGAACCGTGGCTCCCAGACACACTGTTAAGTTACAGTCTCCATCAGAGGTTCTCAGAACATTTTCAATTCTACACCTTAGTCGTAAAATGTTTTAAACTATGTTTTCTCAGCATGTTCTCATTCTCTTTCCAAATTATATCTATTCTTTATAAATTATTTTTACATTTAATATATAGATGCCATTGTTCTGATGTATCACATATACCATAAACATACACAAATAAAAACTTTAAAGTATCCTCTGAGTGCATGCACCCCACCCCTCTTTTGAGAACACTGATCTATCATCAACACAATAAGAATTTGCTATTCTATTTTATCACATTGTCTATATCAAGAGTCATAAACTGGAATTAGCTCTCAGACAGGAATTAAAAATCAGGACATTTCACATAAAAATCCAGATATCTGACTTCTTTTGAAAAATAGTAGATTTGGCCACCTGGACCTGAATTTCTGATGTAACAATTGGCAGGGGCTGCTTAGGGAAAATGGGCTAGAGCCGAGCAGTGAGCCTGGGGGTGGGGGGATGTACAGGCGTGCCTCCTGGGGCACCGCAGTCTGCCCAGCCCACCACGTTCACTTGTTTAAAATATGGAGCTGGTGGGCACTTCAGGCTTCGATGTTAGATCTACTGCCTAGACATGAGGATATCTAATTCTACCTTAACACAAAAATAATCTTCATCTTGTCATATTGCATGCTGCCAGATAATCTTTATTCCCCTTGACTTTTAAAACCAATCATCTTAGCTTGACCCATATGAATTTGCCATTTTTGTAGGTTCCAAATGCTACAATTAAAGGAATTTTACAAGGGTCAACCTAATTACAAGTCTGCTTATTGTGTGCACCATGGTGAGAGCTTGTTTAACAGCTTAACCCCGGTTATTTCAGTGGCTCAAAGAGAGAATTTCACTAACCAAGGCGTTTAAAAAACATGATTCACATTGTCATTGGTTTCAAGGAAGATTTAAAATAACTATGTCGTCACCTTCTGAGGAAAAGAACAGTGTGCAAAGATGAAAGCTATCTTATAAATGGATCAGCCAGATTCTCTCCAGAGCTTAAACCATTCCCTGATGGTAAAGGGGCTTGGAGAGGCAAACAGAACTCTTTCCTTAGTGCCTCAGAATGTCACTGGTGAAAAGAGATACTACATTTCACCCTGAGGTCTGTTTATCTATGTGTAACTGGACTACCACAGGGCTGTCTTGGGGCCTGCCTCTGCCTGGCACATCCAAAAAGAACACAGATCCAGCACCAGAAACCTTGATGATGGATTTTTATCAAGGAATTTTTTTCCTAGTCATAATGAATTTTATTATAAAGGAATAATCTCAAAATAGAACTGATAATGTTTAAAATGTCACAGTGTACAATTTGTTGGAGACTAAAGAAACGATCAAATTGTCTTCATAAAATTTAGATCTGCAAAATATTTGTCTAGGGAAATTGGATTTGTTAAAAACAACGGTCACAAAAGAAAACTTACAATGGCAGAAGTCATAATGGAAACAATCTGATAGATGTATAAAATACTTCTTGTACAACTTACACAAAACAGAATTAAATTATTTGAAAATAATTTTAGTAAAATAAAAATAAAAGTAAAAAGTATTAGAGACAAGTTTATAAGACAGAATACAAAATTGATTCTGGAATTAAACTGGCTTAATGGAACTCACTTCAGAAAATGTGTTACGTCTGCATTCATAAACACGGAGTCCAAGGGACCACGGTCAAAACATCCCCCTGGTGTAAATGGTCAGGTCCACAGTTTGGGGACAGAATGCCCAGTTCCCACTAGAGGGCAGTATCCTGAACCCAGTGGAACTCAGGCACATGTGCAGACAGACTGGTTGATTCTGCTCAAACTCCAGAGCCAACCATTTAAGACAGCCATGTCTGGGCACTACCCACTTCTCCAGCCATCTCCCTTGCCTCCTCCATTTAAACTGGGTGACTTCCCCAGCCTGGGTTCCCTCCATCACACCATTTTCCCTGCCTGGCAGGTCTTCCCATGCCTTTCTCCCTACCCTTCCTTTAAGACTCAGGTCCAGCTCTTCCTCATTGCCTCCCATGCGGTCCCCATCTGTCTAGTCACCACTGAACTCTGTGTTGCCAAATTCAACAGAAACTCTCAGATTGCCTTCTCTGCCCATCACTCCCTTCTTCTAGTAACCATTTCTTCCAAGTTTCTGTGATCCCTTGCACAATGCAGCTCCATTTGGACAAGGGCAATGCCCAGAAAGGGCTGCAGCTATGGGCCATTATCAACCTACCCCAAGTACAGCTGGGAGAATGAGGGCCTCAGTCCTAAAGGAGAGATCTGGGCAGTATCCACTGCATGCCTCACACTCAGCAGATCCAAAACCAAATGCATTTGGTCCTGATCAATCTACTTCTAAATTTTTTTCTGACTTTTGCTGCCTAGTTCTCTTTTCATCACCTCCTGACCAGATTAATGGGCCAGTCTCCTTATTGGTCAGCTTGGTCTACTCTAGTTCATCCTTTACACAATTAGCTAGTTTAATTTTTTAATCTCCGTTTTTGTATTTTTTTTCATTGTGGTAAAATATACATAATATACAATTGACCATCTTTAAGTATATATAATTCAGTGGCAATAATTAAATTCACAATGTTGTGCAACCATCACCACTATCTATTTTCAGAACGTTTTCATCATACCAAACAGAGCTGTCGGCCTGGTAGCGCAGCGGTTTAGTTCGTGCTTGGCAGCCCATGGTTCACGGTTCGGATCCTGGGCGCCTGCCGACGCACTGCTTGTCAGCCATGCCGTGATGGCGTCCCATATAAAGTAGAGGAAGATGGGCACGGATGTCAGCCCAGGGCCAATCTTAAAAAAAAAAAAAAAGTGATAAAATGACATTATACCAAACAGAACCTCTGTAACCATCAAACAGTAACTCCCATCCCCCTCCCTCCAACCCTTGGTAACTTCTAGTCTATTTTCTGTTTCCCAAGGAATGTTTTTAAGGAAGACATCTGTGCACCATGCATTGTCCATCACAATATTCTCAAAGTCCTCTTCAACATTCTCCAGTGCTGAAATAGTCTGCCCGTTCTCTGACCCCTGCAATCTCTCTCCAGTCTTTAATGCCTTGCTCTCTCACTCCCACCTTCTCCTTGTGTACCACTCCGCACCAGCTCCCAGCACATGACTTTTTGGATCTCACACAGCCAGCAGCAAAGTACGGTCTGGCTTTTGTCTCATGGGGAGCAGCCTCTTGGGATTCTTGGAAATTAAATTCTCCACCTTAACCCCAGAAAAATTTGATGTCCCCAGAAATCTGTTGTATAATTTTCTCCCAGAGGTGACAGTGGGAAGAGACCAAATGCAATATTCGCTTGCGGCACTCAAGTCTACTTCCAACTCCTAACCTGACCTTCTCCCCTCTTCTTTTCTTATGGGGTTGCTGAATTTGAGACTGCACTGGCGGCAAACAAGTTAGTGTAGGGATATCAAGTAGGACTGGGCCAGTCTGTGGACACAGTTGAACTGAGGCTTGGATGATAAAGAGATGTTTGTAAAGAGCCCAGGCAAGAATATACAGAGAGAACAATATTCGTGAAAACATTGAGATGGGAAAAAGTGTGGTCTGTCCAAGGAGTGGAAGGAGGCCTGGTTGCCTGGAGAGTAGTGAGCATGCAGGAGAATGGCAGGGGATGAGGTTGGAGATGTAGCTGGGGTCAATTTGTGAGGGCCTTGTGGGTCATGTAAGAAGTTTAGACTTGATTCTATGTTCAATGGGAAGCCATTTGTATTAGCTGGGAAGCTTTCACTGGATGTAATAGAAAAATCTCACTTGAAGGGTTTAAACAATAAAGGGGATTTACTGGCCTGAGTAAACGAAAATTCCAGAGGACTGCCTTGACATGAGGGCTCTGGCTTCATTTCTCAGAAATTCTCTTGACTTTGCTCTTTGAGAGTCCTTGGGCTAGTTTCTCTCAAGGTTGCAAGATGGCTTTGGCAGCAACCAGGGTACATGTTTCTTTCTTTTTTTTTTTTGGAAGGAAAGGGAGAGTCTAGTTTCTTTATGTCTTTAACAGAATCCCTCACCTTCACTCTGACTGGATCAGCCTGGACCAGCCACAGTGAGCAGGGACTTGCTGTGCACCTCTCTGCATAACCCAATCTCTGCAGTGAAGTTCTTACTCTAATCAGGATCCCCTCCCCACCGAAGCTAGGGCTGACGTCAATCCCACATGGCGTGGCTGCTACTTAGTGAGGGTAGAGTGGTTCCCCCACATAATTTGGAAACTATTAGGAAAGGAAGAAAGGTGACATGGATGCTGGGTAAGTAACCAAAAAAGCTCACCATACAATGGAAGGATTTTTAAGGATTGTGGTAGCTGCTATGAAGAGGACAGACTGGAGGAGCCTGCAAGGAAGGAAGGAGGCCAATTAGCAGACTATTGCAGGAGTTAAGTCCAGAGAGGATGGTGGTGGAGACTGAGATGCATTTTGGAGGCAGAATTGACTGGACTTAGTGATGGATTGGGTGATGAAGGGGTTAGTTTTGGCCAGACTCTGATGGGTGTCAAATGCCAAGCTTTGGACTTTATCTTTGAAGGCAATGATGGAGGTGTTAGAGTGGGTTGTCTTTTGTGAGAATAAGAGATTACTAAATTTTTGTTTCTGGTTTGTCTTTCACTTTCTCCTCCTCCTTTAAATTTTTAAAAATGTTCACAATTTACCACAGCATATTCTTTTGCTCTTCTAATGTTTTCCAAATGATGAAAACACCAAAATCACAATCTATGGTTTTATTAGGATTTTATTTATTGCTCACTCTATATCCAGGTCAATTGATTGAGAATATCCTCAATAATCTGTTTTTTGTAGTCTAATTTTACGAGCCCAAAAAGACACAGCTTCACTTGAATCTTAGAACCTGTGAAATTAAAATTAGCTTAGCTGAATGTTTTCAGTTTGGATTAACATGCTTGCAATGCCATTCAATCTTGTAAATTGCTCTCATCAGGAATGGAACATGCTGTAGCTTTTCCAAGTATCAGTTATAAAGTGTAAGAGTTCAACTGCAGCTCCTGGTTTAATCCTCTAGCTATCCATCATCCAAGGCTTATTGAAATACTTGAATTAAACTTCAAGGATGTAGGGTGGCTGTTTTTGCAGACTAAGCAAACAATAGCTGCAATTTGATGCCCCTGATGGAAGTGGACGGGTGTGTTAATTCTGCGTATAAATTCAGAAAGCACTTACATTAAAGAATTCACTCTTGTTCTGATTCAAGTTCGACTCTGTCCTCTCAAAAAGAATAGCTATTCCTCCATTCATTAAACAAGTTCAGGACTTGGTTTTGTCTCATTTTAAATTTCCACATATTATTTTGTCATATATTACTTTGTTGTGCTTTTTTCTTTTGGGCAAGTCCCCGTCTCTCTGATCCTGTTTTCTCATCCTCTGTTTACCCTTGATGAGGATGAAAATTCCTCACAAAATTGTTTTGAAGGTCAAGTGAGATGATACACGGAAAAGTTGTGAGGACTGCTAAGCTCCACATAAAATGTTTCCTTTTGTGATAATGCACCATCAGTAGGTGTCAGGGTTACTGTCAGGGCCCTTTTGCATCATCGCTTCCTCAGTCTTTGTGTGAGGGCCTTCTGCAGCCTCCTGAGGGCACTGCACCAACGTGCGGCAGGCTGGAAGCTCGAGGGAACTTATGCCCCTGGGAGCAGTCCCCAACCCATGACCAATGAGGGTTGGTGGATAAATATCCCAGCTTTTTGGCCCCTTGGTGAAGATGGTGGGGGTGGGGGTGGGGCAATTCTAAGGTGTTCTGTGCATTCTCCCGAGGTCCGTAGGAAGGTTGAGCCCCAGTCCCCATAGCAGTAACCTCTTCATTAATGCACACTATTTTGTGTTCCTTCCATTTTGTTTTTTACTTCCTGAACGGGTGTTTCCTGGGTTTACCTCTTAAATAAATGATCTGCACTCAAATTCTTAACTTAAGGTCTATTCCTGGTGGAACTCAACCTAAGAGCCTCGTTCTAACGGTCTTCCAAAAAGTATATGTGCAGCTAGCTTACCAATGATATCCTAGAATCCTCTGGCTTTATTGCCCAGCCTGTTTCAGATGGAACTAACTTTATTTTGCCTCCTGACTGCTGGGGCTTAGTGTATTTAGTGGTAACTCTCTGAGAGGTGGTTTCCTAGTGGTCCTGGCCACACCTACCATTCCTTGAGAGACTGTGTACCTTCTAGAAGGGCCAGCGGATACATGAGTCAAGAAATGGAGATGAAATATTACCTTTATTGCTAATAAAGATAATATTGGAGAACATAGCTTACAGCTATGGGCAAGTGAGCTTCCTAACACTGAACCCCAAAGTTAGGCAGATTTATCCACATAGTCAGAGAGTGTTGGACACTTGCAGGCCTCCAACTGCATGAGCAAAGTCTGCTACTCTAAAGTTTGCAGAATGGAGAAACAGAACAGGATGTGTTCTCTCTGCAGACAGACAAATCCCAAAGACAAAAAGGAGGAGGAAGGGGCTGAGTCACAGATGCCTAGTTCCTGTTTTCCAAATTTCCAGTCAGAAAATTCACTCTTCCTTCATAGGAGTGAGGGGGCAGAAAGAAACCATGAATGTTATTGTAATGGATTTCTTCTCTCATGGAAACAAGATGCTAGGGGAACCGAGTTCCCCAGGTTTTAGTTTTCTTAGCTCATTGGGCTTAACCATTAAGGTCCAGGCCAACCAAGACTATGACCATCCCCTCTGCAGGAGGAGATCAGTAATCTATCATGACAGTGCTGCTCCCACCATGAGCACATCCCTGCACTCCTCCCACCAGAATGGCAACTACTCTTTGTGTATTCTCCCGAGACTGGTGGCGAAGAGTGTAGCTATTGCCCTCAGAAGGCAATTCATTGACTGAAGTAATTCCACAGCCACACTGAACCCCAGCTGAAAGCTCCCCACTTCACTTTCCATTCCGAATTATGTCTATCCATGTTGTTTTGAAGTCTATCAAAGGTTCTGCAAAGAGACTATATGACAATGTAAAGATGCTTCAATAAAAAAGATTTCAGTAAAATATTGATGTCCCCAATTTAAATATAACCCCTCTACCATTGTGAATTTCCTAGGGAGAAATCAAAGATTAGATTCTGTCTGCTTGAGTTCAAGTTAAAAGACATTAAAGTCTAAAACTCATCCTTCCCAATTCTGATTCTGCTCATTCTGAACTAGAGGGGTTCTTCATCCTGGAGAGCACTGTGGTTCTTTCATCAGCCTGGATAGGGTCCCACTAGAACCACTAGTGTGGCTTTTTTCAGAGTCTCAGAAGTTAAATTAAATGCCAAGTTTCTGGTATACCTCACTTTTTAAACAGTATCATCAAAGCACTTAACACCAACAAAATTAAACAAACAAAATCAGTACCACGAACTTCAAGTAATTATCCAGACAAAATGATGCTCCCAGAATGCTGCACTTTCCATAACAGAGACTCAGTGATGTCCTGATGTCAGCTTCACCAGGATAGCAGTCCATCTGTGTAAGTTATCTCAAGTCCCTGATCTGTAAAATTAAACTTGATCAGAAGAATCTCTCTCAAGAAGTTAACCGTGGCAACATATTTTACCATTCCTGTGGGAAGAATCAACGGAGAGATATTTCTTTCAAGGTGACCTATGAGACTGTAGGAGATCAGAATATGCCACCCCAATGTATGTCACTTGGGCATAAGGATTATTTTGAGTTGAAGGCAATTCAGAAAAAGCAGACACAGGATGACCTCTCTGCTGTACCCCTATCTACCAAAAACAAGATCATAAGTTCCTCTTGTGAAGGTGTCTCCTGCCACCCTACAACCCCCTTTCCACACCAGGAAGGGAATAATAACCTTATCACTGGAGACAAGATGGCACCTCGAAAGAGTGCACAAACCTTACTAACTAGCCCTTGTCTACCATTAATTTCCCATATATTTGCCTTCCTACAATTTGCTGCCTCTAATTGCCCTAAATGAAAGCTCAAAGCCCTGTCATTTGTCTTGACACTTTTAAAATTTATCCTCTTTTGTCCAAATAAAAGCCTCCAAGCTTAGATGTTTCTTAGGGATTCTTCTCTTCTTTCCAGAAAGACCCCTCACCATGTAAAACTTTTAATTTCAAATAAGTTAGTCTGTCTTTTCTCATTTTAATCTGTCTGTTGTCAGTTTATTTTGCAGACTCAGCTGGAGAACCTAAGATGGTAGAGGAGAATTTTCCTCCCCTACAAGATATTTGCATTCTTGCAAAGTTTAGAAATATGCAATTGATACCGGCTCAACACAAGGTTGACATAAGGGAAGCCATATTGTAAAAAAGAAACCATATTGTAACTTTGAATGACCTCTGATTAACTAGTCCAGACATGCTCTGTGGGTTTTGTGGCCCCTCCCAGGTGCTATAAGTTGATAACTTTGTTCTCTTGAGTTCCTTAGGAATGTGATGACCCCTGGGCAGAGAATCGATGCTGATAGCCATCATCAATGACAACTGAAAGATCAGGGTATAGGGCGTTGCTCTGGTCTCTGACGCATGTCAAGTAGAACAAAAGACTGCCAGGAACTAAGACTAGATGCCTCCCCCACCAGGAGACCAGCCCCCTATATAACTGGCCTGTAGTTTTTTTCTGTAAGATGGTTCTTTGAGACATCAGTCAGCCATCTTCCCCCTTGCTAGCAAGCTGCAATAAACCCTTTCCTTTCCACAATCTTGCCTCTTGATGATCGGCTTTTGTCATGCGGCGAGCAGATCATGCCCTTTGTGCGGTAACGCGATGATGGCAAGCCTAGTAACGAGTCTATTTTGAGAGGTTTCTTTCTCATCTTGAATCTTAAAACACCTCAACTTTCATTTCCCCTTTGAGCCTTCTGTCTCCAACATCCCCTGATCCATGGAGTCTGGGCTCTAAATAATGACACGATTTCCACAGTGGCTCCTGCTGTTGCCTTTTGTTGTGGAATTGCTTAGGCTTGTGCAGCCTATCTTCTAAGGGCAGTTTCTCCTTCATCCCCTCATTTGTTTCAGCTGGAAAACATCCTCAGCCAATTCCTGACCTAAAGCTGCTGTTGATGTTTCTGCAGCTTGAATCTCTAGGGGCATTGAGATTAGTTTTGGCTATGAGTGACAGAAAACCCAAAATAACAGTGGGAAGGGAGAAGTTTATTGCACTCACATAACTGTCTAGGTCAGCATTCCAGGGCTGGTGTAGCCCACAGTTGCCACACCATGCGTGGCTTTGACCTCATGGTCTCATAAGCAGATATCGACATCCTGGGCAACAGGAGGTAGGAACGGATGAAAGAAGAGCAGTATCTTAAGGAAGACTTGTGTCCAGTATCTTAAGGAAGACTCTTGGAACCTGTCACACTAGACCCTTCTGTTCACATCTCATTTGCTAGAATATGGACTCATAAGTATCCTGAGCTGCAAGAGAGGCTAGGAAATGTAGTCTTCATTTGACGCAGCCATATACAAAACCAAACTTGTTATTTAAGAAATGGAGAATGAATATTGGGAGCAACTGGACTAGCGGACTAACTGCACTCGTGAGGACAGATACCTCTGGCGAGTCCTCCACAGCACACCACCTTCCCTCACTTTTGATTGGTCCAGGCCTCCAGCAGTACTTCTCTCCGCTCTGCCTTTTTCAGCAGAGATTTGTCCTAGTGTTCACTTTCTTTCTGCACCTTTCAGGGAGGAGCAGCTGAGTTTGTCACATGTGTATTTTTTCTTAAGTTGACCCCTTTCCTTCCCTAACACATATAGGCTTAATACTGTTTGTAGGATCTGATGCCTCCTTCTCTTTTTTTAAACTTTCTCTCCTCTCTGGCCCAGACATGTACTTACCTAACATTCTGTTCTAGATTTTGTCTAGTGAGGTCTTCTGTTTTGAGAGGTAGGTTGCTAGGTTCTGGCCTGCCAAAGGCAACCATTGTTCAAAAATGCCTTGGCCGCTTTCACCTTTCTGAGTGAGATAAGCAGCGTGTATTTTCTGATTGGGCTAATAGCCAATCCAGGCATGGATTCCATTTATCACTGTCCTGCCTCACTCTCGTTTCACCTTGTTGCCTTCATTTAGTCTTAATTCTCACAATTTCTCAGTGCCGCCTCTGGGCACAGGCAGCACTTGTGTCCCTATTTACAATTAGTGACCTTTGTAAACTCATTCATTAAGCCCCTGAATAGTTTACTTGCATCTGACTGATCTTTCCCTCTCAAATGGCCCAGATGTTCAGGCTACACTTGGCATCACTGTCCCAGTCTTTAAGGTGTGGTTCCCCATTGGTTCTTACCAAGGAGTCTCCACGTGGCTCTGAAAGAGTACTTTGTCAGTTGTGGCCTATATTCGTGCTCCCTCTGGGAGAGCCAGTACAGTTTGCTGAGACTTTGCTTCTATTCTTGTTCCATTTATTTGGGACCAAGTTATTATTTTTGTCCCATAAAGCCCCCCAAAACATCTACCCATTTAAAAAAATAACTTCTTACATGAATTAAATCCTAAGTACATCATCTTTTCCCTTTTATCTGATGGTCTGTCCTTCAATTTCATTTTTCCTTTTATATCTATCTGTTCCCCTTCTCAAGCTTAACTATTCTTAATTTTGTTCTCATTATTCTATTGCTCCTATTCTAAGACTGAAGCACATTCTAGAAACACTCCAGACATTCCTTGATTTCCTGAACAAATTTGATTCCTAAAGGCACAAGGTTCTAGGCACAGGACTGCCTTCTTAATCTTTGGTTTTAAAACAATTTAATTAATTGTCTTTAACTTATGCAATTTTCATTATAATAAGGGCTCCCCACAGGTATGCTTGGTTTTTAATAAAAGCCTTGTATGGGTGTCTGCACAGCCGGAGGCTTGGAAATCTAAAGGCATGGTCAACTTATATAATTTACAAATCAAGTCAATTTCAGATCACATGGTGGGAGATTACTCTTGAGACTCTGGACAGGCTATACAACTTCAAGATTAGTTTTGGGGCACCACCTACAAAGGCTAGCATTAACAACTGAAAACTAGAATTTCAGATTCCAGTGCTCTACAGCACACATGCTGTGTAAAGAACCCATTCATAAAGAAATGAGAGAATTAGAAAATCACCATTTTGCAACACCCCCAAAAAACAATAGTTCTAGGTAACAATTACCAATGGGATATCAAAATGGTTAATCGAAAGGCTCATGGGGAACTTTATAATGATGGATCAGACTGACAATACCTGAACGCACTGATCAATCATGACATCTCTACAAGTGGCACATCAGATATTATGTCTGCAATATTGTGATTTACAAGAAAGATAAATTTGGTCATTCAGATGACCAAAGTATATTTCTCATATATATGTGGTCTTCATCCACAGTTCTTGGCTCACAGCTCCCAAACCCTTAGAATTTGTTTATGTTAATGAAGGTGACTTTTGGATTCCATCCAAGGGTGAAGGCTGGTTGCAAGAACCAGCCATGTGATCAGAGGATTGGAACTTTCAGTCCCACACCCTGACCTCCAGAAGGGGCAAGGGGCTTGAGGGTGAGTCAACTGCCAATGGCCAATGATTTAGTCAGTCATGGTTACATAATGAAGCCTCCATAAAAACACAAAAGGACAGCTTGTCGACCCTTTTTTTTTGAGAGATTCTGGGTTGGTGAACACATGGAGGTGCTGGGAGACTGGTGCATCTGGAGAGGGCATGGAAGTTCCTGCACCCCTTCCCTTATACCTTGCCCTAAGCATCTCTTCCATCTGGATATTCATCTGTATCCTTTATCATATCCTTTAATAAACGTAAATGTTAAGTGTTTCCCTGAGTCCTGTGAGCTGTTCTAGCAAATTAATTGAAACTGAGGAGAGGGTCATGGGAACCTCTGATTTACAGTCAGTTTGTCAGAAGTATAGGTAACAACCTGGACTTGTGATTGGCATCCAGAGTTGGAGGGGGTCGTTGAAACTTCCAGTTTGTACCAGTCAGTCAGAAGCACAGGTAACAAACTGAACTTGTGGCTGGCATCTGAAGTGGAGGGTGGTCTTGTGGGACTGAGCCCTTTACCTGTGGAATCTGATTCTATCTTTGGGTAGACAGTGTCAGAATTGAGTTGAATTCTTAGACACCTGCTGGCATCTGAGAACTACTTCTTGGTGTGGGGAAGCTTCCTCACACACACGGACAGGAACCCTTTGCAATGTGCCTGATGTGCTGCAACAGGAACCATGCAGTATATCTTAGGAATTATTCTTGTAAAATAATTCTTTTGAAGGAATTTTTTTTAACTTTTTTTTATTTTTGCAGGGAAAGCTTTGCCCTAAGCTAACATCTGATGCCAATCTTCCTCCTTTTTTCTTCCTCCTCACTCATCCCTGCCCCCCTGCCCACTGCCCAGCAAAACTCCAGTACACAGTTGTAAGTTCTTCTGGTTCTTCTATGTGAATTGCCACCACAGCATGACTACTGACAGATGAATGGAGTGGTTCCACACCTGGGAACCAATCCAGGCCTGCCCAAGCAGAGCACATTGAGCTTTAATTGCTAGGATATCAGAGCTGGCTCACAAAAAATTTTTTTAAACACAAATTTAATGGAACTTCTAGATCTACCAGTTTGCAGGAAAAATGGGTGACAGAGGAACCTGTTAAATGACATAAGGAGGACACAATCATACAAATTCAGAAAGTGAGAAATTATCCTGTTCCTTTAGCAGGTAAGTGGCATTTTAAAACAAAGGGAGCATGAGTTGTTTTAGATTGTAAGACCATTAAGAACCACATCAACCAAATGCAATGCACGTATCCCACTTGGAACCTGATTTAAATAACTGTAAAAGGCAACTTACAAACCTTTTTATTTTGAAATAATTTTAGACTTACAGAAAAAGTTGCCATAGTAAAAAGAATTCCCACATACCCTTCACCTAGATCCCCCAAACGTTAACATCTTACTGTATTTACTTATCATTCTCTCTCTCTCTATATTCATATCAGTTTTTTGAGAATAAGTTACAAACAAAATGCTCCTTTATCCCTAAATACTTCAGTGTGTATATTCTAAAGAGAAGGACATTCTCATACATAACCACAGTACAATGATCAAAATTTGGAAATTAACACCAATGCCGTAACATTTACTACAGATTTTATTCAAATTTTGCTAACCGTCCTACTATCTTTTATAGCAAAAGAAAAACTTCTTCTTGGTCCAGGATCCAATCTAGGATTACACATTGTGACTTTTCTTTAGTCTTCTTTAATGTGGAAGAGAATTTCAGTCTCTCTTTTTCATGATCTTGATTTTTGAAGGGTAAAGGCCAAATATTTTGTAGACTGTCCCTCAAAGTGGATTTGACTGATGTTTCTTCATTATATTTACATCATGCATTTTGGAGAGGAATCCTCAAAAGTGATGTTTTGTCCTCCTCACTGCGTATTATCAGGAGGCATACAATACTTGTCCTATAACTGATAATATTGTAAAAAGACATTTTTTGAGACAACTATGGGAAACTGAAAATATATGATATTAAGTTACTGTTAATTTTGTTAGATCTCATAATGGTATTGTCATTATGTTTTTAAAAAATGGCACTTATCTGTTAGTGATACATTGTGGGGGAAAGTGAAGTTATTTGGCTTGACGTCCATTTCTAGGCAGCTTAGTAACTCTAGGCAGAAGGTAGTAATGATAATATAGTCAGATCTTGATTATTCTGAGTGTCCACTTTGTGCATTCTCCTGGTCTTAAATCATTTTTCCTTTCTTCTGTGGCTCCTCTTTTGGTTACTACATTTACAGCTTACCCAATGCAGTATAGAAAGACATATCTGTCAAATTTTTGACTTGTTGGATGAAGAAAGACTGTGGGGAAGAAACTGAAACTACCGGTTGAAATTAGGTTTATAAATAATTTGAACATTTCATTTCTTTGTGACTTGCATGTCCTCCTTAACACAGATAATTACGAGTCTAATGAGATCATTTACAATGATTATAAAATAAAACTTTACAGCCAAATACAAGAAGTCCTCATTTTATTTTTCTACTTTAATTTTTGAAAAGAATATTAATTTCTTCTTTTTTAAGGGAGGAAAATTAACCCTGAGCTAACATCCACTGCCAATCCTCCTCTTTTTGCTGAGGAAGATTGGCCCTGGGCTAACATCTGGCCCATATTCCTCTACTTTATATGGGACGCCGCCACAGCATGGCTTGACAAGCAGTGCATCGGTCTGCGTGCGGGATCCGAAACAGTGAACCCTGGGCCGCCACAGCAGAGCACATGAGCTTAAGCTTGGCTGGCCCCAAGAACATTCATTTTCTAAAAGTTTATTTCACCAAGGACTAATCCTTTGCTAATGTTCAAATTTAACCTATTCTTTCATGTCTGTCTCATAGGAGAAAACATGAAAAATTGCTTCTGTGGCAGTTTCTTCTAGTTTTTCAAGCACTCATGTAGTAGCAACTGGTTCAAAATACTGCTTTGTTTCAAAGCATGTAGTTTAGATGTATCTTCACTGATGATGGTAATACTTCCGTTTTGTTCCTGAGCTGTTAGGTCAGTTTCACTGTCAGACAGTGTACACAGTAAAGTGTCATTTTCATAGGTTGGAAAATAATACCTGAAAATAATCATAGATACATTAACCCAAACTATAGATTATCCAGAAAATTTCTAGGCAGCTGAATGTACATATTACTATCATTTTGCTAGGTTTTCTTACCAACAATTTCAACAGCATTTTTCAAAGGTTGTAAGGGAGACAACTTCTGAATTACTTTCACTTTGACCTTTACTGGCTGACATCAGTCTTACTAGTATCCTTGCTAGCTGGCCATCAGCCTTTGCTTGATGTCCACCATAATAAGAAACACACTATCTTAAAAGGTAGCCTGCTCCAGTCTTGGGCAGCTCTAGTTGTTAGATAATACCTCCTCATCTGAAGCTAAAAATGACATCCCTCTCATTTCTACTCAAAGGTCCTAGCTCTTTCCTAGAGGTTAACAAAGTTCAAATATAGCTATACTTTCATACATTAATCCTTTAAATATCTGACAAAAACAACGGTTTCCTCTTGTATGTGTGTGTGTGTGTTTTCTAACCTAATCATTGCTGGTTCCTTCATTCTGGATGATCAAAAATTAAAACATTTATAGAATTTTAGGTCTATTATTCTGGATCCTTCTCTGGATACACTTCAGAGTTAGTTCTGAGGTATCTCTAAAGATCTCAACCTATAGAAGAAGAATTACAGGAATAGGGTATCGGGTCAATCCAGGGCTGACTTTGCCTCTCCCAAGTCTGGGATTTTCTAAAGAGGAAAAACTACAGCTTTTTGGCTAGATTACTGGGGGGACCTGATTTAACATTTCCTGAGAACAGAGGAACCTCCAAGCAGCCAGACCCCACAACCTCTCAGAGGTTCCCTCAACTGAGGTTATCCAGAGTGACGTGAGAAGCAGCCCAGAAGGTTGGACTGGCAAAGGATACCTCGGAGTCTGACACCACCTCAGTGGGTATGTACCAGTAGACCAATTGCTTAATGTCTTTAAAGTGCCAAGATGCAAAAAACATCCCAAAGCCCTAGTAGTAGTTGCACAGTCTTTGACAGAGTAATTTTATTTCTAGGAGTTTATCTAAATGAAATAATTAGATAAGTATGCAAAAAGGCAGGCATATGGATATTAATTGTATCACTATTTATAAGAGCAAAACATAAGAAACAACCCAAATATCTAATAAATTAAGGTATATCCATACCATGGAATATTTGGCAACCATTAAAAATGATGCAGTAAACTTGTACTGGATATGGAAAGCCACTTACAATGTTGTTAACAAAACATAATTTCAAATCCATACTTGTATATCTATCTACATCTATATCTATCTCCACACCACGAAATCTGAAATAGTTGGTTACATTTATAAGAGGAGGCTTACTTGAAAAATAAGATTTTTGAAGATTTTTACTGTTTACAATTAACATGTATTTCTTTTTTATTTAAGTTTAAAGGAATTAAATAAAGGGAGAAAAGAAAGGAGACAGAGCAAAGAAGTGTATATCTGGTTGAGCAGTACTCACTCTGGTTGATCCCATGTCTTTCTTTCAGGAAGCAGTGATGTATGTTTAGCTTCTTCCATGTGAGTCCTTAAGTCTGCTTTGGATTTGAAATTCACATGGCAGCCATAACATCTACACTGGTGAATCTGCCTCCGAATGAAATTGACCAGTTTCACTTGCTGATAGAAATTTAATCCTGAAAATGACAGTACACAGAATCATTAGACAACTGGTCGGACCCATTTTTGCACTGTTATAGTTATTTATTTATTTATTTATTTTCCTGTTATGGTTTTTTAGAAGAGCCACTTCTCTTTATTAACTAACTAGGAAGAGGCAGTGCAATTATAAAGCATAATAATAGATACCAAATAACAGCCAATACTTATATACAGTTTATGTGACATGCACTGTTCTAATCACTTTCCATGTATTAATACATTTAATCCTTGAAAAAAAATCTAACACACAGGTAGTATTATCATATCCACATTATATATTAGGAAACTGTCCAAGGTTGCACAGCTAGTAACTAGTAGAGCTAGGATTTGACACTAGGCTGTTGGCTCCAGAGCCCATGTTCTTGACTACTGAGCTAATTATATACAAAATAATATACACGTCTACAAGAATAGCAAAGTAAAGTAACACATCTAAGCATCTAGGAAGGCAGTCAGTGAGGTGTGGGAAGTGAGCTTTTCACTGTCTTGGATCCATTAGCAAGTCAGTACTTTATGTCTTCATGCCCCTAATCTTTCCATCATAGTGATACTGAGAATGATGCAATTGGGTACATCTATAGTAAATAATCTAGCTACACTGCCAAGAAGTGCAGTAGGTATTTTATATACATTATCCACTCCCTATAAGATTCTGTTGACCTGGGGCCCAATGCCATACAGTCAGCAATCGCTGGAGCTGGAATACGAACCCTAATCTGAGTTCAAAAATCCAGGCTCTTTCCACTAGCTCTCTCCACTTTACAATAGATATTTACAATTACTTGAATTTTATTTGAAGCATTCATATATGTAGGAAAAAAGAAGACTATATGAAATCAAGTACCATATTTGAATATTACAGTTCAAAATCGTTGCAAATCACTGCTTCAGGCAGTTCTGTTGAGACCATCTGTGGAGAGACACATTTTGGCTGTACACTCTCCAATCATGACTGCAGAACACAGGCATCGTTTAGAGGACGGTGTATAAAAAAACACAGTATCATGGAGAACAACTCCTGAATCAAACTTACCAAGTTCTGACTTTATTTTGAGGAGATCAAATTCGTGTGCATCCTAAAAAAAGGAATGGATATATCTGTGAGCATGTAAATTATTTAATCGTTCAGACTGAAGTTATAAACAGACAACACATTCAGAGGAGTTTGAACACTGCAGAAACTCAGTCTCAGTTCATCATCTTCTGCTTTTGAAGTCTTTGAAATCTAACTGCTTCCCCCCACATCTCACTGCTTTTTAAAACACAGTCCAAACAAGTCATGTCAATCAGTTAAAAACATTTTAATTATTCACAGCTTGCATCTACAGTTTTTCCAATTTACTATGTATGCATTCTGCAGTCTGACAAAAGCATCCTCAGCCTCTGGGTAAGATGTGGCCCTACTGTATTGTGTGTCTGGACTAGAATTATGGATATAGGCCCTTTGCTCCACAAACAGGTAATTTTACAAATTCTGTTTTTCATTTTATGCTGTCAAATACCCTGCTTAAACCCACAAGTTTCTCTTCACTCATATCTTCCCATAAATTCTATTTCTTTTGATTTATTTCATTCTCTTCCATTCTACCAATCATCCCTCTGGGTAAAGTTTTAACTTACAAGCTTACAGAGAATAAAGACCATCCACTTTCTGTGAAGGCATTTAGTGTAGCACCACAGGCAGGATAATTAGGAATTCCATGGTACGTCATCACTGAAAGTGACTGAGCAGAGGTTGAGGACATTGGTCACAAGGATACTGCAAAGGGCATTCCTACACAGGGTAGGGGTACTAAGGCTCCTTTTAATTCAAAGATATTAGGATATTATGAATTAAATTTAAACACTGGAAACTATATACACATACTAGCGGCAATCTATTTTAGAGAAACTGATTTTTCTTTCATAAGGGTAAATACCCATGACCTTTTGAACACCTTCCAGGTCCTTATTTTACTGAACTAAAAACACTGTTTCTCAATGAGAGTGGAGTGAAGGTGGGTGAAATAGGAGACCCTGCTGCACTGTTGATAGAGATCAGTAGGAGAGGGTGGGGAGAGCACATCAGAACCATCCGGTAATATTTTTCTATTATAATCACCCCTCTACCCCCAAGTGGCAATACTGTCATGAGTCATTAGATGCTCCCCTTTCCTACCCACACTGTCCCGCTGAGGATCAGAGGTGTAGGGAGTGTGTCATCTCTCAGATATACTGGAGTGATAAAAAGGTTTAGAACTACTAGCTTCAAGCTTCATTATAACATAAAAATGGCATCCAAAGGAGAAAGCACAAACTAGAAATGCCCTCAAATTTCTTCTTTCCAAATCCTTGTTATTAAACGAGCTGCAAGACTATATCCTGTACCCTCTCTACTTCCTGGTGCTTCCTCATGCCATTTTCTCCAAGGGCTTTATAAATGGCAAATTTCTCCCTTCTTGTTCTCCTTATTTATCAGCACAGGAAGCACTGGAAAAAGAGTCAAAATCTGTCCATATCCTGGGTACTGTTAATTGTAGTTGCAGATCCCACATTCTAAGCTAGAATTATCTAGCTTATCTGGACCAGCTCACCCGGGTCCAGTCAATTTTACTAAATTGCGTCGAGTTCTGGTTCTCCTTGATGAACCTGGCCTGTCCCTGGTTTTCTGCTTATAGCACTTTTAAGAATGGGATAATGATTGAGAAACTAAAAGTATAAGCTGATGAAGTTGCAGTAATTATCAGTTTCCCCCTGTCAGAACAAAACAAAATTCAAATAAATAAAAGTATCTCACCTCCATGTGGACATATAATTTCTCAATTGTTTCTGCTTGCTTTTCACAAAACAGGCAGACAGCAGAGACTGGGTGTTCTTCCCAATCAGACCAGTCACTGTGTTAAAAAGAAAAGAACAGATACAGAGATTCCCTTCATTAAGAGGGTGTACTACACAGTGACTTGGTATTACTTTCTCCTTCCTAGGAAACCCTGCCAATCTCCTTCAACTCTGACATTTTTGTAAGGACTGTCACATCATATTATGACTTTATGATACAGCTTTTGAAATTCAAAGCAGCACCATGAAATTAATACAAATAGCAAACAGGTGCTGCTCCCTTTTCTTATATTTGCCTCTCTTCTGAGAAGCTATCTCACTACAGAATCAATGTGATGTCTTTCTGAGATAACTAGGTTTAATTGGCAAAGGAGACATATCAGGAGATGTGATGCTCTCTCTCATTAAGCAGAACCGCAAAGTGCACATGCTGTGAGGTGCGATGCTGGGAGTGTGTTTCTGCATGACAAATAGTGTGTTTTAAAAAGGCAAACAGTATATCTTTCACGTGGGAAATACTAATCATTTAAAATGGGGCAAGTGTTAAATCTGGTGGTAGACAGAGAACTCAAAAAGCATACAGGACCCCTTTTACCATTTTTTCCCCCTCCTTGCATTTATTTTTTGAGATACTGCCAACTTCTTATCATCCCTAAACCAGGGAAATCAAAATGCCAGGAGAGAAAATGGTGAATAGCTTTGAATGAAAAGAGGAGAAATAATAGGGAATCCTTTTAGGTTGAAAAGAACACTTTGCAAGCTCATAATTTCAAGCAAAGAAGCTGTGAATGTTTTTAAGTTAGTCATCAATGAGATGAATATAGAACAAGGTTAACTTCAATTCAGTTATATTCTCTACTCCAATGACAAGCAGCATGGAGAGTTCAAAGATTCTATCACTTCAAGGTCCGGGGACCAACCGAGTAAAGAAAGCACTTTGGAGTGTATTTTTCTCTCAATTATATATCACCTCTGTGTTCAATTAATACCTTTAATGGCAAAACACTCTTCAGTCAGAGTAACAGTTGCTTTTGTGATTTTTATGTCAGTTATTTTGAATTCACATTTTTCCTATATTAGATAAAAGGATACACGGCTTAGAGAGGTTTTCTTTCTTTTTAATCTATCTCCTCAGAATGATAATTTTAAACCAAACTAAAGAACTGTTTGTCTGCTCTTAAAATACCGTAATTAATTAGCAGTGATAACAAGTCTTACTCTTCCTGATGGTCTAGCAACTCTCGATCATCTTCCAACTGAACTTCTTCCCACGATTTTCCAAGTTCCTTTGTTGGAAGAACAGAGGGATTAAGGAAATAGAGGGGTTTGAGGAGGAGGGGAAAGGAGAGAGAAAACAGACACAGAACTCAAAAACAAAACACCTCAAACAAAAAACCCACACTCGACTGGTTTTAAAACAATATAAGTAGGATATATTAAAACTGTTATTTCAGTGATACGGAGGATATACATCCTAAAATGCTTTTGATGTATTTTTCTTTTTGAAGCAGCAGCAATATCCTTTCAATCAAATTCTTTTCTCTTAAATGCAAACTAGTGTTTCTCAACCCTGGATGCACATTAGAATCTCTTGGGATCTTTTTAAAAAACCACCAATACCTCTTGACAGAGATCCCAGCTGGACTGTTTCTACTCGAGGTCCTCCACAGTCTATTTCTCAGACAGCAGTCACAGTGATCTTTCTAAAGGATGTTTCCCTGCTTGTGTAAACCCTTCCATGGCTTCTCGCACACTTAGAACAAAATTCAGAGTCCTTGACATGCGTCTAAGGCTTCCACGCTTTGCTCTGCCTCCCTCTCCATCTCTTATGTCCCACCACTTTTTCTCTTGCTCAATCTGCTCCAGCCAGACTGGTCTTTTTGCTATCCGTTGAATACAGCAAGCTCACTTTCACCCAACTACTTTTGCACTTGTTGAATCGTCTGCCTGAAACAATGCTCCCTCACATATCTGCATGGCCCAGTCATTCTGGTCTCTACTTAAATGTTACCACCTCTTTTTCTGACTACTCTGTCTAAAACAATAGCCCTCTTCTAAATTACTTTTTATTCCTCTATGGCATTTTAAATTTCTTCAAAGCACTGATCACCACCTGCAAACTTTTTGTGTATCTATCTGTTTCCTTATTTGCTATCCATCTCTTCCACTAGAACTTCCATGAGGACATGGCCTTTGTTCATTGTTACCTTTCCAGAGCCAGGCACTAGAAAGTATTTTTTGAATTGAATTTAACTGAAAAGACTAAAAATTTGATGCCAATTTAGATCCGACCTCAAAAGATTTTTATAAGGTGATTAAATGAGTTAGTTAATGTCTATAAAGCACATAGTACCAGGCAATAGTAGGGACTCAATTATCTACTCAAATCCCTGTTTATCAAATCCCTTTTAGCTCTTACAGTTCATGGAGCAGTTCCACCCTTTCAAGGGTCATGCCTGGCAAATTTAGTCATAGTTTCAGCAAAACTTTATGGAGTGATGAGCAGAAATGATTTCTGGTTGGCCCAACCATTTCTCTTTTCTCCCTTGAGTCATTTCTTCCTCACGCTTGTCTTTCTTCTCTCTCCACCCAATCTTCCCACTATGCAATGCAAAAGCAGATAGTGCACTACAGAGGGAAGTAGGAACATTAACAGACACCTTTTCAAGCAGTTAACCTGTGGTTACAGTCAAGCCCAATCTAATCTGCTACACATACAGATATCCTTGTTTGATATCCTTCTTTTGGAAAAACATAATCAAAATTTACTCTCAGTTATGAACATTTTTTTCCTCAAAAAAAGGTATTCATTTAATTAAAAACAAAGAATTAGGAGTGCCATTATGATTTAGGGAAAAAAGAAAATCTATCATTCATCAACTAAATGAGAGGTTTTGAAACTGTCATTATCTATCAGCTAAATGATGCATAACCTCAGACATGTAGGGATTCACCATAATGTCTTTAGAGATGGTTAATTTGGACTCTATAATGTACTTTCCAGTGTCATCAGGAAGTGTCTGAACCTCATTACAGACACCAAGAATGGCCTCAACACTACTAACAGGATCCTTGTTAGCTGGAACTTTTGGTGATGAATTAAATCTTTCATGCATTGCTTGGTCTCTCTTGACTTGGACTTAAAGACATTGCTGCAAGATTTTACTCAAGGATGGGCCATCTGTGGTATTACCATTCTCAATGATATGGGCAAATGTTGCTTATCAATAAATGTTTTGAGGCAAAAGTGACAAAAAATATCTTTCATTTCTTCATATCTTTCCAAACTCAAAGCATTATTTTGCAACTTCCTTAGTATTCAGTACAACATGTAGGGATTTACTTAGGTAATACAGCACTAACCATTTACCACTTGAGAGGAAATGGAACTCTGTGTTCATTAGTGTATTAGGAAATGAGTGATTTGCATGTGACAGTGGCCCAGACTTTCCTAGAGTGCTCTGTCTTGTACAGTTAAATACATGAATTATTACGGGAACAAGACCCAAAGAGAGAGAAAAAAAGCACATAACTCTCTAATTAAGACACTGTGCCTGGTAATGAATCATGTCAGGAAAGCAAAGATTTCAAGAAAAACAAAGTTTGGAACGCATATCAGTAAAGATGTTCAGAACACCCCCTCAAACCCCTGCATCAGATGGTTTCTGATCAGTGAGAGGGTGGAAAAAACCACGGAAAAAAAAAGATTCCCTTCACCCACCACCTCTCTGCCCCAAAACACACACACTTACATGTGCTTACACAAGAAATCCATTAGAAACAGAGAGAGAGAAGTGTTTTAAATGTAAATAACTTCATTAGAGAGAACTATAGCAAAACTATGAAAAATAGGTTGAGAGCCTACTTTTGTTACAAATGGCTTTGTATATTTTAATTAAAAAAATTTAAATCGAATGATGATAAAACCACTGCAAAAATGTTCCCAGTGGAAAAACTCAGGGCTTGAAACATGAGCACCCTAGGAATATGGAGCTGAAGTCTCGATGATGATGTGAAGCAGTCTGGTGCCCCGAGGCAGGCATATCTGAACACGCAACTGCCTGGCACCTGTCCTCTTAACCATCCCCACTATCCACTGAACCTCTTTGTTTGTGAGAAAAGAAAGAACTTTAAGTAGATAATCTGGACTACACAAAGGACCTTTAATGTATTTGCAAGTCTGTTATTAATCAAAAACTGATATGAATTATTAAGCATGGAAATTCTCTCACTTAAGGAGGAAAAAGGAATCTGTCAATTTGCTGAGCTCAGAGGAGAGCCAGAAACAGTCTCTTTGTCCTTTGGCTCTCCTACCTTTTATGACTATTAGAGGGCATCTTGTGAGGAATATCCTGGATGCTTCCAACACTGCTGGAGATTGAAGTAGAGGTGAGAAACTGGGTGCATGGCTCAATTACTGCATATATGTACTATAGGAGAGGTCAAAACTTTAATTCTGTACACACCATTACAGGTGTTGAAATTAATATACTTACATGTATCTCAAACCAACCTCTAAACCCTTTGAGAGTAGTGATTCAAATCAACCACCTTATCTGCAATATTTTTCTTTCTGTACCAGGGTCCAGTACTTGGAAGGCACTCAAACATTTGTAGAATGCATGAAGCCAATGAAATTACTTCTGAAGGGAAGAGGATGTGAGAAATGGATGTACAGACACTACTACTAATACACCAATTCTTCTATCTTTTGCCCACATTCACGCACTCACGTCAGCTTTTTCCCTCAGAAGGATAAACAGTAAATGTCTCTCTTTTTTTTTTGGCCTTTAAAAAAATAAAGTAATGCCATTATTCATTGTCTAATTAACTTTTAGAAGATTTTATTCTTCATATTAAATATTTTTCATTAATGGTGTCTAAAAAAACTAAAATGATGCTGAGAAACCTTTGGCCTTCATTTTCCTCTAATTTCACATTATTAGTATTTGGAACAATCTTCTATATACTCATTCTATGTATTATTATACCTTTTATTTACAACAATATTCCTAGACTGTTAATAAGGTTGATATCTCTGGTGAGCACGCCTCTGGTTTAGGACACCTATACATCTTTAGAGATTTTATTAGCTTCTTCAATCCTTTCAAAGGTAAGTTTACATCATTTCCAAAATGCTAAGGCATCACAACACATTTTAGTTGTTTTTTTTAAAATCATTCTTATTGTTGTTGGCTATTTACCTCAGCAGGAAAGCACACAGGGCTAAGGCGGCTAAGGTTGTGCGTTAGAGCCCTTAAAGAGCTGGTTAAAGTCACCTTTGAACTTGGCTCAGTTTCTAGTTTTGAGTGCAAAAGAGAATAGGCAAGGAAGTGTAAGTACACCCAAAGTGTAAGAGGTAGGTACTAGAATTATTTCAATTGTAAAAATTGAGAAAAAAATGGAAGGAAACTGATGCACAGAAAGATTAAGTAACTTGCTCCAGCTATTTGACCTTGGGAAAATTACTCAACCTCTCTGTGCCCTAGTCTCCTAATCAATAAAATGGGGATAATGATAAAACCTGTGTCATAGGGATGGTTAAGAGTAAATGACTTAATAAATACCTAAGACACTGCTTGGCACATAGCAAGCACTCAAATGCTGCTAGTTAAAAAGAAATTCTATCAATATTATCCTAAAGTGATCTAATTTTCATTTTATATGTTATTAAAGCCTTTACATTCTCTTGAAGCACTTCTCTCAAGCCATGATTCACGCCACATCAAATCTGGGCACTCTGTGGGCAGTACAATCTAGCATGCTCATCTAGAGACAGCTGGCCCTCGCAGATAATTTCAGTTTTGACAGTCGCACTACTTGATGCCCAGGGAATGAGTATCATACTTTTCTAAAAGTGCCAGCAGAATTTGAGTGAGCAGTCCCTTTGAAGTCTCCTCTAAAAGGTAAACACCTCCAGCTATATAATGTTCTGCTAGTCCCAAGCTCTTGAATATTAGTTTAAAAGAGCCCCAGAAGAAAGTACTATTAAGTTGCTTCCATAGCTTTCTGCAGTAGCTGAATATTTCTCAGAGCTAACACTGAAGTCCACTCCCTACTGGATCCGGCTGGACCCTGAAGCAGCATTTGCTCTAGGAATTAATGACTGAGTGATTTCAAGAGTAGATTGAAGGACTCAAAGGGTGGCTTTGCCTTTAGCTAGTTGTAAAACATTTGCAGCAAACTATGGCAACTTCTCATAGGCAATTTTGAAATACATGCTAAACTTGCTTCTCAAGGGGAATTTTACTTTAACACTATAAGGATTAGTTAGAGAAAAATTCGACCCTAGAGCAGAGATTTCGAACATAATTCAGGACATGCTTGTTTCTGCCCAATAGATCAAATGGCTGATTATAATCAATTATGCCTTCTGTGGCCAATGGGTTTGGATTCTAATTCATTCATATTGAGAAGAAAAAACCAGTTTCTATTTGCTTAAGAAAAATGTCAGAAAAAGAAGTCTCCATCTTTCTTTTAATCCCACTGGAGAGTTACTTAACCCCTCTCTTTACAGGAGTTGTTTCCCTCCTTTGTTGTGTACACCTAAAAAAATCAGCAGATTGGGGGCAGGGCTGGTAGCACTCCCCAGTCATTGTGTCAATAAAAATCCCCTCTTAAATTTCCAAATGCCCCCCCAGTGACATTTGCCTCCAACCGAATACCTTTTCTTAATCAAAGGGACTGTAATCTACAGAGGCCGGCAAATGGTATTGAGATTTCTGGGCAAGGAGAGCTTTCAATGTATTTAAAATCCTTGACTTGGTAACCCCATTAGTCCATCTTACTAGCCAAACAAATAAAAGTCCTCTTGCCTAGTGAAATGATTTGGTTTCTCTGATATTTCTGTTAAAAAGAAGCTGGCCCAAGAGAATGACAAAGATACATTTTTTGTGTGGGGAAGGGAAGGGTTTTTTTAAGGAGGAGAGGGGGAAGAGTGCAGAGATTGTTTTTAAAGAATTATTTAGCATAGCACCTAGCATATCCAGAGGTCAACAAATGTTTTTTGAATAGAATATAGAAGTCTCTGGCCTCAAGGTAATAAATGACACAATAAATGAGGAAAAGTGTGTGCAAATCCAAGTGCTTTATGTTCATTTTTTTTTTTTTGGTCAAGATCACTGTGCGATCTAGAGGCTTGGCATTTTTACTACGTAAACATCTGGCAAATCAAAGACAAATCAAATCAAGTTACGCTGTGTAAACTAACCATTTTAAAGCTCATCACTGCTTGAAATATCCCTTAATTACATTTTGACCTTTATACTAATTGCTTGTTTAAATATTAGATGACCCTTGAAAGATTTTTTTTTGCGGAAATGCAATCAAATTTTAAACTATGAAGAGAAAGCCTTACCAAATAATTGATGACATAAAATCTGTCATATTCTCTGTTCTTAGGATTGATCCTCCGATGCTGTTTTTTTCTCATATGATCTTTGAGTGTATTTTTGTCTCTGAAGGTCTTCTCACAGTACAAGCACTGCAAGCTAAAAGAAATGTACCAACACTGATAGATTAAACAAGTCTCTTGGATAGTAGCTGCAATAGCCTATTATTATCTTTGAGTCTTATATTTATTCATTTTAGGTCATAAGGAATCTTCAAATGGGATGTGACATCCTTGTCAAAATCCCTCTCTATTTGTTTGGCTTTGTAGGATGCATGCTACGGTTTATTTTGTAGTTGGCTAAGTTGGCCAGCTTTGCTATTGTGCAAAGACAGTTAATATCCAAAAATTATTTTGATGCTTTACTAACCAAATTATCTATTCTAAAAATGAAAACGCAGGTATGTTCTTCAAATAATTATAACTAGCATCAGCTATCTCCACTGAGTATAACAATTTGCCCATGGTTTGGCATATCCTTTGAGCTAATTTGTAGGGTTTGATTCTCAGCTCCAGTACCTACTAGCTATGGGACTTGGTCAAGTTACTTGCTCTTTCTGCTGTCATTCATTTTCTTATCTCTCAACTGAAGATAATACCTACATTTTAGAGAATTTTTATGATTACTTATATATATGCATATATAATTTATATATATGAATATTTAATACATACATATGAACAAAATACATGTATAATTTTTGTATATATGAATAAAGTATATCTGTATAATTAATATATATAAATAAAATATCTAGCACAGTTCATAGCACACAGTAAGTGCTCAATAAATGGTAGCTGTTACTACTATCTTATCATTCTCATGTACTTTCTGCCCAAATATTTCCACTAACTGGGAATTCATTACCTAATGAGGCAGTAATTAACAGTTTTGAACAGACTACTAACAAAATGTCTTTCTCATCCCAAGCTTGACAGTTGACACTGCCAGTGATATCTACCCAACAATCATTAGAGGTCCACTTTTTGGAGTCACACTGATTAAGTCTAATCTCCCTTCTACATGAAAACTCTCAAATGATTGAAATCCGTTGTTGGTTCGATTTTAAATTCTTTTTTCATCTCTACTAAACATCCTTTCAACTATTTCTTATGCCACAGAAATAACTATTTCTTTTACAATAAACAATTTATGGGCAATAAGCTGATTAGGGATATTCATTACTGCACAAATTAGAATTTTGTGCTACCAAACTCTAGCACATTTGGTATTATTTTATAAATGAAGGGTCATTCAATAAAAGGGTGAAAGGATTTGTTTTAACATAGTATAGATACCAGAATTTGAATTCAGGACTTTTGATAATTGATCTAAATCACGTGATACTTCTTTTTTAATGTTATTGCTCCAAATGTTGTGGCCTAAGATACCACACTCTTTAGTATTTTATTTATTTATTTATTTATTTTTGTGAGGAAGATTAGCTCTGAGCTAACATCTGTTGCCAATCCTCCTCTTTTTGCTGAGGAAGATTGGCCCTGGCTCACATCCATGCCTATCTTTCTCTACTTTATGTGTGGCTTTACTTTACAGCATGGCTTGATAAGTGGTGTGTAGGTCCACGCCTGGGATCCGAACCTGCGAACCCCAGGCCACTGAAGTGGAGTGCACAAACTTAACCACTAAGCCACTGGGCCGGCCCCTTTAGCATTATATTTAAATGAAGAAAACTAGGTTTTTTTGGTGATCTAGAAAACTTCTTTCCTGATTTCTACAAGTTAAGCTTTAAATAACCAATGCTGCCAGAATATGACCTTGGGAAAAGTGGTGTGTTATGATTTATAAATGTGATTAAATACTAAAAGGCAGAAGAAGGTATACAGTATGTTATGTTCCACATAAAGTTGAATAACATACAATTTGACAAAATATTTACTTTACTAAATATGTGGAAAAATTATAGTGAAAAGTGAAGGAATTACAAATCCAAAATTAAGAACAGTGTCTTTCTGGGGAGATACTAATGAGGAAAGGCACAGATGGAGATTCAAAGGAATTAATAATGTTCTATTTCTTAGGCTGGACAGTGAATATATTCTTCATATCGTATATAACATATCTTATATGGTATGTACATTGTTTTGTATATAAGATACTTTTATGTAAAAAAACACCAAAAGGCAATATGATCTAGACAAAAATGAGGCTTGTCATACAAAATGTGAACTCCTCCAACATGAGAAATGAGAAAAGTCCATTTCTTTAATTACTTCTATTAAATTAATTTTTAAAAATTCACAACAGAGTTGAAGATTAAAATACCTTCAGGTTGTGTTTCATAAAAAAGTACTTACTTGTCGAGCTTCTTCTGTAATGTACATAGAAATTCATTGCAGTTAACAATGTTGTCTGGCAATCCAATGTTGAAAGCATGTTCTCTGGCCATGTGGTTCAAAAGAACAGATCTAGGAAGAAATTTGAGCAATGTGTATTATTTATAAATCATCTAGGAACAAATCAAGTCAGGAATAGCATTTGTATAGTGATAATAACACTAATTAGAAGTATAAGCAAGTGTTAAACATGGAAACACATATTTGGGCTATGAAAGAGTGACACGTTATAAAGCATGTAAGTATACATATAATCACACCAGTTCTTTAAAGGGAGTCCAAGTTTGTTCTACTGGACAGGGTTACTCTGTGCAGGTGAATTGGGTTTCTATCCTTTGAACTATTAAATAAACTATGCTTTGCCTACCGTTCCGATTCATCATGGGGAAGAGAAATAGCCAACTGCCCAAGAGAAATGTGACCTGCTGTGACCTGCGATCGTAGACATTTAGTTAGCTTATCATTGGACAGACCTGGAACCCACAATTAACACATCTACTCACATGTAAGGGTTATGATAACCTGGATACACAATGACCAGCCTATTGATTAATTTATGCCGAAAAGGAAAATTTTAATTTATGTAACTTGTACATAGCAAAAAAGGCTATGTGTAAAATATATTCTATTGGGCCTTCATCACAACTTTAGTTCATAAAATAAAGGTGATAGTTTTTGGGAACTCATTAGTACACATACCATTGATAGACTATGCATAGTGACATATTATACAGTTTATTTTATCTAGACTATTTAGACATTTAGATGGTCCCAAAAGAATTTTTTTAGCGTTTTTTTCCCCTTTAGAAAGGGAAATAAAGCAACCACTTCTAAGAATATGTTTGCTGATTTTCTTACTATGTTGGAGATACATTTATTAATATCATAGTTAATATGCCCATTTGTCTAACCATGTAATATTATTGATAACTTTGAATAAAACTAACATTTGGTGGAGTACTTCACAGTGACTTTTGGACCCAGACAGAACTGAACTTTCCCAGGGGTTCTAGGCCTGAGGCCCAGGCTGGGGAAGGGTCCAGGTGGAGGCAGAGCTGGGAGCCTCTTGCAGTGGGTAGGGTGGGTGAGTGGCAGGGAGTGTGAGGCAGAGGGTTGGAAACTTCCCCCACCCCCAAGGCTGTGTTGGAGCAGGGTACAGTGCCTCTGGATCCAGACCCTAGATTGTGCCTGGATGGGGTCATAAATAACAGCCAGCTCAAGGCATATGCATGAGTTGAGAGGTTTCTCTCATTTCCAGTCTACACAGCATCAGGATCTCTTGTGTTTATGGGTCGCAGTGAACGTACTCATGGGAGACTAGTTCTGCTCTCGACCTCTCTGGGGCCTAAAGTCCTGGCATCTAGGGCCCATAATTTAGGAGATGGGAGTTGAGCCAGTGTATTTTTTCCTTCTGAAATATTTTTCCCTCTTTACACTGTAGGAATAATAGGAATAAAGATTTCCCTGCAAAGTTTAACACTGCAGTTGCCTGAGGCAATACCAGTTGGGGTAAACAATAGGCTGGCCAAAAATGTTAAAAGGAAAATCTAGGGAATGAGATGTCCATGGGGAACTTGTGAAAAGTTCCAACATACTCCTGAGGATCTAGAAGACCATGCACATATGCAGAGCTGTGTCCACGCCCAGGAAATACCTGAGAAGACCCTAATCTCTCACCTCTGGCTGACTCTACCACAAGTAGGAAGTAAAGACTAGGACAGAGCTGTAAATTGATGGAGTGTTGAAGGCCCACACACAGGGCCCCTTGAAAAGGGCAGAAAATATACTGGTTCAAAGCATTTAAGGAAATCTCTGTCTTACCATTAGCTAAACACTAAGCTTAACTAAGCAGATAGTTCAGTGGCCACACACAACCAAGAATACACACTTTAGAGAATTAGTCCAAGAAAGTCACTAAATACACAAACATCACCAAGAAAAACCCTGGTTGGGGTGGGAGAGGAATCTGATTCCTAGTGTTACCACAGCATATTATTTAAAATGTTGAGTTTTCAACAAAAAATTGCAAGACATGCAAAGAAACAAGAAACTATGGCTCATTCACATGAAAAGAAAGCAGTCAATAGAAATTGTAGCCTGAGGAAGCTCAAATGTTGGACTTACCAGACAGACTTTAAATCACCTAATATGAATATGTTCAAAGAATTGAAGGAAACCATTCCTAAAGAATCAAAGGAAAATATGAGAATTTTATCTCACCAAAAAGGGAATACAAATTCTGGAGTTGAAAAGTATAATAACTGAAAAGAAAAATTCACTAGGACTCAAAAGAAAATTTGGGCTGGCAGAAAAAAGAACCAATGACCTTGAAGACTGGTCAGTCGAGATTTTCCTAGTCTGAGGAACAGAAGAAAAAAGAATGAGGAAAAAATAAATTGAGACTTAGAGACCATCATGTCTACCAATATATGTATAGTGGGATTCCCAAAAGGTGAAGAGAGAAAGGGGCAGAAAGAACATTTGAAGAAATAATGGCTGAAAACTTCCCAAATTTGATGAAATACATTAACCCAAATATCTAAGAAGCCCAATAAACTTCAAGTAGAATAAACCAGAGAGACTCACACCAAGACAAAAACTGCTGAAATCCAAAGACAAAGAGAGAATCTTGAAAGCAGCATGAGAAAAGTGATTCACCCTGCACAAAGGATCCTTAATAATACTAACAGAGACTTCTCATCAAAAATCATGGAAACTAGAAGGCAGTGGGATGACATATTTAAAGTGCTTAAGGAAGAAGACTGTCAACCAAGAATTCTATATCCCAAAAAACGATTCCTCAAAAACTGAAGGTAAAATCAAGACATTCTCAGATAAACAAAAACTGAGAAAATTCATTGCTAGCAGACCTGCCCATCAAGAAACTAAAGGGAGTCCTTTGGGCTAAAATGAAAGGATGCTAGACAGTAACTCAAACCTACATAAAGAAATAAACAGCACTAGTAAAGGTAATTACATAGTCAAATATAAAAGGCAGTATAAATGAATTTTTGTTCATAACTCTTTTCTTCCCATATCTGATGTAAAAGATAACTGCATAAAGCCAAAATTATAAAACATGTTAATGAGCTTATAATGCATAAAGGTGTAATTTGTATGATAACAATAGCACAAAGGAGTGGGGAAAGAACAAGCTTTATGGAGCAAATTTTTTGCATATTATTGAAATTACACTGGTATTAATCTGAACTTGATTTTTAAATTTTTATTTATTTATTTTTGTGAGGAAGACCAGCCCTGAGTTAACATCCATCGCCAATCCTCCTCTTTTTGCTGAGGAAGACTGGCCCTGGGCTAACATCCGTGCCCATCTTCCTCTACTTTATATGGGATGCTGCCACGGCGTGGCTGACGAGCAGTGCGTCGGCGGGCGCCTGGGATCCGAACTTGCGAACCCCGGGCTGCCAAGCGTGGACTAAACCGCTGCGCCACCGGGCGGCCCCTGAACTTGATTTTTTAAAATTAAAATGTTAATTGTAATCCCCAGTGAATTGTAGTGAATAGTGAATGGGCCACTAAGAAAATAACTCAAAAAATATAGTAAAAGAAACAAAGAAATTAAATGGTACACTAGAAGGTATCTATTTAATACAAAAGAGGGCAGTAATGGAGAAGGAGAGGAATAAGAAGACCTAAAACATAACGAAAACAAATAGCAAAACAGTATAAGTAAATCCATCTTATCAGTAAATACATTAAACATAAATGGATTAAACACTCTAATGAAAAGGCAGACATTTGCAGACAGGATAAAAAAACATGATCCAACTATATGTGTCTATAAGAAACACATTTTAGATTCAAAGACACAAATAGGTTGAAAGAAATAGGTTTATACATTCCAGAGTCAAGAGTGTATAGAGGAGAAGAGTAGATGTAGGATCACAAAGAAGTACACATTCCTGTCTGCCATCCATTATCTACTTCCTTTGTCTTTCTATTCTTTTTGTCTCTAGGCTGGGAGGACATAAATACAAGACCCAAACACTGCTAATATAGTGCCTAGCTGGAATTAGATTGTATCTTTAATTTTTTATTATAAACTGACCTTTTCATAAACAAGAAATGCAGAAGGAAAGAGGACATTTTATAAAAACTAGATGTTGCTTATCTTAAAAATTTCATTTGTTAGAGAACAATGACATAGTCAATTAAGATGGCTGAGGAACTCACTTAATTCCCATATGATCCCACTCAACAGAGAATATAGATACAGGTAGAAAAGAAAAACAGGAGGATTATGTTAGGAATTAGGGGAACACCAACATTCAGTAGGTTGAAATACCAATATTATCAGAATTTAAAATCATATGGACATATATTTAAATTATATCAATTCATTTATCATGAGAACTTAAAATATCACTTGCAGCTTCTTATATGTCAATACAAGGGATTCCTAACAATAATCACATGCCTCCTCACCAGGTTAATAATAATCTTAACCTAAAGTCAGAGATATCCTGCTATCCTGTCAGTAGCAATGTTTGCTAAACTTTTGATAGTGAGGTGGGTTTTCACTGATCCATAACAACTCTCAAACTTGGTCTTCACTGCCATCCCCATAAAGCCCTTTGAAATAGGACAGGGTTAGAAGCATAACCAGTGATCTTGACACAGATTTTTCTCTATGCAAACTGATCTATATGAGAATCAAATCTTCATCACTGGTGTTCTAAACATTAATGCTTCAACCAAAACCTTTTCTAAATTCAAATGAGTAGCTACCCTCTCCTTTTCAATGTTTTTCAGATGTCAGTAACTGTGTTAGGCTGTTTTTTTTTTTCCTTTTTTTACTAAAGTGGGCAGAAGATGATATTTTTCTGACTGTCCACTGCATGTTGTTACTGAAACTATTCCTGGTTCCTAGAGGTTACAACTTCATGACTTATATTTAAGTGAATGTACATTTATAAATATTACTATTGTATAAAAAGAAATTTGTCTGGTCTTTGTCCTTGGTTCCTGGAACAGAGTTTCTAAAACCCTTGGAATTTCTCTATGATACGATTATGATTGTTATGCTAACAAGGTGACTCACAATGGTCCCCTAGACAGCTTCAGGTCCACAAGACTAACCACAGGATTAGAGAGTTGGAACTTTGAGCCAGCCTGACATACAGAAAGAGGAGGGGCTGGAGATTAAGTTAAGTGATTTAATCAATCATGCTTACATAATGAAGCACCGTTAAAAATTCTGGACACTAAAGTTCAGTGAAGATTCCTGGTTGGTGAATACATTGATATGCTGGGACAGTGATGTGTCCTGATTCCTTGGGGAGAGGGCATAGAAGCTCTGTGTTCAGGACTCTTCCAGACCTTGCCCTATGTGTGTCTTCATTTGGCTCTTCCTGATCTGTATCCTTTATATCAAAACTATAATTGTAAGTATAGCACTTTCCTGAATTTTGTGAGTCATTCTAGTGAATTATTGAACCTATGCAAGTTACTGGTGGGAATCTCTGATTTGTAGCCAGTTGGTCAAAAGTGCAAGTGTCCTGGGGAACCCCTGAACTTGTGGCTGGTGTCTACAGTAGGGGAGGTCCTGCTGGGAACAAAGCCCTAAACCTATAGAGTCTGATGCTAACTCAGTGTTAGAATTGAATGACAGTATACCAGTTGGTTTTGGACCAGTTGGGGTTGGTGACGGAATTACCAATCCCCCAGTTTTTTTTCCCTTAGATCTTTATCATTTTTAATATTCAAAAGTGACACCTCAAAACCCGCTAAAGGTTTAGAGGTAACAAGTTAATAGGGAAGGGTGTGTCTGTAGTAGTTTGTTGCACATGGTCTTGCTTGTCAGCCAATTTAAGAAGCCCTATAACATTAAACACAAATCTATTTTTGGCATTTAAAAAATTTATTCCCCTGCTTTGCTTAGAGCAACTACAGTCCATCTTTGATGTTAGGCATATTGAAAAAAAACTACTGCTGATACATGAAAGGGTCCTGAGGTTCCAGTTTATATAACCATTATGGATGTTTTGATGAGTTTTCAGATGAAAAACAGTAACATTTAAAGCCACGCATAATGGCAAACCTGTTTCCAAGGAATTCCTCATTGCAAAACATACAAATGCCACGAAAATTGTTATCATTTCGTTCTTGCTGCTGTTGTTCCAGAATTTCTTTCTGTAAAGTAGAAACAGATATATGATATTATCTTTAATAAATGCACAGTTAGCTAATGAAAAATGTCTTAGTTTGCATGGGAGGAAACGGGTAGAAGCACAAAGGAAGCATATGAATGCTGACAATATTGCAAATTTCTCTATTCCTGTCCTTGCATCAAAACTTCGACTCTATACTGTTAAGTGCCTACAGAATACTCCAGTTGGATAGCTATGTAGGAAACTCAAAGTCAACAGGGTCTCATTATCCTTCCCTACTCTGTCATTCCTCCTGTCTTTATTAGTGGTCACCCATCCTCTCCCTCTTCCAAAACCAAAAATATGGTGGGATCTTTGACTTGCTCCCTTCTGTAATTTTCAGTTTAGTTTGTAATCAAGTTCTGATCAATTTTTCACTTGAACCATCTTTCATATTACTTCTCTCCACATTCCCAATGTTATAATCCTGAGTCCAGTTTTTAATCAGTCATTATGGGATTACTATAAGTGAGTCTCCTAGTGGGTCTCCCTGATTTCAATCCTTTTTCTATCATATCCATTCTCTCTTTTGCTGCTAGAAAAACTTTTCTTAAACATTGTTTTCATGCACAACTATCACATTCCTTTCCAATTCAAGTAATTTTAAATATGCTTTGGTAACATCCTGCTCTAATCAGGGTGGTTCTACACATTATCTTTCCTCGAGGTCATTTTATTTCTCTTTGCTTTTTCACTCTTACAAATCTTACCTGTTCTTTAAGATCCAACTTGATTCCCATTTCCATCATGTAGCCATTTCTGGACTACAGTATAACAGTTAAGAGCTCAGACTCTGAAACATTGAGCAGACCTAGATTTGAAACCTGGCTCTCATCTGTATTCAATATTTTATTTAACCTCGTTAATTCCCAGTTTTCTCATTTTTAAGATGAAAATGAAAATATTATCTCACAGCACTGTTTACAGGATTAAATCAGATAATTTATGTAAAGAGTTCAAATTGTGCATGGGTCATTAAATGTTGGCTATTATTGTTATCCAGCCAAAATCAATTTCCATTGCTTATTACCCATCATCTCTTTGGTAACTATTGTCTGCTTTGTCTTCTATAAGGGATATGAAAACTCTTTGAAGTCAAAAGAAAGTCTTTATGTTGTTCTTATATTACATCGGCATACTACTCTCCAGCTTCTCTTATAACACGGAGCTCAAAAAAGGAACTTCATAAAGTTTATTGCTGATTCTATAAGTATTTATAGAAAAGCAAAAAAATGAGCTAGTATCTAGAAGCTTGATAAATTCCACGTGGCATTTCTGGAACTGTATCACCAAACATCTAGAAATGTTAATCCACTGAAGAAAAAAAAATTAAGAAGCCAGTAAGATAAAAATCAATTCAATAAATTTCTGGTTTCAGCCATGCTGGAATAAGGAATGTCACACTTACCTTTCCTCTGTAAACTACTATAAAACAAATTGCTTTATATATTTTATCTGTTTTCAGACACTGGAAAATAGCACAGGGCTGTGACTCTTGAGAGAAAAAAACAATACATTGCCCGTTTTCTGTTGGGTAGAATTTTCCAAACTGCAACATAGTGAAGTGTAGCTACCTCAGTGTGTGGAGGAAAAACAAAAGATCAAAGTTCAGGACACTAAAGCAAGTGGAATGTGTGGGACAAAGTACTAGAGAGAAGAGAGCTGCAGAGAAGGAGCTGAAGAAATCTGCATTGGGATTCTTTTAATCTTTGTCCAAATACTGAGCTGTATGTGTACAGGGCAGGACTCTGAGGCCTGACAGAGGAGTTTCCAGGGGCTGTGAAGCTTAATGGAGATTCCAGAAGTTACAGCATTGGAATATGTTGGAATCTGACATGCAGAATAAAAAGGCCTTGCTCAACACTTCAGGCATACAGCAAATATAAAAAAACCACTTTTTAGTTCATTAAGTTTAGGGCTTTATGCTGGTGGCATGTGGATGGATAAAAGCAAAAGACATAGAAAGGGTAAGGTTGATGTATCAATTTTAATTATTGCTTTTTAAGTTTAAGTAAATCTTAAAGAAAAACTGAAATTGACAGTAAAAGTCAAATAAATAAAAGAGGTATTGGAAAAGGAAAACTGAACTTTTATAAACATGCGTGGTTTGACCAAAAAAATGAAAACATATTTCAGAGTCCTATATTGTAAACTTTGTTAGCAGCAAAAACAGAAACTCAGCAGATAAAGCTCTTGATAGAGATCACTATTACTACCCTGCTGTAAGGCTGAGCATGTACTTTCTCTGCCTGCTCCCGTTGTCAGCCCACATGACCTGTTAGCACTCATTAAAAAATCATCATTCTGGCTCCTACTTCTTAAGCTCGTGATGATAAAACCCAAATTTGGCTAAAGAAAAATCTTACTCGACTTAATATTTCCTTGGTTTTGACTCAGTACAAATATAAAAGATTGTGAGTCTAAACCAGAGTGATACTAAGCCATTTAAGGTTTTCTTTGGCCAAATTTAAATTTTATCAGTTGACCCTGAATTGCACAACCTGAGTGTAGACACTTGAAGTTGTATAAAAACTAGTTCTTAGGAGAGTCTAACAAATTAGAGGCAGCATAGAACAGACAGGGCAGTAAAGCAAGAAGCTGCTTTAACGGCAAGTAACTAAAACCATGCTATCCTTCTGTTCATTTGTTCTGGAGCTCCTCTCACATGGTGATGACGTGGTACTGTGGATTCTTAGTTAGTTTGTCTGCACTACCTACAACCACAATAAGAGAGAGTGGCTCTGGAGTACCTGTGTCGTCCCTGATCTTGCAGGCTCTATACAACTTTAATTTTTATCTAAGTTCATTCTTTCAAGATCTGCCTTTTGTCCAGTGCACAAACTCTTTCTAAATTCTTTCCCAAACCTTCTTCCAAGCTGAGCTACTTAAACCATTTGTTGTTCCACCTCTGCTTTCTGTTTATTTCATTTGCATAAGACTCATTTTAATATCATCAATGCCAGGAAGAGCCTTATAATTGGGAAAAATGGACATGGTGACTAAGTAGTTCAGTTTTAGTTGGATTCTCTGCTCCAATTGCTGAGCACCAACTTGTATTCTTGCCACACCTGACTCTTCTGGTTGCAATAATGTGAATACTCTGCCTATTCCTTCTTGGCTATTTTTCTGTCTCCTTTTTAACGTATTTTGTTTCTACTAACTACACCTGACCTCTCCAATAAGATTTCCTTTATGACCAATTCTGCTCAGTACCAGCTTTTTAGAATTTGAGAACTGAAAGGGACCTTGTGAAACTATTTACAAACTCCCTATAGAGAGATGTTAGGGTGACTTGTTTAAAGCTACACAGCTATTTGGTGCCAAAGACAGTGACACTTTCAGGACGTCGCATTTGCTTTTCTTTTCTCAGAAGGTACCCCCTGCAGCATATGTAGACACAGAGCATATAAAAATAATCTTTCTATGTAGTGAACAAAAAAGTTCAGAATCCAGGGGATAGAGACCTGGAAAGAGGGAGCAACATAAAAATCTTTCTTACAAAATATTCACACAAAAGCTTCACTAGACGAGTCTGATGTGGATTAGCTTCTTAGTATTTGAGGCTTTAGAACTCACTAAAATAACAGGACAGATAATATATACAAATACAATTATGCCTTATTCCTGACCTAACTAGAAAAATAGGTATCCTGGATAGGTAGATTTTCCAGATTGTGGAAATTTTAATTTGGTAGTTAAAGGGTTAATAGTTTTGCACAAGTTGGTTTCCAAGACATTTCTCATGTTTTCTCTACTTTCTAAACTCAAAATATAATTTAGCCTGTTCTGTATGATGTAGAATCCTTGCTATGAACAACTACTACTATACTGTACTGTAATATATATCTTACTTTTGGGATCTCTTTGCCCCTACAAATGACTCTAAACTGTTGGGCTCTTCTGGTTTGATTATCTTCTCACTCTTTTATGGCCATCTATGTTTATCTCCTTTTATTCACTGAAGCTTTTCATCACTGTTAGTGAGTCTATTTCTGTACCCAGCAACTGGCTCCCTCATCTACACCTCTTTTCCATTGGCTATTTGTTATCCTGTTTAGACCTCCTGTTCTTCTCTTTAACCTAGAACAAAACTTTAAGAATTCCTAAAATCTAGCTAAAGAAAAATAATCAAATTCTATGGATAAAATTATGTTTGGTACCTGAGAAAGAGTAGCTCCCAGTTGTCTTCTTTGGATAGGCTTTGCGGCAGTTATTTTCATCTGATAGGGATGCTTTCTCTTATTTCTGGGTTTTCTGCTATTTGGATCTACTGACGTTACCAGACACCAGATGGACAGATTATAGATAAGAATTTCCTGTACATATATATATATTTTTTAATCTTTCATCCTTTCCTTTATTTTTATTTATTTATTTATTTACCATTTTTTAAATTGATGTCTTAATAGTTTATAACACTGTGGGGTTTTAGTTGTACAGTTTTGTTTGTCCGTCACCTTGTGGATGTAACCCTTCACCCCTTGTGCCCCCCCACCCCCCTTCCCCTTGGTAACCACCAATCAGTTCTCTCTGTCCGTGTGTTCACTTATATTCCATATATGAGTGAGTTCATGCACTGTCTGGCCTTCTCTCTCTGGCTTATTTCACTTAACATAATACCCTCTAGGTCGTTCCGTGTTGTTGCAAATGGGACAATTGTGTCTTTTCTTATGGCTGAGTAGTATTCCATTGTATGTATATACCACATCTTCTTTAACCAATCATCAGTCGAGGGACACTTGGGTTGCTTCCACTATTGGCTATAGTGAATAATGCTGCAATGAACATAGGGGTGCATACGCCTCTTGTAATGGTTGATTTCATGTCCATTGGGTAGATGCCCAACAGTGGGATTGCTGGATCATAAGGTATTTCTATTTTTAATTTTTTGAGGACTCTCCATACTGTTTTCCATAGAGGCTGCACCAGTTTGCATTCCCACCAGCAGTGAATGAGGGTCCCCATTTCTCCACAACCTCTCCAGCATTTGTTGTTATTTGTCTTTGTGATTATAGCCATTCTAAGGGGTGTCAGGTGGTATCTTAGTGTAGTTTTGATTTGCATTTCCCTGATGATTAGTGATGTTGAACATCTTTTCATGTGTCTGTTGGCCATCTGTATCTCTTCCTTGGAAAAATGTCTGTTCATATCCTCTGCGGATTTTTTGATCAGGTTGTTTGTTTTTTTGTTGCTCAGTTGTATGAGATCTTTATACACTACTGAGGTTAATCCCTTGTCGGACAAACGATTTGCAAATATTTTCTCCCAGCTGGTGGGTTGTTTATTCATTTTGATCCTGGTTTCATTTGCCTTGTAGAAGCTCTTTAGTCTGATGAGGTCCCACTTGTTTATTTTTTCTTTTGTTTCCCTTGTCTGGGTAGACATGGAATCTGAAAGGATCCCTTTACGTCCAATCGCAATTAGTGTACTGCCTATATTTTCTTCCAGGAGTTTTATAGTTTCAGGTCTCACTTTCAGGTCTTTGATCCATTTTGAATTGATTTTTGTATATGGCGATAGGAGATGGTCTACTTTCATTCTTTTGCATGTTGCTGTCCAATTTTCCCAGCACCATTTATTGAAGAGTCTTCCCTCTCTCCATTGTATGTTCTTTGTTCCTTTGTCAAAGATTAGCTGTCCATAGGTGTGTGGTTTTATTTCTGGGCTTTCAATTCTGTTCCATTGATCTGTGTGTCTATTCTTGTACCAGTACCATGCTGTTTTGATTACTGTAGCTTTATAGTATATTTTGAAATCAGGGATTGTGATGCCTCCAGCTTTGTTCTTTTTTTTCAGAATTGCTTTAGCTATTCGGGCTCTTTTGTTGCCCCATACGAATTTCAGTAGTTTTTGTTCTATTACCGTGAAGAATGACATTGGGATTCTGATTGGGATTGCATTGAATCTGTAGATTGCTTTAAATGGACATTTTAACTATATTTATTCTTCCAATCCATGTGCATGGAATATTTTTCCATTTCTTTATGTCCTCCTCGATTTCTTTCAATAGTGTCTTATAGTTTTCATTGTATAGGTCTTTGACCTCCTTGGTTAAATTGATTCCCAGATATTTTATTCTCTTTGTTGCAATTGTAAATGGGATTGTCTTTTTGAGTTCTCTTTCTGTTGTTTCATCGTTAGTGTATAGAAATGCAATTGATTTTTATAAGTTGATTTTATACCCTGCCACTTTACTGTAGTTGTTGATTGTTTCTAATAGTTTTCTGATGGAATTTTTTGGGTTTTCTATGTATAAGATCATGTCGTCTGCAAATAGTGAGAGTTTCACTTCTTCATTGCCTATTTGGAGTCATTTTATTCCTTTTTCTTGCCTAATTGCTCTGGCCAGAACTTCCAGTACTATGTTGAATAAGAGCGGTGAGAGTGGGCACCCTTGTCTTGTTCCTGTCCTCAAAGGAATGGCTTTCAGTTTTTCCCCGGTGAGTAGGATGTTTGCTGTAGGTTTGTCATATATGGCCCTTATTATGTTGAGGTACTTTCCTTCTATACCCATTTTGTTGAGAGTTTTTATCATAAATGGATGCTGGATCTTGTTGAATGCCTTCTCTGCATCGATTGAGATGATCATGTGGTTTTTATTCTTCATTTTGTTAATGTGGTGTATCACGTTGATTGATTTGCGGATGTTGAACCATCCCTGTGTCCCTGGTATAAATCCCACTTGATCGTGGTGTATGATCTTTTTGATGTATTGCTGTATTCGGTTTGCCAATATTTTGTTGAGGATTTTTGTGTCTATGTTCATCAGTGATATTGGCCTGTAGTTTTCCTTCTTTGTATTGTCCTTGTCTGGCTTTGGTATCAGGATGATGTCAGCCTCATAGAATGTGTTGGGAAGTATTCCATCTTCCTCTATTTTTTGGAATAGTTTGAGAAGGATAGGTGCTAAATCTTTGAACGTTTGATAAAATTCTCCAGGGAAGCTATCTGGTCCTGGGCTTTTATTTTTTGGGAGGTTTTTGATTACTGTTTCAATCTCTTTACTTGTGATTGGTCTGTTCAGATTCTCTATTTCTTCTTGATTCAGTTTTGGGAGGTTGTACGCTTCCAAGAATTTGTCCATTTCCTTTAGGTTGTCCAATTTGTTGGCGTAAAGTTTTTCATAGTATTCCCTAATAATCCCTTGTATTTCTGTGGTGTCTGTTGTAATCTCTCCTCTTTCATTTCTAATTTTATTTATTTGAGTCTTCCCCTTTTTTTTCTTAGTGAGTCTGGCTAAGGGTTTGTCAATTTTATTTATCTTCTCAAAGAACCAGCTCTTTGTTTCATTGATCCTTTCTACTGTTTTTTTGGTTTCAATTTCATTTATTTCTGCTCTGATTTTTATTATTTCCCTCCTTCTGCTGATTCGGGGCTTTGTCTGTTCTTCTTTTTCCAATTCTGTTAGGTGCAATTTAAGGTTATTTATTTGGGATTTTTCTTGTTTGTTAAGGTGAGCTTGTATTGCTATGAATTTCCCTCTCAGGACTGCTTTTGCTGCATCCCATATGAGTTGGTATGGTGTATTTTCCTTTTCATTTGTATCCAGATAGCTTTTGATTTCTCCTTTAATTTCATCAACGACCCATTGGTTGTTCAGTAGCATGTTGTTTAGTCTCCACATCTTTGTCCCTTTCCTAGTTTTTTCCTTGCAGTTGATTTCTAGTTTCACAGCATTATGATCAGAAAAGATGCTTGTAATGATTTCAATCTTCTTAAATTTATAGAGGTTTGCCTTGTTTCCTAATATATGGTCTATCCTTGAGAATGTTCCATGTGCACTTGAGAAGAATGTGTACTCTGCTTTTTTTGGGTGGAGTGCTCTGTATATATCTATTAAGTCCATTGCGTCTAGGTTTTCGTTTAAGTCCATTATTTCCTTATTGACTTTTTGTCTGGATGATCTATCTATTGATGTAAGGGGGGTGTTAAGATCCCCTATTATTATTGTGTTATTGTTAATATCTCCTTTAAGGTTTTTTAGCAGTTGTTTTATGTACTGTGGTGCTCCTGTGTTGGGTGCATAGATATTTATAAGTGTTATGTCTTCTTGGTGAAGTGTCCCTTTTATCATTATATATTGCCCTTCTTTGTCTCTCATTACCTTTTTTATCTTGAAGTCTACTTTGTCTGATATAAGTATGGCTACTCCTGCTTTCTTTTGTTTGCCATTAGCTTGGAGTATTGTTCTCCATCCTTTTATTTTGAGTCTGTGTTTGTCTTTAGAGCTGAGATGTGTTTCCTGGAGGCAGCAGATTGTTGGATCTTGGTTTTTAATACATCCTGCCACTCTGTGTCTTTTGATTGGAGAATTCAATCCATTTACATTAAGAGTGATTACTGATATATGAGGGTTTAATGTTGCTATTTTATTGTTCATCTTCTGGTTCTTTTGCATTTCCTTCATTTCTTGTCCCTTGTGTTTCGGACTGCAAATTCAATTTGGTATTTCTGCATGCTCATTCTCTTGGTTTTCTCTTTATTTGTCATGTGTGGTTCTCTTCTGGTTATTTGTTTAGTGGTTACCGTGAGGTTTATATAAGCGATCTCCTGGAAAAGAAAGTACATTTTTGGATGCCTCCTTTTTCCTGAGGCTGGGTCGATTCAATCCCTTACCTCTTCCCCTCCTTATTTGTTATCTCTTTATTCCAGATTGTGTCATGAACGTGTGTTTCCAGTGATGAGCTTGAATTAATTTTTGATGTTTTCCAACTGTATTTTGTTCTGGTTTAGTCTCCTTGCTTTTCTCCTTGCTGAAATCTTTGTATCCCCTTTCTCATTTGTTTTTTTTCAGGCCTAAGGGCCTTCTTGAGCATTTCTTGTAGTGGGGGTCTTGTGGTGACGAACTCTCTTAGCTTTTGTTTATCAGGGAGAGTTATTATTTCTCCATCATATTTGAAGGATCTTTTTGCTGGATAAAGTATTCTCGGCTGAAGGTTTTTGTCTTTCATGATTTTGAATGTATCATTCCAGTCTCTCCTAGCCTCTAGAGTTTCTGTCGAGAAATCAGCTGAGAGCCTGATGGGGTTTCCTTTGTATGTTATTTTGTTTTTTTGTTTAGCTGCCCTTAATATTATTTCCTTGTCACAGGTATTTTTCAAGTTTGCTACTATGTGGCGAGATGATTTTTTATTCCTGTTTATATATTTAGGTGATCTACTGATTTCATTCACTGTTATTTCCCTCTCGTTCCCTAGGTTGGGGAAGTTCTCAGCTATTATTTCTTTGAACAAACTCTCTGCTCCTTTTTCTCTTTCTTCTCCTTCTGGGATACCTATTATCCTTATGTTGCTTTTCCTCATTGAATCTGATATTTCTCGAAGAATTTCTTCATTTCTTTTTAGTCTTAGCTCTCTCTCCTCCTCTATCTGGAGCATTTCTGCGTGGCTATCCTCAATAGTGCTAATTCGTTCCTCCATATTGTCAGTTCTGCTCTTTAAAGACTCCATTTTTTCCACTATCTCGTTGATTTTGTTTTTCACCTCCAATAATTCTGATTGGTTTTTCTTTAGGGTTTCAATCTCTTTTGTGACAAAATCCCTGAATTCGTTGATTTGTTTCTGTGTGTTCTCTTGTATTTCGTTGAGTTTGTTTATGATAGCTATTTTGAATTCTCTCTCATTCAGGTTATCAAATTCTGTGCCTTCAGGGTTGGTTTCTGGGTGTTTGTCATTTTCCTTTTGGTCTGTAGCCCTGACAAATTGTCGCAAGGATCCGACGGGGACGGCTTTATTTTTTTCCCTCATGATAAAGTTGGTCCTGCAGTTTCCCCCTGCTGCCACTGGATGCAGATCGCGAGCGGTTTGCTCTGAGGCGGCTGCAGCCCCTGCAGGGATTATGCTGAAATGCCAGGTGTGTGGGGGTAGGGGTCCTCTCTTTCTCCTGCTTGACCCAGGGGTTTCCTTTCTTGCTCTCTTAGGGTGTTTGCTACACCCCCTCAACAGTCTGTCGTCGCTTCCCAGTGGGGATCTCATGACAGTCTGTGAGAGCACCTGGATGGTGATAGTTTTTCCCGCTGTGGGCTGCCCCTCCCCCCTCTGTCTGCGAACCACGCTGTCTTTGCTGATCAATTGGGGAGGGGGACTACAACTTCTTACCTCTCCTCCCGTCCTTTTGGGCTTCCTGCGCCTCCACTGTCCGATGTATGGCAGCAGGGGTTTCTTAGAAGTCCTTCGTAGCGTTTCATTGAGCTCTGTTGGAATGTGAATGATGTTTTCGTTGTGTTGTAGGGGGCAGAGATTCAAAGAGGGAATCTCACTCCGCCATGATGCTGACGTCACCCCTCCCTGTACATACTTTTTAAAAGTATGTTTACCTGATGCATGCCCAGAAGGATGGAAGTAAAAATTTGATTGTAAATGGACCTTGAAAATTAGTCTATAAATATGTAATGACTATATCTGGAAGTGAAAGAACTAGACCTGGTACTTGACGAGGACTTAAGTAACACTAAATAGCTCCCTGTTTTCTACTGAGTAAAATCCACAATCTTTAGAATGGCATTCACAATGCTTCGTACCTGATTCTAACCTAGGTTTTTAAAAGCCTTCTCTGGCATTGCTTCCTCACTGTTATAGGGAAAAACAAGAACATCTACTATAATTTATTTGTATATTATTATTCTCAATAGCAGTTTTAAATTCCCTATTATGATTTCTCAAGCCACTCAATGGTCTGGAGTAATTGTTCTCTCTTTTCTCCATCCATCTTTGCCTATTGGAGTTCTCTATCCTGATCCTTCAGAGCTCAGTTCAAATGCTATCTCTCTGTGGTGAGTGGAAAGAACACTTGACTGGGATTCAGATCTGCATTCTCGTCCTGTTTTTGTGACTAACTGGCTGTTAATATGGCCTTGGGCAAGCCACTTCTCTAGAAGTTAGTTTCTGGTGATCTCTAAATTGCTTTTGAAACATTCTACAAATCATAAGGTGACTGTCCCTGACCACTTTTGTGCTAGAAGTGGTATCTCCTTCTTTTGCCACAGTTTGTAGCATTCCATTTGTATATATTGCTTGGTTTTCAAAAAAGCTGCGTCTCAACCATGTCTACTAATAGAAAACATGAGCTCCTTTATGCCATATGCATACAATTTCTTATAGTAGATTCTTAAAAAATACATGACAACTAAATTTACACCCCAGGTGCAACAACATATACACTACAAATCTGAATGCTCTCCTGAAAATCAAAATAGACTTATCAAAGGAGAGGAGTTTATAAAAAACTTGATTATCCCTTACTGACAAAGGATTGGCACTTATTACATGGTTTATATTTCATATATAATATAAAATGGAGAACTTTTCACAGCAATAATAGGTTGATATTGGTTAAACAAAGATAATACCCTACTGTATATATAAACTATCCTGAAAAAAGGAATTTATTATTGGTTATGATTTTAAAAGTTATATAGTTGTTTCTTTTTAAACTCACAACTGACAATTTGTAGAAATATACAGAGCTACGAAAAGAATTCTACATTGTTATGGGTTAGGGATTTGGGGAATATGTTTTTACTTTTTTTTCAATTAATCATTTCACTTTTAAAACTGTGTAGATAATTTTTATAACTATCAAAGGAGTTTAGAATGAGCCTCCCCAAAATGTGCCACTTTGGCATGTAAATTATTTGAGTTGAAGACAATCAAGGTCCAAAAGACTCAGGAAGAGCTTTTTACCTCCCCCTTAACTGCCTAAAAGAACTTAGATAGAGGGCCTGGTCCCAGAAGAGAGATATCATGAGAGATAACTACAAAGAGTAGGGCTAGGTGTGGTAACCTGGGGGTAGCTTGGCAGGGCCTATTTGTTCAAATTCTTCTCTGTGTCCCATTATCTCTGCATGGCAGGACAACCATTTGTTTACCATTTGTTTATAGGAAATTATCTTTATTTCTTAAAATAGGAACACCAAATACATTATATATACTTTTAATCAAATCTTACTCATACATAAATCATATAAAGATAAAAAAGAAATTATTTTAATTGTTCAACTATTATATCTGTAATAGCTTTCATCCTATTGTAATCAATTCAGTAAATTAAGAAGAAAGTTCTCATTTACTTGTTGAAATTGGCTTTGCTGACATAGTGATGTCATGATGTGCCAAATGAATTAGTAAACCTGGAAGCTATTCAAGTTAGGTAACTCCGTCACTGTCTCTTTTATTTTTCTCACCAATTTTTTATTATGGAGAATTTCACAAACAGAAAATTTGAAAGACTAGTACAAAGAACATTCCTATACCCAATATCTCCATTCAATAATTGTTACCATTTTGCCACAGTTTCTCTCTCTCTCCCTCCACACACACGCACAATACACACTCAGATATATATATATATATATATATATTTATGCACTATACACCTTTTCTTTGCTGAACCATTTGAAAATAAGTTGAAGACATCATGACCCTTCATTCCTAAATACTTCAGCATCCCTCGCCTAAGAATAAGGACATTCTCCTACATATAACCACAATACCTTTATCATCACACTTAAGAAAACCAACAATAACTCCAAAATAGCACATAACATCCAGGCAATATCTAAATTTCTTCAATTGTCCCAAGAATGTCTTTTAATGTTCTTCTCTTCTCTAACTCCCACCAAGAGCATCCTAGGTTCATACATCTCATTTGGTTGTTGGGTGCACTGCCTCTAAATCTTCTTTTTCGTCTTTTAAGTAATTTTTTCATCCAATTCCGCCACCCTCTAAATCTGAAATCACAAAACAACTCAACAGCCTAGGTGTTAGGCTCCGATGTATGGAAAAGGGAAAATTTTCTAAATTCAGTAATGGTCTTCTAAAGTCTATGGATGACTGGCAGGAAAACCTTGTTAATCTTACTATTTTTATGTAATCAACTCAAAATGTATCCCACCAGATAATCAGCTTGCTGAGGGCAGAACTGCTTTATTTATCTCTGTAGTCCCCACTGTGCTTCGCTGACAAGAGTACGCAGTAACTGTTGAATGGAGGTGCTCTGTTTCCTAGTATCTCTACTTCCTCAAATCCCCTGAATGGTTAGGAGGAGTCCAGGTAGAAGACAGCCACATCTTCACTATGCCCCAACACCCTTATTCCCACTGCTGTTAACTTGCTAGGATGTGAGGAAACAAAACTGAGCTTTAATGATTTTGTGCTTCCTTCTTCTGTAGCACATATACTGACAGCTGCTGATTAGGCATTAGTGAGGAAGAAACTGAGTGGAAGCCACTTGGGCGATCAAGAAAAATATTTTTTCTTTTCTTTTTCTTTCTTTCTTCCTTCTCTCCCTTCTTTCCTTTCTTCCTTTGTAAAGCTTGGTATCTGACAGCATTAGTTGTAGCATATGTATGAAGTCACTTATGAACCAAAAAATATAATATTAGGAGATAATCCACGGAAAGCATCACAGAGATGTGCAAATAAAAGCCCACCAGCTTTATGGTTTTATTTTTCTAAAAAATCTCATGCTGGTAGATATACTAGATTTTATACATGGATTTATAGAATAGAGGGATGAAAAGACTATCACAGATGTTATATGTTTGAACTTCTCAAAGCAGGCAATGAAATCAGAAAATTTTCATTACAAAATAGGCTTGGATAAAAACCATAGTTGTATGAATACAAGATCAGCTTATGTATTAGGCACAGAGTCATAATAACAAGCTGTATGTTTGTGTAATTGGTTTAAAATGTCAACTATGGTAGCAAAGGGGTCAGTGCGTAGTCTTTCATCTTTATTCATAAGCTGAAAGCAGAAGAAACATTAATGAAACAGCAGGTATAGCAGACGGCACTCAACATAGTCATAAGGGACTGATATATAGGTAGAAAATGAAAATGTGAGTTAGGTTGACAATTATAAAAATCAGCAGGTTTAGGAAAAAGCAATTTAGAAAATGTCAATTTAGGTAAGTATTTGTATATAGAAAAGCCAAAACTGATGCTTAGAATGATAAATCCAATGGAAATAGCTTGCATTACTATAAGGAAGTAGAACGAAGGCAGATGTTATTAATTATAGATATCAAAAACATTTTACAGATACTGACATATTAGATTCACAATAGAGTTTCCTGGCTGAATTGCTGTATGAGTGGCTATGAGAAAAAAAACAGCACACTCCTAAGGTTCCCAACCTAGCCCAAAGGGAGCAGCACGGCAGAACTTCCTAGTAATTCTCAGTCTAGGAACCCAGTTGCACTTCTCCAATAGAACACAACAAATCTCCCTACTAAAGTTAGAGCAGTGGCCCAAAGGCTCCACAGGAAGGCAGCAGAATCTCCTATCCTCCTGCTTTCTATTTCCAGAACCATGGATTATCTCTGAGGTATTTAGGATTATTTCATTTACATCTCCATCTTGTTCTAATAAGTGTTTCAAGCTGCTATAAAACAATATAGCATAAAAATGAGAGTAAAAAAGAAACAAAAAAATAGAGCAGGATGGGCACACAAATTGAAGATAAAAAAATAAAAAGAAATATACATGCACACATATGCATAAACACACAGACACACACATTCAAATTTAAAGGTGGGCCCCAAATTTGGCAATCAGCTTTCTTAGAAAAGGGAAATAGATCAGACAGGGGTTTGTGTAACAGAGAATTTGGCTGGCTTTGTCCCGTTACTGGGAGGTAACCTCCAAACGCTTGGAAGTTTTTGAGTGACTGGAGTGTCTTTGTTATTCACTATGGGCCCCTTGACTGCACCTGATAGTTTATGCTGACAAGATAACTCTGGATGGGGGCTGCCATGCCCGAAAGACCAACCGTGATTAGTGGGTTAGGGCTTTGAGGCACATGTTATCAGCCTGATCTCAGGAAGGGGAGGGGAACTGGAGTTGAGTTCAGCCATGTGGCCAATGGTTCAAACAATCATACTCAATGAAGTTTCAGTAAAAACTCTGGACATCAAAGCTTGGGTAAGCTTTCCTGGTTGGCAATACTCTGTGTATTGTCACACACTGATATGCCAGGAGGGTAACATGTCCCTGGGGATGATGGAAACTTTGTGTTTAGGACTCTTCCAACCTCACCCTATTATCTGTCTGTTTGGCTGGTTCTGATTTGTACCTATTTCTATAATAAAGCTGTAATCATAAGTACAGTGTTTTCCTGAGTTCTGTGAGTAGTTATAACAAACGAATGAACCTCAGGGGGTTAGTTACAACCCCTGAATTTGTAGCCAGCTGGTCAGAAGTGAAGGCAGCCTGGGGATCCTCCAACTTGCAACTCATGTTTGAAGTGAGGACAGTCTTGTGAAGTTTAGCCTAACTCCAGGGAGCTAGAAGTCATTGATAATAAGTATACTATGTGATATAATGGGCAATATACTTAGAATAAATAGACCAAACAACATGGACTATTTTTCATATTGATCCTCAAAACAAGCTGACTCTCATGCCAAATCACATTCCAAAACTTAGTGAAAGCAATGCAGAGGGATAGGGCAAGGGTTGTTGTGATACAATACAGATACCTGCTTCCTCCTGACTGGAGGTTGAAAGTTTAAGACTATCTAGAAAAATTATGAACTTCCTCAAACAATTTTCCCTGAACATGATTTTTATAAATACTGGTTGGTAACAATCTTGAGTTTGTCCTTCCTGTCAAGTATCTGGAATGTTGCTTTTCTAAGCTCTGACTAGGATGTACAGCCACAGGCCTTAGAAGGTCACCAGGAGACATTTGGGTTGATAATCTCTTATAAAAACTGCATAGTCCTAAACAGGAACTGGAGCTTGCATGGAAAGTCATTTAACTCTTTGTTAAAAATGACTCAAGATAATAGCCACACACTAGACAAGAGTCCCCTAAAAAAATCATTTTTAATCTCCACCCTACCCTCCCAACACCAATTACTGGCCTCCAAAGTTGAACTTCATTTATCATGGTCACAATTTTTAACATGGATTAAATTTTAAGTAAGGCGTCACTAGAAGCCTAGCCCTGACTGGGTGGGTGGGTGGTTGTCAGAATCTTATCCAAAGAACACCTGGCAATGAATGACATAATTTGCTGGCATATCCTCTAAAGACAAACTTCTGGCAAAATGTACACCAAAAGTGGCACTTAATCACTAAGATATTAATTAAAATAAAGAGGAGGGAGGAGGAGTTTTACTCAGCTTAGGATGAAGGAAGCCACAAGAGAATATCCTTGCAATGAGAAAAACCTGGATTAAAAAAAAAATCATAATTTATTTTGAATCCAAAAAGCTTGTCATAAGCCAACCAAACTGAATTCCAAAATGTGATAAGCCTCTCTGAGGAGAGGGAGGGACACATAAACTACTTTACTTTTGGCATAGCATGGGAGGAAAAGGCAAGTAGGAATAAAATAGCTGAAATTTTAAAGAATTCTTAAATGCTAAGTCCCTGGGAGCCCTAGACACAGAGGGGTATAGCTCTTTTCCACGGGTTTCCTCTAAGTTCTCAGGAGAAAGACTGAGAGTAGGGCAAAGAAACACGAACAAGAGCCCTTCCATGGAGAATAGGCACAAAACCCTGCCTGCTTCCTGGGACCATTCTTTGGCATAGAAAGCAAAAGCTATAAGCTGGGGGGAAGGGCTCAAATCCCCCATTGACACAAAGCAGACGTCTGCTACTCTTGGGGGAGGGGGCAGAAATGCTGAGAAATAAAATAATATTATTCCTGAGTTCTTGCTGCGTGTACAATAGTATTCTGTGGTATAAGAGCTGGATGTAAAGATAGGCCTGGAAGACTCTAACTTGCAGTTTGTCAATCCAGTTCTGCAATGCACTTTTCTTAGAACATTCAAGAAAGTTATAGGCATGTATTTTAATGTTAAAGAATCTCAATATTAAAAAAATGAATATTTAAGATACTTAAAATTTATGGAAATGACAGTCTGTCTTTTTAAAAGATGGGATAGGTTTGGCCACAACCTGATGGAATGACAGCAGGGAAAGAAGGCAGATCAAGGAGACCTGCAGCACCACCCCTTGGTCATTCTGTTCCTCTAATATGTCTAGGGACCAGTAAAGGTCCAGAGTGTATTTACTTTCTGCTTACATGCTAGGATTATAAAAGATCCTCTCAAGAAAAGGGATAAAAACACGAGCATTCAGGAATCTTCGAGGAGGAAAAACCTTGAAGAAGAATCAATCCCAGAACTGAGGATTTTTCTATGTTTTCAGCCATCAGTAAAAGTTCAGGGTAAAAAATGAAACAGTGGACGGTCAACAAAATGGAGGCTTAAATGAAAAGTAATAAAAATCAAAATTTTCATTAGTGACACGCAGAAAACGGTCTGTGCAGTTGATAAAAATGTACTAATGTACAAAGCACGAGCTTTCTTTTGAAGTGACTTGTCTACAATACCAGACCCCAGACTGCATACCAAGTGGCAAAACCCCTAATACGTATGGAACGTTGAGCCTTTTCTCTTAAAGAGTGTGAACATCCACAGCTTGTAAGTACAGCACTGGAGATTCTGGACTTGCATTCCTTTGAGGAACTGACATCAAGGCATGGAGAACGGTACATCAGCTATCACTGGTGATAAAAAACAAAGTGACCAAAGAAGTTTGTTTGCTGTCCACTTCCTTTTCTCCATTCCCCCCACCACCCAAAGGAGTAAATGAATTGAAAATAACATATAGAACATTTTATGTTTGTTTGTTTTTTGGTGAAAATAGGAGCCTCGGACACTCCAAATGGCTAAAACAAATGTCATTTATTCAGCAAAAATTTCTCAAAGGTTAACTAAAGGTTTGGTTTTACACTGGGCATTGCAATCTATGACTTCTTTTTGGTCAAAATCTTGAATTCAGAATAGGTTTAAATCTTTCCTACCCACTGAGAGAAGACTTTTCAGTAAATTAACCAGTCAATATAAGATCTGAGTGTCGACATTGTGGCTAATAGCTAAAATTGATCCTCTACAGAAGGCAATCTTTCCTAACTCAATTCAGTCAACCATCTGAATTACTCCAAATGTCTTTATCTTCCAAAAGCATTTCCAAGGCATTCATTTGCCTATAGCACCAATCTAGAGGCTCACTTCACATATTACCTTGTCCAAAAACTCTTTCCTTCCCCTTCAGAAAAGCCATGTGATTTGGAGAAGAGCAGTCCAAGTAGAGCAAATAGCAGTGCGAATAGCAAGTGATGCTGGAAAGAGCTTGGTGAGTGGAGGAACAGAGACATGGCCAATGTGGCTGGACAGAGTGAGCAAAGAAGACAGTGGGGGAGACAGACAGGCATCAGACCCTCTGAGATCTTGGTAAGGAGTCTGGGTTTTTATTCTAAATAAATTTGAAAGTATTGAAGAATTTTAATTACTAGCGTTATACGAATTGAAGGAGTGAACATTATATAAATTATTGAAATGGGTCTTCAAATTGTTTCAGACTCAGGCAGGATAAAAAATAACACCATCTCTTCTTGTTCTTTCTGCCATTTCTTATATCTTCTGACAGTAAGCGTGGTATTTTCATTTTATTCTCACTCAGAGTTATGGTGAAAGCTTATTTTTTTCTATCACACCTTTTATTCTATCTGACGTAACACTCAATATGAGGAAATTAAAGTATAAATAGTTCAGTAAATTTCCACTAATTTAAGGATTAGGGGACAAGTTTGATTAACAAAGTAAAATGGAAACATGAATAAATTTTGTGTACAGATATTGATGTACAGTTTCAATCACTTTCAAAACAGAATCTGCCTGCAACTTTCTTAAATATTTTAGAAGCCCTCTGAACCAGGGGTCAAGTAAAAAGCTACTTTTCCTCCAATGAATTCCCTTTTAAGTGTCAAAAAATGCTAGATAGCCCTGATACAGACTAACCTGTTTGTCAGAATCTGATGACTTGGGCATTTGAATTTATGTTAGCAATATACTCATACAATATACTTAATATACTTAAACCAAAACACACCTCTGCATGCAGAATTAGGAATAACTATTAAAACAGGGATTATCAATGACACAACACAGTTTCTTAAATCAATAAAATCTACTGTTCTCAGCATTTTATGAGATGATGGAAAGTTAACTCTGTGACAATATCCAGGATCTTAATAAATGAGAAACACATGTCAACGACTAAAGAAAGACAGTAAAACAAAAAAGCCAGAGAGGAATTTCTTAACTGAACGATGATATACTCCCCCAAATCCATGAGATTTGATCTGACTAATATTTCACCTTCTTGAAAGATATCAGTACCTCCCACCCTTTCTGAAACTGCAACAACCATCTGCTCGCTACATAGGAGAGAAAGACAGTATTTTTCTTCTATTGGAGTCTTAGTGAGGTGGCTTTTAAAGAGTAAGGAAGAGACAAAATAGAACATCTTAAAAAAATTAACTAGTAGAGAAAAAAATTACATAAATGTAACCCCTTACATGGCATAGATCACAAGGAAAAAAAGAAAAGTAGAAGTACAGAACAAAAAAAATGCAAGAGTTAAACACATGGGAACTAGAAAAGCCTAATTTCTATTTGTATTAAAGATACAAGGGAATGTAGCCTAGGCAAGAAGAAGAAGACTTAAAAACTGCAAGACGGCTATGGGAGATTGCCCATTTTTGTACAAAAGTACCCACCTTTTATACTAAAGAAGAGAGAGCTAACAGCATGGCATGGATCAGTATAGTATTATCTGCCTGAGGAGGTATTTTCCTGGATAAACTCAAGGTCAGGTATAGCCCTATGTTTCTCTAAAGATAAAGGAAACTCTGAAAACACATGATCTTCAAGTTTTAGAAGAAAATATAGGAAGCTTAGGTCGAAAGGAATAAGAAATTCCTATCTACCACTGATCTAAGATAATAAGCAATTAGATTTTCCTAAAAAAACTCTTAGCAATGGAAACATTATTATTTATTTACATATGTATTTATGTCCTGTTCATCCATTTTTATTAATTCTAACAAATGTCAACTTAGAAAATGTCACATTTGCTTACAGAAGAAAGATCAAATTTGATAAAGGATCTTGCTACAATTGGAAAGAGAATGGTGCCTGGAGATGTTTGAAAATAAGAGTTTGAGTTGCTTCCTTTCCTATTTAATACAGTATATAACCGTGGGCTTGAGAATATATCTTCTAACATCTTCAACCTTGTTTTTTCATCTAAACAGAAATAATGATATTGCCTTAGTTGATGGCATAGAGCCAACGTATATAACAAATGCCATATAAATTTTAAGTTCATGTTGAAGGAGTTCAAAGTAGTAAACCTTAGGATTCAATTTAATATTGTTTCAGACTGGGTTTACACTTGTTTTCTAAATGAAAAGATTAATTAGTCTAAAGGTTAAAATCACTCCATGGTCATTCTAGCTAACTTGATCTTTGTTGCACTGTTAATGTCACATCCCCTGGGAAATATCATCTTATATTTGGGAATGTTACTCTAGATGCAACTGGAGAACTTGTGCTACAAAGCTAGAAATTATGCAAGAATGTAAATTGACTTTTTACTTCAAAGTCACTGATATAAAATAATTTGATCCTTTTTCTAAAAGTCTCTAGAAGCTATAAAGGAAAGTAGCAAGAGGAAGAAAAATCTTAGTGGGAGGTATGTGACTTCATTTTGTTGTTCTTTTATCGTGGGGGGAGGTGGGATATATGAAGTAGCATTAAAAAGAAAAAAACACTGTTTCTCTCCAGAGAATCAAATTACTATATAGGTTAAAATTTTCATAAAATATTGATAGTTGTCATGAATGATCTATCAAGCTGATATTTATAACAGTGATTAAAAAAAAAATCTTCCACACAGTTAAATGGAAGTCTCCCCTGGTCCCAATTTAATTAAGTTACTTCTTGCTGTCGAAAATTTATGAATGCCACATATCTTGTCCTGTAGGCAAATGGAAAAACTAGTATTTTTTTATGCTTAAGTGAAAAGTGTAACCCAGTGATTAAAGATGTCTAGCTTGGCTATTTTATATCTCCATTTTAAATCAGGGAGCTCTGACTACACAGCTTTATAGAAATACCAAGCCAATACTTTAGGGTTAAATTTAATACTTTATGAACAAGGCTCAGAGAAGATACAAAAGTGAACATGACAGTCCCAACCCTTAAGAGACATCTAATTCACTAAAGAAGACAGATTTTTAGACAACTATAATTGAAAAGCCAAATAAAATTGTGTATTAATAGAGCTTAGAAGAGGTTATTAATTCTGACAGGTGGCATCAGGGAAGCTTTGTGGAAAATGTGGCATTTGAGCAATGTCTTGAGGGGTATGTTATTTACACAGGTGGACAGGTGGGGTTGGCATTCCTAGTTGATGAAGCAGAGTTCTTAAAGTACCTAACATACTTGAGTAAATGTGAGACAAGCAGTGTTGTCTCTAGAGTGCAATCTCTACAAGGGCAGGGACCGGCTTATTTCATCTACTGCTATTTCAACAGCATTTAGAACAATGTGTCGTGTGCAAGATAAATATTTATTGAATAAATGAATTAATTGAAACAAAGAATAGGGAAAGGCACTTGAAATGCTGTTTGAGCCTAGAAAAGCTAAGAATACATAGAGGATAAAGACCACTGCAGGTTTTAGAAAAAGATAATAAAATGACATACTATACAGCAGTCCCCCTCTTATCCATGGTTTTACTTTCCATGGTTATAGTTATCATGGTCAATTGTGGTCTGAAAATATTACATGGAAAATTCCAGAAACAATTCATAAATTTTAAATTGCACACTGTTCTGAGTAGCGTGATGAAATCTCACGCTGTACAGCATCATCCCACCTGGGACGTGAACCATCCCTTTGCCCAGTGTATCCACGCTGTATATGCTACCCACCTGTTAATCACTTAGTATCTGTCTTGGTTAATAGATTGACTGTGGTGGTATTGCAGTGCTTGTGTTCAAGCAAGCCTTATTTTACTTAATAATGGCCCCAAAGTGCACCCTTTAAGTGAAAAGGAGAAAGTTCTCAAGTTTTAAAGAAAGAAAAAAATCATATGCTAAGGTTGCTAAGACCTACTGTGACTATTATTACAATATATTGTTATAATTGTTCTTTTTTTTTTTAGTTATTGTTGTTAATCTCTTACTGTGCCTAATTTATGACTTAAACTTTATCAGAGGGATGTATGCACAGGAAAAAACATAGTATATATAAGGTTAGGTACTATCCATAGTTGCAGGCATCCACTGGGGGTCTTGGAACATATTCCCCCACGGATAAGGGGAGACTACTGTATATTTTAACATTAAAATTCTGGAGGCAATGTCAATTGATTGGAGAAATGAGTCCATAGACAAGGTAAGATAAAAGGCACTAAGACTGCAAAGAAGGATACGGATATGGAACTCAGAGGTGGAACTGATAGGATGTGACAAATGACTTAGGTATGGGGATGAGGAAAAGGAATGAGTTAAAGATGATTCTAGAAATTTCCAAACTGAGTGGCCAGGAGAATGGTGGTACCATTATGTAAGAAAAGGAAAACTGGCAAATTGCAAATTTTGGTAGAGAAAAAAATAAGTTCAGTTTTAGGCACATTAAACTTAAGATGTTGATTGGAAATCTATATGGAAAAGTTTAAATAAGGAAAGTTAAAATTGGGGTTTGGTGGTGACATCCATACCCAGGATGAAAACTGTAGATAAACTCAAATCAATGGATATTTACTGACTGCCCACTCTGCCTACTCTGTGCCAGCACCAAAATTTAAGCCACCAGCATAGCAGTGGTAATGATGAGTGCATACCCTGGATGGGGAACAAGACCCTGGGAAATTTACATATACCTATTTAAGAGAAAAGAGGGGAAAAAACCATTGGAGGAGATTAAGAAAATTTTTAAAGGAGGAAGCTAAAGAGAGGAAGGTAAACAAGCTATTCAAACCCTCAAAAATCTTTCCTAATTCTGTGGACTCCTTCAGAGTACAGATGAAAAAAATTTAAAGAAGTGTCAAGTAGGAATCAAGCTCTTCAAAAAGAACACTGGGAACACACACAAATCTCACAAATGTTGCAAGGAACCAGTGAGGTCTAGAAAAAAAGGGAAAAAGAAATATGGTTCTAGCCTTAAATCTGCTAGGGTAACCTTAAGTGGATCATTTAGACTCTCTCTATATGCCTCCAGCTACTCACACAAAAATAGGAGATTTTTTAAAAAAATGGAGTTTGGGGAAAATACCAACATGAACTTAGCAGTACATTGAATGCTATTGAAGGATGTTTAAATATAAGAATTGCTGCCCTCAAAGAAGCTATAAAGTCATTTTGAACTAAAAGCAAGTCATACAAAGGTATTTAACCTAAATACTTTATTTAGAGTTCTGAATGAGAGAATAAATATTAAAGAATGATATATATGCAAGTCATCATTAACGCAAATCAGGAGAGCAAATGCCACACTAGTACTCTAGTTTGAACATCTCCCCTCATGGACTTGAATTGAGATCCTACTGACATTTAGTTGAATTCACTCAAACATAGATTGGATTATATACCCATTACCATAAAGTAATTTAATTGGTTTAAATTACATTTTCCAGAAGCTAGATTGAAACTCTGATTAATGAAGAGGAATTGTTTGATAAAATACAATTGATGGCAAATAAAGAAAAAACAACTAAGCTGTCGTAGTGTAGGTGCCTTCATGACCCTTTGGGTGTATGATTCTCCTAGATGAGTTCTTCGAGAATACGGATCAAGGACATAAATATCTTTAAGAGTTCCAATACATGATGACAAAGCACCTTTCAGGAGTGGTATACTAATTCACACACTTAAAAATGGCTGAAAAAGTCCTTGTCCTTTTTTTTTTTTGTGAGGAAGACCAGCCCTGAGCTAACATCTGTTGCCAATCCTCCCCTTTTTGCTGAGGAAGACTGGCCCTGGGCTAACATCCGTGCCCATCTTCCTCCACTTTATATGGGACGCCACCACAGCATGACTGACAAGCAGTGCGTCAGCAGGCGCCTGGGATCCGAACCGGCGAACCCCGGGCTGCCAAGCGCGAACTAAACCGCTGCACCACCGGGCCAGCCCCCTAAGTCCTTATCTTTTAACATTTTTGTCATCATTTAGTATTATTATTTTCAAATCCTGTTAACCTGACGAAGAAAAAAGTTGTATTATTACATTTGTTGAAAGGTGTTTCATTTGATCATTTGAACTTCCTTCTGGAAATGCCTGTTACTGATTTGTAGAGCTTGTTATATATAAAAGAGAGGTATCCTGTCATCATTGCCAACTCTCAAAGGAAGATCAGCCACACCAACCTCATGCTTCCCACCATAGAGCATAAAATTGTGATGAAATGGCTGACTGCAAATTCAACCTGTCTTCCTACATTTGGCAAGTCTTTTCCTTTTGTTGATCCTCTAGCCAGGATTCCCAGCGGCAGCCTAATGTAAACTTCCTCTGTTTTCCCTAAATTCCAATCCTAGCCTGAATCTCTTCCCTACACAGATCTGTCAGACCATCAGCATCCAGGACAGAGCAATTCCGAGAGCCTAGACTAAGAGTACAAGACATGTGGAATGCTGAATAAATAACTACTAGACTGGCATGGCATGGCTTAAAAAGGTACATTTGGTTTACAGGCCCAGCTCTGCTTCTCATTCACTATGTGATCCTGGGCAAATTAACTTTTCCATGCCACAGTTTCCTTATCAATAGAACAGCATTTAATAGCTACCTCACAGAGTTGCTATGAAGCAAGGACCTAATGTAAGGCATGGCATATGGCTGGCACTCAGTAATTGTTAGCTTCTTTCCACATCCCCAAGTTGGTCTGCTCTTTGCCAGGATGTGTCACCTTTAAATGGATTTTTACACAGTTACATTTATCATCTTTTATTCATTTCACTGTCATGGGCAATGAGGAGACATCAGTGGGTCTTTATCACTACAAAGTCAATGTTCCTGGCACTGAAGGATTTCCACAATTTAGCTCCACCTACCTATTCAAATCTATCTCATACTCCTCCTCCAAAAATCTTTCTACCTCAGCCAGACCAGATTTACTTAACTTTCCTGAATTCACCTTGAACATTTAGAGTCATATGTATTTTTCCTCCCTTTTCAACAACTCTCCAACTTTTCTAACCTTTTCATTGTTAAGACACAGTATTGTTGTTGTTACATTTATTGAGTGCTTTCTATGTATCAGATACTGTTCTAAGTGTATTATATGCATTATCTCACTTAATCTTCACAAGCCCTAAGATATTCTATCATTATCTCCATTACTGAGAAAAGAACACATATTTGCCTTTTTTCTCTAGATTGTACACTCTTTTATGACATGAACCATGCCTTGTATTTCTGTGTAGGATCATCTAGTTAAGCAGGGATTCAATGAGTATGTACAAACTGACTGCAATTTCATCTTATTTTGTTTCTTTTAAGCTGCCATAATGTTCACTTTCATCAAATCTATCACTTTGTCAACTATAAAGTTGGTAAAAAAGTGTGATGTGATTTATAATAAGAAATATATATTTGGTCTTAGTCCCCGTTTCTGGTACATAGCTAAAATCTTTGGAATTTCCTAAGTGTTGAGAGCTATAAAGGTGTTTTTTGTTATGTTAATGAGGTGACTTTTAGGAAAGGATGAGGGCAGGAAAGGCCCATGTGATTAGAGGGTTAGAACTTTCAGCCTCCCACCCCCTCCTTGGAGGGGAGAGGGGATGGAGATTAAGATCAATTACCAGTAGCCAATGATTTAATCAATCACGCCTAAGGACTGAAGACTCCATAAAAACTCAAAAGAACAGGGTTTGGAGAGCTTCCAGGTTGATGAGTCAGAATGCACTCACATGCTGTCTTGCTGGTCCCCAAACTCCAGGGGGACAGAAGCTCCTTTGCTCCAGACCTTGCCCTATGTATCTCTTTATCTGGCTGCTGATTCACCTTCTTACCAGTGATAAACTGGTAACCTAGTGAGTAAACTGGTTTCCTGAGTTCTGTGAGCCGCTCTAGCAAATTAATAGAACCCAAGGAGGGGTCATGGGAACCTCTGATTTATAGCCAGTTGGTCAGAAACAGAGTTAACAACCTGGACTTGTGACTGGCATCTGAAATGGAGGGCAATCTTGTCAGACTCAGCCCTTAACCTGTGGGATCTGATGCTATGTCCAGGTAAATGGTGTCAGAATTGAGTTGAACTGTAGAACACTCAGCTGATGCTGGAGAATTGCTTGGTGGTGTGGGGAAAAGACCCATATGTTGGAATTGGTGTCAGAATCTTAAAAGGTCATCTAAATTTTTTTTTGCGAGGAAGACCAGCCCTGAGCTAACATCCGTTGCTAATCCTCCTCTTTTTGCTGAGGAAGACTGGCCCTGGGCTAACATCTGTGCCCATCTTCCTCTACTTTATATGGGACGCCGCCACAGCATGGCTGACAGGCAGTGCGTCGGCGGGCGCCCGGGACCCGAACCGGCGAACCCCGGGCTGCCAAGCGCGGAGGAAACCGCTACGCCACCGGGCGGCCCCTAAATTTTATAGATGTAGATATTTTTGGGACTTGAGTCTATCTGTAGACATATAGAAAAGATTCTGTGTATTGAACAATAGCAACAGCTTTAGTAGTAGGGTTTGAGTTCTTATAAAGAAATCCTCTGGTGTATGAGGTTATGACAGTTTGATCATTCTTGATTAAGGCCGCCCTGAGCAAGACTGAAAAACCTCATGGAAATTAAAAATTATGAACAGTACAAGCAAACCAAGTGCATAAAATATGACAGTAAATTCATCCTTGTTTTGCACATTTCTTAAGACATTACAATAGGGGAAGAAGATAAACTCACAAAGTCCCGTTTCTCCATTGGGTTTGCTGCTACAGGAAAAGCATAAATTTTCTTACATATAAATCAATATCCAACAACATCATCTCTCCTTATGGGAGAAATAATCATTTGGGATGTTTATAAAATATAATGTGCTTCAGGGGACTTTCTCAAATCATATAACTATAGTAGATAGCATTTATTTTCCTCCGACATCTCTTGAGGATTTAGCAGAAACACTGAAATCACAGCTCTCGCTCATAACATATCTAGCAAAGTCCAGAGATACAAGGAACACTTATAAGTAGGCAATAAAGGAAGAGCAAATCAATTTCAAGTAATAGTTGAGATTAAATCACAAATACTGGAAAACTGCATACTTTTAAACAAAATTAATAAATCAATCACTTTCTGTTCAACTTACAAAAATGAAAATTTTCACACTTGTGTATGCTGTTATCTTTTTTAAAGACTAAAGATGCTGAGATTTTCAAATTAGCTTGCTTATGGTTAAGGCTGCAAATGAGAAAGGCTACTATGTTGATCAAACCATATGCTTAACTCATAAAGGGGAATAAAAGAAGTGCTAGTGCACAGCACATTCCAGTGAAGAGGAGAAAAAAAAAGTTAATCAATTCAGCTCAATTTTAGCTAAGGGCATTTTTCCACGACTGCTGAACCCTAGCATGTGTCAGGCAGCTAAAATTACACTAAAACGTGTAAGCTTTGTTGTTATTTTAGAGATAATCCAGGAAGCAAAACAAAGCCAAAAATTCTCTCTGCATTTTTAACATGAAATGCTTTAATTTTCAATCAAGTGTATACTTTTTTCTGTTTTAAGATCTTTATGTACAGTCTCTTGTGTATGTTTGAAAGTTTCCAGAAAAAAAGTAAAAACAAAACAAAAAAAGAACAATAACAAAACTAGTTTTGTATGTATTTCCAACACACTGTTCATCCTTTAAAGCAATTCTTACCAGTCTCTGTTTCTGAAGTTCTTCTCTAAGTACTCTATCTTCTGGTAAAACATCACATAACAAAAAATAATTGTCTTGTTCTTCTGTTGAGAGATTAGGAAAATAAATGAGAAACAATATTTATCATCTTTTCCAGAAGGATTTATTCTTAAATACACACACACACACATATATATACATATGCATATATATATATGCATATATGTATATGTCTATGAGGATCTCTCTTCTGCTATATAACTCTGTTTGAGCTTTACTGAAGTTAGGCAACATAAACACAGCAATTTAATTTTAGCTATCATGAAAGTGAGAGAAATCTAATTTAAGAAAGTAAGATTATTCCTTTGAATTTTTGAATTGTAGGGAAAAGATGGTGGCCAAGATGTACACTTACCAAATGGAGCTGTGGAATTGATTCTTATCACACTACAAAAATCTGTAATGGGCTGTTCAGTGAACCTTTTCCTCCAATATAAAATGTACCTTAGAACAATCAAAAAGAAAGGATGATGAGAAGACTCAATGCACTACTTACTTTAGAATGACAAGATTTTATAAGAACATTTAATTATCCCCAAACAACAAATCAAATGTTGACTGAAAACTACTAGAAAATTTGTGAACAGAAAGGCAGTAGAACATTGTAGAAATATGAAATAAATATTTAATGAAATGAAATTATCCTGTAAAGGCATGGAAATAATTAAACTTTACTATCCCCAAATTCAATAAACAGACATATGGGAAAGTTAAAATGAATTATGTTTAGTAATAACGAAGTTTTTCTGAAATCACATCTAAGTGTACATGAATTTAAAATGCAACAATGATTAAATAGGCTTTACCACATATTTTCCAATAAATTGAAGGTTGGGTGGTTATCTTATACATCAAAAGAACAGAGGTCATAATAATAATGCAATGAGAAGTCAGTTTAAATTCAATATCTATATAACAAGATAGAAAAATTCCATACATCCACACTGTATCTGAAATGAGGCAAATGTAGCCTTTGGAAAAACAGTTAATCTTACAATTCTTGTATCTAATGAGCAGAGTTAGAAGAAGCACACTGTCTAAATTTAAAGGCAAGTTTAACACCCAGACCTGCATATCTAATGAAAGAGGGAGTAAGATGACAGGACAACAAGCTGTTCATCTTTCCATTTATCCAACAAGATTTATATTGGCAATTGAAATTTCATTTATCAAATGGTACCAAGAAGAGAATGTGTTCTCCTTCATGGGGAGAAAGGAAATGGAAAGGCTGACTCTATAGTTGACAATTTATCAAGCTACATGGTTGATGGATAAAAAGAGGAACTTACAACAAAGAACCAAAACCTGTGAAAGAGATGGGACCTACTGGAATAGACGAAGTGTACAGAAAGAGTAGGAATCTGGACATTTTAAATGGCTTGATAAAGCACCTAGCAGTGTTTTGCACATAGTAGGTCTACAATAAATGTTTTAAAGAGGTAGAAGAGCATTTGAAGATTCCTGTAAGGTTCTCTAAGTAACCTCCAACTCCCAATATTTTGTCTCCTTTTTATTCTTTTATTCTTACTTCCCCTTTTCTTAACATTGATTTCCCAATCCCATGGTGCTCTATAGAAGGTTACTCATGTATTAGAAAAAAATATGTGCTGGGAGGGAAGTCTGAGAGAAAGACAGACCTGACATAAGCTAATAAAAATATAAATGGATGACAACAGGGAGTATAGAATATATAAGGAAAAGAAGTAAAGGAATAATGTATAAACATAGAACCACATGTTTTAGTTCTTTATTCTCATATACAACCATCCTGTCAACCTGGATGGGTAAGTAAGGGGAGAAATTTCCTTACATAAAAGGGCTAGACCTTATCTTAAGAGATCTGAAAATGACATACCTTAGGCCCCAGCTCAGCCTCAAACTATAAATACTATAAATGCTGCACTATGACCCTGTGGTTAGCTCCCTGGCTTCCATATTAGAAGTATCAGACGAAAAGTGCGTATCAGATCCATCAAAGTATACAAAAAGAGGAAAAGTACCTACAAAAGGCTGAAACTTTATTTCCTTGACCACCCTGGGCCAGCTTTGGCACCCTCCAGTCCTCAGTATCTTACATAGCTAGTCTTATTCTCCTCTTCTATTCCCCACTAGTTGCTTCATTTCCCTCTGGGGGAGAGAGAAAAAAGGGAGGAAGAAAAGGCAAGAGAAGACTGAAGAACATAAATACATTTCCAACCACTTTCCTTATTCTCCCCTCAGCATATTTTCTATTGCAAAGTGGTGACAGGAATGAAGGAACATAGGAGAACTTCTATGGGAGATGTCAGGAATAGAAGACGGATTGTTCTTCCAAATACAGACATCTATTTTCATGACTAGTCAAATTCATACAGCAGAACCAGCTGCTGAGATAACTTTTTAAAAAAAATAGGACAGCCAAGTTCTATCTGGAGTTACTTCATGGCTACCACTAGAACGCAACAAGGAGAGTTCATCACTCCTGATTACCAGTCCACTGAAGACCAGCTAGGTGATATCCTCCAGACAAAACAGAATAGTGGTCAGCCCTTTATGAGTTCCACTCTGGGTCTATGGATTGTTAAAAGGCAGTGATAACTCCTTGAACACACAGGCTGCTTACCTTTGGAAAATGTTCACAGACTTAGAAAAGCATCTATGTGAAACTACATGAAGCAGATGACCAGTTTAAGAGCTGCTACTAGTGACCAGACTGTCCTCGAATTGTCATTGACTTATTTTTGGGTTAGGGTTAGGGTTAGAAGAGTCAATGCATTAAGAGTCTCTTATCTGCACAGATCTTGTGCTAGAAATGTTGCTCTTTAAATTAAGACTATGGTCAAACCCTCACAGTTGATGATTTAATAACTGACTCCACCAGCCCTGCAGACAACAGTGAACAGAGGAGCAGGGACTTTGCATTCAGAGATATGAACCTGAATTTAAAGTTTTTTAACTTTTCTGAAACTCAATTTGCAAAATGAATTATTGATAATTAAATAAGATAATACAGTAAAGCAGTGTCCAACATCCTCAGTGTTTAATAAATGGTAGTTATTATTATAAGAAAAAGTAACATATTTAGATGAGATTAAAGTAGTAGAGAATTTATTTCAGAGAAATATTGGTGTTAAAAACAACAATAATAACATGTCGTCAAACATTTTTTATGAACAAGTCAAAACAGTTATATTAGTAATGTCAGAGGGTACGTACAGGTGGCTAAGGCGGTGGAAGAGTAGAGTAATAATGATGATGATAAGGATGACAATTATTAGCAGGTATCATTACTGAGACCTTACCTGCCCAAGGTCATATACTTAGAATGCCTGAATTGGGATCTGAACTTGGTCTCTCTGGCTCCAAATCGAAACTCAAATCTTCTACAACACAGTGTCATGTGACAACCAATCTATACAAGAATTGCAGAAAAGGGAAGACACGGACAGGAAAAAGCTCCTAGAATTATAGTTGTAATGGATACCTGAAGCATTTTTTTTCCTTTCAAGACCAAGGAGAACGCTTTCTGACAAGGCAAAACCAAACTATAGAAAAGAAGTTTGAAGAAAGAGGGAATGCCTTCCTTTTCCGAAAAGCATACAATCTAATAGTAGCCCTTGATCTGATCTGCTCCTAATTTCCTGCCTAAGCACTGAAAGTTGACACCAGCTGTTTGGGGCTGTTGATTTGGAGTTGCTTGACTAGGTAAGAGGTGCAAAGAAATGCCCCTACAGAGGTAATAATGTCCTGATTCCAAAAGTCAATGGTTCTTAAGTCTCCAAGGACTTCCATGTTTGGGTATTGTCTCCTTGATCTTTGAAGAGAAGGTTCACTTCTCGTACTTCTTTTGTATCCGAGTTTACTTCAAGGTAGTAGGCACAAGGGGAGCAATTACTAACATCAGATAACTTAAAATCATGCGGCGATTCTGTCTAGCAGAACCTCAGTTGCCCTCCTCAAATAGTTAGGGAAGGCTTCCCATGGGATGAAGGGAGAGAAGGCACTGCTATATGTTCACAGTCTGGTAGTCTTCACACTAGTTAATAGTTATTTTATTATTCTATGAATAAGCAGTCATGAATTCCAGAAATGATGTTTTTCAGATACCATCTCTAGGAACATCTCTGAGATGTTGTTAGGAAGCTTCTGACGGAAGGAGGATAAAGCAGGTATTGAGCCCAATAGCCACAAAATTGTCATTTGAGTGTTCTCCTCCTGACCAAAGTTTGGGTGACAGCAACATCAAGGAAAAAAATCATGTTACAAAAGCAAAATATAACGATAAATTACCATATAATTTACACACATAAAATTATGTATATCTTATTGTAGTATACTATATAAATAGATCTGAAATGCAACATACATTTAACATAAGTCTAAATTTAAGATGCATCCTAATTAAACACATAACAGTACTTCTTTAGTTTATAAATAGAATTAAGAGGTGTCAATACAGTATATACATTTCCCTGTGGTTGGTAGAAGCATTCAGATAAACTGCATTGAGTTGAGAGATGGCTTAAAGATAGCAGATCTTCAAGACATGTTTCTTGTGGCATTTTCCTCCACCCACTAAAACATATTTTTCAATGTTAAGGGATTATTTAGTATTTCTCTTCTTCACTTTTTCCTACTTCTTTGGTTTATTTAAAGTTATAATTGCAACCACTCAATATATAAAGGCAGCCAAGAAATAATATGTAGTATGAACTCTTTATTTGGAAGACAGTTATCAAAGCATTTCATACTTTATTAAAAAGGTCATAAAAGTAATTATTAGGTCATTAGCAAATACTTTTCTTTTAAAAGAACTTCAATCATGTCTCACAGAATTGCCTCACAAAAAACCCTTATAGTAATAGCTTGCCTGCCCAGCCCCCCATTGTGACTGGTGTGCTTATTGACAGAGAAATAAAGATTTGAGATATGGTTGTTAATTAAGTAGCACTGAATGAGTGGAATTTAATATAGAAAGAGGCAAGAAGGAAGGAGTTAACATTTATCATCTGGAAAAATTTTATCTACTGAATAGAGCTAGCAAATAGCTCAGTATAAATAACTATGTTAAATGGTTCAAAGGAAAGATTTTTATTTTTGTTTTTGTTTTATTCCCTCTGCCTGAGAAAGTCTTACTGTTACTTGGTTCTAATTAAAAAATGTCAAATGTATTTAACATGAAAACTTATATCTTACTTCTTTTTTTTTTTGTGGGGAAGACCAGACCTGAGCGAACGTCTGTTGCTAATCCTCCCCTTTTTGCTGAGGAAGACTGGCCCTGGGCTAACATCCGTGCCCATCTTCCTCCACTTTATATGGGATGCCACCACGGCATGGCTGACAGGCAGTGTGTCGGCGGGTGCCCGGGATCCGAACTCGCGAATCCCGGGCTGCCAAGCGCGAACTAAACCGGTGCGCCACCAGGCGGCCCCATAACTTATTTCTTGTAAAGCACAAGGTAAGTCCATCTCTTACTTATCGTCTTTATTACTTGTACTCAGAACTAACTCCTCCTCTCTGAGAAGTCATATATGTATATATACACGAATTATTCAACTTGTAAAGAAGTTCTGAGTGAATTAATTCATGCCAATTGAACCTCGTACTGTTCCCCTCCCCGCCTTAAAATTGCTTTTCTAAAGTTAGGAAAAAGTCATATAACATTGAGAAGATTCCAATTTAACTCTGATCACAAATAGTCAATGCTTGTTGCTTTGGAGAGGAATTTTTAGATTCCGTAAATAGTAGGAAAGTATTGTCTAAAGGAGCCTGAATATATTAAAAGATGTTTAAAAGCAACAGAGTTTACTCATATACATTCCTGGTAAGTTTGAATTAATCACATTTTTACTTCCTGAGAGTGAAAATTTTATATAATGAGGAAGACAGTTGACAAGGAAAATCTAGGTTTTCAAATTTCAAGTAAATGTTAACCCTACATTTTATTTAGAAAGCACTTATATCAGATATACATCTTTTTCTTTTTAATTAAAGCATCCATTTTATTACATAACTGCATTTAGAGGGTGATTGATTCCAACATTTAATTATTGACTCCTAAACCCTGAGACCTAGTAAATAATTTCATTTTTCCTACCCAGAAATGGATGAGATTAACATCAATGATAGAAAAGAGAGAGCGATTAGTACAAATATAGCTACTTAGCTATCATACACAAGCACAAAAGATAAAACACCAACTTTGACTCAGTCATTCCTCACAGATTCTAGAAGAGAAAGAAAAATCTTAACATTACTCAATTATCACTGGTAGGCAATAATTTTCTACAATTCTTGAGGGAGAATTTGCATTTATATGATAAAACAGAGTAAAACAATAGTTTCACATCAAAGAAATGCTGAGTAATACAAGACTTATAAAAGAATAACTCATTTGATAGTCCTGTCATTGGTCATTGGAATAAGAACAGAATTCAAAGATCTCTAGCCTAAGAAGTGTCTAAAACAAAATCAATCTAGCCTAAGCAGTGTCTAAAACAAAATCAATAGATCTGGCTATATGTAACTAGGTATCACATATAAGAAAGTTCTGGGAGTATTCTCATATACATATGGGATATTTATACATATACACATACAAAAATATACACACAAATATTTTAATTGAAAGGAAAGAATAATGAATGAGAATGAGAAGCATGGAGCAGTTCCTCTGAAAGTACGTGAGAATTAGTTTATTCTACCAGCTGGTAGCCTATATCATTCATATAACTCTCCTCCCCTGCTCTGGTCTATTTCTGCTCCCTGACCAGGCAGCACCAAAATCTACTCAAAAATAGCAATGCTGAGGGGCCAGCCTGGCGGCACAGTGGTTAAGTTCGTGTGCTCCACTTCAGTGGCCGGGGTTCGTGGGTTCGGATCCTGGGCACGGTCCTATGCACCGCTTATCAAGCCATGCTGTGGCAGGCATCCCACATATAAAGAGGAAGATGGGCACGGATGTTAGCCCAGGGCCAATCTTCCTCAACAAAAAGAGGAGGAGTGGCAACAGATGTTAGCTCAGGGCTAATCTTCCTGACAACAAATAAAAAAAAAAAAAGGAAGGAAGTACTGATGCATGCTACAACATGGATGAACCTTGAAAACATTATACTAAGTGAAAGAAACCAGACATAAAAGGTTGCATATTGTATGATTCCATTTATATAAAAAGTCCAGAATAGGAAATCCGCTGAAACAGAAAGTAAAATAGTGGTTTACACAGGCTGGGGAGAGGGGGAGGTGGTAAAAGACTGCTAATGGCTATGAGGTTTCTTTCTGAAGTGAGGAAAATGTTCCAAAATTTGATAGTGCTGATGGTTGCACAAATCTGTGAAGATAATAAAATAATACTGAACTGTACACTTTAAAATGACAAATTAAAAAAAAAAGCAATGCTGAGTGGATATAAGGGGCCATAACACAGAAGGCATGCAGCAGACATTCAGTATTGGTGCTGTGCAGTTGAGAAGGACATGAAGGGTCAGATAATAGCTAATGTTAACCCTCTGGGTATTCTGGCTGTTTCAACTTAAAAACAAACTGTCCTTCTAGAAGTTTAGGGTATATAGAACCCTGAATGAAATTTTCTCAAAAGTTAAATTTTACAAATGGTAATTAGGTTTTCAGACCATCATAAATGCTTATTGAAAACTCAAGCGATAGTTATAGAAAAATAAGATTTCAAATGTATCTTTGGTAATCAAAAGATAATGAAATTTTTGGCTACCAATTAGGTATAAAAGATGTCCCAGGCACTAGTAGGTGCTATACATACCCTGTTTTATATAATACTCAACATTCTTATGAGGGCTGGTGTTACACTTCATCTTATAGATGAGGAAATTGATGCTTAGAGTGGTTAAGCAGCTTGCTGAAAGTCACATGGTTAGGAAGTCGCCAAGTCTGCATCCAACCCTAGGCCTGCCTGGTTTCATAGTCTACTCTTTGATAATACAGCTTGCTGCTTTGCAAGACTCATCATAAGAAAGAAGCTCCTTGCTAGCAATGATGTGGTGTGGGAGGTACAGAGTTTAGATGCAGGGATATTACAATATCTGGGCTACTCTAATGTTTTGTAGGGAAATCAGCACAGGACATCTCAAAATGGGACCTTACCAGATATATCAAAATGTATGCTTTCAGTAACTATATAAAGCTAGTAACTACCATGATGTCATTTCTAAGGAAAACACTTTCCAAGTTTCAACTAATAATGACATGAACATAACTATTCCACTACAGCTGCTTAGGAGACAGCATCTCCCCTGGTCAGTCACTTCTAGGAATTATGAATTGGGGAAAAAAAGGAATAATTGACTATGTTACTTGTCTGCTGGTATGGATCATTCTAAGTCATGTGCTCCTAAGTTGGAATCTAGCTGTCTTTGGTTCATGGCTGTATAGGTGAGGTTCCTACATTTCACACGTGTCCAACGTTGGCAGTTCCTCAACCACTCAACTCTATCTGCTCTTCATCTTCCGTTCAGTACCTCAGTTACTGACCTCAACAGCTGTCTACTCTTATACCCCCTTGGCTTGTTGAATGACTCAATTTTTTTCTGGTTTTCAACCTCATCACATGACTTAAGCTGAAAGTTCTTTGGACAATATCCTTTTGGCTTGAAAGCCTCCAAGGATCCCTGTTCCCAAACACTACCCTTTGGGTCGCATTTTACCAAGTCTATTCTGGACTTTCTGGAAGGACTTACTCAGTTGGAGAATGCCTATGGCCTGAAACATGAAAAGAATATCAATCTGATAGAGATCAACAATGTCAACAATCTCGTGGAATGTGGCAAAGGGAATATTATCTACTCTTTGGAAAGTTGGTCTGTTTCCAGAATTTGTAGGACACTCAACAGTATGTGACATTCTCAGATACAACTTACACACACAAGTAGGTAAATGAATGCAAAGTTATTTTTTTTAAAGTCTAAGGAGAAACCTGAGAAAGAATATGAATTTTCATATTTGTATAGGAATATTTTACATATAAGTTATGTCTTTCTCCTAAGAATAATAAATTTAATTCTTTTACGGACAAAAAAATTTACCTTTGGAAATCAGCAACCAACTTGACATCAGCTATGACAATCTTATGTTCAATAATCATGTGCTTCAGAAGTTTGTCTTGTTCAGCCACAGGAAAATGTTCTTCACAGAAAATACAAGGCACAGATGGAGAACCTTCTAAAGTGGTGGTGCCACCTGGATTTTCTGGCAGAGAAAGCGGCTCCAGGATACAATCTTTACTGCCTGGGAGAGACAAAAAGAAAAAGAAAAAAGAGAAAAGCTGAAACCAACTCTCTTTAGAAGGATGATTTCTCACCTCCTGCATTAAAAACATTCTAAAGATATTTACATATCTCCAAAATGAAAAATACATAGTGCCAGAGAGCAGGATACTCTATTATCATTTTAAACCGCTTCTGCAACCCAGAGGAGTATTGCAAAGCAGCTAGAACTCCCCATTTGCTGGCTTAAATGGGGGAAATCCATTTATTACGGCAGCTTTTCAAGCCTTCTTCTTGGACACTGGCCAATGGCAGCAATTCCAGGGGTACTTGGAAGGGGAAGGCTGCAACATGCTGGGTTAAGGTTCTAAGGCCCAATTGTGACCTATGGCTGACAGTCATCACACTTTGGGAAGTAAATGGTATATGTTAAGGCTATAGATGATGCCAGGCCAGTCTTTTAAGCTGCTTCCTGTTGCACCTGCAAACTCTTTCCAGTTTCTGATTATTTGTCATGTGCAAAGAAGATAGCTCTCATATTGGGTTGACACAGCATGTGCTGGGTGGCCCAGGTGGCAATTTTTGATGTTGATTTATGTCTACCATTTGCTTATTTACACAATTATGTATCATAATTCAAATTCTTGTGAACAAAGAGATGAATGCTCAATTACTAGACACACATGGTAAACATTTTTCTTGTCTATACTATTCCTTTATCTAACATCACCTACAGTATCTTTAAGAGTTGAAGTGTGTAAGGTCTATAGCTCTGAATTCAGGGCCTCAAACTACAGCCAGTTGTGTCAGGAGCCCTCTTCAGTCTCTCAGGGTGGAAGGTTGGACTTGTTACCTTATGTAGGCTATTGACTAGTTAGTAAGCAGGCAACTAGGGTAGGGCATTTGGCATCTGAGGAAGGGCAGGGAACCTTCTTCAGAAAGCAAGACAGCTATTCCACAGACAACAGTCTTTGGAATTAAGTTACTATTAATTCTACTGTTAAATTTTATTACTTATTTTTATCTTATTTCTAAAGGCCTTCTTAATTGAATAATTCATTGAATCAGTTCCTGGTGCATTGCTGACCATGGCCTAAGAATTAGATAAGCGATGTAAGAGGGCAGCATTCATTCACTCACTCAACAAAAATCAGCTGAGTATCTACTGAGTGCTGGTCCTTCCTGCTCAATGTTGCATGACATGGTCCTTACCATCAAGGCTAAAGTGCTCACAATTTGTTTGAAGGTACAAATAAGTTAAAAGGATAGAGAGATAGAGAATGTACAGGGTTTATGGGAACATGGGGATAGTGGAGTCACCTAACTGAGCTAGAAAGGGAAGGCATCCCATAGGAGATGTCCTCTAATACATCACTTATAATACTCTGCTCATATTAAAGTATGCTAAATCAAACTGTTTATCTTAGTTCCATAAAATTATTTAATACCCGAAAAGGTGAAAACAGGGTATACATGACAATGGGAAGAATATTTAAAATATACAAGCACTTCAGAAGCACTATTAAAACTGGTGTGTTACCAATGATTATATTTACTAAATTAGGTAATGGAATCAAGGAGTTCTGGAATTCTATAGTTCTTCACTTGTAGTTTATATTATTCAGTTGTAGGTTAAATTCTGTAGGAACTTAAACCCACATGTGAAAAAACAGGATGAGGGAAAGAGAGATAAGTAATATACTTATGAAACTCTATAATAATATTTTACAGTCAGTAGAATAAGACAACAAAAGGCAGCATATTCTAAATAAAGGTAACATTAGTAAACATTACCTGCTATCTAGGAAATAATGAGTACTGTATTACACCCTTCTCCCCAAGTTTGACTGAGATATTTGTAAATTCATTTTGCTTGATTGCAGAAAACAAACAATGCATTAATAATCATCACCAACAGCAAGAACTAACATTACTAGGTGTTTGCTATTTGTAAATTACCAGTCAAGTGCTTTAGGGCACTTTCTCTATTAATTCTAACCATCTTATTTGGATAGTACTATTATAACCCCCATCTTTTAGATGAGAGAACTGAGACTTCAACAAGTTAAATAATTTGCCAAAGTCATAGTGTTAGTAAGTGGCCTAAACACAGTAAGTTGGGCCTAAATCCAAACACTACATTATTCTGACCCTAGGACCAAAAGGCATTTCCCCAACTCTGTGTTTCTTCTTTAATATGTATGTTCAATGCTGTTTTGAACTAATACGTATTTACAAGCCACATAGAATGTATGTGTATTCTGCCAGTGTCCTGCAGTCTCCCAACTACTATCTCCCCAGCAACTCAAACGAATCTCAGGAGTCCCCATCCTCCAAAAACCACTGGGTACAGTTTATCTCTATCATTGTCTTTATTCTTTCCTAAGGCTTTACAGTAAACTCTCTACTATTCTATTGTGGTTCATTTCTTTTCCCTTTTGTAATTTCAATGTCCAGTTTCTCTTTTCAAATTATTCCTAAGAGAATAGACCCCAATATTCACACATATGAGAACCAAATTGCTTGTTGTGACTGCAAAGGTATACAGCAACAAAATCATAAAAATTCAAATTTCATGTATGAGAAACTTTTGTTTTGGGAGGTACTAAGTTATATTTGGGAATTGGAGTTACTATGTATTCCAGAAAATAAAAATTTTAGTATAACAGTTTAATACAACAAGATTTTCCAGTTTTCTCTCTGACTCCCTAATCATTTAGCATTGTGCTCAAATTTATAACAGCAATGATCATATAAAGTAATTTGTTTATTTATTTGTCTCTCCTTCCCCCCTTCAGAGTGTCAATCCCTAGAAGACAAGGTCATCTTTATTTACCTGGCACATATGCTGTATGTTATCCCACCATGACTACCACCACCGTTGTGTGTTTATTTTGTGCTGGGCTTTGTCAAGCACTTTATATGTACATTATTAACTCAATTAACCCTCACAATAATCCTATGACAGAGATGCCACTTCTATCTCTGTTTTACAGTTGAGGAAACTGAAGCACTAAGAGGCTAAGTGACTTGCCCTAGACAGCTAGTAGGTGGTGGAGCCAGAATTTGAATCCAAGCAGTCTGGCTTAAGCATTAGCTTTCTTAACCTATACACAACACTCTAAGGAGTTTAGTCCTTTTCCTATAGGAAGTAGAGACACTCCTGTGTTTTAAACTGATATGGAGAGAATGGACTGTAAAGAAGCAAGTCTCAAGATGAGGAGATCAACCAGTTGGGAAACTACTGTAGATATCCAAGTTTGAGGGCTTGCTTGAGGCAGCAATGTGAGCAGTGTTTAGAGAGGAGGGAGAGCAGAGACTACAGAGATTAAATTGACAGTTCCTGATTATTGGTTGGCCATAGGGAGTGAAGGAGAAGAAAAGGAAGCCTCCCAGGTTTCTGGCTTAGGAAGATGGTACAAATGGGGGTAACAGTCACCACCTAAAAATACATGTAGAGAAGCAAGTTTTTTGTTTTGTGAGAGAGATGAATAATGAGTTAAGTTTTACATGAGCTCAGATGATCTGCTCAGAAGTTAGACGTTCCTGACATGGCTGGTGGACAAGAGCAGCAGTGACGGGTGTCTCATGCGATGCATTTGAACTATTCTCTTTGTTTGCCAGGCCCCTCCTCTCCAGGTCTTCTTATGGGCTCGATCCACTCCATCTCTCCACACCCAACAATAGCAAATATCTCTGTTGTAATTAATTATTTACAAGTATATCTCTGCCACCAGGGTCGTCTGTGAACTCCTAAAGGTCAAGGACTAAGTCTTACTTATTTTCATATTTATGGTGTAGACTATATGGTGCCTAAAATATAGATGGTATTTGATAAGTGTTTGTTGGATGAAAAAATGAATAATGGACCAGAGGTACTCACAGCTAGAGTTACATCTTTAACTCAAGTTTCTAGGGAAGTCCTATTTCAGGGAACACCAGTGGCTGTCTGTCTTTAGGGAAACTTTCTCTGCCTAGGATTGAGAGCAGTCCAACCATAATTACAGCCAGATCTTTAGTGCTGTGGGCCTTGCTGTAACAGGCCCATTGGTCATTAATAAATAATGATGTAAAAATTACATTGAATTCTAAGATAATAAATATTATTGGGTGTAATAAAAGTATATTATATTTAATTACGGATTTTTAAATTCTTTTTAAATTTTTCATGTAAAGATACTCTCCAGCAAACAAGGAACAAATGGCATTTGGAATGCAGAGTAGGTTATACCACTCCATTGAGGGATGTTTCTATAGGATAGACCTGAATCCTAAATATATATTTTACTTTAGAGCAGTGGTTTCCAAATCTGTTTAAGTTTCATCACCTGGAGGACTTTTTAAAAGCAGTGATTTCAAGACCTTATTGTAGACTGAGGAAATACAATTTTTACCAAGCAGTAGTCCCTAGACTAAAGCCTGGGAATCAATAGTTCCAAGGATGATCACATGGGGATTGTGGGTATCCTGATCATACACAAGAGTGTGGGTATGAACTCATGGAAAAGTCTATAAATTAGTTGACAAGGCCTTGTGGCAAAGTTTACTTGACAGTCTATTCAGGCCTATAGAGAGCCCCCCAAACACTAAGCAATAGGTGAGCAGATTAATTCAGTAAGATTTGTCTAACAGATTGTTTATTTCCAGGTGTCACCACAAGAATCATATCTACATCTTACCACTGGTAAAAAGATAATAGATGCAGAAATCTATAATCCTTTGCTACAGGGACCTTGAACTCTAAAAGGCAAAAGGAAGTAAATTATATCTAGCTCCTTTCAGCAAAGAGGCGAAGTATCTTGGAAATTCTGCTTTGGCCCAAAATCTGCTTCACACATTTGTTACCAATTACAACAAATTATCTGCTCTGGTTCTCACTTTAAACAGCAAGTCTGCTCAAATGAACTGTAAAAAATACCACCCTAAGAGAACTGAGTTTCTGAGGATATCCTAGCTGATTATGAACAATTTCATTGACTCTGGGTAAGATCCCCAAAGTGTCAAATTATTATTTTAGGACTGCTTCTCAAAGTTTAATGTGCATATAATCATCTGGAGAGTTTGTTAAAATGCAGATCCTGATGCAGTAGGTGTGGCGGCCAGGGAAATGTGCCAGTCAAATCTCCTGCTGCTCTCAGCATAACTGAAAGAACGTCTCAGGTGTTGTGCTCTGAAATCCCATTTGCACTGAAGCCAAGCTTTCCACAAGCTATCTCAGTAAATGATTACAAGAAACAGAAATAGTAAGGCAGACTCATTCCTTTGAGAAATGGAACTTCATTGACACGTGACATTGGCTAGAAGATTCCCCTGGGCTTGCCAGAAACTTGCTTAGAACTGTGCTGCAGTCTGAGATTCTACTCAGCTCTCCTTCCTTCCCTCTTGCCTTCATAGCAGTCAGACCTACACTGGAACCTTCTCCAGCTCCCTCTCCTTTTTCTCTCTTCTGGTATCTTCCCCAAGAAATCTCTTACACATCAAATCCTATCTTGGTGTGTGCTTCTTGGAGGCCATGAACTAACTAAATAGGTCTGGAGGTAGAGAGGATTGAAATTCTGCAAGTCTGAGTTACCACTTGATGTCAGTCAGCCCATCTACAAACCATACTTCGAGTAGTAAGGTTCTGTCTAGGGAACAAACAGGTCATGAATTCATAATACATCCATGTGCTAAAACAGGTAACCCTAGACTTTGCAATGTATCATTACTGTCAAGTAGATAAAGGTTGCTGGTGCTTTGAAGGAAAAATAAGAAGCATTTGAGGTTTCCATCCCCCTTAAATCAAATGAGAAGAAAAGCCCACATCAACAAAGAATTGATGAGAAATTTTTCAGCATTCCATTATAGGGAACGCAGAACACCTCATACATCATTTACCCTTTAAGGAAGTCCTCACAATTTGCTGTGCAGACTACCACAACACCACTACCGAAACTCTAAAAAAAATAAAGCAGTAATTTGGTGATATACTCAACCCAGATCAAATTGGTTTAGTTGCTACTCTCATCACATTCTAATAGTCTAATTAATTGATTACCATCATAAAAATTGGAATATCAAGATTAGCAGGGTATGTTTGTTTGTTTTTGTTGTTTTAATTCAGAAAATGCTGTAAACAAGCTCCTAGTTTTCAAAGTAAACATTTCCTTTACATTTATTCTTTTTTCCTTTTTTTTAAAGCTTCAGTACATGGTTGTGCATCCTAGTTGTTGGTTTTAGTTCTCTATGTGAGCAGGTGCCACAGTAATGACAACTGACAGACGTGTGGTATGGTTCTAACGATTGGGAAATGAACCCAGGCTGCGACGATGAAAGTGCTGAATCTTAACCACTAGGCCACCAGGGCTGGCTCTACATTTATTCTTTATTTATATTAGTCTAATTCATTTGATAACAGCTTTCTTAAGTACTTTGTCAAGCCTGAAAAATATTTTCAGGCAGGCCTGTTCTCTAAGCTTTCGATTTGACAGACATTGTATCTTTCCAGAGGACTCCAATGCTTAGCCAATCTCATTTATTATGTGTTGATTTTATTCTGATAATTAAAGTCCAAGAAGGTAACTTTATTCTTGAGGGTTTTTCTCTCTTACACTAAAAATGGGCTTCTAGTTCCTAAACAAGTCAAGTTCTTTAATTACTAAGAGTGTGTCCCCTACAGATGCATTTGGAAAATGGAAGAGACTTGCACCAGGCTTTTCAATCACAATCTCCAAAGCTCAGAGTAAGAATATAAGACCCTTATTTAATTACCCCCAGGCTAATAATTCATTTTGTAAATTATTGAGGCCCAGTATTTAAAAGATGAATTTACTGTATTCCTACTAAGAGTGGGAAAGTATGGAGGGATGGACTTAAATAAATCAGCCTTGATACACATTCTCTCTCAACACCACACTGAGACTACTGATGAGGCTGTGTTGGATCAGTACCCTCATATATAGCTGGCAGGTTTGCCACTTCCTTTTTGTATGAAAACAGGCTTATAAACAGATTCAACTCTTAAACCTAATAAACCCATGCTTGAAAATTTAAGGAGCTAATTTAACACAAGCGAAAAGCTATGAAAATTTTATTACACCACCACCTATAAAGCAAAGTAATAGAAACAACCTAAACGTCATGCAAATGAAAATCACTTCTATCAAATATGGCATATTGGTGGTGTATAATATTATGCATTTGCTAAATGGTAGTTATGAAGACAATGGAGAAATACTGAAAAATTTGTTTGATATTAACTGAAAAGAGCCTAATCCACAATGAATTGCACACAAAACCTCACACACATATACACACAAACATACAAACACACATCCTCACAAAAATGTACAAAGTTTGAAAGGACATACAAAAAGAAAACAACGAGAGATTATGAATGCATTTATTCATCCAAAATGTTTTTTAACACTGAAAATTCTTAAAATAAAAAGCATGTTATCTGATGAGTTCCTCTATGCAACTGTGAAAGACAAAATTAAGAAATAAAGCAAGCACAGTTTTATTTGGTCACTTTCTAAGTCTTGACATTTAAGATAAAAAATTTTGATTAAATTTACCATTTTAAAATTGAATGCCTACTATGCATAAGGTGTATGCTAGGTACTATCAGTAATACCAAGATTATTAATATAAAATCCCTATCCTGAAGAAGTTGTTCATCTAGAGGAATATATAAGACAACTGTACAAATAATTATAATACATGTCAACATATGTGAAGTTGGCTGTATAACTCAAGGGCTAAGAGGGAGGAAAAAAATAACTCAAGTCAGGAGAAATGAAGAAAAGTCTTCATAGAGGACAAAGTCTTTGAAACAATAAAGAATTCCAGCAAGTAGATATGGCTAGTTAAAAAATCAAAATAGTCCAATTAGTGCTAGAGAATAAATAAGAAAAAGCTGCAAAGGCAAATGGATCACATGTTGATGGGTCTTAATGCTGGGTCAAAGATTCATATTTAATTTAGAAGTTGTGAGTAGATGCTGAAGGCCTTTAATGAGGAAAGTAACATAACATATTAGGTCATGAAACAAGTCTTAACAAAATGAAAACACAACATACCAAAACTTACGGGATACAGCAAAAACAGTACTAAGAGGAAAGTTTATAGTGGTAAATGCCTACATTAAAAAGAAGAAAGATCTCACATAAACAACCTAACTATGTAACTTTCCTTCCTAATTTTCCAAGGAAGGAAATAATAAAGATTAGGACAGAAATAAATGAAATAGAGAATAGAAAAAAGTCAACAAAATTAAAAGTTAGTGTTTTGAAGAGATAAAATTGACTAATCTTTAACTAGACTAAGAAAAAAGGAGAAAAGACTCAAATAAATAAAATCAGGAATGAAAAAGGAGACATTGTAACTGATACCACAGAAATACAAAGGCTCATGAGAGACTACTATGAATAATTATATGCCAACAAATTAGATAACTAGAAGAAATGGATAAATTCCTAGAAACATACAACCTACCAAAACTGAATCATGAAGAAATAGAAAATCTGAACAGATCTATAACTGTAAGGAGATTGAATCAGTAATAAAAAACCTCCCAACAAAGAAAAGCCCAGAAACAGATGGCTTCACAGGAGAATTCTACCAAACATTTAAAGAAGAATTAATGCCAATTCTCAAATTCCTCCAAAAAATTGAAGAGCAGGAAACACTTGCAAACTCATTTTATGAGGCCAGCATTACTCTGATACCAAAGCCAGACAAAGATACTACAAGAAAACTACAGGCCAATACAGTAGTTCCCCCTTATTGGCTAGGGATACATTCCAAGACCCCCAATTGATACCTGAAAACTTGGATAGAACCAAACCCTACATATACTATGTTTTTTCCTACATGTACATATTTGAGGTGTGACAGCAAAACTAGCACAAATTTCTTTTTTTCTTCACAATCTCACAGATAGAAGATTCATTCTTACCACAGATCTTAGCAACCTCAGCATATAATTTTTTTTCTTTCCTTATTAAGTTGAAAACTTTCACCTTTTCATTTAGAGGCAATACTTTACAGCTTCTCTTTGGCATATCTGAATCGCCAGCATCATATTCTTGCATTTTGGGGGCATTATTAAGTAAAATAAGGGTTCCCTGAACACAAGCACTGTGATACTGTGACAGTCTATCTGATAACCAAGTCAACTACTAAGTGACTAATGAGCAGGTAGTATATACAGCATGGATCCATTGGACAAAGGGATGATTCATGTCCCAGGCAGGACAGAGTGGGATGGTGTGAGATTTCATCAGGCTATTCAGAATGGTGCACAAGTTAAACCTTATGAATTGTTGATTTCTGGAATTTTCCATTTAATATTTTCGGACCACAGTTGACTGTGGCTAACTGAAACAGCAGAAACAAAACTATGGATAAAGGGGAACTACTGTATCCCTAATAAATATAGATGCAAAAACTCCTCAAAACATTAGCAAACCAAATTCCACAGCACATTAAAAGGATCATACACCATAATCAAGTGGGATTTATTCCTGGCATGCAAGGATAGTTCAGCATATGAAAATCAATCAATATGATACACCACATTAATAGAATGAAAGAGAAAAATCACATGATCATCTCAAAAGATGCAGAAAAAGCATTTGACAAAATTTGACATTCTTTTACGATAATAACACTCAAAAAACTAGGAAAAGAAGGCAATTATCTCAACATAATAAAGGCCATATGAAAAAAGCTTACAGTTAACATCATATTTGACTGTAAAAAAACTGAAAGCTTTCCTTCTATGATCAAGAACAAGAAAGGACAAGAATACCTACTCTTGCCACTTCTACTCAACATAATACTGGAAGTCCTAATTAGAGTCATTAGAAAAGAAAAAAAGAAATAAAAGCATCCAAATCAGAAAAGAAGTAAAATAATCTGTTTGCAGATGACATGATCTTATTTATAGACTACCCTAGAGATTCCGTACACACAAAAATGCTTATAACTAATCAACAAATTCATCAAAGTTGCAGGATAGAAAATCAACATAAGAAAATCAGTTGTGTTTCTATACACTACAATCAACCTTCTGAAAAGGAAACTAAGAAAACAATTCAATTTATAACAGCATCAAAAAGAATAAAATACTTAAAATAAATGCAACCAAAGAGACAAAAGTCTTGTACACTGAAAACTACAAAACAATGAGGAAAGAAATTAAAGACATAAACAATTAGACAGCCCGTGTTCATGGACTGGAAGACTTACAATGTTAAAGAATCCATACTACCCAAAGCAAGCTATGGATTTAATGCAATCTCTATCAAAATCTCAATGGCATTTCCTTGGAAATCAAAACTACACGAAGATATCACCTTACACCTGTTAGAATGGCTATAATCACCAAGGCAAAAAACAACAAATGTTGGAGAGGTTGTGGAGAAACAGGAACCCTAATCCACTGCTGGTGGGAACGCAAACTGGTGCAACCTTTATGGAATACAGTATGGAGATTCCTCAAAAAATTAAAAATAGGAATACCTTATGATCTGGCAATCCCACTATGGGTTATCTATCCAACGAACCTGAAATCAACAATCCAAAGAGGCTTATGCACCCCTATGTTCATTGCAGCATTATTCACTATAGCCAAGAAGTGGAAGCAACCCAAGTGTCTCTTGACTGATGATTGGATAAAGAAGATATGGTGTATATATATATAATGGAACACCACTCAGCAATAAAAAAAGACAAAATTGTCCCATTTGCAACAACACGGATGGACCTGGAGGGTATTATGTTAAGTGAAATAAGCCAGGCAGAGAAAGATAAACACCGCCTGATTTCACTTATATGTGGAATATAAAATAACACATGGACAGAGAGAAGTGTTTGGTGGTTACCAGGGGCAAGGGGGCTGGGGGGTGAGCACAAGGGGTGAAGGGATGCATTCATACAGTGACTGACAAACAATAATGTACAACTAAAACTTCACAATGTTATAAACTATGAAGACATCAATAAAAAAGAAAAAAATCTCAATGGCATTTCTTATAGAAATAGAAAAAACAATCCTAAAATTCACATGGAACCAGAGACGACCTTGAATAGCCAAAACAATCTTGAGAAAGAAGAACAAAGCTTTGGCTCACATTGGCTTTGGCTCACAAACAAGGCCTCACAGTTCCTGACCTCAAAACATATTACAAAGCTACAGTAATCAAAACAGTATGGTTCTGGCATAAAGACAGATATATATATATACATACACATACATAAGTACACATACATATCATCTTTTTACATAGAGAGAGATCAAGGAACAGAATAGAGAGCCCATAAATAAACCCATGCCTATACAGTCAAATGATCTTTGACAAAGATGTCAAGACTATGCAATGACGAAAGGATGGTTTCTTCAACAACCATCTGTTAACGAACACCATTGTTAGGTGAACTGGAGGCAGTACACATGCACAAGAATGAAAGTGGACCCTTACTTTACACCACACAAAAAAATCAACTCAAAATGGATTAAAGACTTAAATCTAAGACCTGAAACTATAAAACTCCTAGAAGAAAACATAGGAAAAAAGCTTTAGAATATTGCCCTTGGTGATGATTTCTTAGATATGACACCTAAAATACAGGCAACAATAGACAAATAGGACTACATCAAACTAAAAAGCTTCTGCACAGCAAAGGAAACAATCAACAAAATGACCTATGGAATGGGAGACAATATTTGTAAACCATATATCCGATAAGGGGTTAATATCCAAAATACATAAGGAACTCATACAACTCAACAGCAAAAAAACAAATGACTCGATTAAAAGTGGGCAAAAGACCTAAACAGACATTTTTCCAAAGATATATAAATAGCCAACAGGTATATGAAAAGGTGCTCAACATCACTAATCATGAAGGAAATGCAATTCAAAACACAATGAGATAGCACCTCACACCATTAAGAATGACTACTATCAAAAAGACAAAAGGTAACAAGTGTTGGCAAGGGGTGGATAAATGGGAACTCTTGTACACTGTTGGCGGGAACGTAAATTGGTGCAGCCATTATGGAAAACAGGATTGACATTCCTCAAAAAAATTAAAAATAGAACTATCATAGGATCCAGCAATACCACTCCTGGGTATTTATCCAAGAGAACTGAAAATAGGATCTCAAAAAGATATTTGCACTCCCATGTTCATTGAAGCATTATTCACAATAGCCAAGAGGTGGAAACATCCTACATGTCCATTGATGGATGAATGGGTAAAGAAAATGTGGTAGAGATATACAATAGATGATTATTCAGCCTTAAAAAAGAAAGAAATTCTATCATATGCTACAACATGGATGAATCTGGAGGACATTATGCTAAGTGAAATAAGCCAGGTACAGAAGGATGAATATCGCATGATTCTACTTACATGAAGTATCTAAAGTAGTCAGCAGCCAACCCTGGTGGTCTAGTGGTTAAGATTTGGCACTCTCACTGCCACAGCCCAAGTTCATTTCTTAGTCAGGGAACCACACGACTCGTCTGTCAGTTGTCATACTGTGGCAGCTTTGTGTTGCTGTGATGCTGTAAGCAATGCCCTCAGTATTTCAAATACCAGCAGGGTCAGCCATGGTGGACAGATTTCAACGGACCTTCCAAACTAGAAAGAAGGACCTGGCCACTTCCGAAAAAATTTGCCATGAAAACCCTATGAATAGCAGCAGAGCATATGTCTGATATAGTACTGGAAGGTGAGAGGATGGTGAAAAAAGACTGAGCAGGGTTCAGCTCTGCTGTACACAGGGTTGCTAGGAGTTGGAATTGACTCAAGGGCACTAACAATAAAAGTAGTCAAACTCATAAAAGCAGAAAGTAGAAGTGTGGTTGTCAGCGGATTGGGGAGATGAAAATGGGGAGTAGCTGTTCAATGAATATAGAGTCAGTCATACAAGATGAAAAAGTTCTAGAGATCTGCTGTATAACAATGTGCTAGAGATCTGCTGTATAACAATGTGCATATTCTTAAAAATACTGTACTGTACATTTAGTCCCAATAACTCCTATTAACTAATCCTGAGTAAGTTACTGAACCTCTTTTCTAGCCTGTTTCTATAACATGAAATGGATTATGGATCATAATACTCACCTGATAGAGTTGTTATGAGGGTTAATTGAGGAAATTAATGTAAAGCACATGGGTGACTGACATAGCTCAGTAAGGTTAGCTCCTATTATTACTGAAAATAACAAGTACTACTGTAAGTTTGAGGATGGAAAGACATGGCATCATCTGCACTGATGTGTATTAGAAATTCCTGTGCATTAATTCAAAATACACATTCCATGGTCTAACACAGATCTAAAAGATCGAGTCATATAAGAGTGGAGCCCGGGCTTCTAAAAAAGAATAAGCTCACTTCATAACTATTTATTTACTCTTAGGTCCTAATTATATTGTTGAAACTAAAAGGCTTTTGCATCCACCTTGCTATTTCTGTAACACATTATAACAACAGAAAATGCAATGAGACTTTTATACAGACATAAGGAAAGTTGAAGGAATTTACATTGATAGCCTCAGTTTTCTGAGCACACAAGGAGGGTCTCCAACCACGCTGAAGACAAGAGCGTAAGGAAAAGTGGAAAAGATTTAGAACTACTACTATAGAAAATGCAATTTAGATACAACAAGATAAAAACAATGATTGTAGAACAGTCCTGAAGGCCCACCTGAAGTTAAGAGCTGCCTTATTTTTAGTCATATTTATGTTTCAGGAACGGATTTGTATTCTGTACCTAAAAGGGGCTGACTTTTCTTACAACTAATATATGTTCTGGGTTGTCAAATCACACAGCTCTACACAAACGCATATACATAAATACACATAATGATAAGTTTCTTAAATAGAGTATTCTAGAAACTCCAACCCAGTGCTGTCCAATAGAACCTTCTGAGATGAAGAAGATGATGTTCTGTATCTGCTCTCTCTAATATGGTAGCCATTAGCCACATGTGGCTGTTGAGCACTGAAAATGTGGATAGTGAGACTGGGGAAATTTAATTTTGTTTAATCCTAATTAACTCAAATAGACACATGTGATTATTGGCTATTTATTCAAAATTATGTGTATGTGAATTCTTTTGGGAAGGTCTTTTGATTTAATAGACTTTTAAAGGGTTCTGGGGATCCCAAAAGTTTAAAAACCATGCATCCTTTCATTTACACTGTATTTTTCTGTCATTTAGTCTAACATTTTTATTTATGATGCATATGTGAATACTGTCCTTATGTTGGGATTTCAAGCAATCAAATAACTAAATTAACCACCATCCTGGAGTAGGATTTAAAGGATGTCACTTTGCAACCAGAGCAGAAGGAGACAGCCTGAAGACACAATAGGCAATAATTATATAGGGTATAATACAGAAACTACAGACAAACCCTCTGGCAAAACTATTTTTTTTGACTGATTATCACATTGCCTGAAATTTCCACCATTAAAATCAACCCTCTGGACTACTGTTTCTGGAAGTAAAACGTTACCTTTTATATAAATAAGGGAATTTATTATCTGAGAACAGACAAAACAGGAGGGGTTCTTTATCTATGGGGATACATATTTCAGAGAGTCTAATAGGACCAGATTACTGCATGCTGTCTACAGCAAAGATTTATTTGAGAAAAAGCACCATGTTTTTCACATAGAATCAGGATTAACAACTCTCTTGCTCCCCAAAAGATTTTCCTTTTTACATTCCCATTCCATAAAGAAAAACTGTTTTAGGTATTAAACTGTAGCATATTCTATCATCCGATCATTTCTAGTGAAGCAGGTTTGTTCAGTTTATCTGCAAGCCATAATCAATAGCAAAGATGAGTCAGGCAGTGACTGAGTAAGAACATAGGGCAACCATCCTACTGTAATATTAAAGCTATTAACATAGCCAATCTATCTAGAAATATCCAGAAATTGCTTTCTTATTCCTCCCCAAAGCACTATCCATCCCACCAAATTCCCCCAGGACTGGCTGGGAAGAAGGTTATTTGTAGATCTATTTTTTTTGTCTAGAAAACTCTCAATTAACTTATGAGCTACTAAAAAATGGAGGTCCGGAGCAAACGATGAAGTAGAGTTGTAGAAATGGCTTGATTTTCCACCCATATTATGGCTAATCAGATAATACGAATTAAGTTCCTTTCCCTTATTATACCATGAAAACACTGCAGAATTTAAAATTTTGGCTGATGCCTCCCTTCCATGCTGCATTTCTTACTTTCAGAACTACCTAATGTTGAATATGTGATTAAGTTTCTTTTCTCAGGTAACTTTGGTGCAAAATTGGGGAGCTAAATGGTACATTGGTTTTATTTCTTGGCTATCGGTTACATATGTTTCTGGTTTATATATACTTTCTTATCTTAATCCACTTCATAAAGAGGATTAGTGTTGTCTACTTTAATAATGCAGTAGTAACAATAATGTGGAAGCAGCAGCTGTTTGAAATATTAAAAGTTCATGACATTTTAGAGGGAAATAAACCCTAGGAAGATAAAGTAAATGGATAAAAATGAGAGCCTTCCTTATCAATATGATAAATGATTGATTTATTTGTGGATTTAAATCAGACAAGATTTCTACTGTTAAAAATATGCTTTAAAACATACACGGTTAAGTATATTCAGTTCTCCAGAACTATTTTCTCTAACTCGAATGTTTACTGCCAGTGAGAAATTTAGAATACAAAAGGAGATGGAATGAAGGATAAAAGACTATACTCTATGTTATATGATTACTTTCACATCAATGATATTTCATACCCTCTACTATTCCTATTCCTACTCTACACTATCAAAGATACTTCAGAGCATCTAAATGTAAAACTACGACAAGTTCTTATTTTGATAGGGCCAGGTCTTGGAATGCTGGGGCCCTAAGTGAAATTCAAGGCTGGGTATATATATTTCATTCTAAGAAGTAATGGGAACTAAGTCCTCAATTTATTTCCCTTCCACCAGTAGAAGGCAGTATAGTCAGGGGGCAGACATTAGCAATTTGGGAATATAAATCTGAAAACAAACAAACAAGGCATTAAAATTTTAACCTCAGTTAATGATAAACTTAATTAACCAGAGGAAGTATTGCAAATAAAGCTGGTGATCCTGACAGGAGGGCAAATGTAACAAAAGACATTAACAAACAAAAGACCTTTTGGCAGGAATGGGGAAACAAAGTGAATTGATGAAGGCTCTTATTTACTGTAATCTAAGGGGGAAAAGGAAAGGAAGAAGGATAAATGCTGACTCAGAAAGATCTGATTGGTCAATGGCCTGCGTATGCTTTCTAAATAAGTGGTGCCCAGTGGAAATTTCACAGTGCATCCACAGGGGTTGAGTTTAACCTAATTTAACTGATTTGACTTGACAGGCAATTCCTTTGGAATTAGTATTCTAGTCAAGATTTTAATGAAATGGGTTGGCAACTTGAAAATTATAAATTACCTATCTGATATTCCCTAACAAGTATAATTAGTGTTTTTGATAGAATCATAAATTTCTGAGTTGTGGGACTAATATGTCTCTATTTACAAATTTAAATAGCTATGTCATCTTTTTATTTTAGTGTGTGATGTCTTAATTCATCAATTGAGTAATTTTTTAGTATAATAAATAGTTTTGTTTTTATGGAAGAGGTTAAGAATGATAATTTTTGAGGTATAGAAAAACACATTAATAAATATAGATTTTTCAAAAGTACCACAACCACTGATTTAAATTCTTATTTTAGATCATATGAATTCCTCAAACTTATATATATGCATGTATATATTAGATATCAATTAGTTCCTTGAAAAAAATTAATTTTTGTCCTTCTACTGAATGGAAAGTGTTCAGTTTTGTTGACAACTCTACAAATGTATTTCTCTGATTTATATCCTAAACATTAATAATTTAGAATAAAGTCAAGTGGTACTTTCAAATCAATATCTATGTTGAATGGTTTTTTTTTAGAGAAAAGTCACTGAATATGATCTCTGCTCTTTTGACAGGCAATTCTGCCATTTTCAACAGTAAATACCATAATAAATTCTAAAATTAAGAAAACATGCTAATTCTTTTTTGATCTTTGGGTGAGATGTTTAAGTTAACAATGACTAATTTAGTCTAACTTCTTTAGAAGACAACCTATTATTAATACAGTGGGCCCTGGCTATGACAGTATTTACCAGATTATTCAGCATTGGGTAAGTCAGCTGAGAATGTATCCAACAGATTTTAACTGTTGAAATAGTAAAAGCCCTCTTTATAACAGCTTTCTCAGCAATGAAGCAGCTCTGTAATAACAAGGCTCTAAAGGATTTGAGAATAAAAATAGTAACAATTGTCTCTTAGTCCTGGTATTGAAATAGAAACTTTCCTAAAGTTAGGAAATGTCTTAATTGATATTCATTGTATTACCCCAATTTATAAACATGTATCCCCCTAGAAAGTAATTCTCCCTTCCAGCCCACTTTCAGGCTAAAGGTTGTGCTAGATACTGGGGAGCAAATGAAGAAAAATAAGAGTGCCCCTGCCCTCAAGGAACCTACATCTTTTCCACCAGGGAGGCTGGTCATGTTCACAAATACATCTAACACAAGTTAGAATGTCAGAAGCACCAGAGGAGAAGAAAGAACAAAGCACAGTGGTAAAATAGCCTAAACGCAGCAAGTAAGATACTGAAGCACTGGAGTCATTTCCTCACTTCCAGTCACATGCTAGCCTGCTCAGGTAGGTAGTTTGGCCTTACTTTGAGGCATTTAACAAATCCTTCAAGTTACTTGGACCTGCCAGGATTTGGGCTGCTTTTATAAAGACATAGTTATGAGTCGTCTTTTAAAGTTTCTGAAAAACACTTGAGATTCAGTCATGTTTTCAGGACATTTAAAAAATCTCTAATTCTCCCATTTATTTGTCTACTGACAATCTCTTGTATCTTCAGTGAAGTTTAGTATAAATCCCATCTCCATGATATAATCTTCCACAAATCTGTGACCAGAATACAAAAATCACTTGACTTCCAATATGAAGGATGAGGGAATAAAATGATGCTGGACAATAAAACATACAGCAGATTTTAGTCCTAGCATTTTAGATACAGTATTAAATTTCCTATGTTTTATGTCACAATTACAAAAATGAATCCAAAAAGTGATATAAACCTCATATCTCTAAAAGAATATGTAGAAGTCAGTTAAAATAAAGGTACATGTTGCAAATTACTCACGCAACAGCAAACACTAAATATTGCCAGCCGTTAATCTGACTTACCACTTGGCTTCACTGGAATGTTCAAATGCAAGTTTACTAAAAATGACACCCAAATGAAAACGTTTTTTACTTTTATTTTCAGGTAGTGGTTCTCAAACTTGATAGCACATTGTAAATCAACTAGGGAGCTTTCGAAACATGCTGATGTTTTTTACACAGAGATTCTAATGTAATTACTCTATGGTGACCGGAGTATAGTTTATGTGAAACTACTGTTCTAAGGAAAACTGATATGATCAATTCTACGATTTTATAACTTAGTATAAGTGTAAAAAGTTAAACATTTTATGGGGGAAGAGTAAAAAATGGATTTTGGTTTTGGGAAAAACAACTTTTCTATAGATTTTAGAAGGGATATTTTATGATAGTTAAAATTATATTTTATAGATTGTAAGCTGACTAAAAAGAGAAAGGACTTTATGAAATATAATCAAATTAAAGTCTTTAGTGATACAATACGTTTTGTTAATATGAGTCTGCTCATACACATTTGATAAATTGAAGAAAAATGTTAGCATAACATAGAAGTTTGGTTCATATGTATTTTTTTCCAGCAACACAAAGATCTGAATCAATCAGGGCAAACTTTCTCATTATTTAAAGAAAGCCTAAGCAATATATAAAGATCTTTAACAAAACTCTTGAAAAGTCTAGGTAAGTTCTTCCTTACAGCAAGTAGGGGTTTCAAGAACTGCTACCTTTTCCACTATGTTAAGCGATGCAAGGAAGCTGAGAAGGCAGATGTATAAGCTGAAAAGGCATTTCTTCCTGTGTTTAAAAAACACCTGATTGACAAATACAGTCTCTTCAACAAATGTTGCTGAACAACTGGACATCCACATGCAAAAAAAATGAATCTAGAAACAGACCTTACATCCTTCAAAAAAATTAACTCAAAATGGATCATAGACCTAAATTTAAAACACAAAACTATAAACACAGGAGAAAACCTTGATGACCTTAAGTATGGTGATGCCTTTTTAGATACAATACCAAAAACATGATCCATAAGAGAAATAGCTGATAAGCTGAACTTCATTAAAATTAAAACTTTTGCTCTACAAAAGACAATATCAAGAGAATTAGAAGACAAGCCACAGACTGGGAGAAAAGATTTGAAAAAGACACATCTAAAAAAGGACTGTTATCCAAAATATACAAAGTACTCTTAAAATCAACATTGAGAAAATAAACAACTTGATTAAAAATGGGCCAAAGATCTTAGACATCTCACATAAGAAGATATACACATGGCAAATAAGCATATGAAAAGATGCTCTACATCATGTGTCATCAGGGAAATGCAAAGTAAAACAATGAGATACCACTACACAGCTATCAGAATAGTCAAAATCCAGAACACTGACACCAACAAACGTTGGTGAGGATGTGGAATAAGAGAAACTCTCATTTATTGCTGGTGGGAATGCAAAATGGTACAGCCACTTTCGAAGACAGTTCGGTGGCTTCTTACAAAATTAAACACACGCTTACCATAAAATCCTTGGTATTTATCCAAAGGAGCTAACTTATGTCCACACAAAAATCTGTACATAGATGTTTTTAGCAGCTTTACTCATAACTGCCAAAACTTGGAAGCAACTAAGATGTCCTTCAGTAGGTGAACAGATAAATAAACTTTGGTACATTCAGACAATGGAATAATATTCAACACTAAAAAGAAATGAGCTTTCAAGCCATAAAAAGACCTGGAGGAATCTTAAATGTATACTGCTAAGTGAAAGAGGCCTATCTGAAAATGCTACATACTGTATGATTCCAGTTATATGACATTCTGGAAAAGGCACAACTATGGAGATAAAAAAATCAGTGGTTGCGGGGCAAGGGGGAGACACAGATGACTAGGGGGAGCACACAGGACTTTCAGGGTAGTGAAAATGCTCTGCATGATATAATAATGATAACTATATGTTATCATACATTTGTCCAAACCCTTAGAACACACCCAAGAGTGAACCTTAAGGTAAACTACCTTAAGGGTGATTATGGGAGAGGCTATTCATATGTGGGGGTAGGGGGTATAAGGGAAATCTCTCTACCTCTCAATTTTGTTGTAAACCCAAACTTCTCTAAAAAAATAAGGACTTAAAAACAAAACAAAACAAAACAAAACTAAACTAAACAAAAGAGGGGGCCGCCCGGTGGTGCAGCGGTTTAGTCCGCGCTTGGCAGCCCGGGGTTCGCAGGTTCGGATCCCGGGTGCCCATCGATGCACTGCCTGTCAGCCATGCCATGGCGGCGTCCCATATAAAGTAGGGGAAGATGGGCACAGATGTTAGCCCAGGGCCAGTCTTCCTCAGCAAAAAGAGGAGGATTGGCGACGGATGTTAGCTCAGGGCTGGTCTTCCTCACAAAAACAAAACAAAACATCTGATTGATAGAGGTCTACACACTGAGACAGATACTTAATTTTGATGAAACTGGTCTTCATTAGCAGCAAATGTCCCCAAGGAACTACATTTTGAAGGAGGCAGTATGAATTCCAGAGATTAAGGATGCAAAGAATCAACAGGACTGTGATTCTGGATGTAAATCCAGTGGAGATTTAACCATGCTACTCTTTTTATTAGGATTGCTCTGGTTATAAAGTTCTACTGATTTTGAGTTATCTGTCCCTAACTCTATTTCCCCACAAGATCTGTTATTTTTATTGTGTGATTTTGCAATTTTGTAGAATGCAAAATTGTTCAGGAATGCACATTAGGTTATTAGAGCAGAAGCATCTGTATATAACAAAGTATTTTTAGGGCAGAATATATTGGAATAGATGAGGGCATCTACTGGCTAAGTCTGATAATACAGCTCAGCTTTAGACTTTTATAAGCCCTTAATAAAAGGTGGGACCAAGGAATCAGGGTATCTCACATATTGAAAAAGTGCTTCTGGTATAGTATATCACAGCTTACAGCTAGGAGGACCTAGAATCAAAACCTCACTTGAGATAAGAAAACTATGAGCTAAAAGCTTTTTTCTACTTCGCATGTTGCCTCCCTAGTAAAGCGTTACAACAGGCCTTCTTGTATAGGCCAATGCTCACTATGCCAAATGACTGGCTATCTTAACTGTTTCTGCATCAAGTTACAACCAAGTCAACAAGTAGGCTTTGTCCTTCCTCAATGCAGTTTCAGTTTTATTCTGCAAAACAGTGAGAAAATAATGCTTGTTTTACCAAAACATGCTTCATCACCAATTTTACTGGAATGGATTTATTCCAAAAAAAAAAAAAAAAATCCAGATATAAAATTGCCATACACAGAGACAAAAATACTAAATGGAAAAAGATAATATATTATTACTCAAGATTCCCAGGCTACAAGATTTGGGGTACTGAATCATAGAATAAAACACTGATATCAAAGAGATGCAGATAATCTTAAAAGTGAAGAAACCCCTCAAGAAATCTAGATTAAAACAAATGCTTAAGTGACTGTGTATTTGAAGATATTAAGTGACAATCAGTGGAATCTCACCAGAAGTTTATATAAACCACATGAAACAGATATACAGTAATTATCTTCAAAAAATTGAGAGTAAATCAAAATAAGCAAGCCAAGGAAAGATTTTATGTACTGACAAAACAACAGTAGTCCATCCACAGTTTTGGTATGTTTTACTTTGATCTGAAGGTAGTTAACATGATTCCAGAAAATCTCCCCACATTGGATTTTAATTTTGGAGATGCAAAATGAAAAAATTCAGACACAATGATCTATAAACTATTCTTTGTACTTCTTGCATTATGAAATCATTTTAAATTTCTAGTGTTCACCAAATGATCCTATGTAGGATAAAGTTCTGTACAAAAAGAACAGAGAAAGGCAAAAAAGTTACACATTGTAAATCCTTAAGGAACATATAGATAAATTCACCTTCATGTCAAATTGTCATGAATTACCTTTAACTTTTCAGAAGTGGCCCTCAAAACCAATCAGACTTGGGTCTTAGTGGGCCAGAGTTAACAAAAATGCTTAGCTTTCCCTATGAAAGGAGAGGCTAATTTCCCGTTCCTTGAGAATTTCAATCATCTGTGGGAGCATCCAGGGAAATCTTGGCGAAGGTCTCAGCTGGGGCGAGCTGCCTCCACTGCTATTTTGAAAGCTCAGATCCCCTTGTGGAATGAGGAAATGCCAATAGTAGAGAAAACTCTGTTTTCTTCCATGCCTCTAAGGTCTGATGCCTCAAACCTTCTAGTCCTCTTCCAGTAGGCAGATATTCCCTAACAACGAGAGGTACATTAACAAAAAAAGAATGTAAAAACAGGAAAGGGAATATATGAAGGGGACTTTTAGAAGCAGGCAAAAGGGGGAGGGGGAAAAACCCAGCTATCAAAGTTAATCAAATGTTAGCCATTATTAAAAGAGCTGTTCACTGCCCTTCCTCTCTTCTCTCTTTATTCCCCAACCTCTTCTCATCCTCAGCTTTAAAGCATTTAAGAGATAAGACTTTTTGAACAGAATCATTCAATAATTATTCAGTAATTATTTTCAATAAGATCCTATAATTAAAGCATAACAGGGAGGGCCAGCCCCAGTGGCCTAGTGGTTAAGTTTGGTGCTCTTCGCTTCAGCCCCCCAAGTTCGGTTCCTGGGCTTGGACCTATACCACTCGTCTGTCAGTGGCCATTCACAGACAAGAAGAGGAAGACTGGCAACAGATGTTAGCTCAGGGCGAATCTTCCTCAGCAAAAAACAAAAGGGAAATGTTTGATTGATGAAATCAATAAAGATGAGATCAGCATCAAAAGACACTAGGTTTCTTATGTTAAGCAAAATAAGCCAGACAGAGAAAGGCAAACACTGCATGATTTCACTCATATGTGGAAGATAAACTAACATACAGACAGGGAGAACAGTTTGGTGGTTACCAAGGGGAAGGGGGTTGGGGGTAGGTACAAGGGGTGAAGGGACACATTTATATGGCGACTGACAAACAATAACGTACAACTAAAATTTCGCAATGTGATAAACTATTATGACATCAATAAAAAAAGAAAATAAGTCCTGGGGATATAATGTAAAAAAAAAAAAAAAACACTAGGTTTCTGAAATCCCAGAACTCCACTGAACAGAGACTACTGATTCTGCATGATAGCTACTAAATAAAATACAAAAATGCAAAATAAGTTATTTGAGTTATATTAAATAAGCTAATGGAACAATAATTCTATTCAATATATCCAATATACTTAGGAATATATTAAGAGGATACAGTAGTAGTCAAAGGAATCTATCACAGAGCAGAAAGGTGCTTCGCTCTGAATCTCACTGCCAGCTGTCATTTCTGCTGTGTTCTAAACCAATAATTTACAGTAGGGGAGAAGGATATTGTACAATTTGAAAGCTTCATTAAACCACTCCTCCAGGTGCAAGTCACTAGGATGAACCAACTTATGCAAAAAAGAATAAAGAGCAGAAATCTTATGAATATCAAAGAGATGATTTCTACATTTATTAAAAGAAAAATATACTTTTTTGGTGCATTAAGGGATTATTAAGAAACTTCAAGGATGAGTTCTTTAAAATCTAACATATGCGTGACACCAATTACTCCAATTAAGAGAAGACCCAGAAGTATAGAGAGCCAAGGGATATTTTAGGAACAAGGAAAACACAACATTATTGGCACTGCTAATTTTTGGTGAAGCAATTGTTTTAAGAAGTACAACAGAACTTGGGGCTTTCAGTGTTTCAAGAATCAAATTTTCATAATTATTTTCAAAAGTCAGTTTGTTGTTATGAGATGCTGGTGAGGTCTTCAAACATCTTACTGGAAATTTCCTAAGTTGTTGCAATTCTTACCCACCATATAAAAAAGTCTTCATTTTTTGGCTTGTGATTTTATAGCCAGTGATAACCCTGGACCATTGTTAGTGATGCAGTAGCCAGACAGTAACTATACAGTCATCTTAATGTTAATAATGTTAACATTATTATTATCATATATGAAGATGAGAAGAGGTTGGGGAATAAAGAGAGAAGAGAGGAAGGACAATGAACAGCTCTTTTAATAATAACAGAAATGTTAATAATAGGAGGCAGAGTTGCCTCTCTCTGTAGTAAGATGACAATATTACTCACAGCTTCTATTTGTCCTTACTATTTAAAGGTTAACAGAGCAGAACCAGAAACATAGCTGCCTCCAGTAGCTTCCTCTGTACCTCTCACCCTCCCAGTGCTGACCCTTTTTTCTATAGAGAGGCACTCAGTACTGTTCTGGGACTCATCTTTTCTTCTTATTCAAAATATAAGGAACAGCTCTAAATTATCTCCTGTACTTCTTGGTTGATGTTAATATGTTGATTGAAACTGTCACTAAACTATTTTGATTAAGCCTTATAGCTTTCTAAAACAAAATTTTCAGACTACAAAAATGAACACAGTTCACTGTAGAACTTTAAAGCAAAATAAAGGGAGAAAGCACCCATAATACCACTATTCAGAAATAAACACAATTTTCATGGTAATATTTCTTCATATACATATATATATATCTCAACATAAATTTTTATTAAAAATCCAAAATCACTTTCTTGCTACATGATTTTTCTCCACTTAATATGCTACAAGTAACCTTCCACACCACTCAATACCTTCTATAAAATTACTTACAATAACTACAGTATTCTAACATTGGAATGTAATTTATTTAACCAGTTCTATATGTTAGATATTTAGCTTGTACACATTTCCTGCTATTATAAACAAAATAGCAGTGAATATATCTTTGCCCTATTTTAATGATCATTTCCTTAGGATTAATCAGAAGCAGAATTTCTAGGTCAAAGGGTATGAACATTTTAATATGGATCATTTATATCTTTAGTTATGGAGTGGCTAAAGAAAGTTTGGGCATTAGCAATCAGGAGGTGAGGTTAGTAGAGTGAACCAGATATCATAACGGTTGACTTTGAACATGAACCTGATTTCTTTCTTTCATTCTGATATGAAGAGAGTCAGAAAGGATGGTCAACAATCTCTCCAGCAGCAGGTGCTCCTTATTTCCTTTTAAGGAAAGCATAACCTGAGTAGGCCCTATTACAAGTGTGACCTATTCTTGGGTAGGGATTCAGCCTCTGCTCAAAAATTTCTTTCAAGCAGAGGCAGGCTAGGGCCCAGAAGAAGCAACCTGCATTTTACTAAGGTCAGGGCTTTTTTTTTTTTTTTTTTTTCATTTTTATTGATGTCTTAATAGTTTATAACATGGTGGGGTTTTAGCTGTACACTATTTTTTGTTCGTCACAATGTGGATGCATCCCTTCACCCCTTGTGCCCAGCCCCCAACCCCCTTCCCCTTGGTAACCACCAATCAGTTCTCTCTGTCCGTGTGTTCATTTATATTCCAAATATGAGTGAAATCATGCAGTGTCTGTCCTTCTTTCTCTGGCTTATTTCACTTAACATATTACCCTCTAGGTCCATCCATGTTGTTGCAAATGGGACAATTCTGTCTTTCCTTATGGCTGAGTAGTATTCCATTGTATGTATATACCACATCTTCTTTATCCAATCATCAGTCGAAGGACACTTGGGCTGCTTCCACTTCTTGGTTATAGTGAATAATGCTGCAACAAACATAGGGGTGCATAAGCCTCTTGTGATGGTTGATTTCATGTCCATTGGGTAGATCCCCAAGAGTGGGATTGCTGGATCATAAGATATTTCTATTTTTAATTTTTTTGAGGAATCTCCATACTGTTTTCCATAGAGGCTGCACCAGTTTGCATTCCCACCAGCAGTGAATGAGGGTTCCCGTTTCTACACAACCTCTCCAGCATTTGTTGTTTTTTGCCTTGGTAATTATAGCCATTCTAAGGGGTGTCAGGTGGTATCTTAGTGTAGTTTTGATTTGCATTTCCCTGATGAGTAGTGATGTTGAACATCTTTTCATGTGTCTATTGGCCATCTGTATCTCTTCCTTGGAAAAACGTCTGTTCATATCCTCTGCCCATTTTTTGATCGGGTTGTTTGTTTTTTTGTTGTTCAGTTGTATGAGTTCTTTATATATTATGGAGATTAATCCCTTGTCAGATAAACGATTTGTGAATATTTTCTCCCAGCTGATGGGTGGTCTATTCATTTTGATCCTGGTTTCATTTGCTTTGTAGAAGCTCTGTAGTCTGATGAAGTCCCACTTGTTTATTTTTTCTTTTGTTTCCCTTGTCCGAGTAGACCTGGAATCTGAAAGGATCCCTTTATGACCAATGTCAACTAGGGTACTGCCTATATTTTCTTCCAGGAGTTTTATAGTTTCAGGTCTCACTTTCAGGTCCTTAATCCATTTTGAATTGATATTTGTGTATGGCAATAGAAGATGGTCTACTTTCATTCTTTTGCATGTGGCTGTCCAATTTTCCCAGCACTATTTATTGAACAGACTTCCCTTTCTCCATCGCATGTTCTTTGCTCCTTTGTCGAAGATTAGCTGTCCATAGGTATGTGGTTTTATTTCTGCGCTTTCAATTCTGTTCCATTGATCTGTGTGTCTATTCTTGTACCAGTACCATGCTGTTTTGATTACTATAGCTCTATGGTATCTTTTGAAATCAGGGATTGTGATGTGTGCAGCTTTGTTCTTTTTTTTCAGGATTGCTTTAGCTATTCGGGGTCTTTTCTTGCCCCATATGAATTTCAGTACTTTTTGTTCTATTTCCGTGAAGAATGACATTGGGATTTTGATTGGGATTGCACTGAATCTGTAGATTGCTTTAGGTAGTATGGACATTTTAACAATGTTGATTCTTCCAATCCATGTGCATGGAATATTTTTCCATTTCTTTATGTCTTCCTCGATTTCTTTCACTAGTGTCTTATAGTTTTCATTGTATAGGTCTTTCACCTCCTTGGTTAAATTTATTCCCAGATATTTTATACTTTTTGTTGCAATTGTAAATGGGATTGTCTTCTTGAGTTCTCTTTCTGTTAGTTCATCATTAGTGTATAGAAATGCAACTGATTTTTGTAAGTTGATTTTATACTCTGCCACTTTGCTGTGTAGTTGTTGATTATTTCTAGTTGTTTTCCAATGGATTTTCTTGGGTTTTCTATGTATAAGATCATGTCGTCTGCAAATAGTGAGAATTTCACTTCTTCATTGCCTATTTGGAGTCCTTTTATTCCTTTTCCTTGCCTAATTGCTCTGGCCAAAACTTCCAGTACTATGTTGAATAAGAGTGGTGAGAGTGGGCAACCTTGTCTTGTTCTTGTCCTCAAAGGAATGGCTTTCAGTTTTTTTCCCATTGAGTAGGATGTTAGCTGTAGGTCTGTCATACATGGCCCTTATTATGTTGAGGTACTTTCCTTCTATACCCATTTTGTTGAGAGTTTTTATCATAAATGGATGTTGGATCTTGTCGAATGCCTCTCTGCATCTATTGAGATGATCATGTCGTTTTTATTCTTCATTATGTTAATGTGGTATATCATGATTGATTTGCGGATGCTGAACCATCCCTGTGTCCCTGGTATAAATCCCACTTGATCATGGTGTATGATCTTTTTGATGTATTGCTGTATTCGGTTTGCCAATATTTTGTTGAGGATTTTTGCGTCTATGTTCATCAGTGATATTGGCCTGTAGTTTTCCTTCTTTGTATTGTCCTTGTCTGGCTTTGGTATCAGGATGATGTTGGCCTCGTAGAATGTGTTAGGAAGTGTTCCGTCTTCCTCTATTTTTTGGAATAGTTTGAGAAGGATAGGTGCTAAATCTTCTTTGAATGTTTGGTAAAATTCTCCAGGGAAGCCATCTGGTCCTGGGCTTTTATTTTTTGGGAGGTTTTTGATTACTGTTTCAATCTCTTTACTTGTGATTGGTCTGTTCAGATTCTCTATTTCTTCTTGATTCAGTTTTGGGAGGTTGTACGCTTCCAAGAATTTGTCCATTTCCTTTAGGTTGTCCAATTTGTTGGCGTAAAGTTTTTCATAGTATTCCCTAATAATCCCTTGTATTTCTGTGGTGTCTGTTGTCATTTCTCCTCTTTCATTTCTAATTTTATTTATTTGAGTCTTCTCCCTTTTTTTCTTAGTGAGTCTGGCTAAGGGTTTGTCAATTTTATTTATCTTCTCAAAGAACCAGCTCTTTGTTTCATTGATCCTGTCTACTGTTTTTTTTTTTGTTTCAATTTCATTTATTTCTGCTCTGATTTTTATTATTTCCCTCCTGCTGATTCGGGGCTTTGTCTGTTCTTCTTTTTCTAATTCTGGTAGGTGCAGTTTAAGGTTATTTATTTGGGATTTTTCTTGTTTGTTAAGGTGGGCTTGTATTGCTATGAATTTCTCTCTCAGGACCGCTTTTCCTGCATCCCATATGAGTTGGTATGGTGTATTTTCCTTTTCATTTGTCTCCAGATAGCTTTCGATTTCTTCTTTAATTTCATCAACGACCCATTGGTTGTTCAGTAGCATGTTGTTTAGTCTCCACATCTTTGTCCCTTTCCTAGTTTTTTCCTTGCAGTTGATTTCTAGTTTCACAGCATTATGATCAGAAAAGATGCTTGTTGTAATGATTCCAATCTTCTTACATTTATAGAGGTTTACCTTGTTTCCTAATATATGGTCTATCCTTGAGAATGTTCCATGCGCATTTGAGAAGAATGTATACTCTGCTGTTTTGGAGTGGAGTGCTCTGTATATATCTATTACGTCCATTGCGTCTAGTTTTTCGTTTAAGTCCATTATTTCCTTATTGACTTTTTGTCTGGATGATCTATCCATTGATGTAAGGGGGGTGTTAAGATCCCCTACTATTATTGTGTTATTGTTAATATCTCCTTTAGGTTTTTTAGCAGCTGTTTTAGGTACTTTGGTGCTCCTGTGTTGGGTGCATAGATATTTATAAGTGTTATGTCTTCTTGGTGAAGTGTCCCTTTTATCATTATATATTGCCCTTCTTTGTCTCTCATTACCTTTTTTATCTTGAAGTCTACTTTGTCTGACCTAAGTATGGCAACTTCTGCTTTCTTTTGTTTGCTATTAGCTTGGAGTATCATTTTCCATCCTTTTATTTTGAGTCTGTGTTTGCCTTTAGAGCTGAGATGTGTTTCCTGGAGGCAGCAAACTGTTAGATCTTGGTTTTTAATCCACCCTGCCACTCTGTGTCTTTTGATTGGAGAATTCAATCCATTTACATTTAGAGTGATTTTTGATATATGAGGGTTTAATGTTGCTATTTTATTGTTCATTTTCTGGTTCTTTTGCATTTCCTTCATTTCTTGTCACATGTGTTTCAGACTGCCAATTCAGTTTGGTATTTCTGCATGCTCCTTCTCTTAGTTCTCTATTTGTCATATGTGGTTCTCTTCTGTTTATTTGTTTAGTAGTTACTGTGAGGTTTATATAAAAGATCTCCTGGATAAGATAGTAAATTTTCAGATGCCTCTCATTTCCTTAGACTGAGTTGATTCGATCCCTTTCCTCTTCCCCTCCTTATTTGTTGTTGTCACTACTTATTCTATCTTGTGTTGTGAGTGTGTGTTTACAGTGATGAGCTTGAATTAATTTTTGATGTTTTCCAACTGTAGTTTGTTCTGGTTTAGTCTCCTTGCTTTTCTCCTTGCTGAAACCTTTGTATCCCCTTTCTCTTTTGTTTTTTTTTCAGGCCTAAGGGCCTTCTTGAGCATTTCTTGTAGTGGGGGTCTTGTGGTGATGAACTCTCTTAGCTTTTATTTATCAGGGAGAGTTATTCTTTCTCCTTCATATTTGAAGGATATTTTTGCTGGATAAAGTATTCTTGGCTGAAGGTTTTTGTCTTTCATGATTTTGAATATATCATTCCAGTCTCTCCTAGCCTGTAGAGTTTCTGTGGAGAAATCAGCTGAGGGCCTGATGGCGTTTCCTTTCTATTTTATTTTGTTTAGCTGCCCTTAATATTGTTTCCTTGTCACTGAGTCTTGTTAACTCAGCTATTATGTGGTGTGACGTTTGTCTATTCCTATTTATATATTTAGGTGATGTATTGATTTCATTTACTGTTATTTCCATCTCATTCCCTAGGTTTGGGAAGTCCTCAGCTATTATTTCTTTGAACAAACTCTCTGCTCCTTTTTCTCTTTCTTCTCCTTCTGGAATACCTATTATCCTTATGTTGCTTTTCCTCATTGAATCTGATATTTCTTGAAGAACTTCTGCATTTCCTTTTAGTCTTAGCTCTCTGTTCTTCTCTATCTGGAGCGTTTCTGCATGGCTATCCTCAGTAATGCTAATTCTTTCCTCCATATTGTCAGTTCTGCTCTTTAAAGACTCCAGTTTTTCCATTGTCTTGTTCATTTTGTTTTTCATCTCCAATAATTCTGATTGGTTTTTCTCCATGGTTTCAATCTCTTTTGTGAAGAAATCCCTGAATTCGTTGATTGGTTTCTCTTTGTTCTCTTGTATTTCATTGAGTTTATGATAGCTATTTTGAATTCTGTGTCGTTCAGGTTTTAGATTTCTGTGCCTTCATGGTTGGTTTCTGGGTGTTTGTCATTTTCCTCTTGGTGTGTAGACATAGATACCATTGCATAGATCCCATGGATTTTCCTTTGCCTTTCTTTATCTTGAAGATGGTCCTGCAGTTTCCATTTGCTGCCACTGGATGGAGGTCACGAGCAGTGTGCTCTGAGCCCGCTGCAGTCCCCGGAGGGATTGTTCTAAAGTACAGGGCGTGTGAGGGGAGGGGTTCTCTCTTTCTCCTGCTAGACCCAGGGGTTTCCTTTCTGGCTCTCTTGGGGCATTTGCCACACCCCTGAAACAGTCCGTCGTCGCTTCCCAGTGGGTATCTCTTGACAGTCTGTGACAGCACCTGGAAGGCGACAGTTTTCCCCACAGAGGGCTGCCCCTTCCCCCTCTGTGTCTGTGAGGCGCACTGTCTGTCTTTGCCGATCTATTGGGGAGGGCGCATAAAACTCCTTACCACTCCTCACGTCCTCTGGGGCTTACCATGCCTCCACCGTCCAATGTACCGTGGCAAGGGTTTCTTAGAAGTCCTTTGTAGCATTTGAGTGACCTCTGTTGGTATGCGAATGATGTTTTTGTTGTGTCTTAGGGGGCAGAGATTCAAAGAGGGAATCTCACTCTGCCATGATGCTGACGTCATTCCTAGGTCAGGGCTTTTTTAATCCTATTGAATAATTTGGTTAAAACTTTCTTTCTGCCCTTTTCCTATTCTCTTAAGTCTGAAGACATTTCTGCAATACTTTTATTGATTATTAGACACTCACCAAGAGTAATTATCTCTTTCAACTGACCAAGAGTTACTATAAATGATTACTTAACATGAGTCAAATTGCTGAGATTGTGTAGCTGGTATGAACAATCTACTGTTTGCGACCAGTGATAAGTGGGTCTGGAGGACCAACGAGGTATCAATACCTAGAGTAGTAGTTCTCAAAGTGTGGTCCTTAGGCCAGCAGCATCAGCATCACCTAGAAACTCATTAAAAATGTAAAGTATTGGGCTCGGTCCAGGAAACTGAATCAGAAACTCTCGGAATGGAATCCAGAAATCTGTTTTAACAAGCCCTCCAGGTGATGCAGTTTAAGAACCACTGACCTGGAGATCTGACACCATAAGATCTAGAGAAATGTTTAAGTTTTTTCACAGGATTTGTAAGGTGCAAGGGGGATAGATGGAAAAAACAGGACTGGAGAGGAAGGCAGGTAACTAACTGGACAGGGAGAACTTGCTGTGTCATAACAATGTTTCGACTTGATAAGGTAACTCAGTTTTTCTCTTAGAGTGATTAGGACCAGAATCACCCAGTGCCAGACCTAATTAATCAAATTCCGGGGGTAGGGTCCAGAGCAGGATCCCCAGGTGGTGCTTAGTACACTAATGTTCAAAACCTACTGCCCCAGCCTATACTATGGCCTAGAAAGGGCCATTGTAGCTTCTAGGACTGGGCACCTTCCTGTCTAACCCATTTCAACATTTACCCTCAACCTCCAAGATACATTTTGTTTTCTAACATAAAGGGCTATTTTTATTGGTATTACCCAATGTCCTGCAAATGAAACCTAGAGGTGAAGATTCCGACAGAAAACTCTCTTTTTAAACAGAAGTAGTTCTGAAGAGCAGGGCCTGAACCTTGGGGAGTCTGAGAACCCAAAAAACTGAATACAAAAATGTGTATATGCACATATACATCTGTCAGGGGACAGAGTTAACAGCTTTTACCAGGTTCTGAAAGAAATCTGTGATGCTGCTTATAAAAGCTTAAAAACAAAACCAAACCCACAAAAAGCCCACTAGTCTAGAAAGCGAATGATATCTATTTAAAAGTGATAAACACTACATAAAATGTTGACATTGCAGAGCTGTGTATTAAGCACACACAGAAGTGAAAATGAATGGCCGGTACTATATAACACTGGGGAGTGAGAAAAATTCGATGTGCTACACTGCTCCAGTGTAAAGATCTAATGTTGTAAAAGCTGGGGCTTTCATAGTTTAGGGGCTTTATTCTCTTCAAGGTGAAGAGAATAAACATGAAGATGATGGTTTGTATCCTAGCGTTATGCTAGGAAATTTACATCAGAAATATCTTATGAGGAGGGCAGTTTTGTTAACATAAACAGCTTTAAACTCATCCCAATGGGTCAGTGACAATTCAGTTCCATTACCACACTTCTGAAAGTCAGTTAATTGGCAAAAACTTCATTCAGGGACTATACTGCCATAGCTAAAGGTTCACCAATCCCCACACACTCCTGTTGCTCAGAGTCTGCCAGTCCCTGACTTCTATGATTCCCAAAGCCCAAAATAAGATCAGCAGTTTGCTTTGTTCTGAAAGACTATGCCTTACAAGTACAGGTCTCCACTGTCCAGCAACAGTAAATTCAACTTTTTGTTTCAGATATTGAGTAGTGATCTCTTCCTCGACCAAAGGGTTACACAGCCATTAAGAACTGAGAGGACTGGAATCCAGGCAGTCCGACTCCAGAGTCTAAGCTTCTTGAGTCATTATACTCTCCAGGAGCAAATATCTTAATATTTGGATTATGATGGAGAGACCTTGGTTTCCCCCCTCCCTTTCTTGACCATAGAAGTGTTATTTAAATTCATTATATGGTAATTTATTATTGCTCTTTTCTAATTTTATTTTTTTTTTACGGACACTGTGAATGGATAAATCCCTATGAAGCTGAGCAGTATTATTCACCAACTTTTACAATCAAAAGTATCCATTTTTCAAACTGAAACAAACTTAAAACATAATAATCTCTTAAATGCTAAACTGTGAAGAATTTCTAAACAGGAATAACAGCACATTTTTGTACTAATAAGACAAAATATATTTTTAAAAATATATAACCCTCTATACTATTTATAAAACATTCCGAGATCATCCCACAAAACAAAATTTTTCTGTCATTACTTTTATTGATATAATTAACTTATTAGTTTTTAATGCATTAATACAGAAAATAAACCATGTGCAGTATATTTTTCATAAATAAAGTAATTAAGGCAAATAAACAATCTCTCTCTGAAAAAAAAAAGAAACTAAAAATATTGTTTACCATGGAAACATAAAGTCCAAAGTTCTTTCTGTAATGACAAGACCCCCTATAATGTTTTCTCCTTGGCTTTCTTTTAAGCTATAATATAAAGCTGAAAATTCTTGGCTAGCAGCTTGGCCATTTTAAGATTCATAAATCTGGGCAAGCAGTCTATACACATGTCTCAATAATAATCCTTTTTTATTTTATTGCTTTTTAAAATGTCTCAGTAATTTGGAAGACAGAACACGAAGGGAGATGAAATCTATTGAGGCTGCAAAACTAGAAGGGCTGATTGTAGGAAGGAGAGCTATAAAATGTAGGCAGGTTGAGAGCAGTGTACAGAATTCATTGTAGAGAAATATAAAGTAATGGGTTAGGAAACACCAAATTCTACAGAAAATGAGTACACCCTTGGTACTCATATGCTACAAGACACTGAACAGAAGAATAAATGTTTAGTAGAGGATAAGACTCTAAACTTGTAGCACTGCGCTTAAAAAAATGAAATAGAATTCTAAGATGTTTATTGCCTTGATATAAGTCAAAGGATGTTATTTAAAAATGAAATAACTAACTTCATATGGTACAAAGCGTAGTTCAGGTCACCTTGCTTTAAAAAAGTTTTCTATTACAATAAAAGCAAGCAGAACAACACAAGGGCTTTGACTGGAGGATTTGATATTCAAGAGGATTAAACAAATGAGCACTGGTGTCTTTTAATGGAGAGAAGATTATGAAGAAACTTATAAAAGCTGACACAATCCTAAAGGGACCATGAAGGTTAAAGAATATAAGGATTTGGGGGAAAATGTTACATGTGGTAATATTCAGACATGAAGCATGAAAATAAATCAGGGGAGAGGTTAATACTAAAAAGTGAGATTTTGTTTCCATCTTTAATATGAGAATTATCATTCTTTTCTCCCAAGAAATGGTTATCAATAATGGCCCAAAGTAATCACTTTTCTTAATGTGAAAATCGAAAACACAACCAGAAAGACATAGCTAGGCATATGAAATGCCATCCATTAGCTCTTAATGGGATTTAACAAATTTCTTTTGCATTCTCTCATTTTTTACAGCTAGAAAATCAAATTGTTGGCTGTTAGGTAAAACAGACTGTACAAATGGTGAAATGAGATTGGTTGGTCTCCAGGTACCTTATTACTAGTTTTGAAGGAAAATGTCAAAGCTAAAACTTCATCCCAATGACCCAAGCATCTGGTTGAAGCTGATGACACCAGAGAGCCTATAATACACAGGAAGCCCAGTAAAGAATTCAGACTCTAATGCAGTACTCAAAAAGATATTTTTAAAATTTATGAAGCTACTTAATGCCTGAAGCTTTTATGGTGATTGGAATCTTCCCAAGCTGCCTGAGCAAACCCATGAGCAGGAGAACCACTGAAGCAAGTTCTACTTAGAGACCATTATTATGGGTGTTACCATGGTGGTCTATCACTACACACTCTAGTCTCTCTTGCTCACACACATTTCTGCGATTGAATTTGAATGACATTAACTATTCTACCAACCCCTGTTAAGAACTGTTAAGACTAAAAGAAAAATATTGCAAATTTGTAAGAAGTGAACCTCAGATGAAAAAAATGCACTCTATGCTGTAACTATTCAGAAGTCAGAAAAGATGGCATAGACACCTGAGCAGGCACAACTTTCTGTTTCCATCACCTTTGCTCTCTGCCTAGCCTCTCCTCATTTCATTCTCTTCTTGGCCTAGTTTTAGAAATCTGATGCATTCCTTACACTTTGAAATGTAATTTGAAAATTGAAGTTTAACTGGTAACTAAGGCTACCCCCTTCCCAGAAATAAGTGCCCTATAAAAAGCAAGACTGAAGGGTTTATTCAAGAATATCTATTAGTGTTAATTTAATGATAGAAAAAAAACAGAAATGACCTAATATCCAACAATAAGAGAATGATTAAATAATTCTAGAAATTAAGCAAGTCATTAAAAATGTGTTTTGAAAGATTTAGTGGCAGGGGAAAATACTCAGGAAAAAATATACAAAACCTATTTTTACCGATCCCAATTAAAAAAATATGTAACCTATTTTTAAACAAAAGAAACTACCAAACAAAGAAAACAAGCTAAGCTGGGGGGTAGGGGGAGGAGGAATTAAATTTTGTCTTCTTCCTCCTTTTCATCTTTAGCTACTCTAGAAGCCTTTATGCCCATATCTCAGGAAGTTTGTCCATGATAGATAAACTTACCCATTTGGTAATATTTTTTAAGATAGTGTTTTCTAATGTAGCTGTAATTTGTTTTGTATCTGTGTGTTGCTTAATTCACTTTATCTATTGACTTGGTATCTGGGACAATGCATAAAATCATTTTACTCCTTTTCTAGGAAGGGCATGCCAAAGAGGACCGCTCAGTTTGAACTGTTACTTTTGCGCACGCACTAACACATTTAAAACTTTCCCTCCCCAATTTCGCTAATAAAAGCCCTGAACATTTAAATCTCCTAAAACTGGCTTTTTCTTTTTTTTCTCTTTCTTCTTTTAAATAAAAGTCTCTTTGGATGCTGCAAGCAAAACCACGAAAAGCAAACAATTTAAACAAACAAATTCACTGGATAGTGTCGCTGGAATTATAATTCTTCAAGTCCCTTTTTTAGTGGTTAATTAATTTAGAAAATGCATCCCCTATCAAAGTGCTGAAAAACAATCTTTGGGATGCATCTATGGCTTCGTTTCCTTTCTACAGATTTGAGAATCATGCCACTTTTCACTCTTGGACTTTACTCTTGTGCCAGTGAGAGTAAGGTGAGTGTTTTAAGAAGGAAACTGATTTTCCCTCTAATATTTGGAATACAACAGTAACAAAACTCCATCAGTCAGCCTTTTATAACACATGATAGAGTAACAAATCTTGATTTAGTTTAATTTATGCAAAAATATAAAAATTCATTGTATTTTATTTTATTATATTTGGGGATAATGAAACAAAACCAGAACATCTGCTGGCATGTTAAATGTCTTTCTAATTAAATCTAGCAGTTGAATGAATCAATTCATTAGCAACAAGCCTGGTTTATTATCTCATTAATACAGATGGTTAATATCAGGAAGGGAAGAATAAGAGAATCTCAAAAAGTACAAAAAGAATTGCAAATTGGCATGGGCATCAGGGAGAATACTATTTGAAGCAAAGTGCTAAGAACTTTGATTTTGATTAATCAATGTGCTAAGACGGAAAGAAGGACATTTATAAAGATTTTTTTTTATGCCACAAAGGCAAGCTGGTGGCATGGGGATAAATATGTAGACAAAAATGTTCATTTGAACCACAGAAAAAATATTTTTTGTGCCAAAATAATAAAACAAAGTAAAAATATATTTAGAAGTTTATATATAAAGGCTAAATAAAAAGGTTTCCCCATAGATAGCCAGATTTTTTTTAACTTCCTATTTGAAGGTTTACCCAGATTGGCATACAGCCATCAATCAATAAAAGTTAAATTTTTAATTATTTTAAATGATTAATATTAATAGGAAAAATGATTAAATACTTCATTTTCTCATAGGCCACTTATGTGGCAAACTTAACTTCACAATGGTAGCACAGTAATAGGAGTAGGGTTGCCAGATAAAATACAGTATGCCCAGTTAAATTTGAATTTCAGATAAATAATGAATATTATTTTAGTATAAGTATGTCCCAAATATTGCATGGTATTGCATAGTGTAAGTATATCCTGTGCGATATTTGGGATATATACTAATTGTTTATAATTCAAATATAACTGGGCCTCATCCTTTATTTTCATTTGCTTAATCTGGTAATCCTAAGGAAGAAGGAAGCAAAATAGGCTTCTGGGTATTTAAATTAGATGCTAAAAGTCATGCGCTTACCTCACAGGGGACTCAGACTCTCTCAGAGCCTACAAATTGGCAACCCTCATGCCAAATCTACCTCCCTGATATATTTTATTTGATATATACAGTATTTTAATTAATTAGCTACCATAAAGTTGAAAGAGTGGACATTAAAAAAATTTCCAGATTAAAATAACACCAGGAGCCCATTCACACATGTCACCAATCCAAATCTGGATGGCTGCCTCCTCAGACAGGGTAGACATGTTCCTGTCTGCCATAATCCTCACCACTCCCAATTATTCCAACATCAAGCTGAAGGCAGTATTAATTCAAAGTGGTCATTATTAGATGAATTTTAATACATCGTGTTTTTAGACTTCATCTAATCCCATTTTTCACCCTACTTCCATCATTTGTTACCTGGCTGGTGCCTTGCAGGCTCTGAGTTTGTGGCCTGGGTTCTGCTATATACATTCAGTTTATATCTAGTTCTCTCCACCACAGATCTGAAGCCACAAATTACGATATAGAGAGAATATGAAATGCTGCTGAAGTCTATTTCTCTTACTAGTTTTTAAGTTGGATGAAGGAAGAAGGCTTGTCCATTTTGTACATTCTTCTTATTCTAGCACCCAGCCCAGCGCCCAGCACACAGTAGATGCTGGGTGAATATTTGTTTGATTAATAAATGAATGATCATCAAACAGAGAGAAGAATAACTATGAAAACAAAAACCAAAAACAGTAAATCAATTTAGGAATATTTGACATGGAATCAGTAGGTAAAGACATATGTGTTGATTATGTTGTCATCAAGACATGATGTTGGTATTCAGCGACATATGCAATCCCTTTGAAAAATAACTATTCAACATAAGAATATTCAGAAACTTGGTATGTTCCTTATACAAAACATTGTATTGTTTTCTGAGATGCTACCAGATAAATTTAAGGGCATTATAATCCATTACCCCATGGAAAAAATCTAGAATGTTTTTTATTTCCCAATTCTAACCATATTCCCCTAGTACTCTGAATTTTGGATGAGCACGGAAATGCAAAGAAAGGAAAGAACAGAAGAGGTTTTCTATAAGGTCTGAACAATTTAGTCCAAGAATTATGGTAGTTAAATATCTCAAACAAGCACAGAAACACCCTAACCCATCCCCCAGCTTCAGACTTCACTAATGGACTTCCCCAGAGATTGTCTTAAACGGCTAACATATCCTTCCCCAAGGGTAGAGATCATTCTTCCTCTTTCCAGATCCCTGGTATATGGTAACTTTATTTAAAGGGTTTTTGTTATTTCTGCATATAGGATATTCAGGAGATAACTTTTGGGCACTGAGATAGCTGAAGTTATTATTGATAGCTGAGAGAAAGGGCAAAAATTTTCAAATCAGAATTATTTCAGAAAATCTATAATTTGTGTGCTATGCCTATAATATGCAAAAATCTCTCATCCATTCATTCCAAATACATTAACTGAAATCTACAGTGTGATGGCACCAAGCTAGGAAAAAGGATTAGAGAGATAAAGACATGGATCCTGCTCCCAAAGCACAGGTAGGGACACAAGGAATTACAATATATGGCATTTGCTATAAATGATATGTGCAAGATATAGGGAAAAGTCCAGGGTAAGGAGAGCACCTAAGTCTGCCAATCAAAATCTAAGAAGTTTATTATCTGAACTAAGACCTTAAGGGCAAATATGAGTATATGAGAGGAGCAAACCTGGCTGGGGAGAGCAGGGCAGCCACAGGCACTTCAAGGAGCAATATGGCAGAAAGGGAGAGGGACAGTATATTCAAGGAAGTCTGAATATTACTAATATTCAGGGATTTGACCCCAATAAGGAAGCAATAGCAATAGTCTGGGTAAGATATAGAGAGGGTCTGAATTAGGGTGATCAAGAGGAAGGAGCAAATGCCAGGTGCTTACCAGGATTAATTGGGTGATCAGAATCATTCTGCTGCTACCGTTTCCTTGGACTAACTGACCTCTGGATTCCTGACCAGATGAATCTTATTTATTTTGATTTCTGAATCCTATTTAGCTCTTTTTTTTTTTTTATAATTCCTGACAGCCTGGCTTTCAGGTCAGACCTGACCACTGACAAGTACGACTTCTTTAGGTTCTGTTCCAACATCCTGGTATACAGGTGGTTCAGCTTTTGTGATAAACCAGCAATTTTAAATATCTTAACTTTCAGACTGCCTCTCTCCAGCTCAGATTTCTGCCTAGATCTCCAAGTTCCAGGTCCTACCTGCCTCTTAAAACTTTACATGATGAGGTAAACTTGTCCTTTTTGCAATTCTGTAAGTCATAGCCTCCAAAAGATCCTTGCTTTTACTGCATGCTTTTGAAGTGTTTTAGGATATAAAGGATGAATTACTTACTACAAGCAGAAAAGGCACTATTTAAAATACTCTTTCAAAAAGGTGGATACTTGTCAGCCTCCACAATTCAAAACATAAGAAATAACAACAACAAAAAACCACCAAAAAAATACATGCTTTTATAGTCTGAGTCATTACCTATTAGCCTAGATTTAATGGCAATTACTTGCCTTTTTCTTATGCTTGTTAATAATGGATAGATAAGGATTAAGAAACATTTCAGTAGCTAAAATCAATCAGACACTCTCCACTGCCATGTTTTATCTTAATATAAATTGGTATTCAGCTAATATTTCATAGTATACATAAATTTAGGTGATATAAAAACAAAAAGTAAATAATTTCTAATCATGTTAGCAGAATCCATCACAAGCTGGATGTGATGTTGTTGTCTACTTACTACAGTACTGTTTATCCTGTACACCAGTGGTTCTCAAACTTTGGTGTATATCCGAATCACCTGGAGGACTTGTTAAAACACAGAGTATTGGACTCCATCCCAAGTTGCTGATTCAGTAGGTCTGGGGGGTGGCATATGAATTTGCATTTCTAACAAGTTCCCAGGTGATGCTGATGCTGCTGGGGAACCACATTTTGAGAACCACTGTCATGCATCAAAACAGGGTCTGAATGTGGGGGAGGAGGTGGTATCCCAATTGTGGTTTATCAACCTCAAAAAAGCTCCTCTAAATTAGAGAATCTAATTCTAGTCAGAAAGTTTAAGCAGTTAAGTCGAGATCATGGGAAAGATTCCAAAATATTGATTTCATTTAAAGAAAGAAAATAATAAATGCAACTGTGTTCCATGGCTATTTTACCAGAGATGCTCTGTGGGAGAGCTTAAGATGTTGTAGTTTCATTAGCATTATCCAGTGTTGCTATGGGGACCAACTGGAGAGGAATCATCAGTACACAAGAAAATAAAAAGAGGGGAATTGATGAATTAAAAAAAAAAAACATTTCTGAGAAAATAAAGCCAACTCATATTGCCCATTATCTGGCATTTATATAAATAATATGTCTCATTACAATGAGACATAGCCACATATAGATCTCCCCACCTCCCATAATCCTTTTGCAATTCAGGGAGGGAAACAAAAACAAAATCTTTTATAAAAGGAGGAAAAGGAAAAGTGGCATTACGGGGTTTTATAAAGTACAGTCAGGCGTGATGACTCTGAGGCTAGGGGCTATGTGGAGAGGATGGGCATTTTGTCCAATTGGATTCAGTTTTGCACAGTATGGGAGACAGAGGGCTTAGGCAGGTATGACACACAGCTCTGGGGATTGAGGAAGGAAGATGTGGATGGCCTACTCTTAGTTTCTCCAATAATGAAACTAAGAAGAACTAGAAAGAAATAACTTGAAAATAAACAATTCTCTGTCTAAACTATCTTGCAACTTCTATCAATCTCCCTTCTTCAAGTCTGCATTCATCACATCAGTTCCTAAGATTAAAACCCTAGTGCCTCCCTATTTTCTTTCTCAACAAATATCAACTTTTGTCAGCGTTTCTAGCTTACACTTAATGTCTACCCATTTTCCTTACCCAACTTTATTTCTCACTGTGCTTCATATTGTCTATGTTCTTTTTTTCATTTCTTGTTTTCTTTCTCCTTCCATCTGTTTAAATTATGCCCAGGCTTCAAACACCAACTTGAGGAGAATTCCTACTTGGAGCTTTCCTCTCCTTGTCAGACCCACAGTGGATTTTCTCTTCTCTCAATTTACCCCATGTTTAAGTGCTAAATTTAGTGATTTTTAACTGTAATCCCAGATGCCTCAGATCACAAGGGAGTCTCACTGGGGACAAAGAGACAACCAGAGCAGATGGCTTCTTTGGCCTCCTCCCACCATCTTTAACCAAAGAGGCCCAGCTATTATAGGTTTCACGTATTGGAATTTTGTGTAAGATAAGGTAGAAATAGTTCTATCATTTAAAAAAAGTTTGAGAAATATTGCTCTCTAATATACCAAATAATTTGTCACTTAATAAAGTATTGTTACTGGCACTTTTGTTTTACATGTATGTGTTTTGTCTTATAAATTACACTGGAAGCTTCTTAAAATTAGTTTATCTTTCTTTTTCCCATTGTGCTCAGTGCTGAGCAAAAGTAGTGCGCTCTGTTGACTGATTCATTTTTTAATTCATTCTGCAAATAATCTGGTAAAATTCATACTGAGGAGACATATACTGAGGCGAGTGACACAATGTACTGCCTCTCTGTACAGATTTTTGAGGAATGGAGGCCTTTCCAACACCCCTCAAAACAGGCCACCTAAATTAGCAGTTAATTTGTGAAACTGGTCCAGTTTTGGGACATATAGCTAACTTCTTAATCCTATTTATGCCTTTTGGGTTTACATAACTTTTTGTACACTGATGCAGAAATATACGAACTGGTATATTTTGCTGAACTACATACATTGCAAAGACACATTATTTATGTTTTTCTTATCTCATTATTTAAGAAATATACAGCTAATGAAACATTCACTGATGTGGTTATTTCCTTTGGATTACAACTACATTTGAGATGCAAGAGGTTAGTTTATTGCAATCAGGGTTACAACTTTATATGACAACTACATTTGAGATGCAAGAAGTTAGTTTATTGCAATTAAGAAGAAAGACAAGGCCACCAAGTGGAATACTGAACTGAGAATAAAGTGCCTTTGTCACCATGGGGCCCTGCTGTTTGTTCAGCATTTCCTTAAAAGGGTGAGTGAACAGAGCAGGAGAGCATGATAATGTTGTTCCTGTGTCTTGCACAGGAGTAGGGCTGTGGTTTTTCTTGAGTCATTGAGGAAAAAAAACTAAAGAGGTACATTATACATAAAAGCCCGTAGTGTCTCTAGGAGAAGAACAACTTTGCCTGATTCCTGAAGTCTGTCAGGGTGGAATAGCAAACCTAGAATCTGGGTACCTGCAATGTTCTCTGACAGTGATATCCTTGGACCTTAGACAAAACATTTGATACTTCCCTGCTTCTGTTTCCTTATCTGAAAAGTAGTGATGAACTGCACTCCTCTAATGAAAGAGTGTTTAGGTCTTTGTATTCAAGTGTAGTAGCATAATATGGATAGTCACGACCTTGAGATACAGTAAGACACTAAAGATATTCACCATTTCAGGTTTTGCAAAGTCAGTGAGTGAGTGCCCACAGAAACAAATGAACAAAAGAATATTTCCTAAGCATCTAAATAGAGTGTCTCAGGAACTGGGCTAGCTACCGGGGATAGAACAATGAGTAAAACATCATTTCGTCCCTGAGGAAGTCAGAGAGAGGGAAGCAAGCCTGTAAACAGGTAAATCCCAATATGGTTTAATAAGTAGTATCTTGTGAATGGAGTTGATAGGCAGGTGTCTTTGACAAGGAATACTCACGAAGGAGGTGAATATTATTTTGAAAGCTTCACAGATGAGGCTGTAACAGAGCCTGCAAGAGGAGGTTATTCTGAAGGCTATAGTGCTAGGCATTCAACATCAAATTTCAGGTATGATAAATCTTGGTCCTTTGTTATATAAATATAATTAAGAATTTTGTGGTTAAATTTTTTCCTAAAATCAAAGAACTAAAACTTAAAATGGAAAATGTGGAGAAACTTCCACGGAGACTGGCATTTTTGTTTACTAAAATTGAGTGGAGTCTAAAATTCTAATATAGGCATCCTCTAAACCATAAGCAAACTATGATGCCACTAAATCAAGGGCCACTAAAAGCAATTTCTAATGATACTTGCCCCCAACCTCTTTCAGGTGTGGGAACACGCTTATCAAAGAAAGATGGTGAGTGTCTCAGTTTTGGATGCCCTGGGCATGGGGTGTTATAAGATGTCCAATGTTACAGGTTGAATTATGTCCCCACAAAAAGGTACATTGCAATTCTAACCCCTAGTATCTCAGAATGTGATCTATTTGCAAAAATGGTCTTTACAGAGTTAATCAAGTTAAAACGAGGTCATTAGAGGTCATAACCAACATGACTGGTATTCTTATAAAAAGGGGAAATCTGGACACAGAGACAGACACACACAGGGAGAACACTATGTAAATGAGACCATGTAAAGGCAGAGATCAGGATGTTGCACCGACAAGCCAAGGAATGCCCAAGACTGCCAGCAAACCACCAGAAGCTAGGAGAGTGGTATAGAACAGATTCTACTTCACAGCTCTCAGAAGGAACCAACTACGCTGATACCTTGATCTCAGACTACCAACCCCCAGAACTGTGAGACAACAAACTTCTGTTTTTTAAGTCACTCAGTTTGTGGTACTATGTTATGGCAGCTGCAGCAAACTAATACACCCACAACGGTGGAATGGAGCTTCACCCTTGAAATGCCCTGGAAAGGACGTCACAACAGGATCTAAGAGGCCACAACCACATAGAGTGCAAATCTTCCTCACTTCCTTCCCTTTGCCTGCTCTTCCTTTTTTTCTCTTCCTTCCCCTGTTTTAACCTGTGTGAGAACCCCAACAAGAGAGAAGAGTGGCTGGAACTCAGCTAGCAGTCTCTCTCACCTTCACCTAGCTGCACTGGCCATCAGAGCTGATGGATCCCAAAGCAATGAATGGGTCGATTGCTGTCAGTGTCTTGGGGTAGAGGTGAAGGGATAACTGAATAGAGGAAATGAGGACTTGAAGAACCATGAGCCAAAATGACTGGAAGAAGAGTAGTCATTAACCATCAGAAAGTCAGGAAGAGGAATAAGTTTCCGAAGGGAAGGCTAGAAAAGAAGAGTATTCATAGGGGAAAAAAAAAATTGTTTTGGACACTGTAAACAAAACATTTATTCAAAAGACATATAATGCAAGTAACTAGGTATTCAAAGTGGAAATAAAATAACAGGATTTGTGCTACTTGTTCTAGGTAATGGGTAGAACACATTATATTTCATTTGTGAAAATTGTTCATAATTGCCTTTTGAAATTTTTTTCTAACGATATAAATAATTGCATATTATGAGGCTTTAAACTACTCAATTGTAAAAATTATTTTTAATGCATACATCAAGATTATAAATAGAAAATGTAGATTAATGGCTTAAGAAACATATCAACTAATCACATGACCATAAATTCTAATCTAGATACTTTAATAAAATTAGGCAACTAAGTGACATCATAAACATAGTGTCAGGTATCTTACTAGAGAGAGGTAATAAAGAAAACCATATACATATATGATTATTAAAAAAAACTCATTGGGTTAGGGAAAATGCATCTGTTCTCTTCCTACTCTAACTCTCTGTACATATAAATTCATGTCTAGTAATTTTTCCATTTTAATTCTAAAGAAGTTGAAGTCACTGGTACCCAGAACGTCAATGGTTCCACCTTGATGAATAGAAGTATATTATGATCTAAAATTACACCACCAGAAAAAAACTACTTTGAACCTCAATAGGTTACATAAACAGAGAACCTAGAAGGTAGAATATTTGTTATGAGAAATATGGGTGAAATAGTCAGAAATATATCCATATATTCCAATCAGGTTTAATACCTCACTCATTGTCATATGAGTATGATGTAAATGTTTTAGAGCATAAATGTTTCTAAAATTACCCTTTAGAGTGTAAATGTTTCTAAAATTATCTTTTGGGTTCTAATTTAAAATATTAGATTGTGCTTAATTTCAAATATGAAACGTGAATAATTGTTAGTGAAAGAGGATTTGTAGAATTTTTAGGGTCACCAAAACTTAAGCTATTTACCATAGCACTCACAATTATTTTACTGCCAATTGTACAACAGGGGTGGTTCATTAATACTGACTCGCCAGGAAATTCCTTTTCCCTCCTATACTTTATTTACATGTTCAACTATAGAAAGAAGGCAATAGAGATTACTAAGCTCAAATTTTTAAAGGTTATCAGGGACCTAGAAGGGTATCTAATTGACTCAATCTCTAAACACTGGAAAAAACTAAAGCCCAGAAAAGTTCCAACACCCCCTGCCCAGATTAGTACCTGGGTCTAGTACAATCAAGGAGTAGTACCTGAAAATAGCCCACGGGAACAGATTTCAAGAGATTATTTATATGCTAAAACAAAGGGTTACTACTGATATTTGTGTTTTTTTTCTGATATGCTCTGATGCTGGAAAAATCAGCAGTTAACCAAAAAAAATCTTGAAATAGAAGAACAAAGTCTCACACTTAACCGATTTCAAAACTTCCTAAAAAGCTACAGTAATTAAGACAGGGTGGTAGTAGCCTAAGAAAAGATCAGTATAGATCAATGGAAGAGAACTGAGAGTCCAGAAGCAAACCCTCACATTTATGATCAATTGATTTTTGACAAGCATGCCAAAACAATTCAGTTGGGGAAACAATAGTCTTTTCAACAAATGGTGCTAGAACAACTGGATGTCCCTATGCAAAGGAATAAAGCTGGACCACTTTCTTATGCTATACACAGAAATTAACTAAAAATGCTATTCATTCAAAGCAGAGACTTAAAATGATAGTGTGAGAGGATCTGTGGTGTGGTATAATGATAACACACTAAGAGTAAATAGATTTAGGGTTTTCAATGACAGCGCTATGGCTAAAAACTAGTTGTATGACATGCTGTTTGCCTCGTAATTTGTTCATGCTAAATGTAGTTGAGATAATAAAATGAGATCAAGCATGGAATGATGCTCTAGAAAATATGAGTTGTGAATGATGTGGGGAGGATTGTGGAGGGAAGCCAGTGTAGTACCGGCTCTGCGAGGACAGTGTCCTCCAGTAGCTAAGAGGCAGGGTGAAAGAAGATGGAACCAGGGGTGCCTCAGCTTCAGCCCTAGACACACAGCACACAGACATCTAATCCCATCCAAGCAGCAAGTGGCAAGTCAGGAGTAACACTGACATAACCTCCTGAACATCTGAACATAAAATACAAGAGCAAGTGTACTGCAGTCACAATCCCTATACAGGAGGTGAAATCAGAAAATGATAATGAAAATGAAGCATAAAGAAGAGGAAATGCTAGGTTACCTTTTGGGTGGAGAGAAGGAGGCAGCAAGACATTTCACAGAAAAGGTGAAGGTCATATCTAAACTAAGTCTTGAGGAATGAGTAGGGGTTACGGGATAGAAAGGCTGTGAAAAGATACTCTAGGCAGGCAGAATATATGACTTAAGGTTAGACTGGTTAGAAGATGATAAACTTTCTCAAAATATGCAGAGATAATGGGAGTGGATTATTCAAGTAACTTTAGGCTTTTAGAACCACCAGCCATCATTCTGAAAATTACAAGGTACTCCACTGACTACAGACAAAACTTCAGTGTAGTGAGGTTGATGGGATAAGAATTGCATCACTACATTCTGGACTTGGACACTGCATAAAACATTTAATACACAACTGCTCTAATAACAAAACTGCTATTACACTGCTATTCAGATTCAGGATTCAAGGGATTCTTGAGGGAAGGACATCCCAGAGAGTAGTTTCAACTCTTGCCCACCCCTTGCAATGTCTAGATTATCATCAACTAGTAATGTGTACTATTATTTGTGCACATACACATGCATACACTTTCAGTAACCTCAGAGAAGGGGCCTCAATTCTCAGTTATTCATTTGTAATCTGGCTTTCAAATTAATTCAAAGTACTTAAATCACCTCAGAATAGGTACTGGAGTGGAACACGTGAAAATTTGGACCATTAACCTACATGGATTTAGGTGTTAATCCACAACTATTTCAGACAGACTGTTTCATTCTAATTCTCCAGATGGACACATCTTATTTGATTTCACAAGGTTTCTTCTGTTGTTTAGTTGATACCTTGTTCCTTTTTCTTGCAATTCATGTTGTCTTCCCCTGAGATGTTAAGCCCAATTACACTGACTCCCAACACCTGTCTTAATTCCCCAGCTCTCATTATTCATTTTTAAAGTCATCTGTCCAGTCTTCAATATATGACACTTATGGGACAAAGACTTTGAAATCACTTTAGTAAGGGGGAAAAATTTTTTTTTTGGTGGCAATCCCTGGATACTGCTGCTGTTTTCACTAAGGGAGCTAATTGAAGAAAAACAGAATACTTTAAATTGATATCAACCTTTTTTCCTAATGAGGTGGAAGCTACTATCCTTTTTTTGAAATAACAGACTAGATTTTTGCCCCCCAAATTACCTATTTCAAGCAAATATACTTGGTATTAGGAAGGAATACATGAGAAAAGTTGAACATTGATCAACTGAAAGATTCTTTGAATTAGGAAAGTTATATGGTTGTCTTGATCCCAATATAGTATATAAAATAGTACTCTGCTGATGTTTGCTTACTTTTGGAAATGAAAAGAGATGTCATTCATATTAAAGAAAATTTAAAGAAAAACAGTAAAAAACATTCATAGGAAATAAAGTAATCTATTACAATAGTAAATTATCAAAATGGAAAAAAATAGGGTAATGGGGAGATGGGAAGGATCCAAAACACAATCTGAAAAATTGCAATCCATCGTTAGGACCAGATGGCATTCATCAGAGACTTCAGAGGTAACTAAGGTACTTCAAAAAATGCAGTTTATCATTAAAAAGAAGTACTACAGTGGAAGACTCAATACCTCTAAAAATTGGCTAAGGGTGACCTTGGACTTAGTTGTGTTAAATAAAAATAAGGTATTTGCAGTAGATATGTATGTAAGTTTTCAATAAGAGAAAAATTATAGCAACAAACCAGCATTTCCCCTTTCTGGTTTACCAGACTAAACTTCACTCCAATTAACACATCAACACTTTAAAATAGTTTTTTGCTATACACACAAACTCATATATAATTTTGAAGACATGCAATCACTGTGCCCCCCAAATGATGTGGGGGTTTTGTCTGAAACTTCTTAGATTTGTACAAAATCTGGAGCTTAATTAGGAGTATCTGATAAAACTTAACATTGATCAAAACAAAAATACAGAATTACAGGGGTATGTGGCCATTTTTAATTATGGAAAAGATATCAACTGGGAAATTTCTTAGAAATAAGAAAAACAAGTTTAAAAAATTTACTTTCATCTAGAAAATAAAATTTGAAAGTGCAGATTTCCACATGACAAAGTCAAGTGATGAACGGGTGTAACTCCTCCATCTGTGCCTCTTAGATTATTCCTTCAATGTGGAACTTACACCTGAGGAGTGGTTACAAGTAAGGGAGAAAAAGAAAACCCTCAGCTATTTCTGAGGTTGAGAAGCAGCAGGAGATTAAATTTGTGGGGCCAGGCAATGAGGAGTCCTGAACGAGATACACTTTCCTTTTGGGCTTTTTCCTATAGGCATAGAGAAATCATAGCTGGTTTTTGAGCTGGAAGATTACATGATGGTTTACACATTTTGGTAAGATTATTTAGCTTGGCATCCAATTTGGACTGCAAAAGAAACATGCTCTATTAATAAGAGTCTCCGAACTACCTGCCCTGCCTCTGTATGCATCTTCACATTAGGACTGCCACAGGCTGTTTCTATCCAGTAAATCTGATTCATATTATACTCACCCACCTAAAACACTCCCCGTCATGTAGGAGATAATTCACTTTCTTTTGCATGGCCCACAAGCTTCTTCTTAATACAGCATTTGTCTCCTAGACTTGTTTCCTACTCCACCACATCATTTAAGGCTTTGATAACATGCAGGTGTAGGACATCTCCAAGCCTTTCCTTATGCAGCTTCCTCTACCAAAAAGGCCTACCCCATCCCTGATCACCTGGCAAAGACCTCTGCCTAGTTGTTACCTCCTCGTGAAGCCTACCATAACCTCCCAGACAGGTTAGGAGCACAGAAGACAGAGTTATCTCCTGTTTCAGTGTGATTCCTTTATTGCACTTCTGCATTATTTTCTTCTACTAGACAAGTGGTACCTTCAGGGCAGGAACTTGCCTTGTTCTTGTGCCTTCAGGACCTAGCACATAATTAGTGCTAAATAAATGCTTGCTGAAACTCAAGAGACTGAGAAGATCAAAGTGTCCTTTTTAATCTCTAAGGAGAATTGCCTGTGTGCTCTCTTATTTTTAATTGGGGAGATTCTACTAACTCCTACTAACTGCTTTTAGAGACCATTTGGCTTGATGGAGAACAAAGATCCAAATCTGTGAAGCATCCGCATCCACATAAATAAGGGCTTGAGCATTGGGCAGTTTCTTGGTTCTTATAAGATGGTTACAGGTGTAGTCTTTTATTTCATTATATCTCCCACCTCTGGAGCTTGAAGCTTTAAGAAGAGTTTCTGAAATGTGTCTGGATGAAACCTGGCTCTTTTTTTGCATATTGCTTTTATGCAAGCTGTTACTCTAGGCTAAGGTACTCTGTATCCATCTACATGCCTGCTGGGGTCTTTCCTAGTCCTCTGGTCTCTCCTACTTCTTCCATGAAGCCAGCTATGATCATCCCTTTCAAGCAATATTTTCTCTATCCATTTACTCAGAGCTTGACTGAGTTGCTAGTATGTGTGTCTCTTTTCCAATTAGACTATAAGCTCAAAGAAGACAGAAACTATGTCTGTCCTTTTAAAACACTTCCCAAAGTGACTTATCCCTATGTAACTCACAGAGCAAATATTTTATAGATATTTAGATTAAATGATAAGTGACTTACACTTTAAAGGGGGAAGAGGCTAGCCATACTACATAGGATAGAAAACCACTGATCAGGAAGATGGTCACTTCAAGCAGGATATTAACATATCACTGCTTAATTTATACATATAATCCTTTACATTTTATAAAAAATCTCCTGGTCAGCTCATGGCAAAGTGAGCTTTCCCCTTAGACTCTCCCTCACTAAGATACAACAAAAAGGACATTCATATACCAATGGAGGGCATTCACACAACACAAAAGATATCTGAGAGACCCATGCAGCCTTATATCTGAAGGTGGAGGTGCTGGAACCCCTGGAGGAAGTGGAAGGAGGTAAGGAGAACTCCTCTCCATTCCCGATGGCAGTGACACCGGGATGTGAGACTCTCAGAGAGAGGGGGGAGGGGTGGCCCTCCCAGGAAAACAGTCGCTTTCCAAGTTCCCTTACAGCCCATGGGAAACTACCACATGGAGGGGACTGAACTGTTGCGGGGGTGTTTTCATCAAGCTAGCACCCCAGGAGAGGAGACAGTGAGGGAAGAGAAGCCCCTAGGATCAGGCAGGTGAAAGAAAGCACCCCTCCCCTGCCTGGCACTTCAGCTCAGCGGGTCGGCCACAGAGCACGCGGATTATGGCAGGCTCAGAATACACAGCTCTTGACCCCCACCCAGTGGCGGCAGGTGGAAGCTGTGACCAGATATTATCAATATGAGGAAAAACAAACCCATGCGGTCAAGCAGTATGCAGAAATATATTAAATCTCCAGACAAAAAGAAAAATGACAAGCACCCAGAAATCAATCGTGAAGGCAAAGAAATTTATAATCCAAACAACAGAGAATTCAAAATAGCTATCATAAAAAAAGCTCAATGAGTTACAAGAAAACACAGATAGATAGCTGAATGAAATCAGGAACTTCTTCACAAAAGAGACTGAAACTGTAAAGAAAAACCCATCAGAAATGTTGGAGATGAAAATCACAATGGAGGAGATAAAGAAAAATCTGGAATCTTTAAAGAAGAGAGCTGACAACATGGAGGAAAGAATTACCAATACAGAGGATAGGAATGCAGAAATGCTCCAGATGAAGGAGGAGAGAGAACTAAGATTAAAAAGAAATGAAGAAATTCTCCGAGAACTATCTGGCTCAATTAGGAAATGCAACATAAGAATTATAGGTATTCCAGAGGGAGAAGAGAGGGAAAAAGGAGCAGAGAACTTGTTCAAAGAAACAAGAGCTGAGAACTCCCCAAACCTGGGCAAGGAGCTGGAAATCAAGTGAATGAAGTCAATAGATCTCCTAGCTATATAAACATAAAAAAGACCTTCTCCAAGGCATAAAGTAGTAAAGCTGGCAAAAGTCAATGACAAAGAAAAAATATTAAGGAAAGCAAGACAAAAAAAAAAAAAAAAACATACGAAGGAATTCCTATCAGGCTTTCAGTGGATTTCTCAGCAGAAAATTTACAGGCTAGGAGAGAGTAGAATGACATATTCGAAATCCTGAAAGACAAAACTTTCAGCCAAGAATACTCTATCCAGTGAAAATATCCTTCAGATATGATGGAGAAATAATAACTTTCCCAGATAAACAAAAGCCAAGGGAGTTCATTGCCACAAGACCCCCACTACAAGAAACGCTCAAGAAGGCCTTCATGCCTGAAAAAAAAAGAGAAGGGAGATACAAAGCCTTGAGCAAGGAGAAAAATAGGTAGACAAAATCAGAAAAATTGCAGCTCTCTATCAGAATAGGGTAGCAAACAATCATCAAAGATGAAGGAAAACACCAAAAATAAATATAAGCTCACTTTAACCACAAACTCACAAGATGGAATAAGTTGTGACAATAATAACTTAGAAGGGGAAAAGGAAAGGGATGGAATCAAGTTAGTCTAAGGAAATAAGAGGCCATCAGAAAATGGACTATCTCATCTATGAGATTTTTTTATACAAACCTCATGGTAACCACTAAATAATCAGAACAGAGATACATATGACAAATAAATAGAAAACTAAGAAAACCATCATACAGAACTACCAAACTGAATTGGTAGTCAGAAACACACGGGACGAGAAACGAAGTGCAGAAGAACCAGAAAATGAGTGATAAAATAGCAACATTAAGCCCTCATATATCAATAATCACTCTAAATATAAATGGACTGAATTCTCCAATCAAAAGGCACAGAGTGGTGGGATGGATTGAAAAACAAGACCCAACAATATGCTGCCTCCAAGAAATACATCACAGCTCTGAAGACATAGACTTAGAGTGAAAGGATGGAAGACAATACTCCAATCTAATGGCAAACAAAAGAAAGCAGGTGTTGCCATCCTATATCAGACATAGTAGACTTCAAGATAAAACAGGCAATGAGAGAAAGAGGGGCAACACATAATGATAAAAGGGACACTCAACCAAGAAGACATATCACTTATAAATATAAATGCACCTAACACAGGACACCAAAGTACATAAAGCAACTATTAACAAACCTAAAAGGAGATATTAACAACAATACAATAATAGTAGGTGATCTCAACACCTTACTTATATCAATGGATAGATCATCCAGACAAAAAGTCAATAAGGAAATAGTGGACTTAAACAAAAAACTAGATGAGATGGACTTCATAGATATATAGACAGGGCACTCCATCCAAACACAGCAGATTACACATTCTTCTCAAGTGCGCATGGAACATTCTCAAGGGTAGATCATATGTTGGGAAACAAGACAAGCCTCTATAAATGTAAGATTGAAATCATAACAAGCATTTTCTCTGACCATAATACTATGAAATTAGAACTCAACTACAAGAAAAAAACTGGGAAAGTGATAAAGATGTGGAGACTAAACAACATGCTACTGAACAACTAACGGATCATTGAAGAAATTAAAGGGGAAATCTAAAAATATGTGGAGACAAATGAAAATGAAAACACACCATACCAACTCATATGTGATGCAGCAAAAGTGGTCCTGAGAGAGAAAGTCATAGCAATACAGGCCCACCTTAACAAACAAGGAAAATTCCAAATAAGCAACCTTAAACTAGACTTAACAGAGCTAGAAAAAGAAGAACAAACAAAGCCCAAAGTCAGCAGAATGAGGGAAATAATAAAAATCGGAGCAGAAGTAAATGAAATTGAAACCAAAAAAATAGTAGAAAGGAACAATGAAACAAAAAGAGCTGGTTCCTTGAGAAGATAAACAAAAATGTCAAACCCTTAGCCAGACTAAGAAAAAAAGAAAGAAGGCTCAAATAAATAAAATTAGAAATGAAAGAGGAGAAATTACAATGGACACCACAGAAATACAAAGGATTACAAGAGACTACTATGAAAAATTATATGCCAACAAATTGGACAATATAGAAGAAATGGATAAATTCTTAGACTCATACAACCTCCCAAAACTAAATCAAGAAGAAAGAGAGAATCTGAATAGACCAATCACAGGTAAAGAAATTGAAACAGTAATCAAAAACCTCCCCAAAAATAAAAGTCCAGGACCAGATGGCTTCTCCAGAGAATTTTACCAAACTTTCAAAGATTTAATACCTCTCCTTCTCAAACTTTTCCAAAATATAGAGAAAGATGGAACACTTCCTAACACATTCTATGAGGCCAACAGCACTCTGATACCAAAGCCAGCCATGGACAATACAAAGCAGGAAAATTACAGGTCAATATCACTGATTAACATAGATGCAAAAACCTCAACAAAATATTGGCAAATCGAATACAGCAATACATTAAAAAAAATCATACACCATGACCAAGTGGGATTTATACCAGGGTCACAGGGATGGTTCAACATCCACAAATCAATCAACATGATACACCACATTAACAAAATGAAGAATAAAAACCACATGATTATCTCAACAGATGCAGAGAAAGCATCTGCCAAAATCCAACACACATTTATGATAAAAACTCTCAACAAAATGGGCATAGAAGAAAAGTACCTCAACATAATAAAGATTATATATAACAAATCTACAGCCAACATCATAGTCAATGGGGAAAAACTGAAAGCTATCCCCCTGAGAACACGAACAAGACAACAGCGCCCACTCTCACCACTCCTATTCAACATAGTACTATAGGTTTTGGCCAGAGCAATTAGGCAAGAAAAAGGAATAAAAGGAATCCAAATAGGCAACGAGGAAGTGAAACTCTTGCTGTTTGCAGACGACATGATTTTATATATAGAAAACCTCAAAGAATCCATCAGAAAACTATTAGAAATAATCAACAACTATAGCAAAGTTTCAGGGTACAAAATCAATTTAAAAAAATCAGTTGCATTTTTATACTCTATTAACGAACTAACAGAAAGAGAACTCAAGGATACAATCCCATTTACAATTGCAACAAAAAGAATAAAATATCTAGGAATAAATTTAACCAAGGAGGTAAAAGACCTATACGATGAAAACTATAAGACACTACTGAAAGAAATTGATGATGACATAAAGAAATGGAAAGATATCTCACGCACATGGATTGGAAGAATAAACATAGTTAAAATGTCCATACTACTTATAGCAATCTACAGATCCAATGCAATCCCAATCAGAATCCCAATGACATTCTTCACGGAAACAGAACAAAGACTCCTAAAATTCATATGGGGCAACAAAAGACCCCAAATAGCTAAAGCAATCCTGAGAAAAAAGAACAAAGCTGGACACATCACAATCCCTGACCTCAAAATATACTACAAACCTATCAAAACAGCATGGCACTGGTACAAAAACAGACACACAGATCAATGGAACAGAACTGAAAGCCCAGAAATAAAACCACATATCTACGGACAGCTAATCTCCAACAAAGGAGCTAAGAACATACAATGAAGAAAGGAAAGTCTCTTCAATAAATGGTGCTGGGAAAACTGGACATCCACATGGAAAAGAATGAAAATAGACCATTTTCTTTCACCATACACAAAAATTAACTCAAAATGGATCAAGGATTTGAATGTAAGACCTGAAACTATAAAAATCCTAGAAGAAAATATAGGCAGTACACTCTTTGACATCGGTCATAGAGGGATCTTTTAGAATTCCATGTCTACTCAGACAAGGGGAACAAAAGAAAAAATAAACAATGGGACTTCATCAGACTAAAGAGCTTCTGCAAGGCAAAGGACACCAGGATCAAAACAAAAAGACAAACCCCCAGCTGGGAGAAAATATTTGCAAATCATATATCTGACAAGGGGTTAATCTCCATAATATATAAAGAACTCACACAACTGAACAACAAAAAAACAACCCAATCAAAAAATGTGCAGGGGCTATGAACAGACATTTTCCAAGGAAGAAATACAGATGGCCAGTAGGCACATGAAAAGATGTTCAACATCACTAATCATCAGGTAAATGCAAATCAAAACTACACTAAGTTATCACCTTATACCCATTATAATGGCTATAATCACCAAGACAAAAAATAACGAATATTGGAGAGGTTGTGGAGAAACAAGAACCCTCATTCACTGCTGGTGAGACTGCAAACTGGTGCAGCCTCTATGGAAAACAGTATGGAGATTCCTCAAAAAATTAAAAATAGAAATACCTTATGATCCAGCTATCTCACTACTGGGTATTTATCCAAAGAACCTGAAATCAACAACCAAAAGAGGCTTATGCACCCATATGTCCATTGCAGCATTATTCACTATAGCCAAGAAGTGGAAGCAACCCAAGTGTCCCTTGACTGATGATTGGATAAAGATGTGGTGTATACACACACACACACAGACACACACACACACACACACACACACAATGGGATACTACTCAGCCATAAAAAAGACACCATCGTTCCATTTGCAACAACATGGATGGACCTGGAGGGTATCATGTTAAGCGAAATAAGCCAGAGAAAGACAAATACCATATGATTTCACTCATATGTGGAAGATAAACTAACACACGAACACAGAGAACAGTTTGGTGGTTACCAGGGGGAAGGGAATTGAGGGGTGGGCCAAAGGGGTAAAGGGATGCATTCATACGGTAACTGAGAAAGAGTAATGTACAACTAAAATTTCCTAGTGTTATAAACTATTATGACATCAATAAAAAAAAAAATCTCCTAAACATCTCACTATTACCCTGCAAGATAAGAAAGATTATTATTTCTGTCTTAGTTATAAGAAAACAGGGTTCAGGGAGTGTGATTTATTTAAGGTCACACAACTAATATGTGAACCGATTCTTCTGTCTACAAGTTCAGGGTTCTCTGCACCACAGTATACTCTCAATCTTGATGAGACCAAATTTCAGGGGCTATAAGCACAAAGGATACACTTAGAGCTATCAGTCAACAGGCAAAAGAACTTAGCATGCATTATGTACAATCTGAGTGCCTAAAACAATAAAAGATAAGGAAAGTAGAAAATAACAGTGATGGAAAAGCCCCAGCATAAAAAGACTGCACATTTTGGGGGCTGGCCTGGTGGCACAGTGGTTGAGTTCGCATACTCTGCTTTGGTGGCCTGGGGTTTGTGGGTTTGGGTTCGCACATTCAGATCCTGAGCATGGACCTATGCACCGCTTATCAAGCCATGCTGTGATAGGCATCCCATATATAAAGTAGAGGAAGATGGATGTTAGCCCAGGGCCAATCTTCCTCAGGAAAAAGCAGAGAATTGGCAAGAGATGTTAGCTCAGGGCTAATTTTCCTTACCAAAAAACAACCCCACAAAAACAAAAGACTATACATTTTTAATAAGCCCTATCCAAATCCTCAGTGGTGACTTTGCGGAAATAATTTAATATTTATGAGAACAATAAGGTCAATGCATAAGTCCCAATGTCCATCAAGTCAAGCAGCAGGCACCATCTGCTATAGAAAGCTTAAAAAGTAGAAAAAGACCAATCCCCTCCTCAACTCACATAAAAATGTGCACACACCCCTTGGCCAGATCGGAAAGAAGACTACCTGGAAATAAGGGAATATCTTCAATATATATAGTGTATTGAGTGGCGACCCACGAGAGATATAGTTACCTGGAATCTTAGAATGTGACTTTATGCGGAATAAGGGCCTTTGCAGATGTAATTAAGTTATCTTGAGCTGAGATCATCCTGGATTAGGGTAGGCCCTAAATCTAATGACTGAAGTCCTTATAAGAGACAGAAAAGGAGAAGACAAAGAAACAGGGGAGAAGGGTATATGAAGATGAAGGCAAGGACTGGAATTACACTGCCACAAGCCAAGGAAGAGGTAAGAAAGGATTCTTCCCTAGAGCCTCTAGAGAGAGTGTGGTCCTGCTGAGATCTTGATTTCAGCCTTCTAGCCTTTAGAACTGTGAGAGAATAAATTTCTATTGTTTTAAGCCACCTAGTTTCTGGTAATTTTTTATGGGTAGCCTTTGGAAACTAATACAGTATACATCAGTTGAACTATTAGAATTAAAATTTCTCTCTCTCTACAAGCAAGGATCCTCCTAGATAATTATATAGGATAATATGATTAAGGCTACAAAGAAGTGTGTAGCTTATTCAGCCCATGGTTCAGGAATGGCTTCACATAAAAAGTGACATTTAGGGGTTGGCCCCGTGGCGTAGTGGTTAAGCCCTGTGCGTTCTGCTTTGGCAGACCAGGTTCATGGGTTCAGATCCCCAGCGAGGACCTACACCACTTGTCAAGCCATGTTGTGGCAGTGACCCACATTCAAAACAGAGGAAGACTGGCATCGATGTTAGCTCAGGGATAATCTTCCTCGAGGAAAAGAAGAGGAAGACTGGCAACAGATGTTAGCTCAGAATGAATCGTCCTCACACACACAAAAAAGTGACATTTAAGCTAAGATGTGAACTATGAGTATGACAACCAGAAAGAGAAAGCGAGGAGGTGTATATTTATAATGAGGGTTACAATATTTACGAAGTATAAATTATGAAGGATATAACTTAGAAAAAAGATGTTGCCCGTAAGTATATGAGAATATGTTTCAGTTTCCACAACTATGTATGAATTTCACAGCAGGAGCAAGGATAGCTAATATTAATAATGTTATAATTATTTTTGATAACTATCCATAAATAAGATGAATTCAGAATCTGATTCATTAATGTATTTATTGTCACAAGGGATATCAGCAAACATGTAAATTTCAGAAAAGATGACAAGATAAAGAGAACAATCCAGTTGTCTCACTTATACGCTGCTTGCCTAAACCAGTCTACTTTGAAAGCACATTTTAATGTAAGTGAGAATCCTGAAGAAATGGAGACTTGCCAGTTGGCTCTGAATACTGCTAACTAGACATGAATAACAATGGTCCCATGAATCATTTTTAAGCTGTTTAAAAAAGGCTTTCACTAAAAAATTCCTCTATATCACACTAGTTGTGGATTTTACATGAAAGAGATGCCTGGATTCATCATTTCATTAACAAACAGTAATTCAGAAACTCTGACATTTCTGACAATGATGCCACACACAGGCAATTAAAAAAAAATCGCAACTAACCTACATTCTTGAAGTCAATGAAAGCTGATAGAGGAATGTGAATTAAATTTTTATAACCTTAAATAATGCATTAAATAGCTATAGTTACCTGACTTAATAAGAAGCACAGGCTTGAGTGCTCTAGAACAGCACGTCAGAAACTGGATACTTAGGAACACTTTTTTTATCCATCAATATTCAAATCTTAATTCAAATGTACTAAGGAAGGGACACTAAAATAAAAAAAAGACACCAATTTGAAGAGTAAATGTTATATTGTGCTAAAGAGGTAGGTTTTATTTACACAAATATTTATTTCAATGCTATCTTGGACATTTTCAGAAGAACTCTGGCTTTCTATACATAATGGGGGGAAAAATGCTGCTTAGATGATGCCACATCTCCCTGAGACAGAACAAATGGTTATGTTTGTTGTTTTTACCCTCTGCTTAATAGTCTGCACTTATTTTTTACTCCACTAAGGGCATGAAGTAAAATAGGAAAGCTATAATGATGAATGACAATGGTTATTATTATAGACACAGGGTGAATAATCTCTTCTTGAAGATGTTTACAGATGGAACTGTTTGGGAATGTCTAAGCTCTTAATAAATATGATCTGTTTAAGGGGAAGATGACCCTGATTAGCATTTCCCAAATCAAATTCCATGGAACACTAGCATCCCATGAAATGTTAATAGGTGCTATTTGAGAAAAAGGTAGTGGAGTCAAATATTTGTGGAAACTTCAATATAACATTTATCTCTTGGACAGTCACAAAAATTAGCATACTGAAGTTCTAAAGGAAGTTAAGTAACTTTATTTAACTTAGTATTTGCAAATTATTTGATCATGAAATCCCCTTTGTGTAAAAAAGTGTTATACTTTTCTGTCTTATAATTCTATGGAGTTCTAGAATACTGTCCTTAAAAACATAATCGGCATACTAAATTTACATTAGCCCTACCTACTTCAATCACATAGATGAATAAAAGAAACAAGAACACAAATTTTTATGAAAATATCTCAAAGCATGATAGCAAAGAAATGAATTTCTTTTCAGTCCATGACTTAAAGGTTTAGTCATTTTTAACTCATTTAGGCTCTAAGAACATGTAAATTTATATGACTGGTGTACTGTGGGTTTCATGGAATGAAAGGAAAACAGAATTGTGCTCTATTTATAGAAACAAGTATAATTACTGACACTTAAAAATATATTAATAGGGAAGAAATTATTAAGATAATTTAATCTGTTCTGTCAATAAACTCTAAGATGTTTCACAAGGAAAAAGATCAGTAACAGGACTTGTTCTCTGTGGCATCACATTCCATGTAGTCTAGGAGTCATGAAAAAGAAAGGGTGTTATCACCTTATACTTGAGAATTATATTACAACTGGCTGATTATTCGGGATTAATGAGCTCAGGGTTAGGAGTTCAGCGGCCATATGGGCAACTATAATGAGTTGCCTGGAGCTAAGACCCTGCCAATACCGCCAATCAGCATGGCAGGGGTCTCTAAGCCCAGGGGTGGTTTGGCTCTGCTCCAGCAGGGACCATCTCAAGCCAGTGATTCTGCATCAACCCAGTCTTCCTGGCCTCATCACCCCCCCCACCCCCGCGTCCCTGTGCATCTCATGGCTGGCCATGTGACTAATTTCTTGGAACCAAGCGTCAACTTGTATTCCTTTTCTAATAATTGTGTCCTCAATCTGCTGCCCCGATTCCATAAACTGCCTGATTTGATGCCTCATCCTGAATCTGTATTTCTCTGAACTTGTTTCTCTTGAGTCCTGTCCCTAAAATCCAGTTTACTTGTGGTTGTGCTTCTGCTACTGACAAAGACTCTTTCCTAGACTAAACTTTAGTCAGGCTCCTTTGAACCCTTTTCTCCCCTAAGCCTTGCCAGACCTGCATAGCCCAGTTTTAGGAAGACTCCTAAGTCAGTTTAGAGAAAATCCCCCACCTTCCATATCTGATGGGGTTTCTTATCCTCTACTATCCCCCAGGTGATACCTTATCACCCTGGCCTGACTTCAGCAAGAATCTTGTCAAGTCTGTTTAGCCAGAACCCCCCTGATTTTCCCTCTTAGTAATTTTCTATCACTCAATCTCCCCCACTGCTCCCAAATGCTCTTTGGCTAAAAATCTCCACCTTTCCTTGTTGCATACGGAATTGAGACCAGTTCTACGCTGAGGTCTCTTTCCCTCTATTGCATAGTTCCTGAATAAAATCTGTTTTTACTGCTTTAACTACTGCCCAGCCCTGGTTTTCTTTAACATTATCTACTACCAGATCTCTCCACCAGTCTGTACTCTAATTGATGTCTGTCTTATCATCTTTATGGTGTTTTCTGCCCGCAGTCAGCTGTCCTTACGACAGAGCCCAAGCAGACCCCAATCTATCAAAGATAGAATCTTCATATACAACCTGCTCTGTCCCAGCATATTTTTCTAATCTCAGGAATTTCTTTACAGGACTGAGCTATCACCTGACTTCATTAACAAGCACATCTTATTAAAGTCTAGCATGGGTCTTCAATATTTCTTGCTTTGGCAAATCAGTACATTGTGTGAAAGATGACGTGTGGAGCCATATTAAAACAGAGCTAGGATAGCCATTTCAGAGGACTTGCCTTGCATGTCTTGTTTTCTTTATCTTCTGAACTGGACCAAATCACCAACATTCCAAGAAGTCAGTAAGGACAGAATATCTTGTTTGTAAGGACTGATGAAATTGGACTTTGCTGATGACTGAATATCTAATCAATCAACAAAGTACAAGTCTAGCCCTTTGCCTGATGACCGAATCTCAATCCAATCTATGAAGTATAAACCTAGCCTTACCTCATCTAGCACCAATGAACTCTTCTTTAAGACAACTCACCTCATCTTCCTCCCTTTTCCCCATAAAAACCCTGAGCTCTTCTCCTGTAATTGGGACACTATTTGGGTTTCTACCTGAATCTGTGCTCCCCGAATTGCAATTGTTTGATCCCAAATAAATGCTTACCCTCTTAAACTGGTTTCTGTTTTTGTAGGTTGACAATTATTACCTGATTAAACTATGATCTTGTCATTTTCTTCCCTCAAACCTTCAAGCCCTACAATCTGCAGAGTCAGGGTCTAACATCTGAGACTATATGATCTAGCTTCAATTTACCTTTCCAAACTTCTTTCCCACCACTCCCATTTACCTACCATTTTCTCCAGGCAAAATGAATTGCTTTGTTACTTGCTGTATATGCTCTTAGTTTTTCTACTGCTTCCACCCTTTGCCTAGGCCTTTAAGGCTTTTCCTTATTTCTGCATGACCAAATCTTATTCAACTTGAAGACCCAGTACCACCTGCTGGGCATAATCTTTCTTTTTTTCAAGTTTCAACTTTCTTTTTATCTAATTTACTGCTCTATTTTTTTCCCCTTTTACTATGGTTGATGTTAAATCGTGACTCACTTGCCAGACAAGCAAGTCTCTTTCTCTTTTTTTTAAAACTAGATGGTATTTATTTGTTTTATTGAGGTATAATTGACAAATAGCATTATATTAGTTTCAGGGGTACACACAATTTCTTTCTTGCTCAACTCATGGTCCTTAACACTTTCTACCTCGTAATATAATTATTTGTGCACTTATATTTTCCTTATTTGGCCATAAGATCTCTGATGGCAAGAACTATCTTGTTTTCAATAGCACTAGAATACAGAAGGTTGCACACAGCAGATGCTGAATAAAATTTTTGAATGAACTAAGCCTCAATTCTATCAACAGCTCTTTCAGATTTGCACTGTTTATTAAAAAATGGAAAGAAGAGGGGATGGGGTGAGATGGGATGCATCCTAATATCTGTCCATACTCTCTTGGATTAAGAGACTCTAGAAGTCATTTATTGCGGTGGTTCTCCACCAATTTTCTAACTTGATACACCTGATTAATGACACTCACATGTGCAACTAATTCTTAAGGGCCTACCCAGACATGCTTTTTCCTTTTTACACAGACTCTGGGATATGTATAATACGGGCTCCCTAGCTGGAAATCTACCTTCTCTTTTATGGATATTTGGAAGATGTTGTTGAAAGGATGCTGATATAAGCGAATTCTCTCATTTACAAACCTTGAGTCTTAACCATGAGTGTAAATAATTTCTCTAAAATCAGAGTTAGTCAAAAGCAGGAATGGGATTAAAACCCAGGTCTTCTGACTCCTTGCTCATTGAGATTTTTCCTAAACCATACTTCCCATGATCATTGCTGCTGGAAAAATAACTCAAAGTCTCAGTAGATTATCAGCATTACTTTCCTTCATGTGGGTGCATATTTACAAAGCTTTCAAGAGTCATTCATCAACTGGTTTGTAAAAAATTCTATTAAGCTTTCAGACTCTTTTTCACTTTCCTTTCCTTTCCCTCCCTCCTCCATTTGTGGAAATCAGTTGTATGGTGCTTTAGCAAAGATAGCTTGACTGATGTTATGTTACTGTTCAGCAACACTTCCTGCTATTAATTGCTTTATAATGGTAATTACGAACAGCAGTACAAGATATTTTCTTTTCTAATTGGCTATTACTGGTGAATAGCAGCTTGTTACATAACAGAAGATTGTGTTAAATAAATAACCACAATTACAATTCTGAGCTCTTTCTTTTAAAGCACAATCTCTCTAAGTTTTTGGATAAAAACACTAAAACAATTTTTTTAAGGCAGGGCCTTGTAATTACTTGGGGGAGGGTTTATCTTTCAGTCAAGAATAAACATGAAATGAGGACAGTGTTAGGGAAACCAGGAGCAGGAACATGCATTTCCTTTCTTTTTAAAATAAACACATTTAAAAGCTTTACTCTGCTTGGCAACTCAGTCAATGCACACAAATTACAGATTCAAATGTATCCACTTCTTCCCACAGTGTGATAGGGAAACAGAAAGGACTCTCCAATTAGCTCTGGTAAAATATGAATGCATTGAAATACATTGAATACATTGAAATGACCCCCTGGATAAGGCCAGGGGTTCTTCATTTGTGCCCCACACAGCACCCAGCATGGAGCGAATCCTGACACCACTCAACCAACACCAAATGCCATCACAACATGGCAGTGTCCCAGAAAATGAGGTGATCCAAAAGTATATGTGACAGGGTTTACAAATTATAAAATCAGGGATATGTCTTGATTCAAACTCTCATTTGATTAGTCTGTAATCATTTTAAAGTCATATCCAGACTTTTGCAGAAGCAGTAGCAGCAGTTGTCATAATAATAATGAGGTCATACGACTTGCTCAAGGTCACACACGTTTTAACTGACAGCTACGTTTAAATCCAGTTTGTCCAATTCCAAAGACCCACCACTGACTGCCTCTTGTGATAAACCTTTATCATCCACATCATTCATCCCTATATTTTCATAGTGTGTCAAGGTTTACAGAGTGCTTTCACATACACTGCCTCCCTCAACCTTCCAATAATACTGGCAAGATAATTAACTGCAGCATTTTTATGATGAAGTTGTTAACTGATTTTTTTCCAAGTTCACCCTGCTACAAAGCGGTGAATTTAGGATCAGAATCCAGGTTTCCTGACTCCTAAGTCAGTTTTCCCTTCCATACATTCTTACTCAATGTACTGATTAATTTAAAATACTACACATGGAGAAAGCCTAATAGTATCCCACATTAGCTTACATCACTTAAAATATTCTACCATTTCTCTGTTGATCCCTGCAAGAATGAAGCAAAGGGCTAAGTCCTGTTTAATTCTAGAAAATCTTACTTGGTTCCTAGACCTAAATAGAGCACCCAATTCCAGTTGGCTACCTTACAAATAAATGCCACTGGTAACAAAGGGTATTGGCTGAAATGTAAATAGAGGCAGAAGATTGATCAGTCAAATGCATCACCACTTCTGGAAAAAGCTGCCCTGCTCACCTTTGGGTCAATAAGGTCAGTAGAACACACTTGTTTCAGCAAGAGATGGAAATTCTTTAAGTTACTGTCAGTGAAATGCCAATCCATTCAGACTCTGATTAGTTTATTAAATAAATCATAGCAAAATTGAACCACCCTAACTGTGGCAAAGTTCTCCAAGAACAGCTAATAGAAGCATTTAAAGAGTCAGTTGCTGGAGATGGCAGTTTATGTACAGTGCTTTTTTCTATATACCCATGGATTTATGTTTATTTATTTTTTAATTTATTTTATGTTTATGTTTATGTATGATTATTATATGAATCTTATCAACATCCCTCTTCAGTTTTACAAAATGGAAAGCGTATGACTATGTATTGTGGAGGGCAGTGCTATTCTTTTGCATGAATATAAGGTCTATGTCAACACAATGAAAAGCATATGTAAATTAAGTGTTTGATACTATAAGTACCTACCAAATTCCTCAACAGAAACTGGTTGTGAAGTGACAAAGACACACTAAAGTTGTAGCACTCAAAATCATCACCTGTATCACTTCTGGCACACAGGCCAAAGATGTCCCTATACCTATGACTGAAATAACAGTCACCATTTATTGAAGACCAGGCTAGTATACCTATCATCTCAATAATCATTTCAACATCTCAGCAAGAAAGACATGATTATTACCCATTTTACAGAAGAGAAATTGAAGTTCAGAGGTTGATTAACTTGCCTGTGGCTGGTAAGTAATCAGTATTTGATCCTAAATTGGCCTGACCTCAAAATGTACACACACACTCTTTTCTTAATATTTCCTTTCTATAGTAACATTAGCTTTTTTATGTTTAAGGAAAGTCTGTTTCAGACCTCATCCAATGGAATTTAGTTACGATGAGACATCATTATAATAGTAAATAGGATAAAAGTTCTCCAGTTACTGTGTGATCTTGTGCAAGCTACTCTTCGCACCAGTTGCCTCATTTGTAAACAAAATGGGGATAATATGAGCATCTACCTCAGGGATGTTGTGAGGATGAAATAAGACTTGTAAAAGCATTTGAAACAGTACTTGGCACCTGGTGCTGCTAACAAATGTTAGCTACCACCAGCATTATCATTATTATAATATCTCCTCCTAATAGCCTATCCTAGCTGGTCCCGTGTATTTTTTATAGCAAAATAAAACGATGTTCTGGAGGAGGTCCCTTCAGAATCTTACACCAAACCCACAAAACTAGGTTTCTATAATTTTTTTTCTTCCATGATATCCTCTGGCCTGTACCTTGCAAGTCCATCCCAATATGCAAGATCATCTGAGCTTCCTGCTGACTCAGAGTATGGGTGTACATGTAGGGAGCCGGGAATGGGATTTGCGGGGGCAGCAATGGGTAGGGGCGAGAAAGGGTATAGAAGATAATGTAAAAGGCTTTCAGAGCACATAGTTGCAATACTAGTACAGAGCACCAACAGACATTTTGACAACCCCCAAATTCCAGGAATGCATGGGCAGCCTAAGCAGTTATCACCAACACATTCCTAAACTTCCCCTGGGTTACCACAATTTAGAGTGCTTCCTAAATGAATACTACAGAATCAGACAGCAGGCAGTTTTAGAGTTCAATTAGGCATATCTTTATATTGAAAGCTAATAACAGTTGTTGAGGTCCAACTTCATAAAAGGAAATAAGCTGGGCTTTCATAAGTATTTAATTCAATGAAATAATCATAATAACTCTGTGAAGTAGGTATTATATCTATATTTTCATAAATGTAGCAGCATGTGCAATAAGCCTGTTACACAACTACTAAATGTCAGAATTGAAATTTAAATACAGTTTGTCCAAGATAGAGTCTAGTCCTCTTTCCACTATCATGTCAAATATATGAGACTAGACTTAAGCACTAACACTGGAAATAAGATGACAACCTGTGGAAAACTGGATAACAGCCATACAGATGATGGAAGACAGATTTCAAGGTCTATGTAGCAGTTCACTCAGTTATGGGTTCAAGGTTGTAAAGGACAGATCTGAAGTATTCTTTTTTTGTGTGAGGAAGATTAGCCCTGAGCTAACATCCACTGTCAATCTTCCTCTTTTTGCTGAGGAAGACTGGCCCTGGGCTAACATCCGTGCCCATCTTCCTCTACTTTATATGGGAAACCACCACAGCATGGCTTGATAAGCAGCGCCTCGATCCACGCCCGGGATCCAAACCTGCAAACCTGGGGCCGCCGAAGCAGAGCATGTGAACTTAACCGCTACGCCACTGGGCTGGACCCTGAGGTATTCTTTTAAAAATTTAATCATTATCTAAACAGCACTAAAACTTCATTTAATAAAAGACTCAAAAGCTATGCCAAAGTGCTAACTATGATGATGATACTCTGTATTTTCCAGTTGGTATGCATAACTTTCACAAGCATAAAACATCTACGCAGTTTTTTTATTCTATTTCAATTCCTCTGCTTAAAATAGCTGCCATTCTAAGTACTTTGAATAAATTTCAAACAGATTCTAACCATTAAACTGTTAGAGAGTGTTTACTACATGCAGCTCTGATAAGCACTGGATGTATAAAAGTAAAATAAGTCAACTCGTGCCCTCAAGAAGTTCACAGTCTAATGGGGGAGACAAAGCTGCCAACAAATCACTAGAGTCTGATAATGTGTGATAATGGAGATTTGGGAAGGGAAGCAGAGTGACTGAAGATGAGGCTTGCAAAGTAAGTTAGAACCTTAAATGCCACATGCAGAATTTTGACCTAATTATACATGCATTAGAGTTACACTGAAGTTTTGAAATGAAGATCCATGAATACAATTGCGTTTTAGAATGTGGATTAAAGGGGGGAAAATCAAGAATCAGTGAGATTATTAGGAGAGTTTCACAATTGTCCAGGCTAGAATGTAGTTCTGGTCAAACATTCATCAAACATTGGCAATATGCCAAGAACAGAGTCGGGCAGACAAAAACATGTAGGACAAGGTTTTGGTCCTCAAGAAGGCAGTTTGGAGGGTGAGAGAAACAGGTAATTCAGCACAGATGGTGAGGGTTAGAAATAGAATAGTGGCTAACGAGATGAAGAGAGAGAACAGATTCAGAAGATTATTTCAGGCACAGAAAAATAACGCATGGTAACTGATGAGATTCAGGACCTGCCGGCAAGATAGGAATCAAGGATTCCTAGGTTTCTAGCTAAAGTTTGATGCCATTTATTGAAGTAGGAAATAGAAGAATGAGGAGCTGACAACCCCCATTTCTCCTAGAGACATCACAAATGAGTTAATAAGGTCTCCAGAGGAAAAGCATTATAAATCCAAAATAGCATTACCATGATCATCATCTACTAGGCATGCACTTGCAAGGAAAAAAGTTGACTCTGTCAGAACATTACAGCATGGAGGCACAGGTTAACACTGTAAGAAGAAATCACCTCAGTCACAAAAATTTCCTAAAAGTATTGCCAAATAATAAACTATAGATGTGCTATCTTACTGCCTTCTAACTAAAAACAACAAAAGAAAAAATACCAACAACACATCCCCAAATGTGAGAAATGTTGAGAAATGTGAGAAATATTTACTATCTATTCTTAATTTTAGGGGACAACATGAAATCCTAGTTAGTATTCAAATGTATAGAAAGCAGTGTTGTGCAAGATCAGGCACTTTCTTGGAGAGGGATGGCACCTCCGGAAGTCTATCAACACAGGTTCCAGGGAAGGTGCTGTACCTGCCTGCATACAACCCAGTGACTCATTCTAGCAGAGACCTTATAGAATTGCAAGAATTTCTATAAAAAGACTCCCTAGTTCCTTCTGTCCCAGGATATTAAACAAAACACACAGATTGACATTTTAGAGCTAGAGGGAAATCTCTTAAAAAGAGGCAGTTTTCGAGAAATTAAGGATTTTACAGGGAAAGACATACTTGATAACTTAAGTGACTGCTTAACAAAAAAATATGAATATACTTTTAATATTATTTTCACCCAAAATTTGTATTACTTTGCAGGCTTTGAAAAAAATTGGATAAAGTCTCAGAATAATATACAGGTTATTAAGGGCATTTTTAATGATAACTTTACCTCATAAGAATGACATAAAAATCAACCATTAAGCTCTTCCAAAAATGCTACAAATTAGTGAGAACACTGGGCAGTTCTGAGCCAGGGTGAGGAATTTTTTTTATGTTACAGATACTGCAAATTCACTGCTGCTCAGTACTTTTGAGGAAAACAAATTAGAACCTACAATTAAGCTTTCTATCAGTTACTCAATTCAATCCAATAATCACTTAAACATTGGTCCTGAATTAATAATTTCCTCACAGTTGGCGAGGATGTGGGGAAAAGGATACTCATATGATACTGGTGGGAATGTATACTGATACCTTTCAAGGGGAAAATCTGACATCTATTAAAATTCTAAACATGTGTAACCTTTGGCCCAGCAATTCCTCAAGAAATGGACACCCAGTAGTCAAGGATACGTATATACAGCTGTTCACTACAACGTTACTGAAAAACTAAAGCCACCCTATATGTTCATTAACGGGAATGGCTGAAGTATGGCACATTCATATTATGGGATATACTGGGTGCCGCCCTTAAAAAGAAGGAAGCAACAAATGTACTGACATGGAAAGGTGTCGATGACAGACAGACAGCACTGGGAGAAAGAAGGTTGCAGATCTTTGAGCATACATAAAATAATTCCTTTTTGTTTTATTAAAAAAATCAAAACCGTACAGATGTGTGTCATACAGGAATATGTCAGAAAGAGCACCCACCAAACCCTTACCACTTGTTACTTTCAGAGTGGGACTGTATGGTGAAGGAATTTTCATTTTTTTACCTTACACACCTCTGAATGGTTTGAAATGTTTATAATGAAAACTTTTATAATTTTAAAATAACTAAAAATTTTTAAATGTACTACAATGTTTTTGAAAGGCATACCCAGTATTTTTTTTTATGAGTTAATCTGTGAGATAAATTCACCAAAGACTACATCTTTAGATTTTTAAACTCATGGCCCTCCGGAACTTCGAGAATCTGGAAAACCTTAATACTGTAGTCTGTTACCATCACCTAAGAGCCGACTACATGGACAACCCAGTAATGAACTGTATAGAGTGTGGGTATAACTCAATATTTAACTCAGAAGCCTACCAAAGATTTCTTTGGTAGAGGTATTGAAATAATTTCAGGGCTAGGGAGTTCCACTGATGGGAAGTGGGAAGAAACTGCACTTCATCTCTGTGCTGCTGAGATGAAAATTTAAGACTAAATGTCAGTTTAACCAAGAAAGCGGAGACAAAGAAAGAAACCAAAAAAATCCCACAAAGAACCTCAACAAGGACTAAGAACCAAATTTAAGCCCCAAACCACGTCCATCAGAAAAAGACAACTTGTGGTGTTAAATGACATATCAAGGCAAAAAAAAAAGAGAAGGGATGGGAGGGTGGGGTAGGGATAGACTAAAGGTAAGAGAATGGGGCTAGGAATTCTAAAGACAACCTCCCTGCAGCTTTCAAAGTTTGGTTTTTGATCTCTACAGTGGATCAGAAGACAACTTGCAAGTCAAGCAGAGCCAAAGTAACTGTGATGATTTTTATAACCCCCTTCAAATTTTCTCTGAAGCCATAAGTGCGAAGCACCGCTTCCTTTCCCCTTTCTATAAGGCCCCAGCCTGGATTTCCCAGGCTCCACGTTCAATCCTGGAGAATGCCCGGGGAAGTCAACAAGCGACAGAGGAGCCTGTGAGAGGCACACACATTTTCCCTTCAGAGGCCGCTCCCGCCAGCAACTGAGCAAATCTGTAGAGTGCAGAGCAGTGACCAGTCTGCAACTGGAAATCCGCCCGAACCCAAATAAAACATCTCCCGAGGCCAAACCAAGCAAACCGAGGCGGGGGAAGGGCACTTCGAGGAAAACGAGCTGCTAATCCTAGAGTTATAATCACACACGCGTGCGAACCTGACTTGACCCACACCCACTCTGCAGCAAGCGCAAAGCTGGGAGCTCCAAACGGAAGACAAACGCCCAAGGAACTTCCCTGGCTGCGGGGAAGGCCATTCCAGCCCATTTTCTCTTCCCTCCCCTGACAAGCCCCCCAACCAAGGCCTTCGACCCCACTCCGTCCCGCTGGGCCCCGCCCGTGGCCCTCTTGCGCCCAGGTGGCTTCAGAGCTAAAAGGCTCCCGGGTCTGCCCGGCGGTCAGCTGCACTCCTGGTCGGAGAGAAAAGAAGACGGACCACCTGCACCTCAGGGGCACCATACTCACCCTCGTAACTGACACCCCCGGCTCCGCTACAGCTGCCATCACTGTCCTCCTCCCATCGGGTACCAGCCCCCTGGGTCTTAGGAGCAGCCATTACGCGCGTGAAGAGAAAAGGGAGGGCCCCGGGGCGGGGCGGGTGCGGCCCGGAACCAATGGTAACGCGACTAGAGGAGAACTCCCTATCAACGCAGCGCTTCCTCCACGCCCTCAGGGCGCCGTCACGCTTTGGGCCAATAGGACGTAGCGAGAGGAACCTATTCTCGCCCCTCATTGTTAATGCCACGCCCCCTTCCTCGATGGAGCGGCCCAGAACTACAATTCCCAGCGTGCTGAGGGGGAGCTGGTCAGGGAGGGCTGGAAGAGGCGCTGGCGGGCGGGGGAGTGCCCGAGAGTGCCCCGGCGTGTTCGCTTAGTTCAGTGAATCAGAACAATGACTGCGCCGCCGGGTCCCCGGGAGCGCGTCGCAGGACTCTGAGCAGCCGCCGCCGGCAGAGCGGCGGGCGGCGCAGCCTTGGCCGCGCAGTGTCAACGCCGGGCTCGGGAGCCTCCAGTGCAGACCCTGCCCAGCGCGCACAGCCGGCGCGGAGCCGCCGGGCTCCAGCGCTGCAGCCGCTACTCGGGAGCTGTGCATTGTTGTGAGCCGGAGAAGGGGAGCGGGGATTACAAAGCTCGAAGACCCAGGAGCCCGCTTTAGCCATGTGGATACCTACGGAGCACGAGAAATACGGCGTGGGTGAGTCTCCGCAGGGCGAACTTTTATTCCGCTCTGGCCGGAGCGGGTGCGCATTTCGCGTCCTTGCCCCCGCGTCCCTCTCGCTCCGCCGGGCTGGAAATGCCTAATCCTGCCATCGCGCTGCGGGTTCGGGCTTTGCCGAGCCAGCACCGAGCAGAGGGGTGCGCGCCGGGGTGTCGTCCCTTACGGCCGGATCGGCGCTCCTCGCACCGGCTCCCGGAGTGCCGGGACGTCTGGGGGAAGCGCGCCGCTAGCCCGCCTGCTCTGGGCTCTGCCTGCGGAGTTTGGAGTGGCGACGGGGCGTGTGTGTCAAGTTGGAAGAGGAGAGCGAACGGCGTTTCTCTCCCTCCTTCCTCCTTCTTCCTCAAAGCGGCGGGGTGACGGCAATGGACTGCAACGATTTCCCAGGGTGGAGAGGGAGACAACAACAACCGCGCGGAGGGAACACCCCCAAAACAGAAGGGAGGCGCAAAACCTTCCCTCTGGCTCCCATCAACATTCCCGGAGTGCGGAATGTGGCACCGTCCTCAAAAGAGCCGCTCTGACAGACCGAGCCCGGCCCGAGCCTCCCTCCTCCCTCCCATCCCGGGTTTATGGGGTGTGTGTGTTGAGGGACTGGGGGGCGGGTGTTGGTAAATTTCATCGTCTGCGCCGCTTTGCTCTTTGATCTCTGGAGGGGAACGGGCATTTCAGCAATGTTTTTACTTCTGGCCACCTTCTCGGCCCAGGGTGAGCGTGGTGGGGGTGGCGGTGGAGGACGGCTGTGGAGTGATAATGAGGAGGGGGATTGGAAAGCCTGGGTCTTCGAGGCAAGGAGACAGTTTTTAGGAAAGGACTACCCTGACACTGGCGTTCGGAGGAAAAGGCACAGGGTAGCTCTCTCTGTTCTGTGCAAAGGTGAACAACAAAGGACATTAGTGTTGACTGATGAATACAGGAGTCTCCCTTCCTTTCCCTCCTCCCATTTCAGGCCGATTACAGTTCCCGTTTTTGTTGTTTGATTTCAGCTGGGTCGCCCCTTGACAGTTACTCCTTTTAGGGTTGTATATTAAGAAGCCAGGCTCTCTGACAAGCCTGCAGTGGCCAAATGTAATTATAACCTCTCAGAAGGTTTAACAGGGAGAAAGCATTATAGATTTTACTAATAGTCATTATTTTCTATAATGTCCTGTCCTGCCGATTGGCTGCTTTTTTTTTTTAATTGGGTACAGATCTAGTGATTTAGACGATATGTAGGTATCTGCTTATGTTCTGAATTCATTTCCCTGTAATTTAAAAAATCTGGAAAGCCTTTCCAGGGAGTCATAGTCAAGAGGATTTTTTTTCCAACTTCACCTGGAGTTTGCTGAAAGGACTGTATGATTGACTAAACAAAGTCATCCCCATATTTTACATTAGCTTTCATTTTGGATTGTGACTGGTTAGCAAGACAATAGTTTGTCCTGGACCCACCTTTGAGAAGGGGTTCCAGCCTTCCCTGTCTTCAAAGTGTAAGAGGAACCTTTGCCAGGCACTCTACTGGCCAGGAGTAGATGTTGGTGGTGGTGATTTTCCTCTCCTCACTCTCCCCCTTTTTGGGGGTAGATTAACCCTTGTTAGGAAAAGACACTGCCTTTGCTGAACTGGTGAGGAACCAGAGGGTCCCCTTGTCACCGGATTTAACACTCAGTGCCGGAAGCCCAGAGCCATCCAGCAACACTGTCCAGCTTGGAGTCCATCCCAGATGTTGTTTTCTTCCAAGTGTTAAATTATACAGATTATGGAATGGGATTTATTTTTTTGCTTTCTTTATGTGCCAGGTCACAGCTGGGGTGCTAGCATCGATTAGTTCTTCTCTCGCCTTTCTTTACATGCTGTGGGCAGAGGCTTAAAACCCACTCTGGGATTTCCTGGAATGGCAAACCGGATATTATCAGTCCAATGTCTTAGGCTGCAGCAGACACCTCGCTTTTGGGTGGTTGTGATTTGGTTGCAGAGTAGGGGGAGGTGGAAGGGTGAGCACACGTTTGGAAAAAGGAGCTTGAGTGAGATGAAAGGTGAGAGCAGAGAGGGGTGTGTTGTGCTCATTTATGCAATATCACATATACAGGAATGTTAATCATCTTTTATTAATTTTTGAGCATTTGGCTTATGGATTGCTTAGCTGGTTTTTAGAATCCATCTGTTAGGTGTGTGTTTGTGTGGTGAAAATTTTGCTAGGATACTTATGTATGGACTTTATCTCTCACCATGGAGAGCACTATTTGTAGCTGCTTATGCTGCAAGTTGTTATTTTTTTTTTTAACCTTGGTTAGTGTATGTGCTTTTCTCATCTAGTTTTTATAAATACTAAAGAAAAGATACTTTGTGGGCACAAATGTTTGGCTGATATCAGATGTAGTAGTAATTCGGTTTCCTCATTCTTTGAAATAAATTGGTCTTTGTAACTTTGGAATACCTGAAGTTTCAGTACAAATTGTATATTTCTCCAGTGATACTTCTTATCTACCGTCAGTTATGTATGAGATAATTATATGTCTTTATATCTTTATGTTTCACTTTCAAGCAGCATGCTATGTGACATGGGTAAAATTACTTAAATTTCATACCTGCAGTAAGGCGTATCAGATAGAAATTCCTTTTGAAACTTGATGTGTGGGCACTATCTCCTTCATTTAACTGATGAATGGTCTTAAAACATTATATACTTAGTCGTACACCTAAGTGTTCTGATTCTAGGGAATTAAAAAGGTATAGTGATAAAGCTATAGTCCTGAGAGGTAGGAAACCTAGTCTCTTTAAAAACATGTCAGTAGGCACAATGATAGGCATATTTTATCTTGGGACATTCTGGCTAGCTCTTGATCCTAGTCTAGACACTGCTGCCAGCTGTGTGACCTTAGGTAAGTCACTTAATCTTTCTGGGTCCCAGCCTCTGGGTCAAATGATATCCAAGGTCCTTCCCAGTACTAATTCTACAGTGCTCTTCTCAACTAATGTGTCCTTTGGTTAGAAAAACATCTTCACTGTGTAAAGTTTGTTATGAGAGAGACACATCCCATAGCTTTTTAACTAAGATCAGAAGTAAGCAAAAGCTACCTGGCAAGCTGCCAGAACTGAGGTGCTGGTTGCTCCCTTTTTCAATCTGCTTGATTCTCTCTCCAGTAGGAACTCCATGGGCAGTGACTATGGCGTTCTTGATCGCCCCCTCACAATGTCCTCATGATCATTGTCTGTCTCCTGCTTGCCCTCGTCTGTCATACTCCCTCCCCTCCCTTAAAGTGGAGGGAATTAGTCACAGAGAAAGTTAAGCCCATTGCAGATGTGTTTCTGTGTTCATTTGTTCAGTAGGCATTTATGCACAGCATTCCCAGGTGAGCCACTGAGTCTTCCTGAGTTGCAAGCTGCACCTCTCAACCCTGGCCAGATGTTTTACATGTGTGAGCCTGTTTAAGCTTAGAGGGAGAATATGGGCTGGAGTGATCAGTGCAAAAAATCCATGAGCCTTACAAGAAACAAACCTCAAAGCGAGCTGACCTGGAGGTCACAAGTGTCATTTGAAAATGAAGTATTAGGGTACTGGTATTACTGAGGCCTCACAAATACTCCTGTCCTCCATTTCTCTGGAAGTGGTTTTGGAGCTCATCCAAGGAGGAATCCCCTTCCTTTTTTTTTTTTGTGAGGAAGACCAGCCCTGAGCTAACATCTGTTGCTAATCTTCCTCTTTTTGCTGAGGAAGACTGGCCCTGGGCTAACATCCGTGCCCATCTTCCTCCACTTTATATGGGACGCCACCACGGCATGGCTGACGGGCAGTGCGTCGGCGGGCGCCCGGGATCCGAGCTGGCGAACCCCGGGCTGCCAAGCGCGGACTAAACCGCTGCGCCACTGGGCCGGCCCCCTCCCCTTCCTTTTTAAAGCCCCTTCCACATCAGGGGAAGAGGTACCTTCCCTTATTTATACAGGATCTTCAGAATGTCTTGTCCTTCAGAAGATGCTCTAATGGCAGCTTGTGAGGGAGAGCTGTGAGGGAGTGTACCTTTCCTCTTAGCGGTTTTCATTTTGTGATACCATGTGTCCAGATAACATGTATAGCTAAATAATGATGTGCTGCCTGGAATTGTTTGTGGCATTTTGAGCCTGACACAGGATTCTAAACTTCAAGTGAGAAGAAAAGGAGTGATTTATGTCTCCAAGTAACGTACCATTGAAGGGCTGTGCAGGGATGGATGGCAGCGGATGGTCTTGATCTGGCCTCCTGTGGGAATAGCCTATAAACATGTTTCCCTCTTTGGGTCATTCTTCAAAGTGATGATTCTTTCACGAGGCCCCCACAGTAACACAGAAATGCTGCCTTTCCTCTCTAGTCTTGGGTTCTTTCCCAGAGGCTGTGTGGTAGGTACTACAAAGGAGATTATAAAAATTTCCAGAACCTTTAGGTTTTCCTGCCTCTAGCTCGCTTTAGGAGACTACATTTTTAGAATTATCTTTGATACAGTATGTCCAAGTTTCTAGCATAGTGACTTTATGCTGTGAGCATATATGGCAGAGAAACATTAAACTCTAAAGAAACTCAACCAAATGCTGTAACTGTAACATAATAATACAAGGTTTTGTAGCTGAAAAAAGTGTTGTGAAATTATTTTATTTGAGTCTACTCCCTGAAATAGGATAATAATGTCCATTTAAGAGATGAGGAAACAACTTCATAGAGGTTAAGGGACTTACTTTGGATCAGTGGCTTTTAACCTTGTTTGATTATTATCCATAATAGGAAATATGTTTAATTTCCTGACCTAACATATATACACAAACACCACCAGTACCACCCCACACACGTATAAGTAAAACAATATTTGCCCATATTCTGTGTGGTGTTCTATTCTTTTTCATTAAAAAAAAAATGCTCATCACTAACTTGACTTAATGACTCATTCATGGGTTCCAACCCACAGTTTGAAAAGCACTGCTCACGGTACCACATTTGTAATACAGGAAGGACTGGAACTCAGACATTGTGTTTCTAGTTAAGTTCATTCATGACATTGTTTTTTTTTTTAATAGATATTTGTGTTTATTTTCACTTAGAATTTAATAATCATACTTTTTCCTTCAATGTAAGTCAAAGTCTGTCTTTATATATAGTATTTCTCATTAAAGATGGAACAAGTATCCAAAGCCATCGCATACATTGTGTAAGTTGTCTCTTTAAATTTGTGTGTGTCTTTCTACTAGGAGCTTTTTGACGAGGACTGGGATCAACTGCATAATGACCAGTTTTGGATTCTTCTATATAATTTCCTTTGACAATGATCTCTGGCCACTATAACAGAAGAATAAATATAATGAATCTAATGATATATATTGCCAGTCATAGGATTACCACTCACCATTCTTTTCTACCTTTTTTCATGTTGCTGATCATTATTAGAAGAAACAAGGGAACTTGTATTCCTTGTTTTCTTAAAAAACTGAGCTGGTAAGCTTATTTGGCCAGAGTATATATAATACTAAAGGATAAAGAAGTAAAGTTCCCTAAGCCTATTTTCATTTAAGCAATTTAAATTTACTTAAGGAACAACTATTTTACTCTCTGGCATTAAAAAAAAAATGTGTGCTAAGATATCATTGGAACCTACTAAGTAAATAAGAATCACCAAAAAAAGTGTTAATAATGCCTTTTGGTGGCAAAGTTGTAGTAAAACTGATATGTATTACCTTACTGGTTGTACTGAATAGTAACATGATCCTTTTGGAAACTAATATATATGTATATAAAATAGCATTTGTGGCACACTTGCTATATGCCAAGCGTAGTGCTAGGAGCTTGTCATGTGTTGTCATCTAATCCTCGTGACACCTCCATGAGGGAAGATTGAATTATCACTCATATTTCACAGGAAACTGAGTCAGAGAGAGGTTAAGTAACTTGTCTGAGGTCACACAGGAAATGGTGGAGCTAGGATTGGAATCCAAAAAGTCTTACCCAGAGCCTGCCCTCTTGGCCACTAAGCTGTAGTGCATAATGTGACAGGCATTAGCAGGAGTTTGAATTGGTAATCCCACTTCTCAAAGTTTACATGAAAAAAAACCCAATAGCAACAAAACGCTTTATGCACAGAGTTATTCCTTGCTGTGGATAACTATGCTATGAATTCTAACAACTTGCCATGAATTCCTTGTCTGTGAAACAACATAAATGCCAATACAGGAATAGTTTAATCATTTTTGGTTATCAGCCCATCAGAGTATTATACAGTCACAAAATGAAATGATTTCATAAATAATGCTATTTCTCAAATATATTGCAGCTATCTAGTGTTAAGTGACAAAAGAAATCAGAGTAAATATGGACTATGATTGAAATTACATAAAATGTGTAGCGTATAGAGAAGATGCAGTTAATGCACAGATGAGAATAATTCTTTTGTAGAATATGGAGATTATCAGCAAATTCTTTTTTTTAAAATTGCTTTTGGTAGGAAATACACGCAGTATTAAACTTTGAAGTACTCATATTGTTGCTTACGGAGGAGGGGCGGTGCCATAAAAATGAGTAAAGAGAGATTATTGCAGTAGATGAGGTGAGAGATAGGTACCTGAACCAGGTTAGCAATCCTTGCATGGTGAAATGTGGATGGACCTGAGATATTGAGGAAATGGAAGCAATGAGGCTTGATAATTGGATGTGAGGAGTTAGGAAAAGGAAGAAGTTTAGCATGTCTTCCTGGTTTCTGGCTTGAACAACTGGGTAAACTGCTGTTCAGCAAAAGAGACATCTTTGTGGGCGGGGCAGATTTATGATGTAAGAGTAAGAGTTTTGTTTGGCCACCTAGAGTTTTCCATACCTGTCAAACGTTCAGGTGGCAATATCTAATAGGAAGTCAGTCTGGAGCAAAGGAGAAAGATTCTGGATTTAAGAGTGTGATTAGAAAGTCATTTGGTTTATGCGTGATGACTGAAGTGATCGAATTAGATAAGACTTTATTGTGTTGACTTTATGTAGTCTGCTTGTCCATTTTTATTTATTTATTTATTTATTGTGAGGAAGACCAGCCCTGAGCTAACATCCGTTGCCAATCCTCCTCTTTTTGCTGAGGAAGACTGGCCCTGGGCTATCATCCGTGCCCGTCTTCCTCTACTTTATATGGGACACCATCACAGCATGGCTTGACAAGCGGTGCCTTGGTCCGTGCCCGGGATCCGAACCCATGGCTCCCAAGCGCGAACTAAACCGCTGCGCCACCAGGCGGCCCCTGCTTGTCCATTTTTAAAGTGACAGGCCCTAAAGTTTTACAGAGCAGTCATCTTGGAGCACTTTATTAATTTGGATACAGGGGGCTCTAAAGTAAGAAATATTAGCTGTCCATGTCGAGTTGTTAGTAAACAAAATTTTATGGTCTTTTCTTGCTTCCCACTAGTGCATTGCCTGACTAAGGCATTACTTATTTCTGTTTCTGTGCAAGTTCTCTCCCAAGCAAATATCTCATGCCAGATTGTGCATGTTTGTGAGATTTCCCCAACAGGATGTTGAAAAACAGAATGCACAAATAATATTTCAATAAATAAGATTTATATATCCCTCAACCGCATATAAGTATATACACATGTCCAAAAGTGGGAAAATGCTCAGATATCCAAAGTAATATATTTGTACATACAGATATTTTGTATGTGTGTGTGGTAAACATGTAATACCTGTTAGGGAACTGCAAGGTCAAATTTAGAATTCAAAGTTATACCATTGCACTCCTGAAAAATATGTGGTTTGAAGTAAGGGATTCCAGTTTAAGATGACATTAGACTCCCTTCCTTTAATGTAACCTGTCATAACTTCCCACTGAAATATCAATAAATGCACACAGAGGCAAACATTGCTAGCAGTAAAAATTAAGTCTGACAGAAAGCCTATTGCTAAAATTCGGGAGGAATTTCCCCAAGGCAGGTGGCACTGGATTAAGAAAAACAATTGGTGGTTTCTCTCTGCTTTCCTTCATTAAGCAGAGCAGCTTCCCCACTGTCACCAGCTTAGAGGCCAGGTCAATACATTCAACTTGGAGTGTGACCTTTACTGCGTGAGGCATCTATGGTCCTTCTCTTTCCACCCCATCTTTGTATTTCCATTGAGAGATGACCACTTCCAGAAACAACTGGGACAGGAAGGTGAGTGGTTGGGTGGGTGGAAAGGAGTCTACAGAGGATGTCTCTTTGTCTTTGAGAAATACACCGTGGTCTTCCTAAGGAAAGTGATTTTGTGGGCGCTCTTGAAGTGCTGCAGTAACAAAGCGTGATGGATATTGTAGTTTTGCTTTCAATCTATTGGTGACAGAGAAGGAAGCAGTGGGATAAGAGATGATCTCATCTGAATTGCCAAAAACCATGGCACATGATGGCTTATAACTGAGAACTTGGCTTGGAGCCGTGGAAGACCTGTAAGTGGGACTGAACCAACACCTTTATTTTTAGCCCGGTCCACAGCACTGCAGGGAGGTTCAAGACCCAGGTTGTTCCGTCAGTGATCACATTTGCATTTCTACGGAAGAAGGAAAGCAACTAAATCTGGAAACAGGCATCTGTCATTTCTTAATGAACTAAAACGTGACTGTTGCTCAGCTGGGGAGGAAGAGGGGAGACCATGATATTCACATGGGAGGCTTTGGGAAACTACCAATTACACATGTGGGTTTGTTCTCCACCCCCATTCATGTCCCCTGTGAGTGTGCCAGAAAGAGAAGGTTGGTGGGAGGGAGGTTGGCTGGAACCCTCCTGAAAATGACATTTGCAGGTCTTCCTAGAATTTGATAACCACTTCTCTTTTGTAAACCAAGCATTTTATTGTTTCGTTTTATGAGAGTATTAATTGGGCATTAACCTAAACATGTCACCTGAAATCTTTAAGCAGAAATGTAGAGTTTTGGTTCTATGTCTTTTTTTTTTTTTTCTCTAAAAGGGAAGAATCCTGTCTGTCACTGGTGACTAGAGGTGAACATTTTTGGGAACATGGGCATGCATATATGTGAGGCAACTAAAAATAGCCCCAATCCAGGTCCTGGATAAAACAGTGCTCTATTCTGGGGAGAGGAGAGAGCCCATTGGCCTTTCTCCTGAGGTGTCCAAAGTGGGTTGAAGAGTCTATGGAGCTTCCTTGATGGCAGGCTTAGGGATTAGCTGGGCTCTCGAAGAAACAGGAAAATCCAAAACGTGCATAGACGGTTCTGTAAAGAACAAAAAGAGGAGACATCTCTGAGGTTTTCTCCAGAAATCTGGATGATAAACACTGATGATAAGACAGGGGGATTCCTACAAAATTACACAAACAGTAAAAGTTTGCCCCTTCCTCAATTTTTTTTTTTTTTCAGGAGAACTATATTTGTATTAGTTGCACTCCACATTTCCTTTAATACTCTCATCCATAGTTTATAGAAATTGTTTAGAAGACCAAATATTTACATTCTTGGCCCCAAGTTAGAAGGGGAAGTATTACATATGAATTATGTAAAAATTATGGTAATGAGTTTCAAAATGGAAAAATACTTATCAGAAGTGAAGGGATGCAAAATTACATGTTACAGTGTTGTAACAACTGATTGTTATGTTTGAGAAGTGGTATTATTTTTTTTCAACTTTCTACTTTTTAATAATTTCCAAAATTAACATGAATTTCTTTTATAATCAGAAATAATTATATAAGCTCTTTTGTAAGCTGAGCACTATTTCCTACATAGAGTTTCCTCTCAGGATTAGAGGTGAGACTGGTGGAAGTTGAGTCAGGAATGCCTGAATTTAATTTGTCATTTATGTCCAGTAAGCACTCTGTTCCAGAGTCTCAAAGTGGCTTTCCTTGCTATACCCGCTTGATTACTTGCGATGTCGCTGCCCTGTGCATTCTCCAGTACCCACAGTGAAGCTGTGCTTTCAGATGGCCTTGGGGTATAAGTCTTTGAAAAAGACCCCCAATCCTTCTTTGAAAAAGAGTTTCAAATGAATTCTCCTGAGATAAAAATGCTGTTCTCTCCATGAAGTGTTCCTGTAGAAGACAAATGTTGGTGTCACTGCTCACTTTCCATTGTTCTATAAACTCTGTCCTGTGAGACTGTGGGCCTTGGGATAATTTATGCAGGAGAACTTTTCAACGTAGAGTCAACAACTTGAAGAGGCTTTATTTAGTAATTATGGGGCATAATTGCTTATTCATGGGTGTTATGAACTGAATGTTTGTGTCCTCCCTGCCACCCCCAAATTCATATGTTGAAGCTCTAATCCCCGGCATGGCTGTATTTGGAGTAAGGAGGTAATGAAGGTTAAATGAGGTCATAAGGGTGGGGGACCCTGATTGGATAGGATTAGTATTCTTATAAGAAGAGGCCCTAGAGAACTTCCTCCCTCTCTCCACACACGTGTACCTAAGAAAGACCCTGTGAGGACACAGTGAGTCCTGGCCATCTACAAGCCAGGAAGAGGACTCTCATCAGAAACCGATCCCGCAGGACCTTGGTCTTGGATTCCCAGCCTCCAGAACTGTGAGAAAATAAATTACTGTTGTTTAAGCCACCCAGTCTATGATATTTTGTTATGGTAACCCGAGCTGACAAATACAATGGATTAGAACAGTTTTAGGCACTGTAGGAAGAAAGATAAAGAAAATAGAAGCCGAATCCTGGACCTCAGCATAATAGATGTAATCAGTGTGAGCCCTTTCCATGGTCTGAGGTCTAACTCCCCTGGCCCACCCTCAGAAGCACAGACTTAACTGAGTCAGACTCTTCGATGATGATGATTATCTACTAATAACTCCAAGCATATGTTTATTTGAATAATGATACTTTTGCAAAGTTGCTCACATTGTTTTAAGTCATCAAACCACTTTGGGTGCCTTCAAAGCAACCAACAGAAGTAGGGTCTTGAAATGCTTCATTTCTCCCTGCTACAATTTATAAAAAACCTGGAGTGATAGGTTTGACCATCTAGGTTAGCACTGAAAACAGGTAGATGAAGTTTTATTATATGGAAATTTGTTTGAGACATCACTTCGGTGTACTTTGTTTTTGAAAGGCCTGGGTATTGAATGCCAGGTCCTTGAGGAGAATAAAGCAATATTTGGGGATTTTTTTTTTTTGCATTTTCTATCCTTAAATATGTGTTTCCTGATAGCAAATAGTACATCCCTTTAAGAGTTTACTTGCTGCATATTTTTGTTTTTCCTAGTGGTAAGTATGAAGACATATCCTGTGACACATTGATGGAAAACTTTATATGAATTATTATTTTATTGGGTATGCCCACTATGTATAAGGCCTTGTGCTAGCTTGATGGGGCATACAAAGAGGTGTTGAAATGGATCCATGGACAAGCGAAGAAGCTAGAAATGTATCATAGTTTTATCTCATTTAATTTACACAGCATTTTTTCAAGGTAGGTGTTATCTTTTTTTTTTAAAATATTCATTTAGTAAGGCAGTGCATAAACATCACAGAGAAATCAGTGTGAAGGTTAAGACAGATATTTCCCCTCAAGCTTTAAAATGAAGATAAGGACTTGGGATGGTGACATTCACTTGTGAGCCTGAGGAAACAGCCCTGAGGAGGGAGTGTCTCATATCCTGGAAAACTCAGAATTTGTACAAAAGAATAGAAGTTTCATTTTAAGATACTCCCCATAGAAGTGAGTCACCAGCTGCTGAGACTGTCCAATATAAACACCTGAGTGGAGTTGTACTTTAAATAGCTGGAAAACCTTCTTCCTCTTCCTACTGGGCAATTTCCGCTGACCCCCTCCCCCACATCCCCCTGCCACTCATTCCTGTCACCTGACCAATGTTGGGTATCTTAGACAATGGTTTGTCTTTTTTTGTGGTTTCCTTCTAAGATTGGGCAGAGGAAGAAAGATAGATTCAGTATTTATTATTCTCCTTCAAGAGATTTTTGGAGCAATAAATAAAAATTGTAGTGTATGTTGAAATACAGAAAACTAAGAATGGGCAGGCCAAGGAAAAACTAACTTTAAGATGAATGCTTACGGGGCTAGGCCTGTGTGCTTGGCCCCATGCATACACACTGAAGCCTTAGAGTTAACCTAGAGAGGATGAGTGATTTGTTCAAAGTAACCCTGGTGGTAAGTGGCAGAGCTGAGAATCGGAGACGCTATCCGAGTCTGAAGCCTGTGGCCCTGTCAGGGCACCACACTCCTACACGCACACAGGCCTACAGCCAGAATCTGGAGGCCTAAGTCCCAGGCTTTGGGGTTCAATGGACAGTGGTGAAGAAATTGCTCACCATACTTTACTTTTTTAAATAAGGTGATGGTATTAATACCAGTAATATGTGAAATAAGTACCCACATTGTCTTTTTGCTCCAGCATTAGTCTCTGGTGGTTGTGGCCAGCCCCCTCCTGTGCTGCCTGCCCCTGGGTGGAGGATATGGAGCCCATTGGTGCTGGAAGGGCCATAGGTCAGGAGATGGATGGATGCCGGGGAGGGGGAAGCGGGGAATGAAAGCCGAGGATCAAACAGTACTTCGTGACCAGAAGGGAATAAAAATATGCTTCTGTGAGGGAGGATGGACCTTAGCCAAGTCTGACCAGGAGCAGGGAGCAACCTTGGAGTAAAATCCAAGTTCTCAGTGACAGGGGGGACTAGAAGGAGGAGAGCTGGAAGAGAGGGAGGGTCAACATTGATTAGAGGAGCCATGGAAATCCTGATCTCTGAGGCTTGTGGTCCTGATGTTGGAAGCTCTTACTTTGCAGGAACCTGGGAATCTCACTCTGCCCCATCCATGCTCAGGGAAGCTTTGTCCTGCTGGGCAAGGGAGCTGGTGCCATAATCAGCCTTGGTGTGCTGGATAGGTACCTCTTGTCTGAATTACTGCAGTAGCCTTCTCATTTGTCCCCTACCTCTAGTCTCTTCTCTCTCTAGTGCATGCTTTGCATTTAAACCACAAGTGATCTTTTTAATAAGGCAAATTTGTTGATATGATTCATCTGGGAAAACAAAAATAACACCCATAATGTTTTCTTTGTAGTCAGGATAGAGTCCACAGTCATTTCATAGTATACAAGGCCCTTCCTAAATTGGCTCCTGTCTGCAGTCCAGTCCCACGTTGGGCATTTCTTCCTCCTACACCCTGTGCTCTGTCCTGGGGAACCACTTACAGTTTTTCAGAGATGCCATGCTGCTTCTGGACTCTAGAAAGTTCTAGCACTTGCTGGAAGTCTGCCTGGCTTGACCATCCTCCTTCCTCTTCTTTACCTAGAAAACCTAACTGTGGTGTCTCTTTTCTAAGAGCTTCCATTTCTGACTCCTCCCAGCACAAGTGAAAACTGTGTTCCTTATCTGCGCCTGCAGCTGCCTCTCTCAGGGCCCTTGTTGCTGCTGTTTGAACTGCCTGCCTTTGCTATAGGCTTGTGAATCCCTTGAAGCCAGAGATGCTGTGCTGTTCAGCTTTGATTTCCCTGGAGAGTAACAGAGAACTAACTTTTAGTAGGCTCAGTAAGTGGTGGATCAATGAATGAATGGTGACTGAGTTGGTTTGGGCTGCTCTAACAGAATACCACAGACTAGGTAGCTGATAAACAACAGAAATTTATTTCTCAGAGTTCTGGAGGCTGAGAGTCCAAGATCAGGGTGCCAGCATGGTCAAGTTCTGGTGAAGGCCTTCTTCCAGGTTGCAGACTTCTCCCTGTGTCCTCATGGCAGAAGGGGTTAGAGAAGTCTGTGGGGTCTCTTTTTATACAAGCATTAATCCCACTCTTGAGGGCTGTGCCCTCATGACCTAAGCACATCCCAAAGGCCCCACTTGCCATCACATTGGGCATTAGGATTTCAGCATATGAATTTAGGGGAGACACAAACCTTCAGACGATTGTCACAGGTTCCTTGGATGAAGGAGAAAACTCTAAGCTCAGTTTTGTAGTTATTTGTTACATTATGTACCAGGTTGTCCAGACTGTATAATCCAGGCTCTGAGGAGATGAGGGCAGCCAGACTGGCTGGTGCATGCCCTCCATATCCTATAGTGTGGAACCATGGGAAGACAAATATTGGTCAGAGAAGTGATAGAATATGTCAAAAGTATATGAAATTACCTACATGAATTCTGAAACATATAGCATGGTTCTGTTTGTTCTGTGACCATATAAAATTGGCGTTAAAAAATCCAGATAGAGGGCCTGGCCCAGTGGTGTAGCGGTTTAAGTTCGCACGCTCTGCTTCAGCAGCCTGGGGTTTGCAGGTTCAGATCCTGGGCACGGACCAATGCACCGCTTGTCAAGCTATGCTGTGGCGGTGTCCCATATAAAGTAGAGGAAGATGGGCATGGATGTTAGCCCAGGGCCAATCTTCCTCAGCAAAAAGAGGACTGGCAACGGATGTTAGCTCAGGGCTAATCTTCCTCACACACATACAAAAAAAATTAAAAAAAAATCCAGATAGAGAATAAAAGCAAGAAAATTATGAGTGCTATTTCAGAAAGAAACTGACTGCTAACCACTAAACTCTATGAAGACAAGATTGAATTTTTTCCTATTGTATTCTCTGCTCTTAGCATAATATTTGCTACAGAATAAATTGTAATTTATAATAAACTTATAAAAAATAAATTTTATTTGAGTCAGTGTGGGCACGTCTAAAGTTTTAATAGAGTATTTTTAAGTGAAATCTCCACAACAGCATGTAGCTATCAGACTCCATTTAAATGCCAGAAGATGCTCAAGCACATCTGTTTGTCACATGCTCTGGCCACCGTGTAATGGTCAATTGTAGAAAATCTTCTGGGTAACACTGTATCGTAGGCATTTTCAGTGCTTCCTGCAAGTTTGGGGTGCTTTTCCAACTTTTTAGTGATTCAACTTTGTAACATAAGTTTCCTACCACTGCTTTTTCAGAAAAGAGTATACTGAGATTGCAGGGCAAGCTGTTATCAAAAGACAGAAACAAAACTGCTACCAAATATGCAGTTAGCCATTGGCAAGAAACGGCATTTTCACTCTACTGTGCAACCAGAACAAAATATAGAGATATATGGCATGCTGAAGAGATAGACTGCAGTTGTTATTTATAGCTTCTCATTTTTTATTTTTGTTTTCATGAAAACAGCCTTTTTCACTGGAACGTTTTATTAGAAGCCATCTGTCATGCCTCATGTGTGGTATTGTAGGTTGTGTTCTGCACAAGGTGGCTGGATTTGGGAATGTCTCCTCTGGGAGGAAGGGATGCCCTCTTTCTAATTTGCACAGTGGTGTAATATGGGCTAATAGGAACCTTGATCATTGTTCTCATTGACTGGCTTGATACTGAGAAGATAAAAATTTGAAAATACAAAATAGATTTATTCAGATAAAATGCTGCTTTTATTAATTTTATATGTTGAGGTTCTATCCAAGAGTTCATTAAAAAAACAAAAAACAGGAAAACTTGACTGTAAAAACCAAAGTTTGAAAACCACTGACATGGCAGAATGCTTTAAAACGAGACTGAAGGATTGCAGGTAATTTTCTGTTACGTCAAGTTTTGAAATTCCTGTCCGAATTCTCCTGATGAGCTGACATCTTTCTGTTTTCAGTGGAGGTGGAGAAATCTTTTGGTTTGGGGATATGAGTTGTCATGGAATTGTTGCATTTTTCAGAGCGCATATGCCGTGTGGCACAGTTTGTACCATTCGTATTAATGCAATAAAGCTATTCATGTCTGAAATAACCGTTTGTTTGATGCCATCATACTATAAAGTACCTATCTGGAAGAGTTAACATGAGTTTATCTTATGACAGTAAGAGCCTAGGGTTCTAATTTTGGTTCTTTAATAATAACTGTATGAAAGCATTTATCTCTTAGGGACTTCTTAGGGCCTGTCTGTAAAAGAGAGTTGGATGAGGTGATATCCAAGTTTCCTTGAAATTCTAAAATTTATTGTAAGTTAGAGATTTTCTTGGGCACTCTGACTAGATGTCAGTGGAACTGTCTGGAATATTCTGTATCTGAAATGGTTTGGTTTGTGTTTAGGTAACTGAAGGTGAATTGTGTGAGATATTTACTCTTTGTGGTAGTCTCTTCTGCCAGGCAATTTACTGCATTTGCAGCTTTATGTGTTATCTTGAAGCACTTGGGCAATTCCCTATAGAATTTGGTTCTGTGAATTTTGGTAAGTGTTTGATAAATATCATATAAAACCACTCTATTCCCTAAGTCTTTCTATCCCTAATAAAACATTGCCAGGATTATTAACATATTCAAATGAATAAACTCAACCCCATGCTCTAATTTGATTCAGATTGTACCAATTCAAAGAAAACAGATTGGTTAAAGGGGTCAGATTTGAAAATAATTTATTGTTTCTGAAAGCCCTCTTTTCCTTCTTAGTTGTGAAAAGAGCTCAGGGATGGAAATACAATATTACACTTAACTGTCAAAAGGAAAAGAATCATCTTAGATCTCATTCCACATCCAATTTATAGCGCTCACAGACTGCACTGTGCAAGACTGGTCAGATTCCACCTACTGGTTGCGATTACTTCCCTAATTGGAAAAAATTAGGACTATTAATCATTGTGACACAAGGCAAAATGTCATCATGGCATGACAATCTTATTTTCCACCTGAGAAATGGTGGCTTCTACGAACAAAATCAAACCCTCCTTTCCGCACTCTCCCTTCTCATTTTATTTCTGGTTGCAGGTCTCTGGAGTAGATCACACAAAGACTTGGAAAAAGCGGAGGGCACAGAAACAGAGGAGGAAAGCCTTCCTTTGTTTTTATTCCACAGAAACAGCTGTGAAAATGAAAATGGGGTGCAGGGAGAAGGAAGACCTCCTAAACCAAGGAAATGTGGTTATTGCAGAGACATTTAAAATTATTTGCATGTAGGGAATTGATTGAGATAAAGCCTTTTTAAGCATGGGGACATCAAAATGACTGAACTCTGAATTTTCATTTTGTTCCTCCTGGATTCACCCAGAAGGGAAATATTTTAAGCAATTGGCCAGGATTTTCTTATGAGGATAATAATTTCTAACTATAGAAGTAATTATGGTTGTAACACATGAATTCTTTTGGTATCAAGTTTGGTAATTTCTTAGTGTTTTGGCATACTTAAAATTTATTTGGGCAATTGCACATTTTAAGCAGGATTTAAAAGAAAAATGTAACTCATAAATGCAACTCTATCTCATGGTTGGCTTTTAAAAATATTTGTGTTTTCCCTTCTAAGCATCAGTATTAACTACTTTTTAAAAAAAGAAACAAATATAAGTGTGTGTACAAAAATGTGTAACTAGGGATCTCCTTCGCCTCCCCTTACCATCTATTTCTTTTTGATAGTCATGGCATTTTTGCTGGATGACTTTTGTTTCTCTTATATAAGCAATTTCTTTTATATGTCCCTGAAATTCTGTCACCCTCCAGAGTTCTTGCAGCACTCTGAAGAGGATGCTGGCATTATTTGTGTTTTTAATATTTCCATAAAGGAAAACAGTTATGACATTTTTGGTGAACATTAGGTCCAAATTTGCAGTTTTTCTGTGTGTCTCGTGAAGCACAATGGGAAGATTCTTGTATTTAGATTTCTACCTCGGTACTCATGTTTCTTTGATGTCAGATTGTTAATGCAGCCATATTTTGTGATGACTTGGACTATTATAGGCAGTACTTTGCTTTTATAATAATAGTAAATATTTACTGAACTCTTAGGTGTCAGGAACCATGCCAAGGTTGTGCATGCATCATTTCATTCAGTGCTCACGACAACTGAATGATGTGGGTGCTATTCTTATCCCAATTTTACAAATGAGAAACCGAGGCACAGAAGTGTTACCGAACCTGCCCAAGATCTCAAGGCTAAGGAGCTGTGGAACTGTGATTTGCTGTAACTTTCCAAAGCCCAGTGCCTTCCCTATGTTATAGTGTCTCCCCAGTCATGTCTTTTTTGCTCATTTGTTTTGTTTTGGGTTGGCACTGGTAGTGTGGGACTTGCGGGTGTCTAGTACCCTGAAGTTAAGCTTTGACAAAATCCATAGTTCTTATTGCAGTACATATTTCTTCTTCTGAAACCAGGCAAGTGCACTAGGATGAAGGGTTATAAGGTGGCTATTGACACAGAGCCAAGGCTCATGGAGGGACAGCCTGTGATTTTGAAACGTTTGCACTGGGTTTGGCCTTTGACCATCTGCTCCTGTTGAGAGCCCCCAGGATGTCCCAGAGAGGTTCTCTAGCCCAGCCCATCACTGCTGCAGGGCTCATCAGAAGGGAATGGGGGCCGAGACTCAGCCAATCAGGGAGTGCTTCCAGGGGCCTGGGGTTGGAGCATCCCTAAGTGTGCAGCTGTGATGGCCCCTGCACCAGTGACCCCTTCCTTCAACTGCAGCCAGTGGTGGCAGATAGCTTCCCTCCTTGTGGTAGTCATCATTTGTCAGGTGATGTATAAAACACTGGATTCCACTTAGGAAAGGCAGTTTAGGACTGTTCACTCATAATATGGGAAAGGCAAGTTATGAAAATAGAATGCATGACAGCAGAGACTTGCTGGGCCTTTAGCGGGGAGTCTGTGGCAATACCACAGAGAGCTAACGATAACAACATTGTGTAAGGTAAGTGTTGTGGTCAGCTGAGTGCATCTTTAATTTCAAGTGACTTTTACCACAGATAGCTCATTGAGGGTGACCCATGTACTGTTTCCCTTGTGAAGTCATCAGGCCTGATAGATAGAATATGACTTGAATGCTTAAATCATAACTGTATGTAGAATAGTAATACCCCGTTCCATTGATATGTGGCATTTAACTATTCGCAGTGCTTTCTCACTTGTCTTGTTTGATTCTTTTAGCCTCTTAGAAGGTAGATAGGAGGGGGTTGTTCCTATTTTAATGATGAGGTGGTTAAGGCACAGTGAATGAAGCAACCAGTGGAGCGTGAATAAAATGTGACAGGTCAAGACAGCGCAGCTCTGCTGTTTGTTTGAAGAACTATCTCAATTTGTTTCTCTGTATACTTATTTTGCACATCTGCAGAACTTGAACCATCTACCACATGCTTTGTGCATGTACAAGTAGTGGACCATACCTGATCCTGATAGGTGGTCACCATCTTTAGACGAGACCACCAGTGTGCAGCTGGTACTTCATTGCTGCGTTCTCCAGACCAACCTCAGCCTCCACACTGCTGGTGCTGTGTGTACTGGTACTGGCTACTCTGTAGTTCAGTATTACTGGTGTCCTATGGATTCTTTATCGTTTTTGTAGCCCATGTCAGTTTTTTTTTTTAAGTGTGGAAAGTGTTCTAAGCTTTAGTTTTCTACTCTGTACACAGGGATAATAAAGCCTGCCTTGCTTATGCACAGTGTAATTATCATGATCAGGTGAGATCATTCTTGTGAAGCCATGAAATTATAAAGGGCTTTACAAGCGTAAGGAATTATTATAGATGACCTTGAGTTCAAGATGGAAGTCCACACTAGTTAGAATAATTGATCATGATACCATCTATAACTCCTTTTCTCAAAACCCTCTGCAAGCCCCATGGGGAAGAATGGGGGTCACACAGGTGTTTATGAAGGAGCAGAAAGACTGCTAAAACCTCTTGGGAAAGACCTGGTTCCCATTTCTGGGAGCCAGTGTCCAAGGCATCTGACCCTCGGAACAGGGACCCACTGTTAGGAAGGAGTCACCAGCTGATCTCCAGGGAACGAGGTGGTTATGAGGTGGGTCAGTGTCATGTTGCCTGGAACTAGCCAAAAGAAAAATAGTAGCTTGTACCTTTTGCTCAAAAAGGAAAAATGAAAGACAAATTGGAGCCTTTACTTTATTAAACTTCAAATTAGTTAGGGTTAGCTAAAATGCTAGTGTATCCTATAGAACGCTCCTATATGAGGATGAGGTGGAGACTGCAGTGCACTGTGAAGAAATTGCCTAGGGCAGCACCCCTGGGAAGTGCCCACTGATCGTGCAACATGGAGGGAGGGAGGAAGGGTTTGGGAAAACCTGACCCTGTCCAGATGTATTAGCAAGTGGTGGTCACCTGTGCAACTACATCCGTGTAACATTCCCTGATTTGTGAGTTCTTCTTTTGTGCCAGGCACTGTGCTAGGTGTTGGGTCAACACTGGGAAGGATGGAGTTTTTGGATGTCAGGAAGCTTAGAAATTCACTCCTCCATTAAATATGTGTTAGGTACGTGCATTAGGCATGTGCAGTGTGCTGTGGCTCCAGAGATGAACAGTGAATTCTAAGCAGCTCAAACCTGCATGGAGAAGACAGAGGGAGGGATCACTGATTGTGGTTCTGGGAGAGGCAGGTATGCACAGAAGAAGGGCCCCTTGTATCTGGGCAGACAGGAGTGTCCTGGAGAAGGCAATATCTGAATAGAGTTAAAAAGGAATTGTAGGAGTTAGCTAGGTGGAAGAAATGGAGGAGGACTCTCCTGGATAAAGAAATAGTATAAGTAAAGGCAGATGAGCCTAAAGGTGTTTGTGGAATGGCTGGGGAGCTGCAGATAGATGACTCCTATAAAAGTTGTCATCATGATCCTGCTACATGTAGCTGACACATTACCTTATTCCAATTTAGATCTGTGGCTCTCAAGCTGGCTGAACCACCCAGCCTTCACCTCCACTCCCATGGGTGTTTGGAAATGTATTGTTTTTGATTAATGGAGTGATTGGGAAGCCCTAGTAGCATTCACTGGACTGGGCCAGGAATGCAACATGCCTTCAGAAGGAAGGTATCTCCCATCCCAAACGCCCATGGCATCCTCTTTGCAAAACCCTGATGGACATAATCCCATGAGATAACAAGGCAGTGAGCATGCCTACTGTTTTCAACTAAGACACGAAAGCCAAGGTCGCACAGCTTATAGGCCATCAGTAGGGCCTGGAATACTTTTTTCCATTAATATCTTTTGTTTGAAATTTCTTTTGCTCTTTCTGGTTTCCATGTTTTATTGCTATTCTGCCTTATAAAATTGTAGATAATACCTTAGGTTGTTAGTATCTTTTTTAAGAGGAAACACTTAAGTCTACTCCTGGCCCCAAGTAAAAGAATTCCATTAAAGAAACAGTCTGCCTCTTCTCTCCCTTCCTTCTTTCTTCACTTAATGGGCAATTGGCTGGCTAGTTTGAGAGAAGGTACTTGGCTGGCTTGGCTCAGTCCCTCCTTTCCATTGGGATTTGCCCTCTGCAGAGAGTCTGCCTTCTGATTTGTGAAGTTAGTGGTGGTGCAGGAGGCCTGCATGTTTGTTATATAAACTCAATATAGGGGAGCATTAGCTGGGCCCTGTGTACAGTGATGTGGTTTGTGTACTGCACAAAGGGAGCAAATGGTGGCTGGAAACCAGCCAGAGATCCACTGGACTCAGCCAGCTGTGCTGGGACCCAAGCAGTTCCTTTTGCTCATTTGAACAAGGGCATTATGTAGTCCAGTGGCCACCCTGTTGCACAACTCCAGAGGGCATCATTGTGTCCAGTGTCTACTGTTCTGGGTCTTGTAAGCTCTGCCTTGGTAATGAGCCAAATGTCTACACACCCAGCTGTGTCCTCCCGTGTGGAGTTGATTGGTGGTAAAGCTGACATTTTGATCCCTGTTGGTTTGACCTGCTTCTTCTGTCTCTCCAGTGGTCGAAGGGGGTATTATTTATTATTTTATCTGGTCCTTTACATTCCTTAGTGAAATAAGGCTTTGGTGCTCTGTGAGCTCTAAATTTTGTCTCTGACACGCACATACAATTTATACATTCTTGTGATTAAAAGTTTGAACTGTAGAGACGAATGTAGAGTGTGAAGCTGAAGTCTTCCTTCACCTCCTTCTCCCACTCTCCTTTTCATAAATTGTCATTGCTAATACTTTGGGGTGGAGCTTCTCAGATCCTTTTCTGTTGGTGTGTATATTTTTAAAAATGTGATCATATTATTTATGTTCTGCAACTTTTAAAAAATATTATATCTTTCCATACAGGTACATTATAAATCTAGCTGTCTTTTAAAAATAAATATATTTTAAAATTTATTTATTAAAAAATTTATCTGTAATAATAATAATAATAACCATAATACTTAAATTGGAGCCTTACTGTGTCCCTGCATTGTTCTAAGCCTTTTGCATGCATCACAACAACCCTATGGGATATGTACAGTTAGTACCATTTTTCAGCTCAAGAAACCGAGACACAGAGGTCAGATAACTTGTCTAAGATCATGCAGGGCAAGGATATAAAATTGATATTTGAAGCCGGTGGCATGGCTTCAGAATGCACACTCTTAAATATACTTGACAGCATATGGTATAAAATTCAAAAGGTGTATAAAGTTAGTGATGTGGTGACAATTGAGGTTCTTGGCTCTGCTCCTCAAATTCTCATCCCAGGGGGAGCCATCTGTCAGTACCCTTCGGGTACAGATGCCCAGGCTCCACTGTAGACCTATTAACACTTATGCTTAGGAAGCTGTACATGCACATAAATTGTTTTTTCTTTATACGACTGAGATGCATCTACTGTCCCATCCATTTCAGCTCTGTCATTCTTCCTATTACCCTTTTTTTTTAGGCCCTGGAAACCACCATTCTACTTTATGTTCTATGTGTTTGAATATTTTAGATTTCACATATAAATGAAATCATGCAGTATTTTTCTTTCTGTGCCTGGCTTATTTCACTTAGCATAATGTCTTCCAGATCCATCCATATTGTTACAAATAGTAGGATTTCCTTCTTTTTTAAGGCTGAACAGTATTCCATTGTATGTAAATACGACATTTTCTTTATCTGTTCATCCCTCAACGTATATTTAGGTTGTTTCCATATCTTGGCTCTTGTGAATATTTGCTCTCTTTAATAGTTGCTTACTACTCCATAGTAGGAATGTATCATAATTTATTTAAATACCTCTCTTTATGGTTTCCAGTATCATGTTATTCTAAACAATGCTGCCTCAAAGATGTCTGCATTTATATTACATGCAATTATTGTGTAACCGTGTAACTACACATATGTGAATATCTCTGTAGAAAATGTTCTTGAAAGTATAATTCCTGGGTCAAAAGGGATGCACATTGAAACTTTTTATAGATCTCGACAAATTATTTTCTCAGAAGTCTGTACCATTTTATATTCCCACCAGTGTACTTGTTTCTTCAGTCCTTTGCCAACATTGGATATTATTTCTAACATTTTATTAGTCTACCAAGTGATGTTGGTACGCCAAATGAGCAAAATCAGCAACATTTGAAGTTAGTTATCTTTTAGCTTATCCAATCTTGCTAGGATTCACTTACTCAAGAAGAAAAGTTATGTGCAAGTTATGCAGGTATTCCTTGTTTTTCTGAGAAATATCTTCTATTCTTTTTCCTTTAAAATGTAGCTATTATGTGCCATGTTTATCTACTTCAGGAGAACAACCTCCACCATGTCACCAACCTGGGTATGCTTCCTAGAGGGGCAAGCAGTTATTGATTTGAGAGTCTGTACTTACTGCCCTCTAAGGCATAAACTAGCCCACTTTGCCAACCTCTCCCCCTAAGGCGGTGAAGCAGTGCATAGCCACAAAACCCAGGTAGCACCATGGGGACCCCAGCTGCTCAAAAGAAGGATGCCATCATTGGAACAGTGCCTCACACAGACTGGAGGAAGCTCATGCTGTCATCACAGAATTGAGAAAGCTCCATAAGTAACTCTGGAGCTTGTGGCTTTTATCGTTAGCACCGTTCTTCTCTGAGAGTTTTCTGAGGAAAAGCCAGTGCCTTAACTCCATGCCCCCAGATTCCGCTTGAGAGTGCTTTGGCTCCACAGGAGCAACTCACACCTACTTTCCTGCCTAGAAGAGCAGAATTTCCTTCTGATTTGCCTGGCAGATCGCAGATTGTGTTGTATGGGCCTGTGGGATAAAAAGTGGTTTGCAGAAGGAGGAGGGGATTTTTGTGTATCAGGGAGTGCTGTGCCTCCGTTTTCTGGATGTCTCTGGGCCTCTGAGTGCTTGTTGGACAGTTTGGGAGGAGAAGGTTCTCCAGAAGGTTTTGCGGCCGCCAGGGAGTTCTGGGTTGAGGTGTGCTGGCTCCTTCCTTGCTGTGCTCCTCTGCTGCCCAGCCGTGGGCTCGGTGGACGCCATTGCTCTTGTGTGGTCAGTTTTCTGTCTAATGAACTATGGGCACATGGTACTGACAGTTGCCTTGTGGTTGACTTTGAAACTATCGAGTTTTAGTTTTCACTTTGTGAAATTTTGTTTTCTAGTCATGTTCTATTTTAGACTTTTGGACTTACTGTTACTACAGAACAAGGAACTGATGTTGTGCCCTCCTCATCCCCCTTTTAAAACTGAACTGACAGCTTGTCAGTTTACTAATAACACGCCAGAAGTTCGTATAATAGGAAGAGTCTAAATTGAAAAGTGTGCTCATACTAAAGTGATGTGAGCATAAGTTTAGTATTCATCACACATTTCAGGTGCCTATTTCACTGGCACATTCCTGATTTTGAGGGTTTTCAATAAAGCTATCTTAATCTCCTAAATCTTGTCAGTAGAACTGCCAGTTTTATTTCCATTTTTCTAATTAAGCTAGGTTTTCATAGAGTGTGGAAGAAAGAATTTTGAGGTGACCTTATGTGTCAGTTAAAAATCATGTAATGATTTTAGAAAAACTCCTTTTTGAAGTAGTTGTGTTCTCCTTGAAGGGGTTCTTTGAGTGTCAAGTATCATTAATCCACCTCTGGGTTTTTGTGTGCGTGTATCTAGGTTTAAAAAAACTCTTTGTGTTGGATGTTTTGCTGAAACTCCCTAACAAATAATGATACGTTGACACTATATTACTCGATATCTATAAGGCAATGTTTCTAGAGAGTTCACTCAGAAGTTTTTCTCCTGTGGTCAATTCCGTCTCTATTTCTGTTCGTAAATAAGTATCCTAACTTTTTGAGTACTTCTTATAACTTTTGAGGAATTGGCTAAACTCAAGCACAACTTTTAAAATTTTCATTCTTTTTATCATCATAGGCTCATTTTATGTCTGAAGTTGCTGCATCTTTCAGCAATGTCCATTATAAAAGTTACCTGGTTCCTTGTGGATTGGTTAGCATGGTGAGATCTCTACAGAAGCCTATAATTTGGCAGGCTGCTGTATGTGCATATATGTTCTGTGTGTGAGCTTTTTTGTGGCTCTGACCTGACGATGAAAGAGCCAATTGAAGGGAAGTGTGATGGATGATGGATAGAAAAGTATTTTTATTTTTTGGATAACTTTTTAAAAAAAGCCTACAAAATCAGTCATTTCCACATGATCAGCTGCAACCAGCAACCAAGTGATGTCCTCATCTTTGTAGTTCAGGCAGCTTTTTTGTAAGGCTGGGCTCAATGTTTGCTGTGTACCTGGTACTTAAGGAGCAATGTGAAGAAACTGATATGCTCAGTTCAGCTTTTTTCCTAGTGTTTCTCTGTGGCTTTTTTCTGGTGGGTATTTCTGTTCCTGGCTAAGTTGTAGAGGCTGGAAGCAGAGAGGTTGAAGAATTTTACAAAGTGAGTCTTCTGAATAGTTATGACTGGGAGATAGAGGTGCTACTGCTGCTGGTTTTCTCTCTCACAGCTCCCTTATCTCCTTGCTAATGCTTGTGTTCTCTCCTCCTTGACTCTCTTCTGGGAAAGCTCTTTATTCATTTAGATTACAGAATGATTTAGGACCCTAAAAATTAAATAAGAAGAAAGGCATACCATAAGCCTCACTTCATAAGTGCACAGGTGAGTGATATGGCCCAACTCCTTCCTCCATCCTGCAGCAGGAACACTACGGCTTTTACTGCATGCACCACTGTAACACTATGTTGCATTTCATCTATAACTGTGAGGAAGGAAAAGGAGACCAGAAGCAGCCTTCAGAAAGGTCTTGGGGAATGAGAGAGTGCTTCTGGTGTCGATAGCATTTTGGGATTCTCCTAATCCTGGTGCTGGGTACTTAAAACAATTTGTTTATTGGATTGACCATAGTCACACAGCCATTTTACTATCACCATGAAAGTCCCAGGGGATGAGTGTCTTAGGGCATGTTGTGTGTATGCGTGCACGTGTGTGTGCACACATACACATGCAGCTTGTGCCAAGTAGATGATGGCTGATGGCCAGTCATGCCTAAGTGTCTCTGTAGCATGAAGAAGAACAGCATTTCTGCATAGCAGATGTCCTTTCCTTTAAGCAAACCTTAATGCTATGTTGATAAAGATCTAGATTCCCCCAAAAGAGGGACTTTTTTTTTTACCCTATAAAAGGGCTTATTTCAAATTTCTGGGGGAAAAATATCAATATTCCTCTGTTGTATTTGATATATCTATGAATTGCTTGCCAAAGAAATTGGTCTGCAAATGTGTAAGAGGATCTTTTATTTAACAACAATAGCTACTATTAAATGAACAGTTCTATTTGTCAGGCACTAGGTTAAGTGCTTTTAAATTCATTATTAGATTGTCTACTTCTCACAATAATCTTGTGAGGTAGGTGCTGTTATTATCACCCCTATATTTCAGAAGAGCTATCTAAGGTTTGGAAAGGTTACTTGCCCAAGGTCACACAAGTACAGTAAGGGTTGATACCAGACTTTGGGCCCAGGGGCTGTCTGATTCCTGAGCATCAGCTCTTAACAAAGTCCTCAGCCTACTCTGACTGTGGCCTGATGTCTGTGACAGCAGCACAGTCACCACTTTGCAGGGACAACCTAGGTTCCTAATGTTTCTGCCTAACTTACTTGGTCTGGCTGTGATTGTGTGCCCTGGAGCTTAATTATTGGACAGTGATGACTGGAAGTGGAAATTGGTTGGCAAGAGAATTATTTTCCCTCCTACCCTCACCCCACCCCACTATCCCTGTACCCTAGGGCAACTTAGATCACAAAAGGATGACCTCACCCAAGAACTTGGTGGAAAATGGAATGTAAGCCTGCTCACATCTAGATGATCAACATCTGTGCAGTGATTTCATTAAAAAAAAACCAATACAAACCACCCCTACCACCAAACTTGTTTTTATCTTATGTGCAGTCTCAAAACTGAATATTGTGCTCTCAGAGCAAATGCACTTGGTTAAAAGAAGTAGGTACTCAAGGAGACAGCTTACTATAATGAGTCAGTTCCACATTGTTACTGAGCAGGACTGGTGGTTAGAAGACTCTGGGGGGTAAAAGTTTCTGTAATTAAAATATAGTAATTGGCAGGTTTGTGCAAAATACGGGTTTTTCTGTTTTGATTCTGAAAAATCCAGATAAGGGCATTATATGTATGAGATTTTTTTCAGTACATTTTTCAGTGCCAACAAATTAAACCATTAAAAATTTTGTATTGTTATTAATAATGGGAAATTAAAATGAGAGGTCACACAGACAGAGATGCATTACTGTAGGAGGGAAGAACAAAACTGTCAGCTCCATGTTGCCTTTGGAGTCAGGACCAAATAGAACATTGTGGGGTCAAGTGGAGATGTTCAGACAGGGGTTCACAGACCCATAGACTTTTTAATGAGTATGGGGTGGTGATGGTGGTGGTGGTGAGGGGTATGGGTGGATTTCAGGGAATCTATTTCCAGACTCAACTTTGATATATATTCTTTCTTTAGTACTTGCAGTCTCTTTCCCATCTCCCCTTTCCCAAGTGATCTCCCACTCAACAAGGGAAAGGCCGGTCTCCCACTCATCTCTAATCTTGCTAAGATGCTCTTTAGACCTGGAGGTAGAAAAATTCCTGGGCTCCAAACAAAGAAGGGATGATTGAAATAGAGGTGTTGGTGCTGATGAAAATTAATGACTCTAATGACAGGATAACAAATACTTTTGCAATTTAAGTGGCATCCAATTCTTTATTTTCCACAAATTGAAAGAGGACTTAATTGAGTTGTCAGTTGATCAGTAAAAATAATTTTGATGATAGATCACCCTGAGATTGTTTTTGGTGTATGTCCCAGAAGGAATTCAAACTATTGAGGAAAATTATTATGACAAATTTAAATTTCCATGTAGTTATTTGTGTGAACAAATTTTCTCAGCTGCTAGATTAATAAAGGGGGAGAAGCAGATAGGAATAAAATTGAGGCTGAATTTTGTCTCATTTTAGCAATATTTATATACAAATGAGAAGTTTAATTGGAAAAAAATGGCTCATTTGTCTCCTTAAGTGATGCATTTCTAAAACAACTAATTTCTCTTTTTAATAATCATTTATAAAATATGTAATATTTATGTTTTTATCAATTTTATATAACCAATAACTAATGTAAAGGAATCCAGATGAAAAAAGTCAGAGTCCTATAGTCACAGGAAACTTTAAAATTCATATTCATGTTTTTATGTGTGTAAATTTAAAAAGATCCCATGACCATAAAATATTTATATTTATATGCAAATTTTTAAACTTTCCTATGACCATATTTACATATATTAACATTTTTCTGTAAATAATGCATATATATTATTTATACTTAATTTGCAGAGGTATATGATAGAATGATTAATAAAACTTTAAAACATAAAAATATTTTACATTAAGATAAAATTCTATGGGGATATTGGAATGGAAGTACAAATTCAAAGAGAATAAGGAACAATGTAAACTTTCTGTTATGCGAGAGTTTTTCAGTTTTTTTAAAATGAATAATGGTAGATAGCAAATAGCTCTCATGTTTTTATTAAGTTGAATACATTTTAGAGATTCATATTACAGTATCATTTTCAAATGTCATTGTATCATACCTTGGAAATTAGACCTTTTTTAACTACACTTGAGATGAAAAAATTTAGATGTAATTTAAAATATGCAAGGAGAAATATAGTTGTCATAATTTGTTTAGTAGGCATGCAAGCAGAAACACTTTGGAAAACATTGAGATAAAGCATCATCTAGTGAGAATGAGGTACCAGTCGTCCGGGAATACAATACGAAAGTGACAAGGAGTCCTCAAATCAGGAGGTATTACAAGTTTCTGGAACCCTTTGGGGTCATATGAAGAAAGGTGTTGGGAGAAGCACCTTCTACTATCCTAAGGTAGTGCTGAGAACTTTTAATTAAAATAGAAATGATAATAGTAAAAAGCCTGCCTTTATTCCCTATAATCATGATTTCTTTCATATATATGTGGTATGTATATTTGGGGTGTGTGTGTGCGCGTGTGTAGTTAATCTGGTGTGATGGTAAAGAGAAGGTTTTTTTGGGTCCTTTTGCTAGCCAAAGGTAAAAATCAGTGAGCTTGTGATTTTGTGCAAGGTGACACCCACATCCGTTTCCATGATAGAATGTCAGCAGTTGCCCCTTAAATCGAGCAGTGAGTTGGATGTGTTTCTGAGTCATTAAAGTCATTGGGAGAGAAAAGATCAAGCTAGAAAAGACAAAGTGTGTTTCAAGGGTCATGGCAGTCTTTTCCAGAATATGTGTGCGTGTGAACAATTTTGTTTTTAGATGACAGGAGCCATCTCAGGTTGTATACTAAGATCTGATGGGATACCACAGACTCACACAGCCAACCGAAAAGTTGAAGGTCTTCGGCTGGTCAGGGGTGGGAGTCGGCAAATGGGTGGTCCTGGCCATGGTCCAGACCATACCTGGCAGACCGAGGCAGAGCCGAACAGACACAGGTGGAGAATCAAGAGGGAATTGGTGCAGAGGAGAGGAGGTGAGGAAAGGCAAAGAGAAAGGAAGAGCCTGCACAGGGAGGGCCAGAGCAGATCTCTCTGAGGAATCCTTGTCGGTCACCTGCCCTGGGGGCTGCTGCTGGAGGCCCACTCCCCCTGTTGTCAGGCTGCACAAATACCCAGCTTGCTCTCTTGACTTATTTTGGTCAGTACATTATTGGACATAATACTGCTTAAGGTAGCCTTTCTTGGGGGCATTTTCCACTTGGAATTAGCAGTGAAAATATCTTGCTGTGGGGTTTTGCTGGACCAGCACCTGCCCTTGGGCGTTTCCAAGCTTTCTCTCAGCTGGCATAGCTGTGACTGAGGTTTCCGGCAGTTCTTTGTGGTGTGTTCAGGGTGTTGGGTAGATTTTGGGAGCAGGTGATTCCTAAATATTGCCCAAGTAATGACTATTTGGAAAGCCAGACTAGATCCCAGTGGAACCCTTTTGAACTAACTGCTTACTGCCTTTAAAAGAGCAGTGCAGTCTTCAAAGCCTTTTCTGTTTCGCTCTGTTATTAATCTCTTTAGGAAATGATTCCTTAGGGAACCAGGATAAGAGGACCTGCTGCCTACAAAACAGCTGCCTGGCCACTAAGTCTTTAGAAAGAGACAATGGAGAATAATCTAGTACAACAAGAGCTATTGTCTGGAAGTGACATTTCCCTTCTTCCCTTGAGTTGAAACAGTTGTGTTGAAACATGGAAAAGTAATTATAAATTGGGGGCTGGGGGTGTCATCCCTTTTGCCATTTCTTTCTCACACAAGGCACAAGGGAGATCATGCTTTTCAGCAGTTTGTTTCCTCCCTGGTTTTTGGGCAGAATGCCTGCAAAACCTGACACTAAATTAATCAGGCAAATGTATAGAATGTCAGAGGGATTACATGGGATTCTGGGTAATCATTGGTTGGCCTTTGAGCTGTCGACATGCCAGATGTCTTCAGTATCAGTGAAATGATAAATGTCCATGTGATCAGACGGGTTGTCATGAAGGGCTCACAGGAAGTGATTAAGCTTCTTTCTAGATTGTGGGTTTTGTTTATATCTGAGACTGTGTCCCTGGACGAAGGTCTACCTGTGAGGGTCCTTCAGGATTACAGGCTGTCATTTGTACCTATCCATCTATATAGCAGAAAATAAGATTTAACACTTTAGGGTTGAAAGTGTGGAAATATCAAAATATAAAGAAAAAGGATTGAAATCTGTCTATAATCTCACCACCAGAAATAACCTACTGTTGTTCTTTAAGGTATTTCCTTAGTGTCTTTACATTTTTTATTTATATATTTGATGTAATCTTTCTAATAACAGGATCATATAATATTTGGTATTGTGGTTTTTCCGCTTAATGATAAATTGCAAGCTAATGAATTTATCTCTATTGCAGAAAATAAACACTTGAAATTGTGAATTACTGTAATTTTAGGTAATTAGTGTAGTCTGGCTTTGGAGGAAGCAATTGCCCTGATTTTTACCTCTGTTTCTAATGCTGGCAGTGAGTATCTAAAAGTCACTTGTTCTCTCCATACGCTGGAAATGGGGATTACCAGGGCTTTATCTGAGATCAGGTGCTTCTAATGATTCACTTTCCACTAGAGATAGAGGACAAGCCCTCTCAGAAGTTTGGTCAAAACTCTCTTCTTACAGGGAAATACTACAGGACCCTAAAAGAGAGCTAGAGCAGTCAAGTGAGCCCATGAAGCAGAGATAAGGCCTCTGGCCTTTCTTTTCCTAGGAATGTTTCTCTTGTTTTTGTGGGCATTTTCTCTGGCCAAATGAATGTTAGCCTTCTAGATGGAAAACATATCCTTAAATTGCTTTGAAGAATCCCAAAATGTACAGCACTGGAAACTTACTGGAATATTTGCTTTCAATTTCATTTGGACAGTGTTACAGGCCGAATTGTGGCCCCTCCCCCCCAAATTCATATGTTAAAACCCTGATCCCCAATACCTGAGATAGGGGCTTTAAAAAGGTGGTTAAGTTAAAATAAGTCCTCTAGGGTGGGCCTTAATCCAACCTGACTGGTGTCCTTATAAGAAGAGGAAATTTGGGCATACACAGAGACTCCAGTGATGTGCATGCACAAAGGGACAACCATGTGAAGACACAGCAAGAAGGCAGCCATCTGCGAGCCAAGGAGAGAGACCTTAGAGAAAACGAATCCTGCCTACACCTTGATCTTGGAGTTCTAGCCTCCAGAACTGAGAGAAAATAAATTTCTGTTGTTTAAGCCACCCACTTTGTGGTATTTTTTTATGGCAGCCCTAGCAAACAAGACAGCAGAAGAATCACTTGAAATATTTGGGAATATATTTTCTAACTATAATAATATGGAGAACATTTCCTTGTGGATGTGAGGAAATCAACTCAGGGGCCACGGGGATGGGTTACAGGTGGGGAGTACATAAATGGATGCAGGTTTTTGGTAAAACTCTAGCTCCTGGATCATGTGATTGGTTCATTGTGTTCTGTTATATTATTATGCTTTATAAATTCCATCTATTTAAATTGTGTGATTTTCCATGGCTCAAATATTACGTTAAAGATAAAGCAAAAAACATTAAATACAAAAAAGGGGAAGAACACTTGTCATGGGTAATATTTAGTGAAATAAAATATGACAGTCAGAATTCTTTCTCATTACTATCATTTACATAGTTCATCTTTTCAATAGCTAGTTTATTCTGTGAAGCAGATTGTAATTGTATTCATTAGTTATTTCTTTATGGGAAATAGGTTAATTATTTTTCCATTTAAGGGGAAAATTAATATTAGAAGTGAGCCATTCAGCCTTGCCAATGTGATACGAAAATGCAGAAGCTTATGCCACTGAAGTGTGATCCTGAAATATCTGTGCTGCAGAGGAGGGTCAGGACTGTTTGTGACAGTTGTTCTAACATTTAGAATTGAAAATATTTACCATGCCCTGGAAAGTAAGTTGTGGGTGATTGGAAGTGGGTCCAATCAATGTTCATGTCAGTTTAGCCTTTTTTTTTTTTGAACTGTGACTGTAGAGATTTTTCACATTGATAAATTACATTTTAAATGCATGGCAGTGGTTGCAAGGTAGAATGTCTGACTGGATCACTGTATTAGAAAAATGCTCTTTTTAGCACATATGGTACTGCTTCTGAGTATACTATCCTCTGAGGCAGTAGCTGACAGTATTCCTGTGTATCTCAATATCATGATAATTATTCATAGTGAGCATTTGGCTTTAAAATTTCTTAAATTGTTTGAGCCCTTTATCAGGTTTTCTGGATACTTAAGTTTAGCACCCTAATTAAAAATATTTCTTGCACCAGACCCGATGGTCTAGTGGTTAAAGTTAGGCACACTCTGCTGCGGCAGCCTGGGTACAGTTCCCGGGCATGGAACCACACCACTCATCTGTCAGTAGCCATGCTGTGGTGGCGGCTCACACAGAAGAACTAGAAGGACCTGCAACTAGATATACAACTGTGTACTGGGGCTTTGGGGAGAAAAAAAGAGAGAGAGAAGATTAGCAATAGATGCTAGCTCAAGGCAAATCTTTCCTAGCCGAAAAAAAAAGTATATATTTCTTAAAGTTTTTTTTGTAAAAATGTATTAAATATCCTTTCCTCTTAGAGTTTTCTGAATATAGCTTGAACTTTTGTGTAAATAATCAAGGTCATCATTATGAAAGCAGTTGTTGTTCTGCAATGTAATGATGTCTTTGGAGCCATTGAGATAAGTATAGTTTGCTCCTACAATAAATAACCCTAAATATATATGGTTTTTGAATATTTTCCTTGCCTTTTATACTTTTTTCTCTCCTATTTTGTTATTAGACTGTTACTTCTAATTTTCTTTGCTGCTTTTTGCTGCCCGTTCCCTCCTTGTAATTTGCTGCATCTACTTTGCTTGTGGGAATGGAGATGGTGATAACTGAATTTATAGTGATTGTATATAAGTCAGCAGCCTGAGAGGTCTAAGAAACTCTGCTTTGGGAAAAAGTGTGAATGCTGTTAGTGGTATCCAGTTGAGTAGCTCACATCTTCAGATTAGTATAACCTCTACTGGGTGCCTGTTGTAGGCGAGCCCCACCCAGTGCTGGCTCTGGTCACTCCCTGAATTTGAGCTGGGGAAGCACTCCTCTCTTATCTATAACCATCTTTGCTGTTGAGAAATGAAAGTTTCCACTTCTCTTAGCCTTGATTTGTACTTTGGAATTGAGGACAAAAGTCTCATCAAAGGCTACAAGAGAAAGGCTTGGATGGTCCACAAATGCATAGTTGAGACTTGGGTGCCTAATTCTACGTCCCTTAGCTGGTGGCATGATATTTTTCAAAAATTTCTTCGTGGAGTCAACCACAGAATAATTTATAATCCCCTTTTGTCCTCCATAGAAGGTGCTTCCTTTAAATATTTGCGTTGTAAAATTCTCAGTTTCATCCTCGAAAGACTTAAATGAGCTTGTTCTAAGTGTCATTTTAATTCTGGTGTATAAAATAACATCCTTAAAGCTGTGTTACACCGGTTTTGCTTGGAAAACTGTAGCTTCAGAGCGATAGTGATAAAACAAATGTATGTATACCTTTCTAAAAAGGACCACCCAGGGTGCTGATTTTTTTTAGGATTGCCATGCTTAACTTGTCATATTTCATGGGACAGCAGATGTACCTGATTTTCCCCTTAAGTGATTTTCAAATATAGCTGTAAGTACAATTCAGAATTATTCTCCTTACCAGCTATGGTCAGCGCTTACCATGCCTAATTCCTTGTATCGCTTGGAACTTCTTGTGTGTGTGCTGGCATTTTGCCCAAAACAAAGAGTCTCTTTCTCCAGAGACTTTGATTTACACAGCTCCAAACAGTACATCCAGGTGAAAGCACAGATACTAGAATGGGTGTGATGGATATAAGATGTCAAGACATTATAAACTTTGATTAATACTTGGTTTTTTCAGTAGTAAGTCCCAGATGTCTTTTATTCCAAACTGAGAGAATATTTTCAAATACTCCTGAATAGTAGTATTTTTCTTCCAGAAAATGTGATATCTGATGGATTCATTGATTCAAAAAGTGATATGGTTTCCCAATGATTAGGTGAATCATGGTCATGATTATATTATGCATCCAAGTCAATAGGTTTTAAAGTGTAGGACAATTGCTGTTATTTAGAGGTATGGAGAGTGAGGAGGGGCTGGTGAGAAATTTGGTGACATAGGAGAAAGTGAAGACATTTTAATTTGATCATGATGAAATGAGAAGACTTAAAAAGATCCTAGAGATTATTTAGTATAGTACCTCATTTTTTTCCTGAAGGAACAATCAAGGCCCAGAGTAGTAACTGAATTTCTTAAAGTTTATTCAGGTGTGTTTGAACCAGCGCTTGAGGTGAGAGTACGAAGGCCTAGAGGCATTTAAAATAAACTATAAAGACTACAAAGGATGATCACTGGGAGTGAGGGAGGGACAGCTTTGATGATTGATATCTTAAAATATATATAACATATATATACATATGACCCATCCCCATCAAAAGCATCAGTGTCTTTGCTGTTTCTTCTTTTGCCATGAGCATTTTAAATTAATGGGTTGATTTTCTAATGTTCATTATGGCATTAGCAGATTCTGTAAACAAGTGTATATTTTCTTGGCCATGCCTTCTTGTCTTTCACAAGCATTTTCTTGTAAAGATGGGACTGGCCACTATACAGCTGTGCACTGGGGAGTCACTGCTGACCTTGGCCAAGACTGAATTCAGGCCATCCGGCCACTGGCCAGAAGCTTTGCCATTTTAGCTACTTGACCACCTGCTTCTGTTTTTCTGTTCCACTTGCAAATGGAGGTTGTTTGTTTTTCTAGCATCAACGTCAGTTTCAAAAAAAAAAAAAAAATTCCTTGGAAGAACTTGGAAAGGGGAGGCAATAGGATGATCAGTGTTCCTGGTTTTGTTCGCTGAAGAATAACAACTCTTAATTGAGATCCTGGGACTTCGGTCCAGCTATAAGCCATTTGGCCGAATGGAATTTTGTTCACTACTGAATTTTTTTTTGTAGTTGAGAACTGTTGATGTCTGATGGGAACCTTGAAAGTTATAAACCATTTCACCTGTTTTTTCCTCTACCCCCCAACAAATATGCAGTAGGTTTCATTAAAGTAATGAAAATTTAAAACTTATAATTAACAGAATTTATTCTTCCAAGCAACTATTATGACCGAAGAGAAGTTACTTTAAATATTTAATCTGTTTTTCAGTGATACTGCCATTATTGAAAACATAAGAATTTATTACAGCCTAATACAGCCACAATTTTCTTTTTTAAATCTTGAGGGCTCTAGCTGCACCTCCTTTTCTTGAGAAAATTGAGGGGCCGCCAGGTGGCATAGCGGTTTAGTTTGTGCTTGGCAGCCCAGGGTTCGCAAGTTCGGATCCCGGCTGCCTGCAAACGCACCACTTGTCAGCCATGCTGTGGCGGCGTCCCATATAAAGTGGAGGAAGATGGGCGTGGATGTTAGCCCAGGGCCAGTCTTCCTCAGCAAAAAGAGGAGGATTGGCAACAGATGTTAGCTCAGGGCCGGTCTTCCTCACAAAAGAAAAAAAAATTGAGATTTGAATTTGAAGTCAAATCTGCTCTTAAAGGATTTGATTTGAAATATACTGTAGGCTCTGAAGGTACTTCTAGTAACAAGATATGGGCAAAGTAATTGTGTAAGTCTTCCAGATTGCTTAGAAGGACAAAACACTTTTTCCTGGTAATTTTTTTTCTTTTTTCTTTAATGGCATAGTTAGCTAGATTTTCTTATGCTTAAAACATGCCTTAGTTTTCCAAGATGCCTCCTGGTTCAGATTGTGTGGCGGATGGTGGTGTTTAAAAGCTCCTTACTTTCTTTGCCTCTTATAGGTATATTAAAAAGAAGCAGAAGAAAGAAGGCTAGCATGTGATTTTCCTCTTGGAAGGGGAAAAAAGATAAGATAGAAATGACTGGGAGAATGGCCTTTTTACTCCTCAATAGTGATAGTGATCCGGGTTGTGACTATGCTACAGATACCAGAAGGTGGCATTTACTTCAAGGAGGGGTCAAAAGGCATTTCAAGGCTTGGAACGGGATAAGGAATGTAAAGAGGATGTTTAAGTAGCAGGGTTTTTTGATCAACTTAGTGTTATTGAATGCTTTCTAGATGTTCTCAATTACCTTGGTCTACTTGTAGCAGAATTTTCCCTTATGCTTAGTTCGGTTTCTCAGAGAAAGATACGAACGTCTTGATTTTTTTCCTTATGTCACTTTAAGAAATGTGCTTGATATATAAATACACAGATAAGAGAATGGGGTAAATAGCTCTCATACTGGCATTTATAAACCAAGGAAAGAAATTCACTTTATAGATATATAGTGGACAATTTTTGTTTGTAGTCATGGATTGAAGCCCAAGTTGATACTCTGCTTAGTATTAGTTAGAGAGTGTCTGCTGATGTTAGTACTTAGGAAGATAAAGATGTTTTACTCTAACAGATCGTTCTGTGTCTCATGAGGCTATAATAACATGTTTATCAGCAATAAGTGACATTTTTCCAATAATCTATATTGGAGCTCAGGCAGACCTGGTTTATACTCTGGCTTTGCCACTTACTAGGTGTTTGAGCCTTGGCTTCCTCATCTGTGTACAGAATAATAGCACCTCCTCAGGATGATCCTGAAGAGTAAATGAAGCAAAGCATGTAATGCGTTTAGCACAATGCCTGGCACACTTAGTGCTCTGGAAAGGTTTTTTAAATTAATTGTAAATATTGAGTGTGAGACAGACTGTCTGGACAGCTCTAAGATTGGTTGGGTGAGATGGATATGCATCTGTTGAATTTCAGATAGAGCACATAGGCTTGGAGTACATATGTGCAAATGAAGTAATACACACTTAGTAAAGTTCCTGGCACAGAGGAAATAAGTAACCTAGACAGGTTGGAGAACAAATACTACGATTATTATTATTTATTCAGTTGTCAAAAAGTCTACCAAAGGCATATCTTATTAATATGGCTATATGTAGACTATAAAACAATAATAAAAGTATATGTCTAAAGAACACTAAGTGTGCTATATAACCAATAAAGATATGCAGGGTAATCTTAATATGACAAGAATATAAACTCCTTCAAGGCAGGGTCTTTGTGTGTTTTGTTCACTGCTGTCTCCTCAGAGACTAAAAAGTGTCTGGCACATATTAGATGCTCTAAAAATTTGAATGAATGAATGTGTACTAAACTCATTTAGAATGTGTGTTTGCCCAGCCCCTTGCAGTCCTAAGTGATTATGAATTTTTCCATGGAGTAGTGGTTAAGAATATAAATTCTGGTCCCAGACAAGCTCAGCTCCTATCCACTTACTAGCTATGGACCTTGGTGTAATTATATACTTCTGCATGCCTCAGTTTCCTCATCTGTATGATAGAGTAATAATTGTACCTACCTCATTGGTTTATTATGAGTATTAAATTAATGACTATTTGTAAAGCACATAGAAGAATGTCTGCCTTGCCTCTGCTAAGTTCTATGTAAATATTTGTTAAATAAATAATTAATGAATAAGTAAGTAAAAGGGACTTCTCTTTGGCTCCCACTAATTGTGCCCAGAGTGGACACACAACCCAGAGACGGCCATCCATCCAACCGAGCTTGGCTGACATTGCCATGATGTTGATCCAACTCAAAAAGAAGAGCTAGGCCAGATTCCTCTTCCAGGAAGCTACACTTAGGAAGTTGAGAAATGATGCCAGTTTGCTGTGAGAAAGGTGATTCACAACCCAAAGAGGGAGTGGCCATTAGAAGATGCATGCAACAAGGGATGCCACTGGCCAGGGCAGGGGCGAGAGTGGAGCGTGTCCCTGCAGTGGGAAACAGAGGAAGTGGAGAGGGCAGGGAGGAGGGCAGAATGCCAGGCCCTGGGGGCTAGGACACGTTACCGTGCCTGCACCGTGTGTAGCATGCACTTCCTGCCCCCATCCCCCATCTCTTTGTTTGTTGGTTTGTCTTGTAACTTGAGTGAAGCTCTGTTCCTTGTGAGACAAAGGACATGGTGTGATTAGTCATTCACAACAACGAGCTTGGCATGTCTTAATTGATTTGTCTGTAGTAAATGGTTTTTTGTTTAGAAAAAACCCCCACCTGTTGTTGTGGGATGTGGCAGTAGAGGCAGCAGCGGCTACAAGGGAGGACAAATTCACATCTGGCCCCCCACACTCAGGCACTGTTATGTTGCTTACGGTGTAATAAACACAGAAATCTGTTGCAAAGCAATGATGACCTCTTTAGTGAAGAGTCAGAACTCCCTGGGTAATTCAGTAGTGCTTGAGAACATCATAAGTTACCATATATGACTAGATCAATAAGAAAAGGTTAAATGGTCTGTCCCATGGCTTTTTTAAAAAACAGGTAGAGAAGCATGCAGTTTGTTTTGGGAAGGTTTCCTTTAACATCAGGTAAACTTGAAATCAGATGAAGTTTGGACATTGTATGAATCAGAATTCTTTTAGTTGCAAGTGATAAAAACCCACCTTGAAAATGTTGACTCATGTAACGAGGAGTTCAAAGCATGGCTGGCGTGGGCAAGGCAGTACTCAGGAGGTTAAATGGAATTTCTTAGAGCTCTGTTGCTTTTGCTCCGAGTCTACATGGTTGGGGCTTTTGGATAAAAAAAGAAAAGAGACCCTCTTCTTCCCAAAGTTCATACGCAAAATTAAGTCGAAGGACGCAGGTCCAGCTTGGGTCACATGCCTACTTCTAGATGTACCGCTATATTGGAGGGAGAGGGGGATGTTGGCTGTGATTGGTCTGGTCTGAGTCACGTTACCCCTGAAGCAAGGGGGCTAGGACACCATGAGTGACAGCCCAGCCAGGCCATGCAGAGTGGAGGAGGGGAGGCCCCACAGGGGAGGAGTGCTGGCAGGAGAGAAACTTCCACTCTAGGCAAATGAATGGCAGAGTGTTTGTTATTCAGGAAACCACTCCTCCAGAGCTCTCCTCTCTTGATGCCAAATAATTGAGGTTTCACACTATTTGGAGTTACTACCTCTCTTTGGGAACATACAAAATGAAAATTGTGATGCATTTAAAAACTTACTTATACTATCATTTTTTAATCAAATTTTTAATACTTATACTCTAATGCAAAGTGAGCCTTTTTTCACTAGCTTTTTAACCACACAATAGTAATGATGTATCCCATTTCTACCCTCCAAATCTTAAGAGGAAAGTTGAAACCAATCTGGATGGGGAATAGCAACTGTGAGTTCTGAATACTCTTTAGTTGGGATGCTTAAGATGAAGGCTTTTTGTCTTCCTTTACTTACAGTCACAGTGGAAAAATTACTTTGGCATAAAGGTCCTCCAGTTTTGTTATGCCACATTAACCAAGATGTGTAAATGTCATAAGTGAACTATTGATATTGCTTAAGTGGTCCAGAGAGACTGTTCCAGAGCTTAAGTTGTTATCCCCAGGAGAGCTTAACCTACCTTCCTTCCATCAATAAAGCATCCCTTACATCACGTAAATTAGCTCAATCTCTCTCAACAGTCAGCACGGACTGCATTTTGTTTTACCCTAAAAGGCTTTGCTGCGTGAAATTGGAATGCAGAATTAATAAGCTGCTTTTGTGTTTCGCAGGTTGATACTATGGTAAAGACTGATCCCAGGATCAAAGTAAAATACGCCGATTACCCTTTCTGGTCTAATTAGAATTTATAGGAAATGAAGACTTCCATTAGATTTTCCATGCCAGACATGAAGGATACATTTAGTTTTCCTTCCTGTTACTGTGTGCCTAGCCAGATTGTTTCATCCTGTTAGCTACTGGGTCACATGGTGCAGTGGAAGAAATTGTCTTACTTGGATTCTGCAACAGGCTTACATCCTATTCAGTTTTCTAAACAAGTTCACTAGTTCACAGAATTGTTTTCTCATATATTGGACTTATACAGACAGTAATAAATATGATCAATATTCTAGAAATATTTGTGGATGGGTATATTTGAAGACTAGCTATCATAGACATCATAACAGGAAAGGAAACAATAGGAAATTTGCCATTGGTGGGCCTTTTCTGTACATGTCTGCTTTCCAGGCTAAATTTTAATGATTAAAATCATATGACTCACTTTAGTTGTAAATTCTTTGTCCCCTGCAAATATTAGTTGTGTCCCTATTGAAATACAGGAAGTGCAGGATCACGGTGATGATCCTGATGATGGCCCCTGGGTCCTGTTTCACAGAACTCAGAGTCCATGTTAGCCTGTGAAAATATTTGCTAAGCCTGCATTCCCGGGAAAAATTTGTGAAATGTCAACTGATGAGTGCAGTGATAGGCTCTTTAATAGAGGCTATAGCCAAGTAAATTGTTTAGAAAGATAAGTGTATAGAAAGCTAAAGTTTAACAAATTCATTGTTGTTCCCTGCTGAAGGAACATTCTGTTTTCTTTCCTGCTGTGGCCACTGACCTCTGGCTGGGGAAATGGTGCTGCTGTTTAAGGAGACCACCAAGTGCTGTTCAGAAGATTTCTAAGTAACCGCTGACTGCCATGTTCAGATTCTTGATGATTTACTACAGAGATTAAGATGCTTTTCAGAGAGACTGGACAGGCTTGGTAGGCATCCTTTGTCCTAGCTGCTCCTCTTCTGCTTGCTAGTGTAGATCCTACACCTTCCTCAGGGCTTGCCTCAAATCCTTCTCTCCAGAGAAAACTTTCCCCAGTAATCCTGTGGAGCCTGGAATGGTCTTTGCTGTCTTTGAATTCCTGTGATATTCTAATTCTGTTAGAGCTGGAGATCATACTGGCTTGTTTCTCTGGTATTGTGTGAATGCACATTTGTCTCCCAATTATATTATCCCACCAATTCAATTTGTGGAGTGTTTTCAAAAGAAATATTTTATTATCTCATTTGATATTCACAAAAGCCCTTTGAGAGAAGTACAGTAGGATCCTACATTTGCAGATGAACTGAGGCACTGAGATGTGGTTCCTGGAGTCAGATATTTATGGAGCATTTGCTCTGAATGCAAGTGTACTGTTGGTGGATGGATGGGTGCTGGTAAGTATGATACACAACCCTTGTCATGTAGAAGCTTATAATCAGGCCAAGAAGAGAAGTTGTGCATAATTATCTGAAATATGTGACAATTTATTTTGTGGAAAGTAGTAGGAGGGGATTGTTTATTGGGATAAGGAAGGCTTCTGGAAGAGAAGGGGATCATACATGTGCTAGATCTCAACAGATGGGTAAGACTTTACAGATGCAGGACATCATTGTCAGGGAGATAGCAGAGCAAAAGAAATATGGAAATACAAGCCATGTTTTGATAAGAGGAAGTTGGACAATTTGGCCGGAGTGTTTGTTTAGAGAAGCAGGAAGGAAATAACGTCAGAAACTCAAACTGGGATCAAATGATGGAGGACCTTGGTTGCCAGACCAAGGAGGTTGGTTGGGCCAAGAACGTGTTGGAGGGACGGAGTGATGTGATAAAGATATTGGTGGGAATGCAGCAGGGAACTACTGGGGATGAAGAGAAGGGTTAGGGACTGCTGCAGGGGTCCACCTGATAGGTACTTGAACAGGGAGTTAGAGGGGAAGAAATGCAGATGTGAGAGAGATTGTGAAGGAAAAAAGGACAGCCCCAGTCAAGTGATGGGATAGTGGTGGGGCTGTGTAATTTGTAGAGTGGTGCAGACTTGGAAAGATGCTAGAGCTTCATTCCAAGAGAAGATAACATATTTCAGAGAAGGGCACGTTTGCGGTGATATACCGCGAGGTAGAATACCGAAGGGATTTGGTTACACTCGCAGAGCTAAACTGTGGCTGACATTCTTTTTGGCTTCTGTAACATCCTCCATAGCAACCAGCACAGAGCAGGCCAATTTACAAATACATGTTGACTTCAGCAATGGGATTCTTTTAGTTGACTTGTAGTAACTTAGATGAAGCTGGGCTGAATCTTACCTTAAGTATAAACCTCACACTGTGGTTATAGTAAATGAGAATGGACCAGGAATATTTAAAATATTTATGGAAACAAATGATTTTTTAAGCACTGTCAGGAGCAATAGAAACATCCATTTATAGTTAAACTCTTCAGATGCTAATTAAAAATAGTTTTCAGCCATTTACTAGATTCCCTAAATACTTTTATTGGACAACCCTTTGGACTTGACTGAGTTTATTAAAAGTGTTAGTTTCTTTGACCTTTTCGGTATTTGACACTGTTAGCCTTAATAGGAGGGAGATTTCTTGTATATGAATAAAGGGGATTCAGTATTTTAACTGATTGTCCAAGTATTATTTTGAAATGTAAATGCATGCTGTAAGTATTTATCCATATAGAATATAGAGGAATATAACTGGTAACTTAAAGATCACTGTCTGAATCTTACAAAGACTTGTAAATTGGATCAAAACAGTGTAATCCATTATCTTTAGAAGTCCCGAGGATTACAAAAAAGCACAACAAAAACCAAATGAAGGTATAACTTATTCAAACATATTAAGTACTAAATTCACTATATTGTATCTGTATTCCTACTTCATTTGTTCACAATTAATTTATTGAATTCATACTATGTACCAAGCTATAGACGCTGGGGATACGGAATTAAGCAAGCATATCAGTAGTACCAAATCTACCGAGGTTTCTAGCCAGAAACCTCGGCATCACCCTGGTACAATGGTTCCTGAGTGTGTTCCCCAGACCAGCATCATTAGCATCGTCATCACCATCTGGGAACTTGGAGATGGGGCCCAGCAATCTTTTTTAACAAGCTCTCCTGGTGATTCTGATATGGGCTAAAGGTTGAGAGCCATGGGCTCTTAATCAGGGCTTCCATGGGAGAGAACTGTATTTCAGTGTTGTTAGTTTCATTTTAGTTCTATGTGTTTTATTTTATGCACTTAAAAAACATTTTGAGAAACATTTCTAGGCCTCATCAGACTACAAAAATGGTCTATGGCACACAAACGGTTAGTTAGGAATCCTGTTGACTTACATTCCTACCTTTCTCCTTCTCCCTTTTCTCTGTTATCCGTCAATTCGTAAAATCCTGTGGATTCTCCTGTTGAGATATCTCCCAAATCTGCCCTTTCTTTGTTCCCAGTGTTATTAAATTAATTTAGCTTAAGACTCACTTCCTTCTTAAACTGTTACAATCACGACCTTAGTGTCCTGCCTCTCATTAGGTTCGCTAGTCAACTCATCCTCCCCACTGCGGCCAAAGGGGTCATTCTTAGGTGCTAATCGTTTAACTCCTTAAAATCATTAAGTCTTTGAGCACGTGGGATCAAGTCCAAGTTTTTTAGAATGGCTTGCAAAGAGTTTTCATGGTCTGGACATTGTCTGTGTTTCTAAGATTCCCTCATATGCTTTTTAGTACATACTTTGTACTTTAGCTTTAGCAGAAGTCATTCCACATTCTTTGTACAGTGACATCTCAGCCTTGGCACCAACTGTCCCTCCACCTGGAATATCTCTCCCTTTCTTCCTTGACTGGTGGACTTCTATTCACGCTTAAGTTCTGTAACCAAGTGTTCCTCAGCAATCCAAGCCGAGTTAGGGGCTCCATTCTCTGAGCTGCTGTAGTGTCCTTTTCCTCCACATAGCATTCCAAAAATTATTTGACAAAGACTTCATGTTTTAAAATCTTTGGTACCATATGAAGACCTCTCCAGCAGATTACTTAGGTGTATAGTTGCCAAAGGAGGGTGCTTCTTCACCCTTAAAATGTTCACACCTCTGAGGAGCAAGCCAATAGCTGGTGCAGAATCTGGTATGCTATCCTTCAGGGCGGGGAGGAGAAGCTGATGTCCGCATGGGCCACCACAAGAAGGGTGTGGGATGAGCACTCTGTAATTCCTCTCATTGCCTGGTTGCCAGGCTGCTGGGGGCCAAAACACATTTGAGGTATTGTGGTTTGAGCTCTTGTCTTCCCACAATACTGTGAGCTGCTCTCAAATGATGGGAAACAAAGATGACTGGGGCTCAGCCACAGTGAATAACTTTAAAAACATTTGTGCCCCACCTCCCAATATAAAAGTCATACATACTCATTATCAAAATCTAGGAAGAGAGGAAAAATGTATGAAGGAAAAAAATTTTATGTTGCTCTATCTCCTACTGAAAATAGCTATTTTTTTTTTTTTACTTTTGTCTGGTATATTTTAATTTTTAAAATCTTACTGTATATAATTTTATAATCTTATTTCTTTATTACACTTTAAACTTCTCATTATAAACTGTTAATACATGTTTTAATCACTCCATGAAATTCCATTGAATGAATGTGTCTTTGCTTACTTATATAATTCCACTATTATGGAATGTTAAGGTTGTTGTCTATTTTCTTTCTTTGTAAATAAAACTACACTGAGTATCTTGAATAATGTGTATGTGTCTGAATAATCTTTTAATAGTCTCTATAGCCAAGTATATAAGTAAGGATGTCAGTAATTACTCTTGAACTTTATCTGTTTTACACTCAATCAAACATTTATTGAGCAGTAGAACAATGCTGGGTGCGTGGTTTCTCTCTTTCACGGGAATGTAGAGTGTCCAAATCTGCTACTTGGGAAGACTACATCATATAAAGTAACATTTAAACAATTTTATGTGGTTTTTGTAGTCTCTATTATAAAATGTCATGCTTTGTGAGATAAAAGAGGAGCATGCTTTAGCTTTCTGGCTCATTAATAAAGTGTAGTTGCAGTTAACCAAATATTAAAAAATGAATACAGTTAATAATTCTTTGATGCCATAAAAATTTTTACCAAGTTAAAATGTAAGCCCAGTTGTGACTTTCTTTTTTATTCATTATCCTACTTCTAAGAAACTCAGACATTTTTATAGATTGTTCATGAAATTTTATCTCATAATTGCCTTGTAGGTTCCAAGTGTACAATTCTTTTGGATTGAGAGGGATGGGGGATGATGGAAGAGGAGAGAGAACTGATATTTTATAGAGTCTCTTATGTGCTGGACACAGTGAGAGAGAAGCCCTTTCCTCCCAACCATCCTGAGAAGTTGGCCTTGAGATTCCCATTATAGAGATGAAGAGTCTGAGGCTCAAAAAAGTACCTTTCAAGGTTATGCAGCTTGTAAGTGACCCTAGTCTTAGTCTAAATGACCTAGTCAAGAGCCTCCAAAGCCCTTGCTCTTTTTATTACATCTAGTTGCTTTGGGGTCTGTTGAGTCCTGTGAAAACAAACTGGGCTGTGATTCCTGTTTGGAGTGATATCCTTACTCTAGAGTTGCGCTGTTCACATGTGGCTCTTTACATTTAAAATTGTTATTTAAATTTAAATAACATTAAAAATTCAGTTGTTCTACCGCACTAGTCACATTTCAAGTCCTCAATAGTTACATGTGGCTAGAGGTTACCACATTGGATAGTGCAGATATAGAGCATTACATTATTACAGAAATATAATTATTTGGCATAATACTGGTCTGGAGGCTGCCTCTGGAAAAGTCCTTATAGGCTACCATCCATTATCTTCATTAACGGAATCACTGTTAAGTCTAGAAATACTTACTTGGGACTCTGACTTACACTTGCACTTAGCCAATCATGCGCCCACACATCTTTTGAACTCTGAATCCAAATTGTCTACAGTCTGGGGCTTCCTGCCTAAAGGAGGGGAGAGGGCTTGCATGACCCCCTGGTTGGTGATTGCAGCATACCTACTTTATTGCAGTATTACTAGTTTATATGGAATATGACTCAAAGAAGTTTTTTTTTAATAGGTCAGACCATGAGAAGAGTAGTGATTTCTGTGTCTTTGGACGATAAATGTGAAACTGTATATCTCCCAGGTACAAATTATTCTTTTACATTTGCTTAATGTTTACTCAACACAGGGTCTTAGTTCAGTTGGGGAAGGATAAACCAAAATGGGAGGAGTTAGTGAGAATTGAAATTCAGAGTATTCTTTGGTGAATTTTGAACATATTAAATTAAAATTCTTTGTATTCTCCTCAGGAAATTTCTGTGATACAGGGAATAGACTTTTTAAAGGACTTTTTTTGCCAGGGGGGGGCTAACATAATAGGAGTTTTAACCTACTGTCTGTATGTTTTATTATTATGGCATCTGAAAGTAGTCGGGTAAAAGAGGTCTTTTTGACAAGTAAGACAGTGTCATATAAAAGAAAAAGCACTTGACTGTGGATCTCTAAGAAGTCATTTAACCTCTCTGAGCTTTATCAATTTCCTTATACATTTCTTCAACAATACATTGGAATAATAATATCTGCCTTGCTTGTCAGAGTCATTGGAGACTCAAATGAAACCATGTATATGGTAGTGCTTGGGAAACTACCAGTGCTGTGCAAATGTCAATATGGCATTGTTTCATCGATCCTCTCTTTTGTGAACCTTTTTTATTTTTTATTTATTTTATTTATTTATTTTTTTTTGTGGGGAAGACCAGCCCTGAGCTAACATCCGTTGCCAATCCTCCCCTTTTTGCTGAGGAAGACTGGCCCTGGGCTAACATCGTGCCCATCCTCCTCCACTTTATATGGGACACCGCCACGGCATGGCTGACAGGCAGTGCGTCGGCGGGCGCTCGGGATCCGAACTCGCGAACCCCGGGCTGCCAAGCGCGGACTAAACTGCTGCGCCACCGGGCGGCCCTTGTGAACCTTTTTTAAATCTGAAGAACAGCAAGGTATTGCATAAGGCCAACTCTCCTTAAGTACGCTCTCTGCTGTCGTATGTCTCTGGCATGACCTTGCAGTGATGGATCCTGTTTTTAATACAGAGTCAGTAGTGATATGGTTGACATGATGAAAAATTGTTTGGGGTGGAGAAGTCCTGATGCCATGAGCTGTTCTTCCCTTTATGAACTCATTCACCCTGAGCCAATGTTCCTGGAAGATGAGAGAGTCTTTATCTCATGGAGGAATAAACACCAGTCTCCATCTTAGCACATCTATAGCAGAGAACAGTTGTCTTGATATATAGTACACAATACTCTATGTATCAGCTGCCATCTTCATTCATGAAAGGGGAAAGTTATCTAAGACTTTTACTGATGAAGCCTAGAAGGACGTTGTGACAAATGTAGAACATCATTGTAGAATTTCACATTAATCTGTATTTCAGAAAGCAAGTGCAAGGAAAAAGGAGTCATTCCAATAGTATCTAAGCAGTATGGAGATGCTGCTCTTGGCTGGGAAAGCAGCAGACTCTTGATTAGTGATAGTTATAATTCTCAAACCTGTACTTTCTTCAGGTACAGTGTCACTTAAAGGTTACTTATTCTTTTCACCTAAAAAAAGTGTTAAAAATTTGCTACATCGTTAGATTGTTTTGACAGGAAGTTGACGTCTCTATCATAATGGTTCATTTTGAATATTGCTAGCTTTTAACCTGGAGGCTGATGCTGCTGAAATATTGCTATTTTCAGTCCTCCAAAGTACCTAGTATGATGTCTTGCACACATTGCTTGCTGATTCAATAACTGGGATTGGTAGAAATTGGAGGGTGATCTCTTTGTTGTGCTAGGACAAAGTGTCCTTCACACACATCCCACATTCTGTATTGGAACTGGCAATTAATATTCCAGTTCAAATCATGTTATAAATAATAGGTTCGTTCCCAGAATGGTCCACCAAACTAAATTAACCCGTAATATGGCTTAGCTGATGGAGAAACATACATGCTAGAATCTGAAGATGCTCTCAAAAACTGACAGGGCTAAATTTCACGCCGCTAATAACTTTAAATTGGTAAGTTGGGAACTGCCTATTCATTTTTATAATATAAAGTTCAAATAACTATCATATCTGTTAAATTTTAAGTTATTTCTGACTTCTCAGTGTATGAACCTCCTCCCTTCCTGGGAACTTTAACCTTAAATCTAAGACAAATAAAAATTTAGCAACTGGTGGAAGCTGAGCTAAATTTAATACTGTCTGTTTATTTGCCAAAGTTTTGCTAAAAATTAGCACTGTGGTTTTTAGATTTCTTTTTCTTTGTTTTGATTAAATGTGATTTTAAAATGGTCTCATTTGATTGATTTACACTGTTTTTCCTTTGTTGTAGAGAATTCCTTAAAAACTCAGCAAGTCAGTACATAGTGGTAATAACAAAGGCATAAGTCTAAGAATTTATTGTGCTACATCCTGCAAAGGTAAATACATTTATTGTAAAATAGTGTTGAGGTATAAAGACTACAATATAAATATTTCTCATCTGCCTTATGGAACTCTGTAGTTTTTAAATTACTATTGAAATGGACATTGGTATACTGTGTGGTTACTAATCCTATGTGTTACATGCTTTTGAAATGGTTAAACATGAAAATACGTTTAAATTCTTATTACATCATAGACTATACTTTTACCCTCATAGGATCTTAGTCTGAGTGAATGTTGATGTTTTCATAATTTACTACTTAAGACGTATCCATTAGCTTGGTGGACGTAAACCATAAACGTACTCTTACGAGTCGATCTTTGTTAGGTTTGAGTGATGGATGAGTTTTTTTGTGATTTAAAATCTGTGACAGTGACTTTAGGATGGCATACACTCCATTTGTTTATTTTTTGTTGAATTGAGGGAACAGAACCTTCTCAATACCACAAGCTAATAATTGCTGTGCACATCGCCTTCCTGTTGGACTCTGTGACTTGCACCCCATCACACCACGGAGCTGTGTCTGTAGGAGGCGTGCTGTGTGGCATGTGGGCCCAATTATCATCACCATGACTATTTCTTTTGATGGAAAAATCTGTAGTAAATGAGGAGTATTTAGTCTGTTTGTTAACATTGAAGTTCTTAGAAGCCAGCTGTGCTGAAACTGTTTATTGCTTATATTTATAGAAGAGGTTGTCAAATGCTAGTACTCTCTGTCATGGAATGGTCTTATTGTCCGTTTTCTGAGCTTGCTACCTACATAGTAAATGGAAGAGTTATTTTTTGTTTAGTTTTTTAAAAATTAAAGTTGAGCATGTGCCTTTATATAGAACATTTGAGAAAATAGCATTGATTATTCATTTGTAGGTCTTTTAGTGGATTTTAGTTTTTTGTTTTTACCTGTCTCAACTGCAACTAGACATCACGTTATTGCATATTAGCTCAAATAAGCCAGAGTTCATTTTTTCATAAATCAGCAGCACTTTGGTGCTCTAGTTAAAGATACATGGTTCTACATTCTGCGTTTGTGTGTGACTGCTGTTCCTTCCCATCATGCTGAATCTACTGCCAGGCAGAGATTATTTTTTGATAATCAGATTTGTGTAGGTGGTTGGGTCATAGAAACCTTTATGTTAAACTATACCTTTTTTCCTCTATGTCTCTGCTTCTTGCTGAACTTTCTTCATTATTGAAAAAAGACATTCGTTTGATAAAAACAAAATAACAGAGCTCTTTGTAAGAAAAGCATTCAGTGACCCACAATAACAGAACTTCATGTTTGCCGATTGAACCTCAGCATGACAATGGGATTTGGGAGCAGATGCTTTGCTACGGTGGATGACTCAAAGATGCGTATTGGTGATGAGCTCCAGACACTGGGGTGTCCATCTGAATCTCGAATGTGCCTGCCTTCCCATTGAACTAAAAATTAAGTGGATCTTTCTGCAACTGTCTTTTTCAGCCTAGCTGTGTGACAGTTGTGGTGCAGTGTGTATGCTATTGTCATTTCCCTTTTTACTACTACTAGGTAATATCTACTATATTTTGAGTAAGTACCTAACATGCACTTATTTTATTCTCTCTGTACAGTCTTATAAGGTAGGTATTATTATTATTGCCATTATACACGTGAGGAAACTGAGGCTGCAAGAGGCTAATGTAGCTACTGAGTATGGGCTCCCAACTCAGGTTCAGATGTCACAGCCCCAGGCTTTAACCACTATCTGACCTAGCTGTAGGTACAAATCTTTCCTGTTGTAAAACCACTTCAGAGACAGGTATTGCATCATCTCTTCTAGGAACTGGCTCCAGGGTGTAATAAAAGTATACAGAATTAAGTTACTTCTCCCAGTGTTGAATGTCACTTACTTTATATGTGTTATGCTTAGTGGAGATAAAGAAAAGATGCTTCCACCCTCCACTTAATAACTCTGGAAGACCAGTCTTGAAGGAGTATGTGTGGCTTAAACAAACAAACCTCCTCAAGTCTTTCAGCTTCTCCAGTCTGGCTGGAGCCAAATGGTGCCCTCTAATTAAGTTGTGAAGATGCTGTCAGTCTTGCTAATGTTTTGGAAGAAAGTGCCTGGGAAATGGCATCTGAACGTATGGAAGCCCTGAAAAGGAACTGTAGTCACACGTTAGAACTTTGAAAGTCCGGGGGAGATTGAGGATGGTTCTTGTTAAGTCCTGCTGGTGCTTAGCGCTGTGCGACTTGCCAAGCAGAGGACTTGGAGCGGTATCAGAAACTAGGAGCATGGGATGAGCAGTAGGTGAGCTGAGTAGATGTTGCAAAAGCACCTTGGGGAAGATCTATGAGTGGGAGCTAGGATGCTGAAGAGGTCAACATCTGGAGATTTGCAAGGGGGAGCAGGATGGACTTGCTGTTGAAATGGTGAATTGTTTCTGTTTTTGAAGGAAATAATTCAGCACAGGACTATATATGAGGGTAAAGCAACGTGAGACAAGGTTATCTCCAAGGATGAGGGCCAGAGGCTGAGAGCCAGCTGACTCAAAGAGTCTGGAACTGGGTGTTGACAGAGAAGGACTCATTCTTGAAGAAAAGAGAGTTGAGTAAATTGAGACTATTTACCCATAAATTACCTAGTTGTTGAGTGATTTGTACCCTGATATTTCTGCCAACTGTAATGAAACATATGCATTTCATACTGCAGTTGCAATTGCAGGGGCAAATATGCAGTGGACACTTTGGGAGATGCTTGGTGGAAAGGTAGTGTTAGAGTCTTAGGAGGAGAAATTCCTCAGGCAGGGAAGTATTTCAAAGCGTGAGCTTTAGAGTCAGACCTAGGTTCAAATCCAAGCCTAGGCTCTTAATAGTTTTGTTCTTTTAGGCAGGTTACTTAACTTCTCTTAAGTCTATGTTTTCTTTTCTAAAATGGTGGATAATAATAATATACAGACTGCTTTTGTGAGGATTAGATAGTGTATGTGAAGCATTTGGTACCTTGCCTGGCCCATAGTGAATGTTCAGTAAATGTCAGCAGCTGTTGCCTCTTCCCCAGCTTCCCCATCCTCTGAGCGTGTGGCATCTGAACCTGGCGCAGATGCCTTCTCTGGGGGCTGCCCACAGGGCATATTTCAGAAGCCTTTGGGTACTTGCCTGTTGATTAGACAAGTAGATCAGGTGACTTGCCCTGGAAGCTCATTCTTATTTCCTCTACCAATATTTTCATCTTTCTTCCAGATGTACTGAGGCCAGGAAGTAGGCACATTAGAAATAATATCTTCTAATAGGGGCATTTCTGCAAAATAAGGATACCTTGTATACTTTTTATAATGTTGTTCTCTCTTCCTATTCTTTTAGAGTTCTTGATGTTTTTATTTCTTTTCTACAGAGACTTTAAGAAGACCCTATATTGTCGTGCACAGAGGGGTTATCAGACTCGTGTTGGCGTGGTAACAGAAAAGTTATCACGTGCGCTCTGAATCTGTACCCTGAAAAGCCCAATTGCTGAAAACGTGATTGTCTTGCATTTTTCCCCTTAGTGCTGGCTTATGTCAGCCAGTGGGCTTAATGCTTGTGTGTAGAAATATTGGTATATTCAAGTGGGGAGCAAAGAATCCATAATGACGAGGGGATGGCAGTGACACTCTCTTTCAGAGCCTGAGAATGGTCTTGCAGCTGCACCATCTCTTACTCCATAGACATTAATGAATTATAAGTCCCTGTTGACTGGCATGAAAAATTTCTGTGGAGAGATTCTAGATCCACATGCCAAAAAGAGATGTATTAGCAAATAGCACTTCTTAAAAGTGTGAAAAAAAGATAAAAAAAAAGTATTGTTCAAATCAGCAGAAACAGAGCAAGACAAAGCAATAGAGCATAGCTGAGAATGTGGACCCTGCAGCCAAATTGCCTGGGTGGAACCAAGCTCTGCAACTTAGTAGTTGTATGACCTTGAGTTAGTCATTCAACCTTTGTGTGCCTCAGTTTCCTCATCTGTAAAATGGGGGATATTAGCTACTATCTCATAGGCTTGTCTTGAAAATTAACTGAGGTAACATTTATAAAGTGTTTAAAATGATGCCTGGTACTATGTAAGTGTTAAGTAATCAAATACTGAAAATTGATAATAATGGGTATTTGCTAAGCTGACTGGTTGGCATGTTTCTGCAGAAGACTAAAATACAGGGAAGCATAGGTCAAATATATTATCTGATGGATTCCATGACGTCGTAAAATCTAGGGGCTAATATTTTGAAACTTTCTATAACATTTCATAGATCAAATATCTTCAACCTAAGCACAATGTTTCACATACTCATTAGGACATGAAATGACTTATATTTTTAATTCAATTTAAGTCTGAGGCATTCTACCTCTCTTCACACACTTTATTGTCTGAAAATTGTATGTGTCTTAAAGTCAGTGGATATATTTAGTATAGTGTCGCCCCTCCCACAATAAAGCTTTTATTTAATTAATGTTGCAATTAAAAAAAAATCGATGTTGTCTTTGAACAAGGAAACATAGTGATTCATGGGTCCACACAAATGTGCTTGTGTATCTTCAGTTCGAGAAGCACTAAATCAATGTTTGGGAATGAGGGAGTTGCTACACCTATCTGTTGAAGGAAGGAGTGGTGTGCTCAGTGGCTGGAGTCTTCAGCTCAGTTCCAGGGAATCAGACTTTAGCTACATGGGCTTCATTGTATCCACAAAACACTGGAGTTAATGTTATCCCTTTGGTCCGGTAGTTGTGTGCCCCATTATTACTGAATTGGATTTGGCATTGGATTTGTATTGATGTGAACTTAGAGGTAATTCCTTTAAGAAGCCTGAATCATTTTAGAATCTGGGAAGAATAACTGTGGCAGGGGTTCTCAATCAAGGAGCCCATGGATAGAATTCCAGTCTCTGAACTTGGATGGGAAAAAAAAAATCTTCATTTTCACTAAGCCCTAACTGAAATGTAGCATTTCCTTCAATTCTGAATGTAGACAACAAATCGTGGTAGCATTTAGCATTTGAAGTTATAGTACTTGTGAAATATGCCACTAGATCCTGTTGTTCAATGTGTTAATAAAGTACAAATACAACTATATTGGAATTTGTTTTCTAATTTTTTTTTTTCCTTTACAGAGGAAGATTAGCCCTAAGCTAGCATCTGTTGCCAATCCTCCTCTTTTTGCTGAGGAACATTGGCCCTGGGATAACATCTGTGCCCATCTTCTTCTACTTTATATGTGGGATACCTGCCACAGTGTGGCTTGATAAGTGGTGCGTAGGTGTGCACCAGGGATCCAAACCTGTGAACCCTGGGCCGCTGAAGCAGAATGCACGAACTTAACCACTACACCACTGGGCCAGCCCCTGTTTTTTAATGTTTTGATTACTATATTTCAATGTAATTGTTTTCCTTTGTAACCCTGTGTTTTTTGTGCTTTTAAAACCATTATTCCGAGAAGAGTCCATAGGTTTCATCAGATTGCCAAAGGGTTCTGGGGTAAGAAAGTTAAGAACCCTGTTCTGTGGTGTTTTGCCCTTATATTAGCCCTGATTCTCAGCCATTCTTTTGACTTATTCTCCACCATACCCCTCCTCCTGCACTCTGGAGAGCTGAGATGTGGACTTTGAAAGATCCAGCATCAATCGCATCACTATAATCTGTTCTATATTCTTGACTCTGGCAACGAAAATTTGGCTGTTTTTGTCTGTGGTTTACATGTCTTAAAAGAGGCGACTTTCTTTAGCTTTCCTCTCTTTTTAGTACAATACTGTTTACACAAACTTCCAGTGAAAGGTGTTGATGCAGTGATGGCTTACTGGAAAGCTGAATGCTGTGAAAGCAAGACACAGAAAGCAGAGAACATTTAGCTATGGGAGTGTGGAGGAGAGGGAGAGAGAGCATGTGCGTGTAGAAAGGGATCACATGAGGCCCGAGGGAAGAGCTGGTAGAGGCTGCCAAATGAGACGAGGAAATAGTAAGTCAGGTGGAATAATAAGGAGATGGAGAAGTAATTAAATTGAGGCTTTCCAGCCTACTCCTGATGGACGCATCTCCTTATCAAAATCTACTTTTGCTCCTGGGAACTGTTGCTGTGTGGTTAAGGATGGATTCTTGACCCGTCTTCAATTACTTGAATTCAGTTTGGAGCTTTTGTGACTCAGACTTTCTGTGAAGGCTCCCTCACCTCCCAGATAACTCCCTTATTTTAGTTCAGGTTATTGCCAGAATCTTGTGATGTTTTATTACCAGATTTTGTACCAAAAGGGGAAAGTACGCAAACTGTTGACTTATAGGAAATATTGTCTACCTGTGAAGGTATTTGGAGGTATTGGGCAAAGAGTAAAAAGCATTTCAACAGAAAATATTTTTAGGCAAAATATCCAATAACAGTAAGAATGTTGAGTCTCTGTTAAGCTAAAAGGGAAATGTTACAGATAAAGTGGATGCAGGAATGAATGTAAAGGGATAAGCGTGCACTGATATATAAGTGGCTATCCTTAATAATTAGTTGTAGGGAATTAAAAAAATTGTTTATTCTGGTAATTGTAGAACCTAGGTTTGAATCTTCTTGAAAACCCCCAAAACATGTTTTACTTAACATTTGGGAAAGATAGTTTTAATGAATAGTTGGATTTATGTGGATTATAGTCTTTAAAAAACATAATTTACTGCTTACCTGTGAATGTTTCTAATGACAACAGTAGATTCAGATTGAAGATAATCTAAATTAGGGACAAGACAGTATGTATAAATGTTATTAAACAAGAACTATATTGCCTTCAAATACTTTTAATATCTGGATCTAATATAACAAACTATTGTTTAGTATATGTTACTAAGGCTCCTGCTTTAATAAATATGATCTCAATTATATACCATTACTAGGTAGATGTGTTTTAAAAATGCTTTGAGGCTTTTAAGAAAGTCTCTTAAATATTTAAAAAATCATTTTTATTTGCATTACTAGTTTCCCTATCATATTCTTTCTTTAGAGAAAATGTTAAATTTTACATAATGTTAAACTTATCAAAATTGTCATGAATTCTTAACCCCAAATTAATGAAAAAATTAGATGGGATGAAGGTATACCCAAGCCTGTGGAGAACTTTAATTGTCAAATATTCTTTCTGTATCAACGTTCTTTCAGTTACACTGTCAACAAAGCGGCTTTCAGGGATCTGAAATTCCTGCCTTTTATTTGGCATCTTGAAATCAAGGGTGACCAGGAAGGAAGGAGATCAAGTTTTGCCAGTTTACTACGGAAAGTCTTGGTAAAACCCTGGTAGGATGACCAAGCTCTGGGAATCTGTGTCGCCTTGGGTTAGAGACTGAAACTCCTCCCTATCCCAGCCTTAGAAAAGGCTCATTTAACGAAGTCTTTCTGGCGAAGCACATAAGATCCAGCCACCTCCCAAAGCTGAGTCCTGCTGTAAAGTCACCTTGGATTCATGCTACAAAAACTGATCTGTGCTCTAAGTGTTTGATAAATACTGCCAGAGTGCGATTTTAGATGTCGGATCTTTGAATTTGTTGCGTGGGTTTCTGGCCATGGGAGGCACATTTTATCTTGTTAGAATATTATCTCTTTCAATCTATTTCTCTTATTTTCTATATCACAAATGAACGTTTGAGCACATTCTAGTAAAGTATGCAGTTTAAGAGAAGTTAGATGACATAGAATAATAGATTGTCATCAATATATTTTTACATACTTGCTCTCATACCCTCCCCCGCCCCATTTTCTTTTTTCTTTCAGATAACTGAGTTCTGTGATGTGGATGCTGTGACCTGGACTTCTGACTGTAGAGGAAAAGTCAGATGAAAAAGCATTTCCATGCAAATAATGTTTCTAAAATCATCCCTAGAGTGCATGTATGTCTAGTGGAATGCAAAGATTATTAGAGAAAGGATGAAATTAGGTGAGCCTGAAGGAAGTATAAAAATCCTGTTTAATGACCCTGTTAGGTTTTTATATAGATTAACTGTTATTAAGTGAGGAATGGTAAGTCCTTCTGGAATTTCTCGTCCTCTGAATGGCCAATTCTGGCACTATAAACCAGGAAGACTTCTGTTGTATCTCTGAATATATAACAGTGCAATATTGCAAGCTCTAAGGCCCCTTTCTGGAACAACATATGCTTGCATGTGACTCAGTTTTATGTGAGCCAAACCAATCTTAAGTCTAGTATGGGAGTTTATTAGAGTATGTGTGTGTGTATATATTTTGTTTGAGTGATTTTAGGTCCTGGAGTAATGAGACATGGCCGGTTAAAGCAAAGCATTACTTAGGGATGTGGTTCGGTGATCACAACCTAACTGAACACTTATGTTTATAAAACACCCTCATTACAGACCTTAAGTAGACAAGTTGTCTTCAGTTCACACTTGCCTTTCCTTTCTGCAGTGCCTTCCTGCTGCCTGTTCCCTCTTCTCTCTGGCACCTACTACCTATATCCCTCCCCAAGGTCCCCAGTCCCTGCCTTGGCACCTGCAACTTTCTTCCTTTTCACAACATAAATATTGTTTGATCACATAGAAGGCTGCCCTTGCAGAGGCATAAGAAAGGTTCTGAGTTGATAAGCTTATGAAGTGTAGCGCTTTTAAAAATTTTAACCAGCAAGAGGTGTTTCATAACCCAGTAGGAAAAAAATCTCTGATGATGAAAGCCAGGCACATGGGAAATGGGATCTGTCTTTTCACACCTTTGTGCTTTCTCTGTCTCAGTCCTTCTGATAGGTTCCTTGGTTCACAAGCATCCCAAGGAGAGTGAGCTTACCACAGTGTGCTTCAGAGGTATGGCATTTCTCTGTAGGGCGCGATTATGGGATACCTCTGATGGAAAGACAGTTGGTTGAAAAACCCCCAAGTGTATTTTCTCAGCTGTGCCAGAACCCTGAGTAAATGAGCATTAGATGATTAGTTTTGGCATCGTGGTGCTGAACCGCAGAGCTCTGTGGCTGCTGCCCTGGCTACTTGCTGACCTGGCGTCCTGGAGAGACCCTGGTCCTCCTAGACCTGATTCTGGCTGCAGCTGTGGGCTTGGTGCCTGGTGCCATCCATATGGGTAAATGCAGGAAATGCCAAATGGCCTGGCAAGTTTTAGTGTGGCCTTTGGATCCTCACTGAGCTGTATGGTGCTAAAATGTCAGACTGTTCCCAAGTGTGGGCCACGATTGAGGAGGCTAGATAGAGAAAACACACTTCAGATAAAGAATCTGCTCAAGCTTTTTATTCCCCAGCCACTGGCTTTATCACTTTGTTATTTTAACTAACATTCGTTAGGTAGTGTTTGGTTGACAGTGGGCTACTTATATTGTGGGAGGTACCAAAAAATAAAATAATCAGATGTTTCTTATTGGCAAATATTATATCTCGCAGGGTTCGTGTATCTTGCATGTAATAAACTTGTCAGTAGAGGAAGGTGAAATGAATAGTTGATTTGCAGATAGAATTTAATGGGAGGAAACTGTCTTAGAAACTGAAAAAAGATGAAGAAACTAAGTCCCCCAAAAGACTGTAACATCCTTAGCTTGTGGTTGCCGAGATCTTACTAGAAACCAAGCCTTATCCACGTTTCCAGTTCAGCTTCTTTCTGCTATATTCTGGCAATTGCCTTTGTCAGTGGATTGACATAATGCCTTGAGAAGTTTACAATCCATGTAGGAAGAGAAAACATAACAGAGAAGTACAGATGATCCCAATTAAAACATCTACAAGTGCTAAGTATTGAGGCCAAAGGGAATGTGGAAGTCCAGAGGGGGAGAGGAGGAAATGAGTGATGTGGTTCAGATGAGGTTAGTCCTGGCAGGCTTCATAGAGGAGACGGCTGGGCTTGGGTTTGGCCCATGGAACTCTTCTCAGTCCCACTCTCCGGGCCTTCACATAAACATAATTTTCTTCTAGCACAGGGTATCTGACTGGTTAGAAAGAATAAGAGGAAAAAGAAAAGATGTTTGAACTCAAGAGGGTTTTTTCCCTCCTGCTTGAGGGCGTCTCAAACTTTTAGATGTGTTCCCAAATGCATAGAATTAAACACATAGCATATTTGATTTAAACCTATGAAAAAGGTAAGTCATTTCATATATTGGGTAGAGAAGTGCTATAACTTGAGAGAACTTTTTGACTCTAATGAATCTTGACTGTCTTTTCAATTTAAAGAACTTCTTCCTGTCTTGGTTTATAAATATTCAAGGAATTGTTTTGGTGTTACTTAGCCATACTTGACCATATGTAAGCTCAGCTGTTTGAGGCATTCTAAACAGTCGTGTTCACATGGCAGTGTTGTGACATTTCTGGGATTGGGTGCTCAGGAGCCAGCCTCTTCCGATTTCCCCTGCCTATGGAGGCCTCGTCTATGCCTGGTATTTAGTCCAAAGCTTTGTAATCCTATGGAGAATTGCTTTGAGTGGCCCAAAGGAGGTGTTGTTTTTCTTTTTTAAAAAAACTTTTAATTTTGAACTAATTTCGGAATTACAGAAAAATTGTACAGAATCCCCTTACATCTCACTCACCCCGTTTTGCCTAATGTTAACATCTTACATAACTGTAGTATAATTGTCACCCCAGTTTATCCAGCCTCAGAGAAAGCCTCACACTTGTCTACAAGAAGACACATGTAAGAATGTGCTTTGCTGCATTGTGCATAATGCAAACTAAATATAACAAACAAATGGATAAATACCCTGTGTTATTTTCATACAACGGATTGTTATGCAATTGTTGAAATATAAATGTCAAATGCATCAGGTTGAGGAAACAAAAGCAAGTTGCAGAAAGGTAGATATACCTTATGGTACCATTTACCTCAGGCTTAAAAGCATGCAAAGAAGTACTAGATGTTATATATGCGTGTGAAGTAACAGCGTAAACACTGGCACGTACACGTGAAAAATACACAACAAAACTCAGGATCCTGGTTACTTCTGCAGTGGTAAAGAATACGTGTGAGCTTTCTATTGTACTTGTGATATTTAATTTTTAAAACTGAATGGTAGGCATTCTGGAATTTATTATATTATTTTCTAAACTTTTTCCAATGACTAAAATGTTTAAGTTAAAACTTAGTAAATAATAATACAAAAGCCCAGCCAGGCCATTCATTAGAAGTGCATTAGTGATTAGCTTTTCTGAGAGGGGTGCACCTTCAGAGTTGAAGGGCAAAGAGAGGTGTCGGTTGAATTATTGGCACTTCTACGTGAGTGAGACCTTCAGCATGTCTTTAGTTTTCTGTCACATTTTCTCCACCTGTAAAGTTTTCATGACTGCCTTTACAAGCTTATTATAACATACAGAAATGAAAATGAAATGTATGAGGACACTAGACAAAGGTAAGCAAAGTTGTCTGTGGCCCTGTACCCTGCCAGGGTTGACATCTTGGCAGCCCCACTTACTAGCTGTGTGACCCTGCCCGAGTTATTTAACCTTCTATTACAGTTTCCTCTCTGCAAAAGAAACATAATAATAGTACCTGCTTATACGGATGTTTTCAGGAGTAAATGAATTAATGCATGTAGAGCACATAGAGCCTTTTCTCCTCCTCTCTCCCGTCTGGCTCATGGACTTGTCTTATTTATTTATCGTCCATGGGATTGGATTACTAGATGCTTTAAATTTGAATTAGTTGCCTGTACTTAAGAATGAGGGGGAGGGTTTACATTTAAAAATCTTGGATTTCTGGCTTCTCTTGAACATATGGAGCCTCTACTGGCACTGGTTCCCCATTGCCGCCTGGCAACACGCTCTCCCCTGTAGTTTGCGGTGTCCACGGTTAGTGTAGTTCCCAGCACTCCCTCATGTCTCCTGGACACTGAGGCAGCCTGTTCTCTGCTATCTATTGTCTAACAGCCACTCGCCCCAGTGACATTACCTGCCTGGCCCCCACTGGCATTTGACTTTGCAACCCTGATTTTAAAAGGTCTGTAGTGATGCAAATAGGGAATTGGATTATGTATCAGTAATTGGGGCTTTCCAGAAAAACAGAACTGGTAGGAGAATTTACATATATATATTTATATTATATCATACATATGTTATATACACACTCTTGGGCAGGAATTGATGCTACAGTCCTGAGGCAGAATTTCTTCTTCTGGACTTCAGTGTTTGCTTGTAAGGCCTTTCAAATGATTGGATGAGGCCCCACCCACATTATCAAGAATAATTATCTTAAAGTCAACTGATTGTAGATATTAACCACATCTACAAAATACCTTCCCAGCAACACCTAGGTTAGTATTTGATTGAATCACTGAGTACTATAGCCTAGCCAAATTGACACATGAAGCTAAACATCACAGATTGCATTTTTTTTGAGTAATCTTGTGATGTATATATGGCACCTATAGACTTTTTTCTGTCCCTTATGGTAGAGGATTGTGGTGGTATTTAGGATTTTTTGAAGGAGTTGAATATAAAAAACTCTGAGAACCTCTGAGCTTTGCAAATAAAGCTTCTGTGTCTGGGCTGGGATATAAGAGGCAGCGTGCTGGTGATTGATGATGCAGGATGCTTCCTCTGGGTGGGGGTGACAGAGATGCTGGGTTTGGTAGTTCTGGCTCTGCTATTCAGGGTAGACTCTCAGGGGAGTTTTGGAGGAAAACAGGGTATTTAGGAAGAACTAGATTTCTTCACCAGCTGTAGAGCCTTCTGCAAACCAGGTGTACAGGTGTGTGCTCTTCCTGCTCAAGGTCAGGTATTAATGCAGGTTCTGAATACATATCTCCACCATTAGCCTCATGTCGCTTTGTGCATTGGAAGGTTGCCAGCAAGTCTTAAAAGCAATTCTCCCAAAGCCTTCTTTGTTTCTCAGATTTGTGCAGAGCTGCAATAGACAGCCTGAAAGGCAAGGCAAGAACAATCTTCCATGCATGTTTGTCTCTGCATTATTTTTTTTCAATGCACCAGATGATTTTGAGCTTAGTTTTTTTTTGGGGGGGGGGGTAGGGAGTTTGAATAAAGCCTCAAGATTCCATTTCTATGTGTCTTTTGAGAATTCACAACTTAAAATACAGAATATATGTGTTTTGTTTCCATGAAAAAAATAGAGTGGCTAGAAGATCCAAAATTAATCTTAAGGAATGACACAAAAATCCCAGTAGCTCAGCCTCAGAGTTTTAATCTCAAAAAGTATATTCTGTGTGGAACACACTTAGACACCGAAGAGCAAACACATAGGAGCCGAGTTCATGGGCTCTGGGTGTGGCCTGGACATTGCTGTGCTGGAGTGGAGGACAGTGTCCTGCGGTGGGGGGTGGGGGTTGAGGCACCAACATTTCTACATTTAAGAATTTCCTGTTCTAGGGGAAAGCATAGAGTATTAGTTGGTTTGTTATTCTAACTGATCTTCTACTTTTATCCTTCGTTAGAACCATGGGGATTAGCCCTTGATTTTTTCTTGGGTGAATTCCAGTGGTGTCAGTTTTTATTCTTGGACGAGGTCACAAGGTTTTGGGAGGGAAGTGCAGTGAATCTGGACTGGGGAGCTGTGGTGTCCAGTCTTGGCTCAGTTGGTACCTTAGCTTCACAGCCTTAGGCAAGTCACTTGAGCCTCTTTTTCCTCCTCATCTTATTCACAAGGGGGTTGAGCAGAATGGTAACTAAAATTCTAGAAATACTGTATTTTACTTGCTCTATAAACTGCGCCTTGGCAAAAACTTATAGCTTAGTTGGAGCCTCTTACAGTCCCTTGATTCCTCTACTTTTTCCTCAACCAACATCTACTCTTTATTTCGTGGTGACCTGTGGTCTGTCACATCTACAACTCTCTTGTCAATATTTCACTTCTCGTGCTGTCTTCAAAGCCCCCACTGCTCCATCTCCCTGTTCCTCCTCAGTCAATGCCTTGACTGTCCTTTCAGCACATCCTTTTTGGTCCTCTTAGTTGTGTGGCCTTGACTTTTTTTTTTTTTTTCAGGAAAACTTTTAATTATCACTGTTAATTTGTAAAGCACTTACTATTTTGTCACACCTGGCTACAGAAGTATCAGCCTGTCACTGAATTTGTTAATTTGATACTTTTCCCATTCCCTCTCATTTTAGGTTAGAGAAAATGAAATTCCATTCTCACATTTTCTAAGGTTAGACTTAGATATTGCCCTTTTCCTAAGCTGTGTCTGGTCCACAAGTTGTCCTTTAAATTTCAAAAATGATACTCTTGATGAAACTGCTTCATAAAAGACCAGCGGGAGTGCCTGCTATTGGGATTAATGGGTTTAATGGTTACTGGATCCTCAGCCCCTTTTTCCTTGTGGCAAACTCCCTTGCTTTGGGGATTAATAATGTTTTTGTTCAAAGGACTCACCCCTTCTTGGGGGTCTATTTTGTATTTGCTACTTGACAGGAGGTAGCTTCTTTGTTGGTTTAGAGGTAGCCAGACCCCATGCCTTTAGCAGTTGTTTCTTAGATCCCAGTGGCCCTGGTTTTTAATGTGCATAAATTAATTACAGGAGCTACTGCTGCTGTGGATGCTACCAGCTTCTTGCAGGAGCAGGCAGTTGTGGAGCTGGGTATGGGCAGGAGTGCTGCGAGCAGCTGCTCTCAGAATCTGGACCTGTAATGAGCTTCTCTGATCTGTGTGGAGTCAGGAGCCACTCTTGTCCTCTTCCTGTAGGGTGTTCTGCCATTCTGGTATTCATACTTGATCTCCACGTGTGCTACCTGAATATATAAATTGTAAAATTTCTTCTGCAAATACTTTCTTGGTCATTCTACTTCAGCTCTGCCAAAGAGATTGTAGCTCCTGCTCTATATTCAGTGTCAAGAGTGAGGGCAGTCATTGTCCTCCTGTATGGTGTTCAAGCCAAACCACTGAGAACATACCGTGTTCCTTTCTGGACAAAACATTTTTCGGAGGATGTTGATAAATTGGAGTGGACCCAGAAGTGGATAAGTGTTTTAAAAACCATGTCATATGGAGGATGATTGACAGGAGGAAATTATTTAGTCTAGAGGTAGATGATGATAATGGCTAACACTTTACTGAATGTTGATTGTGTGCCAAGGATTTCACATGTGTTATCCCGTGTAATGCACACACAAAAAGCCTGTGAGGCAGGTATTGTTGTTAGCCCCATCTTACAGATGAAGGAACTGAAGTACAAAGAAGTGTGACCCAGATCAAGGTTAACCAGCTAAGTAAATGGTGGACTGCTTTGGGACCCAGTAGTGTCTGCCTCCAGGGCCTATGCTCATTACCTCTGCTTTTGAGGACATCTGTCAAACATGAAAGAGAGATTAGCCATTGAAGAGGGATTAGGCCAGACTTGTGTAAGACACTATTATCTGTGTTTTATAGCATCTGAGATACCACTGATTATCGTCATTATTTTCTTCGCCACTAGGAAAAATTGCTGCCAATTAATATTATGACACACAATTAATTGTAAGTCTCCTTCTGATTTTATAGTTGTTAAAATGTGAAGAATGTGTGTCTTAGAATAGATGGAAAAATGTTGTTCTGTATTCTTCCTGATCTGGGACCAAAGGATCAAGCTGTAGGAAGATTTTAGCTCAAGGAAATGCTTTCCAATATCTCAACGGTGCTGAGAAATGTAACCCACTGTGTGAGAGAGCTTGACACAGCCAGGGCTCGGTGTAAATTTCCTGGGTCTGTAAGTGTTGAGACTGGCCAGAGGATGATGTACTTATGGGCTTTACTCAGTTGGGTGGGTGAAATAAATGACCTTTTAGGACCCTTCCAAATCTTAACATATTCTATGAAATATAAATATAAAGAGCACCACACAGCAGTCACAAAAAATAAAAAATGTGCTTGACAATTATCTATACCAATTATCCATAGCAATCTATGACCCAGTGCCTTTCTTTCTTCCCTTCCTTTCCCTTCCTTCTTTTTTCCATTCAGAAGCATAGTTGGTAGTCTTCCATTTTTCTCTGGGGTAAAGTACAGACTTTGCTGGCTCAACATTGGAGGTGTTCAACACTTGCAACCAACCCCATTCTCCTTGCCTTTTTGCTTCTTTCTCAAACCCTATATCTGCATCCCATTGTGTTTCCACATTGAAAAGGAATTATGAGATATCGTAAATAAACTCATAGCACAGTGTCAGCATGCATACTAGCCTTCTGGGAAATGTTGGTGCTCTCTCTTCTCATTTTTCCAATTATCCATCCATCTCTGATTTTCAAAATCCTGTTCATCCTTCAAGACTGAATTTAAATTTGATCTCCTTTAAAAAACGCTGCCTGATCACATAAACCTATCACATAAACCTGCCTCTTCTTGACTCCTATTTTGTTTATACCATTCTGATGGTATTTACAACATTTGACCTTCAACTCTAGTTATTTGTATCCAGTCTTTTGTTCTCCACCTGATTATAAGCTCTGAGGGCAGAGGCAAATATTTGCCATATCATCCACCAGCTGAGGGCCTGACACATAGCAGGTGCTACCTACATATGTGAATAAGTGAATGAATTATGGCATTTTGGAGCAGACTTATCTTTTCATAAATGTCCGGATTAAGGTAATAATTATTTTATGTTCCCTGAGTGCAATGTACTTGTCTGTGGGAGTGGGAATTGTGACATGATTTCAGGCTGAGTGATTTACAAGCCAGCCTGGATTGCAGATGTGAAATAAACCACCGAGAGAAAAAATCTACAAGAAGATAATGGCTTTTCTGTGTGTTACTAGTCCTTCATAGTTTCTACATTTATTTTTATACTGAAACAGTTATATTAGACATAAAATGAAATGTTTCATATTTTTGGTTCACAGTTTCTTCAGAGCTTTGAAATTTTGCAGCTATTGATTTGGGCTATAAACCACAGAGAGATAAAAACTTCTGAGGATATGTTTAATTTACAGTGACATCTTTGGCAATTGGCCCACAGAATTCTCCTTTCAACTTGTGGCGGTGGTGTATGACACGAGAGGAAAATCTGATTAGTTCTTGATTGTTGCCTAATACTTGGTTTTCTCCTTTTGGCTGAAGATTTAGAAGATTATTTTGGGGCAGGTGTCCTGGAATTAGGATGAATGTGGAAGGGAACTGACAAGGGTGGCTGGTGTTTTTTTTATTATTTTATACACCCCTTGGCCTTTGCCTTTGGGCTGTCAGATATTCCTGGGCAAGAAACAAAATTCAGTTTTTCTTCATTATATTTTGGGGTAATTTGGAGTGCTGTAATTTTTTGGTGAGAGGAATGATTAGAATTGTATATAACCCTTGGAAAAGAAATTTAGAAAAAGCTATTGGGTCTATATTCTTTTTTTTTTTAGTCTCTAATGGTTGAATTTCTATTTTAGATGCTCGTTAATTCCTTGCATAATAGTCTGCATGCAGCTTAATCAAGGCAGCAAGATGTCGATTGAGTGACTGTGATACTGAATACTTGGATTGATGGCTTTGTGTTGATTAATGGAGATAGTTTATATAGCTAATAAGAAACTTGCTTTTGGGAATACAACTTAATAAGTAAATTGAGCTATAATTCAGCGTTGGAATAAATTTAATGTGTCTTATGTAATCTTTCCATTCAGAAAATAATTTTTTCTCAAGTACCTCCTATGTCAGACAAGTACAAAGAGATAGATAGATAGATATTTTTAATGTCCTGGTTTTGACAAAAGCATAAAGAAGGCAAGAAAGATAAAGCTTAAATAGATTAATAAAAAGCTGTTTACTTCCATGGTTTTAGCTATTTTTAAATGACTTAAAGTTCAGTCCATCTTTATCAAAAAGCTTGAATCGTATTTACTTGAAAAATAAACTGACTTTTAATTTAGCATTGTGAAAGAATCAATTTGAAGAGCCCCAATAGAATAATTATGTCTTAGTTAAGGCAAAATTGATTGACCAAGGGTTTAGAAAGAATAAATTATACAGAAAGGACTTTACTGATTAAGTAGAGATTGTATTTTTATCTGTGTATATATGTTTTAAGAGTGAAATAAATTTTTTACCAGCAAGCAAGTGTAAATACTGATTAAGAAACTTTCTGAAGTAAATATTTTCTTATCATGACATGTCACTGCTACTCTGAGAGATGGAGTAGGCCTCATGAATCATAGGCCAGCTTTTTTCTTATTAAATAAGATAACACATATGAGAGTTTTTGAAACATACCTTGATATACTTATCATTTTAGAATCCACTGTTATTATTCTGGTCTTAGATATTTTATCTATTATAATTTTTTAAAATTATTTTGAAATATTAGTAAAAACACTCTTATAGTCCATTGGGTTGATTTCCGCAGTTCTTTGGGTCAGCCTGCCATATCCAAATCTGATGTCTTTGGAACAGATCACTTTAAGAGATATAGGATTCTGATGCTTTTGAATAGTGGATTTACCTGTCTCTCAAGCTGTTGATGTAACTGCAGGCTTTCCATGCCTTAGGGAGGAGGAGTGTTACTGTAGTAAAGGCTCAACCCATTTTATTAGTCTTCTTTATCTTGAAACTAAATTATGAAAAGACTTAGTCTAATTACAATTGAATAGATTCTGAAGCATTGTAATGGAGTTAAGAATTCAAAGTAATATGAATAGTGCATTTATATTTTTCAAAATGTCAAGTTGACATCATCTGAAGTAATGGCTTTTTACTTTAAAATCCAAATCCTGGCCTCCACTGTGGTACAAGTTTCACGAAATAATAGTTAACCAGACAACATGTGATACATTCTAATATTTTCTTTTCCATTCTATTCCATTTCACTGTACACCATTACATTCAAAAAATTGATTTCACAAACCATTTTAGGAACCATTAGTAAGACATAACTCACAGTTTGAGAAACACCCATCCAAAGTAATAAACACCTGCCTGTATATGATGTTTTCCTAAAGAAGCGGTCTTTGTCTTTTATAAGCATACATCCAAGCAGCCTTTTTATACTATTCTTTTTCATTCAAGCAAGCAGGTGTAAATCCAAAGGCCTAATTACAAGATTAAACACGAAAGCTTGGCTTATTTATTTGAGGAAGGTTAAGAAAGGCTCATGACAAAAACATGTATAGAATGGCAAGATAAATTCTGCCTCAGTCAGTCCTGGATTCTATTTTGGTTTCTGTCTAGCTAAAAAGCACCATACCTGGACATACTTTTGCATTTCAGAGGCTCATTGGCTCCCACACATACACACATGGCCACATCATCCTCATCTGTCACTCCTCTCCCTCCAAAACTTGAGAGAAGAGGGACGGCCTGTATCCCTATTCTGGGAATTAGTTTGGAATGGAGACCTAGAAGTCTCAGGGGAACTTCAATATTAGAGAAGTAGATAGTTCTCCTAGAATTTAGGGATATGTGGTGATCCTGGAATTTGGGAGTCTAACTTCTAAGGAACCTGAATACTAAATGTCTGGATTCATTTCACTTCCATTCCATTGTTAATTGAAACGCAGGAGCGAAACTTGAACTCCTGACGAGGAATAAGAACTGGTTTATGTGGGCTTCCCTGCTTAATGAAATCCTGCAAGGCAAGTGGATCTGGTCTGTCAAGCAGTGGGGCCAAGTGCCCAAAGAGAAGTATAAACCAGGAGTAAATCTCCCTAAGGCGGGTGAATATTCTGCTCATCCTTTAATAACCTTTCTTTGTGTGTCCCATGCTCCCTCCTACTTTGTAACCAAGGATATTGAATGTAGGTGAAATAACAAGACTGAAGGCCTTTTTTTTTTTCCTTTAAAGCATTTATCCAAATGCCTTCCTGTGTGTATGCATGCCTGTGGTCTGTAGCTTCCTCCTTTTAGGTCTTTTCAGGGGAGGGATGCCATCAATCTTTGTGCTGTTTCTAGATACCATCTCCCTGTGAATGTTTGTTGCTTCTATTTTTAACATTGCATCCTTTATGTGAGCTGCTACCAGGCTGGGATGACCAAATGTCCTGTTTCCCCCCAGGTTTTTCCTGGTTAAGTTCCATTCTTTTGTTCGTGATACCTAGAAATTCTTTTGGGATGGCAGTCTGTTCTTTAACTGTGTTAAACTGAAATTCCGGTGAAAACTGTGCCTTTGAAACTGTGTGGCTTAAAACCCTTCAAGAATCCCTGTACTTAAGACAAAATGACCACAGACAAAATGACCTCTGACTTTGAAGTAGGGGACCAATTTACGAGGGGTTAAGGGATCCTATCAAAGTGAGACTCCTTGACTAAATACCATGACAATCCACTGTTTTCCTAATGGTCTGAGGAACTGCCAACCCCCTCTTCCACATCCCTTTCATCTTAGCCCTCAGTGCAGATATTAACAAATACTTGTGAAATGACATTTTTTAAAGCTTTCAGGCCCACAGTGTCTGAAGGCCCCTTGTGTCTGAATTGGTCTTCTGCCTCCAGACCCTGCATGTTCTCCCCACAGGACATCGACCTCTTTCCAGGGACAGAATTTAAAAGCAACTCCTCCTCCCGCCATATCAGTATATCAGTTTGAACCATGAAGTTTGTCCTTTTCCCTTTCTGCTCTCTTAGGTCATTTGGGTCATGTCTTTTTCTCCTATCACATCTCTTATTACGTCTGTGCCATATTTTTTTTATCTCTTCCTTATTAGCTGTCATGATACTTGGCTCATTATAAGCACCTGATAAATGTTTGTAACGAAAAGTAAGTGAATGAATAAATAATGTACGTACCACATTTTAACTTTTTCTTTCATTGCGCTAAGCATGCATTCATTTATTTAATCAAAAAACATTTATTGAAAGGCATTGTATTAAGGACCGAGAATATGAAGAGGAATAAGACAGAGTTATCACCCTCAAAAAGCCCATGGTTTATTAGATGTGAAGGTAGTTGGTTTCTTGCTTGTCTTATAAAGCTGTGGGCAATTAAGTATCTCATGTAGGTGAGTGACCCGTCTGCTGTTTGTCCATTAAGTTGGCATCCCTGTATCCTGCTAGAATTGCTTGCCTCCTTCTGCCCTCCCCCGGTAGACAGGGGATCACGTTACTGCCTATACTTGAAGCTCTAGTCATAGTATCGTGATTGATCAGTCATGGGCCACAGCACATTTGAAAACAATCTCAAGTGCTGAAAGGAGAGCTGCTCTCATCCAGCACACAGCATATATATCATGCTCCGAGTTTGAGATTAATTCAAAGAGCAGAAGACACCTCAAAAACTACAAGAAGCAGACTCACATTTGTTAGTTTTGAGACATATTTATGGGATATGGCATGCCATTTCCTTGATATCATGGAGGTTTTCACTATTATAAGCCTGTGTATTTCAGAGCTAACTTGACATTGGGAGAAACGGCTCTATTTATTGTCCAAAATACTGGAAGTCAAATGGATTTATTTTTGGTAATTTTTACTGATGTAATGACTTGACATAAAATAAAGACTCTGTTCCAGAGATTATGAATTACTGCCCATGTGAATTCAACTTTGCAATGCTATTAATATTTTACTGCCATAGTGAACAAAGCTGTCAAATTTAAATCAAGAATTATTGGTTCCTTTTGGTAGAATGCCTCTGTGTTTTTACTCACTCCCTGTGCATTTTACTTTTTTCCACAGTTACTATCTTTAAAACGTGGCTTATGTTTATTGTGAGAGTATAGACCAGCTTTGAGAAAGGGCAAGATTGAATAAAAACAGATATGCTTGGAATATGTTACATGAGATTGTTAGCTTTTGTGTATAATTTGGGCTAGTGATTTTGGCTTAATTTTACTTCCCCAAAATGATCTACTTTTTTGCTTAGTCAGAAAACAAACCAACAAAGCATCACATTATAATAATTATTGGGAGAATTGTTAGAACCATGATATCTTATTTATATTAACTAGCAAAAGGTATGCATGTGAGGAAGAGAAATGTAACGTAAGTATCTTACACAATAAAGGGAAGAAGTGGAGCATGGCAGACGTGTGTCCTTGAGCTTTGACTTTCCACCTGTAGCATGGCACTACGGACTTTTAAGACTTGGTGCCCGCTTCTTTCCCACGGGTATGTTGTACTGTCGTCATGCCCCCTTCCCCCTTCCTTGCAGCTCTCTAAATCTGGGGTGCTGTCTCAGACAAGTGGCTTCCTGGAATGCTCTTTCCTTCCAGTTCTGCCAAGTGACGTCCTACTCAACCTTCAAAGTCGGCTCAAATTTCACTTCTTGGAGGAAGCCTCCTCTGACCTTTCCAGGCAGGGTCAAGTGCTTCCACACCTAGATGTATTCAAGGCCTTGTTCATTTGGAGAAGGATTCCCAAGGACTTGACACTGAGGGAATGGCTTTACTGAAAGCCAAAGACTGTGAATATGTTAGTACATTTGCTTTTTCATTTTCCTCCATTATGAAAGGTGTGATAGAGAATTGGGTTGTAAGTTAGGTGGCATGGGTTCTAGTCTCCAGTCTGCTGCTAATTTGAGGAACGTTGGGGAAATCACAGCCTCATAAAAGGAGGAATGTTGCCCAGGCTATTTATAGGTTTCTACAAATGGATGAGCTAAAAAACTGCTTAGAATCTTTTTTTTTTACCTTTACTCTTGAAATAATTATAATTATTGACTCAGGAGGTCACTCACACATGAAGAGCCCTATATACCCTTCACCCAGCTCCTCCAATGATGACATCTTATGTGGCTGTAACACAGTGTCAAAACCAGGACGTTGATTTTGGTACATTACTGTTAACTAGACTACATGTCTTGTTCTGTTTATATGTGCACTAGAGTGTGTGTGTATAGTTCTTTGCAATTTAATCTCATGTATAGACTTGTGAAACTACCACCATAATCAGGATACAGACTGTTCCATCACTACAAAGGACTTCCCTTATGCTACCCCTGTATAGGTGTACTCATCCCTCCACCATCCTAGCCTCCTGGTAACGACTTACCTGTCTATCTCTATAATTTTGTCATTTTGAGAATGTTATATAAATGGAATCACACTGTATATAACCTTTTGAGATTGGCTTTTTTCACTAAGCATAATGCCTCGAGATCCATTCAAGTTGTTGCATATATCAATAGATTGTTCCTTTTTATTACTGAGTACTGTTTCATAGTATGGTTGTACCAGAGTTTATTTAACCATTCATCGGTTGAAGGACATTTAGGTTGTTTCCAGTTTAGGGCTATAACGAATAAAGCTGCTATGAATGTTCATATACAGGTTTTTGTGTGCACATAAGTTTTCATTTCTCTGGGGAAAATGCCGAGAGTACAGTTACTAGGTTATATGGTAAGGGCATATTTAGTTTTATAAGAAACTGTCAAATTGCTTTCCAGGTTGACTATACAGTTTTACATTTTCACAAGCAATGCAGGAAAGAGCTCATTTTTTTTTTTTTTTTTTTTTTTTTGTGGGGAAGACCAGCCCTGAGCTAACATCTGTTGCCAATCCTCCCCTTTTTGCTGAGGAAGACTGGCCCTGGGCTAACATCCATGCCCATCTTCCTCTACTTTATATGGGACGCCGCCACAGCATGGCTGACAGGCAGTGTGTCGGGGGGGCGCCTGGGATCTGAACTCGCGAACCCCGGGCTCCCAAGCGCGGACTAAACCGCTGCGCCACCGGGCGGCCCCATGGAGAGAGCTCATTTTTTTAAGGTGATAGTAATTTAACACTGAAAAAATCATCTGGATACAGAATTCAGAATCTTTTAGGATTAGAGAAGGATAGTCCTGGAATCTTCCCTTGCCAAGCGATATTAAGGGACTGTCTATATTATGTGTTTATGGTACTGTCTAATTGATTAGTGCTTTACATAATGAGCCATAAGCTTAGACTTTCTTTACAAAGACACATATGAACATATTTATTGGTTATGTAATATTGGTTTATTTTGTTTTTGTTCAGTGTTTTCATTGGCAGATATTTAGTGTGATACTGCTAGTATCAGACACCAAGGAGGGACAGCCTGATCTAATGTGGAGATATAGACTTAGGAGTGAGGGAGATAGTATTTAACTCACAACTCTTCCCCATTTTAGCTGTGGATATTTATCTGAGTGTTAGCCTCATCCCTAATTTGGAGATGATAATACCTAATTCACTGGGCTATTGTGAGGACCAAGGAGGATAATAGCATGGTTCCTGGATTATGATAGGTACTCAGAGATCCTCTGTCTTTGAGGATTTCAGTATTATGCCTTTTTGATTAATTTTTCTGTTGATTAGAAATAGCTAATATTTCCATTAGCTCTAGTTTTATGGAAGAGAGAAAAATCCATTGATAATTCTTTAATAAGAACAGTGATGATGAGCCTACCATTTACTGAGAACCTACTGAGTGCAATGCCATGCTTGATAAGCATGAATTACCTTTCATTTGAGCTTCACAGTAGATCTATGACTAGGTACTCTTATAATACCCATTTTTCAGATAAGGGAAACTGAAGTTTATAGGTTCATAGATTAAGTAAGTCAATGAAGGTCACATATCTTGGGGAGCTGGAGTTCAAACCTAGATGGTTGGTCTGTCTCTAGTGCTCCAGTTTTAATCATTAACCTATACCTATTCCTTAATGTCAATTGCTTTTTCAAATGCAGTTCTCTTCTTGGTGTAAATGGTAACTGAAGTACCAAGTATACTTGCCACATTCATTGGGAGCCAACCTACTAAGAAGTATTTTTGAGCTTTTCTGGAGGTCAGTAGAAGCAACCACACAAACAAAATCACCTCACATTTCAGAAAGAATCTGACTAACCGTGGTATTTTTAAAATAGCTGGTTTGGATTTTTGAGAGGCAAGATAATTACTGTAAATGATGTGATAGAGAAGGCTTTGGGTCACCCTGATGAGGGGGAAAGCATTGTCTCTAAAACGTGTGATTTTCCCCACACACTGTAATTTAATTCATAAAGATATTATAGAAAGTAGTAGATATTATAATTACCTAAGAGTGAACTCACCCATCCCTTCATCAGGGACATAACTTTTAAAATGTGTAATTCAGTATTGTTTATAATTTCAAATTTAGTGGCACTATGGAGTTTCAGGTTTGTTCTTTTCACAGTGAGACCCCAGTTTAACTCAGTGCTTTAGGGCCGTGCTCCCACAGGAAGCTTCCTTATGAAAAGATGTTTGGTACTTGGGAAACCAGACTCACTTTTGGTGTGCATGTCTCATCTGAGTCTATTTCTTATCACTTTTCAGCACACCAGTAGATTCAAATACAACCTATGCTTTAAAAGCTTAAGGAGGTTATAGTTAGGAAAGTGATGAGAAGAAATGAAACTGAATTATACGTGAAATATATCAGTGAATGTATTGCTTTAAGGAATGTGTTTGCTCTGTGAATTAAAAACAAGTTTTACCAAGTTTTTTTTTTCTTTTGTTTTTTGGGTTTTTTTAGCTTTATTTAATGGTTACCTACTATGGGCCTGGCACTGTGCTAGGCAGTTAATAATACATTATTTTTGTCCTTAAAATTGTCTTATGAAGTAGTTGTGATATTATCCCCATTTTGTAAATGAGAAAATGAGGTTTCCCAAGTCAACATGGCCAGTGAGTGGCTAGATCTCTCTTCATTTATTGCTCTTCTGTTTCCAGGCCATGATCTTCCCTCTATTACACTGGAGGAAGGAGAAATAGAAGTGGGATTTGGTCCTTGGCCAAAAGCAGGGTTATGCTGGTGTAGTGTCCTTTGGTGTGGCTGTGAGGTCATGTAGAATACTCTAGTCAATTCATTTCTTATTTAAATGTAAATGACAAAGTATGTTCATGTTAACTATTTCTCACTTATCTTATGTGTTACACTTAAGAATAAGTTGTAGAGAATTTTGATTTATGCTGTCACTTAAAATGTTTTCTCCATGTTCAGGAAAACTAATATCCTAGTCTCATGATAAACTCCTCATTATGATTAGTACAAGGATGGAGCAGTAGGTGTGCCACCTGTGGATAGCCTTTCTTTTACTTCTAGAGAGATTCCTTCTATCTATATAGATTCCTTCTGTAGGGTTTATAACATATTCTTTAGTTTTTAAAGCATATTTTCCTTCCTTATTACAGCTGATTTAGGGGAGAATGGAAATTACTTTGCCTGCCTTGAGTTCTAATAGGAGGACATAGTAAGAAGATAGTTCAAGACCATATTGGATGCAGCATGTAAAATTTACCATGAGTAGGTTGTGGGAAATTTATCAAGTAAATAATTGATACAGTGAGTGGAATCATTTAGAAAAGTATTTCCTCTTCTATACAGGGGTAAGAGGTTTCCTACCTTGATAGCTAAAATTCTAGATACTATTCTTTCTTGAATTATAGAAATGATTGATGGAAACTGAGATTAGCTAACTTGACCTTTATTTTGACTTTGAGTCAAAGTTTGTTCATGGTAGCTTTTACAAAGACAACCGTCCAGTCATATTACTCTTTTGTGATAATATGTTAAATTTCTTTTTATTTATTTATTTTTATGAGGAAGACCAGCCCTGAGCTAAGGAAGACTGGCCCTGGGCTAACATCCGTGCCCATCTTCCTCCACTTTATATGGGACGCCGCCACAGCATGGCTGACAGGCAGTGCATCAGCAGGCACCCGGGATCCGAACCGGAGAACCCCGGGCTGCCAAGCGTGAACTAAACCGCTGCGCCCCTGGGCTGGCCCCATAAATTTCTTATCCATGCATATGAGAGAATTGGAAGTGATTTGTTCTTGACTTTATCATTAGAGAAATTTAGGGTTTAGTATGTATTTGATAACTTAAAGATATCCACTAGTAAAATAAAAACAATTTCAACTTCCAAAATACTAAAATAAGTAAAAGCAGACAAAAACCTAGTCTTTATAGTGAAATGGAAGATAAGCATAGAAACACACAAAAAGGATCAAATAAAATGTCAAAAATAAATGGAAACATATCCATCATCTCAATAAATGCAATTGAGCTAAACACTACAGGGTTAAAACTCAGATTTGTTTTTTAAAATCCAACTAAATACTGTTTATAAGAGACTGTCTTAAAACACAATGACCCACCTCTAAAGAAGTCAAATTCGTAGAAACAGAAAGTAGAATGGTGCTTACCAGGGCTGGGGGAGTTGTTGTTTATTAGGTATAGGGTTACAGATTTGCAAGATAAAAGAGTCCTGGAGACCTGTTTTACAACAATATGAATAAACTTGACACTGTTGAACTGTACACTTAAAATGGTTAAGATGGTAAATTTTTTGTGTTTTTTTTAACAACAATAAAAAAGGCATAATGACCCACCAGAATTAAAAATAAAAGGACAGGCTAAGATCTGAGAATCAACTATGACAATACTACTATCAGACAAAGCAGAATTCAAGGGAAAAACTAAATGCAAAAAATATCATTGAATATTGTTTGCAACATTTTTGCACTCAGGAAGAAATGTAAATCAAATACTAATAGGAGTGGATGGAAAAATTGATCAAAGTATACTAGTGGTGGAGAGCTCTCATATATAGAATATATTCAAATAGAAGAGAACTTAATCTATATTAAATGAGAGATCAACTATCATTTTGCACCAGGGATGTCATCAGTAACTTTAGTGAGAACAGTTTTGGTGGATTGCTGGGGTCAATGAAGGGAACCATAAAGAGGGGACCCACAGGCCCTAAAATATTTGTATATTGGCCTATGAGTTTTCCTGCCTAGAGTTATTTTCTTTGCTAATGTGTGCAAATGCAGTCTAATTTTTAAAAGGTAAAAGTCTTCAAACAGCGTGTTTCTCTTTTCTCTCACATTAGAATTGGTAAAGGGTTCCTACACAAGGATGATGAAATAATAGAGGTGGGAAGCCTGGAAGGGAAGGTTTGGAAATTTCAAGGGAATAGAATCTAATTCCAAGATGTTATTGACTGTGAGAACGTAAAGTGGACAAAGGAAGAAACTTTGCCCCTGTGGATTGTATGAAACTATGCTAAACGTTTCCCAGTGGAGAGTAGCTATGGACCTTTGTAAGAAGCATCAGGAACCTGTGGTCGGTAGAACACAGGAGAATTCATCAAATCTAGTCACAGGATGAAGTCCTGCTACTATCCCCAGAAGGAAGACTGCTTGGAAGTTAGAGACTATTGAGAGATACAGACGATATCATATATAATGTAGAAATGCTGTTTGAGACAAGAAGGAGGCATGAGATTTGGAGTTAGGCTGACTTAGGTTCAAATCCCAGTTTTGCCATTTTCTACACACATGATGTTGGGCAAGTTATTTAATCTTGCACTTTGATTATGAGGAAATAACATAAATAAAATATCTAGTTTGGTATCTGGCGTATAGTAGATACTCAATAAGTAAGAGTTGCTAGTTCATAAATGCATCCTTTCTAAGATGACTGCCAGAAATCAAGGCCACAGAGGGGTGGAGCTGGGTTGACCCGCGGGTTGGTTTCAGAGCCCACACTTTGTTACCACCCTGTACTGCTTCCTTATGAAAGGGCTCTGTTTCTAAAGTTCATTTAGGGTGCAGTTGCTTAGATTTGGCATACGTGTTGCCATAGACACTATGTTCCAATAAGTGTTAGGTTCTCAGGTAGCCTTAACATGTCTGAGGTGTCTGAGTGCCAACAGTACAGTAGATAATAAAGCCATTCTGAGATCCTGAGACTGTGTTGGCTTTTTAACTTTGGAGAGCCAGGAACTACTCTCCTCAGTGTTGTCCTGTCCTTGGGCATTTCTACCCTGACCTGCACCCCTTCACCTACTGCCTGGGCTTGTTACCGGCGCCCTGGGTTCCCATTGTCCCCCCAGGATAGAAATCAAGAGAGACAACTAACAAGAGTGAGATGATAGAAAATTTATTAGCTTGTGCACAATGGAGCCAATCACGAAAAGGAAAGAAGGAAGAGAGAGAGAGGAGCCAGTGGCTCCCCGAATAGCCACAGTGTGGGGGTTTTTATCAGGATGGGGCATGTGATTGTGTCATGGCATGTAGAGGTGGGGTTGTGCTTGCTCTTGCGCTGTCTCATAGCATGCTACTTACATGCAATGCATGTATTATTAGCATCCTAGCTCTCCGCCCCTGGGTGTGATTTTTACTATGCTAATGGGGCTAGGGTCACCTTCAGTGGACTCCTCGTTGCTAGGGCGCATGCTTAAACCTAGGAGAGTCCAGAGGCTGTGGAATGTGGATCTTAGTGGCCTCTGTCTGATTCTCTTAGCCTGCCGATTGGTTAGGGGCATTTCTTGTTAGGCCAGGGGCTTTGCAGATGACCCTGTCTCCTTAGACTGGTTCCTGTCTCAGGCTGATGGTGGTCTACTGCAGCAGAGGGATGGGGACAGAGGCTAAAGGCTCTGGGCTGTGGTGGGGGTGGGGTGGAGTCTTCTAGCAAAGCCTTTGGGATTCTGCAGTTCATTCATTCCTTATCTTCCTCTGCATTCCCTGCCCCCCCCCCCCACCTCTATTTTTCTCTGGTATGGTTTCCACTTTTTGTCTTGGAGTGGAATTCCTATCTCTCTCCTGTTCTGGGTCCTTGATGGAATGACATAACTCCTTGGCTGTTGTCTAAGTATGTTTTTACTGCCAACAATTGTTGGAAACAGGCAGCTAACAGGAGTGACTAGCTCTGGCCCCATCCCTGTCTCTTTTTTCAATAGATGCACAGTCTCATTAGGAAAAGATGAAGATGTATAAGCGCTATTTGTGTGTGCTGAATGTTTAGATTTCTAGGGAAAGATCCAGCTACATTTGGAGGAAAATGAGGATTTTGTGTGTCTTCTGGGTAGTCATTGAAGCAGCTGGGCTATGACTCTGTGTACACAGCAGATGTAAAGCTTGGAAAGCAGCAGTAGGGGTGGAGGACTGATAATTAGCTGAGCTTTCTTCCCTCCTTACTATGGCCTCTTTTGCCAGACAGGCCTGTGATTCATGGGTTGAGAGCAGGACCTGGACTGGGGTTCTAGGAGTTAGAAAAGAAGAAGGTCTTAGCATCTTAGTCTGCATTACAGAGGGGAGGAAGGTGGGAAGGGGAATTCAAAGTAAGTGGAGAAGTCCTAGTGGCCACCTGACTATGAAGCATAGGAGGAAGGCTTTTTTGGCAATTATTTCTATATATAATGTAAAGCCATTGAGTATTTGTTAATCTATTTTTATGTGAAGTGTTAATTTTATTTTGATGGTATATTTGGGTACATTCAGAGGCCCAAATGTTTTTCCCAAATTATTCTCAATTTCACTTCCTTACTCTAATTGTCATCTTGCCTTTTTCTCTCTGAATGATTTTCATTTGAAGCAGTTCAATTAAGTTTTGTTGAGTGTGGCAATAAATTACTTAATAATGCCCATAAATTCTGTAAAAATTATGGAGAAAATTGTATATAGCATAAGTATATATAGCGTATGTATATAGCATAAGCTCCAGGGATCTTTAGAGAGATGATTCCTCCAATCTTGTTTCTGTAGTTCTGTTTTCATTCTTTTGTAAATAAGAGATCTGCAAGCAGATCAGAGATTTTTGTGGAAAGTGGATGATTTGATAAGGGCAATGAGAGTTTCCTTATGCAATAGCTCTGTATCTTGTGCAGAAAGTCTTACATGGATTTTTTTTCCTACTGTGGAGGAGGAGGCTGTTCCTACTTAAGGTGATGTGAGGATAAGTTTTAAAGGGAGTTGCATGCAGAGAGACTTTTTTTTTTTTGGTGAGGAAGATTGGCCCTGAGCGAATATCTGTTGCCAATCTTCCTCTTTTTGCTTGAGGAAGAGTGTTTCTGAGCTAACATCTGTGCCAGTCTTCCTCTATTTTGTATGTGGGTCACCGTGGTTTGATGAGTGGTGTAGGTCCACGCTCAGGATCCGAACCCGTGAACCCAGGCTGCCAAAGCAGAGTGCGCTGAACTTAACCCCTATGCCACCGAGCCAGCCCCCAGAGAGACTTTTAATAAATGCAGTGACATCTTTGTTTGGATGTCCAGGATTGACTCAAAGTAAAGGAAGAAGCAGATCATGAAAGCTTAGTCTTAGACCTAAGCTTCTGTTTTGAAGTAAAAGCTGTACAATCAGATCTGAATTAATGCAACTTCTGCATTGCTAAAAATCACCATGCTGCACAAAATTGCACAATGAAAACCACAGCACTTATGGGAAAAATAGGGTTAAGCACCCAACATTCAAAAATGTAATCAGTGACGCATTATAAAAAGAAAAGATAGGAACTAAATAAAAATGGTAGCATGGTTTTACACATGTTAAATGGTTAAGAAATACTTAAATACTACAATAAACATGGCTCTTTAACTTGAAAAAGACTGCAGTTTGCTTGTGAAGGTAGGCTTCAGAGGGCTGCAGCCTGTGCATTATTGTGAAGTGGTGGAAGGAGGGCTATGGGAACTCCAAGGAAAGTCAAAGCCCCCCCCCCATACATGTATTGGCTTGTCGATCATACATATAATACATTATATAAGTAGATATATAAAACACATGCATTGGATAATATATCATATGGATATATAATCTATAGAGACAGTAGATTAGTGGTTGCCAGAGGCTAAAGGGAGGTGGATTATGGGGAATGGCTGCTAATGGGTATGGTGTTTCCATTTGGGGTGATGAAAAAGTTCTGGAACTGGATAGTGGTGATGGTTGCAACAACATTGTGAATCTACTTAGTGGTACTGAATTGTTCAGTTTAAAATGGTTAAAATGGTAAACTTTATGTGATGTGTATTTTATCTCACACACACACACACACACACACACACACACACACAGAGAGAGAGAAAAATACGTGGAATTTGTGTCCTGGGCAGAGCTCTGTGTTTGACGCTACAGTGGACACAGTAAGGAACAGCAACGTGCTGTCTCACAGGAGTGTGCAGCCTCGTTGGGAGATGAGATAAATGGAACAATAGCTAGATTACGAGGCAGAAATGAAATGCGCCACGGAGGACGTGAGGACAGTAGGCTGCAGGTGTCCAAAGAAGGGGTGAGCCTTTCCTTCTGAAGGAATCCATGAGACTTTCCTTCAGGCAGTAGCACATAAGATGGACTCACTGGGTTTCAACTGAGTATCACTTAGGAAGCTCTTAAAAATGCCTATTCCCAGGCCTGGCCACATTCAAATTAAGTCAGAATGTCTAGAGGGAGGGGCTTAGGTCTGTTGTTTAAGAAGACCACTAGGTGATTCTCACATGCAGCCAGCCAGGAGTGAGAACCACAGGTTTAAGCAACAATTGGATATTGACAGGTGCATTCTGGGCAGAGGAAATTATAGAAGTAAATGCCCAGCTGGGAGAACTAAGTTCTGTTTGACCAGACGGAAGGGTGTGAGTGCAGAGATGAGGGAGCCAGGCAGGAAAAGCAGCTTAGGCAGTCTCACAGGGCATCTTGAATGCCAGTGTTGGAATCTGCAGTTCATTTTGTCCTCAGGGGGCAGGACGGGAAGGATTTTGATGGGGGCAGGAGGAATGGATGGATGTCTGTACTGTGCTTTAGATAGGTGGATCTGGCAGCATTTTGAGGTAAGAATTATCTGCCACGTAGATTGCGGTCTAGATCAAAGTTTCTCAAAGTAGAGTCTGCAGACTCCCAGGGGTCTCCCTAGACCATTTTGGGGGAGGGTCTGCAAAGACAAAACTATTTTCGTAATAGTACTAAGATGTTATTTGCCTTTTCACTGGGTTTGACATTTATATGGATGATGCAAAGCCAATGCTAGGAAATCTTTTGGTGCCTTAGTATAAATCAAGGCCATGCCACCAAGCTTTAGTCATTGTATTTTTCACCTCCATGCACCTGCAGAAAAAAATACCAGTTTCACTCAAGATTGTCCTTGATGAAGCAGTAAAAATGTCAACCCTCAGGTTCACATCTTTTTAATATTCTGTGTGACAAAATGGGAAGCACTCATAATGCACTTCTGCTGCATCCTGAAGAACATTGGTTGTCTTGAGGAAAAGCACTTCCACAAATGTTTGAGTTGCAAGCTGAACTAGCTGCTTTTTTCAAGGAGCACCATTATTACATGGAAGACTGACATATTGTAATTATTCAGACTTGGATATTTGGCAAACATTTTCTTGGATAAGAACAACGTGAGCCTGTCACTTCAAGGCATTTGACAGCCTTTATTGCCAATGAAAAACATGAGAATTTTGAAAAATTTATATCTGCCACTGTGAACTTAATAGCATACCAATACAGTACTGTAAAACTTTTCTGATGAGATTTTGCAGTATTTTGATAGTGTATAGTGAAATGCATCAGCAGTTGGAAGATCTGCATTACTAAGTGAACCAGTGTTCTCTGATATTAGTCATTGGGAGTCACTGTGCCATGAACACTTGACCAGGGGGGCTTGTTTGTTCATGCCATCATTCAGGGAGCACAATGAGGTAGGTCAGATTTTTAGCATGTGGTCCTTGCCTGGCGGATGTTCAAACAAACAACTGAAAAACACACAGATGTTTTGAGCCTAATGGATTTAGAAAGCAGTAGTACTTGTAGTGAAACAAGAAAGTCAAGCAAGGGAGCTGGTTGGGGGAAGGGTAAAGGAAAATGATGTTTTGCTTTTGGCTGGATCCTGATATGAAATTTTCTTAATCCTTTATAAAATCTTTTGAAAAGAAGCTAAACTTATTGAAGCTTTTCTGTTTGGGGAAGACTTTTATGGAGTAAGATATAGAGAAATCAATTTTCAAAGATTTTTTTTTCCTTTTCTTACTTACCTTAGTAATCATAATTTCCTTTTTTATCTTCTATGTTGCCAAAAATTAGCCCATTCTGGGCTGCTGACCTTATTGTGAGAACCCCTGGACTTGGCATAGCTTCCTCTCCTCCCAGCCCAGATGCTTCACCAGGGTCCCATTTCTTCTATTGCTCCTGCTCACCAGAGGCTTTCCTTCCTGGTCTCAGATACTAGTCTTTGTACTTGAGAACTCAGGAACAGATCCCTTTGGCTTTTAAACTACTAGAAATGGCTAACAGGCCACTTTGCCCTAGGAATTCCATAATAATGGCTTCTTTCACGGTAGCCTCTGACCTAATTTGTTGCTGTTGTTTTTTATTTGCAAGCTCATTTTTATTGAATACACATTAGTATAATTTTTTTTTTCCTATAAGTAATCCACCACTGCCTTCCAAGGATTTTAGTTGTAGAAAATCTGTGGTTTGCTGAGTATAGAATCAGCGCTCTCACAGCAATAGCCCATCACGTCCTTGAAGCCAGGTGAAGGGTACAAGACATGAGGAAGAAACTGGGATAGAATTAAATTTTTCTGCATAGGAAAGTGGGAGAGATTGAGAGGCTCCTGAAAATGTCCCCGAGGAGGAGAAAAAAGCCAATGCAATTTAGCGACCTCTCATGGAGAGGTGAAGAGTGTGTAGAGAGCTGTGCCTCAGGGCCTGATGCAATTCTGTGAGTGTAAACCTCTCCCTGTGAAATTTTTAGTAAAATCCACGTTGCTCACTCGGTTAACTCTGAGAGGAATCTTCTTTCAGGTTGGGGCTGAGGAGAATCATGGAGGCCCTTGGAGAGTCTTATGTAGACTATTGAATGTTATGTAGCTTATTCGTCTCTGTTTTACTTGAATGAAGAAGCTTATACTTAATTGAAATATCTACTGATCCCAGGTTAGACAGGCAGATCATACTCTGTCCAGAACAGAGACCTCACCCCTGACCCTGGTACCAGAAATCAGGGCCTTTCCAGGTCAGGGCACTATCACATGTGTTCTCAGAGCAAAAGCAAAGGCAACTGAAGTTTTCTGAATAACATTTTCGGAATAAAAGCTTCATAAACATTAAAAATATTCAATGAAAAAAGTACAAAAGATGGCTAAATATGTAAAATAGAAATTTACTGGCTGGAATTAAAATAAAAATTAAGAGATAAATGATAAGCAAAAATGCCTCACATAGATAGAAATTCAATATATGGTAAATGATGTAAATGTAAACTGGTGGTTTTCAACCAATTTGTAAAATTAAAGTGTTTTTCTCAGCCTGATGTAGACACCAGTGAGACCAGAACTCCCATCCATGTCTAAGGATAAGCAGGCAGAAACAACTGGAACTAAGGCAGTCCCTTATCCCCGCCACACTTAACGTAGGGTCCTCATGTTCACTGCTCACACCTCAAGACATTCCTACCCAGACTAGGATCCTTAGATGGCTCCATTCTTCCCCAGTGTCCCTGAAACCCCTCCTTAGTGTCATCTGGTCTACTTGAATGCTGTCAAGAACCAGCTATTGAGCTGTGGCAGGACCAGATGCCCCAGATGTAATGAGTTGAAATGGCCAACTCTTCCTGTACCTAAGTGACATCACCTGCTGTGGGTGCTTTTTCAGAAACGACCACACCCTTTTCTGATGTGGGTCACTTGCACATCCTGTGCTCTGCTATGTAAAGACTGGAGGGTGGATATCAAAGGGGTGGGGATGGGGCTTAGAGGAGGGGAATAGATGGGACATAGGTGGGAATTCTCTTTGCTGAGGTATAGGTGCATTCCAAATGGGGAAAATGCAGGCAGATGTGTCTGTACATTTCACCAGGGGGAGGTGAGTCGCACTGACCCTGTAGGATGGGCTCCTTCTGCAGCTACACCCATCCTCCAGCTGACCACCCTCTAGCAGCTCAGTCTAATTTCTCTGAGCAGTGGACACTGGGTCTGTAGTGGGAATGCCTGAAAAGATGGGAGTAGGGAGTGCCTAATCTGAAAGACTGCGATCAGGAAGTCACCCTAAGCAGGGACGAGGTAACCCCTGAAAACAGGGCTGCTTTCTCCTTGCTGAGAGATTCCCGGATGACCCCTGCTGTGCGTGATGCTTGCCAGATGTAGCCTTTGCCCTGCTTCTTTCGCTGGTGGAGGTGGCCTGAAGCTCCTATTCGCCACATGGTTCCTCCCTGGACAGGACCAATGTCAGGGCTCCGAATTCAAGTGTAATAACTCGTGAATATTTTCTATCCTACTTAGTTTAGTTTCTTGCACATAATAACCTAGTCATGTCTTGGAAAACGAAGACTCTGAGATGTTTGGGCAGGTAGTAGACCTATATCACCCTGGACTCAATCCACAGAGTGAGGAATGTGAGTGGTTATATGCACGTCACTGCGTGTATCCGTATGGAATACTCATTTCCTTGGACTTTCATTCTAATCATAAGTGGGTTCGGTAAGTGTTAATGTTTTAAGACAAGATTTTCTAGTATTTAAATTTTTTTTACCTTTATTGGAAAGTTATCATCTGTTAATATATTACATTTTAATGAAAAAATAGTGTCAGGAGACTTGGAGGTTCGCGTTCATGTTTGGCAGTCCTCTGGCTTCTCTGGGAGGGCATCCACAAATGACTTTGCTTTTGGATACAATGCTGCGTTCAGAGATGATTTTTACTGCAGCTTCACAAAAAAATAGTACTATATATAGAAATATACCCTGGTTGCTCACAAATACGTAGCATTTGTTCAATATCCAGCCTCCCTCCAAACTTTCTTAAAACCGAAGGACCTTCCTTTTCTGCTGAGACACAGTATCACTAAAAATCAATACATTCTTATTTTTAGTTCAGTAGTTTTACCTTGAGAGAGCAGGTGGCCCAGGAGTTCCTATCATGAAAGCAAGTTGCATTTTTGTGAGAGGTGGATTGCCTGATTTTATGTAGCGTGTTCTTCAAAAGGAAAGCCTTGCCTTTTATATTTGAAACTTACCAGATTTTTTTTTTCCTTCTCTGTGTCTCATTTGGGGCTGCGAAGGAATTGAGTTGGCCAGTAGTGTACCCCTCAGTGCTGCCTCCTCCACAATCCTAACTGGAGGGAAGAAGCCTGATCAGCAAAGATCTTTCCACTGGGAAAGGATCCCCTCTTGTTCGTTCCCCCGTTTTTTTTTTTGACTTGGGTAAATGCAAGGGAAGAGGGCTGTTGGGAGCCACAGCTGCAGTGCTCATGGGCACGCAGCCTTTCCATTCTGCTGCACCAGGGAAACCCCGGCCTCCAGGCCATCCCATGTCACTGAAATGTCGCCTTATGGCCAGGGAGTTCATCTCTTACTCCTAAAGGAAGGGAACTTCCCTATTGACAGAAATCCTTCAAGAGAGGCAAAGCACTTTCCTCTCACATCAGTCTTGTGAAATGGGGTTAGGATTGGGGTATTCTTTCTCCTCCTCCTTCAATAAATAAAGCTGGGCCAAACTCTGGAAGTGATTGTCACCTTCACATCCCAGGTCCCCAGAAGTGTTCAGCAATAAGGAGTCTGGCTTTATTTACTGCAAATTAAAATTCCCTACATTCTACTAGGTTACATCCCTAAGAAGCAGGATTACAACATCCATTTTCATGGTTTCTGTAGCAATTGTTAGATTTTTACTGGCATTGAAATGCAATAATGTGGGTATTTTGACATTTGTCTGCACTCAAAAGAAAGGACGTAATTAAAGGTCAGGCCTGAAATTGGTTTTTAGTTTATTTTGATATCTGTGGAAACTTATTGTGTTTGGCCAATGTTCTTTTAATGATCTAAGTTTTAACTACCCCTTTAATTATCTTAATTCCACTGAGGTCTACAAATTAAGGGAGTATAAATAAATGTCTTGTTGCCAGGAGAGTGATCTAACAGTTTTCTCAATGGTCTAATAATAAATAGTGTAATTAATGGAATAAAATATTACACCTTCTTGTTTATTAACTGAGGTAGACATTTCAATTTAGAGGGAGCGTGAGTGTCTCCTTGACTTGGACGATCAAGTTTAAGGCATAGCAGGCTTCTAATGAGGGATTTGTTTAGTTCAGTCACTTTTTACTCAGTTTCCTAGAAGGATATGTATCACTCCAGTATTATGTGTTACCTAACAGATTATGTGATGAATACGAATTTAGGATTTGGATTAGTATCCTTTTTTAGAGAGTGGCATTTGTTTTTGCAAGCTCTTCAGAATTCAGACTAGCTTGCAGTGAAATAATATCACTGTATAGCTAAGCATGTAATCTCAGATATGATTGTATTACACTAACTTCAGAATCTTATAATAAATTTATACTTAGAACTTTATTGTTCATATGTTTTTTTAAAAAAGAAAAAGTAAGAAACTTTATTAACTTCATTGCCCTGTACAAGGCACTTCTTCTGAAATAGTCATTCCTATTGCACCTAAAGGCTGGATAATTTGTAATTTCTCTTTTATGTGCAGTCCTGTCTCTACCAAATTCTGGATAAATTTCTCATGCTACCATTCAAAGCCATTTGCTATATGGCTTTAATAGGGTCTCCCTTCCTTACCCAAAGGAGATCAGAATGTCACCAAACTAGGCAACTGGCTGCCTTCCAAATGTCCTACTCCTTGCTACCCCGGGATCTTGGCTCAAGCCTGGGATGATTTTTCCCCCCTTTTCCCGCACCTTCATTTTTCATAGTTCTACCCATCTTCTAGGGCCCATCCTAAGAGCTTCCTTCCATGAAGTCTCTCCCGATTCCTTTGACTAAGTAAAATATCACTTTCTCTTACGCTATGTAGCATTACTTCCCCTACATAGTGGCTGTATTAATTACAGACCCATCACAGACTGGGTGGCTTAAACTATGGAAATTAATTTTCTCACAGTTCTGGAAGCTGGAAGTCCAAGATCAAAGTGTCCATAGGTTTGGTTTCCACCGAGGCCTCTCTCTTTGCCCTGCAAACTTCTCTTTGTGTCCTCACTTGGACTTTTCTCTGTGTACACATCTCCCTGCTGTCTCATCCTCTTCGTAGAAGGACACCAGTCATATTAGATTAGGGCTCCCCCATATGACCTCGTTTAATCTTAATTACCTCTTGAAGGCCCTATCTCCAAATATAGTCATATTCTAAGGTACTGGGGGTTAGGACTTAAACATGTGAATTGTGGGGGAACACAGTTCAGTCCAAAACAGTGCTATTTGTATTCATTACACGTTTTCTCCTCTTTCCTTTCCCTGATTAGATTGTGAAGTATTTGAAGACAGGGCCTTGTACAAATGGGCTTATTGGGTCTTAGTATAATGACTCATACATAGTAAATAGGCAATAAACATCTATTGAATTTAATTTTAATTAAATCAACTCTTCAAAAATTTAGTACAGTTATTAGACTTTTATGGAAAAATGATTGATGGCCAAAACATGGTACTTAAAATTTCTTTATGGATTTGGCCAAATGCTGCCAAGTAATTTATAAAACAAAGTATTGCCAGAATAATATGTTACTCTTCTATTTTTCTTTTTCCTTCAGACTTAAGTAATGCTCATTATTCTTTTGCGTACGTGTCCTCTCTCATTCTTATAAACTCAGGGTGAAAATAGAAGTCAAGACAGAAGTTAATACATCCACCTTCTAAATCCACATGTGAATTTTCATTGCCTTTGGCAGTTACTCTCTGCATTCCGTTGGTAAATGTTAAATATTGCTCAGGTGTAAGAAGCCAATTCATTCAGCTCTCTGGGGCTAGTGACATCAAAGACCTCATCAGGAAGCCATGCTACTCAGAATTAGATGTTCCTTGGGAATATCTGAAGTTATCATGTGAGTTACCAGTTAGGAAACTGGTAACTCGCATTTTGAAAACTCACGAGTTTCAAAGCATTTCCGCCATCCTTCAATGTGTGGATTCCTGGAAACTATCAAATACATGTCTACATGTCAGGCCAGAATCTCTGTTACTGCCCCCAAAAATACCTTGTTTAGCCCACAGCCTCTTCAGCACCCCACCTCTGTATATGCTTTGTTGGGAAAGGTCTGGCTAAATTTCTCAACTTGGCTAACAAGGTCCTGCCATGCTGTCTGCTGGTCTGATCTTCCATGTGTTTAGAGTTGTCCTCAGCAGCAGTTTGGGATATTGGTCTCTGGAAGCAGATGAGAGTGAACCCTGAACCTTTCAGACACATGGCTTTTATCAGAAATCTACTGAAGAGAAAGGGGCATTTAGTGTGCCTAAAGGACTTGTATCCATTCGCTCCTCGAGGTACCAGGTTCTTTTAGTTTCCAGTGACACCTCCCTGGAGCTGTATCTGAATGTTATGCTCTTCTGTTGCTGAAGGCTGCATGAGTGTCTTAGTCCCTTCAGACTGCTTTAACAAAATACTGGAGGCTGGGTGGCTTATAAACAACAGAAATTCATTGCTCACAGTTCTGGAGGGTGGGAAGTCCAAGACCAAGACGCTGGCAGATTTGGTGTCTGTTGAGGGCTTGTATTAGGTTCACAGATGACTGTCTTCTTGCTGTGTCCTCACATGGTGGAAGGGGGCAAGGGCACTTTCTCAGGCCTCTTTCATAAGGGCACTAATCGCATTCATTAGATCTCCACTCTCATGACCTAATCACCTCCTAATACCGTCACCTTGGGGGTTAGGATTCAACATATGAATTTTGGAGGGACACAAACATTTAGACTGTATCAGTTACGAACTGCCAAACGGAATGTGTTGTGGAGTCCATTGTCCATTACATGCCTTCCCATCCTTCGTATAACCATAAAGCTTCCTATAAGAAATTTCTTTTAGAATTTGGCGGCTTTGTGCCTTTGCTTCAAGGAAGCTTAGAACCAAATTTAAACTTGTATCTATTCATGGTTATTCAGATTAACTCATATAGTTAAATGTTTGCGTTTTGATTTTGCTTTCATGATGATTAAAAAAATAATTTTAGATAATTATACACTAGTAAGAAGTTGTAAAAATAATACGAAGACGTTCCTTGTACCTGTTATCCAGTTTCCCTCATGGTGTCTACTTTTTTTTAAATATACATTTTATTTTAGAAGAGTTATAGATTTTCATGTTGATTTTTAAATTTGTTTCCCTAAGCTTATTACTATGTTCTGTATTGTAATTTTCCATAGCTTATTTAGAGAAAGGTTAAACGTATATAAAAGCTGGTAAATAAAGAAAAATAACAGGATTCTGTCATCTGGGAGTTCACGGAAACATGTTTCACATCCCTTCCAAGGTGAAAGGGACTGGGAGTTTTTCTCCTTGGATGCAAGAGTAGAATAATGTCCTCACCACGGTCTTTTACATGTTTCTGATAATGGCCAGTATTTTCCTGTTTTTTAATGATCCTAGCAGCAGAGTAAGCTAGTAGTCTTCAGGGGATAATCTAAAATGGTGCTTCAGTCCCTTTCTTGAGTCATGATAGTTATTCTTGAACTTGCCATCCCCCGGTGTTACTGATCTCACTCTTGTTTGAGTCCATTTAGTGCTTATTATTGATATCACACCATTTAGCTTTGGATTAATTATATACTACCTTATATTTTTTCCATCTATTTTTTGACGTAGTCTCCCTACTAGATTACAAGCATTTTGAAACTTCTGCCTAATACTTTTTATATTTTTTTCTTACATTCCTTAGCACAAATTTAAAACATAGGAGGTCGTTTGGACATTTTTATTCTAACAAGTGGTATTTTATACTTGTCCATTCTAAATTATGCCGTTCAATATTGGGAGAAAAAACAGATTTCTTCTGATGATTGATTCTCAGTTTGGTAGCAAGCCAAGGTTAGTTTTGGATTTTGGTGTCTCCCTTGCAATCAGAGAGCCAGGTTTCACAAGCCGTGGCCTGCACTTATGTGCAAAGAGGCTTTAAAGGTTCTGCGTTGGGAGTTTTTTTTCCCTTCCTCCTAGAGGGCCCTACTCTAATGATTAGCTTGCTAATGGAGAGACCATGGCTGGTTAATGAGGCTTTCTATTTCAGGGGTGTACTTAAAAGTAATTCAGTAATAATTGCTGCATGTTATGATTCATATTCCAGAACACAAAATAGCAATAGCACATCTGTTGTGAAAGTACCATTATAAGATTGAGAGAGCATTAACCTACCTAACCTCTGTTCTCTAATGACCACGATTTTAGGGAAAAATTCAGACTGAATTTCTCTGCAGAGCCTGCCCTACGAACACTGGCCTCACCAGGGAGAAGAGAATTGAGAATGGGGTGCAGGAGCTTGTATTTATTGTCCCTATTGGGATAAAGCTCAGGCTGGTAAGCAATCCCTGAGAAGCTGGCCCTGTGTCGTGTCCTGAGGGATAGGCAGGACTGGGTCCCGGGTCTCAGAGAAGGGGATTGTTTAGGACTGCTCTTAGGGCAAGAGCACTGATCGGTTTATCATTTTTTTTTTTTAATCCCATATAGATCATCTCACCAATCTAACCTCCCCCAAGACTGAACCTTTGGTTTTAAGGGCCATGACCAAATATTCTGCAGCTCTGACTCCTCCTGAGTAAATAGGCCTCTTGCCTAGGCCAGGAGACGGCGCTTTGGGCTTTCCCACTGGCTCCCAGGAGCCTGGGGCCAGGACTAGAAAGGGAAGAAAGAGATGCTCTGAGTTTGTGGTTATGACTCCCCTGGACTCAAGTTCCCATTCATTTTTCGGTACCTCTTCACCCACAGTCTTAGACAAATTCCACCTGTTCTTACTTTCCGTTTGCTCTCCAAGTTTGAGGATTGTGACCTGAGCATTTAAAAAACTAATTATGGGCTATTTTTGTGTAATATTGTGTGAAAAATGGGTATAATTCATAAGTTTAAAAAATAGAAATGTTTCATATAACTTGAGTTAATTTTGTAGATATTTCAAGTGAATTCTTTGTTGTCACAGGTAAACTCAGACATGTGCACAGTCAACATGACCAGAGGCAGCGGTCTGGGCATCTCTGGGTTTGCTTCTTTTCAATAAGAAGACTTTCAAAAAAAAATTAAGAACTTCTTATTTTATTAATAACTTAAAAAGTTTTATTAGCCAGAATTCTTAAAGGACTAATCCATCGTGTAAATGTTAATTTCCAATGCTCAAAGCACTTACAATGTTGGAAGGCACTTTTCTAAGTATTTGGCATGTGTTCACTCAGTTATTCATCATGACACTCATAAGCTGGGTACCTTTCCCAAGGCCACACAGCTGGGAAATGGCGGGGGTGGGATTTGAACTGACAGTTTGCTCTGGAGTCTTTCCTCTTAACCACTATGCTATGCCTACTTTCAGAATTCACAGTGTTTCTGACTTTCTCTTTCTTCCTCACCCACTTATCAGTTTCTCAGCCACTTGCTCAGTAATCTTACATTTATTGAGACCTGCTATTAATTAGTTGTTGTGGTCGAGTATATTTCCTGTCCTCAAAAACCCCAGCCTGGCAGTGGGAGATAGATACATAAACAGCCACAGAGTGATGAGCATGCTACAGAGGGAGGGATAGCAAGAACTGTTTGGGCGGTTGAGAGGAGAAGGGAGAGATCCAGTCTGCCAGAGGAAGTGGAGGCATGTGACTCTTGGGAAAGGCCTCAGAGCATCAGCGTTTAAAGGAAGGGCGGGGCAAAAAAGAGTTTAAGAAAAATTGGTCAGTGGGTATAAAATGTAGAAGGTTCAAGAATGAACTACAAATCTATATGAGGACAAAAGGAAAAATGAGTGTTTTTGCCAGTGTGGGAAAGGCAAAAAAGTTATGGTTGGAAAGTGAGGTATTGGAGTTAAAAAATACCAAGGGAAAGGGGTTCTGAGGGATTTCATTGTGTGAAAAATCATAACAACAATAAATATCAAATTCAACGGAGAGAATTGCTTTGGGAAGTTGGCACTGGGTCATGTTTCTTTTAGGGCTGATTGGTAGCCTTTGTAATAAGCTATTTTATTGGTGCCATTTGTCTTTTGACATAAAAGTACTTGATGCTAAGCAACCGTGTGTAAAAATCAAGCCTTTCTTCTGTATAGCACATATTTCACCTCTCTGGGGACGAGAGCTATGGTGTAGTCAGGGTCACCATCCTCTTGATTCAAAAGACATTTTGAGGGATATATTATGGATGAGTTTCTTAACTAGCATGTGAAATATATAGTAAATATACTGACCTTACACTGGGATAATGGAGCTGGATTTATACTGAGGGAATGTCTGCCTATGATAAAATTGCTTGTTAATTCTGGGTAGATGACATTTTTTTTTTAGTGGCTTGTTGACCATAATAATTCTCATCTTTAGAAGTGGTGCCAAAAGTGGAAATCTTCTCACTGTGTGTGTCCCCGCACCCTATCCTTCCGTAACACACACCCAGACTCAGTTCCTAGGAGACTCTCACAATAGACAAATAGCTATTCCATAGAAACTTCTCAGTGTTGGCTTGTTCACTTGGTTATTTAAGTCTGAATTCAAAGCTCCAAGTTTGGAACATAAATCATTCTTTAAGGGCGGAATTTATTTTAAATGCTTTCCTAAGCCCTGATAACTTTTTGATGACATCTCTATCTATCCATCCATCCCAGTTTTACTTATACTATCTTTATATGTATATTTATATACACACACACATACACATATATACACACATACTAGATAAATGGATAGTTAGGTAGATATAGATAAAGATAGAAAGAGAGAGAGAGCTTTTGTTAATTACAATTTCCGACCTCATCTTTGCCTTTGGTAAACATCTGATTGTCTAGTATGTGCTTGGCCTGGAGGATATGGGAGTGAATATGGTATGATTCTTGAATTCACTGAGCTGAGTCTAATGGGGGAGAAAGACGTGAACAAGTACTTCCAATACACTTTGATTATGCAATCCTAGATGTAGAGTGGGAGTCCAGAGGAGGGAATAGCTATCTCTTTTTTGTGGAAAGGCTTTCCTGATGGGTAGGTGGGGCACTTGCGCTAAATCTTAAGAAAGAAGCCAGTCTTCAGGCAGGCTTGGTGGGGAGGTGGGGGATCTTCTCAGGCTTAGGTAAAATTGGAGCGTCTCAGCCGACTTGGCTCTGCTGGAAAACAGATTGACTTTCAGTAGCTGCTCTGTCTTCTTCCCAAAGGAATGGATAGCCTGGTTGACTGTATTAACTCAGCATCCAAAGCCATGTGTATTCCACATTGAATCTCAGGGGACTGCCAGATCTCAGATCTCAAAAGAGCAATCTCCCAACTAACTTATCTTTGTGTAGAATTATGTGTAGTTATTCCTTGGTGATATCTAATTTTAACAATTGCTTTACATAGTTACTAATACTTGAATTGCAACTACATCAAAACATCATATGAAATGCTTCATGCACAATGTAATACTCCTTATTCACAGTTGGAGGGAGGTTTGATAGTTGGCATAGGTTTGAAACACAACTCATTTTCATTGCCAGAATTTATTTTTGTTAAACTATTTCATGGAGTCTAAAAATAAAGATAATGATTGTAAAATTATAATAATCTAGAATTAAGAGGATAAAATACTATTTGTGAGTTGTTGTTTTGCAAATATTTATCAGTGTTTAATTTGTGCAATAAATCCATGAAAACAAAACCTGTTCATCTTTTTAACTGATTTTTAAAATTTATTATATCTTACCTACAGTCATGTCCATAGTATATATCAGTGGGCTCAAATACCACCAAATATATTTATAAATATGAGTGAGGGGGTAGTTTCATCCCTCTAGCTAGTTGTCTATTTAATTGCCTCTATTACTTTTCTTTCCTTATACACACATATTATGGGGTTTCTGGGCCAACTTCATACCTGGTTAATTTGAAAGGCAAGTTTTTCTGATTGATGTGTCTTTATAAGGTCTGTGAACCTAAAGGAAAATACTGTTTATTCATAAATTCAATCAATCAGTCTATCAATTTTAATGAATGTCTGCCATGTGCTATGGTAGTTGCTTAGTAGTGAACAGAACTGTCACCTTCCCTGACCTCATGGAACTTATAATGGAGTACTGGGGACAAGCATTGAATGAGTAAACAAACAAGTAAATACATAATTATCAATTGTGTTAAGGAATACAATGAACTATTTTTCCTGTTAAAGGGAATAAGGGGCTACTGTTAAAGAGAGGCATGTGCGTGGAGGGGCCTACTATAGATGTGGTTATCAGGGCTGGTGGACTATTATTTATTGCCTTTCTAGGCTGTAAATGGTGATCATAAGTTTTAGGAATTTAAATCTCTTCAGCAATTTTTCTTTTTTAGGTGTTGTAAAAGTGTTTCTTGGATGATTTATCATATTATATATATATATATATCTCATGCACACAATTTGAAATAAGATATATATATATAAATAAGAAACTACTCACTGCTGAAGGAAATTTTATATAAATAATTTAATTATAAAACATATAATTTATAAAATAGAAAAATTCGGTTTCCTTTAGCAGTGAATAGTTAATTTTTAGAGAATTTGAGCAGAGGGATGTGGATTATTTTTGTACTTTTTAGTGCTTATGACTTTTCATTTTGGCATTTACTCACAGTTAAGCCATTTCTAATTGTGCAGTATGGAAACATTTGAGACACAAGACAAAAGAGAAGGCAAGGGTTTCCTGAAAGAGAGTACTATTTGTCTATAACATTTGAAGCCCTGGCTATATAACAGATTTTCAGTGCTGACATGCACAGCGGAATCCCTTGAATTCCACCAAGGAATTTCAGCTTCCTATGGGCAAACCTCTGGTGTCCTAAGCTCTGTTAGGATTGAGAGTTACTCTGGCTTTCTGACATTCAGCATTCCCTGCTGCATCTCATCCTGATGATGGGAAAATTAAGTTGTTCTCAGCTTAGGTAGTACTGACTGGCTTTGCATTCATAGGCCCAGAACCTTTTAAAAGTTCTGCCTATATGTTCACCTGTGTGATCACTACAAACAATACTGATCAGAATAGCAAAAGTATGTATGACTGAGCATGTTGCTATAAAAATAATGTTCAAAACGTATGTTTGGTCTACAGAAGGCCCCTGGAGCAACTTGAATCCTTTGTAGCCCTTTACCTACAGCTTTTTAAACCTTTCAGTATATTTGGACCTTCCCTGGGATCTGGAACCAATCATTTTCCGCGCCAAAGAAGTTTAAGAATCTGTAATTTGATGACTTGATGGCTAAGTACCAGTACTTTCCTACTACTTGTTCTCTTCTGATTGGTTACTCTGGTCTGGTAACTCAGCTTCTTGTTTTTTCCTTTCCCAGAGTTGGCTATAATTGTGGTCATCAGGTCCTGTGTTCCATTCCGGTGTCCTGCCTTTCTGTGCTCTGTCTGATATGCATTCCATTTATTCTGAATTGGCATCCTGCTTTCTATAGACAGACCTCCCAGGGACTGAAATCCTGTCCCTAAGCCCCTGCCACTCTGCCTCTCTTACACAGACTATTTACTTTTCTGTTGCAACACCAGTTAACCTTCTGTTCCTGTGTTCCCCAATGCTGTGCCCTGCTGGAATGTGCAGTTGCTCATCTCCATGCTGGTTTGGCTTATGTCTTCTTGATCTTCTCACTGATCTAATCAGCTCTGTCTGATTGAATGAATGAATCTCATTCATTCTGGAGTACCTCATTGACATTTAACATTATCTTGGCTGCTGGGTGGAATTCAAAGGCATTAGACTCCTTTTTGGCTGAAGAAACATTTATTGAGCACCAACTGTGTATGTCACAACTTTGTGTTGTGACAAAGGGATGAATGAGACCTGATCTCAACTTCTAGAGCCATATAATCAGCTGAGAGAACAAAATAAAATTACTGCATGATACATAATGAGTGAAAGAATGGCCTAAAAAAATTACACACTCACGTGATTTTATGTAATTGTAAAACTTGCTTCAAGGAAACCTAATCTACAATTCTGGATACACCTAAATTCGTGAAACGTGCTTATTCAATCTTCTTAAGGGAATTCGGTGAAAAAATTTTTTTCATGGTTTGTTTCTTAAAATTTCTTGCTTTTGTTTTGTCTCTCGCTACATCAATGAACTTTATATTTTTATATATTTTAGTATTTCAAATTAGCAGGCATGTTTTAGAAAGAATAAAGCCATTGGTTGATGGAGTTATCACTAACAATTAGAAGAAAAAAGACTTCTGTGAAATGTTTGCTGAATTCTCGATCCAAAGGATTCATAGAGCCAAATAACTTAAAGAAATGTCATGGGTCACTTAATTACATATTCTCTCTCTTAATAGATTGAAACTTTGGGGTTTGAATCCCTTTGTGTCCTATTCACCATTTCTCTGATTTTAAAGTAAATCTAAACTAAATATGTCTTATAACAATTTAAATACCTTACCTTCCTCCATTTCTTCCATTAAGTTCTTTTCTTTTAATAACGCAAGATTTTCTTCATTCCTTGATGATTCAACATTACCGTCTCAACTCATTGTATTGCCTTTTTTTGACTCCAATTTGTCCATGTTCTATATAAAATAAAGAACCCTGAATTCAGCCCTATACCACTGAAAGGCTTGATCAATGTAAGTAAAGTAGAGGGATTTTTTTTTTTCAGGATTGCAAATTATTCTTTTGCTGTACAAAAGTTCACAATAAAGTCCCTATTTTGATTATGGAAATATACTGTTAAGAGTTGGTCAGTTTTCAGTTTCAGAACTTTCTTTGTTGCTGATGCTGTCATTTTCTATCTATATTTTTATCCATACGTATACGTCCTATTTTAATAGACAGTTGTCATAGTTCTGTCTTTCGAGTTAGCTACAACTAAGCTGGTATAATTTGAAAAGTATCCTTTTCTAAGTTGCAGTACAGATAAAGGCTAGAGATTATCAGGGTGTAAACTCAAAATCTTTGGAAGATGTTTTGACTTAAAACTATCTCCATTTGATAAGACTATCACTTGGGAAGAAATGAGCCTTGCTGAAATGCAGCTCTCTTTTTCATATTCCCTTTTCATCTATAGAGGTTGTCACTGTGTCACAAAAGAAAATTCGCTGTGGCGCATCCCTGAGCCCTGACCTGATATCATTGCATTTTTTCTCCTTGTGATGACTGTTAATTTAACTTATGACAGACCAACATTATTGAGATAAGGAGTATATTATTTTAGTGGGATTAAATGAATTATAAGTTTATTTTGAGAGAAAGATGTTATGAATGTAGATCAGTTTTTTTATTCTAAATTTTCAGTAGAATCTGTTTTTTTAAAGACAAGCTTTATAAAACTAACTTTATATTAGATGAGTATAGAACATTCTCTTCCTTAAAAATTAGCATCAAAATCACTGGGTTTTTTTTGCACCAGTCTTTGAGGTGATATATTACAGTAATAAGAATTTCCTTACAGAAAGGAAGTTTTGCTTATACAGCATTTCTCATTTAAAGAAACAGCATCTTTGCTGACTACCAGCTCTGCTGCAGGAATGTTTTAAAACTGGAAAACAGACTTCTTAGAGTTGTTGGCTCACATGAATCAATCAGGGGAGTAGTCATCACTAGATTCCAAAGTGGTCATATTAATATAATTATTTTTTCCCCCTTTGGAATATGTGATGACTTTTAATTATCTGCAATAATTTAATCTGCAAAAAAGTAATAGATTATTATTACTATTTTTTTTTGGTGAGGAAGATCTGCCCTGAGCTAACATCTGTTGTCAATCTTCCTTTTTTTTTTGCTTGAGGAAGATTAGCCCTGAGCTAACATCTGTGACCCACTTTATATGTGGGTCACTGCCACAGCATGGCTGACGAGTGGTGTAGGTCCATGCCTGGGATCCAAACCCATGAACCTGGGCTGCTGAAGCGAAATGCGCTGAACTTAACCACTACGCCACAGAGCTGGCCCCAAGAAATAGATTATTTTTGTGAAGAGTATATTAATGATGGTTTGTAGACTGGCTTAAATGATGCTTTTAACAAGTTAGTTGCCTTATAGCCTTAATAAGAACAGTGATTTGTGGGGAGAGGGAGGTTGAGGGGCACTGAGAGAGGGCACATATAGTAGGAACCACTTTATGTTTATTTGTGACCAGCAATTAAGCAATTCCTGGGTAATATTGTACCCACTGTATCCTTTCAAGCAAGAGTGAACTCTGCCTATTTAAGAATGCAGCTACATACTTCACCATGTTTGCGTTACTTTCTTTCCTGCCTTCTGATACAGTTATCTCCACATGGGCCCAAATCTGCCATAGTAATGCCAATATGACAAAGATAGAAAAGGTGTTAATCTGGAGTTTGAGTCCTCGTGACCCTGTGAGTTTCTAGGCTGGTAGGGATTTCAGTATTCTGTTTCCATCTCCCAAATGCCCACTGAGAGAGCAGCCCCTCTCTGACATCCTGAGGTGTGCAGGGGTGTAATTTACTGGTGCCCAGAGCCTGCTGCCTATGCTTTTTATTCCGTCTTCTTCGGGAAGGAGGACAGTGCAATTCCAAAGCTGAAATAGTGATTATGGCTTTCTGATCTACGGCTGCCTGTCGGGCATGTTAAAAAAGGAAAGGAAGAGAAGTTGAATGCAAATCATAGTCTCTTTGAGGCAGGGTCATCTTTAGCTCTTTCACACTGCAGTTGCCTTTGGAGAAACTGTTTTTCACGAGTGCTTTTAGATGTGGCTTTGCAGAGACTTCATGCTTCGGGCCCAAAGTCCTTGTGCAGGTCCAAGGACAAGCTGGAGCCCAGGTTCTTCCTGTTCAGGTGGAGGAAGGCTGTCACTCCCTTGCTTAGGGTTCTTTGATCCTTGACATCAAAAGTGTGCATGTCAGATCTTCAGGGAGCTGTTTTGTGGACATATAATTGAATTTCAACATCTTCATCTGTTGGAAGGTGTAGGTAAAAATATCTCACAGACTTGTTGAGGGGGTTAAAAAGTAAAATGTGAAAACCCCTAAAATAGTGCTTAGTACTTGGTAGATGCTCAATGAATGTTCATCTATCTCCTCACAGATGACAGACCAGTGTGGCAAAGGTACTCCATGGTGGATGAACATGAGGTAGAATGTGAATATTTACAGTGTGTTAGGCAAGAAGTGGTTCATGCCAATGCCTGGCGTCTTCATTTATTAAACAAAGTTATTGTCCAACCAGCCTCAGTGAAGATGTGGGGTGTTAGCAGAGCTGAGAGCAGTCTGGGCTCTATTAATGACACACAGACTCCTCCAGGAGTTGGCTTTCAGAGTGCTCACCTGAACGTTTGGTTATTTTGTGAGTCAGTGAGAGCATCCCACCTGGGACAGAGTGCAGTGTGGCTTATTGATGTGATCGAAAGGAGGTAAGGATGAGGTTGATTAGGTTGCTGTGTTGATGCTCAGAAAGAGATAACAAACCAATGAAATGAACTTTAGAGACTTGATGCTTTTCAGTTCTTGATGCCTTCAGAAGGTGCAGGAAAGTTTCTGGGTGTCAGTTAAGGACTATCATTCATTTCAAATCTCAGGAGCATTGTTAACTGGGGGCTTCAATGGGTAGAGCCTTCTCCAGGTAAGGAAGGACCTGAGAAATGTCCTTGTAAACCTCTTCTGCTCTTTTCAGGTCTGTGGCATTGCTGGGTGTGGTGATTACCTTATTGATCATACAGAACATGAGTGTTCTTAAATTCAAGCAAAGGTAATTTGCAGCTCTGGAAAGGAGGAAAGGTGATTGATCTCTAGTTTCAAAGATCACCCTTCTAGAGCAGCCCTGGCCAACAGGAATAAAACACGTCACACGTGTAATTTTAAATTTTCTAGTAGCCACACTAAAAAGAAGTGTAAAAAGTAATAAAAGTAAAAATAAAACAGTGAAGGGGCCAGCCCGGTGCCACGTAGCGGTTAAGTTCAAGCGCTCCGCTGTGGCGGCCCGGGGTTCGCAGGTTCAGATCCCAGGCGCCGACCGATGCACTGCTTGTCAAGCCGTGCTGTGGCAGGGTCACGTGTAAAGTAGAGGAAGACGGGCACGGATGTTAGCCCAGGGCCGGGCTTCCTCATCGAAAAGAGGAGGATTGGCAACGGATGTTAGCTCAGGGCTAATCTTCCTCATACACACACAAAATAAATAAATAGAAAATAAGAAAAATAATAAAATGGTGACATTAATTCTGATAACATTTTATTTAACACAATATATCCAAAATATTATTTCAATATGTAACAACGTAAAAATTGAGTTACTGTATTCTTTTTTTAGAATCAAGTCTTCACAATCCATTGTGTCTCATACATTGGCAGCATATAATCACAAGTGCTGTTGAGCACTTAATACTTGCCAAGCATCGTCATAAGCTCTTTAAATGCATTGACTTATTTAACCCTTTCAATTATTATTCCCAATTTATAGATGAGGAAACTGAGACACAGAGAAGTTAAGGAATTTTCCTAAAGTCACAGAGCAACTAAGTGGCAGAGCTAGGGTACAGTCTCAGGCAGTCCAGCTCCAGAATGTGTGATGTTAACCAACAGGCTGTCCTGCCTCAATTAACACAATCCTTCAAAGTAGAAAACTGAATGAGTGGAAACTTGCCACTGAAAAGAGAGATCAGTGCTGGAGACTGACATCATGTAAACTGGCATCTCGGAACATAAAAAATGAACTAGTTTACCACAGCCTTGGTGCGGTGAGCTGTCCCGTCTGCACCACAAAATGTAGAACCGAGAATCCTGAGGGTTTCCTCTTTATTTTTCTGACTTTTCTTCCTTCTTGCCTGGGATTTAGCATGCAATGTTACTTATTAAAATCCTGTCTTTTCCTGATTTTTTTCTCCAGGAGGAGGGTTGGGGAGTGGTGGTGGCGGTGGTGGTGGTGGAGGTGGAGGTGGAATGTTCCAGTCCTCCTGCATGCTTTTGCTTTCCTAATTCCTGGTGCTGCCGACCATGTAAACTGTGACGAAGCCCCGTTCTAATCTTTGGATACTATTTAATTCTCCTGCATGTGCTTCACAGTTAACATTTAATGATCTTGGGCAGGATAGCCTTGGCTCAGTGTAAATCTTGTCAGGATCAGTTAGATGTGTCTTTGGAGTTGAGTACTATTGACATTTTACATGCCAAAGTTGATTTGGGAAATTGCCTCTGTTACCACATCCTTATTTCTGACCCTAATGTGGAAGCTGACATTTGCCAGATTTTTAGCAACCACTATTTTAACAAGAGGGACCTGTGTCTTTTACACTGCTGTATCCCCACAGCCTTGGGTTTTGACTGGTAAGGAGAAAGTAGGGAGTCAATGAATATTTACTGAATGAATGAATTTTAATGCTCTCTGTTCTAATTGTTTTTTTTAAAAATTCTGTTTCATTGGTTCTCATGTATAGAAAACACAATCTCTCCCAAACTTAGTCATTTAATACGTAACTATAATTTTAAAAATACAGAAAAACAAAAGACAGAGACAGACATTAAATGAAACATTACTAAATATATATAAAAGAGCATTAGCTATGATGGGTTCGTTTTTCTTGATTTTTCTTTCTGCCTTATTTTCTTATGGAAATTTGAACACAAGTGTATACAAAGGTAGTATAATATATCTCCATGTATTTTCTGAACTTCAAGGACTTCCACATTTTGCCAGTTTTATTTATCCAACACCACGTCCTTCCTTTTTTCTGTTTCTGAAGTATTTTAAGGCAAATCCTAGATACTGTGTCATTTTACCTTAAAATTCTTCAGTATACATTTCTGACTGAGTTCTGAGGACTATTTTTTTAAACTAATTATCATTTTAACATCACACCTCATATCATGGACAATCATTTCCAGACAATATAACAGTCAGCCCATACTTCTGGTGACCACAACATGTGTTTTTATTGTTCTCCCCGTCCGGCCCAATTCAGGATCTAAACAAAGTCCACATTTTGCAGTGGTTATTGGGCTGCTTAAGTTGTTTATCCTATTATTGTCCTTCCCTCCCCTGCTGCTCTGGTTTTTTCCCTTCATGCCACTGATTTGTTGGTGAAATGAGCTCATTCGTAGGTTCAGGTGTGCCATGTTGTGGGTTTGCCTGATGGCTTTCTTGTGGTGTATGCTGTCCTTTCACTTGTTCCTCTATAACCTGTATTTTCTGTAAATTGGGTATTAGATCTAGAGATGTGATCAGATTCAGGCTTGTTTGTTTATTTACTTCCTGTGGCAAAAATATTTCATAGGTGGCGCTGTGTGCTTTTTACCTTCCTTCAAGGAGGACGTGGTGTCTCTTTCAATGGCACTACCGAAGATACTTAGATCAGGAGTTTCAGATGCTGTCAGCCTGATCCCATTATGTATAAAGTTCCCCATCAACCCCTCACCTCATGGATTTAGCATCCATTGATGATCACTGCCTAGATCCATGCTTTACAGTTTGTACAGGAAACACAGGATAAGTGCTTGATTCTTTCTCCATATTTATAAATATTTAGAGTCGTAAGTTTGTGTCCTTACAACCTCCAGTAAGGAGTAATTAACTTTTTCCCATAAGTATCGTTAGGAACTCATGCGTTTTTATACATTGGCTGTCTTTCAGTTCATTGCAGTCATTATTCTTTTTTGCTCAAATTGCCCTATCTTAGGCCATATTGACCCCTGTGCTCTTTGACACAACCTGATCAGTCTTTGATCAGCTGTGGATTTTTAATCTCTAATCTTGTTTACTGGTTTCTGAAGGGTATTTGAAATTGCTCTGTGGGCATCCTGACCGTTTGATTACAAGTGAGCAGTTGTGGGGGCAGAAGGGAAGCAATGAAGTATTTGTCCAAATGTTATCATGTTAGGTCTCTTTTTCAATTTGAGGAGAAAAGATTAGAAGATAGCTTTGTGCTACCTGGCAGGTTCTGATATTAAAATGAAGATCCTGGAACTGTTTTCTCATCGTGTAGGATACAGGTAAGAGTGTTGGTCTGAAATAAGATAGCCTGGCTCTGAATCCCTGCCTGCCTGACCACTTTCTAGCTCTATAGCTTGGCCAGGTTACTCACGCTGTTTACATTTTAGTTTTTTCATTCTCTAAAGTGCAGACGGTAATAATGCATACCTCTTCGGGTGGTTGTGTGATTCACTTGAAGTGGTAATGGTAGAACACCCAGCACAAAGCCTGCCATATACGGGAAATGTTCAGTGAGTGGTGGCATAAAAATGGTACCAAGTCATGACCCTGTGATTTGGCATTAAATCTCAATCTGTTGCTTCACTCTGTGCAACCATGAAAAGGGGATTTTCTAAGAAGACAGGGATTTTCTTTCATTTTCATTATTCGGGTCTTGAAATTTCCTGCATTGGTTTATTTGTGGGACCCGAAGAAAACATTTTCTCAGCCCACAGCATCATGTTTCTTACTGCTGGTCAGCAGTGTGAAACCTCAGATGAAAGTATATTAACTCAGGGTCTGGGACAACTGTTCAGCAAAGCTAAGCAGACTTTATTTAAAGAAAGTGCTTGTTCTCTTTTTCTGGACATAAAACTCATAAGAACTATGCATCACACTGTTAAGTAGTGGCTTTGGGATGCTTTCCATATGAATGAATTTTCCAGGCAGTTGAAAGTTACTTTCTTCAAATGCTAGACTTTAAAAACTTTTAATAGCTTCTGATAGAAATTTTACTAAAAATTTAACTGCCTTAAACAGAGACAACTTAAACATCTCTTAACCTTTTCCTTATGAGTGCATCAGTCAGCTATTGCTATGTAACAAACAATCCCACAACTTAGTGGCTTAAAATAATTTTCATTCATTCTCATTCTGCAGGATGCTGATTGGCTGGGGGGTGTTCTAGGCCATGTTGCAGGCTTTTGTGTGCTTGGGTCCTCCCAGTGACTTAGATTTAGGTCTCTTCCATAAATGTTTACTTTGGGGTCCAATATGAAGGGGCGGCAAACCAGGGGAAGCTTTTCTTATGGTGATGGCAGAAATACAGGAAGGCTAGCCCAGCTGTACAAGCATAATGTGAGACTCTATTTGCATCACATCTGATTCCACTCCATTGGTCAAAATTATTGAGCCTAACATCAGTCAAGCAGGGAAATATACTTCTTCCATGAAGGTGGGAGGGAAAAAGTTTGCCAAACAGTAATCTAACTTATCATAATAACCAGAATTATTGGTATGATTATCTAATATGATTTTATGTTATATACAGTTATTTGTACCGTTAATAACCCTGTCCTTAATCCTACCTTTCAACTTGCTCCTTCGTTAGCTCAGATAACCAAGTCTTTTAAGAATCATGTTTAGGTAAGGATAAGTAAATTCTATATGAAGATTTAAGGTCTTCTTCTGGGGAATGAATCATTTTCTCATGACTGTTTTGGGTGCTCGGTAGCATCTCCCTTCACTTTTCTCTACACGATTTGTTCCAAAAAGAATCCCTGATTATTGTCAGAAATTTGACTTCTGGGAGCACGGGGTTAACTCAGTATGTAAAGGTATACCTCTAGGAAACAGAGGTTAATTCATTTTGTTCCAGTAACTGGGTCATGCACTAAACTAGTAACTCTAGATTTTCAGATTCTAATCTTATATCTTCAACCAGCTCACAGAATAACCAGGGGCAATTTGCCTAATCTCGGCTGTAAATGAAACCAGTGGAGATGATAGATGTGAAAGCCTGAGGCAATTGTGTTGGTATTCATATATCAAATAAAATTATTTGCAACTACTTTAAAATCATTTTAATATAAAATTCCCCTAATTCCTAATTCACAATCACTCTGCTTAAGCTCCACTGAAATTTACCTTAGTACAATCAATGGAGAAAAGGCTTATTAAAGAGATTAGTGTTATGAACTCACTGAAAAAAAGTACATTATAAAAATTAGAACATTTATTTGTGGGTATAATTAATGCTAATTATAATTAGTGCTAATTTCAAGTGTGCTTAATCTATTCACAAAGCAGACCCAATGGACTTTAAATTGACAATCTCCATAATGAATTAAAAGTAATAAAATGGTTCTTATTTAAATATATTCCACAATAAATGATCTTTTCTTAATTCAAAATTTATTTCTAACTAAATCACATGGGTAGGATTTTACTGTGTTTACAAAATTACATGTTTTTCAGATGCATGAAAAGCACTGCCAATCTCAGATAGTTGTTTTTGATATGAAATGTCTCAGCAAGGGATGTGGTGGTTAGAATTTTTCTCTCCCTTCTCTTTTTTCATATAAAGCCATAAATGTAATGGAATCTAAGTAGGAGAGAGAGGTGAAGTTACCACTATCTGTAAACGTTTTCACTATCTCCATTAGTTAAGGGTTTAATTTAACAATACATTGTCTGTAGGTTTTTCCAGTTTCTTACAGAAAGAAAAAAGAATTTTGTAAGAAACTACAATTATGATGTTTGATTCGATGGGAAATCCCAGCCTGCTAAGGAGTTTACAATCCTATCATCCCTGAGTAGAGGGGGGAAAAAAGGTAGATTTTATACCTCAGAAACCACCATTCTTATTTCTAACCATTCTTTTTTTCTCCTTGACTTTCCTGTGGAATTACCAACTCCTTGCCTGGCATGTTCTCAGTCTTCCAGAACGAAAGATAAGAACGTGGTAGTAGCTGTTATTTCCACTACTGACGTTACTATAATTTATGAGAATTTCAGGGTAAAATATTATATATTTGAGATCTCATAAAGCATGGTTTCCTTAGCATAGATTTTTCTCTCACCCCAGTCATAACATAGGTTTTTTTAAAGGAAGTTTTTCGTGTTTCAGTATTTCATTATTACTTCTACTACTGTTTATTGAGTGTTTATTCCATGCCGGATGCTGTGCTAAGAACTCTATATGTATAATCTCATTTAATTCCCACAATTCTCTGTGATAAGTGCTCTTACAGCATCCATTTGACACATGAGGATTCTGAGGCCCAGAGAGACTCAGCAACTTGCTCAGTTTGTCACATGACTGATAAGAGGCAAAGCAGGGCTTCAAACCAAGTCTGTCTCCTTGTAGAGCCTGTACTCATGAGCACTATGCTATGTGTCCCATTACTCTGTGATCCGCCTCCTTTGGTCTTGACGTTTTGGATTATGTCACCTTAGGTAGTTTTCCTTCTTTTCTTTCTTGAGTTCCAAGTTCAATTACCATCTTTCTTTTTGGTTTCTTAAAGAAATAGCCATTAATTAATCATTTAATTTAATAAACTTGTATTAGACATCAGCTGTATGAGGAGTACTGTATTAGTATCTGGAGTGTCTGTTTCTATTACAGTGTACAAAACATTTGAGGTAGCTGATAAAATACATGAAATGAGAAGGAGATAAAAATAAGTCTCAAAGACCATCAAGATATATTGAATTCCCTCAAGGGGGCTATCTAGAAGAGTCCCACTTGAGGGTCATTCTTCCATGTTCTTTATTTGTCTACCTGGTCTGTTCTGGAGGACATAATGAATACTCCTGTGGGCACTTTCCATCTCAGACTTCCCTAGAGGGCTCTGCCCTCATGCTGAGCCCTGGATTCAAGCCATCCTGATTCATGACCATGATGACCATCATCTCCTCAAGATTTTGTAGTGTCCGGAATATTTTCACACGAATTGTCTTGTTTGTCTTCTATAACCCTGAGAAGTAGCAGTCATGTGGAAAACTGAGTCATGTAATACAGCTTGCCCACATTCTGTGACACTCCTCCAAACCTCACTGCTTCCTTGAATTGTCTCCTGGACTTGCATTTCTCTCTGACTTGGGGTTCCTTCTTCCTGTTTCGCTTCTTCTTTCATAGACTTTTTGCAGCACCATCACTCCCCTTCACGTCTCAGCATTTTTGGCTGGCTTTACCCTTGTAAAGCAACCTCCTCAGATGGCAACCTCCCATCCATGGCCTATGGACTACTTGGTAGACCCTCCAAAAATGTACCTCAGCAGTCATTTGTGTCCTTTTAAAATTTCTTTTATATTGTTGAGCAACAGCTAAAACAGTTATTTAAATCTAAATTCAGTCTTGAAACAGTTAAAGATTTAGTTCTCAAGTCTATCTCGTTCCTCACACCCCAGAAATCACACAATGTAAGTTTTTAACAACATAAATATAAATGTTGCTGAAACATCAAATATCTTACTGTCTCCAGTTACTAGGTTATAGTATACAGGGGATGGCGGCTGTTATTTCTAGAGCCTAAGGAAAAAGACAAAAGATGTGTTCTTTGACAGTGGTCATCTCAAACAGTTGGGTACATTGGTTATGTAAATACTCGCTGGAACAGAGGAACTGTGTTGTCTGGGCCTAACAGAGGTGAAAACAAAAGTCTATCATAAGGTCTGTTTTCCTTTAGCCAAATGGAAAGTGATGTTCCTGCAAGTTTCTACAAGTGCGTGGCTGATGATAACCTCTTCTTGAGCAATTTAAATGGGCACAGGAAATCTTAGATATGACTAAAGGATGTGTCAGGGAGGAAGAGTTTCTGAAATGTTTAAACAAAAAGTGGCAGACGTATAACATTTCCCCACTGATGTTAGAAAACATCCTGAATGAAAAAGGATCTCCCAAAAATTTATTAAAAAAAAAAAATTTTTTCAGTTACTTTAAGTTTCGTTAACGTTTACCCTTTTAAGTAGAGTTGCCAGATTTAGCAAATAAAAGTGCAGGACACCAGTTAAATTTTAATCGTAGGTAAACAACAAATTTTTTTTTTTAGTAAAAGTATGTCCCATGCAATGTTTGGATTATACTTATACTAAAAACTTGTTATTTTTCTGAAATCTGTATTTAGCTGGGCGTCTTGTATTTTATCTGGAAATCCTACTTTTAAGAAAATTTAATGATCCATGTTTAGGTAATAGGTAAGTTAAAAGTATTTATTGTTTTTTAAATGTAAATAATGTGTACAAAAGCAATTGCTCTACCTTTAGCTCTTCTGGTAGAAATTTAATTATAATTAGCTACGGAAGCATAGGAGTTAAAAGCTGACCTATGTGAAGTCACTGCAAGTACATTAGATTAAAAATGGATGTAAGGAATCCCAGAAATAGGAAAGTAGGATTTATAGTTAATACTCAGTCCATATATGTTTTCCTTTAACTTTTCCCCATTGCTCCTAATTCTGCCCTCTAGAGGGTATAGAAGATAATGAAGATGATGTTATTAATGATAGCCAGCCCGTGCTGAGATTAATTATGTGCTAGGCACTGTTCCAGTGTTTGTTTTAATTTTTAATCTTCACACCAGCCTTAGGAGATAGGTGCTTTATGATTTCTGCTTTACCAATTAGGAAACTAGAGCACAGAGAAGTTAATTAGCTTAACCAAGACCCCACCTCTCTGTCAACTCTTGAAGTACTTTCTCTTTTGTGATCTTCAAGCTCCCATTTCCTTCTGTTATTCCTTATAAGACAAGATCTCTAGACCCTTTTCTGTCTCGTTTAATTCTGGGCTTGCTGTGGTTTGTCAGTGCCCTTGTATATATTATGACCAAAATTTAAAAGTCTGTTTTACGTGTAATATAATTTATAAGCAGGGTACAGTGGGATTTTTAATGACTTTTGTACTGGCTGCTATAGTTCTAATCATGGGCCCAAGGATTACATGAGGTTTTTTTTTTGTTTTTTTTTGTTTTGGGTGGTGAATATACTTCCACATAACACAGTTGACTCAGATTGAACTTTTAGTCAAGTAAAACTTCTAGGTTCTTTATCTACACAAAATGCAAGTAAGCCAAGTCTCCCACAGTTTCTACACACACAGTTGTTTGTTTGTTTTTAATAAGTGTGCAGGAATTCACTTGTATTTGTATAATTTTTAGGAAGTGTTTTGTTTTACCTCACTCTTTCTGCTGGATAGCATGTCATATAATGCTTTATATTATATCATAATGGTAGTAATGCTGTGTGTTTAGAACAGAAAGTCAGACTCCGCAGGAAAGCACACATATGAGTTTGTGAGCTCCTCCTGTGCATTTCCTTTACCTGGACGTTCTGTAGCCTCTGCCTGTCTTCCTGGTTGGCTTAAGCAGACATACAATGGGTTGACATCACTGTGTATATACTATTTGACCATCTTGTCTTTGGAGAAGAAAGTTGGAGCTCTGTTACAGCATTTTTCTCCTTTGTAACCTGACAGACTCTTAAATTACCTTCCTTTGATAATCCACAATGATCCTGCCTAGTCACATACATTATCCCTAAATCACCATGTCGTTCTGTGTCCTGCTTGCAGCTGTAAGGTTTCTCCCAAAATAATAAGACTGTTACTCATAATACTTTGTTCTTAGAAATCAAAGTAGGAGAGAGTTAATAATAGAAAAAAGTATTACCTGGGGAATTGTAGACTGTTTCTATTTCATGTGAGAAAATATGACAGCTCTAGTGGTATTAGGTTTAGCTGGGGGCAGAATATATACTGAGAGAAATGGGGCAATATGTGAGACAGGGACTTCTTGTTTGTTTTTAAGGAAAGCTCAGATTTAGATGTCAATTAATTAAGCATATTCTAACATCTCTTTAAAAAAATGAGAGATAAAATTATATTCGTATACCTGTTAGCCCTAAAATTTTAAGAATTTAATAAATTATGTATCTTGAGTTGGCCCATCTATTAATGGACCAAGAGAATAATTTTCTGTATTTGTCAACATTATTAACAATTAGTGTAACCTCTGTGTAAATGTGTTCAACAGATATAATAGTCAGAATTTCACTCACTTTGGCTTGAATTTTTAATGAATATCTACTGCAAAGTAATTAATGCTTATTGTTATTCTCTTTCTGGGACTGCTTTGACATTTTTTAGCTACCTTTTATAAATTAAGTTTACTGATTATAGTTTTTATTTCCCAAAGATATTAAAATGAATAATATTTTATAAATATTTGAGAGCATTATAGAGAAAACTATAAGTATTACTCGCTGTTTTTCAGTATCAACATTCAGCCTAAAATCTTACCATGATATTGCAGACAAATAACTGGCATGTTAAAAAATATATACACGTAGGGGCTGGCCTGGTGGCTCGCACACTCCGCTTCAGCAGCCCGGGGTTCACAGGTTCGGATCCTGGGTGTGGGCCTGTGCACGACTTATCAAGCCATGCTGTGGAGGGCGTCCCACATATAAAATAGAGGAAGATGGGCACGGATCTTAGTCCAGGGCCAGTCTTCCTCAGCGAAAGGAAGAGGATTGGCGACAGATGTTAGCTCGGGGCTGATCTTCCTCACCAAAGAAGAAAAAGAAAAAAAAATACACAAACATACATGTGTATAAATAAATTATAGATGCTCTTTAAAGGCAGTCTGTTACACGCCATGGTTTCTAGCATGATTTCATAATACATGGTACCACAACTCTATGGAATACTTATAAATGATTTATTAGTGGAAGACTTTTTCTAAATACTTAGAAATTCTGTCTTTGTTAGGCACATGGCAGAACCAATTCATAATTTTCTCTTTTATAAACAATATGTATTTTTAAAGACATGTTACTTTCTATATATATTTAAAATATTTTTATACTGTAAGAAGTATAATGGGAAAAATATTCTAATTGGGTTTCCTTTTATATGATTTCTTTTTCCCATCTTGTAGATGTAAATACTGTTCCATTTTGTCTTTTATGTTCACAAGGAGCCCAAATATGTTGCATTTTTTTTTGCTAGTAGGATATTTGGCTAACTTCCATAGCATTTTTCCTTTTTGGAGAGCTTAACTTACTATGTAGTCATCCACGTTGGGGATGGCAGAAAGATTTATCCCAAAGGTTATTTTCATCAGAAAAGAGTACTGCTTTGGGGTTTTGAACTTCTGACTACTGACAGACATTAATCTTATTTGTTGAATGTTGGTTGACGTTCAATTGCTCTTTCCCTGTCCCCTTGACTTTTCCCTCCTTTTCTCCCATTTTGGCTTCACATTGAATAAAATCAAACATGTCTAACTACTGTACTACATGCCTTGCCATTTATATTGAACAGGTCTCTTGGAGAAAAGAATCTCCAAACTATACTATCTTTGTTTTATGCTATTGGAAAGAATATTTGTACTTGTCAACCTTTAAGAAATAGTATATTCAGTCATCTCTTGATTAAATGTAGGGTTTTTTTTTTTTCCTGAAAAATAAAACCCTGTGCAATGTTTAGTTCTTACCTATATTATATTCAGAAAAATGAGACTTATGACAAATTGACGAATTGAGTGGTTCTAAGCTTAATTTCAGTTTTAAATGAAAAATGAATTTTTTAAAATCTAATTTTGTTTCATAAAATCCTGAACACACTTTATATAGAATTTAGGACTTATTTGTAACCATAAAGGAGTAATAATCAAACTTACCACTAAAGATGAGTGTTTGGGGAAATGTGAATTAAACCAGCCACCTGGAGAATGTCCAAATGTTGCAAAACGTATTTTGAAAATATCAAGTGGGCCTTAGGGTGGAATTCCATTAATAATCAAAAAAGCCAGATGTCTTTGATCATCAAATAATCTGTGGAAATGTGCCAACGTGTCCTAAATTTTCCTCATCTGTTTTTTTTTAAATAACCCATTTAATACGAAAATGAGCTCCAAAATTTTTTAACTATCTTTGCCAAATCCAATTTGTGTTTATTAACTCTGATTTTCCAGATCCTAAATTAATGAAGAATCTGATTTCAAGATATTTTAAAGACCCTCAATTCTTTCCCTCAATCAACTCAAATCAGCAAATATTTATTCTGTGCCTACTATGAGCAAGGTGTATGCTTGTTTCCAGGGGATATAAAAATAAATAAATCAAACTATTCACCTCAAATTACTAGAAACTGTTCTAACAAAGTAGTTCTATGTAGTATTTATTATAGAGTTCTTTAAGTGAATATTTGAAAATACTATATTTTTAGCATGCGAGTCAACAAATATTTTAGGAGTTTTTACTCACTGTGACAGATACTAGGAGAATATAGAAAAATTGTCACATGTGATACTTCCCCTTGACAAAGTAAATTTATGATCTAGCTTAAGAGAGAAGAAAAAATAACAGATAGTGTAAGGACATGAGTAAATGATAATTGTATTAAAATTCTAAGTGCTACAGGAGTCCAAAGAAAATCGAGTTAATAAATCAGTACTCACTGTATTATTTGGTTACTTCATTTTGGACTGGTAGAGTTTATTCCTATTATGCTATTAATTTCTCAAGGGAACTTTTTTAAAAAAAGCAAAGTTTGGCCCTACTAACGTTTGCATAATCACAAGTTCTGTCATGATTATGTGTGTGTATGCGGGAGGGTGGTTGGATCTATGTGGAAATACTTTTTTGTTTTTGGTGAGTAAGATTAGCCTTGAGCTAACATCCATTGCCAATCCTCCTCTTTTTGCTGAGGAACATGGGCCCTGGGCTCACATCCATGCCCATCTTCCTCTACTTTATATGTGGGACACCTGCCACAGCATGGCTTGATGAGCGGTGTGTAGGTCTGTGCCTGGGATCCAAACCTGCAAACCCCGGGCTGCCAAAGCAGAGTGTGTGAACTTAACCACTACACCACCAGGCTGGCCCCTGGAAATATTTTTTAATGACAATATTTGGTTCAGAAATTAAAGTTGTCATATCACTTTTTGGGGTAGGCTAAAATTCCATTGTTTGCTGCCAATGAATGTGGGGAACTAGGGAACTAGTGGAGGAAATTTGGGAATTAGTGGTATTTAATTATACAGTATTTAGTGAGTTGTGTCTGAATTTTCTGCTAAATTATCTAAATCTTTAGAGGAAAGATTTTGTCTTAGCATTAAGCTTTCTAACTGATCTCCAAATTCTCCTCTATCTACACTTTATAAGCTGTCCTCTACACTACCATCAGTGCTGTGTGATCCAAAGCAGGGAACTGCATGTGAGTTTCCAGTAACTCTCTGCTGTCTACAGAAAGCATTTCTAAGTACCAACAAAAAGTCTCTCCTCCAGCCTTGCCTTCTTTCCCTCTCCTGCAAAAATTCTTTTCATGAGCAGGCTCTGTAGTTTCTGCATAGTTGCTTCTGTTATATTTTCTACCAGAATGTCCCTCTTCCCCATTTTCTACTGGGTGAATTCCTTCTTGTCTTGTAAGGTTCTAGTTCATCCACTAGACCTTTGGGATCTTTCCCTGGCCCCAGTGTTATAACATTTTGTTCCATAATCTGTTCTCATATTTATTATAGCATGGTGCAGATAGTGTATAAGCCAGAGTCCAATCAGGGACAGTAACCACTAGTTATTTGAACAGAGATACTTTCTAATATAAAGAATTGTTAACTAGGTATAAACTTGTTCCATAGGAAACTGACAAGGCAAGAAGAGAACGTAAAGTATCAGGGATGTTGCAACTGTAGGGAAGAGGTTAGGTTATTAAAACTTAGAAACTTAGAAGGGGGTCCTATAGAACTGAAACAGACCCGAGAGGGTGCTGCTCTTGCCGAGTTCAGAAGAGCTCTCTGTGGGCCTGGGATCCAGCGGCCAGCCAACTGGTGCTGAGATCTCTGGGTGAGGCTGGTTCTGCAAGTCTGGGGAAATTGGCCAACTGGATTCAAATGCTGCTAGAGGGACCTGCCACTGCCCAGAGGAAGAAGCGTTACCTGGATCACACTCAGGAACAGCCATAGACCAGAAGGAGGGTGTCCCTTCTCCCTCCTCAGTCTTCCAGTCTCCCACGAGCATCCCCATGGCAGACAGAGGAGCCAGCAGTTGGCAAAGCAGAAATGTAGTTTGCAGAGCACCAGCCCAGCATCCCAGAACAGAGCATGGAATGGTGAATTTGGAGCTGATTAATAAAGGCTTATTAAGTGACTCAGAGGGATAAATATCTTGCTTCTGTTTGGCTATGAGCTCCTTGATATAGAAGTTGTATCTTATTTATCTGCCATCCCCAATTCCCCAAATGTCTAAAATCTAAATCTTTTCATAATTCATTTGTCAATGAAACATACATAACTTGATGTAATAGTCATACGTGTTGCCGCAGAAATATTAACCCTCACCAGACAGTGACCCACATCTGCCTGAGAAGGTTAGTAATACATGATATTTAACTCAACTTACTTTTCAAAACCTGGAAAAATTCTGACTTACACAGTCCATCTGACCCTGCGGTTTCAGATGAGGGGATCCTGGACCACAAGGGCCTAGCATACATCGTGTCTTGTGTAGGTGTTCAATAAGATTCCATGAAATGAAAATAGATTGTTAACTAACTCACTATTGTCATGTTATTTTACAAGCTGATAATCTGGTCATGACTAGTTGGGTTTTTTTTTTACACCTGAGAATTTCTAAAGAGGTAATAACAAATCTATGAGCTCTTTGTACTTTCTGAGTACATGGAAATATTATGGTTTATTAGAGCTTTGCAGATGGAAATGGAAGCTCTTGAGACTCTGAGAAGGAAAACAGAAGATATTTCAAATTCCAGGTAACTATGGCATTGTAGCAGGTTATGACTCAGGAATTAATTTTCACATCGGTTTATAGTAAAGTGAGCTCAGCAGGGTGAAGAAGTATGTATTTCACTTCAACTTATAAGAGTCAAGAATTTCCACTAAAATTCTAAACACATAGAAAGAGGAGTAATTTGAGGTTTCATCAGTCTAAGCTTTTCAACTAGAAATATGAGGTAAGGCTTTACCCTTCCTTTGACAAGGTTCTGATGATAACTTCCTACTAGCTTTATTTCTGTCAGTATTATATATTGCTTCTGGTGCATTTTTTTAAAGCTAGTGTACCTTTAGTTTTCTATGCTAAGGGCAAGGGCATACAGGTAAGAAGATAAGAATTTGGCAGGTAATTGTGAATAAAAATAAAAATAAATTCAAAGGCTAGAAAATATTTAAAAGGATTACATTTACATTCCTTTGAGAAGATTAAAGACTACTCTGAGAATGTAATGCTTCTACAATTTGTGTAACGTGCTATTGAAATAGAATTATTCTTGAGTTCATTCCAGTTAGAGAAGTCATAGAACTATTAAATTTCTTGTGTGTGTTTTTGTTTTCAGGTTGTAGAATGCTACAGATTTACAGTTTAGGGGCCGACCCAGTGGCACAGCGGTTTAGTCCGCGCTTGGCAGCCCGGGGTTCGCCGGTTCGGATCCCGGGCGCCTGCAACGCACTGCCTGTCAGCCATGCCGTGGCGGCGTCCCATATAAAGTGGAGGAAGATGGGCACAGATGTTAGCCCAGGGCCAGTCTTCCTCAGCAAAAAGAGGAGGATTGGCAACGGATGTTAGCTCAGGGCTGGTCTTCCTCACACACACACACACACACACACACACACACAAAAGATTTACAGTTTAAATCTGTTAGGGTCAAATTTCAAACTATCCTCAATAATGATGCTAAGGAATTCTTTTTTCTTATTCAATCAACATGTATTGATTCTTCTGACATTGTTTATACACTCCACCAGGCAGGGGCTATGAAAGATGCAAGAGGTAAAAGTTCCTGACCTGAAAGTACTTAAAACTGCTAGTTGGGAGGAAGATAAAAATGAAGGAGAACTAAGTAATAATGGTTAAGAACAGTAGAAAAAAATTGTGTAGAAGCAATCACATTCATTGCCAGTGTCAGATATCAACAAAAATGCCAGATATTTTAGGAGGAGAGCCCCATTGTGGGCTGTGGCAAAAATCATATCACAACCAATGCTATTATTTTAAAAACAAAGTGAGTTTATAGAACAAATTGTTTTTTCCTTCTGTCATGTAACCCAAAGCACTGTTGATTTGGTTGCAAGAAATCCTGTACAGTGAGCCATCTTCTGCCCCAGTGCTTTACTTTAAGCATTTGCCTGCATTAGATAAGCAGTAACAGCTACTCAAAGAAGAATCTAGAGAGCTGTGGGCCATCCAGCTACATCCTCTTCCTACCTTTATAGTAAAAGACCCTGCAGGCAAATGTCTTTGGTTTGCCATCTTCCCTGTTCCCTCTTCTTTTCTGTCTAACTATTTCTAGGTAAGTAGCTCCTTTTCCAGGAAGTCTTTTCTGTTTCTTACCACTGAATTGGCTACTCTTAATCTGTGCTCTGACACCAGCCCACGCATGCTTCTGTCGCTGCACATCCATCACCACTGCCGCCACCAATACTACTAATGATGTCTGAGTCAGTTCAGGCTGCCGTAATAGATCGGCATAGACTGGGTGGTGGCTTCAACAAGAAACATTTATTTCTTCCAGTTCTGGAGCCCAAAGTCAAGATCAGGGTGCCAGCATGGTTGGGTTCTTGGTGAAGGCCCTCTTTCTGCTTTACAGGGGCTATCTTCTTGCTATGTCTTCACATGGTGGAGAGCAGGCTAGCTTTCTGGCGTCTTCTTAAAAGGGCAGTAATCCTAGATGAGACTAGTAGGAACTATTTTCCTACTAGTTAAGGAAACTGAGAATTTAAGTTGTCATTTTCTCTGTCTTCCAACAAGAAGTAGAATTGAGATTTAAATGTTATTTTTACTATAGAGCCCTACCTTTCGACAATGACAGTATGCTGCTTTGCTCATTAGGCTGAGAGCCCCTTGAAAGCAAGAATTGTGTCTTTCATTAAATTGGCCAAGTGACTGCTTGAATGAGAAGATGAGCAAAGGTGTGAATGCTATGAATGTGTTTACTTTAAATGGCCAAAGATAACTCATTCTTCACAGAAGGAAAGCTTTGAGCCCGCATCTAACTGATGACAAAAGTTTATTGGTTTATTCATTGTCTGGCAGTACTCATGTCAGGCAACCGATAATCATTTGGGTGCTCCGAATGGCTGGTCAGTGTTATTCAAGGTACTCGAGAGTGCATTTTAAATGTCAGGCACACTAACTGCTCTGAAGGAAGCACGTTTTGTGTAGGAGTGAGGAATGAGAGAGAGAAGTAGGGAAATCATCCTATCCTAGTGATATCAATCATTAATATTCCTCTTTTTTGTTTTTAACTGTTTCTCTTGGGTACTTTCATGTTAACTCATTAAAGAAGTGATTCCCTGGTGAACCACTTGGGGGTAATCCAAGGAGATAAAGAGATTTGCTTCCATCACAGGCTCTCTGAGTCTGCAAGACAGCCTTGGGATCATTAATTCAGCCAGAATGTGCAGGGCACTATGGGAGGTGCTCAGGGAGGTAGGGATGAATAGGACACCACCTCAGTCTCTAGAAAGGTGAGTCTCCCTTCAGCTGATGGGGGATTCCTGAAAGTTTCTATCAGGGAAGGTGTTTTTTTTCTTTAGGTTGCCTTATAGGCTGATGTTTGCTTAAGGCAGAAGTAACAATTATAATAATAATTTTTATGAGTTTGTAATGTGTCTGGAACTGTGCCAAGCACTTTATGTGAATTATTTTTAAGAATTTTCACAATAAACCTACAGGATAGATATTATTACCTCTGTCTTACAGATGAGGAAACTGAGGCTTAGAGCAGTTAATAACTTGCCCACATTCACGTACTTAGAAAGAATGTAGCTGGAATTTACATCCAAAGCCAGTGCTCTTAATCACTGTGCTCTTCTCCCTCCCTGTCTGACCCAAAAGCATCTAGGAAAATAGAACTGTTGGGGTCATTGCAGGGTGCTCTAACATCATTGATCATTTCAGTGAGGGATACAAGAAGACACTCTTCCCATTTTATAGTTGAAGAAGCTGCCTCAGAGGCGTTGTGTCTGGACCAAAGCCATACTCCTATTATTAACTGGTAACACTGGGTTGTGAACACAACAGTCCAGTCTTCTTTGTACAACTCCCCAGTAGCAATTTAACAAGCAGGAACAAATTATGCAGGAACAAAGAGATCTGGAGTTTATTATATTTTCCTTCAACTCATTTTCCTTTCCCTTATTATATGGGACATGCATAATTTCTTGGCTCTGTATATAATTACATACCTGCTTTGAGATGAACACTCTAAATGCAATGACTGATGGACCAAGATTGGATGGAGTTGCACTGCAGCCTAAGTCGTTCAACATATTTCACCAAAAATGCTAATAATTAAACTGCTGATGGCAACACACAGCCAGAGTTCATCTGATAGGTGTCTGCTGTGGCTTTCCATGGCAGTAACGTGGCAAGGGTTTCAGAGTTCCCGGAGATTTCAAGCGGTGGACTTTGAAGGCATGTTTTGTACATCTCTCCTGCTCTGGGGAGTTTTCCTGTTCCCCACAGGTACTGGAGCCCAGTCAAAGCTGTCTGTTCTAGAAGAGCTGGCAGGAAACTCGTCCCTGCCTGTTTCCTGCAAGTAATGCTGCTTTGCGGCAGGCAGCAGGCCCAGGATTTTACCGTGTCGTTTACACTTCTTTTTTTTCTTTTTAGTCTGTGGTTTTCAACCAATAAGAATGCAAAAAGACTTCATTTTCTCTCTCAGTGTATTTTCCATTCTTTTATGACTTAGCTGAAGTCGTATCTCCACTGGGAACACCACCCTGCCTGACTCATACCCATGCTCCTGTCTCCTTCCTATCTCAGAATGCCTTTCATTGCTCTGGCCAACCATTCCGGAAGGCGCACCACCTCGAGGGCCTTTCTGACCAGCTCCTAGACATTAGGATGTTGGCGTGTTTTGTGTCATGGCGGTATCCGGTTCGATTCTAGGAATAGGAATCTTCTTTTTTTTTTTTTTTTTAAAGTTACATGATTATTTTTCCTGGTTATAAATGTAATAATATTCATCGTGTAACATTTTTTAAAGAGCTAAAAGGAAAGGGTACGAAATCACCCATGTACTCACCACCAGGAGATGACCAGAGTGAACATTTTGAGCCATTTGCTTTTAGTCTCAGGTATGAGGGTCAGTGTGTATGTTTGTTCTGTCCTTGGATAGAAGCTCATTCTGGATACCTGGTGATGCCATGGCTGTCCCCAAATTTTCTTGATCCTTGAATGGACGCCCCATTTTGGATGCCTCGTGTCATATCACATGGCAATGACAGCAACTCTCCCTTAATTCCATCAACAGTGTTTGTTTTATCTTAGAACAGCTTATATGATGATAACTTAAGGGGAAGAAAGTATCATGGAGATGAATTAGTTTTGAAGTGGTTCTTGAAAGTCTTCTAGTCCAGTGGCTCCAAAGCCAGCTGTGCATAAGAACATCTGGGGACCTTGTTAAACTGCTACCATCCTAGGCCAATTGAATCAGAATCTTAGGGCTGGAGCCTGGGAGGAAAAGCTTTCTAGGGGGTTTCTATAGTCAGCCCAGCACCATTCAGTGGACTAGAATTTGAGAGCCCGTTCATGGGTTTATTCATCAACTATCTGTGAGAACTGACTGGGAGCTAGGCACTGTGAGGGACTCTGGGAATACAGTGACGACCAGGCTAGACACAGTGTCCTCCCTCATGGAGTTTGTGTTTTACTGAGGAAGACGGCGAAATACCAAGTAAACAAAAATAATCATTAAAATCGTGGTAAGTATTTCAAAGGTGAGGCACTGAGAGAAAATGACGTTAGATACATTGGTCAGGGATAGATTCTCAGAAAGACACAAAGTCTCAGGACTTGCAGACTGAGAATGAGCCAGCTGTATAAAGAGTGTGGGAAAGAGGCTTTAGGCTAAGGTGTGGCACACACAGATGTGCTGATGTGAGCAACAGCCTGTCACGTTTCAGGAATTGAGAGAGCAGTGCATCTGCAATGTAGGGAGAGAAAGGACAGTGCAGAGATGAGTTTAAAGTTGTTTTAACTAGTTACACAAGAACCAGCACCGGTAACTGGCAGAATGAAGGCCAGAACCTACTTTGTTGATTGCATGTCCAATCAGTGCCTTCTGTGTTGCTGTGTTAGTTAGCTTGGGCTGCCATAACAAAATACCACAGACATGGTGGCTTAAATAACAAATTTGTTTTCTCACATTTCTAGAGGCTAGAAGTCCAAGATCAAGGTGTCAGCAGGGTTAGTTTCTCCTGAGGCCTCTCTCCTTGGCTTGCAGACGGCCACCTTCTTCCTGTGTTCTCACATGGTCTTTCCCCTGTGCTCATGCATCCTTGGTGTCTCTCTGTGTGTTTAAATTTTCTCTACTTAGAAGGACACCAGTCAGATTGGATTAGGGCTCACCCTAACGGCCTCATTTTAACTTAATCACCCCCTAAAGACTCTATCTCCAAATAGTCACATTCCAAAGTACTAGGGATTTAGGGGTTCAACATATGAATTTTGGTATGGGGAGATGACACAGTTCAGCCCACAAGAGCTGCCTTCTTGTAGTTGACAAAATCCCCCATTTGCCATAGGAGCTAGTCTAATAAAACAAAGCACCTGTTTCTCACCTGCTCTTGGGACCAAGAGAGAAATCTGTATTACCTTTTTAGATAAAAATAACCCTAAACAAAAGAGAGGCTGGCTTAGTGTCCCTACAACCTCTAATACAGACAGAGTGGTGGTAAGTGGTATGGAACTAGCTTATGGAAGTTTTATTCCCCTGGCTGGGATCTTTTGCAGTTTTCAAAACCTTTCCTTTCCAGAGTTTTTTATCTGCCGAGGTTCTTTGATACAAATAATAGAATCCACCCTAGCTGGTTTAAGTGGAATTTATTATGGGATATTAGCTGGCTTGCAGACTCTTTGAAAGGATGCAGACACATGCTCTAGGCTAAATTTCTAAGAACATTTCCTAGAACCACTCCACAGGACTCGTCTGACAGGAGAACTGCTGCTGCCCCCAACTCTGGAACCACGTTGCCTCTGCTGTGCTCCACAGAGTTGCTGCCACTTCCTACTCCAAAACTCTGCATCTTTGCCATCACCTCTGTCAGCAAAATGGTCATTCTGGGCCCAGCTTGTTTCTTCACATAGTTCACTTACAATTCAACACTTGCATCTGAGGGATAGAACCTGCACTCATGGCTGCACTCCATCTGCAAGGGAGGATTCACACTATGGGGAGCTGTCAAACATAGCCCCTTCCTCTTAAAAATAAGACAAGAAAGAACAAGATTTTGGGTGCTCACAAATGTCCTATGACAGATGTCCTCTACAATCCCCTTCGCTAACATATGCTCATATTTTACATCTTCCAGTCCTACCCTGGCAAAATTGTAAAACATGAGCAGGGTCTGTATTCATTGTCTGTTACATCTTTGAGAGGGTGCAAATGAGATACAGAGATCATCAAGTAGGAGATGAAGCATGGAGAAATTTTAAGAGTCCCATCAGTAAATGCCTTTCATTTTTATGATTGCGTTATGTAAGATGGAAGGATGATAGAAGGCTGGAAAGTCTGGCATGTAGCAAGTGCAGACTCAGCATTCTGGAGGCGTCTGTCTTGAGGCTCCTCTTGAACCATAGTTTTAATCTTAAGGACAGTCTTTGCAGGAGAGTGGAAGGTATTGTAGATATCTTCACCCACGTGGTTCATTTTAAACTGGGGAATTCTGCATGCTTTGTCCATCTTTTAGGTGGACTCTCTATTAATTAGTTTTCTGCTTATAATTTCTCTGTCTTTTGGGGGGATGGGCAACTGTGTGCAGATGTACAGCCACACTTGAGTACACACATGATGTGAAGGCAATGAGAACTATTGTATTTTCAGGAAGGACACAACAGAAATCATAGAATATATACTTCTATTTATGCATGTGTTTGCAAATAGAATTGTTTAACGTCGACCCTCAGCTGTCACTCGTCTTATCACTGTTTTTGGTGCTGGAGATACAGCAGAGGTAAGGACGTATTAGCTCATCTTGGTGGTTGTTACAGTCTATTCATCAGGAGGTACTATATAAAGGACTAGCTAAATATACACACAATGACAACTGCCTTCACTTTGGAGTAAAATATAAGATTTAAGAATTAGCCTTGTTTTTATTGGAGGCAGAACTGTCCCTTCAAAATCTCTTGAGAAAGTTTATAGTGTTTTTTCCCACCTCCATGACTTCCCTATGTTCTTCTCCTCTTTTGAAATTTCCTCTGCTTTACACAAAGTGAATGTCATGGGCAGGAGGAATGGGTATTTGTTGTGCTTTTCTTTCAACTCACGTAGGGTCTGAAATTTTTAAAAATCTATTGGGGCTGGCCTGGTAGCGTGGTGGTTAAGTTTGCATGCTGCGTTCTGGCGGTGGCCTGGGGTTCGCAGGTTCGGATCCTGGGCATGGACCTACACACTGCGCCACTTATCAAACCATGCTGTCGCAGATGTCCCACATATAAAGTAGAGGAAGATGGGCATGGATGTTAGCCCAGGGCCAATCTTCCTCAGCTAAAAAAGAGGAGGATTGGCAACAGATGTTAGCTCAGGGCTAATCTTCCTCACCAAATATATATATATATATATATATATATATATATATATATGTATATAAATACATATATATATAAATATGTGTATATAAATATATATATATATATATATGAATTTGGTGGGAGGAGAGGTCGTGGTCATAATTACCAATATTATTAATAGGACAGAATACATATTAGTTAGGGGTGTCCTACATATAGTAAGTATTTACTAGCTCCCTGAGTGAATAAATGAATGAAAAAAAGTACTTTGGAGCCAGATCTGGGTTCAGGTTCCTGCTCTGCTACTTACTAGCTGTGTTATCATGACCTCTCTAAGCCTCAGTTTCCTTTTCTTTATATGGTGTAATTTTACTAGATAGGTCTGTTTTGAGGATTAAATAAGATAATGTATGTGAAAAAATATGAGATGATGCTGGTCTGGCTTCCATTTAAGCACTCAATAAACATTTCCATCACCACCACCATCATCACTTTATGTCTGTCTGCGAGATTCCCAGTGAAGATCAACATAAAAAAAAACTCTGGGAAGTTCTCCAGCAAAGGAACCTGTTGACTTTTTTAAAATCACATACACTTTTGTGTGTGCCTGTGGAACATTATTAATATCTTCCCAGAATATTGTTCCACAAAATAAAATTCAGGAAAGGCTACTGTGAATCAAAGTTACATTTATAATTCTTTTTAAAGGAAAACTTTGGTGTATTTATTTTTAAGACATTTTAAGTGGCCAGAGAGAATGTATAAAGAATTTGCTGTGTGTGCCGACCCTTGTTGCGTATCAGATGGAAGAATGGGATAGTAGAAAGCTGGTATATAGCAGACCCAGGGCTCAGCTCCCTTGAAGGAAGGTCTTGTTTGCTTCTTAACTCCTGGGCATCTGTCTTGAGCTACCTCATGAGCCAAAGCCTGGCACTCCAGGACAGTCTCTTCCAGTGTGGCTATTGTTCTCTTTGTGACTGTGAATGTCTCTGTGGTTTAATGCTGCAACTGCCTGGTCTTGTGATCCACCTCTGCAGTCCTTGAGGGTGTTGGGCAGGCCAGTGGAGGCAGGATGCAGCTGTTCTCCAAACGGTGCACAGCAGCCCCTTGGTACTTGAGGGTGTAGCCTCTGAATCCATCCCAAGTGGTAATTATTGGAAATGCTGATGTACACGTGTGTGATCATCATCACTTGTGGGAAAGACACCCGCAGATGGGGGAGGAGGGAAATGAGTGGTTTTTAACTCCATCCTTTCTCCTTTATATTGGAAAGTGTTCACTTGTGTGAAATAAAGGAATGCAAAAAGGAAAAAAACTGGTAAAGTAGGACATGAGGGATTAACAGTTATCTCAAATACATCTTAACCTTATGAACTTAAGCCATGTTTTTCCTGTTAGATTTTGCTTTTGACCTTTATAAATGGCTTAAAAATCAAGGATGAAAGCTCATCCATTCTTTTTTCTCTGTAATTCCTCCTTGAAGGAGTTGGAAATGAAATTGGCTCTCTGTTGGAGCTGGCAGCCCTTTGCAGGTGGGCTTTCTCTCTGCCTAACTGTAAAATGGGCTACATGGACTTGATGTCAAGCCTGTGCAGTTCCTGAATTAAACATGGTGATCCTTCCAGCCACCACCTTGGAAATGATCTTAATTCTTTCCGTTATACCCAAGAAATTTTCTAGGGTTTTCTCTTTAAAAATTTTCTTTTGGGTGCCAGCCCAGTGGCACTCTCCACTTCAGTGACCTGGGGTCCGCAGGTTTGGATCCCAGGTGTGGACCTGTGCACCACTTATCAAGCCATGCTGTGGCAGGCATCCCACACATAAAGTAGAGGAAGATGGGCACAGAGGTTAGCCCAGGGCCAATCTTCCTCAGCAAAAAGAGGAGGATTGGCAACAGATGCTAGCTCAGGGCTAATCTTCCTCACACACGCACTAAAATTTCTTTAAAATTTTTTACTGGCTCTTAAATGAATTCTCTTTCTTTTTATTCTGAGTTGGTGTAGACTTTGACAGCAATAGTTGTGAGTGGTTATATCTGTACAGTGCACTGCGAGGGAGGTTAGTAAATGCCAGTATCTGAAAAGGAAGATTTCTCAAAGTTTTAGACACAGCCATTGGAAGGTGTCCATATCCCAATCTCTATAACTGCTATCAGCCTCCATGTCCCATGGCTTTCATCTTTTTTTTCTTTTGATATGTCCGTATTTATCTAGCTTTTATATTAATCAAAAAATTATTGCTTTAGTCAACTATCCCTGTTAAATCCAGTGGAGAGACTTTTTTGAGGAGACGAGGTTGATTAGTCAGAGCCATATTTCTAGAATTCTGTTTGATTATATCATGAGTGGGTGAAATAATTGTATATCACTTTTGCTGTTAAATGAAAATGAAGGAAAATATAGGATGATTATTATCATCACACCTTGATTTAATAGATGGAAGGGAGGAGGTTCTTAAGTTTTGTCATAATGATCTTCTATTCGTTGAATTGAAAAAATTCTGAAATGCTGCAGTGTAATTTTATGAATGTGAAATTGTTACATGTGTTTAAGAACATTATGGTCATTTCATTTGCTTCTGAATGTCTTGAGTGGTTAAGACAAGGTTGTCCTCCTGAAGCTCCTGAAATTTAGGCCAGATGAGACTAGGAAACCCATGGTGTCCTTTCACCCAAATCTGGTTTTTCTTCTGAGTTTTGATCTATGACTTAGGAAGAGCTTTTCTGTGCTCTCTGAACTACAGCTCCCTGCCTCCCTTCCCAGTTTCCAGGACAGTGTGATCCTTGGAGATGTGGAAGAGGAAGAGGAAGAAGAAGTAGGCTTTGACCTTTGTCAGTATGTACCCATAGAACCCATGCCCAGATTTGGCTTTTTTTTCCTTTCCTCCTTTCTCCCTTTCTTCTATCCAGCTTACTTCATTGTCTTCTTGCTCATTATCTGTTCATGTCCCCTATAAGAGAGCAAACAAACCTATAATCAAGGCTCTTGCCTGACTGAAGCTCTGAGAATTGGTTACATGAGGCCTTTGCCCAAGGGATTCAATATTTAATGTGTTCATGATTGGGTTAACGAAACGGGGAGCAGGTGACAAATTTAGTTTATGGAAACTCCATTCAGGGTAGTAAGCATTTGAAAGGGCCGAAAAGACATACCAGAGATTCTAATCAAGCAGGGTGGCTTAGATGAAAGGTCACAAATGAAATTTAATGTGAATTATGCTAGGGTAATTCATATTAAGAAAATAATTTGGGCATATTACATTATGTCATCACTTCATATTGCTTTTGGAACCTTTGTGCAATAGAGGAGGCGATGCTTGCTATTCCTTATAACAGAGGTTTTAATGATTTATAAAAAAAAGAATTAGCTAGACTATATTGTAAAAACACATTTACCATAGTAGGAATGAAGCTAGAGGAATTAAAAAAGGGGGAGAAGAAGCAAAGATAAGGTGCTATCATTGCTACTCGACTTCTCTCTCCTTCCAAGTATTTATGCAAACACTTTCCAGACATTTCTAATTTATACAATTCATACAATATCTTCTAGCTTAGTGAAACTGCATTGGTAAAAAATTTGAGTCTGCACTCCCAAAATACGTATTTTTACTTATAATCTGTATACATGTACTACATACTCTTAAGCATAATATAAAGCACTTAATATAAAGTACAAGAATTTTTATAGGATGAGATAAAGGTAAAATAAACTTTATCATTTAATTTTTATTAATACTCTAAAACTCTTTTAATCATTTAACATAATCATATAATTTTAACGAGAGCAATGTGATTAAATAGGCTTCATTATTTTTAACCTTGGCTTACTTCTTTGTGAGAGTGCATTTGAAGGTTGGTTTCTAAGTTCTTTATTATCTTTTGCCTCATTGTTTTTATTATAATTTACGTACAGTAAACTGCCCCCCCTTGTAAAGTAGGCAGTTTGATAAGTTTTGGATTAAGTAGTTTATTTTGATGTTTAGTTTTAATAGCTAATATTTAATATACAAGTCAGGACACAATTCATTACTAATGATAATGGGTATAAAAATCCATATTTCAAATAGTTTTCTTGATTATTTCAGCCTTGTGTTGTATGATTTGTTTCTGCCCTCTTATTTTCAGATCTGTTTAGATCTTCAATTTTTACCTATTACGTATTGTTGATTGGGGTAAATCCACAGAATTGTCAATTTTACCATTTTTGTTGTTTGCATGTGCTTACGTTATTAGGGTTATCCTTAATCCATGTTTTCTTTGCAGGAATCTTTTTAAGCCGTTGGCTCATTTTGTAAATGAGTTCAATGAAACCAATATAATCTTTTTCTTTTTTACTTAACGTAATCTTTATTAAAATTTTAGAATAGTTTTAGATTTACATGAAAGCTGCAAAGATAATGCAGAGAATTTCCATGTATCACACATCCAGTTTCCCTATTGTTAACATCTTACATGACCATAGTACGTTTATCACAACAAACCAACATTGACTATAACTAAACTCCAGACTTTATTCAGATTTCACTAGTTTTTTCCTAATGTCCTTTTCTGTTTCAGGATCCCATCCAGGGTTCCATATTACATTTGGTCATCACTAAACCAATATAATCTTGTTTGTAAATCCACTTAGCCAGGCCCAGGTGCACTGCAGTCTTCACAATATACTGCAAGTGAAGACCTGCGTGGACCCTTCCCTCCTGGTGGAATGCCCCCTCTTCTTTCTGGATGGCTCACAGTTCCGTTACCACGTGATTTAGGGAACACACCAGGGAGAGTTCATACAATAGACATTAGGAAAGCTTAATTTATTTTTAAGGCAAAAAAATTATATATAGATATGCAGAGAAATTCTAATATGTACTCCTGTGCCTCCATGACTCATCTTGTGGACCTGATTCTATCAATGGTTGTCAATTTGTTTAAAATAAAGCCACATAACTCTTTTTTTTCAAATAACTTCTTAGAGAGAGGCCAATTATGTAAAAATAAGCGGAGCTGCTCTTCTTGAAGCAGCCTTGAAGAGCTGAAATCTCATCTGATCTCACCTGCCTCATTCCTTTCCCCCCTGTCTCCCTTGTACCTCCCCAGCCAAAGCAAGCAGGACACAGTTTGATTCAAGATAGGAAGGAAAAGGCTTCTCTGATCTTAGTATCAGATCTCATTGTGTTTCTCTTTGCTGTGTCTTTGTTTTCATCTTATGGACACTGAGATTCTTGTCAATGATCACATTTTCCTCCTTGCCTTTCTTTAAAAAGAACTTAGAGCCATTCTCTGTTCCATCTTTTGCAGTATAAGGAAATGTGTGGAGTCCATTTGGGATACCAGGCTTCCTCCTGGCTGTATCTTCCTTTCATACCTTTATTTTCCTTTGCTTCATATTTCTTTAATTTATATTTTCTTTTTATATTAAACAAGTTAAATTTATTTTAACTTCCCATCATATATATAACTTGAATTGCTTGCATCTTTTTTTTGGAATAAGTACAGAGATGTTGAAAATACTGCCTATTTTATTGTTGTTCAAAAATTAACTTTAGAATTTTTGGAAGAGAAGTTCTATACAAATGTAAAATAAGTGAATTTAAACTGTAGTGAATTACTTATGCTTAATTAAAAGGATTTGAGAGCAGAGGCAGGTAAATCCAATGTTACATGAAAAACCTTTTTTTCTCCTCATAAGAACTGGAAAATACATAGTTGCTTTTCATTATTTTGTACATTATTTTTTGGTCACTAATCCCCACCCAGTTCAGAGGCTAGTTTAGAAAAGAGGACCATCTAGGCTTTCTAAGTTGGAAGTCAGTTAATACAGTCATGAGTTCTGTGTGGTTTTTGGCAAGAATATCAGGGTTTTAATGCTGGAATTATTTGGAGAACGGAGGTTCTTTTCTCTAGAAATTGAGGTCAGTTATGGTAGGGCCACATGGAGATTAACCAAGGTATGTAATGATAGATCTCATCATTTTGGAATTGGAAAGTAGCATTAAATAACTTTTATCCAAGGAATTTAAGGTTTTGCAGTCCCAAACCTAATGCTGAGTAAGTCCTTATTTTGAGACCCAGTTCAGAAGTGAGGGTACTCATTTTCTGAACCTCAGTGTTCTGAGTACATTAATTTATTCATTAGTCCTTGTTTTCCCCAGAGGAGTGCTTTCTAGGAAGTGTCTTGAGACTTCACAGGGAGGGAGCTGGAGAAGCTCAGAGGGGGACCTCCTGGATGTATGTTGTGTGCCTCTCCACAACCCTTGCCTCCTCTTCCAAGAACAGCTCCCATCTTCAGTTGGCAATCTGTTCTTCTCTACTCCTTTCCCAGGTGCATGGGTCAGGTTCCAGCCCAAAGGACTGGGTCAGGGTGTGCTGATGATGATACTGCTGACAATGCCTTTCCCCTAGACCTTTCTCCCACAGATTCCAATAGTTGTAACTGGTTTTACAAGATCTAGTGATTCCATGCATACTGTTGAGTGGGAAAGCAAGCAAAAATCTAAATAAACTATTGAAATAAGTCGTCATATTTTATAGCATAAATTGAGTATTGTCAAGTGTTTGGAAAGAGCCCTTTCTTATTACTATGATGTCTGTGATACTTCGTAATTAAGCTGGTTGGTGCCTTGGTGGGTTGTACTATTTAATGGTGCTTTCCTCCATGAGAGGAGGCAGAGTTACTTCTTGGACTTTTGAGAAATAGGGATCTGTGTGGGGAGGAAATGAGTCGAATGATTTTTTTTTTCTTACAGAAAAATCCTTTTAAAGATATGCACATGCACTAAGTCATAAGAATGAGATGAACAAGGGTGTATTTTACTTGCCTTGTGTTTAATCTGCAGCAATGAAGTCTGATTGTGGCACCTCGCTTGTCCTTCCCTCGAACTTCAAACCCTTGAACCTCACCTGAGGAGTAGGATATAAATAGCACCCTGGGGTCTTGCATGTGGCCAAATATTGTACTATAATTAGTAAGGTTTATGGCCTACCATTGCCTTTCCAGAACGATGGCTGGTCAGTAAGAATCAGTGTGTTTATTAGCTCCTGGCTTTGAATGGTTAAAAGAATTGAGTCTCATTATATATGAGTCCTTTGAAATAACAGTAATTGAAGTGAATAAACATTGGGTAGGGGAAACTGTAGCATTTAACAGGCTTTTCACTTGGCTTTTTAACTCCTCTAAGTTTGGTGAGTTAGAAAGCAGAACAAGAAATTGGAGTCATATGGGTGTGTTCTGTCAATTGATTCTAAAACAGACTGACTTTATATTTGTCATAAATTATGCAAATTTCATTGGGTCTTAGTTTGTAAAACTGTAAAATGAGAATGTTGAGAGGAAGAATGAAGAGCTTAGTAATAATATTGGAGCGGAGTGTAATATCAATGCAGGGACATATCAAAGGGTAAGTGGTAGGAGGAGGGGGTGGGTGTACAAACCCAGCTGCTTCTGTGAGGAAACAGCAACCATTACTTCGAGTGGCTGAGTGGGAAGCAGCAAAGCTTTTTGTATAATAGTTTGGGGCTGGATCTAGGGCATTACAACAGAATGTGTAGATACAGGTGGTAAATTGGTATGTTGGAAACAGGTCTGACCCAACATAGGCCTGGAGATCCATCACTGAAATAACATAACCTAATAATGGATTTCAAAGAGATCCAGCACAGGAATCTATAACACATTGTATGCCCAAAGAGGAGGAAGGAAGGAGAAATAGGAAAGGATATTGAATGAAAGTCCAAAATTCTACTGAATGCAACATTACTGGTATTTCTAGAGCTTTCTTTAAGAGGAGTATTGGGATTTGAATGTTAAAAGGTAGCTTTAAAAAAATATGTATATAACTGTCTATAAACATATATATATAAATTTAGAGCTATAAATATAGATATAGGTTTATAGAGATCTGTTTATCTAGCTAGACCTTTTTTAAGGTTTTAATTAAAAGTAAGTCTTCTGAGAAATAGATTGGAATAGTCTTGGGGTGATTTAAGATTATTTTTTTTTTGCCTTTTTAAAAATGCCTGAATATTATTGATAGCAATATCAAATCATCTCATATAATATAGTATTATTTGAGCAGCTCCAGAGGTTCTTTCCCTCATACTCTCTAGTTTTTATTGAGAAAATATTTGCAACCAGGGTGCAAGTTAAATTTTATTATTAGAAAATGTCGTTCTTTTCATTCATCTTTTTCTGACCTATTAATGGCTTCTCTTCTTATAGATGATTGTACTCATTTTTAGATATCTTATTTCAGAAATTAACATCAAAAGGTGTTGAGCCTACATATTTTTCTCCTAATTCCTTCTTCGTTCTTCCTGGCTCTTCTCCTCAATAAAAGAGGTTGTTTAAAAAGAACCTGTAATTTAGTGTCATTGATAATTGTCCATCTAAAAAGTGTGACAATGTATATGCAGAAACTTCAAGGCCTTTTGTAATCTGGTACCACTAGATTTACTTTCCATCCTGTGACTAAATCCTGCTGCTAAAATGTTCTACCTTGTCCTCTCTGAGAATTTTTAACATTCCACCCTCAAAGCCTTGAGGGATTCCCAGCTCATTCATTAAACCTTTTGTTATAACTCCCACCCAGGCTAATTTTACTATTCCATTTGCCTTAACTTCCTAAACCTTAAAAATAAAACCTTATTTTTTATTGTTCTATTAATTGTTCCATGTGTGAGCATAGTACTGTATATAGTACAGTAGTATTTTATAGCACTAATGTATATGTGTACCTAATACTGTCTTGTTTTTTGGTTTTTTTTTTTTTTCTTTTTAACTGTGCACCATGGCTGTATTGCAAGGCCACAAGGAATTTTTCACAATGTATTGATTCATCTGTATAATATTATAATCAGAAATTATTAATTTTGAAATATTGAACTAAACAAAAACAAGCCATAGATGTTCTAGCTTCAGAATTTAGATTTTAATAATACTTGGCTGTCTTAATTTGTCTTGACAAAGTCTTAGATAGGCTTTTGAATCAGTGAAAAATCAGAATTGACACTAGCAGTTTCCTTATTGTGAAAGCAAATGGTGAAAGAGGAAGTATGTACTGGAAGCTAGAGCTCATTTTTTTATAACTCCCCAATGAAGTCCAATATTAGGCTTTTGTTTAAAAGGTATTATCATGACTACTTTTATAAATCACTCATATCAATGACTGCCTTTAATTTTCTACATAAATAGTTGTTTGACAGTGTAGAAGACCAATTGGAATCCAGTATCCAAAAGTGTTTCTGGACCAGTGTAATGTTATATAACCTACGTGGATTAAACAGAATGCTAAAAAGGTATTGGGGCAAGTAAACACCAAGTTTAGGAGTGTTATGATTTGTGTACAGTTCATTTAAAGTCATGACATAAACCCAGTGGCCTTAGCATTGGATGGCAACAGAGCTACCACCATAGTCTACTTTCCTTTTATCTTGGTTGGAGGCCTCTCTTAAAATTTAAACAAAAGCAAAGCTGGTGCAAGGATGGCCAGTATTTTAAAAACTTTTAGGAGAAACTTCTTTAAATTCTGGGGGAAAATGCCAGATTTTATTTGTGATGGCAAATCTTCATTTAAGAAGGAATGCTGAAACAGATATAGTGACAAATAAAAGGAGAGGAGAATAACCAGTTTTGAGTTCCTGCTCTGTATCAAACATTATGCTAAGTGTTGAGACAAATCCTCTTAAATCTGTAAAATAGCGAGGTTTGAATATGCCTATAATTGTGGATGAAGAAATGAAGCTCTGAGGAGTTTTAGCACTTGCTATGGGTCACAAAATTAGTAGTAGTAAGCCTAATAATCAGATTTAGGTCCCTAGGCCTCCAAACACCACACTCTTTCCAGCATATCTGACTTAATAGAACTGTAATTAGATGTATTTTGAAGCTCTGTTCTTAGGAATATAAATGTTTAGGATTGTTGTGCCCTCTTAATGAATTGACTCTTTTATCATTATGAAATGACTTTCTTTATCTATGCTAGTATTTTGTGCTCTGAAATCTGCTTTGTCTAATATTAATATAGCCACTCCCTCTTTCTTTTAGTTAATGTTGCCATGTTAAAGTTAACTTGTGCTTTTATACGTGAAATGCTTTACTTGTAGATAGCATAGAGTTGGGTCTCGATTGTTTTTTCTGACAATCCCTGCCTTTTAATTGTGGTGTTTAGACCATTTACATTTAATATGATTATTTATATGTTTAGTTTTAAATCTACCATCTTGCTATATATATTCTATCTGTCCTGTGTGTTTTTTTGTCCCTTCTTTTTCTGTCTTCTTTTGGATTGAGTATTTTTTTATAATTGTATTTTAGCTCTTCTATTGCTTATCATCTATAACTGTTGGGTTATTTAAGGTTTTAGCATACATCCTTAACTTATCATCGTTTACCTTAAAGTAATATATCCCTTCACATGTAGTATAAGAACCTTGCAATGATATACTTCCATTTCTCCTCTCCAGACCTTTGTGCTATTGTCATACATTTTACTTATGCATATGTTTTAAACTCCAGAATACATGATTATTTTTTGTTGTTAAAACAGTCAATTGACTTTTAAAGTGATTTAAATAATAGCAAATTTCAAAAAATATTTACCTATATAATTACCATTTCTGGTGTTCTTTATTCCTTTGTGTACATTCATATTTTCATCTGCCTGAAGGACTTCCTTTAATATTCCTTGTAGTGCTGGTGTACAGGTGATGAATTCTTTCAGCTTTTGTATGTCTGAAGAAGTCTTTAACCTTTGTTTTTGAGAAATACTTTTACTGATTGAAATTCTAGGTTGATTTTTTTTTTTCAGTTCTTTAAAGATATTTCTCTACTATCTTTTTGCTTGCATTGTTTCTGATATAAAGTCTGTGGTAATTCTTATTTCTGTTCCTCTGTTCATAATGTGTGTTTTTTTCCCTTTCTGCTTTGAAGATTTTCTCTTTATCACTGGTTTTAACCAATCTCATTATGATGTGTGTGTGGTGTTTAGTTTTCTTTATGCTTCTTATGCTTGGGCTTATTTACACCTATTGGGTCTGTGGGTTTGTGTTCTCATCAAATTTGGAAAAATTTTAGTCATTTATTCGATACATTTTTTTTGTCCTTACCTCCCCCACGCAGACTCCAGTTACACACATAATAGACCACTTGATGTTGTCCCATAGATCACTAATATGATGTTCATTTAAAAACTTTTTTCTCTTTATTTCATTTTGGATAGTTGCTATTTTTGTCTTCAAAGTCACTAACCTTTTGTTCTGCAAGGTCTACTGTTAATCCCATTAGTGGTTCTTTTTTTTGCGCCTCACACATGGTAGTTTTCATCTCTAGAAATTTGATTTAGGTCTTTATAATATCTTCTTTTAAATGCCTCTACTTAACTTTTGAACATATGGAATACAGTTATAGTACTCTGCTAATTAAAACATCTGTATTAGTTCTGAGTCATTTTGCATTACTTGATTTTCCTTCACATGAAGAGCTATATGTTTCTGCTTATTTGCATTTCTGGTATTTTTTTATTGCCTTTCGGTAGATTTTACCTTTTTGGGTGATGGATATTTTGAATTCCTATAAATATTCCTAACCTTCATTCTGGGTTACAGTTAAGTTAATATGATTTTGGGAGTTCTTGCTATTAAGATTTTTTAGAACAGAATACTGTTTAGCCTAGGGCTACTTTTGTCCCATTGCTGAGGCAAACTCCTTCTCTACCTAATGCCCCATGAATTATGAGGTTTTCCAGCCTGACTATTGGGAACAGTCCTTGTGTGAGTTCCAGGCACTATTCTTTCTAATCCCTTAAGGTGATTCTTTCTCTGGACTCATGTAGTTTCCTCACATGCATGCACTGATCAGTATTCTCCTGATATTCTCCTCAAGTATTCTCCAGATACTTGAGGCAGAACTTCTGCAGACCTTTGCAGTTCTTTCTCTGAGTAGCTCTGTCCTCTCTGCTACTCTAAGCTACCTTGGTCTCTCTAGACTCCCAACTCTGTTTCTTCAACTGAAGGAGTCTCCTGGGCTCCACTGGGACTTCTCCTCAGTGGTCCATGGCCTGGACACTTTCTCAAGGCAGTAAGCTGGGGCAATCATAGGACTCACCATCCCGTCTCAAGGATCACTATCCTACAGTGTCTCATGTCCACTGTCTTGAAAACCATTGTTTCATATATTTTAACCAGTTTTTTGGTTGTTTCAGGCAGCAGATTAAATCTAGTTTTTGTTACTCCATCTTGGTTGGAAGCAGAAGTATTAGGTATAAATTTCCACTGAAGAATTTTTTTCTTCTTTTCCAATTTGCCATCTTCTAGGAGACTATTTTCCCTTATCTTGGTTTTTACTTTTTTATTACTGGCCTTTATCCTTCATCACAAGAATGCAGTTTACCTAAATCTGTTTTTTCAACTGTCTGAATTTTCATAAATGTTTCAAGGTAAAACAAGTAAGACAGACCTTCAATTCTTGAAATCAGTCCCTGACTTGGACAAAGACTGCCTGGTACCCAAAGCTCCCAGATGGATGCTCTTTTTGTTAATTTCAAAGTGTATAGATGGTGATTATGTTTGTATGAATATGGATGATTATTGCCTTGTATGTTGTCTTGTATAGATTTTAGGGTATAATGGGCTAGAATTTCTTTTTTTTTTACCAGTACTAGTAAAAATTCCCAGAATCTAGCAAATAACAAGCATATCCAGCAAAGAAACAAGCTCAAATGAGATGTAGGTTCTCAGTTGACAAGTTATTCTGTTTATTTTATTTTAAGTTGTTATTCAGGGGACAGAGTGTTGAACAATGATTTCCCTAAACAGTAGTTCCATATGCCATGAATGTTAATTTATAAATGATAGCTAAGGGGAACTTTCTTTCTAGTCTGTAGAAAAAGTACTGTTTTTTCTTAACTTCACATTATGAGTCATGAATTTTAATATACTGTTTTTGATTTTTGGAGAATGGCAATTGACATATATTCAATCATCTTTTAAATGGCAGAATTTGCTATGGTGGTGCCTTTGATGTCTCTTAGGACTTTTTTAGTCAACAGTGCTCTGTTGATCAAAATGACATGTTTTCACCAGCCTATCAGATTTAGAGACATGACCTTTGAATCTCCTAGTTCTTAACCTGTCACAGAAAGGAGTTAGTATGTTTCAGGGGGAAAAAGTCCCTCGTTTGTTTGATAAATATTGAGCAATTATTTTCTTTCAGGCAAATGCTAAGTTTCAGGTGGGTATGGATGAAGAAAAGACTTGATCCTTGTCCTCAGCCAAGGAGCATTTAGTGGCAAATGATCATTATAACACATTGTGATAATTATTTGCTGGTTTGTTTAAAAGTATATACTGAGAATCTGGTATGTGCCAGATACTGTCCCAGTCTGTGTGTTCATAGCAGTGAGCAGTTCCCTAGTCTCAGGGAGGTAACATTTTTATGAGGGGATGATGGGGTAGGGGTATAGGTATAGCAAATGCTATAAAGGTAAATTAGTGTAGAGGGGTAGTGGGAGGGTGCTATTTTTGCCCAGTAGTCAGGAAAGCCTTTCTTTGTAAGGTGATACTTGAGCAGAGACCTTAAAGAAGTAAGAAGACAAATCTTGCAGGTGTCTGAGGAAAGAGTGTTCTAGAGAGAAGTAGGTATAAAAACTAGAAAAGAAGGGTGTGTTTGACTGTGATTGAAGAGCCATAAAGAGGCCAGAGTGGCCAGTAGAATGAGCAAGGGGAGAATGGCAGGAGGTGAGCTCAGCAAGTTGGGGGTGGGGAGGAGAATTGGAGGTTGGGATAGAGTGAGGAACCAGATCACCTGGGGCTTTTATTAACATGGTGGGAAGTATGTGATCTTACATTGTGAGTGAGATTGGGAAGGCCCATGGAGGATTCTCTGTAGAAACTTGAGGGACTTTGATGTTAGAAGGATCCCGCTGGTTGCTGCCCTATGAAGCAAAGGAGGAGGCTTTGGTGGTGATGAGGAGTGGTTAGAAGCTATTGAAATGGTCCAGTTGAGAGATTATGGAGAGCTTGGGCTGGGGTGGGGGTAGTTGTGTGGTGAGAGTGGTCAGTTCACCATGTATTTTGGAGAATCTGTCTTTGGGTTTGTTGAAGGATTTGCTGTAGAGTGTGGAAAAAGAAAGGACTCAAGGATGACGCTAATGGTTTTGCTCTCAACAGCTGGTAGAAGAGAGTTCTGTTTAGTTTAAGCCTGGGTGGGTTAGGGGATTTGGAGGGGAGAAGTGGGAAGATAGAATTTGATTTTGGACCTGGTATGTTTGAGGTACAGATTAGACACAAATGGAGATATAGAGTAGATACTCGGATTTATGAGCATAGATTGAGAGAAGTTTGGGCTAGAGACAAAAATTTGTTATGGCATTATAATGAAAGTCAAAGAAACAAATTCATGCACTGTGATGAGCACTAGATAGAAATAATATTTAAGATTATCTAATACAGAACATACTTTATGCAAACAAAGAATCTGAAGCCCAGGGAAGTAGAATGAGGTGCCCAAGGACACACAAGTTGTGTCACTTGACCCGTGTCCCTTGACTCCTCATCAGTACTATTTCCATCCCAGCACGGTTTTCCATTCATGTTGCTATAGTAATAGAAGTGGGGAACCCCACTAACATAAAAGCTAAGGATGGTAAGCGGTAGTGTCAGACAATGTTTAAGAGTACAAACTCTGGAGCAAATTTACTATGTTCTAATCCTGATTCTCCCACTCACCTGCTGTGTCACACCTTGGATAAATAACTTACCTTCTCTGTGCTTCAGTTTCCTTATCTGTAGATGGGGTTGATAATAGTACTTACCTCATAGAGTATTGGGAAGATTAATTGACAGGAAATATGTGAAGCACCTCAAACAATGCCTGTTAGATAGTGCTATCCAAGTAAAGCTGCAGCTGTAATAATAATTATTATTATCATATATTATAATTACTAATTGTTATTATTCTCATTAAATAGTTGGGGGATCTTCAAAAAGTCCTTTTTTTTTAAACCTGAGTGTCTGTCCATGGCTCAAATGCAAAATAATATAGCCTGCTAAATGTTGTCTAAGATTCTTATTTCAGAATGGAAGCTAAGAGCTTTTATTAAAACTTCTTGGGGACCTAGAATTTGCTTGATATCTGGGGGTATTCAAATACTATGGATAAGCCATATTGAAGTCAAATATTGAAATGTCTCTTCTATCCAGGGTTGTCTTTTCTCTCCCTGACATTTGGAGCTACTGGTGCTTGTAATTGGTTGGTAACAAATGCTGCTATTTTGCATTATTTTGTTCTTTAAATTGACTGTGTTCTGTGAGAATGACTTATTTGCCTTTTCACTAAACATTCATGGTTCTGTGACACCTCATTCTCTCCATTGATGGCTTTTTGGATGCCTTTTAAATAGAGATCTTAATCTTGCCGTTAACATTTAGACAATGTATTGGTTATCCACACTGTAACATCTCATTGATGTGTTTTTATGCTATTAGTGCATCATTGTGTATGGATCCAAACAAGTAAAATCCAGTTTTTAAGACCCCATCTTTTGTGGGTAAGAGTTGATTTGTGGCAGTTTCTTAAATTTTCAGGTAATATTTTCAGAGGGAATAATGACATTATTGATTAGGTTCTTTTTGATTATAAAGGGAATTTAATGACATAGTTTTGGTCAAGTCATGTGAAAGTTCCTATTTCATGGGTAGATGATAATGACTGCTTATTTCCCTCTTCTTCCTGACATGCTAAGTGTCCAGTGAGGTGAGTTAATGGAGCCATTATTGTCTGTAGATGATTGGTCATTCATATAGCAAGTGATTGGACAGCAAAGATTTAATTTTGTATAGATTGTGCATTATTAACTAAATACCTTTTTTCCCCTGATGTAATTGCTCTAAATTTTGTCATGTGACATTCATGGAATTTTCATTCAGTGTATATTGGTCTTTTAGACTTTTCACGTATAGCTACAAGTTTTATTTATCTGTGCTGTCTTGGATGTGAGTTTTGTCCAATAGTGTTTGGTAATATCTTGATCCTTTCTCATTGTCTGTCGTCCAGCATCCTCTTTCATGTTTTGATATGACTTTCCTGTCCTAAGGCAAATAAGGCATGAGCTTGGAGCATAGTGTCTTCATCTCCAGTCACTGGTTCCTCTGGACTACAGTGATGTCTGTTCCAGTGAGTGGAGTGAGGGTCACTAAATGATAGATAAACATCCTCCAAGATTATTATTCCTTATCACCTTGCAACTCGTTGTTATTTTCACTCCATCTAGGGACTGGAGAATCTTCATAATGGCAGCAGTGCTCCCCTGTGAGCCCACAGGCTGGCATTCTACCCCACTGGTGTGCAACTTGACTCTCCAGAAGTAGGCTATGGGGTACAAAAAGGGACAGCCTGGGACCTAAGAAAATGTCTTTCTTTGACATTGAATCATAGAATTTCAGGGCTGGGAGGATTATGGAAATCGTGTAGGTCTGATCATTTTACTAATGAGGAAAGGAAACTCATAATGGGAAGTGTCTTTGCCAAAATGAGAGTTAATAGCAGTATAGGAATCATAACTTAAACGTCTTTTTAGTCCTGTGTTAACCCTGTGGTGAAATGGAACAAGCAACAGTGATAGAGTAGAAACAGTATTGGGTTTGCAATTTGAAGATTTGGGTTTTATGCCCAGTTTATAGTTGCATAGTAGTTGAATGATTTGGAGTTGTTAACTTTTATCATTTTTGAAATTGTTCATTATCCATTGAATGGTGGGGTGGTCAGTGACCTTGCTTTCATCTAAAATTTACCTGTTGTCTATTCATGTACATTAAGTTACAGCATATTTTGATACTTAAAATTTGCTCAAGGTTGTGATTTGATTAAAAATGTTGACTAATGTGGAAATATAATATGACCTCATTTTCTTCTCTTGTCCATTTCCTTCTCTCCTCCATTTCCTTGACGTTAGAGGAAATACATTTTTTCACTCTTATAATTGTATATTCTTATCTACTCTGACACCTACACCTCAGGATCTCACCTCTCCTGAAAAGAATTTTAATAATTGGGCATTCTGTGACCTTCCTGTCACAATAGATGGGTACTTGAGACTCCAGAAGGAATTTATTGTCAGTGTCTCTCTGCTAAACCCAAAGAAAATAGTTCATAAGATGTCTCAACTAATGGTTTCAACTTGGGCCTGTATCTCAGCCTGAGCTGATACATTATCTTTGTCTTACTGAAAAATAATATTCAGTTAAAAATGTAAAAAAAGAGAAAAATTATAATTACTTCTAAATCCACCACCCAGGAATAACTACTTTAGGCATTGTGTATACTTTCTGTCTTTTTAAATGCATGCTTATAGATTCTAGTATACAAATGTACATACTTAATGCATATATATATAATTGTATATGTATTTTTTAAAAAGAGTAATACTGCATGTACTATTTTAGAACATCCTCCTTTCACTGAATGATACTTCTTGATCAATTTTTCATGTGGCTAAATTTCCTTCTACAGCACCATTCTTAATGCTAGTATCCCTCTGTATGAAGCACCATGATTTATTTAGTTAAACCTCTATTATTGGACATTTTAAAACAAAAGTACAGAGTCCATGTGTGGCATAATTTCTCCTATTTGTGTCACCTAAATATGAAGACCTTTCTGTTTAGAATTCTAATTAGTTAGAATATAAGGTCTGATAGTACAGAAACTGAACATTTAATCTCTGTTGCTTGAGAATCCTGTTGGAGGATTTCCATTTAATCACTTATTGTTATTTCATATTGATTTCACTAAATTTTCTCTGTAAAACATTTTGACCTTGCTTTGAGTCAGCATACATATGTGGAGAGTCTTTATTTTCCCAGGTAGTGGGTCACATACAAGATGGCGTAATCACTCATACAAGATGCCTAGGTCACCCACATTTCATTAATGAAAACAGCAATATGAATAAAGTAATTACAGTAGAATACACATGGTATATGGTGGGGGCTGAAAATTCGAATGCTTTTTAGTGCCAGGCATGATGGAAAGGGCTGGATGTAAATGATAGGGATAATTGGAGTCTATCTTCTTCATCTAAAGGGGTCAGCCGTTATTTAACTCAAACCAAATTGTTGACATGGGAAATAAGGACCCAGAGTAACTGGATATTCTGATTTTTCAAGAAAAGCTGGAAATTAAATTTATTTATAAAAACTCCTAATTCTTAAATGTCTGTAGTAATTATAATTGTTTTAAAACACAGTGCCAATGAAACAGGAGATATCTGTGCATCTAATCCAGCCCACAGGTCTAGATAGAGTTCTCTGGGGACAAGTCTTCAGCTCTTTGGGAATCGGGAAATCCTTCAGAAAGAGAAGGTTTCACATCCATCTTTCCAGGGTTATTTTAAGAATAGGAATAATATATAAGATAATATAGATAAGATAATAAAGAAGATTTCAAGAAGACAACTAGTTAAGAAAGAAAAAGGAAGAATATTTATGCGTTTCTAAGTCCTCCAAATGAAATCCTTTTTAAAACCTTTGGTTTTCTGCATAGCTCAGTAAGTGCTTGATAATTCAACTTTATCAGCAGGAATTGTGGCGGGGTTCCCTACACAGTAGGTAATCAGTAAATGTCTTTTCATTTAAATAATGACATAAGAGAGACAATTCTGATATCACTAATACTTAAGTGTGGAATACATTTGAACTGTATGTTTAAATATGGATGATGATTCTGGGGGATCTTGGAAATTCACTGAGCCTGAGACAATGTCATATATCATGGTATATGACTGTAACACTCACAGCTTCTCTGTCTGCCTCTCCTGTCTAAATCTCTTTCCTGTTATTCACTCTGTGTTGTGAAGGGACTGAATCACCTCTCAGAAGCGAAGGACCAGCCTAAAGTGGACATGAACACCTCCATGTGGGTGAACTTGTTGGTATGCACCATTTCTTAGGCTGAGAAGGTAGTGACATTGGTCTAATATGCTGCTTTTTAAAAAAGTTCCTACTGAGCAGAGTAGACACAATCCTTTTTATAGTCACAAAACATTAGAGTTGGTGACCAAGGAGCAGGGATATAAATTGGGTCTAGCTGGTGCCAAAGGTTATGTCCTTCCCATAGAACCAAACAGGGTTTGACTTACTTCTCTGATGGAGGATTATCCAGTTTCTACTTGGATTTTATATTTTTGTCGCTCTGATCACCTGGAGGAAAAATGTGGTCTCACTGGTATTGGTTTTCAGGATACACACTCAGTGACAGTGTAGGGTATAACCTGTCCTGAATGCAATTGAAGCTCTACAGCCAGTGATGACACAGGAGTGACAATGCTGTCACCTCCAAACTGTTTATTCTTGACCTCACTTGGCATATTGATTTTTGGTTCTCATCCAGTTGTGTGGCAGAGTGACATTAGTATTTGTCACCACTCGTCCTCTCCTATCACTCTTCCCTACAAAGTTTTTAGGGAGTCAAAGGTTTCCAAAATAGAGATGACCTATCAACATGTCTGCTAATTAATTTTTCAAAAGCACTTTGATCTCACCTCCCTATTTTTCTCAACGTACATTTATATGGCTTCCATCCACACTAAACAAATAATTTCTTTACAGTTTTTTTAAAATATGAGGAATGCTCATTTTATAAAATTCAAGGATATATAAAAATACAAAGAAGACATTAACAAATCACCTCCAAATCTTACCTGCCAGAAATAAAATGTTATCATCTGGAGAATATGCAGTCTCTGCAAATATATAGATAGATGGATGGATGAATGGACAGGTAGACAGGAATGAATAATTTTATAACAGTGTGATTATGTTATACATCCTGTTTTAAAATTTAAAGCATTATATTTAATGAAATGAAACTGGAGGAATTTTTGAACTTATTTTCTTATCATAAAAAAATTAATATCTAAAATAAGGCTTCCAAGGTAAGTAAAAGAGTTAGGAACCATTTGGAAGTTGGAGCCATCATGGTATTACCACTACACACCCATTAGAATGGCTGAAATTAAAAATACTGAAAATACAAAGTTTTATGAGGATGTAGAACAACTGGAACTCTCTTACACTCTTGGTGGGAATGTAAAATGATACAGACCCTATGGGAAAATATTTCTTATAAAATTAAATGAACCCCTATCTTAGGATCCAGTAATTCCACTGATATTTACTCCCCCCCAATGAAAACCTGTCCATGAAAAGGTTTGTGCAAGAATGTTCATTTCTAATTTATTCATAAGCACTTAGAAACAATTTATATAAACAAACTGTGGTGCATTCATACAATGGCATAGTATCCAGCAATAAAAAAGGAAGGGACTTTAAGATAGGCAACAACGTGGATGACTCTCATAGACATTATGTTGAGCAAAGAAGGCAGACACAAAAGAGTATATATTACATGAGTCCATTTATATTATGTTCCAGAACAAGCAAAACTTATCTATGGTGATAGAAATCAGAACACTGGTCACCTATGTGATGAATGGGACAAGAATTGACTGGAGGGGAAATGTTCTGGGATGATGTCAATGTGCTTTTATCTTAATTGGGATATTGGTTAAACAAGTGTATATATTTCTCAAAACCCATCAAACTGTACACTAAAGATGTGTGTACTTTATTATGTATAATTATACCTCAATTTACAAATCTTAAAAACAAACTAGATTTAAACATCTTAGACATTATGGATTGTTTCCTGGTTAGGAAACAAGAGGAGATTAACAAACTCGTGCTTCCTCCCACCTCTTCTGATTTTTTGTGTTCGTTTTTCAAGTTTCACAGCATTTACACTCTGATCTGCAATCATAATCCCCCAGTTGTTTAGTCTTAGTTCTATATTTAAATAGAGTCTGTGCTCATCACGGGTCCTTTTGCCACAGTTTTTCCATTTCTGAGTTATTTATTTTGATTCATCTCTTGTTTATCCAGATTTCATGGACAAGTAGTTTTTTTGGTTTTTCTAAGGGAAGACACATGGATAACCTATTTCCTGAGTTTTTAAATGTTTGCAAGTGCCTGCCTTTTGCTTTTATCCTGAACCGTAAATTAACTGTGTTTAATATTCTTGGGTCATACGTGTCCTCTTTTAAAGACATGCCCCACTGTCTCCTGACACTGGATATTACTGTAAAGATGTCTGTCGTCAGCCTGCTTTTTTTGTCTTTCTCACCCTAGTAGATGACTTGCTTTTTATATTTAATGTCTGAAATATTTTTATTCTTATGTTCAATAACTTAATCAAATGAATGCTTATCTTTTTAAAATTATATATACATTTTCCCTGGCATCAGAATGCCCTTTTGATCTGCGTCTTGAGTTTTTCTTTCATTTTGGAGAGTTTTTTATGAGTGTGTTATAATAATTCTCTGTGGGTACTCTATTTTTTGAGTATGAACACTTATTTTCTTCTTTTTTTTTCCTGCATGTGTGTGTGTGTGTTACTTCAAGAACCACCATCATCCTTACATTGGATTATCTTGATTCTCTGTGTATAACCTTCTCTCTACTTCCCTTAATTCTTTTGTTCTTTCCTGCTACATTCAGTGAGATTGTCTCTAACCTTTACTCTATGCCATTAATTAGATTTTCATCTCTTCTTCCCCTTGCTACTTCTAATGTTTTTATTAACTACCTAATACTGTTGTTTTGTTTGCTATGCATTTTTTACTTTCTACAATCTTCCTTTCATAAAATCTAGTCTTTGAACCCTTGTTTTATAGAAGTCATAGTTTTATGAAGTTGTTATAGAATGTGAAACATTTACTGAAAGTCTTCTGTTTCAGGGGTTATGTTCCTATACTCTTACTTCCACATCTGTTGTTTGCGTGCTAGATCCTTTTATTTTTTGTTTTAATATATTTTTATAATTTTCCTCATTTCATCTTGCTCATGCATAATGGTTCCACTCTCCACATCATCTGTTTGTTCTGATCAAGTGAATTCACTTGATCCTGTTTCTACTTTGTCTGGGACTAAATTGTCTTCCAAATCCCTACCTACAATTTGAGGGCTGGCTGTCAGCTTCAATGCATTGCTCTTAATCCAAAGGCATGAGAGTGGGGAGAACTTAGCTGGAGGTGAATACAGTTTTTGCTGGAGGACCTGGATCTAAGGAACTCACCAACTTGGTGTGTCCAGGACTTTTCCAGATTTAGCATTGAAAATCCCACATTCTAGGAAACCCTCTTAGTCACAGGTACATTGGGATGGTTGGTTGTTCTATGTGGATCTTCTTCCTTTTCTACAAATTTACGTACCCTAGGCCCCTGCCCACTCCGTGTAGCCACAGCTGATTCAGCTTGACCCCAACTCTGCTTAGTATCCTGGAATGTGGCAGGCTTGGGGCACCTGGGGAGGTACAGAATTCTAGTCTCAAGGATTTTTTTTTTTTTTAGGACTTCCAATTCAAATTCTCCAGTTGAGAGCATTTAAGTGAGAATGTTCAGGATTTAGTCAGCTCATTCTTTTTCCTCATTACCACTTCTTGGGCAGAGTACACGGGCGGGACTCCAAGCTATTTGAGAGTCTTGTTCCTTTCCTCCAGCTGCCACATTTCAAAAGGTGGCACATAGTTAGTTTCCTTTCCTTGTTTAGTTACTTTAGAAAGGTATTTAGAGCCAGCCCTGGTGGTCTAGTGGTTAAAGTTCTGTGCTCTCCGCTTTGGCAGGCTGGGTTTGCTTCTCAGCTGTGGAACCACAGCACTGTCTGTCAGTTGCCATGCTGTGGCAGCAGCTCACATAAAAGAACTAAAAGGATTTACAACTAGGATATACAACTATGCTTGGGGCTTTAGGGAGAAGGAAAAAAAATTAAATTTTCCGTTAGCCATTTGAGGAAGTAGATGCAATAATCCTGTTTGATTCCACTGTTGTTACCCAGTCAATTATAAAACTTTGGTTATCTCCGTTGGTCAAATGATTTATCCTTGTAAATTTCTTCTTTCTCCTTCTCCCGTCCTGCCCCCCAAATACACACATGAATCTCCCTCTCTCTTTCCCATACATGTATGCAAGTGAAAATATTAGGCCCTTTAAATAAAAATAAAGGTTTGAGAGGGAGCTTAGAACCAAAACCCAATCAAAAGCACAATAGATAAGCCCACAAATTGAAAATGTGTGCCTTTATTGCAGGATTTGTAAATTTAGATGCTATCATTTGAGACTTCTGTTTCTAAGGGTTGCTTCAGACTGTGCATTATATTTAACACTGAAACATTAATGCGAATGTGGGTTTTATGCTGACCTTACTTGTTCTCTTAAGACTTAATTTTTTTTTTAAATATAAAGAAGATTATAATCACCCAACAGTGAAGTAGTGGCTCAGATTTCCAAGGACTATGTTACTTGGGGCAATAAGTATGAACACTGGAAACCAGTCCTGGCTAACTCCCCATGTCCTTTGCAGAACTGCTTCAGTAATTTTGTGTACGTGAAAGCTGATCAAGTATTCCTAACCTGTGAAGTCAAGAAGGAGAAGCCCAGCCTTAACCTATAAAGTCAGGAAAACAGGGATACAACCTACAAGAGAGTAAGATCTGAAGTTTTGAATAAAGGTGAGAAAACATTGCAAGTAAATTTCAGGAAGAAATCTAAGGCGCACTTTGAAAAGTGCTGCTGAGTTCATTAGTGGGATGTAGCATGTGCCTTCAGAATAAGAGGCGTTTACCTCCAGCCTCCCGAAGAGGGTTTTTTGTTTGGCTTCCTTTTGTTTTAGGGGATGAGGTTGGGATTATTCAAAAACCCATTTATAAATTTGAAGTTTTATGCTTTTTCATCTTTCTTTTCTTTAAGCCTCAAACAGTAGATAAATGATCATTTTTATATTTGCTTTTGTTAGCCCATTTTTTCTACTCTAGAAAGATAAAGAGGTTTGAGCTATTTTCTAATTCTGTTGTATCTGTCTGTCTGTATATTGTATTTCTTTTGGAATTATTTGCTTTATATTAGCTTTCCAGAAAAATATGCAATATAAAATTGGAAAAAATTAAAAAATATACCTTTATGTCTTTTAGGATTGTTTTTGCTTGCTCAGATTTTTTACAGCTAAAATAAACATGCATTTAGTGATTGAAGTCAGAATTGATTCCAATGAGTTTTATTTTATTTATATTTGTTAGCTAAATAAATGAGTCCTTTAATACCTCCCTTGCCCCTTCTTTTAGGAGTGTAATGGAAGATTTTTTTCTCTCAGAGATTAGAATGTTTTCTCCTCATGGAGAGTAAAATATATTAGAGAAAATTATTCAATTGATACTTAGATATTAATTTGAAGCTATAAATAAAAGGCAATACATTTACTTTCACTGCTGTTTTAGGTGAGTATGTGAGGCATTGGGGGGAAGTGAGACAATAAAAATAACTAATGTAGGGTCACGATAGTATGGCTGGAAATAAAATCTAGTCTACCTTTCAGCCACTTTCTTACTTGCTATTTTATATGGTGTTCACATAATGCCCAGAAATCTGACTGCGAAATAATAATGTAGGGAGGAATTCAGAATAAGACAGATCCTTCCTGAATGCTTTGGTGCCTTGCAACGGATACCAAAATACCAAAAGGCCCTTTTTAAAAGTAAAGCAAGCAGCCCAGAAATGGAAGCCAAGGACAGCATTCATATGAGACATGACTGTAGTAATATGTGAAAGATATATATATATATTTTAAATGTAATCAGCTTATTTGTATAAATAACTTCTTAATTGTATTTGCTGTTTATAGCCATTCGTTTAGGATTTCCAGTTTAAGGTAAACAGCACCTTAAGCCTAACTAGTTATCAGATATTTTAGTTGAAGATGGTATAGTACTTCTTTTAGTTTCTCTGTTGGAGTAGATATTTTTGTACACTCTCTTCCTAAATATTTCTTAATTTTAATGCAGCTGTTTGGTCAGAATAGCAAAATACTAACTTTTTCTCCAAGATGGTGTACACATTGTCACTCATCACACTTTTCTTGCTGTCAAAATTTTAAGCTTGCTATGACCTACTTAAGGGTTTTATGACAAGATTAAAAATTCTGGTGAATTTTGTGCTGCGGACTGCATGGATTCAGCATTTGTACTTGTGTTTTCTAGTCTTGTTCCTATGGAGATAATGGCCAACCTTGTCATGCAAACCCACTGCCTTCTTTTTTTGGTAGACATGCTTTTTGTTGTCACTCTCAGGAAGCAATATCACTTGATTTGGTTGATTTCAGTTTCTAATGTATACTGCATGTATCTTTTGGTATTTTGGCAGGAGACATTTTAATGTTACGTTCACCTCACTTTAATTCTGGTTTGTCAGCATTTCCCTTATAAGTCTGTATTTTTCAAGGGTTAATCTCATAGTTTCAAAAATGTTTTTGGAGCGAAGCAAGAAATCACCCTGTAGCAATGAGATTAATTTGAAGAGGCTTGAAATGATGAACTACACATAGTGAATTCTCTTTGAAAAGAAGTCAGTCCATGAATTATAGCTCAAGAGAGAAAAACGAGGAGTGGGGCGGTGAGGGAAGAGGCTTCAACTTGATGAAACGTTAGAAAGCAGAACATACACTGAAAGGTTATAAAAACTGGGCCTAGTTTTCTTTTTGAGAAGTCTGTAGGAATATGTAGTCAGTCTTTAAAATATAAAGCTTGTATGAAGAAGGACAGATGAGAGGGATGGAAGGAGGAAGGCAAGGAGGTAGGCAGGAAGAGAAGGGTAGGAAAGGGAAGCGAAGGGAAGAACTGTGAAGGGTAAGAGAGTGGAATTAAGGTTTCCTAAAGAAAAAACCCTTTGGTAGCTTACCTTAAATAGATGAGAGAGAGTGATGCTCCAGCTCCACTGAAGACCAGCAGACAAGAAAGGGAGTTGATTAACTGCATGATGTCTTAGTTGGGTCAGCAGTGAATTGGGGTGAAGGCCACCCTTATTTGCTGGACATCTGTTATGGACTGAATGTTTATTTTCCCCCAAAATTCCTATGTTGAAATCTAAACCCAGTGTGATGGTATTTGGAAGTGGCACCTTTTGGGAGGTAATTAGGTCATGAGGGTGAAACCCCCATGGATGAGATTAGTGCCCTGTGAGAAGATGCCAGAGAGCTAGCTCACTCTCCTTCCGCCATGCCATATGAGGATACAGTTAGTCAGCGGTCTGCAACCCAGAAGAGAGCTCTCACCAGCCAAGTGCATTTATGGCTCCCTGACCATGTTGGCATCCTGATCTCAGACTTCCAGCCTCCAAAAGTGTGAGAAATAAATTCCTGTTGTTTGTAAGTCACCCGGTCTATGGTACTTTGTTATAGAAGCCTGAAATGACTAAGATGGGATCTAAATCAGCCTCTCTTTCAGCATCCTTGAGTCCAGTGTCATCCCTGCTTACTTTTCCATGGTTGCTGATGTTTCTGATTCTATGGCCTAGATGGTGGTGGTTAGTGGCCATGGTTGTGTAATGCCTCTGCTATTCAGGTAATATTCTTGCTACTTTTCCCTCTGTTCTCTTCTGGTTTGGTGGCACTAAATGAAGGGGACAAACAGGCATGGGTTCATCATGATGAACTGCAAGATACAAGAGAATACAGGCCAGTGACTTCTACCTTAAAAGGCTCCATCCCTTGTCCTACATTGCATCCCTTTCTGAGTATTTGCCATAGAATGTGGCCAGTACTCTTAGTTACAACTGGCAATCCCCCCAAATTCAAACTAGCCAAAAAAAATGTTCATTAACTGAAAAATCTGAGCTGCTGACTCTTGCTGCTGCAACTGCTAGATCCAGGAGTTCATTGTATCACCAGAGCTCTCTTCATCCCTCCGGGAAGGCTTCTTTTTCTAGCAAGCTCGGTCTGTGTTGTTCTACCTTTCATGTCTCTTAGAGCTCAAAGTCCCAAAAGAACAAAAGATTTTCTTTCTCATCAGCTCTGGCTAAAGTTGGAGGGAAGAATCTGCTAGACCTTGCTCATTGTCCAGTTGGAAGGGGTATGATATGTGTGGGGCCTTTCCCCTCCATACTACAGGGACTGAGTGGAATGATAAGAAGAGATGAAAGGCAAGCTGCACAATGTGTGTTCACTCCAGCCACCTTGTTAGTGTTTCCTGATTTTTGTAGTTCCATTGTGATTTAGAAACACTTGGAAAATGTGAATCCCTTATTTAGCTGCATTAACTGAGGCAGAATTAACACAGCCGAAGTGGATTCTCTATGATTGGCTTTGGACAGGGATTGTATTTGTACAGTTGGATGTCCGTGTCTCAGATTTGAGCATTCAACTGTTTAAACCCATCCTGAGCTCCCATCCCAACCTTCATCTCAGTCTTGAGTGTGCTCTCCTTAGGAATCAGATACCTGTGGGATGCCCAGATGCTAGTGTAGGCTTGAAAGGGCATCTTTTCTGCTTTCTATAAAACCAAGGTCCTGGTCCTCTGTGTTGGTCTGTATGATTCTGAAGCCAGCATTTCAGTTAGAGACATAACATGCCAGTAGCAAAGTTCTTGACGCCAATAAAGTTTTTGGTGCCAATATAGTGGTTCATGCACTTAAGTGCTTTGCTTATATTAAGAAAGCAAATTCCTTAAGTCGTTTTGAACCAGAAGTTACATTTGCAATGATTTAAACATTCAGGTCTTCTTTGAAATATTACAGTTGTCATAAATATTTAGAAAAACAGTGAATTGTGATACAGTTTAGTTTCAGCCTTATTTCTTACAAGTAGTTTCTTTCTGTGATGCACAGTAGTTTACCCTTGTACTTTCACGGATTAAATGGGATCAGATTTTTTCATGATAATATCTCCTTTTGTCAACACAAGCAAACAAACCATCCAGTAAGTGCGATTACTATCTTCATTAACACTGCTGTCTGTTGGAACTAATGAATTTCCATGTAAGTTCAAGAGTGACTGCTGGCTGACATTTTAGATTATCCAAACCAGAGTGACAAGTTCTGTCCTTCATATTAGCATGGAGGTTCAAGGGTTAATAACAGTTCTCATCCAACGTCAACTTAACTTTGCAAAAGACTTTGCAAATTCCAACTCTTGGTCCCGTGCTGAAAATGAGTGGTGACATTTTATGAATTATTTTTCTCCATTTATTTTCATCCCTTGAGGCTGCTTAGGATATGCATTTGTACGAGACAGATTTATATCCAGGACCTACCTATGAAAGAAGCGATTCCATACTGCACAATTTGAGAGGTTAAAAATGCTTTTCCTCCTCCTCTGGGCGCCGGATGAATCAGATGTGCTAGAGTGGGAGGTTGGATGTGTGCTCTTCATCCAGAAGGCTGTAGTTGAAATGATTATGCTCCCTGGGAGTGGGCATTTAGCCTTTCTCTACTTGCACATTCATAATGATTAACTTTCATATTTATTTGGATCCCGTGGGCCCCAGTGATGGGACACATAATGAAACAATGAGGGCACTTTCCGAGCTGGGTGCCACCGGCTCAGTGACAGATTCTTCAAGGGCAGCTGGAGGGAGCTGGGTGCCGAGAGACAGAAGAGGGAAAGCTAAGAATGTACCTTGCTTGCATCATATGTTGTAGGACCAGTCCTGCTGGGTATCTGATTTATAGTCATGCATCGCTTAACAATGGGGATACATTCTGAGACATGTGTTAGGTGATTTCGTCATTGTGTGAACATCACAGAGTGTACTTACACAAACCTAGATGGTATAGCCTTCTACACACCTAGGCTATATGGTACTAATCTTATGGGACCACTGTCGTGTATGTGGTCCATCGTTGACCAAAACGTCATTATGTGGTGTATGACTGTACATTTTAGGTAGTCAGTTGGAAAGGGACTATTATTATTTTTATTATTATTTTTAAGCGATTAGAAGTCTGAAAAAAATCACAGCCACGTGAGCAGGATGGAGTTGTGGTATGATTCAGTGTGAAATGTGTGTCGTCTGTGCTGAGAGAGAAATGGATGAAGGGAACCCAGTGAGGCAATTAGACTCAGTGCCACTGTGACGTGTGTAGAGGACGATTGGAGAATGTTCATTCTTCTCTAAGTTTCCATTTGACTTAAATCCAGGTTTTTTCAGGAAGCTTTCCTTCTGGATTGAAGTTTCTCCCACTTGATTTTAGCCACGTGATGATTCGTTAAGTGAAGAGGTTAACTAGATCTTTTTAAGGCATTATCAGGCAGTTACCATTTAGCCACTTACTTGTCCTGAGATGATACTAGTGAGACGATGTGGTTCTGGGGTGGGAACAGTGGGGTAGCCGTTTTCAAACAAATACTGATTCGTTCTTTTGATGCAGGCTCTGGCCTCCACTCTGCCAACAAAGTGCTTTCACTCTTGGAAAAGTAGTGTGTTTTCATCGAGTTCTAGGAAGATACTAGAACCCATTTCTTATCTTTGCTGTCACCTGTTAGCTTCTCAGCCTAAGAGTCTCAGCCCTCAGAGGGCTTGGACTTTGAACATATTCCTATGTTGGGGCTTTCTTCAAGTTAATCTTTAAAAAAGTTGATTCACCACTTCCATTGCCTTCAGATCTGTACTTCATGCTCCAGTGGCTCCCTAAGTGGCTTGCTGTTTTTTTCCCTTTATCGCTTGCCATTTTATTTAAAACTCAAATCACGTGTTGTCTTTGTTAGGCAGGGTTATCATCCATCTCCCAGATCTTTCAATAACCCGTCTTCTGCATACTGCTTGTTGCACACCTTTAGTCTCGTTTTTTATTGAGTTTCACGTCTCTGTCCTTCATTAGACTGTGAGTTTGGAAAAAGCACTGTGATTTATCCACCTTGTGTCTTAGCATCTCTGCCTGGTACTCAGGTACTTAAGAAATGACTGTTGGAGGGAATTGAGTTTAGTGAAGGAAGTCAAATTAACATGTGAAAAACAAGCAGAGTCCTTTTCTTTTTTCTCTCTTCCTGAGCCTAATGCGTTTATGGCTCCATAAAGTCAAAGCTCTTTGTCCAGTGTAGATTCTTAGCACATGAGTTTCCTGCTTACTCTATGTACATTCAATCTTCTGCTTTGACCAAAATATCAGAAACCAAATGAGCTGACTCAGTTATCATTTGCCTATCAATTTGGTGCAAATTACTTTTTAGTTAATTGAAATTAGAATCTATAAAGACATGGGTAAAGAAAGGTAGCCTGCCTTTACGAAGTTCTTTTTTCTGTGTGAAAGGGTCTGAAACTTTTTAGAATTCTCTGAGAGCATCAAATTTTCTAACATATTTGTGAGGTTGAATTATCATATATCATTTCCAACAGTTGCCCCCAAATTATAAAGTGCCAGTGAGCAGCCAGTGAGTTCATCCAAGCTCATTATGTCCTCGGTTTGCCCAGCCGAGCTGCTTCTGGGGTAAAACTTCACCATGAGCAACATTGCTGCTTCCAGCTAGAGACTGATCTCCCATCCTCTCTCACTTTGTCGTTTTGATTTTCTTTACTTTGAACTTTTGTTGAATTTCTCATATAGGTTCAAAGTGCTCTTGAATTGAGTTGACCAGGATAGTCATAGGCAAAGAAATCAAGGTTCTAGAGCAGAGATGGGAAACTTTTTCTGTAAATGGCCAGTTAGGAAATATTTTGGGCTTTGGGAGCTATAGTCTCTGTTGCAACAACTCAACTCTGCTGTTGTATGTACTGCGAAAGCAGCCACAGACAGTCTGAGCGTGAATGAGCATGGTTATGTTCCAATAAAACTTTATTTATGGACACCAAAATTTGAACTTCATATAATTTTCACACGTCACAAATTGTTACCCTTCTTTCGATTTTTGTCTAAGCATTTACAGATGTAAAAACCATCCCTTATCTCATGGGCCTTCCCAAAACAAGTGGCAGGCTGGATGTGGCCACTGGGCCATTGTTTGCTAACACCTGTTCTAGGGGACAGGTGTAAAAGTGGTAATGGGGCCTTTATTAAGCATCTCCTATGTGTTAGATAATGTACTATGTGTTGACAAAGTTCTGGGACTTTAAATTTTAGTGGGGTAGACTGACACTTGTACAAGTACAGATGTGGGTGCAATGAGAAGGGTTTGCATTGGGTATCGTGGGAGTACCAAGGCGGGGCATTTAACTGAGGCTTGGGGGTAAGGAGATAGCTCTATGTGTGTATAGAAGTAGGCAGGGAAGGCTGCCTGATGGAAGTGACACCCTCTTAGTTGAATTAAAAATGATTTAGAATAAAGCAGGCAGTGAGTGGGGCCGAAGGGCCCACATGAGCCACTGCGAGTTAAGAAACAGCATTGTGGGGCCAGCCCGATGGCGCAGCGGTTTGTTTCTCGCTTTGGCAGCCCTGGTTCGTGGGTTCGGATCCCGGGCGCCCACTGAGGCACTGCTTGTCAGCCATGCCATGGCAGTGTGCCATATAAAGTAGAGGAAGATGGGCATGGATGTTAGCCCATGCCCAGTCTTCCTCAGCAAAAAGAGGAGGATTGGCAACGGATGTTAGCTCAGGGCTGGTCTTCCTCGCGCGCGCACACATGCACACACGCACACACACACGCACACACACAGAAACAGCATTGGGAGTGAGAAGAACTACAAGATCTGGTGATGCTGATGCAAAATCAAGGATGGTGAGAGAGGAGGCCCCAAAGTAAGGCAGGCAGCCAGGCCAGGCTACAGAGGATGAGAGCTTTAACTTGGCAGTTAGGGGGTCACCGAGGGTGTTAATGTAGGAGAGACATGATCGGCTCATTTTGGGGTAGATCATGCTGGCACCTGAATGGAGGGACCACAGAGGGGCTGAGGCAGGCAGCGTGAGGGTGGCTGAGAAGGGAGTATGTGTATCACGCTCGTGGAGTAGGTTATCCTCCTCTGCGCTGATCTGATCACTAAGCGCTTTGAACTGAGATGAAAAGCCCAAGAAATATCCAAAATAGCTCAAATAAACAGCATGTTGCTACCATCCACAGTACAGATCAGAAGCTGGATCTGTTTATTCCTTGTCCTCATCCAAGGTGTCTCTGAGCTGGTGGTGCTGTCACACATAGAATAGAGCTGAATAGCAAGCTCAGTGAGAGCTTAGAGAACTCAGTGAGGTGGAGGTAGAAACAGGCTTTTTCAGCCATTACTGGATCGCTAGCACCCGGCATGGGGCCGGCGTATGGGAGGTGCTGAGTGAATGTTGAGGATTCAGCTTATATCAGCATTTGAAAAACATCTGTACTATCATCAATGGCACCAAATGACTTTAGGTTGGTCTTCAACATTTCTGTTGATTAGTGCTTTCTCAATGATCAGCTGTGTTACACAAACCAAGTTTCCAAACCACTTGGAAATGTGGTTATTTTCTAAATGTGTTTAGTAGCATGAAATAGTGAGGAAGAAGTTGTATCACTTTGCTAATTTGGTGAAAGATTTTATATCATTTTGCTAATTTTATGTTATGCATGGCTAAGAATACACGTCTTGATAGCAGCACTATTCATGACAGCTGAAGATATGAAAAGAACCAATGTGTGTCAATGTACAGTAGAGGAAGAAATTGTGTTATTTTGAGCAGAGGCATGATATGGTTTATCTTAAGTTTTAGAAGCATCAGTCTGGCTGCTATGTGGAGAATTGACTGAAAGCCAAGGTTTTGGAGCCAGGGAGAGCTCTAAGAGGCAATTGCAATAATCTAGGTTAGTGATGATGGTGGTTTGACTAGGTTGGTATTGGTGGAGGGGGTAACAAGTGGCCAGACTCTAAATATACTTTTCAAGCAAAGGGCAGGATTTGTTGATGGGTTGGTTAAAGGATGTAAGAGAAAAGAGGCAAGGATGACTGCTAGGTTTTGCCCTGAGTGGCTGTAAGGATACAGTGTCATTTCCTGAGACGGAAGGCTGAGAGTGGAATATGTTTTGGTTTGTGGAGTCAGATAGGGTGGGAAAGAGGTTAGCATTCAGTTTAATGGAAGTATCAAGCAGAAAGTTGAATATACTAATCTGGAGTTCAAGGGAGAAGTCTCAACTAGCTATATCAATTTGGGAATCATCAGCATTTAGATGATATTTAAAGCCAGGAAGCTGAGAAAGGTCTCTTGAAACACTTGAGTTATATATTCATTAAGTTTGTAAGGCAAACTGATTGTTTGTGTGAAGTCATTTTATTAGTAAATTGAAAGCATTGTCTTTTCAATACTCCTCATTACTTATGTCATAAGTAATCTTTCTTGAAAAACAAGTTAAGATGAACCAACATATACATGATAAACATTTTCTTGCCTTTGAAAGGCATAAACAAAGCAGTTTAGGAAGGAAAGCTACTGACCAGCATATGGTTGACAAATCAAGAGAAAGAGACACTTTTCTGTACTGGTATCACTTGGTCTCCTGGCTTGCAGTTAGCAACATTCAATACCAAAGTTTTATCTTATAATAACATGAAAAGAGCTAGAATGTAAATTAAAGAACAAGTCTGCCTGTGAGAATTATTTTTGTTAATTCCTCGAAGACACATCATGAATTGGTAAGTTGGGGAGTTTCTATGCAGATTTTCAAGCTGCAGAAATGATGCTGCACAAGTTACGTATACTACCACCGTTCAGAGGATGGAGTACAAAATGCCTGTCTCTCGTTCATTAGTATTCTAGTGGTGGGATTCCAAAGACAAAGTTTAGGGGAAAAAAAGGCTTCACCATTACTGATTTTAAAAATAGTAAGCACAATAACCTAAAAACCTTTGTTCTCTGATCCGGAAGGCATGATGTTGTCTAATACCGGCCTTTCTTACTGAGGTTTTGCAGATGGCGTGTCTCTATGAGTGAGAGTGCAGCTTTGCCCCATCGCTTGGCCTGGTTTTCTTGGATGCTCTTTACAACTTGAATGGGAGTAAACACGGAATCTTAAAGGGGAAAGCAGGTGCCTTTGACAGTGTTCCCTGTATTAACTCAGCACGAAGTACATGTCACAGCTTCAGTGCTTCTACTTCCTCATGCTTCCCACAGCTTTATGTACCAGGTCTGGAAATCTTGTCATGACAGCCAGTTAGAAAAGGCTTCTTTTTCATAAAAGTTATACTTTATTTCTGGGGCAATTTGCAGACCTTTGGCTTCGAGTGCTTAGTAGGAAATTACAGTCAATAAATCGCAGAGGTTAGAAATTAAGGAAATAAGCATTTCATCGGGGAAACATTTCTTGGTGTTACCTAGTTGCCAGGTGATTATAGTAGTGGTGGTAGAAGAGGTACCAGTGATGACAGCTCATATATTGGTCGCCCAGGGGTCCCCATCACTGTGATGAATACCTTCTGTGTTCTCCATGGAGCTCATTCTATCCTCACATAACCCTATGAGGCAGATACTGTTACACCAATTTTACAGTTTAAGGAAACTGAGGCACAACAAGGTTAATACCTTGCTTGAAGGTACCTGGTTAATAAGTAGCAGAAATGGGATTTGAGCTCACCTATGCAGAAGTCTGAGTGATGCTCTTTAACATGGCTATGGTGGTTGTTCCCCTCTGAAGGAGCAGTAATTACAGCTGGGACATCCATCAGCCAACTGGGGTTTGAATCCTCCTGGGTACCACTTTTAAGCTTGGTGACCTAAGGCAAATCACTTCAATTGTCTAGGTCCAGCTTTCCTCCTCTATAAAATACAGATAGTAATACCTACCCCAGAGAGTTGCTAAGAGGAGAAATTGTAATACATTTGTGGATACTCCAGTACATGGAGTGGCACCCAGTCTATGGTAGATGTTTAATAAACATTTACTGAGTGGATGATTATAATGTGTTAAGCACTTACCATAACATCCCCTAGGGGAAACCCAAGTGGGGGCAGAGGAGGGATGCATGTGAAGAGGGGAAGGTAAAACTTTCAGTTCTAAATGTTTCTCACACCATCATGATACAGAATAGTACTAAGTAAAGTACGTCCCTGCTAATGGCTAGTTGGCTTTCTCAGCTTAGAATATTGACCTTAATTAGCATAAATAATCAAATGCATATTTTATAAAAATAGCATTTTGTATGCCCTTAATATCAAGTTGGGCTTTCTGGGGCTTGCCCCAGGCCTACCCTATAGACTGTTGGTCTATTTAAACTGGGGAAGAAGGGAGAAAGTGTCAGATTTGACAGATAGGGTTGGTTTGGGGATCTTTTGGGGAAATATTAGGCCAGAAGTCCCTGTGCAGTAAGTAAATTAAAAGACATAGATTTTAAAGAAGCTGTTAAAAGATAGGGGAAAATTCACTCACTGAGTAGATTTGGGTGAGTTTATGGAGATGATGGGATCCTTTGTGGATGATATAAAATGCTTAAGCAGCCCCACAGACTCATGGAGTGGGTTTGTCTAACTCGCCTGGTGGAAGATGTTAGGCTTCCTCCTGTACTACAAGTAGCCTGGGGAGTTTTTATTCAGCTTATGTGTGAGAATTATATATGAAATTCATGCACTACTTTTTTCTAAGCTGGTCAAAAGTTTAACAGGATTGAGTTTTAACTATGTTTCATTTGTGTCTGCCCTTTTTCTTCACCTAGGTATAAGCCCTTTGAGAACAGGTACCAGTCTTATATATCTATAACATGTCATGTCTCTGGGACTCACCTAACCTGTATACAACATGGCCAAGAACTAACAAGTAATTTTCTGAACAAACAACATAGATTTGCTGAAGTCCTTGCTCAAATCTCATAACACTCATTCTAGCAGTTTATTGATTCTTTTTTATGCCTAAACCTAAAGGGCTGATTTCTGGACCAAAATAATATAGAAGAGAGAAATTACAATGGCTTTAGGCATCAGCTCTTGCCCTCTGTGTAAGCTCTGGTGTTTGTGTCCCAGCATGGATACGACATGGTAATGGGCCGTCTCCCATCCTCACTTGGCCTCCATCTTAGATCTAGCTGGTGGTGTTGACCCTTCAAGACTCAGCTTGCAGTCTCCATCCAGCTGGTGTTCTGGGCTGTCAACTCCAAAGCCTCTGCAGACCTGGCAGGAATGTGATTCTGTATTCTCAGCTGCTTTCTACTACCCTCTCAAGAGAGCGAGACCGTCTTGAGGGGAGGGAGGGAGGTTAGCTAAATCAGACCCAACCTATTAGCTATACCAGACTGCCATTTCTACTTTACTTTGGCTGCTGTTATTGTTGCAGTCCCTCCCAGAATACCACAGAGGAAGGAGCACAGACCTCTAGGCTAATGAAGCCTTGGCAAGTGGAAACCTTGACTTTCACAACTATTGACTGGGAAATGAGCAAGCGTGTTTGGGAAGGGGAAGACTGAGCATTGTCTCCTTTGTTTCGTTGTCTCCCGGAAACAGTGCAGCTGCCTCAGTGGGAGGAGGGCTAAGGAGCACAGGAAATTACTGGGAATGAAAAATACAAATGATGATATGTAAACATACTGTTCAGCTATAGAATCAAATGTGGATCTATATATCCAAGAACTCCTCCCCAATTTCCTGATGTTGAAACTTATTAATGACAGTATTCTGTTGACTAGTGGAGTGTAGAATGGAGAGGAGAGTGGGACTGTAGACAGAGAGGTGTTCTTTTTGATTCTAGGAGCCAGTTCTAACTTCTCAAAACTACACCCTAAAGTCTCAAGGACCTCATCTCTGGAGATAATGTTCATCTAAAGCCAGGCCATTGTGATTAGCAGCTATTACCCTTCTCATTATGTTCTAGCTCCCTGACTTTGTTGCTCAGCTTTTGTTGACTTATTAAATTTATTTTAAAAAATTTTACTTGTGGGGTACACATGGCTCTTTGGCATTGAAAGCAAAGCCAATTTCAGTCTATTTTCTGTGCCATATGATCTTACGGGGCTCTCGGGTTTGGAATACTGATTGTCTAAGCCAAAGACTAATCTTCAAGGAATGATGGACATTTACTTATTTTCCAAAAACAAATGTAAATTCAGAAATTTGTTTTTCACAAGGCCAGTAGGTGCAAGCTGCAGACTAAGGGAAGGGCATCAGGGATTCAAACTGAGATTTTTTTTTTTTAAACAAACAGAAGGACCTGCCACAGCTCGGGAATTGTATGAAGCTAACTTTTTCATCTTAGAGGATTGAGATTCATGCACATTAAGTAGCTTGACATATGTTACTTCTAGCAGGCTCCACTAGTCTTTGGAAAACTGACAGAATGATCTACTATTTCTACACATGGATCAGGAACTAAAAAAGAGTCAATCTTATGTCCAAGAAAGAAAAATATTAGCTTGATGGAGGGAAGGGTGAATACATTTTAACTCATCTATTTTGATGAGATCTTGGTTAATATGTCCTATTTGCTTACTGTGTTGGTCAGAGCTGGGGCAGGTGATGGCAAGGAAATGATTGAGAAACACTTAAGACGTATATATCTGTCTCACAGCTTCAAATACAGCGTAGGAAAGTTTTCCCCTATAACGTTTGCGTTTTTTTTTGTTGTTTGTTTTTGTTTTTTAATATGAGGAAGATTAGCCCTGAGCTAACATCTGCCAATCCTCCTCTTTTTGCTGAGGAAGACTGGCCCTGGGCTAACATCCATGCCCATCTTCCTCTACTTTATGTGGGACACTGCCACAGTATGGCTTGATAAGCAGTGCGTGGTTCCACGTCTGGGATCCCAACCTGTGAACCCTGGGCCTCCAAAGTGGAGCGCATGAACTCAACCACTACACGACTGGGCCGGCCCCTAATGTTTGGTATTTTTAACTGTGTTGCTCCAGTTGTAAATTGGAATTTCCTGGCATAATATAATTTAGTTCTACATATGTCTGCTAGGTAAATAAACAGACAAAAAATGACCTTCCTGGCTGTGGATGTTTTTAGAAAGAACTCAGAGGAAAAGGCAGAATTTTTAAATTGCAATCTCTAGTAGGCAAATCTGCTGCTCTGGATTCATTGAAAAGGTTAAAAAATGCACAAATATTTAGTACACAAAAAGATCTTAAACCTCAGTGATTGAAAAGCTTTCAAGAAGTAGCTTAATCTTTTACTGATATTTCATTCAGCTATAAGAGCTAGAGTTAAGACAGATGGCAGGGACATTTATTTATATTTGCTTATATTTTTGTATTTGAATTTTACAAGTTGATAAATTCAGAGTATTAAAGAATATTATTTTGGAGTCTTGATAGCCTACGGTCAGTTTTTTGATCCATTCATTTATATTGAGAAATAGCTAAATTATTCATTTATATAGATTGATTTTTAATTTTAAGAATTCACAACATTTACCTATATTTATCACTAATAGTGAAACTTTTAGTAAATTGTGAATGCTTTATAAGGCATAACTAATATATGGCTTTTACCAGAGGCTATAAAACAAGATACTTTTTAAAAATTGCAGTCATTAATAAAAGCAGAAACAGTCTTATCTTTTTATGTACATTCCATGTAGGTATAACTTCTAGTGATGCTTAGGAATTTGAGATCCTAATTCTTCTTTTTGTTAAGTGGGATTATCTTTAAATTCTCAAATACCTGTGGAAGAATATATCTCACCTTCAATTAGTTTTTGTATGTTGAGCTTACTTTGGGAAGTTTGAGATTATCTTCCAAAAAATAAAATTTTCTGTATTGTTTGAAATGTTTTTTCTCTTTCTAATCTTATTATCTCGGGCACTTGTTATTTCACTTGGCATTGACTGGAATATTAAAGGCACTGACTTTGTACAAAAGCCCCAAGGGCATTCACATTGTCAGATTTAGTTCACGAACAGACTAAGTCACCTCCAGCGATGCTCAGAAAAATAAAAACAAATGCAAAATTATCGTTCAAACCAAAGAATTGCAATAGATGAATTGTTCCTAATTAGCAATATTGTGAAATAAATGACTAGTTTTGGCCCTAACACTAGACCTGTTGTCTGTTTTTGAAGATACTTTGGAAAACTTATCCAGTTTGTTTGGCAAGTTTCATTGTAGAAGGGAAAAGGATAAATATTTACAAAGATTTTTAACCCTAGCTAAGCATAGTGATTTTTAATGCCTATGAGAAAAATGAGGTGTGTTTGAGGGAGGAGGGGTAGTTTTAAAAAGTTTTTTTAGTTGTGCAGCCATTTGCTGACAAAGAATCCAGGTTTCAATTATTGTAGACAACATCTGGGATCAATGGTTAGCTGAAATTTACAGTGAGAAGAAAGGCGTGAGAAACAACTGCTTCATTAGTTTATAAAATTGGAAGAGGCAAAGAACAGAGGCCATGATCCCTAGGGAAACTTGGTGTCCTTTAAAAACCCTGGGGAAGGATTTAAAAGTTGATTTATAATTGATAAGTGCTGAGTCAGTCATGTTCATTTTTATCTTGGTTCCCTGATTTGGCTATTCTACTTTTCTGAGTTTTGCCTTGACTTGTCATTAAAATCTCAAAGGTAAACTAGCAGCATTTCTTCTCTTAATATCTTTTAATTTAAAAAATAGTCATAAGGGGAAGCAGAAAGACCTCATAGAGAATTTATAAAGTGGAAATAACAGGGTTAGATGAATTTCTTGGATAATATAAGCCATTATGAATACTAGCTTTACAAATACCATATGTGTAACGATGTGATTATTCCTATAAGGCTCTTCCAGTTGTAGCACTATGCAAGTCTATCAGATTCCAGAGGATGTGGGTATTCTTTCCCTCAGTTTCCATGGGTCAGGTGGCTCCTGTGTCTGCCCTGGAGTTTGGGGTGGGAGTAGGGTTGAAAGAGAGAGTTGTTCCTAATCCAGCCATGTTCCCCTGGGGGAAAAGGAAATGATAAAAGAAGAGCAAGATGTATTCATAATTATACAATCCATAACTGGGGGCACTGAGCATTGTGGATGGATCACCAGGTCATGGCAAAGTGAGATGTGGTGGCCGTCTCTGAGACTGGGGTTTTCTAGGAGACAGAAAGGTTTAATTCAAACCTGCAGATGGTTATAGTTAATCACAGAACCCATCCAGTTTTCCTTGAAAATGTTGGCTGAAATGGTTCAAAAGCTGTCTTTCACCAAACACACATATATAAATTCTTTGGTTAAGGAAGTAGTATCTAAAGAGATCATGTAGTGTACTGAAAATTGGGCAAAAATGTTAATTTTGTTCATTTTCTGAAACAAATGAAATGTTAAGTTTGAGGTTTTATCTCATTTGATGTGATGAGTAGGTCATTTCAAGGATATCTGTGGTAGTAGTGGTGTAATAATTCTATGCTTTATGCTTAAGAAATCAAGACTAAAGTCAGGATATTGTACCTACTTCAAAAAGGACCCATTACAGCTTTTGACTGCAATTAAAATAATCCAGCTGTGTCTGGATAACCCTGTGAAATACCATCAGAGTTAAATTTGCTAAGGTTGTAGGCAAGAGTCATCAATGGATGGTATGAAGTATGATGAAAAACAGTATATTTGCATAGTCTCAAAGTGTCTCCCCACAAGATACGTGTTAATTACAAAGGAAAAATTACTAAATCTTCAGTGGAGAAGTCACCTTAACCAAGTGATCAAAGTTAACATCACCAGTAATGAGACACATTGCTATCATAATCTTCCTGATAAAGTAGACCATGCAGGGCACTTCATCACTTCTGTAGTATTTTTGCCAAAATTGCATATCCTCCATTTAATCATGAGGAAACATTAGACACACCTAAATTTAGAGGCATTCTGCAAAATAATGGAGCGGTATTCTTAAAAGCATCAAGGTCATGAAAGACAAAGAAGGAGCGAGAAACTGTCATATGGAAGGAGACCAAGGAACTATAACAACTAAATGTAATGTGGAATCCTGGATTGGATCCTTAACCAAAAAAAGAACATTAGTTGGACAGTTGGTGAAATTTGCATACAATCTGTAGAATAGTTAATGGTATTGTATCAACATTAACTTCCTGGTTTTCGTAAGTTTACTATATTTATTTAAGATCTTAACATTTGCTGAAGCTAACTTAAGGGAATATCAATTTGTATACTATTTTGTAAGTTTCTTATTAATCTAAAATTATTTCAAAATTAAAAGTTACAAAAAAGGACAATGAACTTAATTTTTTTCCCACACACATGAATAATAGAACTGTAAGTGTATCGGTTTTGTGTATATATTTAAAAATCACTGGGGATGTGAAATACAGAACTGTATTTTGTAGGAACCAAAAGATAAAGGAAACGTTTTTTCTCATGACTTATGAATGTGATGGGGCAGGTACAAAGTGTTAATTTCACCATTGTATTTTCAGTGCCTACTACAGTGCTGGTACATGGAAGAAGGTGACTGTTGATTGAATAAATGAGTAAATTGCACACTTTGGTGATTTCATTCTATTTTATATTCAGCCAATATTTATTGAGTACCCACTAGGTGTCATACATTGTGCAAGGTGTTGAGAACATAAAGGAGCCCTAAACCTAGATGTGATGAATATAGTAAGTGTTATAGGGATGTAAATGGGAGGATGCAGTGAAATGGGGGATGGAGTAAGCCTTCCTTGAGGAAGATGGCTTGAGTTGTTTTGAAGAACACCTGGTGGGGAAGGGCAATAGGAGCTGGAATCCCAAGTAGAGGGAAAAGTATTTGCAGCATTTGCTATGGCATAGATAAGAGGTTCAGTGTGACTGTTCAATGTGATGCGTAAAAGATGAGATTGGAAAAGTGTGCAGGAGCTAGATTTTGAAAGAACTCCATTTCTCCATTGAACTCTTCAGTAGGTCCCCACTTTCTAGAGAAGTTGTTCTTGACTGATTTTCCATGGCGAAAACTAGTGTTTGTTCAAAATTGAAAATTGGCTTAGTCATCAGAGAAGATGGACGAGTAATAAATAGTAAGAACTTAGAGTTTGATTCTCTTCAGATGAGAGTTATGCAATTTGTAGGTAATATTCTAGCAGACCTCTTGAGAAGTCAGCATGGGGAATGGAAATAAAAATTCAAATTGAAAAAGAAAAGCTTATGGAGGAAAAACTGGAAACATGAATGCTGCATTGTATCGGGAAGATGAATGACCAGAGATGAGACAGGACTGAGTCTGAGGTTGGAGAGAAGGTTAGAAGAGGCTGTGATAACAAGCTGGCCTCTTCTCATATTGGGGGGACCTGTGAGTCACTCTGGTGCAGGGTGGAGAAGGCAGAGATGCTTTGGCCCAGGTGTACCACTTCACTTCTCCTGTGCTATCTGTTTTGTGACTTTGAGTATGAAGTACCTGGAGAGAGAAATCGGAAAAACAAGACATGGAAGGATATAACAGATTATTTTTTTCTCTTCCCTAATAGCAGAAACCTAAAACAAAGTCAGGAAACAGTCCTGTGTTTCAAAATTTTTCTTAATATAATTTTAACATTAACCGTCTCACACTGGAAAAGGGATATATATATATATATATATATATATATATATATATATATTTTTTTTTTAAATCAAATACTTGGTAGGAGATTCAATGTTTGCTTCCAAATGGTATTTTACTTCTTAAGTGAAAAATTTTCACTTGGATTGTAGGGAAAGCAATTATTGTTTTTTGTAACTTCCTCCACTTTGTGACACAAAGGCATTATATTGTAATTTTTCCCTCCTGAGGCTGTCTACTATCCCTTGGACAAATAATGCAGTATTGTGGCAGTGAATGTTAAAAGCTGAATCTCCCTCCTTCTCAACTCTGCCTTAGCATTTTAGGAAAATCCCTCTTAACTATGTTACTTTCCTTGTCAGTCTCATTTGCCAAAGGTTGTTTTGTTTTGTTTTTTCTATTTTATCAGAGACAGCAGTAGGATCAGCTATTTTTCTTCTTGAGTGGCTGAGCTTGAATCTAAGTTTAACTTGTTAATGATTTCCAAGGAGCTATAATAACAGAAAGAGCTTTTGACTTACTATTGTAAATGGAAACCTTGTTTTTGCCCATGACAGATTCAGATCCAGCCTCCAAGTTTCCAGTTAGCAATGATGATGAAAAACTAATATATATCTCATATTTACTTACATTTATAGGCTTACAAATCCAGTTCTCATAGGTTTATTAGATCCTCATGACATTTCTCTGAGGTGGCCAGGCAGGTGATGTCATCCCAGCTTAGTAAATGGGACCAAGTACTGCCTGGTTCATAAGTAATGGAGCTCAGCCCCAGGCCTCCATCTCTCTGTTTGACATTGTCTCCCTTTCCTAAGTGCTGGGATGCTTTTGAGATAATTGTTTAAACTCTGTCTCTTCTAAGATGCTACTCTTGGCTGGCAGTTGGCCAAAATCATAACCTATTATATTAAGTTGTTTTTAAAAGTACCGATAGGTGAATGCAATAATTAGTTCAGCGTTTTATTGCCTGACCTTCAGTTGTTCTTGTAGCCGCTTTGGAAAGTCCCCTTGCATTTGTAACGTTAAAACCAAGGTGAGGAGTATGTCTGTGACTCTTTGGGGAATAAAACTGGTTCATTTACTGCCACAGTGACAATGTCATCAAATAAATATTAATGTAGAGTAATTCCCTCCTGATATTGTTAATTTGTTTCCTTGTTTGCCTCTTTCCTCTTCTTTTTTTCCTCTCTCTAAAATGGGAAAAGAAACACCTACATCATAGAAGATTAGAAATGATATGTAAGAATTTAGTAAAATCTTAACAGAAACCAATAATCTAGTAATGTTACTTTCCTTCCGCCTTGAAAATAAATCTGGCAGGAAGTAAATTTTGTATGGGTAAAGCCTAAAGCCTGTAGCAGGTTGGGCTCTTCAGAAAGCAGACTCTGAGATGGAGATTAGCTTGCAGGCTGTTTATCAGGGAGCGCTCTTGGGGTTCACACCTGTGGAAGGGAGAGGCAGGAAGCAGGACTGGACTGGATGGAGGGAGAAGTTGACCTGTGATGCAGGCCCACTGACAGCCTTAGTCGCTTGAGCTGGAATAGCCCTTCAGAGATGTACTGAGTTGTACAACTGGCCCTCATACTCATACCCAGTCAGTCACTGGAGGCAAGCCACTGTGGGAAGAGGGCATGACCTTGGGCAAAGCAGCTCTCTTCAGGTGACAACCCCAGGCCTGCCTGCCCTAACACTCTCAGCGGCTGGGAGGATGGCATCCATTTCTGAAGAAGGACCTTGGTGTTGCATCGCAGTACCTACCCATCACCATCCTTTACATTCACGTGCAGTGGTTCAAGCAAGATGAAGTTCTGCAATCCCTGGTAAAATTATGCTCTTAACTGTCAAAGACAGCAATATATTTTCAGGTCGCACTTATAAAATGTCAGAAACAAATACATTTTATTCCGTATGCTTCTGATTTTTCAGAGTCACTTAGGCCAGGGGGAGTCGTGTGACATGTCTCAAGACCTGACCATGATACCTGTGGCATATGAATGGAATCCTTTTTATAAGTGTGCATACGTCTGTGCCTCTCAGGTGTGCCTGCAAGGAGTGCGAGGCCTGTCATTTACCAGAACAGAGGCAGATCTCAAATGCATGGCAAGTCTGAGGACAAGAAGATGGAGCACAGCATTTCTTTCACTTTCCTGGTGTGTTCATTTTCAGCATCAGAGCAGTGTTCAGGAGCTAGCACCTCATCTCCCCCTCCTACATTTCCTTTGAATTTTTTTCTCATTCTTTCTGGACCTCCTGCTCCCATAGTCCTGCTGTCAAACTGATAGCCAGCTGGAAGTCCTTTCAAGTTAGGAATGACCACTTTGCTCTTAACATCATCTTGTGGAGGGGAAAGACAGAAGGGAATACAGGAGAAAGTTCTGTCCTGCACTAGTGATAATACCAATGGAAATCTCCAATGATTTCTAGTCTATCTTCCCTCAAGACCTATCCCAGACAGGTGTAAAAAAGGAAGCATCTTTTTGTAGACTGTTAACTTGGTTTTCTTCACCATATTGTATCTTTCCGTAGGAGGATTTTGTCCATGTGCAGAGGAGGTGACCCCTTGTTCTCTTCTTCCACAGTTCACCATTTCATGAAATAAAGTCCCTGAAATGAATTTAGTTCGCCTTAATCTCTTTCCTTTTCTCCAACTCTTATCCAGGTTCTTCACAAATTCTGCCTCTTTCTCCCCTTGTCTATTTGCGGGTCCCCCCAACCAGGATACTCATAAAAGGTGATAAACCTAAATGTGGATACATCCATGACAAGCCAGAGACAAATGTACAGTGTGATGTGAACATGGACATAGGAAAGAATCAGTTTTAAGTATCCTATGCGAAACGGAGTTCCTTTAGAATGTCCACAAGGTCAATACCTGCGTTATCACTGTCTTCTGTCACTGCTGTGCTTCAAGCACCAGCATTCAAGATTTTACAACTACTCACATAAAAATGTTTATTTAATTTCTGGTGCAGTCATAACTCATTTTTGTTGTGAAAAATAGTGGTTTCATTTTTGTATTAAATAGGATTCTGTGGGATAATCTCAGAACTTAAGAACAGTAGCATCGTATTCTGTGTTGTAAATACAGGCAGCTCACAAGTGACCTTTCAGACCACAACACGTTCAAGAGCTGCAGATCCTTTTATCAAAAAGTTGAAACCAAAACTCTGACTTGGAGAGATGAGTTTCCTTCCTTTATGTCGGAAGGGACAAAGCATTTTCATTTATTTTTCTACGTTATGTTCCATTCATCTTCGATTGTCAGCCCATAAAGGGCAAGGGTAGCATTTGCCAGGCTTGAATTGAATTGTGGCAAGTAGAATCATCGTAAATATTATTTTGACGACGATGATGAAGAACATGTTATTGTCTGCAATGTAGAGCTACATGATTGACTTATAATAGTTTTTTATAATTTGTTTCTATTTTTGCTTTTAAAAGTCGTAGAACTCTGTGATTGAATTTCTCTGTACTAAGTTTAAAAGTTTTAAAATACGAATTTGTCCTTTGCATGAGCAAACAGTATCACTGAAGCTAAGAAATGAGTCCCTACTTCACAGCACAATTTTACTTTCCTTTTACCTTTTTCATAGAAAATACTTATGAGTTGTATATGATGATGTTTCTCACAGCTATTTAGTTTTTCATAAACTGTCAATAAGTACTAAACTAATATCATTATAATAACATTATAAATGATAATAGGCCACTGTTTATGAGATGATTTTCAAGATATTTATGCTGTAAATTTAGCACTTTCAGCTTACATATGTATTTTTTTAAAGGACTTGCATATAAACTAGGTTTATATACATGTTTTTAAATCTAAATAAATTTTTACGTAGTAGCAAATGGACAGAGATGAACACAATACCATACAGTAGTTTTTATGTGCTGTTTAAAATTGTACTTTCCTTATGACAGAAATAATAGTTTTGGGCCTTTGTATTTCTAGCTCTATGAAGGGTTTATTCTCTATGATCTTTTCTATAGCTACTCAAGTTGCTCAATTTATAAGAAAACAAACAAGAAAAAGAAATCAAGGGATCAAGGCAGTGTGTGGTCATGTTCAGTAAACCCCAATATTATTGGGGAGAAAATACCCCTGGAAAGTGTACACTAAGAAGACTTTTATATAAAGGCATAGCTACTACTTTACAGTAACTGAGGACAAAGTGAATTATCAGCCATATACTTGTTTCATGCAGAAATGCTTGAAGGAACTTAAAGGGATCTAGTTGAAAAGTTCTATCCAAAACGGAATCTAAAAATAATGTATACTTTAAGTGCATTTGATGGAAATGTAAATTGAAATTTCATGAATGCCTATGTTATCTTTGAATCTTTGCTTTGTTAAACCAGTTTTCCTTAGTCGATGATACATTAAATGTACCAGTAATAAACATGAGCCAAGCATGTTTCCAAACCTTTTGCTCTTTTGCGTGGAACTGCCTTTCCCTTTCGGCTTTCTCTTTCATAAACCTTTCATGAGTTTAGTACACTGTAAGGTGGAGTTATTTGTATAACTCAAAGATTGAAAATGCCTTCCATTTTGGAGGGTAAAGATCAAAGTCATGCCTTGAACCATACCCTGAAAAAGCGTTGCTCTCCAATATGGTCTGCAATTTAACACTTACTTTTAGGTGTTTTTGGTTATGAGAGGTGCCCCTGTCGTTCTCCGAATCCATTAAAATCTGGGTGCTGCTTTTCAGTGGCTTCATTCATTCATTTCATGTGTTTATTTGTTCTCCATTCATGTACTCAGACACTCATATGCTGGGTCTTGAAGATGAATTAGAAATAGTTCATGTTCTCAAGTAGAAAGACACAGATAAAATAAAGTGCTATGATAGTATGTGATACCTTATCGTGTTGAAGGTGTGGTTAGAGTGTCCTTGGGGCACAGATGAGAGAGTAATTGATTCCATATGAGTCCAAGGATGGGGAAAGAGAGAGGTGGTGGTGGTGAAATTGAAAGAGCTAACCTTGGAGCCAGACCTTACACTAAGGCTACTTTGCAGTTCCCAGTGTTACCCTCCCAAAGGGAATAATATATATAAAGGCACTGAGGCCTACTTGAAAGAGCTTGATGAGAATTTGGGCATAGGGCAGTGTGTGGAGAGATGGGTGGGATGTGAGCAGGAGAGGTAGCAGAGAGCAGTGGTAAAGGATGTTGTATGAGATGCTGAGAGCAGGCTGTCCCTTCTGCTTTATCAAGATGGCTGTCACAGGTGAGGACAGATGTCCATTGTTTCAGAACTCAGGCAGTGACTAAAACCAAAGCTAGGTTGGTTTGGGAACAGAGTTCTTCAGTATATATTATACTGTGTCACTGCTGAGCTGAAAGGCCTCTTCCAGACTCAGAATTTTAGGCTGGCAGGGCCCTCTCAGTTCAGCTCGTCTAACTCCTTTGTTTTATAGAGGAGGCATCTGAATCCCAGTGAGACTGAAGAACTTATTAGCTTGTGTTTAATGGTTATCAAATATTATATAGCTAAGAGTAAAATCAGAATTCACCCACATAGACTGCTTGGGTAAGAAATGAGATAATACACAGTCATGAGACAGACAAACTATCATCCCAGTTTTAAACAGCTCCTATGAAAGAATAAGTTTTCACAGGTAGTATAGTTTGGTTCTTAGAATTTTGAGTGCCCTCTTAAAATAGTATTGCCAACAATAAAGGAACGTGACTGTTTAAGACCAGAACATTTAGCAGTAATGGCCACACTGTCATTCATTCCCTCATTGATTATTTACTGAGCTGAGATTGTGTACTAGGCTGTGTATTGAATCAGGTATAAAACTGGGAGCTAAAACCAGCCCATTCCTTATATTCGTGGAACTTACAGTCTATTGCAGGAGACATTATTCCAAAAGTTGGACAAATAAGGAGTGTGGTTGAGTAGTATATGGTGCTATGAGTGCATGCAGTTGGGATGTGGGGATGTGTATCAGTGAAGGCTTCCCTGAGAAGACACCACTGAACCTATAGCTGAAGGATAAATATGGCTTAACTGGGCAGGGAGGGAAAGGAAGAATATTGCTTGCAAGGGGTCAATCATGCGCAAAGTCCTGTGTGGGAGGGAATATCACAAGGAAGGTATTGACAGAAGGTCATTGTGACTGGAGTACAGAAAGGCAGGGTAAAGAGGAGCAGGGCCTTTCAGGCTGTGGGAGTGATTTTTATATTGTTCTCAGAGTTTTGATATATTTAAGAGGAGGATGACATCATCAAATGTGCATTTTGAAAAGATCTCTCTAACTGTTTGTGAGAAATGGATTGGAGAGGAACCTGAGTATATGGGCATAGACCTATGAAGAAACTGCTAGAGAAGGCCAGGCAAGAGGTGATAGCAAGGCTAGGGTAGTGATGGGAGAGGGTATGTTGAGAAAAGGGTGATTTGGGGAGATATTTAAGAGATAAGATCATCATGATGTGGTGATGGGTTGGATATGTGGATGTGGGGGCATGTGATGAGGAGTCATGTGATGACCCTTGGTTTCTTGCTTGTACAGTTGATGGGTGGTGCTAGCATTCAACAGAACTGGGAACAATGGAAGAGAATCTGGTTTGGAGACACCCAAGGATTATCTGAGCTAAATGGCAGCATGAAATAAGAGGAAAACAATCAACCTCATTAAGCTGTTTTCCTTTACTACATGATATATTTTATTACCTTTTCCTTTAATACGAAAGAAATTGAACCTAATAAAGAAATATAAAAAATTTTCTGATATCACATAAAAAAAACACTGAAGCACAAACATGACCAATCAAAGGTAACTCTGGTGGCATTGTGGACATTGTGTTGAGGAAAGACAACCATGGAAGCAGGGAGCCCTCCCGGAGGACTTTGAAGTGGCTCTGTTGAGAGATACAGAGAAATCCACCTAGGAATAGCAGAATAGAGCAGGACTAACAAGAGAAGACTTATGTTTTAGACTAACTACTTTAGAGTGGGTGATTGGGAGAAAGAAAATTGCTCGGCTTTGGTTAGGGGCTGATGGGAACTAATGAGTTCAGTTGGAGGCATGCTAAGTTTTAGGCACTTAGACATCTAAATAGAGATACATTAAGTTGGAAGTTTGTTTCCGATGCTCAGGGCACAGATCAAGACTGGAGAGAGAGACTTAGCAAGTCATACATCAACAGGTGATTCTGGAAGTCTTAGAACTCTCTCCAAATAGGGAGAATGTATATGGGTAGAAGAGAAAACATACAGTTTAAACAACTGAGGGATTTATTTAATAACTAGGATATACCAAACAGTGCAGTAAGTTATTTCTGATAGGTTCCTTATTTAACCCTCCACTACCTTTTGCACTTCCTTTATTGTTACCCCCATTTGCCTGATAAGGTCATGGAATTCTGGGAAGTTGGTATCTTGACCAGTCACATAGCTAATAAGTAGTAAGATGTGAGTTCAAACCCATGTCTCATGATATCAAACCTGATGTTATTCTCCTACGCCCCAGCCTTTACACTTTAGCATCTTGACCATAGAAGCCTGTATGACACCAGCATTTAAAAGGACGGCTAAGAAAAGATGGTCTACAGAAGACGGCTGGAGGGTGTGAGAGAAACAGTAGAAGACTAAAGAGAGGATAGACTGCCGAAAGCTGACATGAATGTGATCACAGTGAGAGGACTAGTGACTTTATTAGAGCAGTTTCAGAACACAGTGAAGGCTGGATTGTGGGCTGAGGCATGAAGGGAGGGTGAAGAAATGAAATCCACGAGTGGGACTGCTGTGTTCAAGAAGGTGACGGGGGTAGGAGACAGCAACCAGCAGTGGGGGAGGTATTCATGGCAGCCTTGGGAGTGGCAAGAGCTGTATATGGAGCTGTGTTAGGGAGTCCATGCACTTGGACCTTTAAGAGCGGTGTCAGTACTGCAGTCTTGAACCATTAGGGTTGTGAGAGTTTAAGGTAACTTCATAAGTGTAGAAAGGCGATTCTGGATGCAAACTTGTTTTGAAGTCTTTTAAATTGTAATTATTTACTGTCTGTTCAGTTGTTGATCTCTTGTAAGAAAAGGTCTCTGAAAGTTATTTGAAGTAATCTGTCAAGATTTACAGACCCTTGATTATTTTTCAACCAAACATCTTCTAGCACATCAATATGAGGCCATGTGGTATTTATGATTATAGTTAGAAAATGACATCACAAATTAGTGCTGGTCTAAAATGTTCTAACTTGGTTACTATGTAGTTATTTTCATCCATCTCATGTACTTCGGGTTATGTTTTCTGTCCTGTGTTTTGATTTTTACTGTTAATTTTGTTTTGTCATCATAAAAGGGCTTTAGACTTCTCTAAAAGCCCATTACTTATTGGCATGTTTTGATTTTTGAAAGATTCATGTGTTCCTTCAGGCTGTTAAAATACATCACCACTGTGGCAATAATTTATTTTGGGTATTGGGGTTGTGTCTAAATCTCACTATCTGAAACAAAATTATAAAATTAACTTCCAAAATTTTGGTCTTTTAATAATCATGCATTCAAAGCATTTACTGTCATTTTCTTTCGATGTGAATTGCAAGTTGATTTCGGCATACATCATATTGAACAGGAGACGTCCCTTCTCTTTTTGTGTGTTGAGGTGCATTTTCTTTCTTTGTCCATCTTTGTCTCCTTTATGACTCAAGCATTACTAACTTGGGAAGAATCACTGTGCTTCATTTTCATTCTCTCTCTAATCCCTCAAGTCGCCCAGGGATGACTAATCTAGGCACACTTTCTTTCCGGTATTACGTCCTAGTCCTGCCCAGTCCTGTGAAATGTTTCGGAAACCAGTCAATCTATAACCAGCAGGTAGGGCTAAATGGTGGCAACCCCCTCTCCCCAACAATTCCAAATGGCATGAGAGCTAAGGCACGTGGAAATGGTCATGGTGGCTGTGTGTTTAGTCCTGGGGAGGCATCCAGTCATTACTAAATAAAATGTCACCATTGATTACCACACAAGAAGATTTTAATATCACATACTGGGCTAGGCCCTGGGGATGTAGCAGTGAGCAAATAGATGCAATCCCTTTTCTTGAGGAGCTTACAGTCCAGGGAAATGAAACCTCCTTCAAACAACATAACAGAAAGGTAAACCAAGCTTACTAACAAGTAAGAAATATAGTTTTGGGGCTGGCCAGTGGCGTAGTGGTTAAGTTTGTGCGCTCTGCTTCAGCGGCCCGGGGTTCACATGTTTGGATCCCAGGCACAGACCTATGCACCACTCATCAAGCCCTGCTGTAACAGGCACCCCACATATAAAGTAGAGGAAGATGGGCACGAATGTTAGCCCAGAGCCAATCTTCCTCAGCAAAAAGAGGAGGATTGGCAACAGATGTTAGATCAGGGCTAATCTTCCTCACCCAAGACAAACAAAAGAAATATAGTTCTCATTTACTATTGAGTAACTACCATGGGCTAGGCACCTGTTTGAAGCATGAATATAGCAGAGAACAAGAGGGGCATAGCCCCTTATGGAGCTCTGTAGGCAATATCTTTGTTTATGTATGTTACTGGATGATATTCTTGATATTTTGTATACTATTTTAGTAGCAAATTCCACATCTTTGAAATTCGTATTTATAATACTTATTCGACCAAGAAATTGGCAAAGTATATAACCTTAAAGATTGACTCTCTTCAAAAATATATAAAATTAAACTAGCTATCAAAGTGTACTTTCTATTCACATTCACTTTTCCTAGTCAATAACATTCAATAGTAAGCAGTATAACTGGCTATAACTGATGCGATTATCTTCATATATCCTATATCATTTTTTACAGTTATTGCCAGTTTTCGAGGAACCATCCCGTATGGCCTGTCTTTGGAAATTGGAGATACAGTTCAGATCCTGGAGAAGTGTGATGGTAAGTGGTCTAGTGGTGATTGTTTGAGGTGTGAACAACCTCCTCAACGTAGGACAGTTCATAAAGTTTATAAACGTCTGTCCATACCTCTATTAATCTCTGGAATTTTTCCAGTAGTCACAGTGAACCGTTTTTAACAAAACCTGTTTCTTGCATATTCAATGTTTGGCTTAAGGGAAAGCATCATTTGGTATTTTTAAGGTGATGGTATTTTTTTCCTAATATTATTTCCTTATATTCACTAGATGCCAACACAGAAAGCAGTTGAGGCTATTGTATTTGTGGGAGTTTATGACTCAGTGACAAATGAGAAGGCCTTTCTTAGAATCTCAAGGGTCTGGTAGGTCCCCCAGGACAGGAAGAAACAGGTCCAGAGCAGAAAGGGCTTACTCTAGGTTGAGTAACCAGATGCCTCGAGGGAGGACTCCTGCCAGGAGAAATCTGCTCTAGTCCTGCAACCTTCTGCTCCCTCCATTCCCCCAAATTTGGACTGAAATTATTCAGTACATTTGAAATGTTAGTGGAATATATTATATGAACTTTTATGATTATTATTAATTTATATAGCAGGTAACTCATTAAGTCAAGATACCTAATATGTTCTCAAATGTTTCCATTCCTGTTCCACAAAAAATCCTTAAACTCTAGTCCTTAAAAAGGCCTCAGAGCCCAGCCCCGTGGCCGAGTAGTTAAAGTTCCACATGCTCCGCTTCGGCAGCCAGGGTTCACATGTTTGGATCCCAGGTGCAGACCCTATTCCATTTGCCAGCAATGCTGCAGTAGTGTCCCACGTAAAAAAAAAAAAAATAGAGGAAGATTGGCACAGATGTTAGCTCAGGGCGAATCTTGTTCAGCAAGAAAAAAAGATCCCAGATGAAATGACTGCTCTTCTTTCTTGTTAACAAAATGACCATATTTTAAAGCCCTATCTGAATATCTCTAATATACATATTTCCTATTAAAATGTTGTCCTTATTAGGAATTTATAATATAGTAACATTCTATCATATCGAGGTTCATTATTGATTGTGTTCTCCCAAAAAGAACTATTAAATTAAAGCCTGGCATTAAATGGTGATGATACATGGACATTTATTCTGTCCAATGTAATTGATATATTTTAAAGTATAATAAGGTTTTCTCTGTCATTGCCAGATATATTTTGTCTATTTCTACTTTGTATACAGATAAATATAAAATCTGTTTTGAATTGGTGCATAGAAATAGGCTTCATAGCTAATGGGAGCTGTTTTGTAACCTGAAAACCTTTCTGTATAGTATAATTGGACAGAGACTTCTCTGCATTTCTGGATAAGTTTTGGTTTCTGTTAGAATAATTATTTAAGAATGTAGGGGCCAGCCCATGGCGTAGTGGTTAAGTTTGCTTGCTCTGCTTCTGTGGCTTGGGGTTTGCTGGTTTGGATCCTGGGCGTGGACCTATACCACTTGTCAAGCCACACTGTGGTGGCATCCCATATACAAAGTAGAGGAAGATTGGCACAGATGGTAGCTCAGGGACCATCTTCCTCTAGCAAAAAGAGAAAGATTGGCAATAGATGTTAGCTCAGGGCCAATCGTCCTCATCAAAAAAAAAAAAGAATGATGTATTTCTTGAATATGTCTTTGAGGGATCTAATAAACTCTGAGACACAGAGATTTTCATTCTCAGTTCATTCTGCTTTCTTCAGACTGAATTTAAAACTGCTAGGCACAATATTTTACAATATATCCTTTTAAGAGCACTTATGAGGAATAAAAATATTTAAATACAAAGCTCAAATATTTCTTTTTAAAAATTCAATTAATCAAAAAAATTCAATTTGATAGAACATTTGTTACATGATAAAATACTTTCTTACCAATAAGCAAAATGATTTCTATACTTGAGGAAACTATAAGTTGAAAATAATACATTTATAGGGGGTTCTACATTAACCATGTAAGTTCATATATATACCCTGTACTTGTTTTCAAGGATAGTGCTGTAAAATTGATTGAGAGTTGCTTGGAGGTTAAGAAATAGGCATTCTACAGAATAAAAATTATGGTGAGCTCAGTTGGTAGGGCAATGTGCTGATGAAAGACTGCCCATTAATTCTCTTAGTGGATAAGACCTGATTCACTCTTCTTTTGCTATCAGACTGATCCTAACCCAAGATGGTGGGCTGAAGGATGTGAGAATTCACTACAGGACTGCTGGCTGAGCACTATTCTTTGGTGCTAGAGTCTGGGCTTTATAGTCAGGCAAAGAGAATTTAGAATTATATTAAATCTTGTGTAGATTCTTGAATTTCCCCGAAATATAGTGTACCCTTTTATAACATGGGAGAAACTGTGCTCAGAGAGGTCAATTAACTTGCCCAAGATTAAATAGCTGATTAGTCACAAAGCTAGAATTTAAGCCCAGTGCTCTGATTCCAAAGCCTTTACTTCTGTTATGAATGTTTCTATTTTTAAAGTAAATTTCCAATACAATTTTTTAAACACTTTTATTAACAGAATACTTAAACTAGCAGCCACCTGAGCTTCAGTCTAGCCTAATCCCCACCCCCACTGTGTTTATACCTAGAATATTTACATGCAGGGTAAAATTCCATCAGCAAAGGACAGATTGATTTGTAATCATTTCTTTTCTTTAAAATAGTATTATGGTTTTTTGAAATATGACTATGATTATTTGTTCACAGGTTGGTACAGAGGATTTGCCTTAAAAAACCCAAATATCAAGGTAAAAATTATTACTTCTAATCATAATTATAGGATTTTTTTTTAAAGATAGTTATTTACTTCATTTCATTATACAATTGAAATTACAGTTGCAACTCTTAGTTGAAATGCTAAATGGCAATACAGATTTTCATAATTTTGGAAATTCCTTTGAACTTGGATTATAGTTAAGACATACTGCTCAAATGATAATCCTGTGTAGCTCTTGAAATTTGTACTGAGAAGAACTTAATAAGCTCATTATATATAAACAATCTTTTTGAAGTGTTAATTTTGCAGAGAGCGAAATTAAAATTCAGGCAGGGGAAATATATATTCCAAAAGAAATATTGAGTAGAGGTATTTAATCTTTAAGTTTTCTGTAGTATCGTTTGTAGAATATTGGTGTGGAAAATAAGTTTATTTGAGGGTATGTTAAGAGTCCCTTTGGGTTTGAGAAGCTGAAACCTGAGGAAACCATATTATAAAGAATCCATCTTTCTTACCATTCCAGACAGAAACTAAGACTCGTTATCCTTTATATATTTAAATAAATCCTTAGGAATTATAGTAGGAAGAAATATGATTTTTCTTTTACCTTTCATTTGTACAGTTTATGATTTTGACACTAATCCTTACTAATGTCTATATTTTTCTACTTTATTCTAATCCCCCCAATTTTCACCCATACTTCCCACATTTTCTAATGTTTTCTTATATGTCATGTTCATTTTTTGGTTTAATTCTGACTTTATTAGAATTGTAGATCAGACAGTGTGGTCTTTCTCGTTCTCAAAATACAAGTAATCTAAACTCTTTCTCCTGCCTTTCTGCTTACATATACCTTTTTCTAGATCATCCAACTGTATTTAATTACTTTATTTCATTTATTTTAGGTCATTGTAAAGGAGAGCCTGAGGGACAAAAGAGTATACAAATTTAATTTTTTTTAAATACTTTAGCCCTCATTTAAAGTAATTTTTGGACATCTGCAAGGCGCATGCAAATATAGCTTCAATATTTAATTATTCATTTAGAACAAGTTTGAAAAAAATCTATTATGGTTTCTGTTATTTCTCTCACTATTCTAACAAACCTCAAGTTCTGACTTTTCCTTATTAATTATCATTATTCTATTTGTTATTCCTACCATATTGAGGTAAATTTAAATTCTGAAGAAAATAAAGTTATTTTTTAACCTATTTAACTATTTACTACTGTTGTGTGTACAGAATTTGCTTATTAAATTTTATGTTATCCTTGGATCCACGATGGTGATAATGTATTCAAATGACATTTGTTTTCCTAAATATTTAATTGAATTTGTCATTTGATACTACATGAAAAATCATTTAGAGGATGTTGTCATTTAATGGATAATAAAATTGATGCTCATTTTTTTTATGTTGTTTTTTTCAATTTCCCATTTAGAACAAAGGAACAATTTCCTTGCCCTGTTTTTTCCCACAATAAAAAGCTTTAAGCCAGCATTGCTTCTTTTGTTTAATTTTTTTCCATCAGAATGGCAGCCTCGTGATTAATTGCTGCTCTATTTTCATCAGAGATCTTCCCTAACGCATAATATACATGTTGTCTCCAAATTCACAGTGGTATTTTTTTGTGTATATATTTTTAAATACACACATGAGTATTTTGGAGAAAAGAAAAAGAGTAACCAAAACAAACAGAAAAACAACCTGCTTTCAGACCTATGCAATATTTTTTTAAAAATTCTTATTCAACATGCTTTTTATACAGTATTCTTGAATTTTTTTAATTTTCTGTTTTATGAAGAATATGTTTTTTGAGTGAGACTTAATTTTTTATTATTTTTTTTTAGAGCATCTCTAAATTTGTAATCTAATGAATAGTAGTAAATAAAAGGAATGGATCTAGCTACAATAGATTTTAGCCTATAGAATGTGGTAGAGATGTTATTTTCCTGCATTCCTGGTATTTTTTATAGTTGTATGGCTATATTTTATACATCTGAGTTGTGAAACCAACCCTTCCTTAACAGACAGCTAGCACCATAACCTTCACATTTTCTCTTCCAGGGTATATTTCCTTCCAGCTATGTTCACTTGAAAAATGCCTGTGTAAAGAACAAAGGGTAAGAAATGAGTTTTATTAGTAGTAGGAGGATTTTCACAGAATCATTGCTTATTTTGGAACTTGAAAGGCTTAGTAATTGCCTTGAAAAATGAACTATAGATGATCATGCCGTTGTCTGTGTTGTCTGATAAAGATAGATTACACTAAGGCGGTTGTTGGAGATTAAACACAGTACGTCTGTGTGTGCTGAACCACAGTAGGGTCTAGGGCACTGGAGGTCTCTCGTTGTCTACAAATCATGGAATCAGCCTCAACCTAAGCAGAAGGAGTTGGTTCTTTCTGGTTTCCTGGTATTTAGGGAAGCATAGCAGTCAGACCCATCGAGTGCTGAGTCATGTCTCAGACCCCCGAAATTTCCTAGATTCACCACTGATTATAAGTAGCCACATCTGACTGTCTTTTCCTAATTGGGGATAATACCATATCCTTGTGTGACCACTTCACAAAGCCACTATTCTACTTCAGAGAACAGCATTTCTATGATATTTTTTTGATTGAGCCCATTGATTACCTAGGAGTTCTCATATATTTAAAAAGTTTTTCCAGTCTGTTTCCAAAAGGACTTGAAGCAGCTGTCAGGATAACAGATCATTCAAATAAAATGTTACAGGATAAAACAGTAGAACTTGCTTATGTAAGTGGTTAACATGAGCAGATCATTCATTATATATGGGTTATAGATTTGGACCCAAATATTTGCTGCCAATGCCACAAGGAATATGCATTGGATCCTTGAATAATTTTCATTTTATGACAAAAGGAAAAAAATACAGATTCAGCCATAGAAATTTCATTTTTCCTCAAATAGCAATTTATCTGAATTATTTAAAGCACATTTTAAAGCATGGTAAATGATATCTTCAAACTTGAGTTTTACCAGAAAAGTTCCAAGGATGTTATTCAAATGGATGATTCTTATATCCACCCTCTATAAAGGTAGGGTGTTAAATTTTAGTTCAGTAAAATAACTTCTGCAGGTGGCTGAGAATCTGTGATATAAATACTTTGAGTGTTCCCTATATGGATTAAAGCTTAAAGAGTCTAGGGAATCCTTACACTATACGTCTTATATATGTCAGTTACTTTAAGCAATGTTATGATTTTAGCAGCAGTAGTAGTAATTACTTAAAACAGTAGATGAAAAATATAGTAATTCTAATACTAATAATTATCACCACTACTACTCTTTTAATATATGTGTGTCCTTCAGAAATGTTGTGAAGCTATAATCGACCAGAAGTGAGTCAAGCAGAGTTCTCAGTCCTTTTGGAATTCTCCCACCAGGCTGAGTTTGACACTGTCCAGCCCCCCTCAACCAGAGAACACTTCAGAAAACACTGTAGCCACAGGCTTACTCTTTGTTCTGACCTTTCTGCCCTAGTGATCTGGGCTAATGTGGAAACTCAAGGTCTCTACCCTGGCCTTGAAGTGTCCAGCTGGGCAGATCTGTGCAGCCAGTCCTCTGTGCTGCCTTTGCCCCAAGCCCAAACCTACCCCTTCATCACTCTAGAGCCAAGGGCCACCCAGCCCGCATCTTCCTCTGACCCATCCAGGAACGGAAAAGAGAGAATGCTAGCCAAGATGATGTCAAGCATCACTCCACCCAATGAAAGTCCTACCTCACAAAGCAGATTGGGGTGGGACATAATTTTAATTAAAATAAACACCTTTATTTATGTATTTATTTTTGTTCTAGTTAGTAACTGGTGCATATCTGGCCCCCTTCCCTGAGCCTGAGGAAGTTTAAATGTGGGTAAAGTTGTCTCAAAATTTGGTTGTGTAAGTTTAAGCCTTGGTTATGGGTTCTCCACCTGAGACAGGGCATGATGAGCATTATAAAGCAGGAGAACTTTGGGGGAGAACCGAAATTTATTTTCTAAAAAAATGTTATTGGAATTGATTGAGACCCTAGATTCTAGGACTATTAACTGGAAGAAAAACTTGAGCCTGAAAACATTTGAGAATACATATTACAAGGGGATTGCTTTCCCAGAGAGGAAGCTCCTTGGGATTTTGACGTTACCTGTCTTATTTTAAGGGGATTAGCAGCCTGCTGGCCCACCAGGATGAAATAGCTGCAAAGTACATCTCAGAGTAACTGAACAAAATATATTTTCAGGGACAGCTACTTATGACTGACTATTTGAACATTGATTTTGGTTTTGGTATAATTAAGAAGAAACAGCTGCCTCATCTAAAATGGCAATTTTGTGCTTCTTAAAAATTTACATTTTGGTTGAACAAACCCCAAATCAACTTCCCACAGACTGAACTGCCTTTATGTTCTTTCCTGTCTCTTCAGAGCAATGTAGGACTGATGGGGGTTCTTACATTCAATTATAGTTTGCCAACAGTGAGGCCACTTCTGTATTGTTTAATTCCTGCTGAGGTCATGTCACTTTTCAAATGTTAAGTAGGTTGTCGAGTTTTCCTGGAAATTCATTGTTTCCCTCCTTGACCTTGCATCGGATCATTTTATAATCTGTATCTCCAAATATTCATCATTTAAATCGCAACAGCTGTTTCAAAAGCACAATAAATGTACTACCATTTGAAAATGTCATATGTAGACTTGATCAAAGGTTCTGTATATGTCACAGCTCATATATTTCTGTTTACTTTTATTTCTAGTTTTAAATCCCAGTTTTATGTTTTCAGCTGTGTTTAAGCTCTAGAAAGAAGGAAAATATTCACAGGGCAAGTATTTTAGCAGCAGTCTGAAGTGAGGAGATGAGGCTCTGTTGGTGAAGAAATCAAGGCAAGAATTTTATACTTGCTGTCACGAAGACTTTACAAAAGATGGTTATACACACTTTGGACATAACATCAAAAAGGAACTGCAGAACAGTTATTACCTCACACTAAGAAGTAGTTTTCCCTTGATCATCTAGACAGCCTGGTTCAGTGTCTAATATGCTGTTACCTTCTACACATTAGATGTTGTCCTTGAAAAAAATATACTCAAATGAAGAAAATAATCCTCATCAATATAGTCAGTAGCATTCCTTTGAGAAGCTGTAGTAATAATAGCCACTTAGCCATTTTAACCTGCAACTAAACTGAAACAATTTGAAAAAAAGAAACTAGAGATGAAGAAAATGATTATTGTATGCCAAAGATAGGATACAGAGGACAAATGAGATCTTTGGTTTTCTTTTCTCCTCTATCTCTTTATGTATCTTCTCAACATCAGGATCACTGTATGTACCCTACTAGATGGTGATATGAATATTTTCCAAGTATAGTTTCTGACTTTTAGAGAAGAAATAGAAAGAATATATAACCCTAATCATAGGAACATTTTGCAGTAAATATTCAAATATTTGTGATTCTGTGGTGCATGATAACATTGCTAATAGTACTAATCATTTTTCATGGCCCCATTTGCAAGTAATAGAAATGAGGTGTTGATGAGATCAATTGAGTGTTCAGTCAGTACCGTGGTGTCTAGTTATTTGTAACACTAAGCTAGTTTGGATGTTTGCAACCATACTATCCTGATCATTGAACAAGTCTGTTACTCCTTTTGAGTCCTATGGTCATAGTGCTTGGAAAGCAAAAGCCATCTCACAGTTTATGTAAGCTTGGTGACCTCATGTTACACACGAGGGCTTTTGGGTTTGGAGAGGTTAAATGAGTTGCCATTTGGTGGTCAAACTGTGGCTGGAGCAGAACTCTTCTGATGTTGTTGCTTCTCCACCACATTGCTCAAACTTGATCTGGATGAAGTGGCTGGTCATTTTGGTATTGTACCGCCATTACCCACATAGCATTCCTCATGCAAGTTCATAATCAGATCCTGGTTACTGTCTGCAGAACCAAAAATAACTAGGTGGCTTTTTGTCCTGCCTTACTTTTTAGAGTATTTGAAAGAAAATTATTGTCTATGATATTTGCATATTTATTTTGTTTTTCTGTTTTCATTTTACAGACAATTTGAAATGGTTATTCCCACTGAAGATTCTGTTATCACAGAAATGACATCAACATTAAGAGACTGGGGAACCATGTGGAAACAACTCTATGTGGTAAGTAACTTTTTAATGGCATAATTTTTGAGATAGAGAATTGTTTTAAGAAATAACTGGGGGCTGGCCCAGTGGCATAGTGGTTGGGTTTGTGTGCTCCACTTCAGCAGCCCGGGGTTCACAGTTTCGGATCTCGGGCGTGGACCTGCACACTGCTTATCAAGCCATGCTGTGGCAGGCATCCCATATATAAAATAGAGGAAGATGGGCACAGATGTTAGCTCAGGGCCAATCTTCCTCAGCAAAAAGAGGAGGATTGGCAGCAGACGTTAGCTCAGGGCTAATCTTCCTCACACACAAAAAGAGAAATAACTGAACAAGAGTAGGCATCAACTAATATTTGAGCACCCATGATAAGTCACTAGTACTCCTCCAGGGACTGGACATACGGAGCTTTCTATGTTGCAAACTCTGTGGGACGGACTCCATATGCAGTATCTCATTTAATCCATACAACCACTCAAGGAGATAATGACTATGATCATCCCCAGCTTAGAAATGAGGAAAATGGAGCCGAAAGTGAAGTACTTACTTGAGGTCAAGTAGTCGGAAAATAGCTGAGCTGGGATTCTGATGTGAATCTAGTACCCTCACTCTGAACCACTGCATATGTGGAAATTTGAGGGTGGTGAAGTTTTGGGGAAGATGAATGCTATTTCTTCTTTTATTCTCAAAGAAATTTATAGAACAGCTTAATCATTTAAAGGGATTCGTTCAAAATACAAAGGTGTATTTAGCCTGACAAAGCAATTTGAAACAGCCTGTCGAAGAGAAAGTCCAAATTAGTGAGGGACATTGGCACAGAATGGCAGTTTTTATTGTCTGGCATATATAAAGTGCAATAGGATATTTCATTGAGGCAAAAACATCTGAAAAAGTCGCTAATAAAAACCCTTTTGATGTTGGATTTCTCTGACCATGACCTCCTGGAGCTGGTGGCTTCAGGACTCACTAGTGAAATCCATAAGATGATCTTACATGAAATGCCAGAGTCTAAGCTTTGCTGGAATGAGGTAGATGCAAAGTCAAGATAGCTGAGCTCAAGGGCTCCGTGCTGGGAGAGTACAAAGGGAATGCAGATCTCCTTTTTAGATTTTTTAAAAAAAATTTATGATGGAAAGAATATAAAATCCAAGTATTATTTCACTTAAAATAACATTGTGCATGGCACTAACATGGAAAATGAAACTATTTGAAATGTTCAAATCACTGCATTCTTAATACCCAGCCTAAGAGTTATAAAAACTATGACAGTGTAAGTGTCCTCCCTTAGTTGAGCTAGAGCACCAGCACTTTTCCTTTTATGTAGCTGCTTGTGGGGAACAAAGTTGAATTTCTTCTTGATTCTGCCTTTTCCAGCTATTTTTACCTGCTTTTGAGGTTGTGAGCATCTATTTTGGGGACATAGTTGATTGGCTTGAAAATCTGTGTGTTGTAAGCGCTAAGAGTAACCTTCTCACCTCCTCGTGTCCTGAGCAATGGAGACAGAGAGAGAACTATTTAAAAGTTTCCCTGGATACTGGAATGGTAATCAGTTATGTTAGGAATAAGTAAAAAGTTTAACCAGAAGATATCAGATTTTTGACCTTGAGAATGAGGCTAACTTGGCTATGTTGGACCTTTTGGTTTCTCTTTTCTTGATGTAAATATTTTGGTTCAAGTCCATCATGCTTGAGTGTTTTGGAGTACCGTCCATGTTCTTTTCCAAAAGTTTTAAAGTGCCTGTCTTCTCTACTGGAAGAAGTTTGATGAGGGTAATATCTTGTAAATTGTAAGCAGTATGTGAGATGTACTAATTGAGTAGGACGTTTAGCATAAAAGCACATGGTAGATACTTGAGAAATACTAGTTGTTCTTTTTTTTTTTTTTTTTGGCTGAGGAAGATTTGCCCTGAGCTAACATCCACTGCCACCACAGCATGGCCACTGACAGACAAGTGGTGTAGGTCCATGCCCAGGAACTGAACCTGGGCCACCAAAGCAGAGCATGCCAAACTCAACCACTAGGCCACCGGGGCTGGCCCTCTAGTTGTTCTTTTTAATAACATTAGTAAGAGCCTAAATAATGTTCTTTAAAATATCACTTGATAAAATATCAGTAATGTAACCACAGAAAGTGTAGGAGAAATACAGCAGCCGTCTTTTACTAGGTACTTTTGTGTAGGCCTTTGGCTGAATATTTTACTTCTGTCTTCCCTGGGGCTCTGCCAGATAGTTTTTAGTTCTCAAATCTTATTAAAGATAATCTATCCAGGGTCCCATGCTAAGTGGTAAAGCCTGAGTCTAAATCTAGATCTGCTGCTCCAAAACCTATGTTGTTTTCATTTTGAGGCAAATGAAAACATAACACATTCTCTAAAACACTAAAATAGAATTAATTTTTACTACATTTCTGGTATATTGCAGGAATTTTTAGATACTATTTTACTCCAAGTGTTTAGTATTGTACCCTACCTTTTTCATTTAATGTTAAATGAAAAGCATTTTTCATATTTCTGAATAGTCTTCATAACCAATTTTTAAAATCCAGTTTTTAAAGAATCATCATTTTATGACTAACCGTCAAACCAGATATGTACTGTTTGCATACATTAGTAGGGCAGGGTTGCTGGTTGGAGCTGCAGTATGTCAGTGTTCCTGCCACCCTCCCCTAAAGGGAAAGCTGAGCAGCTCGTTTTCATTTTTGTAAAGGATCCAGCTTCCTTCTCATCGTAGCATTCTCTTAAACTTAAGCACTAGAGGTGACATCCTTAGAAAATCAAGCTCATCCCACTGGACAATGCAGAACACCTTCCCCGAGAGCCAGACACATGACGTTCACACTGTGACAGCTCAAGAGGGAGCTGGCTCTCTGCTGCATACGATTTGACTTATTTTATATCTTATGTAATTTCTTTGACTTGAGTAGGCCTTTCCTTTTGACCATTGACTTCCTCAAGTTTTTCTTGATCTTCCTTGCTTATTCTTTTACATGACCTAAACAGAACCCACCTCTTAGGATCCACAAAAAAAACCTCCTATAAATCAAGGTATTCATTCATTCATTCTCCAGCTGCTGGGGCTACTCAAGGTAGACAGCCATTGTGGTTAGGAGCTTCCACCAAGTAGAGAACACAGACACTGAGCAGTGAATTACAAGAATATTGTGTTACAGTGCCATTGTAATGACTTGCATGGGAGTGTATACCATGAGTAGAAAGTGAGAAGTAATAGAATAAGCTCAATAGAGTGCTGTAGGAGCTGAGAGAAGAGCAAGATTACTTGTATCTCAGAGGATCAGGGATGACGTCATGGAGAATGTATCTTATTAAGCTGACACATTTGTCTGACCTGCACAGTGCATGAAAACGCTTCCATGTCACCAAGTATTGATAAAGCAGAAGACATATCACTACTTTTTAAAATAAAAAATATGTTATGACTAAATGTCTGTACCCATTACACAGAACGTGATTATTTTGGGCACCTTATTGCTGTAGAGAACTTTAGTTGAATGATAATCTCAATACTGTGATACCACTATTCATGTAGTCTGCTAATAATTTTTGTAGAAATTACAAGTGTAGCTTCTAGTTAAGAAAGACAAAGAGTAAATACTTATAACGGGTTTTTGTCCTACGTGTCTCTGGATAAGAGCTATGGACTTAGGTTTTGGTAAAGACACAATATTTGCAGAGGGCTTATTCTGGACCAAGCCCATAACAATAACAGTATTGGTAACAGCTGGTACTTAACATGATATTTATTCTAGGCCAGACATTGTTCTCAAAGTTTTACAATATTAACTCATCAATCATCACAACAACCCCATAAGGGTAGTTACTATGATATCCATTCTACAGATGAGACAATAAACACAAAGAGGTTAATAAATTGCCAAAGGTTTTTCAGCTAGTAAGTGGCAGAATTGGAATGCAGATCGAGGTGGTTTGACTTTTGAGTCTGTGCGCTTCATCAGTGTACTGTACTGCTCTCTTCACGAATATTCTCTCTAATCCATAAAGCAACCTTACAGGGAGAAAGTACTGTCCCTGTTTCACAGATGACAAAATTCACTCTCAAAGCCTGTAAAACTAGTAAGTGGCAAAACCAGGATTTGAAGCCAGGAGTTTAAGCCATCTTTTTTCCACTAAGCCACCTTGCTTGATGAATTTCACAGGAGAGTATCTTGAATCTACATGAATGTTTAGCAAGTAAGAAAGAAAACACCATTTTTTCCCAAAGTTCTGAATACTGACCAGATAATAGCAGTGAAAATCCTTCAATGAATGAGTTTGAGAGCCCCGTCTGTGAGCCCAACTTCTGATGGTAATACAGGAAAGCATTAAGACCAACATGCAAGGAATAATTGGAAAACAATGTTTTCCATTGAACTGGCCTTAATTACATACAGCCATGGTTCAGAGAAGGGAGAAAAGAAGGTGAGCAAGAGTTGTCAGGGCAGTTTTGCTGACGGAGGTGGAAGTCAGGTGGAGCCTTGAAGGACAGTGGAATTTGGATAGAGGTAAAGAAAGGAGCTCTTGAAGTGGAAAGGGAGGCACAGTATGTAAGCTCCGGGTATGGAGGCCTAGTGAGGACACTGGGACACAAAGTGTCTGTGTTGGGGAGTCTGAGAAGTGAAGTTGGATTCTTGGGCAGGAGAGCAGTGTCGTGAAACTGTTAGAGGACACGACGGGAGAGTTAGTCTGTCCACAGAGCAGCAAGCACAGAGAGGGTAAACAGGACTTGCCCTTCCTTTTCACTGTGGTTATCTCACAACTCAGTATGGAGACTGACCACTGAATCTCCACGTTTGCGTATTTCCTAGAGAAATGAAGGCGATCTCTTCCACCGGCTGTGGCATATCATGAATGAAATCCTAGATCTGCGGCGGCAGGTGTTGGTGGGCCATCTGACACACGACCGGATGAAGGACGTGAAGCGCCACATTACCGCCCGCCTGGACTGGGGCAATGAGTGAGTACCGGCCACCGCAGGGGCAATCTCTGGGGGCTGAACACAACAGAAGTGACATAGGTGTGAGCCCCTATGTGGTAATATCTCCAGAAGACACCATATGGGGCTTTTCCAGTTTTCCCCTTTTGGGGACTTAGTGCGAACTGTCATTGATGGAGCCGAAAGCTACATCTTCTAGGGCTGGCGTGGGCACCGGGATGTTGTTTGTTCTCTAGTGCCCTGCGTGGTCTGATGATGTGCACATGGTCATGGAATATGAAATGTTCACAAGGATCAATCCAATATGGCTTCTGCTAAAATAGGTCTTATGTTCAAATAGGCTTTAGGTTTGGCATGTGTATTTGCTTTCAAGTTTATACCACTTCCATGGTGATAAGTTGCCAGTGTAATCCAGGGGGCAACAGTAATGCTAACAGCTTCTGTTAAAAGTCTTAGGGCAGGTGCACCGGGGGGGCCTTTCGTTATTGCCCTGATTTGACCTGTGTGTACACGTTAGCCTCTTCCAGGAGCTGCTGGGATAACTCAGTAAAAAAGCTGTTCTTGACCAAGATTTACTTTTAAACAAAACTATACGTGACTAATCTAATGTAACAGCCAAGCACTTTAAACAATAAATCTGAGCACTGAAAGCTCTGATCAAGGCTGATATTGTACTAAGTATGAATGTTAATAAGTGGGTGAGAAATTAGAATAAGCCAGCTTTGACAATGATCCTAAGCTTGGATAGGCTTAAGTTTGAGGAAGTTAAGTGGTCCCTCAATATTGTACACAGCCGTATTCTCCGTTCCTTTCCTCTCCCTGAATCCCCATTTGCTACTGGGCCCTTCGAAGGAAGTTAGGGCGACAGAATTAAAAAAATAGCAGACAGTAATGGAAAAAATGGCAGGAGGTACACCACAGATAAATTTGCCTTCTACTGAATCTGGAAAAACCAATTTGAAACTAGAGGGCTGCCTCCACCAAGCATAGGAAGTCGCTTATCAGAAGCCAATTTTGATTCCTGCCAAGACATCCCATACTATGGATATGAATGCATTGATCTACTAACACATTTTAAACCTCCATCTCACCCAGAGAGCTTCTAGTATTTTGTTGAGTAAGATGTGCCATTTGTCCTTTCACAGATGATTAGTAGAGTAGCCCTAATTTATTTATCTCTAGGAGATTCATTCCTTCTGGGGAATAAAAAACAAGTCAGGTGTGGAATGGCAACAAGACTAGGACTAGGAATCCTACCCTGCTTTTTTAAGACTTGAGGCAAATTCCTAGGCCTTTTTGACTTCAATTTCTGAGGAGGTCCAAGGGCACTTTCGGCTCCAGGGCAGTCTGATTGAAAACACAGCATTTCCCGAGAAAGAGAATTTGCCAGCCTTTTGCGTTGAGCCTCCAGTCTTGCTGTGTGAGACGGGGTAGTGCTGTGAGGGGTAGGTCTAAAGGCTGTTTGAACGTGACCTATGCTGCCTGTCTTTTGTGTGTTTCTTTTTTATTTTGAAAAAACTCTGAGTTTTCACTGATTTGTATTGGCTCTTAGTCATTATGCTGGTCCTCACTTAAAAGACTAGTTTGTAAATAGGAAGAAAGTTGGATGAAGTTAGCTTATCAAAAATAGCTTGGAAATATAGAGCAGGCAAGAAGATGATACTTTTCCAGTTTTAGGAAGGAAGATGATGACAGAAGGAAAGGGAAAGGAAGGAAAAACATTAATTATGACTCAGTTTTGACTCACATAAGTTCTAGCTTATACTTTGGGCAGTTTTGTGGCTAATTTATGGTAAGTTGGTAAAACATTGACGCTCGAAAATGAGCAGTATAATTTATTTAGATCATCCTCAAATTCATGAATTTTCTGAGGTCTCATTCTGTTTTCTTTGAATTTCTTTGACCATTTACTTAAAAATGACTTTCAGCATTCAGATTGTGCATTTATTCTTATTTCTTTAAGTATAAATTAGTTTTCTTGTTGAATAGTGCTAGATGGAAAGCAAATTCAGGTAATTCTCGTGCGTATTAAACCAGACCAAATTGTCCTGCAAAATTATCTGTCAGCGTGTAGATCTCTGGATGAATATAAATTAAGTATGTGTTCAGTCTCAAGTTGTATATCAAACCATTGAAGGGTGGGGAAGAGAAGCGCTCCGGATGGGGGGATGGGGGAAGTGTGGGAGGAGGAGGAGATAATCCATCTTGTTTCCTAATGGGGTCATCCTCACCTGGAAGCCTCAAACAGCAGATAATGGTACCTGTTTCTGCTTCTCATAGAGAAGCTGTCCTTTGACTTTCCTGCTAAGATTGTACAGGAGGGAGAATCAGTTCATCCTTCCTTCCTGGTGTCCCAGAGCAGTTAAGTGACTGAGTTGATATAAAACTTGACCCTCCCCTTCCGCCTCTGGCTTCCTGTATCCTAAATGCTCTCCTTCTATCTTGTCCCTTTCTTCCTTGCCTCATTTCTTCTTATTGTTTTTAAAGCACTGCCCTGATCCTGTTCTTTGAGCTCGGAAACCTCAAACAGCCGGAGGGTTATCCCGAGGACATACCTAGGAATTAACAAAACAAAATGGAAACAGATAGAATTCTCTTCATACAGCCAGGATTCCAGGAAGCCAGCAGTTGGACAGTCAAAGCCTAATGAGAGAAAGAGACTTGCAGATTATAGGCTCCTGGAGCCCTAAAGCCCAGGAAGTTTCTGGACCCCACACCTGCTCCAGAACCTCTGCAGCTGGCATTGGTCTATACTATTTCTGCAGTGATGTAGACCAGCTGTCCTTCACATATCTTTTCTTCCTTGTGTCACATGGCTGATGCTGTCTGAATTTCGAGATTTAAATTCTCAAAGAAGGAATCTCATTGAGAGCCAATATCTATTATTCCTGTTTAGACTGAGCATTTTATACCAGCCCCTCCTAAGTTGCTGGCCAGTCCATGAATTAGTTGTCCTTAGGTCAGGTGCCTACCTAAGAGCCAGTCAGGTGTGACCCCGAAAGAGGAGATGCTCAGATGACTAGACTACCCGAGCTGTTCCCCACCCCTTCCAGCAGAGAATGTGGGTGGGCATCTTCTCATAGAAGGAGCCGTGGGTAAGGTAGGTGCTATGATTCAGATGTGGTTATGTAGCCTCTTTCCTTTGCTAGATAATCTTTCCTCAGCAGTATTGACCTGGTGTCAAATGATGTCTTACATTGTGGTGTAGTGGTTCTCTCTTAGGAAAGGGTCAGAGAATGGGGAACAGACCCTATCAGAATCCCTGGTGAGGTGTAATGGAGGGTGTATTAGTCTGCTCAAGCTGCCGTAACAATACCATAGACTGGGTGGCTTAAACAACAGACATTTATTTTCCCACAGTTCTGGAAGCTAAACATCTATGATCAACGTGCCAACAAATTCAGTTTCTGGTGAGGGCTCTCTTACTGACCTGGGGATGGCACCCTTCTTGCTATGTCCTCACATGGCCTTTCCTCTGTGCTTGCATGGAGAGAAAGAAATCTCTGGAGTCTCTTCCTCTTCTTATAAGGACGCCAGTCCTGTTAGGGTTAGGGCACCACCCATATGACCTCACTTAACCTATATTACTTCCTTATAGTTCCTGTCTCCAAATACAGTCATATTGGGGTTAGGGCTTCAACATATAAATTTTGGGAAGGATATAGTTCAGTCCATAACAGGGAGGCATGGGTATCTTAAAGACAGCTCCTGCCATCGATAAGGCCGCCGTCCTGTAATCTTCTTAAGAAGAACTATCCCTCAGCATGGCTGGGGCAGTGCCTGGCTTGAAGTAGGTGCTGAATTAATAAATTCTACTTATGAAGTCTCTAGTGAAGTTTTGGGGAGGGCCCAGAATGTCAGGATTTTTTTTTTTTAATATAAAAGTGAGAAAGCTGTGGTTCTATAACTGGAGGCTTCCATGTTAGAGGGAGTGACGGTGTGGAAGGGATGCAGAACAAATTATCCTCAGAGAATTAAGCGTGAGACCTGGAGTGGGGTAATTGAGGGGCGTCTGGTAGAGAGATAATATCTTGGCATCTTGTGAAGCCTTTGGAATGGTCATGGATGGTTAAGGAGATGAGCAGAATTATATAGCATTGATATCAGTATATTAAAGTGTATGCCCTGGAGAGGAGGATGTTACCAAGGTCACTAGAGGGAAACTGGCAGGGTTATACTCATATCCTCTGTCCGTGGTAAGACATCACAAATCAGTTACCTTACTGGGGGGTCCCTCTAAGGTTGTATGTGTAACCTTAGAATTCTCTCAGCACAGCAAGCCACATATCTGCCACAGTGAAACCTGACACAGAGATTAAACCACCCCAGGCCTAGAACTGTGCTGCCCTAATTTCTGTCCCCTGCCTTTACTTAGTTTCTCCTAATGGTTGACCCCAGAACTTGCCATGAATGAATGATTGACAACCATGCACATGTTGTCAGAGATTCACATTAGAAATGAGTTAACTCCTGACAAACCTAGCTATTTTGGTGCCAGGTCAAATCCTAAAGACCGAACTCCCCTCTCCTCAACTCCAACTTCTAGAACAAATTGTGTCTAACTCTAGTTTCCACCCCAGTCCAATGTGGAAGGGTTTTGTGGTGATAGTTTGTAGGGTGCTGAAGGCTCCACACCATGCAGGAGCACTCTACTGAGAGTGCCAGCCCCCCTGACCCAACCCCTGATTTGCCTACCTGTGTCATCTTCTGTTTCTCAAGGTATACCCAGTGTCCAGCCTGGTTACACTGGCTACTCCAACCATGGTAACAAGTAATACAAGGTAAAAAGTATGTGTGAGAGAAGCATGGTGGGTGATTTATCTAATTTCAGGGTAAGGTAGTAAAAATAATTATTTTTAATAAATTCTATAGAGGTCGCTTTTCTCCCAACTTTTGCAATTTGTTTTTTAGACAACTGGGACTGGACCTGGTACCTAGGAAAGAGTATGCGATGGTGGATCCAGAGGACATCAGCATTACTGAGCTCTACCGATTGGTAGGTATAGGAAATCTTGGCTTACAGCCTCGCTGCTAATTTTGTGGTTTCCATGGCACAGTTCATAGTTGCTTAATTTTGTAAGAACAGTTTGTTCCAGGTTTAATTTGGAGCAAGTAAAGAGAATTGAGAGCCGAGGTGACCATACTCCAAGTACAAAACTGAGACACTACTTTTCTCAGAATGAGGTGACGTTCTCTACTGCACCTTCGACTCCCAGGCACCAGGAAGTAAATCCAAAGAAGTTCTTTTGTACTTTTTGCCCAGTCTAATGAAATGCTTACAAGTCATACATATTTATCTGTTGTGTTTTAGGGCAGTGCCATGACTAATGGTATCCAGTCATAGCTCACCAACATGTTAGTGTTGCCCCCGTTATCACTGTATGCCCCATTATTACTGTATGTACAGACTGCTGCAAGTGTCTCCTCCTTGGTCTCCAACTACTGCTCTCACCCCACCCCTCCCAGACTCCGATCCATTCCTAAGTGCTGAAGCCTGTTACTAATCCTAAGATATTTAATCATATTGGCCACCATGGTATCACCTATGATTTGAGGTTTTTCTAGTTACATGTAGGTTAAAGTCCAGTTATTTGCTTGGCATCTGGTTTCCCCAAATCTAGTCCAATCTGCCTTGTATTTAGCCTTGTATTCTTAATACTTGTATAAAATTTATCTAATCTCTTGATATCAACTAAGCTCTTTTCAAACCCCAAATCAAAGAAGAATGTGGTTGGGAAGGGCTTTCAAAGGCCATTCCCCCAGGGGTAATTTTACTTGGATAGAGTTACTACTGTGTCTTACCATAATGTTCCAAGAAGGAGTGCCTGTGGCAAATAGTAGACTCCTTGTTGGAAGATTCTACCTCTTTTTGGGTAGCTTCCCAAGTTTACAGTATTTTTCATAGAATAGTGGGATATTCTTGACTCCAGATTAACTGTATCTGAAAAATGTGGGAAAAAAATCATCAGTACATCCATGAGGGCTTATGTCTGATGTGCAGTTCTTATAAGCAGTTCTTAATACCACTTCCAGTTTATGCCTTAGTCATTGATCTGTTCAGATTATTTACATCTCGTTATGTCAGTTGGAATAAATTCTGTTTTTCTGGAGAATTTCCTTTCCTTTATACTGAGCACAGTTCAAGGTCAGTTGGAGGGAGGCAGAGGAGGAGGAAGGAAACAAAATATGGGTATTCCAAGTTAAAGTCATCACTCAGTTTATACACCAAATAAAATCTGTATAATTGATTTCTCAGTCACATCGTCTAATGGAACATCTTAATTGTGGTTAGTTTATTTTACTCATTGAGCATCATATTTTGTTTCTCATTTTTTAATCTCTAACTCCATTTGAAGTTTCTTCAGAGTGGGCACTCTATCTTATACTTACTTCCTCTATTAAGCCCAACATAATCTTGTACAGTGCTTTGCACTTAATAAGCAATCACTCAATGTTTTTGAAGTCATTATGGTGTCATGAAAAGACCGTGGGTATAAATCCAAAAATCTAGATTTGAATTCCATCTCTTCCTTTTACCAGCTCTGTGATTTTGGACTTATTGCTTAATCTCTCATAGCTTTAGTTTCTTCATCTATTAAATGGGAAAATAATTCTTATCATGTTTGTTATGAAGATTAAATAAGAAATGCGTGTAAAATGCCTTTCCTTGACAGATGTTTGCAAGCACCTAAGCATTCAGTCAATTTTCATTCCTTTCTCATCTTCATTTCATCCATATGAGAGAGGCAAGGTGGCAAGAATAGTTGATACCTTATATGCTAAATCTTAAGATAAGATTTGGCTATGTTCCATGAAATAAATAAATAATAGAAGCTTAGACATGATAGAAATTTATTTCTGTCTCACAATATGTGAGCCCAGAGGCCGGAAATTTTGGGCTTGTTGTGGTTTCATCGTGTCAAGAGCCATACAGGCTCTTATCTTTCTGCTATGCAGTGCATGGCTTCCATCACCAAGGACACTTCAAAGTACAACATAGCTGCAAGAGGTCTAGCCATTACATCTGTTCTTCAGCAGTAGGAAGGAGAAAGCTTCCTCTCAATTGATTCAAATACCTTAATGAGTCTTCCTGGAAATTCCATACAACACTTGCACTTACATTTCATTGGCCAGAACATGGTCACACCCCTATATTTAGCTAGGGATGTCAGATATTTGATAGACAACTAACAATGTCTGATACAAATACATTTCATTTTCCCTAGTTTGATTTTGTGTGATGTAATTTTATCTCTCTTCTTTTTAGTTAATGTCATATGTGGGATGGCAAATTAATTTCATCTCTTTCAACATTCCAATTTGTTAGTGGTGGCTGCTGGGAGTACTATGTTGATAAGATTCTGGGGTCCCATCTGAGCTGTGATTGATTAGCAATGACTACCAGTGGTGGGAAACACTACCACTGATTAGCAATGACTGCCAGTGGAGGGGCTTTTTAGTATTTTATAGTGAAAATCCTAGTCCCAAATCTTCATTTTATGGATGAGGAAAATAAAGCATTGTGTTTTTTTACATGAAAATTTAGTTTCTCTGCAGTGGTGGTTGCATTTTACTGTTTCTAAAGCAAAGACAGTAGCCCATGAAAAGCCCAAATGATTATAAGTTCCTTCTTTAAGGCAGTTTTAAGTTCCTGTTTACATTCTGGCCTCGCAGTAATCAGGTTCTCTGTAGCACTGGTCTTTTTCTCTGTGCAACACAAAAGTGACTGAGTGTATTGACTTCACCAGGGAAAGTTGGCGGGCACTACTGCTGATCCCTTCTTGTTGGTTTTGCAATTTATGCAATTATTGCATAAATTGGAACAGGGACCATGGAGCAAGGACCATGGCATGGAGGTAAAATAGCCCAGCAGAGGATGTTTGACTAATTATTGCCACTTCTTTTTTACTATGTCTTCCATGTCATATTTAAGACACAGGTGTTTGCATCTTACTAAATCCATATTGCATCATTAGAAAAAAAATGTCTTGCTTTAGGTTTTTGAGAGCCCTCTTAGCAGATCTTTCTCACCTAATTGTGTTCATCTAAGCAGTAAAAAGTGCTAAACTGCACAGTGTTAACACATGTCCACTTGGAACATTTGGTTTACTGCCAAAGGCCAGATCTCAATCCTTCTGTAAATAGAGAGAACCTTCTTAGCTGGATTCTCTGGTTATTTGTGCATGCAGAGTATCTTTTTAGGAATCTTCCTTAGTTTTATAAGATCATTTTAGCTGCTTGCTTTGTGATCTTTAGTAGGTTCTCAAACAGAGAACAGGGGACATTTGACAATGGCTAGAGACATTTTTGGTTGTCACAGTTGGGGATGGTATGGGGTGAGGGCAGGGAGAGGCGCTCCTGGCATCTGCTGGGTAGAGGCCAGAGAAAGCTGCTACACATCCTTCAAAGCCCAGGACAAGCCCCTACAACAAAGAAATAACCAGCCCAAATTGTCAATAGTGTGGAAGTTGAAAAACCCAGGTGTAGACGATTCACCCAGTAATTAATGCATTATTTGAGGATTAAAAATTTAACTCACTTAAATAAATCTTTGGAATGAATCTGTTTCTTTTTCTAATCAAAGGTCTAGTTAAACTGTAAGCACATTTAGAGTAACTGGTAGCTGCCTTTTTAACCATAAATTATTTCAGAGATAGATTTTTGTCTATAACTACCAAATTATAGCTCTTAAAGTGTGAACATGCCTTTTTAATTTTGTTATTGTAAGGATATTTTCACAGAGATATTTTTAGCAGTTCCCCAAAGTAGTGAATTACCAAGAGATAAACAAGTAATCATAACCTACTTAAATCCAAATTCTTCCCAGAACTGGAAGAATGGTGGGTGAGGGGAGAGGGAAGATTCCAGAGCCGGAAATTCCAGTGGCATCTGTAAGGACCCATGTCACATGTACAAAGGGAAGAATCAGGTAGGCTAATTACTAGCATGTGTGCAAAGAATGAAGGTTTCAAGGCAGTAATTATACAAAAGATGCAAGGATGCATTTTTGAGTCAGCTGTGGTTTGCATCTCTCTGCATATGATCTCAATCAGTGATTCTCAACCCTCATTACACATTAGAATCACCTGGGGAGCTTTTAAAACTACCACTGTCTGGACCCCTATCCCCTAGAAATTCTAATTTAATTGTTCTGGGATAGGACCTGGGCATAAGTATGTTTTAAAGCTCTCTTGGTGATTCTAAAGTGCAGCCAAGGTTGAGAACCACTGATCTAGATGTATTGGATTCTTTGCATGAGTAAGGGAGCTAATTTTTCCCTCGGTTTTTAGTAAATGTCATGATTCATGGTAGGAACTTTGCACTGTTTGAAGTAAAGACCAGACACCTCCTTGAGGTCCATTCTTTTTATAAGGTTTTTCTATCTGTTTTTCCAGCTCTGGCCTTTAGTAGTCATTCATTTCTTCATACTAGTTTGTGCTATGTTACCCTGAAATTTTAAGTAAATCAGTAAATAAGTTAGCAATTGCAGAAAATGAAAAGCTCATTCGTGAGTTAAAGAGATGTGGTTTTATGAGTGTATGAAGCTGCTTTTGCCCTGGTAAAAAGAATTTTTAAAGCACAAAATAGAGCAAGCTTCATAGAAAACAAGGCAGAATTATGCTTTTTTCTACACTTAGAATATTTCTCTGCAGGAAGCTATTTCTAGTAATTATGGCCAACATATACCACGATGCTAAGGTCCACTTGGAAGGAAAATGTACTTTCTTCACTTTTACAGGGAGGTGTCCAGTGTACCTGCTGAGTATGCAATAATTATAGATGCATTTGGTTCATTGCATTTTTTTATCTGTTTACTTTTAGAGTAGTTCAGATTAAAAGATGAAAGCATGGGGCCAGCCCTGGTGGCCTAGTGGTTAAGTTTGGTGCACTCTGCTTCAGCAGCCCAGGTTTGGTTCCTGGGCACAGACCTACACCACTTGTCTGTCCGTGCCCATGCTGTGGTGGTGGCTCACATCCAAAAAGAGGAAGATTGGTAGCAGATGTTAGCTTAGGGAGAGTCTTCCTAAGCAAAAAAAAAAAAAAGATAAAAGCATGAAAAAGCTTTATGCTGCTGCATTTACAACTAACTTTAGACAGCATTTTTTGCCTTCAAATGTTGGTCAGTCAGTCAATAGTTATTGAACTATATTTAGAAACATAAAAAGATGGCTAATGTAGAAATGGGGTTATGTACCTTAACTCCAAACAAAGGATATGACTCCATTATTGTGGAATCAATCCCTCAGCTATTTTTTTAGTTGTCAAGTGATCCAGAAGGGGTGGCCTCATTAGTAGTCTGTGTTATGAGAGCAATAATCCTCCACATTCTTAGCACCTGTTCTGTTAAAACACAGGCCTATGTATTTGTCTTCCCTCTTCTCTTATCCTGAGTCAGTTCTACTCAAAGTGTGAGCCAAGAGCTAGCTGGACCGTCAGCTGTTTATAACTGGTCCAAGTACAAAAATGGCAGGTAAACGTTTAGAAACCTTTGTAACATTTTGACATTACCATGACATTTTTATTGTATTTTATGAAAATATCAGTCTGCCATGCCTTAGGGGGAAAACAACCTGGTCCTTCGCTGCAAGTAGTTTGAGAAACACTGTCCTAGCTGCTTCATAATCCCTGCTCACTCTTTAGCTCTCTGCTGAAGTATCACTTTCCCAGGAAGCCTTCTCTGATTGCCCAGACACAAGTCAAATCCACCCTTATAGAGTCTCATGATAATCTGGTTCTTCTCCATTCGTCACAGTTGCAGTTTTTTATCTGCGTGTGTAATGATTTTGTTGATGATGCTCTCCCTAGTAGACAAGCTCCATGAAGGTGTGGGCCTTCTGTTATTTCAGTTTTTGCTCAGAATTGCTTTCCTAGTGCTTGGCACATAATAGATACTTAACAAATGTATGTTGAATGAATGATCACCCCCATGTTCTCCTCACCCCTTGAACCATGTGTGATTCCCTTCTTCCCTCAACGTGTGGAAATTCTCACTTCTGATCCTGTCTCCCAAGTATATCCTAGGCTGCCTGTATTGAGAGGCAGAATGAGAGATGAACATAGATGCTGCACCTCACTAGCTTTCCTAGGTCTGCCTCCCTCTAGCTCCACAGCAAGTTAGAAACGTTGTTTAGCTCTAGTGATTGAATATCATTTATCACAGCCTGTCTCAGAAAACTACCACAATTTTGCTGTTTAGTGTACTTTAAAAGAACTTTAAATTATGAGAAATGTGAAGTCATAGCTGAGTTGTTCAGCTACCTTCAATGAAATGATCAGTTAGATATAATTTAGTCTGATTTTTTAATCATGACTAATAATTTGTTCTCACGCCGGGAGTTGATAAGGGAACAATAGAATCCTATGAACTTCATGCTGCCTGAATCTACTCAGTGAGTTGGTATAATTTAAAGTTAGTGATTAAAAAAACATGTTCTTGGGCTGGCCCGGTGGTGTAGTGGTTAAGTTCGCACACTCTGCTTCGGTGGCCCGGGGTTCGCAGGTTCGGATTCCAGGCGCGGACTGATGCCTGGCTTGTTAAGCCATGCTCTGGCAGTGTCCCATATAAAGTAGAGGAAGATGGGCACGGATGTTAGCCCAGGGCCAGTCTTCCTCAGCAAAAAGAGGAGGATTGGCAATGGATGTTAGGGCTAATCTTCCTCACACACACAAAAAAAACAACATGTTCTTAAAGCAAGATTTCTTGATGGTCTGCGAACTTCATAGTTTCTTATTTCAGAAGTTGGAAGAAAGTTGGGAACTTAATGTCCAATTAAATACCAAATCCACAGCAAAAAAAAAAAAAAATTTACAGCACAGGACACCATAATCTCACCATAGCCAACCAGTTTGTTGGGTCTCATTATTTTCTTCAGTCCATGCTGATCATGTTTTTTGGGGGGGGGTGTCATTCAGATGGAGCATCGACATCGGAAGAAAGATACCCCAGTGCAGGCCAGCAGTCACCACCTCTTCGTGCAGATGAAGAGCCTCATGTGTTCCAACCTTGGGGAGGAGCTCGAGGTCATCTTCTCACTCTTTGACAGTAAAGAGAATCGACCAATCAGGTAACTGCACATGGAGATACGATTTGGATTTCTTAATGTTGGAATGGTGGATATTTGTAATTGGCACGCTTTAGGATATATGACCTTGTACAGTTTTCCTCTCTCAGCCTCAATTTTCTCATCTGTAGAACTCTGTGAATTTCTAAGCTGCCTGCCCTCTGGAGGTTTCCATGAAAGTTAGATGGGATGATGTGTGTGAAACTTCTTTGAAAAGCTCAAAAGGGCTGCAGAACCATAAAAATTATTATTAAATGAAAGTATGACATTAATATCAGGTCTGTTATTTGTCTGAGTTACTTTGTATTGATAATTCAAGGAAGACATAATTTCTCTAAAATATGAAGTTTGTTTGCTTATCTGGGTCAACACATTGTATTTTTCAAATTTTCAATCAGCAATTACATTATTCTTACCTGTCTGCATCAAATGATATCAAGAGGTGACTAAATACTTGGAAACCTTCTCATTAGAGTTTCAGAGCTATGAAATGATATACAGCTTTTACATATTTTTTTTCCCTTTCTCCATTCTCTGGGTCCTACTTGTTGCAGTTCTCTTATGGCAAGTTATTAATACGTAGGAAACATATAGTGGATGTTTTGGTTGTTATCCAAAAGTCTCAACTTTCACTGAGACTTTTTTTAGTGTTTTAAAATTTTTTATATTTATCTTGAAGTTAAGCACACTGCACACCATCTTTTACATTAAAAATTTTAAATTTAAATTTAGAATTAAAATTGTATCACACAAATCACATATAATGACCCAACTGTACCATGCTTTAAAAAAATTGCTAAAATAAACGCTGACAATTTTAATTAATACTGAGCCATATGTATTGTTTTATAAACACAAAATAGTCCTGAATATTTCTTTTCTGGTAAAAAAAACTATTTATTTTCTTGGAAATATGTGTGAAGTTTATTTTTATTTATTTATTTATTTTTTTGGTGAGGAATATTAGCCCTGAGCTAACATCTGTTGCCAACCCTCCTCTTTTTGCTGAGGAAGTTTGTCCCTGAGCTAACATCCATGCCTATCTTCCTCTACTTTGTATTTGGGACACCTGCCAAAGCATGGCTTGATAAGTGGTACGCAGGTCCGCGCCTAGGATCCAAACCCACGAACCCCAGGCTGCCGAAGCAGAACGTGCGACCTTAACCTCCATGCCCCCGGGCCAGCCCCATGTGAAGTTTATTTTTGATGCATTTATAGCCATAAAATCTTTGGTGAATTAATTTATATGTCACTCATTACGTATTAGTAAGCATACTTTCTATTTCTTGACAGTGGACTGTGTCCATAGAATTTAAAGGTGAATTTTTATGTAGCAGGGACAGAATTTATGAAGTGTGGAAAGAACAATGGTCATACAGTTTTAAAATCTACTTTATACACTATGGGAGGAAATGAATCAGTGAGTTAGAAAACATTTCTCCCTTCACAAATCAACACTACTAAAAAGGGAAGATAAAGGCATGAAAAACGAATCCAAGTTACAGCTTAGCACTTACTTTAGAAATGTGAAAAATTATTTAGAAATAATACTTGTTTACACATTGAAGTGTGTCTTACAGAGCTCAGTTTCCAAGTAGTCTAGTTTAACAAAAATCTTCAACATTATCTGTATGATATATGGTCTCTAAAATATTTAACAAACTATATGGAATGTAAAAGGGAGAAATGAGGTCACTCTTCTGCTTATTCCTATTAAGCTAAAGTTTTTGAGAAATACAAAGTATGCTTTGCCACCAGTATTCAAATTGCACTAATATAGGATTGCATTAATTTAGAATTAATATTAGCTTATCTCTCAGTTTTATCTTGTTATAAACATTTTCAAATTTCCTAAAACATCCTTTTAGGTTTTGATCGACAGAGTTCCCCTTGTTTTATATCTGTTTACTTGGGGAAAGTAGGAAGATAACCTGGGTGCAGGATCCCCATAATATTGTCTTTGTGGTCCCCAAGTTCAGCCAGGAGCTGGGCCTTTTTCCTGCTCTGTGATGTGGTTGGGCTACAGTGTGTACCCACCTCCCTCCCCCTTCCCCCTTTTTCTGCCCCTCCTACCTCTCCCTCTCCCCTCCTGCTTCCTCTTTCCCTTTCCCTCTGTCACACACACACTCCTCTAATATCCCACCTGATTTGTAATGACCCTAGGAGAAATCAAGACTGAGTCCCTCTGCCCTGCTTCTACTTACTGAGTTTGGCCATTCGCTCTCACCTCCCAAACTCATAATCACCATAAAGATAATTAGCAAAAGAATGAGTAAGAATGAAAATATATGCTTACTAGGTGTTTGGAACAGCCTCACATTTATTTTCTTGACATTCTGAGGCCTCAGGCAGCACAGCGATTATTCTTTTAGGGGTGTTCAAAACTTTGCTCTGAGTAGCTTTAAACTACACAGGGCAGTGTCTCCATTAGCTTTTGAAGAGGCCTTAGGATGCACACATCCGAAGACTGGGCTTAATTCTCGTCTCTGCAGTTGACTGCTGCTGCCTTGACCCTTTCACTTACCTCTGTCTTTTCCTTCATCTTGAAACTGGTGACAAGTCTTGGTTCCTTCATTGTGCCTAGCATAGCTAATGAGTTTCAAGTATTTGTGTCTTCTCAGAAAAAGGTATTATAAAAGTAAGATGCGATTTTGAGGCATTGTTGTGTTTCTTCTTATGCCCAACAATGGATTCAGTATAGGATGTGTGGGTATTTTCAAATGAACTTGTATTTCTTTTTTAAACTTTTTGTTTTAGAAAATTGCAGATATATAAAAAAGTAGCATAGTGTCATGAAGCCTCATGTACTCACCACCAGCTTCAACAGTGATCGACTCAGGGCAGGTCTTGTTTTAACTACATCCCTTTCCATTCCTCCTGTTTCCCACAGATTATTTGGAGGCAAATCCCTGACATCATATTATTTTCAAATGTAAATATTTCAGGGTGTATCTCTAAAAAAGGGAACTCTAAAGAAATTACCACTTAAAAAATTAATATTCTCTACATCATCAAATATCCATTTCCAATCAGTATTCAGATCTCCCCTGTTGACTCATAAATATTGTTTTACAAATTCCACGTAAGTTGTTTGTAATTTACAAGATCCAAATAAGGTTCACATATTGCTGCCTGTTGATAAGTCTCACAAGTCACTTTTCAACTATAGTTTCCCTCTCCCTCTTGAATTCCTTGTAATTTATTTGTTGAAAGAACTGGATCATTTGATTTTTTTCTTTTTCAGAGTTCAAAGTCCAATCCAGACAATGAAAATCAGTAGACAAAAGATGGTATAGTTAAGTAATTACAACAAATAAAATACATTCTAAGTATAGTCTTTACGGCATTGCCCTGCCTGTGAATCACAGGAGTTACCTTGTCCAGGTGCAGGTGGAGGGGCCAAAGTGTGCAAGGCCTGTAGAGGCATGATTAGGAAAGGTCGGTGTTTACTCATCTCACAAGGCAGACAAACGGTTAGGACTTTTTTTTAAACTTCCCTTCTCTAAGAAGCAAACAGCCAGCAATTATTGAGCACTAACCATCTATCAGACTTTGTTCTCAGTGCTTTTAATATATTATCAGCACTGATTTTTAGGTGAGAAAGTCAAGGCACAGAAAAGCTGGGTAACTTGCCTGAGCTGACAGGTATTTAGGCAAGAGGCAGAGCAGAGCAGCAGGCTGGCAGTCTGGCCCCAAAGCCTGCCCTCAGCCACATTCCTTCTTGAATGCTTCAGCATTTGTCTGCAAGTTTCCGCAGTTGAGCAGGATTTTATTGGCCAGAGTTAGAGCTTCAGAGACTGATAGTCTTAATAGTACGTTGTTATAAATTATTAATAATGATTATACCGAAACTAATATAGGGCCTCAGAAATATTCTGTGCTGTAGAAATTGGTTTTCCAAATTGAGTCCTTCTCAGAATCCTTTAAGAAGAGCACACTAGCATTGGCTTTTACCGTGTGCCAGTGATCAATGTCTTAGATTCAGTACTTAGAGATGTCAAATGCAGAAGGAGCCAACATGTGAAAATTATCCCCTTCCAGTTCACTCAGTGGAATGATGAATCACATGATATCTCCTCAGGACCAGGAAGGGTACGTTTTCTGACAAAAAACTGAACACAGATTGTCATCAAAGTTGGGCCATACTTAGAAAGCCCGTTTATTTTATCTCCAAACAATTTCTGCCTGAAGGTGACCCAGAACGTTAGGCCCCTGATACGTGTCACGGAGACCTTTTGCTGTAAGTATCAGTAAAAACTTAGTATATTCTGCAGATTCTTGGTAACGTTCACCTACCCTGTACTTCTTTTCCAGTTTACCTTCGTCAGTTGTTTGTGTAACAGCACCAACTCAGAGTCCCCTCCAGGTACAGCTATGTTGGACTCAACTATCAGCAAAAATAACATAGTTTTATTTATTTGAGTTTTGGACAGTCTTGACATGATTTCTCTGACAAACTCAAAAAAATGAGTTTGTCAAATTAAATTTTATATGAGTAAAATGTTGTTAGAGAGCATCTATCTGGTTGAAAGTTTGTAATTTCTGCTGTCTACAGGGGATAGCTGGAAAAGTCGGAGAATCATTTCCCTAGATATCATCTGTAATTTTATTTTATTTTATTGGATTCTATTCAATTCATTTAACTAACACTTATGTAATGCTTATGGTGTGCCAGGCACTGTTCTAAGCTCTTTAAAACATATTATCTTATTTATCCCTTTTAACAACCATCTGAGATAGGTACTGTTAATATCCCCATTTTTTATAGATGGGGAAACTGAGGCACAGAGAGATTTTAATAACATGCCCAAGGTCACACAGCTGGTACGTAGCAGAGCTGCCATTTTCACATACAGTCTGGTCAGGTGTCAATACTCTTAATCACTTTTCTATACCCATTCTCATTATCCTCAATGTTTATAGCATTCTGTTTTCTTCCTCAACCAGTTTTTACTCATGAGTGGGTAGTAAGGAGTCTGTTGAGGGTTTGTTCTTTTAAGAAACTGGAGTGAGAGAGACTCAAGCTTGTTAAGAATTGACAGGAAGGATCCAGTAACAAGGGAGAGGCCACACTCAGGGGAGAGGGGAAGTCATTGTGGATGAAGGTCCCTTAGGAGGCATCAGGAAACAAGCTTGAGATTGCAGGTGGTAAGATGAGCTGTGGGTCAGAGAAAGGGGAGGATGTGGAAGTGTGTAAATTTAGGTATAGGATTGGGAATATCAGAGGGGTCTTTTTATATACAGAAATCAAACTAGTTAGCATTATATGCTACAAATGTCTCCTTTGGCTTGCATTGAAAATTTGCTGTTGCATAATTTGGTGGTAGAAACATAGTGTTTATGTTTTCCATAGACTGTGCACTTATGGATGTGTGTATTAATTCTTATTTTCCTGTGTTGATACGTGTCCATTAATCTGCAACAGGCTGTAAATTATATGGTGAAAATGACATAGTTCGCTGGTTGACTATTTCCCTGATAGCTTTCATTGCTTTGTTTACTGATGTATTCTAAGGCTTCATTAATTAAAATTATAAATTTGTTTCAGGACTAATCCATTACTGTATTTCATTCTCATCAGAGAAGGTAGTTAATAGGACCTAAGTGCCTCCAATGGGTACTCAGCTTAGCGTAGGGCTGCTCATGCATGCACGTTGCTGGTATGGGCTTTTATTTGAGAAAACAGCAGCAGGGTAGTACTTCTGGAAAAAAAATCTTATCCTGTTGATTAAATATAAAAAGTCTTTTCATCATAATTACATTCAGATAAAGTTTACTTTCTGCTGGTACCTTATTCACATACTTTCCTGAAGTTATGCATTTTTTTCTACCATCATATGGGTAAACTCTCCTTTTTCCTTGAAATGCTTCATTTCCATATAAATTTTATATTGCCCACAATTACCTTCTTTCCAGTATATCGTTCCAATTCTATCACTTAATACAAAGATAAGTAGTGAATATTTTTGGTGAGGCACAGATTTTTTTTTAATATAGATTCATACTGAACTGTGAAATATATCTGAATTTGTCTCCATTCTCAAGACACATATTTTACTATATCTTGTGCAGGGACCACTATATTATATAAAATGGCCTGGCTCTGGTGTCAGGGTCTGGGTTCCAATCCTGACTTTGCCATTCAGTAGCTGCATCAGCCTGGGCGAGTTAATTCATGTCTCTTATGACTGTTAACTATCTGCTAAATGAGGATTGTAATAGTACTTTCCTTGTGGGATTATTTGAAGATTAAATGAGATAATACATACACTTCTTAGTGTAATGCTTGACACCTGGTAATTGGTCTGTAAATATTACCTATAATGTTGATGATTTTAAAAAACCAAAGCAGGAAATATACTTTAACATAACCAGAAATGATATGTGGTGTTTGGTCTTGAATTCTTAAAGAAACCATATATTTCATATATGGTTTAGGTGTATGTTCTTATAGTTATGTAAGATTTAGAGAAACTTAATAGTAAACAGGTAGAATGGCATCAGGGATGTGATTTGCTCTAAAATACTTCAGCAACAGAAGAAAGAAAGAGAAAAGAATAAAGGGATAAGTGGAGCGAGTGTGATAAAAATCAATGGTTGTGGATTCCCTCTTATAAGAATATGGGTTCTTGGTTTAATTTTTAGCATATTGTGTGTATGGTTAATGAATTACCTGCTTAAAATTGATTAATGTTTTATGCATGTGGGCAATAAAGCAATGAGGACAGGCATTATTTTCAATCTCTTTAAAGAAGACTGGTGTATTGGTCTGGTCTAGTCACTAACCCCATAGATGGTCTGGATTCCATTCTGCTTAGAATAATATTCCTGGATTCATATGAACTGACAATAATATTTTTGATAATGTGTTTGACAAAACTTGAGAATTATTTTCCTAAGGTCTAGGACATTCATTATTGAACAACATATACATTATAATATTACCTTAAAAGCATAAGATTTGATTCATATATAAAGCAAAATAGGTAGCTTTTAAAGATTAATAAAGATTCTGTGAGAGGAATACCTTACATGCTTAAGCAAAATCCTGTGTCTACATAAGGACCACCTTCCCAGAAACTCTGAAGTAGTGTAGATTCGTCATCTCAAAGGTGAGAAAATGCAACAGTTGTACGAATGGCATATTACCTCTAACTATTCCCTTGTCCATCATTCACTCATTACACAAGTGCATAGGAGTGACTGTTGTGGGCCAGCAGTGTAGGCCCTACTGGAGATCCAAAGGTGAATCCTGAAGCAAATGGCAGAAGGGATCCAGGACACAAGTGAAGGAATCTACTTTGAAAAAAAGGAAGGACACTTCTTCTAACATGGGAGGAAGGGAAGTGAGAGCAGTGAAATGGGTATAAAATGTTCAGATGGAAAAGAGAGACTGAGTTTGTGGCCTTGATCTTTTATCACTAAGTTGGGAAACAAGATCAGCTTCGATTGGAGAGCAAAAGAGAGAATGGAAAGGAGTTTAGGGATGAAAGTAAGTTGCAGGAATAAGACAAGTGGACTTTGAGCAAAAGTGTGGTAGGAAGTGAGTTAGTGACGAATAATAGAATTGATGAGTGCAGTGAGGGCCCCACCAAGAGATACCTGAACTTGATTGTGAATCCTGGCTCCCAGGTTAGACAGCTTTTGCCAGAGGTGCTCAGGAAATAGGGGTCAGAAGCAGGTGTTTGGGTTGAGGCTGAAACATCACAGTTGGAAAGAATGAGAAGATGGGGAATCTAGCGTAATGATGCAGAGAATCAAAGAAATTACAACCATAGCTTCCAATAGGTCTCTTCAGAGGCTGATACAATCTAATTGCCCTTTCATTTTTAAAGGAAATTAGAGAGCTCATGTTTCTTTTGAAAAAACTCAGTTATGGGGAAAATTTTTCCAGAGCTTACCGACTGGAGCTGTCAGAGAGAATAGTTGTTAAGCCCACCGTAGGAAAAATGCTAATATTTTTGTGTGTGTATTGTAGTACATAACACAGTGAAGAGAGCAGATATGGTTTTTTAATTCTCTGAGCACTGTGCTAGAATTTCTCGTTTCATACATCATTTACAACTTATTATAGCATGATCAAACAAGTTCAGCATGTATATTTTTACATAAATTAGGAGCATTTATCGTTTTGAACGTTGAAAGATTATTGAGGTAGATCTCTCTTTATAGTTTTACATTATAAAATGAACTCAAAATTGTAATCTCTCCAAAGCAAAGTGACAGTTTAGGGAAAGAGTCTGACTGACCACACGTGCAGGGAGCATAAGTCGGAGAACAAAAATAGATGAAGGAGGTGCTCAGAGATCCTCCTTGGATTGTGGCAATATCAACTATTCCATACGGCCCCCAGCGTTTCCTGCTGTGTCTAGACATGCTGGCACGGATTTCACTGTGGGTGTCTGTACATCAGTGACCCGCAGTGACCTTCCCTCGGGCCTCCCGGTGAAAGATACTGCTGCTTTCCACTCTCCCTCTTCTCCATTTGATTCTTTCAGCAGGTGCATGAAAACGGGGATTGTTGTCACTTTGAAGTTAATCAGATTTTGTGGTTTACTCCCCTTTGGTCACACTTCTGTGTCACATAGCAAAAACAAATAATCGCTTTAGTGATGTGGTGATGTTGTTAATAGGAGAGATTTTAAGAAACAGACCAGGAGGAAGATCTAAATTAAAGCAAAACAAGCCAAGAAATAACTTTATTCATGCTGAGAACAGCCGGGGTAGAAGTGATCCACTCTTTTTCTCTGTAGCATGTTAAGAGCCATCCAATTCCAATTACTTTTGAAATTGTAAATTACTACATTATTATGATAATAAGTGGCTGGAAATTCAAAGTGGCAGAAAACTGAAAACTCACAGAGTAAATGGATTGTAAACTGGCTTTCTCTTTCCCTTTAGCTCCAAACACTTATTCAGGCTACTTGTCTCCTGTTACTTACATAGTGCAGTGTTTTTGAATGTGATCAGACGGCCCTTTCACCCCTATTCTTGTGTTTTAAAAGATGACCAGATTGATGTTCTTTTCACCAGGATTCTAGTCATCTCTGACTTTCCTCCTCTGCCCTGTCTGCTGCCTGTAGGGAATTCAGATTAATTTAGTTTTCCTAAATTCCCCACCGAATAAGTTACCATCACAAAAGCAACCCACCTCTCAAGGACTTCTTTGGTATTCAGTGCCATGTGTGTTGTAAGATAATTCAATATTGACATAGGAATTATTAAGGATACAGCCCTCGTTGGCTTCTTTTCTTTTTCTATGAATTGGGTGATATTTGTAAGTTCCCCAAGGGTCAGGAAGAAGCTATTCTTTTCTTCTTTTTTTTGCTGGGAAAGATTTACCCTTGTCGTTAGCTCCTTTTCTGGAGGTAAGGCTTTTACCCTCTCATCATCTTTGAGTCCCCCGCACCTCACAGAGTACGTTCCCTTACCTTGTAGGGTAGGCATTGATGCAGTTGAAGGAAGCTTACAAGTCTTTCATTGTCATTGAGGCAAAGCATTAAAAAGTCATGCCATTAATGTCTTCACTTTTGCTGTCATCCTTCTACTCCACTGGAGATGTGCTTATTAATAAGAGAGAAAACTCAAGATGTTGAGGGCATCAGAAATGTTTGTGGAGTTGTTTCATGTGACGACTCTGTGTTAGTGAGAACTACGCTCTCAGACCTGTCTCTAGGGGAGCATCATTTGCAAAAACTGTCATGCTGAAAAAAGTGAATAAAAATTGGCAGATAAATATATAGCATTTTATCCTAAGTGTTTCTATTTAGAGGTTTTTGACTACAAGTTAAACAGACTGTGTCTTCTTTTTATTTCCCTTGAGCGTCATAGATTTCACACTATTGCTATTGAATCGTTGATGTTCATTCAGCAAACAATTATTGCTCTTGTCCTCAGGGCCAGGTACTGATCTGGGCCCTGGCGACACACCAATAAATAAAACAGGAAAATAAAATTCCTGCCCTCTCAGAACTTACATTCTATTGCTATTCAAAATACTATTAGGCTTTAAGTCAGGAAATATTTTTAAAGGCCAGAGTTTCTATACCATCTCTTTGTATGATAACCAATATACTGTTTTCATTTTACAAAAATATTCGTGATGTCTAAAGCAATACTTCCTAAACTTTTCAGTGCCTAAATCTCCTTTTAAAGCATGTTTTTAAGAAAATAAATGCATGAAAGATTTATTATATTTATTGTTTCTGCAGGGCTTGAATTACTTAGATTTTTATTATTTATTCTGTTTTCATTTAAGGTTTCTTCGCCTTTGCAGGAAACTTCATGCTTCAACTCAGAGTACTTATAAAGAGCTCAGATTTGCTTTACTTTCAAGATTCCTTATTACAGATGCTTTCCCTACAAAGAGGCATTGTTAGAAAGGTCAAAATAATTACTGTATGTAGACCAGAGTGATTTCTCCCTCATGAAATGTCAAAGATATAGTGTTTACAATGATTAAATTATGTAAATTTCCAGAAGAATAAGCAAAAGACATTCTGCCTATATACAGCGCTTCTTATTTCATGGTCCTTGTGTCTGTTGACCAGATCCTATTATTGCCTACTCTTTGTTACTTCTCTGAGACTTGTTTTCTAATGAAATTCTTAAAGAGTTCTGTAGAGACAGATGCAAGCAAGTATTTTCCTGAATTGTACAGTTAAACAATATAGCTGTTTCTAAGGATTTTACTTGAATTCAGCGTTGGGATTTCTAGGATCTCAAGTCTTCTGAACGTATAGTCATGGCTGTTTTTCTCAGTCAACAGTGAATCCAAATCATTTCATTAATTCATCAGTCGGTTGTTTGGTCTGGTACTAGCACAGGCAATGTGAAGCAGCAGGTGATCCGTACATTGCTTACTTATAACTTTAAAAAGCCTTGCATTCCTTTTTTTCATTGAATTTTATCTTTCTGAAAAGAGTTCTGATTCAGATAGCTTTATTCTCTGAAAAGAAAAACAACATGGAGTGGTTTTAAATCATCCTAAGTAGTAAGAAAGAATCAGCTTGATGTTCAAAATTGGCAACAAAGTTGACTATAGTTTAAAAAATCATCTCCCCTTATATCATTCAACTAAAGCCAAATCCTTTACTGTCCTAACAAAGACATCACATTAGCTGGCTGCTTAGTCCCTCAATATACTCGAATATTTGTAAAGTAACTCTGGGCTTGACATTAACATTAAAAAAAGAAAACTCAGGGGCCGGCCTGGTGGCATAGTGGTTAAGTTCACATGCTCCACTTTGGCAGCCTGGGGTTTGCAGGTTCGGATCCCAGCTGTGGACCTATACACTGCTTATCAAGCCATGCAGTTGCAGGCGTCCCACATATAAAGTAGAGGAAGATGGGCACGGATGTTAGCCCAGGGTCAATCTTCCTCAGCAAAAAGAGGAGGATTGGCAACAGATGTTAGCTCAGGGCTAACCCGCCTCACACACACAAAAAAAGAGAAAACTCAGACTCTATCTGCTCCTTAGGTAAACTACTATGGAAACCCTGGTATCAAGGATCCTCCTCTTTCCATTTCCCTTTAATCAGAAGAGCTCATGACCCTAAGGTTGCTTTAGTTTTAAAATTAGAAAGCACTTTAATAGCTTTATCTAGGAAGATTTGCTTGAGGAGTTGCTTTCATTTATTGCCAAGGAAAAACTCTGTCATTTGTATCAGTCATATGGTTGGGAGAAGAAAGGGGAAAAGTCTTTGACCTGAAGGAATCAGACATTAGTTGCCTTTTTCTGGTGTATATGACTGTCATAAAAGACAGCCAGCAATTTTAACTCTTTAGGGCCTAGGCATTTGGGTCAAAACGGTGGTCGTTACACATGACTGGGCTTTTAAAAATACAGGGAGCTTTTAGGTCCATCTTGACCCGGTAAATCAGGATCTCCTGGGCTTTATGCAGCTCCCCAGGACAGTCTTGTACACACCCGGGTTAGGAGCCCCTGGATGAGAAGAAGGCCACCGGGTCTCTTCTGTTTACCACTGAGCATTCCTTTCATCCTTCTGTGCCATAGTGAGCACCAAAGCTCTTGGTCCAGTGGCTAGCCAGTACACCTTCCACCTACTTCCCCAGAGAATCTTGCCTGGACTGTGGTGGTAGCAGCTCTTGGGGGCATTACTACAACAATTTAGAATGCTGCTTGAGCTTTCTCCCGTTCTAGGAAGGAACACAGTAAGAGTTCCCTGCACAGATTGTTGGAAGCATCCTGCACTGTTAGTCAATCAGAAAGCATTTGAGAAAACACAGGAGAAGCAGTGAAATAGAAGCATTGAGATTGCCTTATATTTGTATTCTCTTGTTGTTTGGGTAGAGGCTCTAGAGTCGGCACAGCTGAACCAATCTCTTACCTCTTCTCATGATTCCCTTTCCGTCTTCATGCTCCCACCATTTCTTGCTTGGCTCCTGGAGAATCTCCCTTCACTCCTATTCAGTGTAGAATAGGTATTAATTGTTATCTCCACACACAGCATAGTTGAATTTAAGACAAGTGACTTTGCTTTTTCAAAGATGCTACATGGAGTATTTTTTGGTAAAATTGTTTTATAAAGTAGGAGTGTAAAAGAACTAGAGACTTCAGTTCTTTTCCGGATTATTTTGCCAGAACATGACCATCTAAATGTTTTCTCTTTTGTTACTGTTACTTTTGGAGGCCATAAGTTTATTTCAATGATTTAACTGTTCAAAATGATTTTAGAATTACTCTTTGTAATTTTTTATAGATTGATCAGACTCCTAATCTTTCACACCAGATGTTTCAACCCAAGATATTACCCAGTCATATATTTTTGGATAAACTACATGTGTGACTTTCACATATGTTAAATCACTAGGCAGTTTTGCATCTTGTGAGAGGGGAGCTATAGAGTGATAAACATGAATACATGTAGAAGAATATAAAATCTCCTTGGTGTTGGCCATCCCTAACTTTAGCTTCATTGCTCTTCGAAGGCAACTGATTGTCCTAGGAACAGCCTATGGGAAAGCCACTTGATGTGATTACTCAGAAGGCTGAGAGGACACTCCCACATCTGGCCTGGAGGCCTCCAAGATCCTAGGTAGGGCCTTTCCTACAGAAGTGCAACTGCTTCTGAGTGGTTATGATGGAAGGAGGGGCGAGAAGATAGAAGCATCCTATTCTCCTGAGAAGGAGAAGAGAAGCCGTTAGGGTCTTCAGAGCCCTACTATGCCTCCCACGTTATTTGCATAACTGGGAAGAACTTTTCTCCAGACTGTACTGTTGAAATACATTCATTAGAAAGACTTCATTATCAGAGGTCTTTGTGAGTACATCAGAATGTCAGTAATGCGCTGAGCAGGTTCACAGACATAAACTCCCTAAACACAGATCTGTTTGTGGCTTTATTGTTTTTCTTTCGGCTTCATGCGTTTTGAATTATTTTTTTTTAATTTTATTGAAAATATTCACAATAAAAACCCTTGGTTCACATGACTTGATTAGTTTTGCTCTTCTTTTTCCATTTCAAGGTGCTCTGTGCTTTTACAGACAACGTAGCATTGTGGTTAAGAACTGAGACTCACGTCAGACCCTGGAAATTAATTTCCTGGCTCCATCCTTGACTAACCATGCAACTTTGCCACCTTACCTAATACCTCCAAGTCCCAGATTTCTTATACGTAAAATGGGGATGGGAGTGGTTTCTGCCTCAAAAGGAAAGGTTGTGGAATAAAATGAGAAAATCCATGTGAAGCATATGTCACAGTGCCTATATATTTATATAGGGCATATATTTACTTGTACTATTTTTCCTCAGGGGCCATTCTGGGGATGCTGATTGACACTCTTATTTCATTATCTTGGTTTCCTCAAATCCTTGTTAGAAGAAGGCAGGTTATAAATAATAAATAATTGTGATTTTTAAAATTATTTCCAAAGAAAGAATTTGTCACTGTTGCTTTATAATATAGTGATTTATAATGGCTTGCACATGGAATTCAGGTGGACACTAAATTTCTCTGGCAGTGAAATCTCCTCTGGGAAAACATGGCAGTAGAGGGAGAAGTCACATGATGATTTTTTCTCTGCTGGTAATAATATCAACTCTCATTTCTCAGTGTTTCTCAAAGTGTTTTCTTTGCTTATTCATTCTTTGATGATGAAGAAGGAGGCAATATTCTCATTTGAAACATATTATGTCATTGTAGATTTTTCCATTTCTATGTGTTTAATATAATAAAGATATAAAATGTGCATGAGGAACAGGGTTAAATGGCATGATCTAGAATCTGGAGATGCCGTGAAGTTAATTAGGTGACTCTCACTTCTCAAGATTGACATGTCTCTTTGGAGAATTTCGTATATTTCTCTACCATAAGGTAAAGGACATTATGGGGAAGAGAGAGAAAGTTGGGAGAGAGTTAAATCTTCCCAATTATTTGGAGTTTGTTGTATTTTTCTCCTGAAAGATTGTATTTGTTCAGTCTTTCATTAAGCACTAAGGAAGTACCAAATCATTGGCTAGCAGCTGGGGATGTAAAGGGTAGTAGTCATGGGCCTATATTCTAGTTACTCACAATGTAACAGAAAGAAACACAAAAACTTCTTATGATTAGGAAAAAAGGTGTAAATAATGTAATGGAGGTGTGCACATCTTATAAGAGGTCACTTTTTAGAGTCACAAAAACTAGTTTTGTTTTCTGATCAGAGATGCCACCCTTTGACTTACAATAGAGAGTCGAAAATACTGCTGCATGTGGCCACAAACGTTTGTGAGAGAATCTTAGAAGATGTGCCAGAATGGAATATCAATGTCTTGTTCAGTTTTTCCCCAACCTTGAAGGCATACATTTTTGGTATTCTCCAGTCGTGTATGAGAGTGTGGGTGGGTATTTATTTGTAATCCAAAGATTCCAAAGTGTGTTGCTATAGATCTTGTCTTTTCTCTGAAACCATTTGCTGATTAAGTAGTTGAAGTTTCACCAGAGCTGAAGAGAAACTGATTGAGTTTGTGTAACAACTTGTCACCAAATGAATAAAAAAGATATTTTTTAATTGGCAACAAAGGTTTTCTTTTTCCTTTTAAAAGAGGTCTGGTTTTTAAAAAATTGCACGACCTATTCCTCCATAGTACCCATCTTCAGTCTATTTTTATCTCCCCCTTAAGACATGCTTAAGCTAAGGGATATGTCATTGGCTTAGTATATATTGATATTCTTTCTGAAATAGGATATGATATAGTATAATACTTGCATAATCAGGATTCTGTCTAGACTAGCGAAATTAAAATAGTGACAGAGCAAAAGGAATCTCTTTCTGAAATAGAGTACATTAGGAAACATTGTTTTACCAGAATATTGATGAAATTTGTGAATAGGGAATAGTATTTTATATCTGTATTGAAGTTAAGGTTTTAATATCTAGAATTCCCTGTTGACTTACTGGTATTCATCATTTTAGACTGACTTGTCATAAGATAAAGTGAAATTTGTTTCAAATGTTTTAGTAGGGATAAAGAGGAACCTCAAACATAAGTGCATCTCAAAAAATATAAAGTAGAGCGTGCAGTTCATGATACAGGAGAGGGGAAAATGATCATGTTGCTTGTGTTTTGAGCTAAAATGTAATCAATCAACATTATATGTTAGTAGGTGACTGATGACTAAGAAACAAAACCAAATACCAGTCTTAAATCCCAGGAGTTTTGATTAAATAAAACCAAGGTCTTAAATCTTTTTGGAGTTTTGCATTTCTCTAGTAAAATAATTTATTTCCCAAGTCATTTTTCTAGGAATGTTTCATTGAGAAAACTACCAAGGAACAGTTTCAAACCTTTGAAATCTGCTAAATCAAGATTCCCACTTCTTTCATTCCTGTTACCCCAGAAAGGGTGTGGGGTGAGTTACGCTGAACTCTTGGGACCAAGCTTGACTGAGTCAGTGGGTATCCCAGGCAGATGAATGACTTCTCTCTTATCTCAATATTCTGGAAATATTTGCTCAAAATTTCTATAAAGCAGGGAAAGAATTTACCTCATAGCATTCAAATGAAGTGATTGGGTTTTGAATTAATACGTAGCATAGAATCGCTACTCAGCCACACACCAGCTTTGTGATCTTAGGCAAAACAATTTACTATTTCTCAGTTTGCTTATATATAAAATGGGCATAATAATAGTACTACCTTCATAAGGGTATAAGGAGGATAAAATCAGTCATCCATGTAAAGTCCTTAGCAGAGTGCCCATCAAATGGTGAATTCTCAAAAAAAAATAATATTACCTAATAATATGATTGTTTAAAATGTAATTCATTTATGCCAAGATAAATTTTTGTGCATTTTCTTTTAGCATATCTTAAATTTGAAATAATGGTGAATTTTCTTCCACTGTGAAAAGAGCTTATGGTCCTTTTCCTTGAATTATAGTAAATGACAATTGGCTAAAATTAATTTAACTCTGCATCCTCAGTTGGATCTGTCATTCCCAGCCTCCACATCAGAATTATATCATATGAGAACTTGAGCTTCGTTTGAAAATCCTTGCAGCAATTTATATTCTCTTCATTCAGGCCTCATCAGCCACTGCTCTGTGGAAAAAGCCATACGTAATAGATGTGGAAATGATCCCATAGAAATGTGTATTGGTTGCCCTTTCTCTTATAAGAGGTCAGGAATAGGCATAATATAAGAAAAAGACAAGGCAAGCCAAGTAGTTGAATCTGTTAAATATATCTATCTAGATTTAGATTGCAAAAGAGAATAAAAATGTTCCAGACAGCCATAAATTCAAATCCATATGCTTTCCTTAGAGATCTGATTATGGTTTCGTTTCTCTCCTTGTATGGGAGAAGGGAGATTTGGGATGGCAGAGCCATTATTTAAGGCAAAGATCGAGTGAGTGGTGGATAAGCATAGAGACTTGGTAGGTTCTGAGCCTTACTAATGCCCTACACTGCTTTCCTTGCTTGTTCTTTCCGCTGAAACTGCACTGACCAGGGCCACACCACTGCTAATTTCATATTCTGTGGATGTTAGCTGTGTGTTCTATGCCTGAGACAGGCAGCCATTTGATTCTGTTGTAGGCACCAGGATATTGAAATTCAGAAGCTCATTGTAGCTGGTAGATTAATTTTTCCTGGGTTTATGTTCACTTAATTGTGTAACACGTTTCCTTGGATCTAAAATAGTGTCCACGAGCATTTATTGACTTGAATTAGTGCCTGATTGTTTTGTGTTTCATTAAATCTTGGTGGCACTGTATTTTCAAATACAAGTTCTGTGGGGAGTTTGAATTTTTCTGTTCCTTTGTGGACCAAAGAAAATTCAAGTTTTGGGGCCGGCCCAGTGACACAGCGATTTAGTTTTCACTTTGGCAGCCTGGGGTTCACGGGTTCAGATCCCAGGCGCCCACCGACTCACTGGTTGTTAGCCATGCCGTGGCGGCGTCCCATATAAAGTAGAGGAAGATGGGCATGGATGTTAGCCCAGGGCCAGTCTTCCTCAGCAAAAAGAGGAGGATTGGCAATGGATGTTAGCTCAGGGCTGGTCTTCCTCACACACACAAAAAAGGAAAATTCAAGTTTCATTTCTTGGGCTCTCTTTTTGTGTTTTGGACTATAGGTTTATAAGAGCATAAAATATTAAGCCTTCTAATAGATGGTTACCACTCAGAATGGTGTCCTTGTATGATGTTAATTAAATACTGTAACACAAGATATGAAAAAAATCTTAGGTACAAACACCAAAACATGTTAAATCATATTTTTTCTTTTAGCACTTGTTTCTACTTTTTAGAATAATAACAATGATATCACTTATGGAAACCTAACCTTTTCTCTTAAAAGTAAATTTTTTGTTTGCATGTATATTTATGTTTTCTGGTTTTGCAGTTGCTACTTTGTCAGTTGTATCAGAAGTGAAGCAAATGTCTATTGTTGTGGGTGCTCTCCTAATTTATATAAGCAATTTGATGTCAAATGAAGGGCCTAATAGGTTCTGAGTTTAACTCTTAGGATGAAGAGCAACTAGAAAAGTGAAGAGTCCTTAAATAGTAAATGATTTTCAAAATATTAAACTTTTTTCTCTTGTAGTGAGAGATTTTTCCTGAGGCTGAATAGAAACGGGCTGCCCAAAGCCCCAGATAAACCAGAACGACATTGCTCTCTCTTTGTGGTAAGTGGATTTTATTTTATCCAGGAGGCAGATTCTTCCCATTGTATTTCATGTTATTTAAGAGAAATAAATTATTGTGAGCGAACATAGTGAATTTACTTAAACTTTGTAAATACCGCACAAATTACAGTAGTGCCCAGAATTCTGAATACCACCATCCACAGTCACGCCTTTGTTCCTTTAGTGTATATTAGAGCCTGTTACACTATTGCCAAAGGACAGTGGTGATAGGGCTCAGCATGGCCCAAGGTGTTTAGTATGTATGTACTTAAGAAATGTTTAAAGAATGAGTGAGAGATTGAAATAAGAATCCGCTTTTCTTTTAAGTATTATTTAACATCAGTAGACTTACAGTAAAGTTGATCGTAATGGTATTTTTAGAACAGAATTTGAACTATATGCTTCTACTATAAAACTTCCATTAAGAATATTCATGTCATCTTTGTCTTTCTTCTGTTATTTGTGAAAATAATGTACTATGCCCTTTAAATGCTTCTGTATACATTGTGAGTTCTAAAATAACCAGACTTTGTTTTTTGGTAGGATTTGGGTAGCAGCGAACTAAGAAGGGACATCTATATCACCGTGCACATTATCCGAATTGGTAGGTACAGCTCTTGTTGTCAGGGTGATAGAAGCAGGAAGAAGAAACACTGAGAGGTCCTTTGTAGTTGCGGTTTATTTGCTATCTGGATCAGAAAGAAGTAAAAGCCAGATTTGAATCCAAGAATCACAAAATTTGAGAATTGCTTGCTGGCCTCCCCAAACTCACATACAACCTCTTCACCCACCATGAATAGATTTTGTTTTCTTTCCATATAGGTCATTAGGTAGTGTGTTGTGTTTCATTTTGTTTTATTGGACTCCCTAAACAAATTTGTTTCAAAAATTTGGTATTTATTGTTTTAAATTCTAATTTCTGTTATCAGCATAAATTAAACTTCTAGGAGCTGGATTTCCTACAAATTTATGAAAACTTTACACCAATTGGCATTTTCCACAGTGCAGAATGCTACAGAACATTATTATACAAGGTGCTATAAGAAAAAGGTTATGAAATACTGAACACTGTGTACTTTTTTCATTTGTATAATATCATCAGCTTATTAAAGCGTCTGAGAAAACCTACAGGGAAAAATTTAAATGCCTCTCTAACTTTGTTGATCCTAGTTTTCCACACATTTGATTTGACTGTGAAAACAGTTACATAATGTAACATTTGTTAACATCTTGCAAAGCACACTTTGGGTGTTCAACAATGAACTTGCACGTCGGAGCCACACGACGGAGCCAGAATATGTTCACTCGTTTTTATACATAAAATGCCTCTAAACGCATGCATTTTACAGCAGAGGAACTAGGTAAAATAAGGAATAGTGTAGCCTACACAGCTTTTCTATTAAAACTAAGCAGCTGATAATAGGAATTGATTCCCACTTCTTCACTAACTGTGCTACATTACTTGCTTGGGAATACTTCTGTAGGATAGTCATCTCTCTCCATGCAATCCTGCATAGCAATCTTTATTTTTATAGTCTTTTATTTTATGCACATGATAACAGCATTATGCATTGAGAGAGACTATAAAACATGTTGTCATTCCTACATAGATTTTTATTATTTTTTTCTCATAAAAATCTGTTCTGAAAACCTGTTTTCATTTTATGCTATTTTTATATTTGAGGGACAGTAGAAATAAAAAACAACATAAATTGTCTTTGGTTTTGTTTGAAATTTCTTTTTATAAATGACTATGTGGGGAAAAATTGGAAAGAATCTTTTAAAACATTGGAAAAGTTGGAATGCATGCTGCTGTGTATTTATGAGATAAAGCCTCTGTCTATTCCCAGGATGGCAGGGGTACACTTTGTTATGTAATTCTTCATGAGTTCTTTTTTTTTTTTTTCAATTCCAATTTGTTATACCGATTGTTAATGTAACATGTAGTTTGGGATTTCTTCATGTAAACATTGCTAAAATTTGAATATAATCTTCTACAGTATTGAGAGAAAGAGTAAACCGCTTTTGCTTTCATAACTTTGTAAAAGGTACCTACAAGGTTTTGGAGGTAGAAACACACACGGCAGAGCAACTACGCACCCTACTTGCCCATGGCCTGGGTGACTCTGTCCTTCTCTCACCTGGTTATTGCTGAGGAAGCCACTGCAGTAGCATTGCCCATTACAGAACTACCTTTCAGATACATGGTGTTTGATAAGTGATTGTATTTTTAAGTCAGATTTTTATGATCTTTAAATTATCAGAATGAGTTGAATCAAAATTACCAATCCCTCTCCCCCCAAGCTTTGGTCAAATTAATACTTCTTTGAGACTACTGCAAAAACTTGCCTAATGATGACATTTAGTGCTTTGACATTTTGAGACTGAGGAGAAATAAGATTTAAGGTAAGACACTCTAAAAAAGGTTAAGACTTAGTCTGCTGCAGTGAAATTAAGGAGTGGAGGATTGCTGTCTGTCAGGGACAGACACTTCTTTTTCTAGAATGTCCCTTGTATCTACTTTAGTAGGAAAAGGGCACGCTGACCCTCACTGGCTGCAGAGAGCAGGAGCAATAACACCTTGCCTTGGAATTTAACCCCAGATCTTTGATTGGAAAGAAGAGGAGCAAAAAAAGAGAAATAAATAGTTTCATATCCTCCTGCCCATTCTGCTTAAGTTCTTTCCACCTCTATATCTCCCCTTTTGGCTTTTAGCTGGTTGCTGAGTATTTTTACCGTTCCCCACTCCTACCTTCGTTCCTACTTAGACAGTTTTCCTAGAAACTGGACCAAACTGTGAACTCTTACTAATCCTAAAGTTGGGGACACCAGGGCTGGCATCAAATAGTCTTTTCAGCAGTCATTACACCAAAGGTTCCCACAGAGCCAGGGAAGAAAACTTAAAATTGGGTGTTTAAGGACATGAGTGGTGTGGAGGTTTGGGAGTTATGCTTCACAGCGGTCAGAGAGAGTGACAGAAACCTCCCTGGAGAGTCTTCTTAAGCTGCTGTGAGAGAACACTTTCCCATCTCCCATACTTTGTCCTCCTCAGGCACCCACGGTTTTTTCTTTAGTGCACATCTAGCTGAAGGGGGTAGAAAAAAAATAGGAGTGACATGCATGCCATGAATAAACTCCTAGGAATTTAGAGCTACAAGAGTACTTAGGAATAATCTTGTTGAGAGTTTCAGGTTTTTTGTTTTATATTTTTTTAACTAATAAACTTCCTGTATGACGTTAAATAACGTTAAAATACTCCACTCCAAAATCTTCTATTGTCTTTGTCAGCTTGCATTTACAAGGAAATAGTTAAGTGAGGAAAAAATTATATTTTAAATCAAAATATTGATGAAGATTGGAGTATATATTTCATCCTAATACAACTTGTAGTAATATTCAAAATGGAGACAAACTAGACTTTTTTTTCCATTTGAGTGAACAAAATTTTAAATTTGTTTAAATCAATTCTGTAAGTAAAAGTATGATTCGTTGTCAAATAAATTCAATATGACATCTTAAAAGGTTTGATTTGCAGGTGAAACTTACATTAAAAAGTAGATTGATAATTGGCCACGTATTACACCTTTGGGTCATGAAAACGTGCTATTTGAAATTCTTATGTTTTGCACATCTAAAAAGCAACTGACTTATTTTGACCATGTTTTAGTTTTGACTCTGACTGATAAAATGAGAGGTTTTTGAGCTGCTATTTGTAAGCGTTTCCCTGAAAATGATTTATTGCAGAGGCAGTTTTTCTTTATTACTGATGAATGAAAGCCAAATTGGATATTGCCATCCCTTTTTTTCTATTTAACGTTGGATTGGCAAGCGCTAGAGTCATCTAGATGTACTATAGGACAATTTCGCTCAGATGGAAACAACTTACAGGTCTGTAGCCAAGCACTGGGAAACAGATTTGCAAATTTTTTTTTAATTATTTTTCCTTACATTTAACTTGTTATATTTCAGCTTCAGTATACTTTCTGCTTTCTATCTTCAAAATAATCCGTTGGTAATTAAATACAATAATAAATTAAAACAATATCTCAATAACATACTTAAAAAGATATAATAATTTAAACAAGTTGAAACTGTGTCAGAGTGAAAACAATCCCAGGCAATTTCAGTGATTGGCTGAGTTGTCATCAGCCTGAGCCCTGGGTCAGGAAAGAGAGGGTCATTTGGTCACCTGTGGTTACTTGCTATACGTCCAGGGAATCTCAAACTACTTCCTTTCAAAGGTGAAATATTTGAAAAATTCCATTTTTTAAAAATAGGAAAATAAAATAGGGATCAATACTGTTTTTATTGCTGCGAACCTCCTGGAGTGCCTTCACAAATCCTCAGGGAGAGGGTTCCCAGACTTAGGTTCGGCTCCAGTCTTCATGTTTCATAGATGACAACTGATGCCCAGAGTTAAGCCTGAGGTCACGCAACTAGGTGGTTGGAGAGGAGAGTCCAGAACTGAAGCAATATCTTCTGTTGCCCTAAACCTGCGTGCTTTCCATTGCCCAGTCACATTTCGTATGGCCTATCTTGTAGCTATATTTAAGAGGCACTAATCAAATGGCTCCTTGGGCCATGTTTGCTTTTTAATTGGACAGGTCGAATGGGGGCAGGAGAAAAAAAGAATGCCTGTAGTGTCCAGTACCGGCGACCCTTTGGCTGTGCAGTTCTTAGCATTGCTGACCTGCTGACTGGAGAGACTAAAGATGACCTCGTCCTGAAAGTGTACATGTAAGAAGCATGCACGTGGTGGGGGCTGGGGGGCACAGAGGCACATGTGGATCCCAGCTGGTGATGCTATTTTACATGGGTAGTGGAAGAGCAAGGGACAGGTTGAGTTTATGGGCCATTCCTCAAAAGCTCAAGAATCCGTATACTAGCTACAAGTGAACCCACGATTACCATTTGCCAGGCAGAAGAATTATGAAGTTGAGAAACAAAGAATACAGTTCATCAATGGAGTGAACCATCCACTGTAAGGTATCTCCTCTGTGAATTTAAAACCCTAACATTTCTTTATCCCCAGAGATTTAATTTGTTCTTAGAAAATAGAAATAGTTTTTAATATAAATTAATTAGAATTAGGAAAGGTAAGTTCAGGTGATTTCCCTCCTACTTTATGTATTGTTAGTTTGCTAGGACTGCCATAACAAAGTACCATAAACAGGGAGGCTTAAGCAACAGAAATTTATTGTCTCACTGTTCTGGAGGCTAGAAGTCCTAGATCAAGTTGTCAGCAGGGTTGGTTCCTTCTGAGGGCTGTAAGGGAGAATCTGTTCCATGCCTCTTTCTCCTAGTTTCTGGAGCTTTGCTGGTGGTCTTTGGCATTCCATGACTTGTAGATGCATCACTCAGATCTCTGCCTTCATCTTCACCTGGCATTCTCCCTGTGTGTGTGTCTGTCGCTGTGTCCGAATCTCCTCTTTTTATAAGGACATAGTCATATTGTGTTAGGGCCCACCCTAATGACCTAATTTTAACTTGATTACCTGTGTAAAGACCCTATTTCCAAATAAGGTCACATTCTGAGATATTAGGGGTTAGGACTTCAACATTATCTTTTTTGGGGCCACAGTTCAACCTGTAACACTCCACTAAGAAAATCCCTTAATGTATTCCAAATCCTAAAATAAGTTAAATGACTTTTAAAATGCACATGGTTTCATAGCACCCCACCCTGAGCACCTCCCCACAGGTTTGGAAATTGAGATTTGACCTACAGTGACATCCTCAAAACCGACCCACAGAGGGTGGGGAGAGTGGGGGAGGTGGTTTCCACTTTCCTGGTTTGAGGACCATGTCACTGACCACCTCCATGAGCGAGCTTGCTTTCGTGTCGTGTTCTGGCCATTGTGTTGATATATCCAATGTATGTCAATAGTTTTTTCATATGTGGAGGTAACACAACTGGCCCACTGCCTGTGGGACACACACTTCAAATTGCTTTTTGACAAGTGCTGCAGGATTTCATGGATTGATCCATTCTCCACCCAGTGCCCCCAGGACCTGTGCCACACATTTGCTAATTAGTTGACAAAGATTTGTCTATAGCCTGTGGTTTAGGACCAGAAACTCTCTTTATCTCTTTTAAGAGGGATAAAATCGATGACCTTAATTTTAAACTTGAAACCTTGTGTTGAAACTAGTGGAAAGTAATACTTGCTCCTCTTTATATCACATGGCAACCCTCAATTTCAGTAGTTGAGCTTGAATCCATGATAATCCTCTTTCCAAACTCTATTGGTAGTCATAAAATATAATTTATTTGAAATAATACTGATGATAATGGCCACCTCGCACAGTGCTTACTATGTTGTGTGAGGAACTGTGTTAAACACTTTGCGTGTACGTATCATGTCACTTTATCCTCATAACAAACCCTTGAAGCAGATGTTCAGTTTTACACCTAGGGAGACAGATAGGCTAAATAACTTGCCCAAAGTCACCTGGCTAATAAGACCAGCAACCAGATCTGAAGCCAGGACTGTCTGACTTTAGAAGCTGAGGTCTCATGTTACTAGGTGGTATGTTTCTGGGTGTTACTTCACACTACTATCTAGTAATGTGATAATGATGCTGTTATGTGACATTGCTTTTTAAGAAAACCAAAATTCTTCACAAACACAATCTCATCGTTTCTTAGAGTAGTCTTTCCAGGTATGGTAGCAAGTGTTATATTTATCTTGCCATTGGGAAAACTGAGGGACCAACAGTTGCGTGCATCACCCTTGATTATGCAGCCAGTTAAAGAAGACCAATGAGTTCCAGCTCTGCTTATGGGAGACACTCGCCCTCATAAAAATAAATTGTACTGCTCTTTGTGGTTTTTATTGTCTATTTTTTCATAAGTATCAAGTAAGGTTTGGGGTTATTCTTGCTGGAAGAGCACTCTTAAAAATGCCAGTTCAGCAAATTATGAAGCTGTTACAAGAGGAATACTAGTCTGTCAAAACAGTCACTGTAGATTAAGAAGGAACTGTGAATTTAGTAAAACAGTTTAGGGAAGTGCCAGTTAGAAATAATTTCGAAGAAATTTCTGTATGTTATGGTGACCGAATCCTTAGCCCATCTGGGATTCAAATACAGAACAGTAACAAGGACCTCATCTGAGTCTGGAAGATATTTCGATCACCTACTTTAGGAACTTTGATTTTATTTAGAGTTTTGTAGATTAAAAGCATGAATTCTGGAGTCACTTAACTATCTAATAGGAGGCAAGCCATCTTTCTTCCTTCCCCACTGAGCTGGAATAAGAAAAACTGGAGGCAGGATATGCTAAATGGCAATTTGGTGTCTACAGCTGGACAGGTGGGATGGTTTCATTTCATCTTAATTTTCCAGCCTTCCAAGATTCTGCTCTGTTTGGTATCCTACTGTTAACTGACTCAAAAATAACCTCCATCGTGTTATCATGGAAAAGCCTACGGTGATGAAATAAATAAATATGTAAGCAAATTGTGAATTATTGGCTATGGACAAGATCACTAGGAAAAGGAATCTGTACTGTGGAACATTTTGATTGATAGTGTATAGAATCTTGATATTCAAGACTCTCGGCAGGGGGCATTTGCGGCTAATAAAAGATAGTAGCGAATTTACAAACATGTCTAGATGAGAGAGGCTCTCCCTGGCCTAACTGGGGGAGTCCTGATAGTAAAGGGGGATGACAGACCCAGGTATTTAGGAACCATCAGGAGCTACCAGTTAGAGGGACATCCATCCATTCATTCATGCATCTGATGTTTTTCAAGTATCCACAATGTTCTGAGTACTGAGGGAGACACAGCTATCAACCAGTCCTAGATCCAATCATCAAGAACCTGAAGAGTCTCCTAGATGAACTACATTATGTAAATAAAGATAACATGAGCTAGCAAGTGACAAGAGCTAAAAGAACAAGGTAGCGATGGCTGTGAGAGTGAGAAGGCAAAGAGATGCCTTCCAGCCCAGAAGTGGAAAATTAATTACCCTTTGGTAAATCCTGCCAGCCTTTTGCCAGTGCAAGTTGTGTTAACCTCGGTTTCATTTTGCTTGGTTTGTTGCATTTTGGTGCTAGCCACACTTGTTCAGGTTATTGTAGGCAGAGACTCGCTAACGCGAACTAACATTTATTGAGCGTTTACCATGTATCAGGCATTATCCTAAGCCCGAGCTTATTTAATGTTCTAGTATATTACCCACATTTCACAGATGAAGAAATCTAGGCACAGAGGGGGTAAATTACTTGCCCAAAGAACATAACTCAGTTAATAGTGAGAATTTGAATCCAGGGAGTCAGACTCTTAGTCTGCCTTCCCCTGTAGGCGTTGTTCCCTGAGATTTTGGTGGGGGAGAGGGGCTCTCTTAATCTGTGAGTTGTTCATCCTGGCTGCTTCTGGCATGAGCTAGGTGGTCATGCATTACCAGATATGGGCATTCCTGCTCATCTTGGGGCGACTATGCTAAAACCGACAGTCACTTGCAGTTGGGAGTTGGGAACTCCAAGGAGGTTTAAGGACATTATAGTGGTTATACCAAAAAGAGCAAGTGTGCTGTTAAGGTCATTGCTTGATCTCATGCATCATCAAAGCTAACAGAATGTTAATGTTTTTATAGGTGTAACACAGAGAGTGAGTGGTACCAAATCCACGAGAACATCATCAAAAAGCTGAATGCGCGCTATAATTTGACTGGGTCCAATGCAGGTGAGTATGTGAGAGTGGCCCACTCTCCCTACACTTTTCATTTCAGGCCCTTCCTCTTGTTTATCTGGGTAAGAAGGAAATGATCTGCCCTTTGTTTTTCTCTCTATTCATTCCCTATCTTTAAAAATGCTCAGTCAACATTCTGTTATATCTCCCTGTGGTATGATGGGCTTGTTGCTATAATTCTCTCTAAAAAATGTATTCTGTTCTGGTTTGAAACAAGACAGAGTATCTGAATTTGTTTAACAGTGCCAAGTCTTGACACCTCTAAGTTATTACTGATTGCTAAAAACCGAATGACAGTTATGTTTGGGTTCATGATTGTTGTGTGGAATGGGTTTGATGAGCGGAGATCTGTCAGTAAGGTCCAGGAAAAACGTGCTTCACTGCATATAGCTGGAAGCAACATTGTTGTACTGGATAACAAGCATGCAGGCTCACTTACTGAAATTGGCTAAGAAGGAGAGTGATGTTGACTGCAATGTCATGTAGAGAAAAACGTATACACACTTGTTCAGAAGGGAACTGAAATATTATATAGCATTGTAAGTTATGTGTAACATATATGATAGTCTTATATTAGTAACATATTATAGAATATATTGTTATATAATATGTGTAGATTATATGGCTTATATAGTGACATCATTAAATTCAGTCAGTAGACAAAAACTTGGTGAATATTGTCTGCTTCCTATCCCCCCTTCAAACCTATGTTGAAGCAAAATAAACTATGCAGTTGTGGCTTTCATTGATCTAAAGAAACTTCAAATGAAGTAAGCTATTATTTGAACTGAATGTGTTGTCTTTTTAACAGATTTTTAAAGTATCTTGAATATAGATATTTGTGTTATAGTCCAATTTGTCTGGCAATTAGAAGAACCAGAATTTAAATTCAGACTACCTTTTTTTCAGACCTGCACACATTTTGCTAGGCCAAAATGACCCACGAAGAAAAAATAACTGCAGACAGAAACTTTGTGGTTCAGTTCAGTGAGAGCCATAAGTATCCACAACTCACATATGTAGCAATGCTTCAGGCTGTAATGAGTGGTGAGGTCAGTTTTCTCCTCCCTCTCCCAAGAGTTGGGGAGTAACTTGGGTTTTATTTGATTCACACAAAGTCCTACATCTCCCACTAACTAAACAAGAGCCTTACACTTATTGTTGAGGGCAGAGTCCCTAAAGGACCAGGAGGAGATGGTAGTAGCGGAATACAACATGAAGTAATAAGTATACTTTAGAAACTGAAACTGGTGCATACACTTATCCTTGCATTTTCTGTAAAAGAATTATAATAGCACTTATTGTGTATGGACCAAATGATTTAGTTTATTTACCTTCAATAAAATGGTAGAGCTGCTGCTTTTTTAAAACTTATCTTACTGAATTTCTTGGTAGACTTCTAGCCAGATCCAGTAGTTTTGTTTTAAACCTTTGGTGTTACTTGATATCATGGACTATTTTTTATCCTTAAATACACTGTAGACCTGTGCTGTCCAATTCAGTAGGCACTAGCCACATGTGGCTATTGAGAACTAGATATGAGGCTAGTAGCACTTGGATTGAGGTGTGCTGTAATGGTAACATATATACCAGATTTCAAAGACTTGGTACAATAAATTGAATGTAAAATATCCTATTAATAGTTTTTATATTGATTCCATGTTGAAAGATAACATTGTAAAGGTAGTGGGTTCAAATATATTACTAAAATTAATTTTATTTGTTTTTACTTTTTTAACGTGGCTACTTAGAAACTTTTTAATTTCATTGGTGTCTCAGATTATATTTCTATTAGACAGTGCTGCTCTGGACTTGATTTAAAGGATTTTCTTAAAAGTTCTTTTCATGCCTCCCAAACAAATTCATTATACCTTGCTCGTTTCTTTCTGCCCACTATGGGTAGAGGAGTCTGTAGCCGTTGTGTATCTTGTTCTTTCTCTTCAAGAGTGCCATTACTCTTAATTTTGCTTACATTTGACTCCTTTATTATTTATGTGAATAAATAAATATAAAACTAACCCTGGCCTTCTAGTTTTTCCTATGTATTCCCTTCCCTCCCTACCATCATAGATGCAATCTTGACGAAGCACGACGTGTGGACTGCTGAGATACGCTTCTTTACCAACTCCTTGTTGACTCCTAAGCCTTTCTTCTTTTCAAAATGCCTCATGCAGAACAAAATTCCTCTGTTGGTGGGTTGTTTGAATATATCATTGTCCAAACTCTGAAGTGATACTGAGTTGCCTCTTGAATCATGGTGAACTTCTCGATGGTGGGCTTTGATTTATACCTCCAGATAGATTCCTATCATAACTGATTCTCTATCCTATGAGGCCTCTGTTAGGGGTAAGGGTTCCAGTCAAGCCAAACCACATATTTCACTCTGCTTACAGACAGGAGTCTTCGCCTAGGGAGTATGGCCTCTAAGAGCTTTACTTCTGGAAATAGGATGTCCCAGGTTTGAATCACAGTTTTACTGGGATAATAGTAGTATCATTTTTTCAGGGTGGGAGGATTTTATTGTGAGGATTAAAAGAGAAAATGTATGCAAGGCACATAGCAGAGGACTTGATACATAATAAGTGTCTATTCAATGTTAGTTATTATTGTTTACTCACTCTGGGGTCATCATCTAGAATGTTCTACCCCTTCTTCTTAAGTCAGGTCACCTTGTTCCATTTTCTCAAAATGGATCCTGATTCGATCTCCTTAATGAAGACTTTGAGAATAATACAGTTGGATGGGTTGGATCATTGAACCAACCCTTCCTGCTCTTTGTTTATTCCATCTCATCTCTGCTGATTTGATTGCTAATATCTCTTCTTAGGTCTTTTAAATTAATTGCTGTCCTGCTTACATAGATTAACCCCAGGAAGGAAGGGCAGCTCATTCTATTTCCTTGGTGTTGAGGCGTGCTCCACATGTTCCATGTGCTTGGTCAATTTTACTGACCAACTGACCACTTATTCTTGCTGGAATCCTGAGTGAGACTACCAGAAAGTGAGATCCAAGCCACCTTCTTCCCTGAGTGTTACCTTTTCTGTTTACAGCCACTGTGCTGAAGTGAAAAACGACGTGTTGTATCTTTGGAAAGAGTGAAAGAAACCATTGTACTGTAGAGCCCTGTATAAGGGGTTTCCTCTCCCTTTAGCAGAATCCTTCCTCTATTTTACTGCCTTCTGTGATACTTAGATTCCTAGGCAGCCAAATGTATGCTCTTTATACTTGGCTTCTGCTGCAAAGCGCTGTCTGCTCTCCTGCAAAGCCCAGCCCCTCTCCATCCTTTTCCCTTCAAGCCTGAGTCCCAGTCAGCTGCACGCAGCCAGCATCTATCTGCTGTCTATTCCTCTGGTCTCCACCTGATCCCTTCTGGCTCTCTCAAGCCAAGGCAAACCCAGCCCTAAGTCTCATCCCTCCAAAATACTGCTCCAGAGAGAGAAAGCTCAGGAAGAAACTATAAGAAATAAATAAGCCCTTTACTCTTTCCACTGAAGTTTCTACCCTTCAGTCTTGGTGGGTCAGTGTTCTATGTCACCTCGATCTATGTCCCATCTTAAGAAAAGACAGTTAGAAGAACAGGAGATAGGTATTCAGGAGCTGTTTGCCTTTATTATTGGAAGGGGGGACACTCTAATGACTTACTTAAAAATAGTGAGGGAAGCAAAGGTAGATGAAATTAAAATTGGAAATTGGGGTGCCCTAATATTCAAACTATCACAGTGGTTAGATATGTTGACTGTTTTCTCCTTGGATCATGGAATTGTTGATTAAATGGAAGCAGTGCAGTCAAACATTTTCAAGAGAATTGAGTTCACTCAACCAAGTATTTTTTCCTGCTTTCCTCTTGCTATTCCTTGGTCATTGGTACTTAAAAAAGAAAAAAAGAAAAACTTTGAAGTTACTTTTGGAAACAAATTCTACTAGTTAATTTCCAGGCCCTTTATGCTTCATTGATGTTCTCCTTTCTGTTGGAGTTGTAATCTTTTCTGTTTAATAGATAAAGGGACTCATCTAGTTAACTGGGTTTTTTTCCCCTCTAACCTAAAACTTCTGCTGCAAAGGTACATTAACCACTGTCTTTGCTGAGTTTAGAAACTGGGAGAAAATTGCAAGTGATCCATTTAACTTTTAAAGATGAAAAAAAATTGAATTAACATATCTCTATGGTTAGATTTAGTTAGGTTGAGTAATTCAAAATTTCCAAAGCTATGCTCTGTGGGAATTTTAAAATCCAAAAGTAATATTGTAAGAATTTGAGATTCTAAAATATTCATTAAAATGAGCCTGGTTTAGATTTGTTGAGCAAATGGTTATTATAAATGTCACCTCTGGTAGACATTAGCAGTTGAATTCTAGGAATGTGAAATAAGACTGAGCCAATATGATTTTCTGAGGCAGATTCAGTTCTGTGACTTAAAATAAATTGTATAAAAATCATTGGCTCCAGTTCATTATGTCCTAAGAGAAACTTCAAAATCTTTTCATATTCTCTGTGTATTTATGAAATCCTATTTCCTGTAGTTTGCATGTGTAGCTTACAACTAGAAGAAATCGTTTTTGCTAATCAGGTCAATTTCTGCAGTCTTCTTTTTGCCTTAGTAAGATGAGTGTACATGGTTGCATTCTTGCCAACTGTACTTTTTAACCCCCACAGAAGGTTAAAAAGAATTGCCTCGATAAGGAGCCCACAGGTACAGGGAGAGCAGGTTAACTTCGCGCAGGAAATAAACAGTGTTCTCTCTTTGGCTGAGGTGAAAGGAAGCTTTTGAGAGAGTCGGATTGCATTTTGGGGGGTTGAGCATCCTCTCCTCACATACCAATGTAGTCATTTAACTCAATATTATTGAATTGATATAATTTTAAAGGACTGTATCAATGCTCCTGACTTTTGAACACTATGTTTAGAAACTTTGCTTTCTAATATTGTTAAAAGAAAACTTGGTACTTATTGGCACCACCTATTGGCTAGAAATATAGTGTGTGACCTTTTTGCTCACTTTTGGAATTTGCTGATCATTAATCTATGCTCTCTTCTTTATTCTTTTAAAGTTTTTATTTTCAACTAATTTTACTTACAGAAAATTTGTAAGAATATACAAAGAATTCCTAATTTCTCAAAGGTTAACATTTTACTACATTTGGTTTTATATATATGTGTATGTGTATATTTATGTATTCTCTCTATGTGGTCATTTAATATTACTGAATTGATATAGTTCTTGAGGATTGCATCAGTGTTCCTGATGTGTATGTACACACACACACACACACACACACACTATACACACATATGTACATATCGCACATACATACATACATTTTCCCCCCCTGAACTGTTTGAGAACAAATTGCAGACATGAATCCTCTCTACCCCTGCTTACTCCAGGACATGGCGACATAACCACAGTACGATTATCAAAATCAAGAAGTTAACATTGATGTAATACTCATATCTAGTCTGTAGACCTTATTCAGATTTTGACAATTTTCTCAATGTTCTTTATAGCCAAGGAAACCAGACCATATTGCAAGCAGTTGTCATATCTTTTTAGCTTCCTTTAATCTAAACTATTCTTTTTTAATGACAGTGAAGAAAGAAGATATAGTTCAAAATATATTAAATTATGCTTTAATATATTTTTAAAGCTTCATGCAGTATTAAAAGAAAAAAAAACCCAAACCCAAATTATAAGCTAATAGAAGTAGCAATTAGCACTTAATTTTATTCTCCAAATTACTTATATTTTGCTAATGTAGATACAATCACTAGTAATATAGTTTGGAAGATTTGCTGTATAGGAAAAATTTCCAGTTTATAGCAAGTATTTCAATAAATTAAAATAATCAGATATTAAATTATATGCTGTGCTCTATACACATTTTTAAAAAGTGGTGTTCAGCCTGTGGTTACTATATGCTTCATGTCATGAAAAAATTACAAATATGAAATAATAGTTACAATAAAAAAGCAAACAAAAACCTTTTTAACTTTGACATAATGCTCAGTATATATCATTGAAATGTTGATATCTCAAATCAGAATAAGGATGGAAACTTTAAGATGAAAATTCTCCTTTGTTAAAAAGGAAATGTTAATTCCCTCTGAATGGTTTCATCCATTCCTACAATCATAGCTTCTACTATTTGCCAAGGAGCCCCTCTCCACCTCTCATTTCTGGTCAGCAAATATCTCTTCTGGTTAAGACTCAATGAAAGGAAATAATTTCAGATGTCTCTTATGTCCCTTAGTTTGACATTCCATGACTTATTATGTATTGCTTCAGTCTTATTTTCTCTATAACTCTTAGCCATGGGCTAACCACTTCTTTAAAGAAAACATAAAAGCCTTCCCAAAACTTTGAAATAGCAGATCTGTGGACTAGCAGTTATAATCACAAGATTATTTGCTCATACTTACCATGCCTTTTGCATATTAGAAGGCAGACATCCCAATGGATAGGGTTACCTGTTCAAAGATCTCAGGGAAATGATCTTCAGAAGGTGAGCCTTCGGAAGGTCAAACCCTCTGATTTATCTTCAGTTGTATCACAGTTGCGTCCTTTGAGAGTTAATTTGGTTTAAGGAGGCAGTCAGCAAAAATTAAATAATACTGGCTAAAAGTCAGGAATCAAAGAAAGGAAAGTGATTTTTCTTTATTCTTTTTTTTCTTCTATTTTTAAATTGGCTTTGAAAGTGCATCTGAAAGAAGGGGTACATCCCCAAATTTGAGCAATGGCAACATTAAGGACATAAGTGTCTGGGTTTTCAAGATGACCATCTTAAAGGACAGCTGTCATTTGGATAATCTAGTGCTGCTGGGTAGAGGCCTTAAGCTACTAGGCCCCCTCCATCATGTAATGAACACAACATTCAGGACACCTCTAGTACTGTCATGGCTCCCATTTTATTTCTTCATCTAACCTGGCTCATTTCTACACTCCAATCTCTTCCTAATGCTTCTGGCTTTTGCTCCATTGACTCATTTTCCAACAGTGTTGTCTCACTTGACACCACTCCTACCAGACATTTGGCTTCCTTTCTTTCCTCTGCTCCAGAGACCCTGAGATTCTGTCTCTGACCTCTCTCCGTGAACATTTCGCCTGATCCTGCCAGGATCTTACTGCTTGATGTAGCTAGGTTGTACCCTTGAAAGTTCTCTCGTTGAGTTGGACCCAAATAGGATAAGTGCTTCTGGTGTATCTATTTAAAAAGTCAATTATCTTACCTTATAGGTGAAACATATAACATTCTATTAACATTCATGTAGCCTTCATAGAACATTCTAATACCTGAAGTAAATTTTTGATGGTTGTTTTCATGAATCAAGCACATAGGAGAGAATAGAAGCAAAAATTCTTGCTCTGATAATAACAAGGTCCTAAGTATTTCAGAAGTGAACAGATTTTATTAAAGATGATTTTCTGAAAGAATCTAATAATACCATCTTTGGGAAGTTTTGCTGACACCTCATATGATGTTAGTAATTTTGCAGTTCGTTTCCAAGTCCTAGCAGTTGTGTTTTACCCTTAGGCCCCCACCTCCCAGACATAGACAAGTACGCTGGTACTGTCAAGAAATGGTGTTTTTAGAGTTTCACTAGAGAATGGCAGCATGAGGAGCTGAATGGACCCACTCCAAATTAGAACAGTCATAACTAGTAAAGATCATATTTTTGAAAAGCATTAAAGTCTGAAAATTTTCCTAAGAGCATATAGCAAATGAAGAAATACTTATTTAAGAATAGACACTTAATCTTGATAAAAACAGAGAGAGTTGGTGGTATTTATGCCACAGCCCATTTCCTCTCTCCACCTACTGCTGAGTAGAAATTCCACTCAAGGTAGACTTGGCCAAGAAGATGGAACTCCTTCTCCCCTCAGCTCTCAATCAAGGGATGCAATATCTCACCAAGAGGTGAAGGCTGCCAGCATTTCTCATCTCCCTTAGCTCTGAGTTGCTAAATTCCTGGCAAAAGTGACTGAGAGGTCGGGGTTCCCTTCTTCCACCCAACCCCCACTCACAGGGCAGAAACTCTACACTAAGTGCAGCAGGCCAAGAATATTGGGGCATTGACCACCCTCACCCTCAGCTCACTCACTGGTTGGAGGTTCCACATGAGGAGAAGTAAGCTGAGGAGACCAGAGGTGACTGCCCCAACCTAGCACCTTGCTCACGAGGCAGGGATTGTTACACTAAAGAATGGGCCACTGTAGCCATCTCCATCTCTGGAGCAGTGGGTCTAGAGATTTGGCCAGGGGGAGAGGCAGTCCATAAGGAGAGAAAACTCAGAAGCTCTCCTGAAAGGAGCTAACCTTATTTGAAGCTGAGTATGGAGAAATTTAAGCCTATGGGAAAACAGCCTATCTTGAAAACAGTGGAGATTTTGAGGAAAAGGTATTTTTTTGGAAAAAAGAATGAAGAAACATGAACAGAACCTAGAAGAATGTGAGATACCATCAAGTGCCACCAACCTATACCAAATGGGAGTGCCAGAAGGAGAGAGAGAAAGATAGGAACAGGAAAAATGTTTGAAGAAATACTGACAGAAAACTTCCCAAATTTGATGAAAAACATTAATCTACATGTGTGAGAAGCTCAGTGATTCTAAGTATGATAAACAGAAAGAGATCCACACCCAGACACATCATAGTAAAAATGCTGAAAGATAAAGACAAAATCTTTAAAGCAGCAAGAGAAAAATTAGTCATCACATATAAGGGAACCCCAATGAGATAACCACCTGACTTCTCATAAAATACAGTGGAGGTCAGAAGGCAGTGATGACATATTGAAAGTGTTAAAAAAAAAAGCATCGACCAAGAATCTTATATCCAGCAACACTATCTTTCAAAATTTAAGGCAAAAAAAGACATTCCAAGACAAACAAAAACTGAAAAATGTTTTACAAACAAACCCACTCCACAAAAAATACTACAAGAAGTTCTTCAGGCTGAAAGCAAGTGACCCCAGGCCATAGTCCAAACCCTCATGAAAAGTAAAGAGCACCACTAGAGGTTAATTATGTATTTATAAAAGATAGTATAAATATAGGCTATTTATTTTCCTTTTTTTCCTTAACTAATCTCCCCATCTCGGCACATAGCCCCATCCTCTACGCAATGCCTCAGGTCAGATACTTAGGAAGCTTCCTCATTCTTCATTTTCTCTTATTCCCCATTTCTAATATATTATCAAGACATGACTTCTTACATTCCAATATATAGGGTTTTTTACCATTTTTTTCCACATCACCGTTGCATCCATGTTAGCGTGAGCCTCCATTGTCTCTTCCCTTCATATCTGCCATAGCCTTTAACTGGACTTATCAGCTCCACTCTTCCACTTCCCAATCCCATTTTCCAGGCAACACTAAGAATATTTAAAACACAAATTGGATCCTGTTTTCTTTACTTAAAATTCTCCAGTGGCTTCCTATTGCCCTTGGAATAAGAGTAATTAATTATGGCCTCCATGACTGCTGCCTATCTTTCAGCCTCCCATTTGACTCTGCTTACTTCAAACACAGTGGCCTTCTTCCAATTTCTCTATCACTCCAAGCTCTTTGCCATTGCAGGGCCTTTGCACATGCTTTTCTCTCTGCCTGGAACACTATCTTCCTGTTTTTTTGCATTGCCATCTTTTCTCTTTCTAAGCTTGAATGTTACTCTCTCAGAAATGCCTTCTGTAACCATTTATCCTTTGTTATTTTTATCTCAGTCTCTGGTTTATTTTTTTTATAATAGTTATAACAATTAAAAGAGAAAAATTCTGGGGTGGGCCCGGTGGCATAGTGGTTAGTTCATACACTTTCCTTCAGTGACCCAAGCTTCACAGTTCAGATCCCAGACCTGGACCTACACGCTGCTCATCAGGCCAAGCTGTGGCAGTGTCCCATATACAAAGTAGGGGAAGATTGACACATCCCTTGCCTTTTTCCATTTAGATTTGTGCCATGTCATATATGATGATTTTTTTTTTTTTTTTTTTTTGCTGAGGAAGACTAGTCCTGAGCTAACGTCCCTTGCCAATCCTCCTCTTTTGTTTTTGCTTGAGGAAGATTTGCCCTGAGCTAACATCTGTGCCAGTCTTCTTCTACTTTGTACGTGGGACACAGCCACAGTGTGGCTGGTGAGTGGAGTAAGTCCGTGCCCAGGATCCGAACCTGCGAACCCGGGCCACCAAAGCAGAGCGCGTAGAACTTTAACCACTATGTCATTGGGCCAGGCCCAGTAAACATGATGATTTTTTTTTCAAGTTTCTTTAATCTTGTTCAACTAGACCCATTTTCTGAAATGAGTTTCCTTAAGCTTTAGAATATTCTGGCTGAGTTGAGATGAAGAGCCTCATTCAGGGTTCTCTATTTGACATTTTGAGAAAGAGTAAAATGAAGCAATATTTTCGGCCTTTTCTTAGCATGTGGATATTTTTAAATGCTGAAAATAGAAAGAAAAGACAATTTCAGTTTAGTTAGCAAACTTCCTGAAAATTCTAATTGAGAAAATTAAGTAAGTAAGGATGAATATATATATGCCAACTATATTCCTCGTTTCCTCCTTCTAGGTCACTTTAGGGATTTGTTTATTTTGATTTGTAACATGACCTTTTGATACCCCTCTTGTGAAAATATTTTTGCACTACTAGCACATCTATTCTTAGCTCAGACGTTGTCTAGCATATATATTTTTAGAACATATATTTTAATATTCTATCATTTTTCTTCTATACTTACATAGAAACTGAGGAGAATTAAAAAGAAAAATATAATTATGCAGTGTTAAATACTTTTTAATTGTCTTACATTTCTTAGGTCAATCTTTTAATCAATATTGTGATTTTATTTTATACTTTAATTTGGTACATTTATAAAATTTTTGGAGCAGAGGACAGGTTTTGAATTAAATTTTGGTGAGATTGATAGTCCTTAAATACTACATAAGTAGACTAATTTTTTGCTTGGTCAATTAATTCACTCATTTACAATTACAATTTAACTGTGCATTGAAGACACACTATTATATTTTCCTCATGGACTGCTTGTGTTATTGGAAAACAATAAGGATTTTAGAATAAGTTGGCTTTCTGAAACACGATAGACTGAACTGTTGTCAACCTCCCCTTCCACAACTAACATAAAAATGCTGAATAAATTACACCAAGACATGGTAAGAAATAGAGAACTAAGCGTCAAAGAAAGGAAGGGAAATTTTGCTGACATGAAGAGGGAGCTCAAAACTAGAAGTACTCAAGTAGGTTCTCTGACAGGGAAGGGGGGCCATGAATATAGGCGCTGACAGTTTGGGACTTAAATTTTAAATTTCCTATGGAAGTGGAGACATGACTTAGGTGTGTACAAGTGCACCTAGAAGTGAGTCCTCTAATAATGGACCTGAAAGAGCTGTCCTCTATTTTAAAAAGGTGATGGGGGTGCGTGATTGTCCCATGAGACATCAAAACTCCAAGATTATGACATTAGTCTGAATTTATACTAACTCAATAGTTTGGAAAAATCCATAGCCATAAAATTCAATGAAAATAACTGGTCCCAGTTGAGTAGCCTGAAAAAAGTAAATGTATAACCACTCCATATTGCCACTTACACGCCCACGGTGTGTGGGATTCCTGTGAAAAAAGCAATACCCACTGAAAATGAGTCTCAATAAATGGTAATGTAGTAATCAATCATGAAATAATCAGCAATGAGGCAGAGTAACCAGATACAACAAAGGGGAATCATGACCTCCTAGAATTTTAGGTAATAAACTATCATGAAACAACTAAACAAGAGATAGAAAAATAGATTTATAATGAAAAAGAAAGCATCATGAAAAATGAACAAGGAGAGTTTTCAAATTCATTCATCAAAATCATTAATTGAGCATCTGTATGTCTGGCATTAGTCAAGGCACTTGTGATACAGCGTTTAACAAAGCAAATAAAAATCCTTGTCCTCTATGGTGCTTAGAGTCTAGTGATTAGAAAGACTAAATAGAACTTCTAACATTCCTTTAAAGAAGAAGTCATTGAAATAAATTAGTGGACTGCTTAAATATCACATGAGCATAGTAGAAAAGAGAACCAATAAACTAAAAACTATAGGGTAGCATATTAGCCAGAGTGCAACACAAAGGGAAAATGCAATGGAAAAACCTGAGTAAACAATTTAAAAGATAAAAAGGATTAAATGAAAAAAATCAGCATGCATCTAGTAAGGATTCCAGAAAAAGCAGAGTACATGTGAAAGCTGCTAAATTGGAAAAGAAAGGGTGGAAAATTTACAGAACTTTTGCAGAGGGTAAGAGTCCTCAGATAAAAGAAGCAAAAGTCATGAGCAGGATAAATAAAATTAAAGTCGTATCTAGATAAATTGTGATCAACCACAGAACACCTAAGACAAAACTAGAAACCAGAGAGAAAAAAACTGATTACTCAAAAGGAAATAATAATCTCAGCAGCAGTTATAAAGCTCAGAATGTCATGGAATAAAATCTCAGAATTGCTGGGGGTAATGGCCAAGTTAGGATTCTGTACTTGCCCAACTGTTATTTTAAAATAGGAATGAAATAAAGATATTTTCAGAATAAGACTGAAAGAAATTAACACTCACATTCACTGAAAGAACTAGTAAACATTTAAAAAAATAGAAATACGATATATAGCTTCCAGAATAGGAGAGAGAGAAATAAGGAAACTAAGAAAATCCAATTCATTTAGAGCATAGAAATGAAGAAGAAAAAAAGAAAAGAGAAACAAAGGAAAATCGTTTTAAGTGAAAAACAATGAGAGAGTAGAATAACCTCTCCCCCTCACCACATTACATCTAAATATCTTCTCCAGGGTATTTCAGAATTTGTCACTTGTTCAGAGCTTTGGCTTATTGATATGTGGGCACAAAACCAGAATCCCTCTGCCATTAGGAATTTCATCATTTTCTCGTATCTGTTTGTACACATTGCCTACTTGTGTTTATCAATTATGCCATTGTCAAATCTACCATATTAGAATACTGCTCTTGATTAATAGACAGATTTGCCATTGAAACCTCCATAGAACCTAATCATTCAAATAACTAGGAGATTTGCAATACTTGGCTTAATCTTAGTGGTAATGAACACACCTATTAAAAGGAATATTGTCTTTGTCTATGGCACTTAGGGAACGTTGAACATTTTGTTTTAAGAGTTGATTGCATATTTAAATTCCATCCCCTTCTCTTTTTTTTTTTTTTTTGAGGGAGATTGGCCCTGTGCTAACATCTGGTGCCAATCTTCCTCTTTTCCTTTTTTCTCCCCAAAGCGCCAGTACATAGTTGTGTATCATAGTTGTAGAGTTGTAGCTCTTCTATATGGGACGCCACCTTAGCATGGCTTGCTGAGCAATGAGTAGGTCCACGCCTGGGATCTGAAACAGCGAACCCCAGGCAGCTGAAGCGGAATGTGCGAACTTAAATCACTATGCCACTGGGCCAGCCCCACTTTGAACATTTTTTGATGTAAGTTAATTTCTTGATATTTATGGCAGGGAGGAATAAGAACAGAAACAATAGTACAATATAATAACAGTAGTGGCAGTGGTCAGTTTTAGTAGCAGCAGCTAACATTTTTGAGCACATCCTTTTGCTAGATAACGCCCAAAGTATTTTATGGAGTTGGTATCGTTATCATCTTATTTTACAGATATGGAAACCAAAGCACAGAGAAGTTAACACTGAGATAGGATCATGCAGCTGTTTGATATACTTTTTAAATTGCATGCTTAATCACAACGTGTATTTATGAAATATATTTGTCACTCTTTTCCATTATTGCACTGCTGTAGCTATTCACAGCTACATGTTACTTGGTTCATTGGTGGCAAAATGGCTGATCTAGTCTAAAATTAATTTTGCCTACTACTTATAAATCATGCTGTGCTTGCCATTTTTTTATGTAAAAATGCAGAATCTCATGAATTTAAAAGGAACCATCTTACAGAGTGAGTTAGCTTCAATTCCTGTGAAGTTAGAGCTACCAAAGAGTCAACCAAGTTTGGTGTAACAGATACCAAACCTTTCTTTCCTGTACTACTGCTCCATATGCCAAGCTTAATCGTGAAAAATATGTCTTTTTGTGACAGACTCTAGATTAATTAGTGACTATGCCTTTGTTTAAAATTTCATATCAAATCATAATTGGCTCTTAAACATCTAGGTTGATAAAAAAAAAAGTGTTTAATGATTGTTTCTTTCAGTAAGGGGAATATTTCTTCCTTAGCAGTTTCATTTTTGGTACTTATATTAAGGGCCAGAAAAAAAGTGATTATAAAACATTATTGATATATTTTGTAACGTTAAAAATTTAACCTGATTCTTCAGCTTTATGGTTGCCATAAACCCCTGTTAAAAAAATTTTTTTTCCTGGAGCTTTTAAACTTCCTCAATCAGTAATAATTTTCCTTATTTTAATATTCCTATCATACACTTAACCCATTGTGCTTTATATTCTGTTTATATATGTGTGTCTTACTTTCACTGTTGGATTACCAGTTCCTTTGGAGCAGGACTTTATCAGGTACATCCTTATATCTCACCTTCCACCTTCCTCTCAAGCCGGAAGTTACTGCCTTGCCCAAAGTGGGCAGTTTGAATTCTGGCAGCAGTAAGGCAAAGAGTGTAGATAAAATTTTGGAAGTTGCTCCAGCCCCAGAGATAGTGGGTAAGGCGAGGACAGTGAAGTCATTTGTCAAGGAAGAGAATGGAAAGAAAAATACTGCTCTCTGAACATACCATATGTCATAATTTACTACTCCTGAAAGGATAGGGCTAATCCTCAGCTAATGGGAATGGGTGAGTATTTGATAAGTCTCTCCTTTGTAGTGATGAGTAGTTTCTTCATCTTAATCTGTTATTTCTTATTGTTCTGCTGACACATTTAATCCACTTATTGACTGTAGTCATGATAATTGAGGACCACTATAAAAACAGGATCAGGAGTTTCCCTGACTGAAAACCAAATATGTCAGTGGCTCTTTGTGGGCTGATCCCTGTGGACTCACCACTATATCACATTGTTTCTTTGTCTTACATTGTATGGATTTGATGGTTTGGGAAGAGCCAAGTACATTGTAGTCAAGCCCTCGGCCCAGTTGACCTTTCCGGTTCTCGACTGTCTGTGAGTTCTTTATCCTGGAGAAATTGGGTCACCTCAAAATGGCAATACCTTCCCCTCTCCTCCAAATTGGTGTCACTTGGCTAGACAAATGAAATCATTACAGCAAGGGCTTTTATCTATATCTTTCTAAACCTCCAGGTTGAAAACTACCATTCTTCTATCCAAACTGTAGGATGCATTCAACTTTTAAATGCTTAGTTTTCGTTTTTTCCTATACTATTTTGTCTGTTTTCCCCATCACTTCCTCATTGCCTTCCCTTATCCACCAGTTTGCTCCTCTCTATTGTCTCCTACATGGGTCCTCTCTGTCCTTTTGCACTCTCTCATCTCTATGGCTCTTGCTGTCTAGAGAACATTAATGTTTTACTCTGTTCATGCATACATCTATGTCTTTTACTAAAACATAGTTTTTCTCTGTTTCCTATCTTTAATTTTCTTCAGCATTTACGTTGTCTCTGACTGAATGCTTTTCTTTTCTCATTTTCTTATCCTCAGTAAAGTATTCAGCCTGTGTAATAAAAAAAAAAAAAAAAAAATCACTGATGGTTAAAGGAATTCTGGCTCCAACAGGGCAAAACAATAATCCTAGTCACTTTTCCTTCCTCCAGTCCCTACCCCAAAGAGCATGAACTCTTTGTCTTTTCATTACCACTTAATTCTTTTATCTTCTTACTTTATACATACCACATAATGTTGCTAGTATCTCTGATCAGATCCTTTGATGAGAAGTCCTAGTAAACTCATCTTCACTTGCAAAAAATCACAGGATCTCAAGAATTTTGTTAAATCCATCTGATTCTCTATTTGAAAGCATTGCTTATAGTCCCCCAGGATTTGACAGAGTTCTCCCCAGTGGGAGGAAGTGTTATTATGTACTGTGTCTGGCACACACTGCTATTCTACAAATATCAGCTTCTGATGATGTTAATGATGATGGTGATGGTGTGGGTGAGTATTTTGAAGGCAAAAGGACAGAAGTGGGAGAACAGAGACACAGTAATGAGGTGGGGGTAGTGGGAGAGTGTGAGTCAGAAAGAAATAGCTGCTGGGACAGATGGATTGTGACACATGTTAGTTTGTCTCCATTCTCCTGCCTCTGGGTTTTAAAAGGAACCAATAGTAGCACTTAAAGTATCCCAAGCCCTCACTGACCGTTGTTGCCATCAAACCATCCAGACTGTTTAATCTCCCCTACTTCATTCTATGCGGCTTTCAGAGGACAGAAGCTCCTCCATTCTGTTGCCTTCAGTCACCCATCTCAAATGCGGTGGGGGTGGGGAGGGAGATAAGGATAGTTGGGTAAAAATGGTATGCAGATTTAATTAAAGTCCCTGCCAGATTGAATCTAATTCTCACAACAGTTCTCTGACACAAACATTCTACTAGAGCCACACACTGGAAAGCATGAGGACACGATGATACAGTCATGTCCTGTCCTTCTTTTCTTATGTCATTTTCCCTTGGGTCTGCCTCATCTTAGGGGTCAGATCTGAACCCCAGCAAAGGCTCCATCATTTCTCTGAACCTAATGCTTTTCTTAAAAAATATAAATTTTCCTGATGTTTTAACCACTCTCTTGAAAAGCAAGCCAACAAACCAACAGAACACTGTTTTTGTGTTGTTCATTCATATTACTGAATGAGAGTGAAAAGAAGATCCTAATCTAGATGTGTAGCAAATTAGTTTTGCATTTCTTTTCATTCCAGCATGATTGTTGTCATTCTTAGGATTTATGTTTGTAGATAGCATTGTAGCACTATAAATTATGAATGAGAGCGAGAACTCGCATGTAGTGTATATATTATTGAGTGAAAGGGGGGATGCTAAATAATGAGGTAGACGGAATATCTGTGAAGTACAGATTTATCATCCTCTTCACTCCACCATCCAAATTCATTTTAAAATTGAGTTCAGGTTAATGATGACTGAAAGTTTTTTTTTTAAAATCTTCTCTGACTGGTTTCGTTTTCTGTCGCTAATATAATTGATGGATTTTTGTGGGGGGCGGGGTCTTTCTTGTTTTAAAACAATAAAGGAAAAAAGGAAGAGGTAATTAAAAGCTGAAAGAGAAGTAGCATCTTGGAAATATACAAACAAACATTCACAAAGATATGACATTAACTTTTCTTTCTGTAGTTCTTGCCTGAGAGTTAGGAAAATAATATGTGAAAAAAGTGTCATTCATCTGCTACATATCTCACTGTGGTAATGACAATATAATTGGGGCAAAAAAAAAAGATAATTTTACTACATAACTGACTAAATTCCCGTTCATTTGTCAAAATGACCTGCATTCTGCTAAATTCTTCTCCGTAGAAAATAATGCCATTATGAGTTTCTACTCATATAATGAGTATATATATTAATATTAAAAATATATAATATTAAAAATATAATCTTGGTTGCATTATAGTCATCTTTGTTACTTAAGATTTAAGAAAATCTCTATGAATATCCTTAAAATTTTTGAATTATTGTATGTCTTTAGATTTGTGTTCATCTTTATGATATTTGGTAAATAATTATTTGTAGGCCCTATAGAGTTAAAAAAAAAATTAAAACTCCCATTTTGAGATCAATGTCTTCTAGGCCAGGTAGCCACCATCGATTGCTGGAATGAGTGTTGGTGCAGGGACATTTCCATCTGGCAGGGGCTGGAGAAGAGGGTGTCAGGGCTAGAAGCCAGACTTCCTCTTTTTGGTGTTCTGCTCAAGTTTTTTCCAGTTGCTGTGAACCTCCTTATAAATGGAAAGCTCAGGTAGTCAAGTTGGAAAAGTGGCACCTAGATATTATTTCTATAGATTCTATTGATTTTGTCTGAATATTAACCCTGAGCTTAAAACAATGATATCACAGATTTGGGCTTGTTGAAGCAACTTCAGTTTCTGTTCATGCTATTTCTATCCTTCTATTTTTAACTGTGGTATCTCTCATTATTTTAGGTTTAGCAGTTTCCCTCCAACTATTACATGGAGATATTGAACAAATCAGAAGAGAATACTCATCAGTATTTTCTCATGGAGTGTCCATAACAAGGAAATTGGGTTTTTCTAATATTATTATGCCTGGTAAGTGACTTGGGATGAACCAAATGATGAAACAGTATTTTGTCTGTTTTCAACACTTGAAAAAATTTTCAAATTGTCAGCTTCAAAGAGTTCAGATGGGCCATGCTGAAGAATGAACTGAGGTATGTGATAACAAATAAACAAAGTTTTCTAAAAATATCTTTACATTTTGATTACATTAGGGTGGGTAATTTGTGGGAGCCATGGCTGCGTTTCATTATGACATGATAAGAAGGAAAATTGAAGTAGTGTCCAGAAAATACCTTACCCTTTGGTGGAAGATGTTAATGAGGTCACTTAGGGGAAATCCTTGCAGGTTTTTATAAGAACAGTTATTGAGCAATAGTTAGCCTTTCCTGGAGGATTTTTCCACCTGACGTCTGTATATGTATATGTAAATAAGCAGCCATATGCAAATGCCACATGTATTTCTACACCTTTCCTAGTTCTATTTGTATAAGTAATTTAGATCTCTATTAGAACCAAAAAAGACTCCAAAAAAGTATTTGTTTCTAAGTGGAGAAGGTAGCAGTTAAGGAGATTCACACTGTTAAAAGAAATACCAAGTAGTAATATTTTTCAGTGCCCCACATTCCACCCTCCACAACCAAGAAAAAAAGTAGAAAGACCAAATGTAATAGTCTCAGATTGTTGACTGTATTTTTAGAAACAAGATCCTCTAAATCACTGTTTAAATCCCATGTGTAGAAGTGAGCTTGGGAAGTTGCATCTGACAAGGCCCCTGGCACAGCTGTGAGACCGATGGTAGGATTGCTGTGAATAAAGACCTAACATGATGCAGACACTGACCAGCATTTTCTGTTGCAGCATTTTGTCATCTCCTTATGGAAATTTGTTCATGCAGGGAAGGCTAAGAGAATAGCCTGGAAAGTTTCCTGAGATGACCTGACCTAGCTTAGGGACCCAGTCTGCCTGAGCATTCCATGCTACTGTTGTTGAAAATGACTGTTTATCGAACTGTTTACTTGGGGGCATGTTATTCAGTGGCTCTTGCAACCATTCATTATTTCCCTCAGTTGCTATAAATAACTGGTATTTCCTCTGTAACGAGAAAGAAAAAATGTCATCCCACTGGGAAGCAAATTGATGGGCAAATCTAATATAAAAAACATATTTTAGAACAGAATGTAGCCAGCTGCTATAAGAATTGCTCAGCTTGGTCTCTGGGCAGTATCATTGAGAAATGGAAAAATATAAAGCAACATGACACTTCACCGGCTGAATAATTGTCTGGGATGTGCTGTGCTCATGCAGCTCTTGTCTGGCTTTAATGATGGAAACGAACTTTCTATGGAATAAGGCTCACTTCTGTCCCTTTCCTGTACTGTGTTATAGTAGCAAGGTTCACACTGTCCAGGGTATCAGTACTCCCGGACACAAGTCAGCAATGCCGAGGACTGCAAGAGATTTTTAAAAGCACTTCCTTCTTTTTCTTTTCTCCTTTTCTCCTTTTCTTTTCTCCTTTGACTTCATAATCTTCCAAATTAGATGGAGAAGGGAGAGACGTGTGTATTTACTTAAACAGCTGAAAGCAACTCAGTGGAATTTTTTACGTTGGCAAACATACAGTCATTGTTTTGTTTTCTTTTGTTATTTTCAGAATTTTGACTTGTCAGTTAATTCTCACTGGTGGTTCTAATGGAGAATTGAGCTGAATTCTTCAAAGAAAAAATGTGTGTGAACAACGTTTCTGATACCAGTGTTGTACTGACATTCTGCTAGCATGATTTATTTTTCTTTTCATTTTCTAGACGTGTCCTTCAGAGTTCAATTGTGTTCTTCTAGGGGTCAGGGCAGGTGAGGAGTGTGCTTATACCAACAGGACCAAATTCATCAACATAGTCACTGCCTCCCTGCGGAATGAATTATCCATGGTCCTGACACTGACAGGAATGTACACGGAACTCTTCTTGAGGATCACAGAATGTCATCAATGCCAGACACTTTCTGGAATGAGAAAAACATGAAAATAGAAATTCCCCCCTGGGTCTGGCTGTTCTCTAGGGTGTCTCCTGGTATAAGGAGGTGATCTGCCCACATGCTTTCTAGCTATCATGAAGTCCTCTGGACCCTTCTTGTTGCTAGGGGTCATTCAGCACTTTATTTCTTAGGGTATCCAATTTCCAAAGAAGAAAAGTCACTTTCTGTGAAGCTCCATCACTGCCACCTACAAACCAAATAACTGCAGAAAGTTCCGTGGTCTGGTCTCCGAGCCCATGAGAGAGAAAGCAGCAAAAATATTTCAATTAGTGTTCCCCAAAAGAAATACAATAGCAGCTGCAAATGTAATTTTAGCTTTTCTAGTAGCTACTTACAAAAAGTAGGAGGAAAGAGGTGAAATTCATTTTAACAATATATTTTATTTAACCCAGTACATCCAAAGTATTATCATTTCAACAGGTAATCCATATAACAAATTCTTAGTGAGTTATTTGACACTCTCTATTTCAACCTAAGTCTTTGAAAACTGCTAAGTATTATACATTTAAGCACATCTCTTTTCAGCCAAGTCACATTTCAAGTACTCAGTTGCCACATGTGGCAGTGATTGGATAACCCAGCTCTAAATGTCTTAACAGACTCTATGCAAAGCAGGGCCCAGGCCATTGCTAAATATCAGGAAAGACTGAGTTTCCATCCACCAGACATTTTGGATCAAAGCTGGCTGATGTGTCAGGAATGTCATGGAAGATCAGACTGTGCCTTCTCCCCTCCCTGAAAGTCCATTCTTACTCTGAGTTTATGATTCTCTAGGCAAAATTTTCTTTACTTTCTTCATTCTCTCTACTTTATCTTCCCCTACCGTACCCTATTCCCTGGAGACTTGTTCTCACATATGAACTGGTCGAACTGTCACTCTGTTAGGGAACTCCTAATTAATAGCTTCCAGTACATTCACTTTTAGTATGAGCAAGTTCTTTGAAGCTTCTAACCCTAAAAGGAATTAAGTAAAAGTGGTGAGGTGATAGGGGAAGGGAGGGGATGAGATATAGAGGCTAGAGGCTCACGCTGAAAACAATTAGCAGAGCCTGTGTTTCAAATGGCTGTCAGCGGTAGTAGTTTTGATGGATATATCAAGATTTATTTAAGTTTATTTTAAAAGTATCATTCAGGGTCAGCCTCCTTCTTCTTTGTCTTTGTCTGACAGTCTTTAGGCAGTAGTTCAGGTAAGTCAAATTTCTATTTGGTCAAAGTTAACTGTATAATGATTTACAAGGCTGCAGTAAGAGGTATGTTATAGATATGTAATGTAAGTGTTATTATTCTTTACCACTTAGTGATAGAGACATGTACATCAACAGATGGAATTTCCTGAGATAAGCTTTCTTTTGGGGAAAGCAGGTGGGAGTCAGTGTGATATGATTTGATCTTCCTTAAAAATATATCCTAAATCTAACCAAAGTTCACCACTCCCCAGTCCAAGTCACTGGGCCTCTGCATCATATAGGTGCAACCACTCAGCTTAGAGCTGAACCTTCTGACCATGCCAGGGGAGGGGATGTGGTCTTTCAACCAATGAATGCCACAGTGACAGAAGAAGGATGGAGGCTGTGGTTCTCCCAAATCATGCTGAGGTTGGATCCCAGCCCCAGATCAGACTGGGCTGGTGCCTCCCGAATTATGAAGTTTACAGGCCCCACTGCCCAAAGGAGTAGGACTTTCCCCCACGGGTCCTACCAGGGCTCCATGCATTAGCCTAGAGCGTGATGGGCAGCAAGGGATCACAGCCTATCTCTGCTCCTGTCTCTCTGCAACGCTGTTCTGGTAAGCCTGTCATGGCTATTGTATCAAATGATACATGGCTATTGTATCATTAGCGCTTGCTTGCTTGGATAGTCATAAACAAAAATTAGAAAGCTACTGCCCCCCAAAAAAGTTAAACATGTCATAGTATTGCCCCAAAATAAAGCAAAACAGAAATAAGAACGACAGACAGAAATTAGAGAAAATGTGGATGGGTTTTACTGAAGTGTACTCTGTGAGAAATCCAAAGTTAATTTTTCAACCCACCCATAAATTTTCCCTGTTTGTAGTCTGCTTCCATTTCCAGTTACCTGTGAATCTTGTCCCTACCCCTTGGCCCCCTTGCAGGTGTCACACAGTGATAGAAGCTTGGGTGTGGATGGCATATTGTGTTAGTTTCCTATGGCTGCTGTAACAAATCGCCACAAATGAGATGGCTCAAAACAACACAATTGGATTATCTTCTAGTTGTGAAGGTCAGAAGTTTGCACAGATCTCACTGGATTAAAATCAAGGTGTTGGAGGGCTGCATTTCTTCTAATGGCTCTAAGGGAGAATCCATTTCCTTGCCTTTTCCAGCTTCTAAAGACTGCCTACACTCCTTGGCTCAGGGCCCCACATATTCCAACCTCTGCTTCCCTCATCACATCCCCTTCTCTCGCCCTTCTCTTCCCTCTTGTAAAGACACTTGTAATTATATTGAGCCCACCCTGATAATCCAAGAAAATCTCCCCATCTCAAAATCTTTAACTTAATCACATCTGCAAAGTCCGTTTTGCCATGTAAGGTAACATATTCATAGGTTCCTGGGTTTAGGACCTGGACATCTTTAGTGGGGAAGGTAAGGCAGTGTCATTGTTCTGCCTGCAAAGCACATGAAGGGCCATCCAGCCCAGTCATGTGTCCAGTGTATGAGTTTCTTCCTCAAGTCCCCGGTGGTGGTTTTCTGGCTCATACTTGAATATTTATGACTGAGAACACGTCATCATATCATCTCTCAAAATGACCTCTTTCATGTTGGACCAGCCTCCCTCTACCTTCTATCCATTGGGTTGAGTTTTTCTGCTTGGAACCTCAACATTTATAAAATTCAGTTAACTGTCTTGTCTCCTTCATCCCTCCTCTTATGAGTTCTGAGTCCTTTCCCATATTGTTTATGGTCTGGATGATATTGTTTTTATCTGTCTCTGTCCTGTAAGGACGATCCCTAGAACTGAAATCAATACTTCCAGGCCGGTCTGACTAATGCGGAATTGAGTAGAACTCATATCTTCACTACTGAAGGCACTGGTCTTCTGATGACAAAGGCTGGATTGCACTGGCTTATTTGATGGCCTTTCTTGCCCTATTGAATTACATTTTTTCATGCTGAAAAAATATGATTTTATTTTAATGTATACTGATAATACGTTGGACATGTTTCTTAATTTCTATGCTTCGGTTTCCTCATCTATAAAATGGAAATAATAGGGTCTTCGTATAAAGTTAATGTGAAGATTTAAAGAGTTGTTTTACTTGTAGCACTTGGCAAAGTACCTAACTACTGTCATCTGCTACTACTATCATCATCATCATCATCTAAGTTCACAAAAAACCCGTAGTCTTTTGCACATGTTGATTTGTTTTTAACTGAAGGACACGAACTTTTCTTTTCCAGTTCCATAAGTTTTAACAAATATCCAGCACATATAAGGCACTGGGCTAGCCCCTGTGGCTGGGTGCAGTGGTTTACTTGATGTGGTGAGCATGCATTCTGTGCCTTTATTCAAAGCATTCAGAGGACAGAATCAAGGATCAAGGTTTTTAGCTACTGCTGGAAACCTCTTGCCTGTTGAGGTCAAGCCATAAGTCGACCCCATTTGGCTGCAATCACTGAACTCGAATTTGCTCCCACTGTTGTGGCCTTATCTTGATCTCATTCCCAGTGATATTTCGAGAAGACTTCACGTGTGTAAAGGCTTCCCTGCTGGAGGGCCTGCTTAACCAGAGGAAAATGTCGGGCACATCAAATTCCCAGGATAATACGTTTGAGAAGCGCAAGGTGTTAATAAACATTGTCAGGAAAATAGCTTTTCACACTGGTGTTACGGCTCCATTTCATACTCACTTTATGGTTTCTCTCTTAATTACTCAAGATGCTTTCTTAACACCTTTGGGCTTATTAGTTTTCTCCAGAGCTGACCTCAAGTGTATTGATTTTAATTAGCACTTGTTTCAGCTTTATCCTTCTGCATACTTTGGCAAAACATGGCACCTTGCAGTATCAAACCATAGCAAGCTACAAAATTCCTGGGGAGACATATGTAGAATGTCATCCAGGAGAAATGTTCTTCTTTTCATGGGTTCTCTTTTCAAATAAATCTTACTTTAGTCTAAAATGTTTGCAAAAGATGGAGGGGTTACAGGGATAGTGACAGTTGGAGAACAGAAAATTAAAGCATATGTGTATGGTGTTTTAATTTATGAATGTGTTATATTCCAGAAGTTCTTTTGTAAGTCATAGAAACAGCATGACATAACAAAGTGGTCTTGTCTGTCCTAGCACCTCTTCATCCCTTCCTCTGCCTTTACCCCACCCCCATTTTAATAACACCAAAACTTGAGACCCAGAGGTTTATATTACCCTGTCTAGAATAATATCACATGGAGTAGACAGTAGCAGAAAGAGACTTGAATCCAGATCTCATTATTCCAGTCTTCCTGTGACCCTACATCCTTTAGGCTTATTTGAATTCAGAAGAGAGAGAAGAATCCAGCAAAGTTGTAAGCTAAACAGGCTCTAGGGATTGAGTTGGGAAGCTAATGCCATTTTTAACCTTGCTCCTTTGTCGAAACACACCATAGCTTACTCAGATCTCTGGTCTTCTCAGTGGGGCTTCTCTCATATAACACCCCCTGCCTCTGCTCAACATTCTTTATCCCCCTTCTCTGTCTTACTTTTATTCACAGCACTTGTTATTCAACATGCTATGTATTTACTTCTGTATTAAAGACCTCCCCCGACTAGAACCAAGGCTCTGTGGGGAAGGGATTTTTGCTTTGTTTACTGCTGAATCTATGGGGCCTAGAATAATCTCTGGCACACAGTAGGTGCTCAAGATATATTTTCTGAATGAATACACGGAGAAAGAATTGCATGATACTGGCAGTACATTATTCTCCCCCCACCCCATCCCTCCTTCGGGCCCAGCCTACAGACAGGAAACAGGTTGCCTTGCAAACCTCCCTCCTCCTCTTTTGCCTTTGCTGAAGTCGGAGTTGCCCTGTCCTTCTAACAGATGAAAGCGGAAGTCCCCCTCCCAAGAAACACTTACTCTTCGTTTTGCAGGACAGTTAATTCCCATGTGGTTTCGACAAGAGCTAATTACTCAAGATGAGAAATTTCTAAGGTAAAAAACCCCTGGAGCTGTACTTCCCATTAATCAGTGTTTGTTTTATAGTCTGTTTGTAAGCAGAGCTCCTCATTATGTGTCACCTACTCGAAGAAGCAAAGGAATTTTGCTATTGTTAACGAACATCTTTTGCTCTCAAGTACCTTGGTTTGGCTGTTGTTTTTTCACCTGCCAAATCTGTTAGTGGGAAAACTATTGTCAAGAATTTCCTCCCAAACGTATTGTTGAAATAGCATTTGTGCAGGCCTTTAGCATACCAGACATATTTTGAGTTGAAATTGATTGATTCAGAGGACAAAGCTTGTGAGTTGACTATTCATTCCGTAATGAAATTGTTAAAATAAATAGCATTAAGAATGTGTGTTTGCGTGCGTGTGTATGTATATATATAGTGATAAATATATATAGTAATAAAATGAACTGAGTTATAAAAAATCTAGCAAACTTGTGGAAGTTACTGGGCCATTCTCTGAAAAAAATTTTTTTTAAATGGAGATGGTTAAAACAAAAAACTTTCAAAGCCTATAAATATAATTTTAAATGTGTTGGAATATGCTGCTTTTCTCTTGAAATTCCAAGTTCCTTGCCTCCCCAAGTTGATTTGTATGAGCTGTGTGAGAGTCCTAGAAATTCATAAGACAGAGACCACTGTATCAGTTGTTTCCACTAATGTATTTTTTATGTACTCTTTGTAAAGGATAGTTAAGATTTCATCCCTTTTAGAACTTACTCATTTCTCTATTTTATGGCCCATCTGTTTCCTGGTCAGCCCAGGTCATTCACGAATGATGCCGTCATAAAGAGTTGGTCTTTATGGAGGAAGGTGACCAGGCACACTGGTATTACCCCATGGTTTTGAAAGCCAGGGTACTTTCTTGAACACACTTTGGTCAAGAAGTTTTATAAATCTCCCAGCTGTGGGGATATTTGTACAGTTATTGTTCCTTCCAGTGATTTGCTTTCTTATGGGGAGGTTTTTTGTTAGAAAAAAAGAGTATTGCTTTTGATTCTTCAAATGTTTGAAAGCAACGTTAAGTAAAAGTAAATTTAACCTTGCCAACCTCACCAATATTTACCTTCAAAAACTTTCTAGTAGCACTTTGTTTACTTATTTCTCACTTCCCTACCCACTCACCACTTACCCCTAACTTAATTCTTATAGGAGAGGTAAAAAGCCTGCTGTCAGCATGTTTGCCTAAGTTTGCTAGTTGGCATCAAATTTCTCCTTTTTCTTGCAGTAATAAGAAAGGGGCAAGATTAAAAAGCATTCAATTTTTATAAATAGGCAATGGAGAAAAATAGATGGTAAACGTGTGCATAGAATATGTCTGTTTGAATCCAGGGCCTTTCCCATTTGTTTTATAGCTTGATGGTAAGAAATATTAAGCCAAGTTTGTCTGCATGACTGAATTATTCTACATTTGTGTTCATAAAGCACTAATCTGGATTTTTCCAGTAGTGAGATCATTTTGTCCATGAAGTTTGGAAAAGATTTAAATTGTAACTATACCCTTTGCAGTCCTGTCATCTTATTCCATTTACTTATTTCTTCTACTCTAAGTGCTGTGACTATAAAGTATTTAAACTGGTCTTTTTGAGCCACCCCTGCTAGGCTGTCATTTTGTAATCACACCTCATAAATGAAATGAGGGAAATATTGAAAAATGGTGAAACTTGACAACACCTTCCTACTCAACCCAGTGTTCACCTCCTAAATGTACATTGTCAGTATTGCTAATTCAGACTAGTGAGCTAGCCTTCACTTTTCTCGAATATTGGCAGTGAAGGTGGGGATCCCTTTATAAAAGTATAAATATAATATATTTTACTTTTATATGTATGCTATAACACTATATTTTATGAACTGAAGTTTTTCCTGATCGAGTCCTTTATTACGCTTCCTAGTATATATAACATGGTTTTAATTTTTCTCTCCTACTAGGTGAAATGAGGAATGATTTATACATCACCATAGAAAGGGGAGAATTTGAGAAAGGAGGCAAGAGCGTGGCCAGAAACGTGGAAGTTACGATGTTTGTTGTAGAGAGCAGTGGCCAGACCTTGAAGGTTTGTTAATGCTGGATACTTCTGGTCAAACAGTTATACATCATTGCTTTGGGTTCATCTTGAATGCAGTCAGTTAATTTCTGATTTGCAATATTTTCGATCTTATTTTTCTTCTCCACCCCTGTGTAGTTTTCTTTTTTTAAAAAAATCATTAAAATGCCTTTCAGAAAAGAAAGCAGAAAAACAAAAAGGTTTTTACAGCTTAATTTAATTGTCAACAATTTCTTCTTAGCAGCTCTTCCTTAAATGCAGTATTTTTTTATGCCATTTGATTTTTTTCTTTTCATCTGTCATAGTTTTGGAGATGAACACTTTCTCTTTGGCAATTGGTAAAAACAACAACAACAAAAATGATCACATTTAATCCTGTGTATTTTCACTTTGACCAAAATAGGGCGTGAAGATTGGAGTGTTAATAATTGGGGTGGTAACAGCAGGTTTCTTTATGGAAGAAGTGTTTCACATGAGCCCCAGGGCTTAGTGAATTTCCCAGTGAGGCACAGAACAGGCTTTTGACAGCAGCAGGTTGAGAACTTTGCCAAGTAGTTGAACCCCTAACTGGGCATTCAGTTGCCCATCTTGCTCACATCACCGAGGTCCACCCTTGGCACAGTAGGCCCTGGGAGACCAGTATCAGAATTAAACAGACACAGCCACTAGCAGAAGCAAGTGCAGAAGCAGCACTGAAAGGACTAAAGAGGTAATTTCACATGAAGTGCTATTTGGGGAACAGGCAGATACAGCAGAGCGATTGCTCTGCTGCTTTCATAATAATCTTTAAATGAAGCTGTCTTTAACCTGCCTGTTTCCTTTGTTAGGATTTTATCTCCTTCGGCTCTGGAGAGCCACCTGCTAGCGAGTACCACTCGTTTGTGCTTTATCATAACAACAGTCCCAGGTGGTCTGAACTGCTGAAACTTCCTATTCCTGTGGATAAATTCAGGGGCGCGCACATCCGCTTTGAGTTTCGGCATTGTTCCAGTAAGTGTTTTGTGGGGTTGGCTACCTGGCTTTGTTCTGTTGGGGTTGTCTGCTTACGGAGCTGTCATGATAGTGTCGGCTAATCTGTAGAAAGCGTGTGACAAACCAGAGACTTCCATGAGGAAGAAATGAAGGTGAGTGGAGTCCGGAGAGGTGAGTGGGCTTGCTTCTTCTCAAAGAACCAATGACCTTTGTGAAACATAGAGGAAGGAGAAGGAGAAAAAAAAGAATACCTATGGAAATCTACAGGGTTCTCCTTAAATTGATCACTTTCATAAAAGTCAGTTCATCAGTTTCACAGTCTAGAAAGATTAGACAGAAAGGGGAGACACAACACTGAAAACTAGACTGGCTCAGGTGGCCCTAGCAGTCCCAACTTATCTGCTATCTCTCCAGCCAAGAGCTGATCCAGCTCTCAGACAGTTCAGGGGAAATTATGAGGACTTTTCTGGGCATGTGAGTTCACTAGGAAAGCCTCTGATTGGCTCAGACTTATATCTTATTTGCATACATCTGCATCACCATTCAATCTCAGACAGTATTCAAATGAGAATCAAGTAATGTCAGTCCAAATAGGCCTTAGAGATGGTGTGAAGTAATTGTGTCATTTAACAGACCTAAAAAATCAAGACATAAGGATGTTATAGGATACGGCCATGTGGACATTACTATCCATAAAGTTGTCATTTCTTGACATCTCTGTTTTAGTTCTTTTGCACTCATTACCACCCTCTCAAACCCCCACCTACTGTCCCCACCAATCCCCAGTCCAGGGGTCTTCTGGTATTCCCTGTGTCCCTGAAGTATCTTAGACGCTACCAGAGTGTACATTGTGACCAGAGAAGGTTCTGGTGGATCTTGCTTCAAGAGCAGTATAACAAGTGGGAGATATAGAAGAATCACACTGTTGGAGAACAGCAGCCTCCTCTCCAGTCTGGAAGGAATGGGGACATCGCCAGTAGATATGCTGTGACTTCACCTGAGTGCTGTGTATTCATGCAAGATTCAGGGAGAGAAGAAGGACTTTATTGTCAGAACTATGGCATGTTTTGGAATTGACTCAGAGAGCTTCAAAATTATGCTTTTGTAGATGTATCAGAATGTAGGGAGATAGCTAGCAAGGTCTTATTATTCTTCCAAATTCCCAGAAGAGTTTCATGGGTAGGACTTGAAGTGGAAAAAACATAAAGGACTTGTAATGGTGCCATACCATTCCTTCTACCAGTCTTTGTTATAAATTCTCATTTGGACCTAACATGAGCTTTGAGCTTTAAGGTAAGTAAAAGAGGAAAATAAAGGTGAAACAGAAGGAAGAGGGTGAAAGAGCATTTGGAGGAAATTACTATAACTCAGAACTTGGAAAGTGGAATAAAGGCTACTTTCAGTGAAACTTGTTAGTTCTCTGCCCTTTTGTCCTTGTATACTGTGCTTCAAACGTTATTCACAGGGTTGTGTTTTTTTTGAATGTTCATTGTTAAAATTCAGAAGAAACAGCCAAAGCTTAGGAAGAAAAAAAATTCTTATAATCCCATAAACTTCAAATAATCAATGTAATCATTTTATCACGTGGACTTCCAAATATTTCTCTGTGTGTACATATATTCAAAAAATATCATTTATTCATACAACAAATATTTATTAAACACTTATGGTGTGCCAAGCACTTTGCTGGGCATTGGAGATATGTCAGTGAACACAACAAAATACCTCCTCTTATAGAGCTATCATTCTAGAAGAGGGAAGACAGACAAGAAGTAATCAAATAAACACATGCTATATCAGGTAGTGATAACTACAGTGAAGAAGACTAAACTGAGGTTAGATGCTAGAAAGTGATGGTGCTGTCTTGCTATTTTATTTTATTTCTTTTGGTGAAGAAGATTGGCCCTGAGCTAACATCTATTGCCAATCTTCCTCTTTTTGCTTGAGGAATATTGGCCCTGAGCTAACATCTGTGCCCATCTTCCTGTATTTTGTATGTGAGATGCCACCACAGCATGGCTTGATGAGTGGTATAGGTCTGTGCCCGGGATCTGAACCCGCGAACCCAGACAGCCAAAGCAGTGCACGCTTAACCACTACGCCATCAGGCACCCCCCTGTCTTGCTATTTTACATAGGGCAGTCAAGAGAGACGTCTCTGATAAGGGGATGTGTCAATCAGCAACAACCTAAAAAAAGTAAGAGTGTGAGCCCTTGGTTATCTGGGGAAAGAATATTCCAGGCAGAGAGAACAGTAAGTACAAAACACTTGAGGTTGAAACATGCTTGGCATTTTCAAGGAATAGCAAGGAGGCCAAAATGAGCAAGAAAGAGAGTTTGGAGATGAGGCCAAAGAGGTAGCAGGGGAGCCAGATCCCATATTGTCTTTTAGGTCATGGGGAGGATTTAGGAATCTATTTGGAGTGAGGAGAGCCATTAGAGGATTTAGATTGAAGGGAAATACGGCTGCTGTATAGAAAATTGATTGTATATGGGCCATGTGGGAATGGAAGGACAATTCAGGAGGCATTTGCAGTCCTCCAAGTAAGAGATTAGAGTGATTTGCATTAGGATGGTAGTGGTTCGATTCCTTTTTACAGGTTTATAGACAAATTAGATGTGAAAGAACGAGAAAAGTCAAGGATGACCCAGATTTTGGCCTGAAAATGAAATGGTCATTTAATGAAGTGTGAAAGACAACAGCAAGAATCTGTTTGGAGAGCACAAATCAAACATTCCATTTTAGACATGTTAAATCTGAGAAGTCTGTTAGACATTCAAGATGTCAAATAGACAGTTGAATGAGATCCAAGCGGGAGACTTAAACTTGAGAATGAGAACATATAGTTCAGTGGTGTTCTGTAAATATTTAATAACAAGCACTTGGGGTGGTGGAGAGGGGCTAGGGGAGCCCCAAATTACAGTATTTGCTGACTTCTATGGGGTAAATACTTCCACCATAGCCAATTTCAAGCTGCTAACTTGACATCACTGAACTTTGAGTTGGGAAAAGATGGCGTGCTGTCAGCTCTTGTGAGCTGGTACAGGCCAGTTCCAACATATCACTGATACATCGGTTGATTTTCAAAGCCAAGAGACTGAATGAGATTTCCAGGTAGTAAGTTTAGATAGCAAAGGAAAGTCCAAGGATGATCCCTGGTGCACTTCCACATGTAGATCTTGGGAGAATGAGAGGGAGCCATTAATGAGATTAAGAAGGAATAGCCGGTGAGGTTGAAAGAGAATCCAGCAGGCTAAATGAAGAAAGTTTTTCAAGAGATTGATCAGATGTGTCAGGTGCCAGTGCTAAATCAAAAAAGATGAGGACAGAGAAATTATCACCTGATTTGGCCTCATAGAAGTCATTGAACCTGACAAGTGATTTTAGTGGATTTGTGGAGATGAAAGCATGGCTGGAGTGAGTCCAAGAGTGAGATGGAGGAAGGAGAGGGCAGGCAGTAGGTATAGATAAATCTTTTGAGAAACTTCGCTATAAAGAATAGAAGAAAGCAGAGAAATGGGATAGTAGCTGTAATGGAACAGTGGGTTACAGAAAGTTGAGCCAGGGAAGGACCATGGGATCCAGTGCTCAAGGTTAAGCGTTGGCCTTAGGTAGGACAGTTGAGGCATAGTACAGGAGGGCACAGAGGCCATGGGTTAATAGGTGGATGGTGGGTTCTCACTACATCAGCTGAGAGTGAGGAAAGTGCCAAGATATTGGAGGCTTGAGAATGGAGAAGAATGAATGACATAATTGCCTAGAAAAGTGTAAGAGTGAGTTGATTAGGTAAATGTGGAAAGTTTGCTCAGCTAAGGGCCCCTTTGTGGTTAGCGTGCATTAATTGAAGTGAGATTAGTCTAGTGTAAGCATGGAATAAGCTGCAGGTTGGATTTAACCAAGTTGCAGTGTTATAATGGAAGTGTGGAGGAGTAAGGGGTTGAGGGTATTTTCGAAGAAGTGGTTAGAATGATGGACCATAGAAATGGGAAGTGAGAGCAGAGGGGGAAGGAGGGGTGGGTCAATAAATTGGAGGTCCCAGGGGGGCAGAATTGTTGGAGTTGGGGCACTAGAAAGAATAAATTAGAAAGCTAGGAGGCAGAATCCACAAATTTAGGGTTTTTACTAATAAAAACAGATCATATGATGCATACTGTCTGTAACACTTCATTCAGCTTATTAATCCTGATGTAATAGCTCAAGACAAAAAAACATGTACTTTAGCCTTGGTATTTATTTTTATTTTATAACAGAAGACAAATTTGGAGAAACTATTACTTTGTTTCTTATCTTTCCGAATTGAATACCAAAAACCACACCAAAAGGAGAGTCAAATAAACTTAGGAAATAATTTCCAAATAAGTCTTCTCCCCTAAATCATAACCTCTGTACCCAGCACTCTCGTTGATGTAGAAATCTCTTCCCAGAGATCTTTGCTGTAGTTTTTGCTTAACTTTAAAGAATATCAGTTTTTTCCAAGTTTCTCTCTGGGGTTGAAATTAAAGATTGTAAAAGAAAATCTTTTGCTATAATCACATTTTCAGGGATATCCACATGCTAGAGGCCAAAGCCAGCCAACCAAAATTACGGTTCTTGGCATGGGACTCCACTTGCCTGTGGTTAAATGCCAGAATCAATTGTAAGGGAATGATGTGTTGCTAAAGCCTCTTGTCTGATCTTTAAAATCAACGTGTCTAAATCCTCTAGCTCAAATCTCACTGCATCGCAAAGCTGGACTTTTCTATCAAGTTGAATGCTCCACTTCCACACTTGTATGGGAAAGAACAACCGTCCAGCCCATAATAGGATGTGGGCCCTGGAGATGTGTGGATGTGTGGCCCCCGCACATCTAAATACAAGGGGAGAATCAAGTTGAAGAAACCAGGTTCTTTTAATATTTTCTCCATTTTTGGAGAGGAGGCAGCTTGGTGGAAAGAACTGGAATGGTATTCAAGAGATCTACAGCAGGTTACCTAACATTGTGTGATCTCCATTTCCTTATCTGTAAATAATTGCCAATGATCCTTGACATTCCTACCTATTCTAATTCTTAATTAGGCGTCTGAAAACCTCATTGCCTCATTTCTGGCTTCCAGAATACTACAGCAGTGAGTCCTTATCAAACTATAGGTTGCCATTTATGTTGTTTTTCAGCATGCCTAACAGACACCAAGGAGCTAGTTTCCACAGGGCTCTCTGTCTTCACACGTGTGGTTATCAGAAAGTTCTGTCATGGACCAAGGCAGAACTTAGAGACTCCCTTTCCATGAGTAGTAAGCAAAACATTGCATTTCACATTCATTCGTTCACTTGTTCATATATTTAAGACATATTTACTGAGAACCTACTCTGTCCTTGGCACTCTTTGAAATACCAAGCATAAAACAGATAACAATCCTGCTCTTGATGGTTCTTACATCCAGGGGTGGAGGGTGGGATGTGAGGAGAAGAAACAGGCAATCCACAAATTTTTAAAACATAATTTCAGATAGTGAGTCCCATGAAGAAAATTAGTCAAGGGTGTAACTTGCAAATTACAGGGCAAGAATATGGGGTTGGAGGGTGGCTACTATAAATAGAGGTCCCATCATAAAAGCTGCTCTCCGATGTGTCAAAGGAGCTGGTGAGCATGGGTTATATTTTTTGATGATCATGCTTCTTGACAATCTATATATCTGAATATAGGTGTGTAAGCGTGCATACGTGCTTAAGCGAGTAATTCCTTTTCTTTTTTGTTTCACAGCGAAGGAGAAAGGAGAAAAGAAGTTGTTTGGTTTCTCTTTTGTCCCCCTGATGCAGGAAGATGGTAGAACTCTTCCAGATGGCACTCATGAGCTCATCGTGCATAAGGTAACATCACCCAGATGTTGGTGGCGGCTGTGAAAAACAGGGCTGAATTAGGAACTATCTTATCATCACTCTGGAGAAGAGAAAAATATGGCTGGAAAGAATATTTTTTGGAAGATTGCTGGCAGGGAGAGTGTCATTTTAAAAGTATTGTGTCTATATTCTATGTCATATTCTAAAACATATTTTAAGGATGATTTATATTTTCATCCTAATTTAGGTGTTGGTATTTGGGTAAGTCTATATGTTGACCTTAAAGTCATTTTCATTGCTGCGATAGGATTAAATAAACCTTACAAATAAGTTTTTAAATATTACCAGTACATGCTTTCTTATCTAAAGATCTCTATACCTCCAGAGGTAAATTTAGCAAGGTCAGCGTTACATTTTTTTTGTCTGCTGCTCTCTCTAAGCAAGCAGAGAAGTGGCTGTACTTTGTCATGACAACTTTAACAGTTGTTACTTTCTGTTTTTTGCATCAAGAATTGTCATAAAAACATTTGGAACAAAGTATCCTATAGTAGGCAACAAAAAGAAAATTCACAGAACAAGAGGTCCTTAGAAGTTATCTGAGAATACTAGTAATAATGAAGTATAGAATAGAAATACTAGTAACTATAAAATATAGAAAGTACACAATTTTCTGCAAAATATTTCTCCTTTGCATTTCTCTGTTCCTGTAACCATGTGACATTCCAGGCTCTTAACAACTCTCACCTGGGCTAACTGGTCTTGCTGTCCTGGGTCATGTCTCCCTCTGGTCCATCTTCCACCCAGCCATTAGGGTTGACCCATCTAAGGTGCAGATCTAACCAGGCCACTTACCAGCTTACACCTACTGAAAGCTCCCCATTGTTGAGAGGATAAATTGCAGGCTACTCGGGGTGTGCCAGGCTTCTGACTCCCTACTGCTTCATCTCCCACTTCCTGTCCTTTACTTGGTTCCACAGCCACATCCCATCTTTCTAGTTCCTTACCTGCTGCCTGCTGGTTTTCTCTGCTCCCGTCTCCGCCCTTGGCACTCCTGGAGTCATGCCTTCCCCTGCCCCTGCCCTCAAGGCCCACCCTGCCCTGCTGACTCATTCTCATCCTCATAGGCTCACTCTGGCCACAACCTTTTTCAGAATAACAGTCCCCACTCCCCAGCCCCTACTCCCTATATTCCCAGCTGGCCAAATGCCTCCGAGTTTCCTGGATATCTGCACACATCTTTTACCATTGTACTCATTACGTTGCTCCATAATTATCTGAAGATCCTTCAGCTTACCCCAGTAGATTCATGAATTCCTCAAGAGCAACGACTGTGTCGTCAGAGGAGTTCTGGAATGTCGTAGGTGTGCAATGAAGATTTATTGAATAAATGAAGATTATACACAAAAACTTTCTTTACCTTTGGATTATTGCAATAAAATGAGTATCAATGCACAACACACTTTTTCTATTTGTGTGTACATGTACATGTATGTGTATATTTCCTTAATCATTCATTCTCTAGTTATTTGTTCAACACATTCATTGACCGCAAACTACAGGCCACACACTGTATTAAGTACTGGGAGTATAAGGCAAACAAAACAGTTAAAGTCCCTCCATTTCTGGCATCCACATTCTCTCTACTTTGAAAAGTGACTCAAAGGCGCTTACAGTGTTAAAATACAAAGGAAAACTATTTTAAAGCAGAGTAACCAGTAAAGCAAACAGAGGAGCTAAATGTACTAGACACCTGAGATGATCTATTTATCTCACCTTTAGGTCTGAGTCTCCCTTATGCAAGATATGTAATATGACCGGCAACATCTTCAACAGTTTTCCAAAGGACATAAATAGTACTTCGTATGGATGTTTGTGATATTGCTTCTATGTAACATTAAATCTTGACTCAGAAAAGGCAGGGCTAAGATAATTAAAACTGGGCTCCCAGCTTCTTAATAATATATAGAAGAATGAATCCCTTCTATATTTCATGTCATGTGTGGGTGCTCCCACCTGTGGGTCAGAGGGTGTTTTTTTGACAGATGCTAAGTTTTCAGTCAAGTGTGGATTGACTCTTCTAAATGAGTGCAAATAATACCAAGATTCTCAGTTGCTGTTTAGAGACATCCATACGCTTAAGATGCCAGGAGGACAGGTAGCAGAGCTTGCTTCTCCACGTAAGCATTTAGGAGGCCAGCTGGTATTGATTCCCAGACAGAGGACCATTCTACTCCATTACAGAGGCCTATCGGGGTGCCTGTTAGCAGGGCCAAAACTTTTCTCAAAGACAGAACTTTGAATCAGAGCTTTGAATCTGCTCAAGCCCTTGCACAGATTCCTACTAAGTACCCAGAAGTCTAATCCATAAACCATAGGAAAATTTATTTGAGCTTGAACAATTTAACGGGCAGGTGTTCCCAGTGATCTTCTTTAACCACAAAGGAGGCTCAGGATGGGGTCTGTAGGTTGCCTAATTTTGGGCAGACCTACATTGTATAAACCCGTCAGGAAGCATTAGCTCCACAGAAAAACCGTAAGTAGCTGAGTTGTCTTATGATTATGGTTATTCAGAGTTGCTTATTTAAAGAGGTGTGGAATACTTACGAAGTATAACAACTTTTGTTTTTAGTCTAATTGATGCCATGGTTTTCTTTTTCATAGTACTGAGCCAAGAAGTTCAGTTTTAGCTTAAGGCCACTTGCAGTTTATGACTATAAAATATTGTGAGCATAATATTTATTCTTCCTCTCCCATGGCAGGAAGGCACACAGCTTGCTGATAATTGTAGCCTTGCATTTATTACTTTAAAAAAACAGAAAGAGAAAAAGAAAGAAAAACAGGAAAGAGTGGATTTTGAATCATTGGGTTAAAAAAAAAATAGCCTGTTTAATAAGTGGTGTTGAGATGACCATGATGGGTATTAGGGGAAAAAGAAGAGCTAGATTCCTACCTTGCTTCTTATACCAAAAAAAATTCCAAATTAAATGTAAAAAATAAAACTAATGGAGCCTTAAAAATATAAGTGACATTTTTATAATATTCAGGTAAGGGGGGCTCAAATGTGAGAAATCAAGTACAAAGAAAATGTGTATGTTTGGCTACATAAAATTCAAAACTTCTTTATTGATAAAACCGTCATAATCAAGGCTGAAAGACACATGACAAACTGAAACAGGTACAACACAGCTTACAAAGGGTGACTATTTCCAATTTACTATGATTTATCACAAATCAGTAAGAAAAAGAAAAATTGATAAAAGCTACAAACAAGCTATTCAAAAATAATAAATGCAAATATATAAAATAAATATATGAATAATCAAAGAAATGTAAGTTAAATAAAGAATGGGAAACCTTTTGGCCTATTACTTTTGTAAAGATTTTTAAAACCCAGAATTAGAGAGTAAGATTAGGGGGAAAATGAACACTGTCTTGCATTCATAGAAGAAACATGAATGGTATTGTCTTTCTGGAAGGCAGTTTGGCAACACATAGATAATTTTAAATGTGTATATCCTTTGACTCAGCCAGCCCTCGTCTTGGTGTTTACTGGGAGAAGATAATCAGACAAGGTGAGCAAAGATGATCCTAGGATGATCATTGTAGATCCCTTAAAATATGAAAAACTTGAAAGTAATCTAAATTACCATTAACATAGGTGTGGTTAAATAAATTAGTTTATATCCATACAATGAATGAAATACTACATGTTTACAGTCATGCACCACATAATGACGTTTTGGTCGACGATGGACCGCATATACGATGGTATTCCCATAAGATTAGTACCATATACCCTAGGTGTGTTGTAGGCTATACCATCTAGGTTTATGTAAGTAGACTCTGTGACGTTCACACAATGATGAAATCACAAAACAACACATTTATCAGAACATATCCTCATCGTTAAGCAGCGCATGATTATATTGAAATAATGTTTAGTGGAAATTTTTATGTGCATAGAAAATGTTTATGCTATATTGATAAACCACATTTTACAGAAACGTATATTTGTTATACTATCATTTTTATAAAATTGTTTAACTGCATGTCCATATGTATGTATTTACATAGACAGATGCTTAAAAGGATGTCCTAAAATAGTAACACTGTCTTTTTATTTTTATATTGCTTAGTTTTTGTTAGTGGATACATGTCATTTTATAACATTAAAACCTTTTTTATTTTGAAAAAATAAAAATGGGAAGAAACAGAAAGTTAGCTTTGTTTTATACCGTTTAGTTCTGGAGTTGCATGTAACTAAAGACTGTTCTTCTGTCATATAATCTTGACAATAATGTTTATGGTAAGGTTTTGAAGAAACATTAATTGCCTTAGATCTTTTTAAACCACATTCTGTATCATTCATTGACAGGTACTGTCTATAACATCAAAGGTTGATGAGAGGCAGAAAAAGAATGCTCTCAGAAAAGTGTCTTTAACTCTTTCTTGCTGATGTGATGTGGAGAATAACTGTGGTTCGTAGTAGGGTATTTAGAGTTAAAACCTACTTGTTCCTCATGTAAGGTGTTAGTTTAAAAGACTCAATCCTGCAGTAAGCTAAGAAGAAACCTGCTGTGTTGAAGACTGCTTAATAAGCTAATTTGAGCCTAACATTTATGAGAGAGAGAGTTTCCTTCTGGGTGGGGGCTGGACTCCACTTCTGCGTGTATTTTAAGGAAATTGTTCGCACAGAAGTGTTAACAGACAATAGTCTGGCAAGAACCTGGACTCACCCTTTAGGGCAGTAGCAAAAGAACCCTAAGGGCAAAGACCCTTTTCAAGGTGATTTTCAACTTTACATGATTGATTACATATTTGGAGTGGTTTCCAATGGAGATAAACTCTGAAATCTACAAAAATCTGAATGTTATAGCTCTAGAAGATAAGGGAAATAACTTGATAGTCATCATTGGAGATTTTGTGCTTCCCGAGTCCCGTTTACAGATCTCAGAACATTAATAATATCTGCAGGTGGCTGATGGCTAAGTCCAAAACCTCCCTTTGGAATTACTAATTTGCTAACAACAGGATTTAATCTTATTTCCCTGCATTCTGGTAGGATTGTTGTTTTCCTTAACTTTGTAGGGATATTTTTGGCTACCCCTTTGCAGCTACCTGCTGGAAAGCGAGTTAAGAAAAGAGACTGAAATAATGAGCCTAAGGGAATTCATTTTCCAAAAGTCAAGTCTCTTAAGGAGAATGATGTGAGAATCCAAAAAACGATAATAGCTGTGCACTCAGGTTCCCATTCTGACTTATTTCAGTGAAGGATTTTTAGTCCTTGGAAATACACTCTAAAATACCTTCAGGTCCAGCATGTATGTATGTATGTATGTAAAATAAACAAATAAACAAGCAAGCAAACAAATAATAATACAGTCTACTTTTGAGAAATTAGGGTTTTGCAAATTCATCATTGCTGATTAGCACCACCATGGCTAAAATGACCCAACTCAGCCAGGCTGGGGTTTCAACTACTAGAGAATCTGATTCCTTAGAGTGGGACTTATTGGCTTCCTAATCCACTGCCTCTGAGCTGGAGAAGGGCTGGGTAAGAAATCAGCCAAATAGAGGATGATCTTATTTCCTGGTTGGAGAGGGGTTAGTTTAACGTGATGGCCTAGACTGCAAGAGTCTGTTGCAGTTTATTTCACCTTTGCTAACTAAAGGTTTGTCCATAAACCGTTTCTGGCTCATATTTTTTTCCTACAAGTTTTCAGTTTCTTATGCTATATCTCAATTCCTCACCTGGTCCTTAGAAGTCTAGCACAGCCACTCTTCACTGGCCACTGTCTTTGAGATGGATTTCTCAGATTCAATTGAAAGCTATTGCTTTCCACTTATCCTTTCCTATACTATGTGTGCATTTACAAGTAAAATTAAAATATGAGAGGAGCCTGAAAAATTAAGATAGACTGATGGGTTAGCCACCTATCTGGCTGTCCAGCGAGCTGTACATGCTACTCCAACTATTCTGAAAGAGACTTCTCCTGTGACTGTGATCAATAGATCCTAGACAAGCCAGAAATCTCTCTCTCCTCCCTGGGCTTGGGCATAGCAGAATTGGTCATATAACCCTTGTTTTGTTACACACTGTGAGAGAAATTAAAAAATGAACACCTGCCAAATAAAAAAAAAATTAAAGGTAACTGACCTGCTGACTTCAGCATAGCAGCATGCCAAGCTGAACAACAACAACACAAAGACTAAGATAACTTAATAGGTGGACTTGGTCTTAGCACTGAAGGCTATTAATATGATGTCCAGAAAGCCCCTTCATTCTAACTAATTAATACCACTACATTTTCAGTCTTCCCAAAATGCTCTGCCTTAACCGAAACCTAACTCTCCTCTGCTGAGAGGGCTTCCTGTGTAACTTCTGGAGTAAAGAGAGCTTATCTTCTGAGGCCTTGTGTCCAGTATCTGGAGGTCAGATGCCTCTAAATACCCCAGTGCCTTTAAAGATGCTTTTTCCACCCTCTCGTAGACAGCTTCCCTACCATCCATAAGGCTCACTGCATACAGTGCTGCACCTTTCTACCCATCCTGGTTACTGTCTTCTACCAATAAGCATTTCGCTGGCCAGCAAGGCAGAGAGGAGGGATGCGGTGGTGGGCAGCTGTTTACTTTCCCACAGTCGGTCTAGCCACTAGTTCAAAGTTGTCTTATCCTTCTGGTTGACCTGTCCAGTGCCCTATCCCCTTGTTTCTTGGGCACTACAACTCCAGTCACCCTCATTTGTGTTCTGCTTCACTATGGCCTCTCCCTGGGCCTTGCTTCATCCCCAGCCAGCAAGATCTCCCATGTGGGTGCTAAATAAACACTGAATAGATGGATGAGTAGGTGGATGCATGGATGGATGAAATCATCCAGAACCACTTCTAATCAAAAATCTTAAATTTCCTATATCCTGACCATAACCTTTCAATCTTCCAATTTTCTGATTATACCTGTTTTTCAGTCTTATTCTCCTCCAATAGACCCCGCCTGACTTCACGTTCTTCCTTTCCTTGGCCAGGGTATCCCTTGATCCTTAGTTCTGCTGTACCTACATGGAAGAGGAAACCAGCCCTGGATCAGTGTGTCAACATTACTCCCTGATATATCCCACCCTAGGCGGTTGAGCATTACTGGAAGAAATCATATAGTTCTTATAGGTTAGCATCAGCTTGATGTGTTTAGATGCAGGACCATCAACACTGCAGGCAAACTAATCAGTTCCCTCTCTCAGTCCTCACAAGAGCTATTTACAAAATTTTACCATTCTGCACACCCCACCACTTCCTGTCTACTTAACAGAGAAAACAGAAGGCATCAGACAGGAACTTCCTTAACTTCCTATGCTCTCTCCTTTGCCACCTGCAGATTTATCTGCATCCTTCCATTCCTTCCTGCATCCTGTCTCAGAGGATGGGGCAAGACTCCTTCTCTCCAAGGCTAATTCTTCCACCTGCTTCCCTCAGGATCTTCCTCCTTCCTGACTCCCTTGGGACCCTGGTCCACCCAATGTCTCCTCTTGCTCTTGCAACTATAGCTGGTTCCTCTTTTCTGGCAGTATTCTCTCAGAGTATAAACATGCTCAAACCTTTTTCTTTAAAAAGAAAAATTTTTAATAGCTGCCACATTCTCTCTTCCCTTTACGGGCAGCCTACAGGAAAAGCCAGTCTTCATTCACTGTCTCTACTTTCTCACATTCCATTTGTTCCTCTGGCTGCTCCTGTCCCCACAGCTCAAATGAACTTTCTCCCTCAAAGTCACTCACCTAGGGGGGTTAAAGCCACTGTACACTTTCAAAATCTTTCCTTACTTGACTTCCCTGTAGTCTGTAACACTGTTGATTACCATTCTTGAAAATCCCACATTCTTTGATCCATGTGACAATGTTCTCCTGAGTTTCATCCTTCGCCTTTGAGGACTCTTCAGTCTTTATCCACACCTTAAACATTTGTGTTATCATGGATTTAATCCTTGGCCACCATCTGTGTCTCCTGAACTCTAGAACCATTTCATCCACTTCCATGGGTTAACTTTCCACGTCTCTGCTGATGATGGCTGGATCTAGATTTCTAGCCCAGAACTTTTAGCAGCCTATTGAACACCTTCAGTTGGATTCGCCAAAGACACCTCACTCAGCGTGTCCAACACTGGGCTTTTTATCCTGTCTCCATCCACTCCTGCTGTGAACAGAAGCCTGCAGTTTTCCTTGACTTCTCCCTCACCCCCCAAATCTAAACAGGTGGTTGCATGACTGCTCAGTTTCACTCCCTTGCTAGTAATTTAACCTAGGGAATTGAAACTAGAGGCGAGTATCAGAATCACCTTGGGTTTTTCTTATAAGAGGTCTAGGAGAGTCCCAAGCCTTTTTTGTGTTGAAAAATCCCATGTTCCAGCCATATTAAAAACTACATACAGTTGTCTGAACATACCTGTACTTTTTTTAACAGCTGTTTTTTAAGATATTTTAGACTTACAGAAGAGTTACAAAAATAGTACAGAAAATTCCCATATACCCTTCACCCAGCTTCTCCTTCTGTTAACATCTTATGTAACCATAACACATTATTGAAACTAAATTAACCTTGGTACAATACTGTCAACACAAAACTTATTTGGGTTTCACAGGTTTTTCCACCCATGTCATTTTTCTGTTCTAGGATCTAGTCCAGGATCCCATGTTGCATTTAATTGCCATGTCTCCATAGTGTCATACATGTACTTGTATTTACTCAGTACCTTTACATGTATTGTTTCTTCCACATAATATGCCTTTCCCTCCCTTGCCTGCTTGTTGAGCCTTTTATTCTTTATGACTGAGGTCAAATAGTCCCTTTCCCATAAGGCCTTTCTTCCTTTCCCTGACAGAGCTGGAATCCAATGGTCTTTATCACAGCTTTGTAATCAATATTAACAGATGAGTGCAGAAGTCAGACGTGCAGTGCCCTCAAGGACAGGAACTGTGTTTATTTCCTGTTGCGTTCTTAATACCAAATTAAAGGACTGGCAAATAGTAAGAATTTGATAAATGTTTAATAATGACATTAAGGATGGCTAATCATATTGAAAGAGTCCCTAAAAGAAGGTATTTTGCTGCCACAACTATTTAAATCTGGTTTTCATTAACTGGAAATATATAGTTCCAACTGGATTGTCTAACTTACTGTATTTTTTAAATTTAATTCTCTACTTCCTGCAAATTATAGACCCCTTAATTTGATTCAAATACTATGAATTTCTGTACCAGTTTATTTCTGAATAAATTGTAGATGTTCGTGTCTCAACCACATAGCTTACATTATTTCAGATATCACGTTTCTGGAACACTGTTTATGACTGACCATTGCTGTTCTCTTTCACATGCCTGAGACAGGGGTCAACAAAGTAGCCCAGGACATGATGTACCATTCATTGCTGTACCAACTGATTTTAATTCTGGGCAAAGAAATAGACTGTGTACCAAGCTATATCATCTTTAAGAAGATTCAGACTACTGCTCCTACCGCAAAGCCTACGTTTTAATTCTTCTCTAAGAATCTGAGGGAGCACAGCCCTCCTGTCAGATCTGATTTCAGTCTCAAGAGGAGTAAAGCACAGGGCTGGTTCTCATCTCCCTCCTCTCTAATTTGTAATAAATTAACTTCACGCCATTTTAAGATGGCTTGCACAGATCCGAGCCTATCAAAGCAAACACAGAGAATTGTCCTTTACTATGACAATGACATTGTTTTGTTCCCACAAGCCAGTAGCAGCCTCACGAGGCTGTGGTCATGTTGCCTTGTTCCTCCTAGAAAGAATGGCTCAGTTAATTGTTCCCTCATCTAGCTGTCATCATACATCTAGCATTACCCTGGTAACACTTGAGCTGTGTCTGTGTCTGTCACAAGAGAACGGGGAGGACAGTGTCTTATTATTTTCATATCCATATTGCCTTGTTCCATGCCCGCACTGGTTTTGATGGAAAAAAAATTGTCCCTTTGCCAAAACCAAAACAGTTGTTTTGCAAGTGTTCCCCAGAATGCAAGTGGTCCATATTTAACAACCCATCTAATTTAGGGGTATAACTGGATTTTACTGTGGTGACAAAACCATCTATCAACTACATGCAGTGTAGTTTCGTGCAAAGCAACAGTTCCATGCTGTTGAGCCTGCATTGCTCAGATTCACGGGCATTCAACCACCAACTGCAACCCTTTGTACTATTTCCAACCAAACCACAGGCACTGTCATGCCATACTTTTCCAGCTTCATTTCTGTGACTTCACTGACTCTTTGCCCTTCACCTAGGGAGGAGATTGTTCCTTCCCAGTTGTATTGTCCGGCCCATAACCTGGTTCAGAGTCATACTCACAGTGCAGAGCCTTCTCCCACCTGGCAGCAGAATGCCCGAGGAAGTTACTGCTGATTCTACCTCCCTCCCCGGCTTCTGCTGGTGAACTGTGCATTTCCTCTTAAGAGGCTGGAGAACCTTTTTGGCTTAAACTCTTGCTGACACCTGCCCCTGCCCTACAGGCCTGCCTTTTGGAACCCCATTTCTATTCTTCACTGCTCTTCAACCCCATTTCTCTTCTATCTCTTCTCTCTCATCAAATGAATGAACGAGTGATCTCTAACTCACCTGTTGTGTTCCCAAGCTCCTGTGTCATACCTCATCTGCTCCTACCTGCCCTTCCTCCCCACTGCATCAGGTCACATGATCCCTTTTGCTCCCTGTGTGGTTTCAGAACACAGACTAGCCATCTTGCTGTCAGGCTCATAGGTTTATTACACGTGAAACTATTTCAGCTCTTTAGACCACTCTAAACTCTCTCCCAGGGTGTCTCCCACAAACATGCCTTTTCTTTTTGAAAAGTGAACTTTTTATGGTCTGTCTTAGCTATAATCGCCATTCAATATGTTATCTATAAATCAATAAATTTTAAATTTATTATAGCAAAACTCAAAACTTGGTTAAAACAACAGTAGAAGAGTAGTTGCGGTCACATCTGCTATGTTGCATAATAGTTGTGAACACAAACTTTGGGTCAAATCCTGACTGTGATGCCTACTGATATTGTGACATTGGGCTAATCACATAAGCTCCTCAGGTTACAATGTCCGACCTAATAGGGTTATTATGAGAATAAGAAAATACAGGCAAAGTGCTTAGCAGTGCCTGACATTTAGTAAGCCCTCGGAAATAGTAGTTGCTTGGATTGCTTTTAAAATGTCCAGTGTTGTAGGATGTGTTAAGGATGTATGCTGAAAACCTCGGAGAACAATAAAAGATATGCTGAGACTTTCTGTGCAATTTCTACAGGCCACTTAAGTTCTTCAGAAATAGATTAAAACCTCCAGCTCTAACCCCATACCTAGCATATCTCCTTTGACTCTTATTGGACAAAAAAGAATCAGTTTTTAGGGGCCAGCCTGGTGGCATCGTGGTTAAGTTTGCGTGCTCCGCTTCAGCAGCCCGGGGTTCACAGTTTCGGACTCCAGGTGCGGACCTACGCACTGCTTATCAAGCCATGCTGTGGCAGGTGCCCCACATATAAAGTAGAGGAAGATGAGCACAGATGTTAGCTCAGGGCCAATATTCCTCACCAAAAAACAATCAATTTTGAACCTCTGTACTATATCAAAGGGTTCTTAGAGACCAAAGAGTGGATTACACGCTTTTGTTTACTGAATTGATGGGTAGAATTCTCCCCACCCCTTCCCTGCTTTGCCCACCAACACACGCACACCAGTATTCTTGGCGGAAGGTCTTAAAATAACTTTTGTGTCCAGAGTATTGTTTATATTAATTATTGTATTTTGAACATGGTTGAGGGTGATAGAGTTTAGCTATAAGAAGCTATCAAGTTGTCACACCTTAAACAGACCCAGATACTGAGGTCTCGGCCCCCCAGTATGGGAAAGAAGTAAAGTGAAGCAGGGTTGGTGGCACTGACCTGGCCACAATGACTGGCCCAGGAGAAGGCAGCCAAGTCTTCTATTCACAGTACCCCCTTAGGACACAACACAGCCATCATATCTTCAATCACAGAAGTGGTCCGTTCATGACTACCAGTGGAGCTAGGTGAAGCTAGCAAGCAGGAATTCTAAGAGGCTGCCAGAAGTGCTCAAAAGCCAGGCAATTAGTTGGGGGGAGGTGGAAGAAGAGATATCTGCAGGGGCAGAATTTCTGTGAGAAGATAGAGCATACCAGACTAGAGCAGGCTCCAGGTCCTGGGGGTTGGCCTGGAAATAGCTGGACAGTGTGTCTGGGCTGGGTTTGCATGAGACTTCAGTTCTGATACGAAGTGGTGGTTAGATGTCTGGAGCACAAGTCAAGCTGGGGATGGCAGACCAGAGCATGCTGTTAACCCCATAGACCAGATCCAGGCAGGAAATAGGGTCAGTGTAGGATGCTGTGACTCGTGCTATGATTTATTTGCTGATACCAAGCTCTGATACCAAGAACAGGACTGAGGGGAGGGAATGGCGACCCCAGGGTTTCAGAACATTACTTTGCTTAAGCACTTTGTCTGAAGAAGGCATTTGAAAGTGTACACTTTGTAGTTATTCTTTAAACCATATATGTGTGTTTCATGCACTCTTCTGTCTATATGAAATATCTTGCAGTAAGAAAAGAAAGTATTTAAAGTTAAAAGGTCAGAAGAGAACTATGGAAGCTGTGCATTGTGTTATTGGTTCTCCTGTTACTGGGCAGGCCTGCTAGTAAGAACATCTTGTAATATTCCAATTCTGTTTCTCTAAACTTGTTAGAGATGTCTTTCTTAAAGACTTATTGTTTAAAATTAAAAGAATATATATTTTGTGAATCACACAAAGTACTCTACAATACCAAAGGGATTCTGTGCTTAAACTCCTGCCTGTTACCAGAACACTAGCCTTGAAAATATTTGAACAAATTTAGAGGAATAAAGTTCATATGAGTTTTAAAATTTATACTCAAAATAATCTAAGCGATACCAGCTCTATATCTGTTATAGTATTTTTTCTAAAAATTTTAATTTAAAATCACCTTTATTGTTACAAAAGCAGCATATAGAAAATTCAAAATCAAATAAAAATACCATAGTCTTGTTACCCAGATGATGTTAACTGTTAATCCCTTAGTATATATGCTTCTAGATGTTTTTCTGTATGGATTTTTATTTACCCAAATGATATTACATGATATATAAAATTTTAGAACAGCTTTAGGTTTACAAAAAAATTGAGAAGATACAGGGATTCTCCATATACCCCTGGCCCCACACATGCATAGCCTCCCCCGTTATCAACATCACTCACCAGAGTGGTACGTTTTTTACCAAGGGTGAACTAACATTGATATATCATAATCACCCAAAGTCCATAGTTTACCTTAGGGTTCACTCTTGGTATTGTATATTCTGTGGGTTTGGACAAAGGCATAATCACATACATTCATTATAATGTCATACTACTCTAAAAATCCTCTGTGCTCTGCCTATTCCTCCCTCCCCACCAGCCCCTGGCAACCACTGATCTTTTTACTGTCTCTGTAGTTTTGTCTTTTTCAGAATGTCATATATTGGAATCATACAGTATATAGCCTTCTCGCTTTGGCTTCTTTCACTTAGTAATTTGAGCTTTCTCCATATCTTTTCATGGCTTGATAGCTCGTTTCTTTTTAGCACTGAATAGTATTCCATTGTTTGGATGTACAATTTATCCATTCACCTGCTGAAGGACATCTTGGTTGCTTTATAATATATGTGTATATATATATATTTTTTTTAATCTACTGTTTCAGTTAATGGTTTTTCCAATCACTGAATTTTTATCTCATCCAAAACTTAGTCAATGTATAAATTTCAAAAAAAAAAATCCTTTCAGCAGGTTTGTCCAAATCCAGGACCATACGTTGCATCTGGCATCTCTTAAGTGTTGTTTAATCTAGAACAATCCCTTTTTCACAACACTTGACTTGAAGACACAAAGCCAGGCATCCTGCAGAACGTGCCACCTTCTGGATTTGTCTGGTTGCTTCCCCAGAGTGTTGTTCAGCGTATTGCTCTGTCCCTTGTATTTTCTATAAAGTACAGATTGACTCTGTGGGTGTGATAGATTCAGTTTCAGCATCTTTGGTAAGAATGTGTCGTAGACGATGATATGTTTCTTTGCACTGCCCTGCATTGGCGTGACAACAATCCGATCCCCCCACGTGCAATTATATTTGTCCTCCTGCCAGTAGAAAGTAATCTGAGTGCTGCTACATTGGCCTTATATGAATATCCATTTCCTCATCGACAATTTTCCTGCTGGTCTTACATTAAATGACAATCCTTGACAAAAGAAAGAATTACATTGGGGATATGAAACTGTATTTTCTAAATCTGTCATTTCTTTTACATTTGTTAGCTGGCATTTTCTGTGAAGTAGAGATTTCCCTCACATAGTGGGACGATTAGATTGCCCTGAGACATGGTTTTCTTTGGTTGCCAGTTTTCAAAGTTAAGGAGTTGTTTAATAACTGCCTCAGATGAGATGTTGGAAGAATTGAAGCATTTTTTTAAATGCTATGGTCGCTGCAAATATGATTTCTTGTGCACTTCCAATATATCAAGCACTGTGTTAAAGGCTTTATGTAATCTAATTCTTACGACAACGCAGTGAGGTTTTACAGATAGAAATGGAAATCCCGAGTAGTTGAATAACTTGATACAGTTACTCGTGTGGGAAGTGACAGAGCTGGGATTCAAACCTAAATCAGTCTGAGTCCAAAATCTATGCTTAACTCCTTTTATACGTTTTTGTTGCATTTTACTTAAAAGCCAAATTCTATTTGTAATGCTGTTTGGAACATTTCCCAGTTCATAAACACTAGGAATGGAAATTATGCTTAATAATTCTCATGAGGTCTCTTCCTCCCTCCTTTTCTTTCGTTTTTTTTTTTTTTTTTAATATTTTTAACAGTGTGAAGAAAACACAAATCTTCAGGATACTACCCGCTACCTCAAACTTCCCTTTTCCAAGGGTGTTCTCCTTGGGAATAATAATCAAGCCATGAAGGCCACAAAGGAATCTTTTTGGATAACATCTTTTCTCTGTTCCACAAAACTCACACAAAACGGTAACGTATAATATTGTTTTATTTGGAAGCCCTTGTACTTAAGTACTCATGTGAATTTTGGTAGGCATATTCAATAAACACCAATGTTATATTTAAGAACTTTGCACTGGAAAAATTGTTGATCCTTCTGTTTGTGATTTCCAATAAAATGGAAACAGTTGTGACCCAATGATCTGTTAAACACATATGATTTAAGGACTTCAAAATTATCCCAGTATTGGAACCCAAGTACACAACTTTTCAGATAAACCATCAAAACCCAGGTGCTTAAAGAAAAAAAAAGACAAAGAATACCACCACCTTAATCTGTCTTGTTTTATAGCTACATAAACAGTGCTAATTGCAGGCTTTAGAATAAAGCCTGTTTTTTGTTTAATTAGAAGGATATTATTGCTTTTCTATTCTAGCATTTCTTTTTATGTCAGTGATTGTTTAGCAAGTTATGATTAATAAAGCAAGCTCTTCTCCTTGGCAAATTGTCATGAAAATATTGTCTGTAATGAAGGAAGTAAATTAAACATTTTTGAGTTCTTCATGGTTGCCATATAAGACTTCTGGCTAGCATCCTAAACACCATATTAATAAAGTCAGATTCATTATGTTGGAGAGAATCACGTCATAATAAGGTATTATGTCTCATAAAATGCTCCTGTGCCTAAACATTTGTGTTATTACTTCTTTTTTCTGTGTCATTAGAACAGCGTTCGTAGTAGGAAATGTGTTTCTTCTCTTAGAACATGGAATCAGAAAAGAAGCAAAATGTAGCATTTCAGTATTGACCACTTTTAAGATAGCTCTCAATTTCTCATGCAATGCTACCATATTTATATAGGATGTTGGCAAATGATTCCTTCACATTTATATTCGTTTTTGTTTCTCCCCTTCCAAAAGTATTTTTGGAGAAATATTTTTAAAAATCAACTGCATGATTTATGTTTAGTAAATTTGATTGAAGGTAGCTATCATCAAATTAAGATATGTCAAGTTATACCAAACTTCATCAGTATTCAGTGGTTAATGATTTAAGTAAAATAAAATCTCCATTGAAATAACTCTGTAATTATTATAAAGCATTTACCAAACCTCAGGCATTTTTTTATGGGGCCAGTCTACTCCCATGGAGGTTATGAAGATAATAAAATCAACTTGTTATTGATTCCCTTAGACAGGATTTTTATTCATCCTATGTGGATTATTTGTCTATCTGTTAGAGAGCCTAGGTTCGCGTTTAACTGATTGTCTCCAATAGAATATTTTCAGGTTGTACTAGTTATCTATTGCTGCTGTAACAATCACTATAAACTTATTGATTTGAAACAACAAAAATTTATTATCCGACAATTCTGAGGTCAAAAGTCTGAAATCTCTTTCACTGGGCTAAAATGAAGGCGTCAGCAGGGCTACATTCCTTCTGGAAGCTCTGGGAGAGAATCCTTGTGGTTACCTTTTCTAGCTTCTAGGGGCTACCTACATTTCTTGTCTTCATGACCACTTCTTCCACCTTCAAAGCCAGCAGCATAGCATCTTTAAATCTCTCTGACTATCTTCCATCTCTTAAGGACCCTTGCGATTACATTGGGCCCACCATATAATCCAGGGTAATCCTTCTATCTTAAAATCTAAAGATTTTATCTTAATCACTTCTGTAAAATCTCTTTTGCTAAGTAAGGTAAACATATTCACAGGTTCCAGGGATTAGGACACAGACATCTTTGGGGGCCATTATACTGCCAACCACACAGATAAAACTAACAATAGATTCTCTGCCACCAAAATATTTAGCCTTGCGTCCTTAATTTATTCTAGTTCTAGAGTTTAGGATTTTAGACAGAATTGTGAACATAAGATGGAGAGAACCAAATCCTGAAAATTAGAAGTTGCTACTTTGTAAGGGCAAAGAACATTTTCAGGTAAATATATGGGTAAACTATTCATGAAATCATTATATGAAACACATCACTATATGAAAGGCAATGTTTGGCTCATTTTTGGAGACTTAGTGCTTAATTATCATTTTGACTTTGGTTAACCTTGTCAATGTAAGACAGGTCAAAATGAGCCAGGGACTAAATAGTGTGTTTCAGAGAGATAGGAAGGAGGAAGGAAGTTAGTTGATTTTTCTGAAATTTACATGCTAGACACACATCTCTGTGTAGAAGTAATTCAGTTCCAAATTTTACTCAACTTGGAAAAGATATAAATCCCATTTCCATTACATTTGGGCATTTAGTGAGTGATGTGGTCCCTAGGAACAGTTTCCTAGAGCAGATTTGCATTTCAGTATCCCTAAGGTGTGTCTGTCTGCACATTCTCTCTGTATTCCAGCATCGTTCGTGGATAGCGCACCATGGCCAGAGTACTCTGCTGGACATCTGTGATTGCCAGATCAAGTAGATATCTTAAGCTTCTTAAGAGTAGGCATCAGGGGGGAAATTATTTTATTTCTTTGTTAGCTTCCTTAGGCTGTTAAACACAACTTTAAAAAAAAATCAAGAAAAAAACAATGCTTAAGTTTAGTCTAACAGTTGTACAGTTACTGACTTTCCCACATCCTCTTCTCCCCCAATAACAAGTGGTTCATTCAATCTCTTCCTAAGATTGTAATAAAAAAAATAAAGAGTAGGGATCATGTCATCCATCTATTTTATAGCTCTTAGTAGGTTAGGCATACAGTATACACTTAGATGCTTATCGAATGGAATGTATAAAATTCACATTTTCAGTAGTAGGTCATATCTCCTAATTTGCAGCTAATGTATCTTCAAATGGCTAAAACAGATACCTAAGAAATGACAATTTGACTTAACTCTGAGTACTTTGCGTACATGATTAGTTTTGTCCAGACAGACATACTACTCTACTCTTCCTTTGTTCCATAATGAACAGTCTAGGGATTCATAAGACTTCTTGCAGGAAAGATGAACAGCTCTATCCTGATCTGATTGTCTGGACCACTGTCATCTGTTTTCCAGTTCTGCTGATGACAGTCCTATTCCTGTTTCCCCACTGGGGCCACTCGTGATGCCACTTTGTGGCCAGCAGAGCCACCTCCTTCCTCCACACACTCTCCACTCCTCACATTGGGCAGCGCCCTGGTTGCCCCTGCAACGGCCTCACTCTAAGCGGCAGGGAAAGAGACTGAGGAGATGGAGTGAGAGCTGGAATGGAGGTGGAGTGGGAAGGGCAGAGTGAAGGGCAGGGGGAAATGCACTGGGGAAGGATAAAGGAGAAGATGCCCGGGAAGGGAGGCATCCTGAAGTTAGAAGCAGGAGGCAGGAAGGAGATGGGAGGGAGGCAGCAAACAGACAGGGAGAATAATGGAGTAGTGACTCTGCCGTTGCGGGTCTTGCTGTGGAAATATCTATTGTTCTAAATATAACCAATCATTTTTAAAAAGGTTTCAATCATACCTCCAGGATGTCTGCGTTAGACATGAATATTAAACATTTTCAGGTTTCTCTGTTATGAAAATATCATAAATCTCTTTTTCAAAGTCAGTATGTTTTAAATTCCCTCATCTTTGTGATTCTAGAGCGTCCTCCTCCTCCTTGTATCCCTGTTGTTGTAGATGAATATTCCTATTACTAAATCTCTTCTCATGAAGTCCTTTGTGAGGTTTTTCTCTTGAATCTGGCGTTGGTGGAGGTTGCTTCTCTTTCCTCTTGAGATTCTTAGGCTTTTTCTCATCTCTATGCACAACGTATTTTCTCTCTCATCATAACTACTTCCTTGATTTCTTGTTTGTTTGTTTTGTTTTTTTTTAATTTTTGTTTCTGTGTTGGTCTTTCTGTCTCTCAGCAAGTCCCTTTTGGGTTTCTCCTGAAACAAGTGCTTTGAAGTAGATTTCTCACTGTTGAGCCTAGAAAATCCCTCTTGGTTTCTCTAGGGCCTTTCTAGTCTCTCAGCCCCAGTGGACACTGGGAGGCCAGCCCTGCCGGTTCCTCAGCCTTGAGCACTCCCTGCAGGCATGAGCCTTGTCAGTTCTTACTGTTTTCATTGGCCTCCAGATGCCAGCGTCTCCCTGCTCCCTTTGGAGACGCGTGAAGCTGGACGTCGTGTTCAGGAGCCTTTCTAACTTCCTGCCCAGGAAAGCTGGGAGAAGGATTTGTTCCCTCACCAAGTGAAGAGGTCCTCGGAGAACGCTGCCAGTCCCAGGCCCACATGTTGTCAGTTTAGGAAGGGGAGGAGATTGAAGAACTGGGCTCTGAGCTAACCCAGAATCTGGGATGGAAGACGACCAAGGAGTCCAGAACTGGCCCTCTCAGGTGCAACGGCTCACTGGATGATCTGACAATTGACTGGGCTTGTCATCCTTGTGCAGGGATCCTCTAGTCCTGCCAGATTTGGCTCACCTTGTCAAGAAGACCTTCCTGGCCAGGTGGAATTGGTTTTTAGGCAGAGTGCTCTGTGCTGGGGGCACAAACATGAATAAAGCAGGTTCCCAGGCCTCAAGAAACTTTCATTTTACTGAGAGGAGGCAGAAAATTATTCAGAAAATATTTATTAACTGCTTGCTGTGAGCTGCTCTGTTCTGGGTCCTGGGACTATGATAGGGCCAAGCTCAGCGTGGTTTGTTCTCTTGGAGTGTACGGTCTAGAGGGGGCAGAGACAACCAACAGCTGTGATAGTGAGAAAGTGCTGCTGTGAGGTGAGAGCCCATCAGAGGGACAGCTAGCTCCCCCTCGGGATTTCAGGAAAGGCTTCCTGGAGGAGGCAACAGCTAACCTGAGAACTGAAGGATGAGTCGGAGTTCGTATGTCAAGAGCGTTGGGAAGGGAGAAATAATTAGAATACACTGTAATAAATGCCATCTTAGAGGGCTGGTCGTGGTATGAGGGAGCCTGAAACTTGGGTGACCAGGAGGGGCAGGCAGCATGTTTACGAATTCAGCTTTTACCAGTAGAACACTTTCATGTGAGGGACTGTTGTCTATTAAAGCAATTAACCTTACTTTTCTGTTTGGAAAGGTGATATGCTTGATCTTTTGAAATGGAGAACCCACCCGGACAAGATCACAGGTTGTCTCTCTAAATTAAAAGAAATCGATGGCTCAGAGATAGTAAAGGTATCTGCTGTTTCGTTAGCCCTCTCTTGGAAATTCCTGGCATAAAGTATATTTGGAAGGGAAGCACAGATGATATTTTATTTATTCGTTTACTTCTTCTCTATCTAACAGTTTCTGCAAGATACACTGGATACCTTATTTGGAATTTTAGATGAAAATTCCCAAAAATATGGGTCTAAAGTGTTTGATTCTTTGGTGAGTTTAAATTCACTTAAATTATATCTTAACAATTTTGTCTGTCAGTCTTGACTTTCATAAGCCTGTTTCAGAAATGTGCACTTAATAGCATGAGTTCACTTAAAAAGAACCAAAAAAAAAAAAATCTTGGTTTGCATTCAGTTTTATGAAGCTCGATTTTCTTTTTAGGTTCACATAATAAATTTGCTGCAAGATAGCAAATTTCATCATTTTAAACCCGTAATGGACACTTACATTGAGAGTCATTTTGCTGGGGCCCTTGCGTACAGGTAAGGCCCTTTATCTTGTAATTGGTTTAGAGACACTTCCTTTTGAGCTTTTCTGAACAGAACTAGCAATATAGGAAAATTTAAAAGGGAGTGTAAGAAGAAATGAAGCACAACAACAGAAGTGTCTCTTGTGTCTCTTGAGACAGTATCTTCCTTTCTCACACTCCTTTTTTTAATGGTTAGAACTTATTTTGATGAAAAGAAAAAAAAAAAAAAAAGAACTTCCTGAATTCTATTCCTGAAACCTAAAATATAAAGTGTTTTCTTCTTGTCTCTGTTTCACTTGATGTGCTTTGATCTAAAATGTCTGGTTATTTCACTTTGGCTTCCAAGAGCCCCATTTAATCACCATACGCGTTGATGATTCTAGATGTCTGTGAGAAAGAAATGTGAAGGGAAAACAGCCTTCGCCATCATACCTTTTTAAAGTCATTCATTCATTCATCTTTTAATATTTACTGAGTGCCTACTGCATGCCAGGCACTATACTTTGTGTTGACTCATGAGACCTGGTCCCTGGCCGCAAGCACTTCAGTCACTGGGCTCTGCCCCTTGATACCAGCTGCCATTTTAACTGCTTACCCTTGAGCTGATAGGAATATCAGCTCAAATTATGCAAGTAAGGCTAAAAGTGAATGAAGAATGACATGCTTCAGCTAGTACCTGCCTCCATGCAGCCTAGCTGATAATTGCCAGAAGGCAACAGCTTCTCTCTTTCTGTCCTATGCATAACATCTTCCCGGTGTTTGGTCCTGCTTAAATACAGCCCTGGAATGTACCCCGATGTTCTATCTCCCTGTTCCAATGCTGTCATTGCTATTCTGCCCACGTTTTTACCTTATACTTGAAGCACCGATGCGCATCTATTCCCAGAGGCATGTTGAAAGAGCGTGGAATCAGGTTTTTGCCCTTTTTTCCCCATCTTAGCGATATACAAAAGATTAATAGGTAACTAAGCATTTGATCCCATTACCTTGGATATTCCCAATCATGGCATATTAATATTTATGCCTCTAGCATTTGAATGAATGGAGTTATTTTTGCAAGATGTGACACTCCGTCAACATCATTTTTGCAGAGGTTGAAATGTAACAGCAGGGAGAATTTTAAAATGTTGGCCCAGCTCTGCCACTTGGCCTAACAATTTGCACTCTAGTGTGAAGGGGTCATGTTTCCCGGCTGAAATTATCATTGGAAGCTGGAGAACAAGGGTGTAATATCTGATGCTTTCGGTTGGCCAGGAAAGCAGGATAATCAGTCCTAAGAAGAAAAATAATCCCTGCGGAATCTTCTTGGGCTGTGGGTGGTCAGAAACTCACTGACATATTCTCTTCAAATTAGCGCTCCCAGCAGCATCTACCTACTGGCCCACCCATGTGTTCTTCCCTGACTGAGAGAAAAGAGGACCATTTTAAAAAATTGCCCTGTTTCCTAGAAACCAAGCACTGACCCAAGTGAAAGGTAGCAAGAATGCAACCTTGAGAATAGTTGTTTTTTGGATTTTTTTTAAATTTAATTTTTGTTTCTTAAAAAATAAAAGTTGGCTTTTCTGGAAATTCTCCTCCTAGCAAGGCACACTTTGACAGTAAGCTTTGTTCTTCCCACAGGTCAGAGAATTGGCTTGATAAACACAGGGGGGTGTGATTTCAAGTGGGGAGGTGTTGCCTTCATCCCTCCTCACACCCCCTTTTGCCTCCAGCTGAGTGTTTCATCCAGCTGTTTACATGGTCACTGGGGAAGAAATCCCAATTAGCAGTTGTCCAAGACTGACCATGACAGTCATACTTCCAGGCACTTCCTTGGCCAGCATCCTTTTCTCTGATATTTGTGTTCTGGAAGCATTGCCAAAACAGCAGGGCCAATGGAATATGTCCAGACTGAGGGGAATCTCATCGGGAGGAAGTGTTTCTCTCTTCAGCTTCAAAAAGGGTAGTGATGTAGGTATGCAGTTTTTGTCAAATTATTATATTTAGCAGTTTGACAGAAAAATGTGAGAACTGATGGGAAAAGAAGACTCCTCGTGATAAAAATAAGTAATTTGTTGACATTTAATTGAGAATTAGACCAAGTCTACAGTTCTGCCTTCTGCACGTTTCTCCCTGTATTTTAGAGATCTCATCAAAGTGCTCAAGTGGTATGTGGACAGGATAACAGAAGCCGAGCGGCAAGAGCACATCCAGGAGGTGTTGAAGGTAATAGCACACTGTCGATGGCAGACACCGGGGTCTGACAGAGCTGTTGCATGGTGATGCTAAACTAATTGGTTTCCTGCACTCAGACAGTAATTGGTGATGATATATTACTGACATTCCAATTCAAGGATCTTAATCAGTTTATGCTGCTCCAGAGCTGATGAAATTTGAAAGGGACTCTGCCAGGCTTGCCCAGTGGAACCTGCTCAAGACTGAATCTTTACTCCCCTGGGCTCTGGAACGCTTGAAATGAAGTCTAGGCTTGCCTGGAGAGAGGGTTTATGAGAGAAGACTACAGATGGGCAGTTAAGCTTAGAAGTTCCTGGCTCCTGCTTCTACCACCCTGACAGAGACCATCTGAGAACCATTTGTCTTAAATTTTAAGAGAGAATAGAGTGGCTTAGCAGGGATCACAACGAGGAAACCTGAATTTTTCCTGGGTCTCATGGTTTAATGTTGCCCGCATCTCTGGGCCCTGTGTGCTCAGTGTATGTGGAGATGCTAATACCTTATTTGCAAACATGTTCGAAAGGAACACAGATTCTTAAAGGGGTTGTCCAGTAACTGCCCTAGCAGTCTTCTGAGCCCTGTTGTTGAGTGCCACTCTGTTTGATGTCAGTAGATAAAAATAGACAGGTATGCATTTTATAAAACAAGCATTTTATTAATTATAAATTTATCATTTTGCTCTGGTTGAAGGTAAAATATTAAGTGGCAAGAGTACCTACCAGCAAAGCAAAGTCATTTTTGAAAGACAGGCCGTTATCTCTTTGTTAAATAAGTTTAAAAACCAACTGAGGGGCCGGCCCGGTGGCATAGCAGTTAAGTTCACGCGCGCTCAGCTTCGGCGGCCCGGGGTTCACAGGTTCGAAGGTTTGAATCCTGGGCGTGGACTGATGCACCACTCATCAAGCCATGAGTGGCAGCGTCCCATATACAAAATGGAGGAAGATCGGCACAGATGTTAGCTCAGAGCCAATCTTCCTCACAAAAAAAAAACTATCTGAGGATCAAAAACATTTAATGTTCAGACCTCTTGAGAATTACATAGAATTTTTAAGTTATCCATACCTTTTCTTTTATTAGGCATCAGAAAAGAACGGCTCTTCCCCTACAAATGAATACTGTTCAAAAATCTCATGGGGCCTTAGTGTTTAAATCAGTAATTTAAAAGTCTGATGTTGTACCATAGTTTTTATGCTTGTCATTGTTAAATAAATACTCTTGGTTTCCCTTGAAACTAACTTTAAAAAATTTTTATTTTAAAAAGGCACAAGAATATATTTTTAAGTATATAGTTCAGTCTCGAAGGCTGTTTTCACTCGCCACTGGTGGACAAAACGAAGAGGAGTTCCGCTGTTGCATTCAGGAGCTCCTTATGTCGGTCCGTTTCTTTCTCTCCCAAGAGAGCAAAGGGTCTGGAGCATTATCTCAATCACAGGTAATTTTTTTCATCTCCTACTGAATAGAAGAGAAGTGAGTCCACTTTATTTATTTTCACATAGCAGCGTAAGTGAATGTTTTCTCTATGAGAAATCCGTAGCTCCAGTTTATATTTATAGCTTAACCAACTTTAAACAGGCTTTAAAAAGTCCTTCAGCTTCTGAATTCCAGCAGAGCAGAAGCCCGGTTGCCTTTCCTTGGACTGTTCTGACTCAGAATGGAGAGGCTATTTGATTCCAGTTACCAGAACACATACTGACGACCAGCCACACTGTTGCCTTCAGCCTTGGAGAAGGAATTTCACTCGAGCCGATCTGTTGCTGTTGTTTTCCCCAAGCCTTGCACTGCGTTTTCATCTGTCAACTTGAGACTCATTATATTGGATTCGGCTAAACTACGTGTTGTTTTGTTTTATTTAACTTGACCCTAATCGTCCTGGGACTGATCTTACATGGTCAGTGCTGAGAGACTGTTGCCAAATTCTGTTACCGGCAGTAGCTGCATGTTTTGTTTAAGAACAGGATCCATCCACTTTCCAAATAGCATGGCCTTGAACATGTTCCAAGAAATAGTTCTGAATCTTTCTCTACACGTTCTTAATCCTTCTTGTATTCTTCTAATTCTAATGACTTAGAAACCTGTCAATTGGAGAAGCACTCTCTTTGCTACCATCCCCTGGAGACTAGAGACATAATTATCGAGAATTGGGACATAAAACAGGAGATTAGAAGACAAAACTAGATCCCTACGAGTATTGTTATAATTTGGTGCCATTTGCTATTTGGAAGGCATAATGTATAATGGCAAAACGCCAGAAATGTACCAACCTCCAACACTGGGGCTATACTTTTTTGACTGTTTGGGGACTGTTCTTGTTACTCTCGTCTTTATAAGGGTAGACTGGTCTTTCATCTGGGCAAGGATACAATTCAGGCTCTTTTAATATCATTTTGGCCTCTATCATCCACGGTACAATCACTGCACTTCAGGAACTTGCCAGAGTTCCTCAATGTCAAATTGCCCACTAGCTAAACCCTACTTTCAGCCATTGATATTTGAGAAGGATAATCCAACAAGCTAACCATGTATTCCTTTAGATCAAAGTTCTCAGAAGTTCACTTCTACAGAAGCTATTCAAAATTTGTGTTTTCATTTCGAAATTTTTCTTTTTAACTCTTACCAGTTCAGGGACAAAACTTAACTAGTTTACATCTGAAAAATCTTCTCTTTACTCTGTTTTTTTTTTTTTTTTGGAGGAAGATTGGCCCTGAGCTAACATCTGTTGCCAGTCTTCCTCTTTTTTTCCTCCCCAAAGCCCCCAGTACATAGTTGTATATCCTAGTTGTAGGTCCTTCTAGTTCTTCTATGTGGGATGCCGCCTCAGCATGCCTTGATAAGAGGTGAATAGGTCTGTGCCCAGGATCCAAACTGGTGAACCCAGGGCCGCTGAAGTGGAACATGCGAACTTAACCACTGTGCCACCAGGCTGGCCCCATCTTCACTCTTAAAGGGTAACCTTAAGTCATGGTGTCTCACTGAGATGTCTTCCTAGGGACTCAAGAGAGTTTTTCTTTCTTTAAAGTTAGAGAAGTAGTCTTTTACCTTAGTTGTGTTTCCACTGAACCCTAGCAGTCACCCTGTGATGACTTGGGCTGCTGTGGTACAAAGGAATAGAGCAGATCTCCTTTTATCTGTTTAACATATTGACTTCCACTACCTTTGATTCTCCAAGTTCTATCCCTCAATGAAGACAGTGAAACAACTTTAGCACCTTCAGAGAGTCATATTAGATTTTTTTTGCCCTTAGCTTTTTGTCAAGAGATATTATATAATAAGTGTACATAAATTTTCTGAATATCTTTGTGAACTCTACCAAAGTCATCCTCTATTATCTTGTGTAGTATCCCTTACTTATAAATTTTGATGTGAAATTTTATTTTAGTTTGAGGCTAAGAAAAAATTCATATAAAATGATGAAGTGGTTAGTTTTCTTTAGTAAGCAATGAGGGCTTTGTCCCTCTGTGTTTTGGGAGGATAGGAATGCTACCCACCTCTTCCCATTCCAGGTTCCTTTTTGACCCCACACCTTCAAAGCTCTCTCTTATCAGAAGGAAGGTGTCGCTAATCTATTTGATCCAGTGTGTTATTTTTCTGTTGCTGCATAATAAATGACCATACACTTAATGGCTTTAAATAACACCCATTTATTAGCTCACAGTTCTACAAAGGTCAGAAGACTTGGTTGGATTTTTTGCTTAGGGTCTCCTATAGCCTAAATCAAGGTGTTGGCTTTGATGGCTTATCTGGAGGCCCTGGGGAAGAATTCACTTTCAAGATCTTTCAAGCTTTTGGCAGAAATTAGTTTCCTTGTGTTTGTAAGACTGAGATTCCCATTTCCTTGTTGGCTATCAGCCAGGGATGAGAGGAGGAGAAGGGTACTCTCAGCTTCTAGAGGCCACTTACATTCCTTGGTATGCGGCCCCTCCATCCTCAAAGCCAGCAACAGTATGTCAAATCCTTCTCATGCTTCAAATCTCTCTGACTTCGCCCACCATGAGCCAGAGAAAACTTCTGTTTTAAGGGCTCTTGTGATTAGGTCAGGCCCATCTGGATAAGCTCCATATTTTAGGATCAAATGATTAGTAACCTTTATTACGTGTGCAGAATCCTTTTTGCCATGTGACATAATATAATCATGGGAACACCACCATGGGACAGAGCTCTTGGGGTCATCTTAGAACTCTGCCTACCACATCCAGAGCCAAAAATATCCATTGGTCTGAGTTTTACTATTAGACTGCCTTAAAGGCAAAAACCTAATTTTCTTGCTCCATTTTGCTTTTTTTCCATGTGGGCTACTACTCAGGGCAAATTCCGTCTCCTCGAGACAGAGCAGCCATCCCAGCAATCCTTCATGTTGGATCAATGGACGGCTGCCCTGCAGATCTGGCCATCCTGGTCCTAGTAGGAGGCTCATTTAGTCCTCTTGGCCTAAGCCCACCATACTAATGCCTCTCTCCTTGGAAGCCCTGCCCTGGGCAGAGCTGCCAGCTAACTTAACTGTTGTAGCAGTGGTTTTTGGTTTCCCATTCCATGGACAGATCCCTACCCCAGGAACCCCAAGAGAAGAAGAATGACAGAAGGAGTTGAGGCCCAAGAACCTACCCCAAATTTCTATAAATTATCTTTCTCTATTTGTCTTGGCTACCAAGAAAGTCAAAACAAATGTACTTTTATTTTTATTTGCAGTAAAAATCCTTAGCTTAGATCCCCTGGTACAACTGCCTTTCTGCTCTCATCACAAGGTCCTTGTTCCTTTATCCTTTTTAATATATGTATCTTCCATTGCAGGTACATTCATATACTTTTTTGAAGTAAAGAGGTATAAATAAAGAATTAATGGATAAATTTAGGGATTCCTGGGGAAAATCAACTTTGTTGACTTTTCAGTGATTAGCGTGCTGGGCTCATTTTATTTTATTTTTTTTTTTAACTTCATCTGTATGACTCAGCTCTTTGCAGAGTGAAGTGAAGGTTATATAGTCTTCAACAGAGAATACCATGTTATTAATTTTAAACTCATTCAAGTAAATCTATAATTTTTAAGAGTCAAGGAGAACATAGCTGTTGACCACAGTGCCTTAAGCATTTTGATGGCTCTGGGGTCAAAAACAGGTCTTGGCTCTTCTAGAGATTTTTGCTGCTGCTATATAGATAAATACCAAAATCCATAAATTTGAATTTGATTCTGTGTTTGAGTCATCACCATACGTAGAGCCGACCTACTTTCTGCTGGTGTCAGATCTCATTGGTAAGCCAGCTAGCACTTGAATCTCAGCACAATAGAAACATGTTCCTCCCTCCCCCACTAGGTAGTTGAGGCTGATCGACTTTTCCTTCCTTTGCCCTCCTTTTGTGGAATTTTAAAAGGCTGAGTTTGTTTGTTTGTCTTGATGTACAATCCTAGCCCAATTTTTTAAGTATGCCCCTTAAGATTTGATATTAGCATCTTATTTCTTTCCTTAAAAAGTGATTATTAGATTTCTTTATTTACATAAAGAATATTGTTCTTAGTCCGTACACACAGTTCGGAGTTGACAAGAGATCTTGAAAAAAACCTCAGGGATTCTTCTAATGATCTTCCATTTTACAGGTGATTAAACTGAAACCTAGGGAGCTAAAATGACTTGTCCAAGGTCACAGAGTTAATTAGAAGCAAAGCTGGTTAAATCCAGGTCTTCTGGTGTCCTGTCTTGTTTTTTCTTTAATCATAAATTGAATGCTTTAGGGAATTAATATATTTGGTTTCTTAAAGGTAAATGAGATTTAAATGTGTACTTCAGAAAGCCGTTCCAAAGAGGAATGAAATAGAAATGACTACAGTCCAGGTGGAGCATTCTTTCCATTTGATCACATTGCATTTTACTCATTCTGTGGAGGGTTTTACCAATCATTTTGCTAATGTCAGTGATTTTCCAAAATTTCCCAGTTTTTATTATGTTGCAGCTTTGCTCATTTCAAAAAATTGTCCTGTTTTGCTGCACTTTTAAAAAAATTTTGCCTTTTTAGCCTTTTTAGCTTCAGGCACTAGAAACATTTTATATTGATTTTCCTACCATTCAGAAATATTTGTCAAAATCTTAAACTCCCTGACATTTTACAGCTGATTTCTCATGACATGTTTGGGAATTGATTTCAATTTCGTCTTTTTCAGGCTGTGTTTCTGAGCTCCTTCCCAGCCGTGTACTCAGAGCTGTTGAAGCTCTTTGATGTCCGGGAAGTGGCCAACTTGGTACAGGATACCCTGGGCAGTCTGCCGACCATTGTGCACGTGGACGACTCCCTGCAGGCTGTTAAGCTGCAGTGCATTGGCAAAACCGTGGAAAGCCAGCTTTATACCAACCCAGGTAGGGTGGTGAGACTGTTGGATGAAATAATGTCTCTAGAAAGCCATTACTTACATCTTGTAGTCATAGGTCAGCAGACACAATTAAAAAAAGGAAACTGACAACTACTTTCTCAAAAGTATTATTTATTTGGTTGGTAGAATAAATTTATTAAGTAGCCAGATGCAAAAGTATGGCTCTTAAAACTTTATTTCTAGAAAGAATGAAAACTCTAATGATTAAATAATTTATTCTAATCACAACAAATTGTAATGTAGGGCATGCTTTTTTCTTGTTACAGATTTCATTTTTTTTATTTTCAACAAAATTTCATATTTTCTTTCAAAGATGCTTACAGGGACCTGATCTGATCCTTGTTTGTTTGTCTCGTTTGTTCTTAAAGTTTTCCATCAGTTTGTGTTCTGACACTGGGTAGAAGTTTTGGTGTATTGTCATTTTTATTTTATCCCAACAGCAAGTCATCAGTTACTAAATTGACTTTGTCATACTATCTGTTATTAAATCCCATTGCCTCTTGTTTTCTTCTAGTTTTTCCTGAAATAAATAATAAAGTACCAACCACATTTTAAAGTTTATTTTAAGATGTATCCATCAGTATCACCAAATAAAAAACTTAAAAAATTAATTCTATTGAGAATTATCTTTCCACGTGAATGCATATATGTACCTATAATATTTCTGAAATAGAGTTTCAAATATAGTAAATGGAACTTTTTTTACATTATTTTATTGTAAAACATTTTAAACACACAGACAAGATAGAACATAATATGAGTAAATCATAACAAATCTTAACAATATCAGGTATTTGCTTTAGGTCTTTTATTAAGAAATTCATCATTATAGATGTACTTAGGCCCTCCTGTGTATACTCATTTCCTTCATAGAAATTCCCACTACAGAGATTCCATTCCTATTTTCTATTCCTTTATTATTTAGCCATAAAAATATATTGTATTTTTTATCTTGTCAAATTTTTTTTCCTCTTTTAGTCTTTATATGATGACATTATGTTGTATATCATTCTGTAGAGTGCTTCTTTTTGACTAATATTATATTTTTATATCTATCCATGCTACTAAACATAGCTCTAGTTCATTCACTTTTTTACTTTTGTATAATATTTCACTGAATGAATATGTTGTCGTCAATTTATTTTTTCTCCTGTTGATAGATGGTTATTATGTTTCTGATTTTTTTTTCTAAAATAAACAGTGCTTCAATTAATGTAAAAGAAAGTTCAACCTTCTGATTTCTCCCCATAAAAACACATCTCTTCCTGGAAAAAAGATATTTCCTGGAGTGGTTTACAAATTCTGTCCCTCAGAGCCCTAGAGGTTCTGCTGCAGTGATCAGGGCCCCTCCAGGGTTGGGAACAGCGGGTATGGGTGGAAATGGTGGAGGTCCAGACCAGGAACCCCAGTTTGACTAGAACACCAATTCTGTTTTCACTAAACAAAGAAAAGTTCATCCCATTTCAGAGGAATTGGTGATTTCTGCCATACTGTTCCCTCACTGGCCAGATAATTCTTTGTTAGGTTAAAGCCTGACACCAAAAGAGCAACAGATAATAAAAATTATTTTCAAATATAAGGACATTATTTGGGATTATGTTCATTATAAGCCTCTGAGAGATGTGTTCTCTCTGTGGATTCAGTTCCTTGTTGATTACTGATGCTCAGTAGGTAGTAGAAAAATCAAGACTTAAGAGATATAAAGAGAAGAAGCTTCTTCAATCCAGGAGAAAAGATATTGGGTCTTTGTAGGAGATGGTGAGATTATTTATTGGGGTGGGGGTGGAAGGACTCAGGAGACCCAGGAAAGTGGACCCTGGGTGGTCTGTGCTGGTGACCTGGAGGCTCAGAGCTGATGCTGGGAGGCTGTGATTGTGACACTGGGGTTCAGAGGAGGAAAAGAAGAAGGGAAAACATGCCTCTCATGTTATGTGGGACGCCCCCATGGAGGATGACTATGGAGAAGCATCTACTTCTAGAGAAGCAAAAGCAGCTCCCAACCAATGGCATACTTAGAAGCACACACAGATGCTAGTAAGAGGAAAGACTTCTGTCACTGCCCCAGGAGGATGAGGCTTAGCTTGATGTTTAGTGACTCACCATTGAAGAAAACAGACTGTCATGTATAGCTGACAGGGCACGTCAGGAAGGAGGCTATCTTCATGGAGAAAAACAAGTGTACCTAAGAGCCTTCTAAGGTTCAAACTACCCTCTATTTAAATCACAGGACACCCCACAATAGTGTTAGGGAAACCTCGAAAGTGTTTCTAGTGACTCCTAAATTCTAAGTCAGAAACTATGGACTTTGGGGATAGATGGGGCATATCTGTGTTGTCCAGTTGAAAGATGAGATGTCGAAGGAGAAGATGTGCAATGCAAATGGTAGGCACCATAGACAGTGTCAAAGAACACGATAGGATATCTTGGATTGTGGTTAAGAGGAAAGTGTGATTTCCTTCAAGGACCATGGTACATCTCACAAAAATAGGCAGATTATGTCTAACTGGAGGGGGAAAAAGAGGGACAATATAAAACTGTGTGGGGCATAGTGGGGATGCAGAGAATCACAGTAAAAGAGGCTCAGGAAGCTGCAATCACTGAGAACAAGTGGTAAAAGGGTTAATACTTTTGACCTCTCCTTAAAAAAAAAAAGCACAAAGACAACCCTCTTAAAACAGAGAAAAGACTTTTTTTTAGGGAATTTGGGATTTGAATACCCCAGTTTTGTCATATTTCCCCAGAAATTACCATAGCCAATGACAGCGAATGAGTAAAAAATGACCTGGGAACTATAAACGTAAAGAAATGGGTTGCATCACCCAAATATGGTGAAATTAGACTCATGTTTTAGATATAGTTTTGATGTATTAGTTTTCTATTGCTCCTGTAACGATCATCGCAAACTTAGTGGCTTAAGACAACACACACTTTGTATCTTAACAGTTCTGTAGCACAGAAGTTCAAAACGCTTTTTACTGGGCGAAAATCAAGGTGTCAGCTGAGCTGCATGTCTTTGTGGAGTATCTGGGGGAAAATCCATTTTCTTGCCTTTTACAAAAGCTTCTAGAGGCCACCTGCCTTTCTTGGCTTGTGGCTCCCTTCCTTTATCTTTAAAGCCAGCAGTGTAGCATCTTCAAATCTCTCTCTGAGTCTGACTCTTTCACTTATAAGGACCCCTGTGTTTACACTGGGCCCATCCCTATAATCCAGGATAATCTCTCCATCTCAAGATCCCTAATTTAATCACTTCTGCAAAGTCCCTTTTGCCATAACATATTCTCAGATTCTGGGAATTAAGACGTGGACATATTTGGGGGACTATCATTCTGCCTACCACATATGGGTAAAACAGACAGATTCAAAAGCAATTTCATGGCTTAGGTCCATATAAGAAGGAGAAAAACACTTAGAAATCTATGAATTTTATTTATTTACTGAAAGTAAAAGAAGTGAAACACAGATGTGCTGTAATTGTGTGAATATACACATCTTTGCCAGATGGAAGTTACAAGTGACACTTACTTGATTAAAATTATAAATCTGACTCAGGACAAGATAGCAGAGATAAGGATTTTACAGAGTATCAACTGGATACATAGGCAACTAAGGACACAGCACCTAATTCCTGATCTGCCTTAATTACAGTTTCGTTTCTCAGAACGTAGAGTATGTCCCAGAGAAATTGCTACTCTGAGCTTAATTCTGATCAGCAGAAAAAAAAGTGGTTAGTGATATAGAAGTGAGAAGAATCTGAGAAAGTCACCTTATTTTGGGGGGTTCATATTAGCTGGAGAAAGGAGTACAGAGTACAGTTGGCCCACACTTGAAGAAAATAAATTTTGGGGAAAAAGACCTTAGATGTTATAATACCCCCCAGAAAAGATAGAAAATTCCAAAAGTTGTCTCTCTGGTAGAATCCTGTATTAGTCAGAGTTCTCCAGAGAAACAGACCTGATGGGATATATGTGTGTGCATATATATATGTATATGTAGAGAGATTGATTTAGTTTAAAGAATTGGCTCATGTCATTATGGAGGCTGTGAAGTCCCAAGATCTGCAGTCATCAAGCTGGGGATGGTGGGGGGCAGTGGTATAAGTTCCAGTCTGAGTCTGAAGGCAGGAGAAGACTGATGGCCCACGTCGAAGATAGGCAGAGAGAACAAATTCTCCCTTACTCTGCCTTTTGTTCATTCCTTCAGTGCATTGGATGAGGCCCACCCGCATTGGAGAGGGCAGTCTGCTTTCCTCAATCTACCCATTCAAATGTTAATATCATCCAGAAATGCTCTTACAGACCCACACAGGATTTTGTTTAACCAAATATCTGGACACCCCATGGCACAGTCAAGTTGACACAGAAAAACAATCATCACAAATCCCAGGAGAAAAAAAGTGGAAGAGGCATGCAAAGGAACCAGCATGGCACAGAACACTCTTAGAATACTCTGCAGAATGAGCTTAGATTGGAAATTAATACATAGAGAAGACAGAAATGGGGACACATACTAAGGTCAGCACCAAAGAAGGGAATGAAAAGAATCAGAAGATTCAAGCTAGGTTGCTTTAAGGGTCACTGGGCAGTTTCAGGGCTGGAGCCATTCCATAGCCAGGCAGGAAGACTGAATCGACCCTCTTACCATATCTCCAAGGTCAGAGTCTAGGGCATTTAACCAAACCTGAAGGACATAGCTAGGATTTGGAATCTAAGCAGATTGGTATTCAATGTGTAAATCATCTGGGATCCGGGCAGACTCACTTAAAGTCCAAAAATTGAACAACTCATTTTTTCCTTTCTCCTCACAATTCTATTCTTCCTATTTCCTGAAGGCCAAGAAAGAGTATTTTAGGTCTTCCTCACAAAAAAGTAAAAATGAAAAAAATTAAGGGAGAGAGGGAGGAAGATGGACTAGTAGACTACTTTTGAAGTATGTTCTGGGAGTTAATGCCTCCCCTCCACCTCCATTTTAGGCCATAATATAAAAGAAGGACATTTGATAGTTTACCTACTAATTTGACAACTTTAAGAGTAAAATCTTACTGCAACTGATGGGTGCCTCCTAGCTTTTATTTCTTAGAACTATAGTTAAAGTGTAATTTAGTATTGACTTTTCTTGCATTGCAAGTGATTAAATTTCTTTCACATTTGAAAATGCCATTTGTTCAGAACTTTTCTGCGTGCCAGAGGTTGCAAAGTAGTAGGTGGGCCCTATAAAGACTAAGAAAGTTGCATGAATAAGGGATTCTCTTTTCTCTAAAAGTAGAATGATAACGCAGGACCATTGGAAAAAGTGTAAAGACCTTAGATATTTGTTTTTGTTTTTTTTTTTGTGAGGAAGACTAGCCCTGAGCTAACATCCATTGCCAATCCTCCTCTTTTTTGCTGAGGAAGCCTGGCCCAGGGCTAACATCCGTGCCCATCTTCCTCTACTTTATAGGGGACACCACCACAGCATGGCTTGACAAGCGGTGTGTCTGTCCGCGCCGGGGATTCAAATCTGCAAACCCCAGGCCGCCGAAGTGGAGCGTGCAAACTTAACCGCTAGCCACCTGGCTGGCCTGACCTTAGATTTTTTTAATGTAGATTTCATGTTGGTTATCCAATATAAAGAAATCTTTTTAAAAATCATCTGAGACTTCAAGAAAGCCTTTGGTTAAAAATCATTAGTGTTCTGCCCCCTCCAGCCTGGATTCCTTCATTCCCTCCCTCCTCTCTGCCCTCAGCTGGGTTCCCATCAGTCCTCCTTTCCCAGAGTGGAAAAACTCAGGAGAGAAGGCCTTTCTCAGTGTCCTCCACTATCAGGGAGCTCTCAAACACTCCCTCAAAGTTGAACAGTTTCACAGTTGTTCACGCTCTATTCTTGGCTTTTAATAAAGATTTGTCCCCATAATTTTTTTTAAGTATATATTAGTTAAAACTGTGTTAAAGTGCAGGTTCTTAAAGAAGTACTTGAAAAAGCACTTCTTTGGAAATTAATTTCTACATCTTTCCCTAGAACAGAGCAAGATAAAATTAAGAGTTGTAGGTAATGCGTCACTCTGAACATAGAACTTAAGATGAAAAATATGCATCACCAAAATCATAGTTGACCCGAAGTGTTATCCGTAGTGTTTGAAAATAAATGTCAATGTACATATTTTGGGCTACTCAACATCCAGAAAAACTTTTTTGTTGCTTTGTTTCTGAACTTTTCAATACTGGTCGGCACAAGCCAGCACATTAGTGGGGAAAAGGCGAAACTTGTGTCTTTTCATTTCTTCACATAACTCATCCACATTTGCACAGATTTTCAGTGGGTGGGGAGCAAGGCCAGGGTCGTGTCTTGCTTCTGGTGCCACAAGCAGCTGCCGCGGTCTGTGTGGAAATATGGTGCTGGGAATAGCTGAGTTCTCCTGGTGGATCAGGACGAGCACCAGCAGATGGAGTCATTGTAAACGGGACTGTGATAATGTGCATCCCACTCACTTCCCATTTAAGCTGTATTAAACTATGCAGACAGAGTGTCAGGCTCCATTTCAGTTGCCTCTCCTATCCAGTAGAACTCATGGTGTAGTTCATTTATTCACTCAACAACTGTTTACTGGGGGCAGATGCCACTCCAGGTATATGTTAGAAATATTGAGGCAGATTAAACAGACACAATCCCTGCCCTTGGTCTGTTTATAGCGGTCTGTTTACAGTCTAGCACAAAAGCAGACATTGAACAAGTAATTATGATATCAGTTACAACATTAGTTATGCGGGGGGACGTGTACGGGGTCCATTATAGCAGGGAGACCTGAATGAGTCTTGGGGTTCCTCCCACTCACTTAACCTCAGTTAGTGGTGCGTGTGCTGATACAATTCTCAAATTCGTGTTTCTAGGCCAAATCTCTCCTCTGAGCTCCAAACCTGAGTAACCATCTATCCTCTCAACATCTCTTGATGGATGTCACAGGCTCCTTACACTCACCGTGTCTAATATGGAAATCTCAACTTTTCCCCCTCCAAGCCTGCTCCTCTCTGTCTCAGCATATAGCAGCACCATCCACCTAGAACCCTCAGAGCTGTTCTTGAAACCCTTTTCTCCCTTTTGCCCTTCATCTCCACCCATCACCAAGACTGCTCTTGGGCTTCCATAGCATCTCTCACATCTCTCCCCACCCCACCTGCCACGCCTCCAGTCCAAACTGCCGCCAGGTCTGAACAGCCTCAGTTATTTCTATACATGTTTCTTATCTCTCCTTTCTCCTATCCATCTATGTAGCCAAGGTTCCCTTTCAGAAACTCATCCCAGATGATGTCACTCCCAGCTCCTTGACTCACGTCCCCATTGTTTTGTTCTGTTTTGAGGGTACACTCCAGGATTGATATTCCAGGCCTCATGATCTGGCCCTGCCCACCTGCCTGGTCCCATTTCATTATTACTTTGCTCTGCTTTTAACCCATTTTCTCCTCCTCCTTTCTGAATCTAGTTGATCCCCATTCACCTTGAGGGCTCAGTTTAACTCTCATTGTCTCAAGAAATTCATCTGCCATGCCCACCCCATTATCACTCTCAGAGAAGTGTACTTATACTTCTTTGGCTTTTTGCTTCTTGGGTCACCTAACACAACTGTAACTAACTAAAGAATTGTGTACTAAGTTGTTTAATGTCAGTCTCCCCTCCCTCCCCCTTGAAGGAAACCCTTAGAGGGCAGGTGCTTTATTTATGTTGATTGCTAATATCTGCAGCTTCCATGCCAGTGTCTAATGCATAGTAAATGTTGGATAGGTGTTTCATGAATGAATGCTATGGACTGGGTTGTGTACGAGGGATCAGGATGTAGCTGCAATAGCAACTGAATAAATGATGTTATTTAAAAAAAGAAAATCTTATTGGAAAAGCAACTTTTGAGCTAAGGAGGAGCATGAATATAACAACAGAACAGTGGGGGGTGCTGTGGTCCCAGACCAGGAGCAGAGCACAATTAACAAAAGTAAGAAGTAAATCGAAGGCCAGACCTCCTTATATTGGTAGCCCACTGGCAAGCATGAAAAGAAACATGAGACTAAATTTCTCCTAAAAGAAATCAAGACAATAAGAAAGCAGGCAAACGCTGATAAAGGCACTTTCCCAGTTGTGGATACTTTGCACACCTTGTGATTTTGCTTTAGGAAGGATACCCCGTGGTGGAGGCACCCAGGGTGGGATTAAATCCAGCGGGTGAGATCTGTAAGCCACACACAGAGATCATGCCTAGCCGTCTCCTGCTGTTTTCCTCTGTGATCCTGACGTTGTCTGCATGAGAATGTAACCCCTGAATCATCTGCAGTCCTTTCCACTCTGAGTGTTGTCTGTCCTCCAGTGTCTGAAAGGCTTGTTTGCAGGTTTTGTTGCTGTCTGTGACACTGGCAGTTCAATTCCTGATGGCTTTGATCACAAAGGCCCGACCTAGCTCTGATTTCATGTTTTCTGCCATTCTGGTGCTTCTCTGTAGCCAGCAGCTCTGCTACATGCAAAGCTCTGCAAAAGCTCTGCCACAGCCTGACCCCCTGCCCACCTGATTTATAATCTCCCCCTCCTGAGGCTGCCATGGAACAGCTGCTTGGGTGTTCCACTGATGTCCAGCCCATGCTGGGGCCCAGTTTGTGGGAATGCTGGCAACCCCGTGTCCTACCACAGGACCCACAGACTCGCTCTCTTGTGGACAGAAGCTGACTTCAAGGATCCGTGTCTAACACTTTGTTGATAGAGGAGGCAGAGATCAGCTTATGACTTTCCTCAAAATTAACCTCAAGAAGGAAATCTACCAGCATTTCATAGCTGCTTTTCCTCCTCCCTAGCCCCACAACAATTGGGAATTACTAATGGAAGCTGGCTTTATCCACTCAAGTTTGTACAGGCAAAATAAAAAGTAAATGAGTCACTCCTTTATACACTCAAGACACACAATGCAGTCAGCTTTATCTGAGATATGTAATGTAAGTGTATTAACCCTTTCAAGGGCAGAACCTGCACAACACATTCTATTGTTAAATATATGGAAAGTTAGTGTTTGTTCAACTATGGGTTTTCTTTTTAATTTGGTCCTACTTGATGATTCCAGGTATTTTCTTTTAAAGGTAAGAATTAGCATTTTAACCAGTCAGCTCATTTGGCATTTACCCATCAATTCTGTTATTTGCATTGACTGACATTGCCCTAGTAATGCAGACAAAGCAAGTCTGATAGTCATATATTTCTTCTTACACACACCACACACGAATTATTTGTCTACCTTACTTTTTTGCAGTAGATATTTTCTTCACAGTTGGTTGCAAATTGAATTTTTAGAAATCAGGTCCCACTGGCTGCAGAAACATATCAGATAAGATTTGTCTTCCTTCCAAACTAAACATCACTAGGCAGGGATTCCTATCATTTAAGCTTTCAGTTTCTTTTTCTTGGTTCTTTTGTCAAGTAATTGATTTATAAATAAGTATTTAAGTTCCCTGATCAGGCTTATGTTTAAAGGAAGCCTGCAATGAATTATTTTAAAATTTTTATTTTAAGTTTGGATTTTAATATTCTGTGTTCGTTTTCTTAAAGTCAAGAATGCCTGTTCCTTTTGTGGGTTGTTTTGATGGTAAGCCCAAGGCTAAACCTCCTTCTGTTGTAGCCCAGTTGCAGGCATGAAAAGAAATATGTGACTCCAAACCTCACTCCTAAGAAAAGTCAAGAAGACAATGAGAGAAGTCAGGCAAACACTGATAAAGGCACTTCCCCTGTTGTGAATACTTTGTTTGCATTTCTTATCATTTTTATCAGGATACAGAACCATGTATACTTTTACCTATGGATATACCTTATTACACTGGCGAGAAATCTAGTACAATGTTGAATTGAATAGGTTGGCCATCCTTGCTTTATTTTTGATCTTAAGGAGAAAGCATTCTATCTTTCACTATTATAGCTAAAGATAGGCATTTCATTAATCCTCTTTATCAATTTGTGGAAATTACCTTCCATTTTTACCTTGTGGACAATTTTATCGTGAATGGATGCTGAAGTTTGCACGTTTTTTCTACATCTACTGCTAATATGGTGAATTACATTGATTGACTTTCAAATGTTCAACGAACCTTGCATTCCCAGGATAAACCCTATTTAATCATAGCGTTTTGTGTATTTATATATATATAAATATATATATATTTATATATATATAAAACTAGATTTATTTTGCTAAAATTTGCTAAGAATTTTTCATCTATGTTGATGAGATATCAATCTGTAATTTTCTTGTCTTGTGATGTCTTTGGCTAATTTTGGCGTCAATAATGCTGGCCTCATAAAATGAGTTAGTTGTATTCTTTGTTTATTCTGTTTTCTGGGATTTGTTTAGATTTGATATGATTTCTTCCATAAATGCTTCTAGAATTCATAGAAGCCATCTGGGCCTGAAATTTTCCTTGCAGATTCTTAACAAGTTCAATTTCTTTAATAAGTGTAGAGTTCTTTAGGTTATCCATTTTTTCTTGAGTGAGTCAAGTGGAATTATAATTTATGCAAACTATTTATAAGACACGTGGGTTTTTATAAACCAAGCTATCTGAATTGTTGCACAGATGACATCTTTTAGAAAACCAAGGAAAACAGGGAAAGAGGCTAGGGCAATTGCAAGTGGGCACATTCATAAATAATATGATCATTATGGACCTATAATAGACAATAATTTTGTGTTTGAGACATCCTGTTGAAAAATAAACACTCAGGACAATAAGCCTATTTACTATTACTTTTTCAAAAAATTGAAATATATACTGCATAAATCAATTTTTAGATTACTTATCACCTTACTATTTCAAATACTTATTTAATGACAAGTTTGGGATCAATATAAGACTTCCGGTTAATGGAGGATTGATACATGTACAGTCAAAATTCATTATTCGTGGATGCACTTACTAAAATTTATTTGTAACCTCAAAATCAGTACTTGTGGCACTTTCACATTCATTCATGGACATGCACAGAGTGGCGAAAAATTTGAGTTTCAGGATGCACACGTTCCCAGCTGAGGTCAAACGAGGTGATGCTCTGCCTTCATTGCCACTCTCATACGGAGATGGCCAGAGGATGGAGACAGTAGGGGGCAGTGCAGTGCAAGAAGCTCCAGCTCTGGGGCTGGTTGACAGAGTTTGAATCCTGTCTCTGGGCCCTGTTAGTGGGGCAGCCTCAGGCAAGTCACTTAACACTTCTGAACCTCATTTTCTCTTTTGTAAAATAAAGAAAATAGAATCTACCTGGGTGAGTTGTTTTTAGGATTTCAGATTGTAATCTGTGTAAGATATTCCTCTAGGAGAAGTGATTCAGTGTTCACTGTTTGTTACCAGCGACTTTTTAGAACTTAACTACCATGAATAACAAGAATTGACTATATTTATCTTTCTTTCCTGATGAAAGTATATGAATATGATTTTCAGATGTTAAATAAGCCTTGCTTTTAGGGTAAACCTCATCTGGTCCTGAAATAATATGTACTTTTATATTGCTGGAATTTGTTTCCTCAAGTTTTGAAAAGGGTTTTTGTATCTATGGCCAGTAAAGGAATTTTTATAAGATGTATAATCTCACTAGTTTAGGAGAATGGTATAAGAGATGACAGCTCTTAAGAGATATCAACAATTTTTACAAAGATAAGTGGCAACTGCCAGCAGACAAGAGAGGGTGGAAACACAGACAGGTGTGCGGAGTTCGAGTGGAGCCAAGGGACAAACTAGTTTACACCACAGAATAGCAGACAACTCAGGGTGGTTTCAGAAAGGATCAGGAACTGAAAATACCAGGTATCTCTGAAGATTAAGGGTGCTAGAAATATGGACATTGGGTAAAAAATCTTTAGAAGGAATAGTTAGCATCCCACCCCACCCTGCCTCAATCCCCACCTCTATTTTAGCAAAAAGTGGAAAGTTTACTCTCTAGAGAAAGTGAATGAGACTTGCTTGGATTTGGGAGAATCAGACACTGCTAAATTTGGGGAGGAGGCTCCACATTATAAACAGGGCCTCACAATTAAACCAAGTGACCCCCACCAGCCACTTCCTTTCTTGCTTTCAAATTACTAAAAAGTGATAGGTTCATGCTCCCCAGAGAGGAGATTAGCAGGTTCCTCTCTAGAGAAACTGGCCAGCCTAAGAGAAGACTTCTCAGATCCTGAAATTCGGGGATCCCCTGATGAAACATCTGGATGCTCCCCCTCCAATGAAGCTTCACCAGTCCACAGGCTTGCCTAGGCACACAGTATTTTTTTTCCAGTTAGTATTTTAGTACCTCACTTGTAAAGATGAGTGGTCAACGAAAGATCACCAGATTCTGGAGAAAAACCTCTACTGTGAAAGGCAGAGGCCAAAATGGAGGAACAAAAAAAGAGCTGGAAAGGAAAAGAAAATTCAGGATGAAAAAAAAGTCAAAAAATTGTCTCTGTTTTCCCCAGAGAAGATAGTGCATTCATGAATCAGGAATGGGAAGCTATAAAAAGAGATCCTTCAGAGAAATAAACAGGAATGGCTGCATAATGAAAATATAACGCATCTTGTTTGAAAATTATTAAGAATTTCGTGATGGCAGCAGCAGAGCATTAAACCAAGTGTGGGGCCTTTCTGAGCACAGAGACCTGTGTGACTACACAGGTTGCACAGCCATGACACTAGCCTTAGAAGTAAGAAAGAACTCGTGGAGATTAAATACATGATTGCATAAATGCAAACATTGAATAGAAGGGTCAGAAGATTAAGTAAGGAAATTGCCCAGAAAGTTGGACAAAAAGATGAGAAAACATTGGAGAAAAGTAGAAGATAGTTTGAGATTCATGACGTGAATGTAGTCAAAGTTCCATATAGAGGACAGAAAAAATAGTGGGAAGGAAATAATCCTAGAAATAATTCAAGGCACGTTCCCAAAAGTGAAGGACATGAGTTTATTGATGCAAAGAGCCAAGTCAAGGCTCACACTCATGAAATTTTGAATTAGCAGGAATAATTTCCTAAAAGCTTTCAGAGAGAGAAAAACAAAAATAAAACAAATCCAGTCATGGACAAAGGGTTGGAAATCAGAAGGGCAGCAAATACAAAATGTTAATTTAGCCAGAAATTGTAATATAACTGTTTTGAGAGGCTGGGGAGAAGAAAAGGGGGTAAAAAACCTAAATTCTCAACTACCATAGTAGGAAGTCGGTAGATGATCTATCTCAATGAAAAGTCAAGAAATAGCAAGAGAGGCATGCCATTTAGATATCTGAAGGTAAAATAAACAATTTAAAAAAAACTATTTCAATGAAAAAGACAAAGGCTTCTTGAGTGCAGGAATCTTGGATGGGGAGGAACTACTGTTTTTCAATATCAACCTTATAGAACAAGTACCTTTTTAATGACGTGTTAATAATTTAGCAGTTAAAATTAAACAGTAGACAAGGGTTTACACGAGGTTTGTGTGGGGCTACAGATGTGACACGAATGCTGCTTCTCTTTTTTAGATTCCAGGTACATTCTCCTGCCTGTCGTGTTACATCACCTCCACATGCACTTGCGAGAACAGAAGGACCTGATCGTGTGTGCGCGTATCCTTAGCAACGTATTTTGTCTCATCAAGAAAAATAGCTCAGTAAGTAAATACAGGTCGTAATATGTAGTTCCCGTCAAATGGCTTCTGGAAATAAAATTGTAAAAGTCTTCAAAGAAACCACACTAAAGAGTAACCCTCTGAGACTCTCACTTTTATTTCCAGCTGGATTGGACTTTTTGCCTTTCCTCTGAAGGAATTTTTTTCACCTGTGGGATTGCTGTAACCCCAAATAACCTGAGTTTCCTAAACTTGTATTTCAAGAAAGAACTGAATACCCAGTGAGAAAAATTAGAAATCTCAAAGCCTCCCACATGTGTCTTTAATCTTGATGAATGCTCTGTGGCAAGAATAAATTACTCCTTGCAAAATGAAGACTTTTTTGGCCCATTCTGTGAAAGTCTGCATGATGATGCTCAGAACTTGGCCATGGCCCATGGGCCCGGTCCCATGGAGATTGTGGAAGCAGAGGAAAGCCCCAGGTCCCTGGGAGAGTCTTACACTACAACAATTACTGGGCCCTAACAGTGATCACTAAATTGTTGCAGCTTTGGGAATTCCTGTCGATATTCCTGACTCCCGTTGCAGTGCAATTGCATTAGAAGATGCAGTGCGAATAGAGAAAAATCACATGCTTGCTTATAATTGGGGGCCACTCAGAGTATTCATGTTCATGGCTCAGGGGTCCACGTATGAAGGATGTCCTATTCCAAATCTGTCAATCAGCAACTGTTTATTAAGCATTTTAGTTGTCTTTAACAACTTTTGCAAAGCAGAGTTGGCCAGTGAGCACTGAGGCTCCTGTTTCTCTGCCTCCCTATTACTACTATGCTATGCTTTCCCCACTTTTGTCACTCTTACTTATGATCACCTTCAGAAGAGCTCAGCAGTCAGCTGACGTGGGACCCCAGTGGGAGTGGTGGAGAACAGGCCCCAGTACTGTGGGAACAGAGTTGGCACTTGAGAGGAAAAGGCCAGAAGCTCTGTGTCTATAAGTGTAGTAAGAGAGACCAGCATGGGAAAGGACGATTGAGTTTTACACACTCCCATGATCCCAGGCCCTAAAGATGGTCTGGGACTAGGCAGAAGAGTGGTGACAGTGGAGTGCATGTAGTGGATTTGCACAATATCACAACTAGGATATTGACATCATGCTTAAAATAGTGGAGGGCATTAGTTCAGCTTTAAAACTCCCTCCATACAATTCAGTAAAGCATAGCTATGCCATGCCTAGTTAGAAAGTTTTTGCAAACTCCAACTGCTAAGAGTAAAAAGTAAGTTAGAAAGTTCACTGCAAAAAGCTTGAAAACATCAGGGGCTAGTGGAGGTGATTTCTTTTTTATTTCCCCTATTTCAATTTGGACGTTGCAATCAATTTTTGGACTTATAAGGAGTAGAGAACAGAAACTCTGCTCTGGGGGAAAAACTTTGGTAGTTTTCTTGTAAGTGCAAGAAAGTTTATCATAAAATCCTAGCCAAAGAGTTCTTTCAAACTCACGCTTCCTGAAAGTTTTCTTTGCAAAGGCAATCTCCTTGGTAGGGAGCATTTGCACCTAGCATGTCGCCTGGTACAGATGGAATGAGAACTCAAATCCACTGCATGCAGTCAGTGCAGAGCAATTCAGGTTTCTCTCTCAAGTCCTGAGGGCTTGGGTAGTATTGATTTTGCCTCAGGAAAGCAGTCCCCCTCATGGCCACTGACTTTAGGTCCAGTCTGTAGCTAATGATTCTCACCTAGACTGCATGCTGTTTGCTAATCTTCATATGTAGGGTTTTTAAAAGATCATTTTTATAGAAATAGTCATTTGTACTTAAAATAGAGCTTTGGAAAATGACTTGTACAGCTACAGTACTGAGAAGAATACATGTAAGCACAATCTAAAATAAAAATGTTATAGACTTGCAGAACCAAGAGAAACTTTCAGTGAGGAATCAGGCCCAGAAATGCCAACCAACTCTCCCAAGGTCACACACTGGGTTAGTGGCATAGCTGGTGCTCTGAATTAGTCTGGTGTGCTTTCTAGGACACCACTCGACCTTTTTATTTGTATCTTGGGTATCCACGGCACAGCCAAGTTTTGTACTCTTGGGTAAGCTGTTAACTTCTCATGCCTTTGTTTTCTGTCAAAGGTCATTTACATCGGTGACTTAGATGGGGTCCAGGTCTGTCGAGCTCTTGAGTTCTCTGACTCTTTGAGTGTATATTTGGAAATGTGCCTTGTCCCCTTTTCCATTAAAGAGAGATTAATATATGTTTTAAGCCACAATTCCCTGAACACATTATTTTTTTCTCTTAAGGAAAAATCTGTGTTGGAGGAAATAGACGTGATAGTGGCCAGCCTGCTGGACATCCTGCTAAGAACCATATTGGAGATCACCAGTCGACCTCAGCCATCTGGCTCCTCCTTGCGGCTCCAGTTCCAGGATGTCACCGTAAGATCATAAAGCAAATGGCACATGAAACAGAGCATAGTTGTGCTTGTTAAAGCTTCTGTCACTTTAAGGGTGGGTTGCTGTAAGAATCTGGGAAATCTGGCCTTGGGAGAGTGGTCTGTATGCAACTCAAATATATGTGAGGTGACCTTCATTTTACTAGGGAAGGAGGAAAAGAAGTATCTTTGGTGAAAGATCTTGGATTAAGAAATTTTTAATTTCAGAAAGTCAAATTTGATATTAGCTCTCACTTTGTCCAGTTTAAATGAACCCATGATTCTATATCCCCAGTCATCTTGATAACTTTTCATCCATCAAATTGCTTGAGGAAGTGAGAACAGTGAAACAGAGGAATTATAGAGTCACATGCAGTTGTAAGAAATAATACAGAGATGTCACATATGCCTTTCACCCAGTTTCCCCAGCAGTAACATCTTACAGAACTCCTGCACAGAGCTATAGTACAATATCGCAACCAGGATATTGACATTAATACAATCAAGATATAGACTGTTTCCATCACCAGAAGCATCCCTCATGTCCTTTTATAACCACTTCCTTCCCATCTCCTTAACCCCTGGCAACCACAAATCTGTTCTCCGTTTCTATAATTTTGTCATTGCAAGAACGTTATATAAATGGAATCAATAGTTTGTTCCTTTTTATTGCTCACTAGTTTCCATAGTGTGGATGTACCACAGTGTGTTTAAATATTCACCCATCGAAGGCCGTCTGGGTTGTTTCCGAATTTTGACTATTACTAACTAAGTTGCTATAAACATTTGTGTACAGGTTTTTATGTAGGCATGAGTCTTCATTTCTCTGGGGTAAATTCCTAAGAGTATAGTTGCTGGATCGTAGAGTAGTTGCATGTTTAGTTTTTTAAGAAATTGCCAAACTGTTTTCCATAGTGGCTTTACCATTTGACATTCTTTACATATATTTACATTATATACATTATATGAATGATCCAATTTCTCAGTATCCTCATCAGGATTTGGTGGTGTCACTTTTTTGTGGGGGAGAGGGGACAATTCTGATAGTTATTTAGTGATATCTTATTGTGGTTTTGATTTGCATTTCCCCAATGGCTAATGATGCTGAACATCTTTTCACATGCTTATTTGCCGTCTATGTATCCTCTTCAGTGGAATGTCTCTTCATGTGTTTTTCCCACTGTCTAATTGAATTGCTTTTTACTCTTGAGTTTTGAGAGTTCTTTATATATTCTAGGTACTAGTCCCTTATTGAATATGTCATTTACAAGTATTTTCTCCTGCTCTGTAGTTTATTTTTTTATCCTCTTAACAGAGTCTTTTGCAGAGGAAAACTTTTAATTTTGATGAAATCCAATTTATCAACTTTTCCTTTTATGGATCATACTTTTGATGTCAAGTCTAAGAACTCTTTTGTCTAACCCTATATCCTGAAAGTTATCTCCTAGTTTTTTTCCTGAAAGTGTTACAGTTTTTTATTTTACATTTAAGTCTATGAACTGTTTTGAGTCAATTTTTGTATAAGTTGTGTCAGATAGTTCTAACATCTTTATCATCTCAGTGTTGATATCTATTAATTGTCTTTTTCACTCAACCTGAAATCTTTCTGGTTATTGGTATGATGAGTGGGTTTTGATTGAAATCTGGACATTTTTGTAATGTAAAACTCTGGATCTTATTTAAACCTTCTGTTTTAGCTGGCTGTATGTGACACCACTTGGCAGGGGAAGGGGTAGGGTGCCAGCTCATTAGGGCCAGATGGAGGTAGAAATTCAGGCTCCCTCGCTGTCTTCACTAACACTGACCTGTGGCCATGAAAGTACCCACTCCCTATTTTGCTTTCTCTGACACCACTCCAGAAAGAGATACTGGAGTGCCTCATCACAGCCTTGGAAGGGTAGAAGTCTGGGCTCCCCACTTGGCCTTTGCAGGTGTGGATGAGGCCTGTGTTTTGTGGCATTCGGCTGGAGTAGAGTAGTTATTGCTAAAAGTTTTGTCTTGTTAAACTTCCCCTTTCCTGGTCCTTTGGCCAAAGAGGGTAGGCTTTTGTTGAGGATTTTTGTTGTTTGCAACTGTTGGCGTTTCAGGGTGGCCAGCTTCTTCAGCTCCAGGTGTGGATATCCCAGGCAAAGAGAAAACCCAGAGAACTCAGCACCACGTCCTTCCTCAGGTCCTCGGGTCCCCAGCCAGTCTGCTCTCGTCTCTCCACCTTTCAGAGTCCTTTTCTGTTTATTTTATGTATAATATCGAGGGTTTTTAGTTGCACTTAGCAGAAGGAATACAGAAAAGTATATCTACTCCATCTTTCCAAAAGCAGAAGAAAGTCTCCTTCATTATAGTTTTGATGGTAACATTTTAAGTGCTCCTGGCAAGACAGTTCTAACTTAGTTCTAAAATCATAATGGCCCAGCAAACAAAATCATGCAAATGCTGGATATGGTTTAAGACTACCTGAGGTCAAAAGCTAAAACACTTTTTGGAGCCGGCCCCATGGCCTAGTGGTTAAATTCAATGCACTCCACTTCGGCGGCCCAGGTTCTGTTCCTGGGTGCGGACCTACACCATGCTGTGGCAGTGACCCACATACAAAATAGAGGAAGATTGGCATGGATGTTAGCTCAGGGCAACCCTTCCTCAGAAAAAAAAAAAAGCTAAAGCACTTTTCAAACTGCATTGTATCCTTAGGCAGGGTTGCCACTGTCAAATCTCTCTGGGATATGCATGGCTTTTAGGCCTTCACAATGCAATAATCAATGCAAATTAAGACATTTGAAGAAGTCAGTGAATCAGGTTTGTAGACGGAGTTGGGCGTAGGGCAGGCAGGAAGATCGTCCAGTGTTCTAAATTTTAGGAAAATCACATAAAGAGAAACCTTCTCCCACGTAGCTCTGTTGTGCCCCTTGCTGTGTGAAAAACCAGACCCTCTCAAGGTATGCGGGATGAAATTTGCTAGGAAACACGCACGTAAACTGTTTGGCACCTTTGATTTTACAGTTTAAGACATTTTTTTGAGAGGACTCGGGCAAACCTGGTTTGAATCCTGCTCTGCTGCTTGATTAGCTGCTTGCTCTTGAGCAAGTTGCCTAATATCTCTAAGTTTCCATGTCTTTGTCTTTAAAATAGAGAAAATAATTGTACTTATCTCAAAGTTAGTGTTGAGGATTTCATAAATCTGTAAAAGTGTTTAAACAATATCAATAAACTGTAGCCATTAGTCATTGTGGTAGCAACAACAGTCACAGTAATATTATTTTTATTGCAGAAGTAATAATTGTATTGTTGTAACTAATTCTATGGTGAGAAATATGATCTGGTCATTCACAAAGGTAGTTCTCTCAGGGCACCGAGAACATGTCTAATTTCTTCATCATTTTCTCGCAGAGAACACACTCTCTGAATAGGGAGTCTTTTTCATGATGATCCCACATTGAGCACTTTGCAGTCTTTACAGAAAAGGTGCCCACAGTAAGTGAACATACTGTGGGTAGAAGCGGTTCCCACAGCATGTCACAGTGAAGTGTTCCAGTTCTCTGTGAGCATGATGGCTGTCACCGTGCCTCCCAGTAACACTAACAGGAGGACTGGCTTCCGCTGTATCGTAATTCCAGATAACAGTAGCCTTGTTTTTACTATTTAAAAGGATTGTACTTTTTGTTCTTCTAACAACTGTTCTTTAAACTTTAAAGCACTCTCTCTAGCTAGAAAGAAAAAGGCACCATTGTAATCAGTTCCTTTCAAAAATCTAATTGTATGTAAAAGCAGATTTTATAAAGCAGCATATATGGCCATTTGTTCACACCTTCAACTAATTGGACTCCAACATTCCTTACAATTTATAAATGCTTCCTTTAATGCACATAATTTTGTTAAGCACCGTTTATAGTGCAGGTGACTCAGCTCAGCTATGTGTCTTGTCTAAGACACATAGTCTGGTGCACTTATCTAAAGTTTCTGTGCACTGCGGGCTTGTGGTTGGAGAGGGAAAAGAATGCAGGAGAATTCTGTAAGAAATTTCTGGGAAAAAAATGTGCATATTTATAATAGGTTTCTTGAAGACTCTTGTTGTAGCCATATAATACTCTTATTCACAGTTGGTGATAAAAATGCCCATTATACTCAATCTATGCATAAAATGGATGCAAGCCACTGAAGCGTAAAGAGTTCTAAATGCAATTTGTACGTAAAAAATTCCCACACTAAAACTAAATGAATCTTGGCCAACAATGGCTTTTTATTTATTCTTTTTAACAAATTGTGAGTCTAGGGTATTCATATAGACACGTAAAATCTCTTAAAAACAAGGAAAATTACATTATGGGTGAAAAATTGGAGAGTAAAATATTGGACGTCTAGGCCTCTTAACAGGGCTAAATGTGCTTGGAGTTCCTAAATAGATGAACTGAATAAATAAAATGACATGGTAGAGTAGATGTTGGGATTGACAACATGTCATAAATGTGCTAAGATTAGATGTCAGGATGATATGTTGTTTGCGATGGGCTTAAACCAGATGTGACAGATATAAGTAGCTGATAACCTGAATTCAGAGAGATGTTCTTCTGGGTCCATTGACTGTAAAGACTTAATGAAAATCTATTCATTTTGGAATAATTTTCTTATTATGACTAAAATTATTACAAATAATATGCCATTCTTCCAACTTCAAGGTATTTCACTATTCACAGGATGATATGTTGAAATAAACATTTTAGGAATATTAATGTGGTAGCTATATTGGAGATAGCATTAATAGGATGTGGAAAGACTAAGAGATGAAAAATTAAATGGATCTCTACCAACTATATTTGCTTCTTTTTTTGGCTGAGGAAGATTCATCCTGAGCTAACATCCGCTGCCAATCTTCCTCTTTTTTTGCTTGAGGAAGATTGTCCCTGAGCTAACATCTGTGCCAGTCTTCCTCTATTTTGTATGTGGGTTGCCACCACAGCATGGCTGACAAGTGGTGTAGGTCTGTGCCCGGGATCCAAGCCTGCGAACCTGGACCGCTGAAGTGGAGCGCACTGAACTTTTAACCACTAGGCCATGGGGCTGGCCCCTAGATTTGCATTTTTAAGTCAAGATATAATAGAGAGGTTAAAAAGTACAGACATGGTTATCAACTGACATATTCTTATATTCCTATTTATATTTGAAATATAACCCCAAGACTCAGGTATATTTCCTCTATAAAATCAAATCAGTGTGAGCAGTAGGAAGAAGAGTCAGAGATACCTGGGTTCACATCCCAGCTTCACTATTTTCTAACTGTGGAACCTGGGATAAATATCTTAACCTTAACAGATTTTACTATAAAGTGAAGTTAATAGTGTCCACCCAACAAGACTCTAGTAGGGAATGAACTTGATAATGTAATCAAAATATAGCAGCTTACACCTAGTGCTATTCCATAAATGATAATGCTGTCATAATGTCTTATTTTTTAAAGTTTTATTAAGCTATAATTGACATACAAAAAATTGCACATGTTTATAAATTGCACAAGTATAAAATTTGATAAATTTTGACATAATATGTATACCTGTGAACCATCACCACAATCAGGATAATGAACATGTGCATCACTTTCAGAAGTTTCCTTGTGTCCATCTCTATTCCCTCCCTTTTGCCCCTTCATACTACCTCATCCCCAGGCAATCATTGACCTGCTTTCTGTTACTATAGGTGTTTGCATTTTCTGTAATTTTATATGAATGAACTCATACAATACAGTTATTGTTGTTGGCTTTTTGTGGGGGGGAGGCATTCTGACTTCTTTTCTTCAATATAGTTATTTGAGTTTCATCAATGTTGTTCTGTGTATCAATACTTCATTACTTTTTAATGCTGAATAGTATTCTCTTATATGGATATGCTGTGATTTGTTTATTCATTCACCTGTTGGTGGACATTTGGGTTATTCCTGGTTTTAGCAATTCTGTTTTATTTATCTATTTTTTTTAATACCAGTAATATAGTATCCTAATTACCATAGCTTTATAATAAGTCTTGAAGTCAGGTAATATAAGTCCTTCAACTTTGTTCTCCTTTGTTAAAGTTGTTTTTGCTATGCCAGGTCCTTTGCATTTCCATATGAATTTTAAAACCAGCTTGTTACTTTCTACCCCCCAAAAAACCTGCAGCAATATTAATTGAGATTGCATTGAATCTACATATCAATTTGAGGAGAATTGAAACCTTAACAATAGCAAATCTCCCAATCCATGAACATAGTATATCATTTATTTAAGGCTTCTTTAATTGCTCTCATCAATGTTTTGTAGTTTTCAGTGTACAGATCTTACATATCTTTTGCCATTCATATCACTAAGTATTTCATATGTCAATGGTATTATAAATTATTTTAAATTTTCATTTCTGATTGTTCACTTTTAGTATATAGAAAACTGATTTTCGTACATTGATCTTGTATTCTGAGACATTTATTAACTCACTTAAGTAGTTCTAGTAGCTCACTGTAGATTTCATTTGTAGATGAATGTATGTAAAAAATTAGATAGCATTTTTTATGAACACAAATATGTTGTCTGTGAATAAAGACAACTTTTTTTTATTCCTTTCCAATCTATATATCTTTACTTCTTGTTCTTGCTTCATTTCATTGGTTAGAATCTTCAGTATAATGTTGAATACAAGTGATGGACTGTTTAAGCTATGAGATGTCTGAAAACTCTTTAGTTTGTCTTTGTTTTTGAAAGATATTTTTGCTGGGTAACAAATTCTTGCTTAATAGTTGTTTTATTTATTTTTTTTCTTTTAATACTCTAAAGATTTTGCTTTACTGTCTTCTTGTTTGTATTGTTTCCAGTGAGACATCTCTCATCCTTATCTTTTTTCCTCTGTATATAATGTGTCTCTTTTCCTCTGACTCATGTTCAGATTTTTTTTATCTCTGACTATAAGCAATTTTATTATGATGTAGCTTGGTGTATTTTCTTTTCATTTTTCTTATGCTTAGGGTTTGTTGAACTCTTTGATATATAGGTGTATAGTTTTCAAGGAATGTGAGATTTTTTTCCCCTTATGTCTTCAGTTACTTTTTCTGTTCCCTCCTCCTCTTTGAGGTCTCCAATTACATATATATTCTGGTACTTGAAGTTGTCCTACATTTTATTGATGTTTTTTCTTTTCTTTCTTTCTTTTTTGTTTTTAGTTTTTTCTCTCTATGTTTTATGTTGGAGAATTTCTATTACCCTGTCTTAGGGTTCAATAATCTTTTCTTCTGCCATGTTGAATCTGCCATTAGTCCCATTCAATGAATTTGCATCTCACACATTATAGTCTTCATCTCTATAAGTTCAATTTGGGTCTTTTTGATATCACTCATGTCTCTAATTAATATGTTCAATCTTTCCTCTAGCTTCCTGAATATATAGAATACAGTAATAATAGCTGTTTTAATGTCCTTGACTGCTAGTTCTATTATCTGTGTCATTTCTGGATATGTTTCTATTGGTTGACTTTTTTCTCATCATTTTTTCTCATTTGCTGCATCATTTTTTCCTGCTTCTTTGTATTCCTGGTAAATTTTTATTGAATGCCAGACATTGTGAATTTTATCTTGTTGGGAGTTGGATTTTTTTTCATGAGGAAGATTGGCCCTGAGCTAACATCTGTGCCCATCTTCCTCTGCTTTATATGGGATACTGCCACAGCATGGTTTGACAAGCAGTGCGTCAGTCCATGCCTGCGATCCGAACCTGCAAACCCTAGGCCGCTGAAGCGGAGTGTGCAAACTTAACCGCTATGCCACTGGGCCAGCCCCGGGAGATGGATTTTTTTTTTATTCCTAAAAATATCTTTGCGCTTTGCTCTGGAATGAGGTTCAGTTTCTTGGGGACTGTTCCATTGTTTCAGGTCTTGCTTTTGAACTTTCTTAGGTAGGATCAGAGCAGCATTTATTCTAGGACTAATTTTGCCTGCTACTGAGGAAAGATTGTTTTAGTGGTCTAACTGATGCCCTATTAATCATGAGGTTTTTCCAGTCTGGCTGGTGAGAAAAGGCACTAGTCCCAGTCCTGTGTGAGCACCAGGTACTGTTCTCTCAATCCCTTTGGGTATTATTTTCCTAGGCTTGGGTTGTTTCCTCACACACATGCACTAAAATATTAATAACTGCTCCCTTAAATTTTCCATTTTTTGTTTTAAGTATCAACAGTCTTTGTTCATTAACAGAATAATATGTTGAACTTAGAGGATATTTCTGCTAGCCCATATTGGTTAGTTTTTTAGATATTTTCCCTAATAATTGTGCAGGGGTAATTATTTGTTGTATCTGTGTGTTACAACTGATTATCCACATGCAAGGAGCCAGGCTGCATCTCTGTTTACCCTGACATGACTATTAAGTGGCATCCTCAGGCCTCCCTTGGCAGCTGATGGGGATATATTTGGCTGTCCTGACTTAGCTGCCTCTGTTGTAAAATCCCACTTCTGGGGGCTTTTAGTCTCTAAATATATATGTGAGCCTATAGTCTCTTTCCATGTAAACTCAAAGAAACCAATTCTCAATTAAACTGTATTTCTGTAAATTTATAGTCAGTTACCACTGATTGCTTCTCCTATTGTGTTTATATTGTTTTAAATGTTATTACTCTAATTAAAAACAGATAAATTCTTTGCTGAGCAAAAAAGGTTGCATTGAAAACACAAATATTTTAAATTAGAAGTACATTGGGAAACGCAAGTGATAGCAATTTTATAGGTCTTCAAATCTATGGATGCTATGTATTTTTCTTTTTCATTATTAATTTTTAAGAACTAGACTTTTAAGGAGTCAATCACATAGTGCCCAAGCACGAAAGGATTGCAATTAACTTCAACTATTTTTAAAAGGAGGTCAAAACCAACATAATGCCATGTGTGGCTTTCTCTATACCCTGCGAGTCAGCAGACGGGCTGATGAGTTGGAGGCGATCATGTGAATTCAGAAATGGAGCATGAAGTACAGGAAGAGCTTTGGAGTCAGAAAGACCTGCAGATAACTCCAGCTCTGCCACTTTCTAGCAGTGTGACTTTGGGCAAATCTTTTAGCTCACTGAACCTACCTTTTACTTTCTGATATGAGACTTTACTGATATGAGGCTCAAATGATATAATGGATGAAGGCATAGTAAATGCTCAGTAAACAGTTGGGAGCCTCATTGCCTTACCTCCTACAAGGGTGTGAAGTTAGTTCCCTAGTGAAAAGCTTCCACAAAGTAAAAAAATCCAAGCTAAATTTAAAAATGCTTGTTTACCAAGTAAATGGTAATCATCACAGGGAGAAATTTTGACTGTGATGTTGTGGTTAATTTAGATTAAAAAGACTTCACAGGGTAAGTTTGGATCAGAGTGGGTTTTTTAAAGTGTTCTATTTGAGGGTAGTTCAAAGTAAGTTATTGATGTTCTTTCATGTCCTAACTAAAAAAATATGCTTGCTTTTTTTTAATTAGGGGGAGTTTGTTGCTTGTCTCCTGTCCCTATTACGACAAATGACAGATAGACATTATCAGCAGCTTCTTGATAGTTTCAATACAAAAGAAGAACTAAGGGTAAGTGACATTTTTAAAAATTACCTTTAATATTAATCTTTTTAGCTTCTCTTGTTCTTATTCATTATTGTTCAGATAATTCCTTGACAATTGCTTTACCTTTTTCCATTCAATTCTAAGCTGTTTTTTTCTCAGCTTCATCCACAAATCTCCTCATCTGTCTTGGCTCTTTAAGATTTCGACTGCTCAAACAAAGCAATTAAGTCTTATTTTGGACAAGGACATAGGATTTAAAACACCTGTTATCAAAGTCCAGCAAACCAGAAACAGAATAACAGAACTAAGGAGACAAAATAGACTATTTAGTTAGACTAACTAACGAGGCAAATAGACTAAATCTAGTTAAGTGGACTTAGAAATTGCCTTAATAGAAGATAAGGGAGAATATATAGATATTTTAGCTGTTTTCATCACTCTAAAACCACAATGAGAAGTTCTGGCTATAATGTCTGACTGGGGAGCCAGAGTTTTATTTGATGGTCTCTATCAGCTATGGTCTAATCAATATGCTGTGCTAGTCCAACAGGCTGACATTAAATAGAAAATATTGATGCTGGGTTTATAAAAATTCAGTCTTTGCTGAGATTTAGGGAACTTTAATGTTTTCTTCATGGTGTTCACTAAAAGCTTAGATGTTGATTGTCCTCAGTGGAGGAATGACCTGTCATCTGTCCTAATTTGCTTTTATTTCTCTTCCATCTCTTCAGTTTTCCAGACAACTTCATACATAAACCATCATAATGGAAGGGTTACTTAAATACTGGGGGTGGAGATATTATAAACCAATCGGTACAGTCACTAACTGTAACATTTGCTTGACTGGATCCTTCATGGTACTTTATGGGAAGATTCGTAGATTTTTTTAATATAGATAGTGCATAAGAGTCACTTATCTTTGACTTTTAACTGCCTGGAAGATGTTGTATGATCTCAGAAGAATCTTTCAGTTACCTTGGAGCAGTTTACAAGCTGAGTCAAATGGAGGAAAGAATAGGTTTGAGCAAATGTAATCTAACAGTCAGTTGATTGGCGCATGCTCAAGTCTGAAAATGTGTTTTTCATGCTTACATTCAATCTTGAGTTTAGAATTAAAAATGGATAAAAGGCCTTAGAACTTACCCACTCTGCACACAGAAATCCATGTGGTTGAAAAGGAAGATAATTGTACAGTTATTAACTTTCATCAGAAGTTGAATATTCAACACAATTAAGGAACTGTTAGGTTTTACTTAAGAAGCCTGTGACTTTATATTTCAAAATTTCACATAGGAAAAGGCTACATATTTTTACAGAGACTGGGCATAAGAAAGTAGCAAAAAAAGCATAAATTGAAAAATGTGATTAATTTAATTTAGGTATTGAGTTTTATGCTTTAATATTCAGGTTAACAATAATAAAGCAAATGGAAGTAAAGAATGAAGTGTTTTATGTGGCCTTCCCTCATTTCAGTCAGCCACACACCTTTTCAAAGGATTTATATTTCCGTCTTCAAAATTAACTGTGCCTTCAGGCCAGGAAAAGTATTTAATGGTATTAATTACTTCATTGGTCCTTTAGGAAATACAGATTGAGCAATTCAGGCATTCCAAGCACTACCAGTGTTATTATGTAACCAGCAACAAAAAGGCCAGTTCCTGTAGGGGGAGGCATCAGACAGGTAATGGGCATTAACACAATGAGTGGAGAATGCACAGGGGAAGCACATGGTGCTTTGAAGCATTCGGGAGTTGCTGCCAACCCAAACTCAGGGTAAGAGGAAAACTCCCCAACGGAGGTCTCAGCTGAGAGCTGAGAGATGAGTAGGAGAGTGCTGGACATATCTTTGGCTGGGAAATTCAGATCTCTCAACTAAAACGTCACCTGAATATCCTAACTGACATAGCACATCCACCACTCCACCTTTATAATAGTTATTAGAATCTGGAATATTTTAGTTTATATGTATCCCCAACTCCTAGCCACTAGGTTATAAGCTCCTTGATGTCTGAAACTTTGGCTGGTTCACTGCTGTATCGTCAGATCACAAAACATGCCTAGCACATTGTAGGGATTCAAAAAACATTTGTTGATTGGTAGAATATAGAGTGTAAGGAAGAGAGTTGTAAGACATAAGGCTCTGTAAATGTGTATGGACTTCATCTTGAGGACATTTGGAAACTACGGAGATTTTTAAGAAAAAAGAGACATGATCACATTTGAGTTAAAAAAGACCTATCTGTTTGCACTATTGAAAATGGATTAGCTGAGGTCAGGATGCGAGGCAGAACCCTGTAAAGAATCTGATGCAGTAGTCTGAGCTAGAGATAACTGTGGCCTGCAATTGAGATGATCATGATGATAGATTCTAGGGACATTTAGGAAGTTGAATTGGCAGGACTTGATGACTGATTATATAAAAAAAGGTGAAGGAGAAAGAGGAGTTGAAAATGACTACCCGGCTCTTTGACAACTGAACAGATGTTGGTACCATTCACTGCATGGAAAGCCCAGGAGGTGTAGGTGTACAGGTTTGGGAGCAGAGATAAATTGAGTTTCAGCCTGAGTTGGGTCACCTGAGGGACATCCAATTGGAGATGTCTTGTAGACAGTGTCTGAAGTTCAGGAGGGAGAACTGGGCTTCAGATGTAGATTTGGAAATTGTCAGCCGATGAACAATAATTGACATCATGGGGGTAAATGTGAATATCAAAGGAGAGTGTAGAGTGTGAAGTTAAGGGGACCTAAATAGAATCCTAAGCATTAAGGAGGAAGAAGTGGTGAACAGTGTCTGCTACTGCAAGCATGTCAGGTAAGATCATAAAAGGGTCCATTAACGTTGTTGGTGAACTTGATGAGCAGTTTCAGTGCAGTAGTGAGGGTTGAAGCCAAGCTGCCATGGATTGAGAAATGAAAAAAAAGAAAAAGATATAGTGGATGTACACAGTGTTTCAAGAAGAGGAGGAGAAGTTGGCTACTGAAGGAGAACTTTGGATGTTGGAAGAATACTTAATGATGGAGGAGACTTAAGCATGTTTAAATATTAATGATCAGAGCTGGTAGAGAGGGAGAAGCTGAAGATATAGGAAAAAGGTGCTAACTCCCAGGGTGAGTCCCTGAGAAGGCAGCAGAAGGCGACAGAATTTGCCTTGACTGGGAGAAACATCACCTTTCCCAATATAAGAATGGAAGGGAGATAACTAGAGTGAAGGCAGGCTAGAGGTCGTCTATTTTACTGACGGGTAATTAGTCATCTGATTTTAATCTATATTTTAAAAGTTAAGGTGTCACCTTTTAACAAATAAATTTTTCATGTTCTCTATTTTCTTCAAAGCCAAATATCCCTGTTTATGCTACTAAAACCTATGTTACAAGATTTTTCAAAGATAATAGCACTGGTCCATAGTCCCTTATCCGGAGTCCTTGCTACCAAACGAATTTCAGAAATCAGAATTTTTGAGATTTCCAAAAGATAGTATGGCACATATACTGTATATTATATAGCACCTGCAGTAGGATTTGGGGTAGCAGCTGCAATCAGACATCTTAATATTTCTGCATTTAAACAAAACATTCAAGTCAGATTTTACTGCCAAATGGATTATAAACCAAAAATCTTAGAGAACTTTGGGATTTGGGGATAGTGGTAAAGGAACTGAGGGCCTGTAAGAGCAAACATTTGTATAGAACTTAGTACATGCAGGGCACTATTCTAAGAGGCTGATTAATATTAACTCATTAAATCCTCAAAAGCACCCCCATGAGATAGGCACTATTATTTTATTACGTGTCAATTATTTGATTCAACAAACATTTGTTGAGCACCTCGGCTAGACGTTAGGGATATCAAGACTAATAAAACAATCTCTATTAATGCCTTACTGTTATTAAGGACATCTAAGTCATTATAAATGTGTGATATGTGTAAGCAACAACAGTGATAATGGCTAACGGTTAAGGAATACCTCCTCACCCCTATCCCCATAGCCATGAGCCAGATGTGGTTCTAAACTCTTCTTACAGCATCTTATTTCACCACCACCTCCCACCTGAAGATTGGTGTTACTATTATTTCCAGGTAATCAGGAGGGCTAGGAATTCTATGAACATCTGAGCCCTTTGCTCAGGCAGCTCAACTCAGCTTTTTCTTAAATTTTAATAAACTTTACTAAACCAAAATCTTTGCTATCAAATTGCATAAAATTTCATTTGCCAACTCTTTACAAGTAATAAGGTGGTTCTAGTCATGAAGTGGAGATGCCTGAGAAAGGCCACATTAGTAGAGGGAGAGATATTTGGAGTTTTTTTGTATCTACATGGGTTAGAAATGGAATAAGTAAGGGAACTATCAGAAAGGAAAGGTACAACTTAGTAGGGTGGTATGAATGGAAAATTGTAACTGATACTGGGATTAGACACAAAAAGTCCCATGTAACCCGACTGGTTTAAAGTAGTAAATCAAAGTATATGTCCCCCTCTCCTGCACACACACGTTTTCTAATCCCCAGAGGTAGCTACCGTTAACACACAGAGGTGTATCCTCAAAGACTATTTTCTATGCTGTATACACATATACATATTTTTTAAAGGAAACGTACTATTCATATTGGTTGCACTTTTTTTTCACACAATAATCTGCCATGGATATTATATAGCCCACTACATCATTCATTCTTCTGAATCTCATTATATGGAATCTAAATAATTTATTTGTTCCCCTTTTGATGGGCATTCAGGGTGTTTCTGATTTTCACCATTACAAAGGATACTGTGGTAAACATCTTGATACATATATCTCTATGGACTTGTGCCCTTATTGCTGTGGAATGAATTCCTGGAGGTAGAACTGCTGGATCATGGGATATATACCTTTTAAATCTTAATTGATACCAACAAATTATATATTGAGATTGTCAAATTAATATTTTTTTATTCTTTATTCCTAGCATCACTCCATTTTTCTTTCTTTCTTATCTGTGCAAAGAAAGATTTCCCATTGGTTCTCTAAATCAAAATGATTTCTGAAAGTATGTAGTTCTCAAGTAGCTCCTAAGACTAGTGGTGTTTTAACTCCATTCTTGCTTGAAGAACCTGGATGTCTCTAGGGTTACCGTTGGCTTGGCTTCTGGCGTTTTGAACAGTATGCCATTTCTTCTCCTTAGTCCTTGGGTACTTGTGTGTGAGTGGTGTGAGTCACAGTGTCAGCAGAAGTGTGTAGGAGTAAGACCCTGAGGGCTGCTACTCTGCATAGTTTAATTCTTTTCTTCTCTAGAACATGGCATTATTTTAAAAATGAACAAAAGCAAAAACTAGGAAGTGATTTGGTTTTTGTTTCTCCTTCTGTAGTCAGTACTATTTTATTATACACCCACCTTCTACTGGGAGCTAAAGTTTTGTCCATTTCCCTGGTATTTCATGTATATAGAGAGCAGTGAGACTCCTGTTCTTTGTTGGTTATGACTTTTCATATAGAACTGTGGGGATCTTGCTTTAAGCATGAGATTATACATGTTCTGGAAGTTAAGTACAGCACTATTATAACCTTTCATCGTCTCCCATATACTGGCCCACCAGCTTTCAAAAATCATATCTGATCAAGGTTCAATCCAACTTTAAAACTCTGATGGCTTCACATTACCTACGAGACAAAATCCAATCTGTCAAGTCTTCTCTATCCTCGAGCTACCTTCCATCCTCATTGTCTTCTACCCCTTTCCAAACACCTTTCACTCCAGCCACTTAAAATTTGTATATTCATAACAAACCATGTATGTAATTTTTAATTTTTCTGAATTTTTTTTTGTCTACCTAAAATGCTTATTCCACCACCACCTCACTTCCATTGCCTAACTTGTACCCATATTAATCCCTTCCCTGATTTCAGCTCATGCTGTAAGATCCAGCTCAGATATCACTTTCTTTTTGAAGCTTCTCACAGACTACAGTCCCCCGTTCTGTGATAGCATGCAACAATGCATTGTAATTATATGTTGTTTCCATGTTTTCTTGATGACTATGGACTCCATGAGAGTAGGGACTGTGTCTTTGTGTCCTAAGCACAGAGCCTGGAACATAAATCTTTGTTGAATGAATCAACCCTCTTGATAAATGTCTGCCTGCTTCACAAGCCATCTTTTTCCATGCAATTATTTTGACTTCTAGTCTTTATTACAGAAAAATAGTTCTATAGCTCTCAAAAATTGAAGACCATTTGGGAGTTATTTTTGCATAATGTAGTTAAATATTCAATTTTAATGATATGAATTTGAACGTGGTAATGATTATTAACACCCTTTAATTGAGTTCAAACCCCTTATCACGGACGTCACACATTTGAAGTTTGTGGCAAATTTTTAAAGTAATGTTTGACTATAATCTAAATCATAAGTAAAGAAAAGTGTTCCTAGAAAACTGTCCTGTTCATTGCTCTTGACGTAAGGAGACAGTGTCCTGGTCTGTCTAGCTGCCTCATGGTGCTTTCTTTTCTGGATGTCTTAACTCAAGTTTCATGATCTCAGAATTATTCCTTCTGTGTCTCATCGATTCTGTTTCATACACCTAAAATTTCTGTCTTGTGCTATTCTGATACCGTAGTATCATGTGAAAACACCAAACAATTCTTTATACATGATAATCAGATATTCTTTGTAAAATATGAATTTGATCCTCTCACACATCTGCATAAAACCCCTCAGTGTCTCCACATTGCCCTCAAGATAAATTTCCAAATTGCTTGCCATGGAAAAGGTATGAGATTTATTTATCTTTTGTTTCTCTTTCACTTATTTATCTTTGATCCCTACTTATTTATCTTTCATTTGTTTATTTATCTTTGGTACCTATTTATTTGTCACCTATCTATCAATTCATCCATCCATCCATCCATCTTTCACTTCTCCCTATTTATCTTTCAGCCCCATTTCTTGCCGCCCCCCTTTACAGTTGGACAACCCTATGCTCTCTCCTGCCTCTGACTTGCAGATGCTCTTCCCCCTGCATGGAATACCTGGCCCTCAGTCTTATCCTAGGTTGTGGTGCATGCATAGATCTGTGTGATTTTTAGGTTAATATTCATCTCACCCACCAAACTGAAAGCTCCATGAAGGCAAAGGTCACGTTCAGTTACTTATTATAGTGCGACATGTCACAGGCACCCCATAAATATTCTTGGATGAATAAATTGAAGAATCTAGCTTACCCTACTAGTTGTCCCCAGCATCTAACACAGTGCCTGGCACATAGTAAAGCACCTGTATTTGTGAATGAATAAATTGTTAGTAATAATTTCTAAAATCATAACAATTGCTCCTGTTTTCTTTTTTACTTGAATATAGAACTTTATTGTTTTGGAAGGTTTTCACATGAACTCTCTTACTTGAACCTCTTGCACTGCAGGAAAAGTGTTTCTGTAAAGTAGCACCTCTCTGTTTCTTTTTTTGTTTTGAACCCTTATCTGAATAATAAACAGTAATGCAGTTAAGTTACCATGTTGTGCTATTCAAGTAAATAAACAAAAAAAGAAACTGCTTACAGGCTGCCAATTTTAAAATGGTGGCATATGAAACACTTATTTCTTGCTATCCAAACAGGGATATTATTATAGCAATGTTCTTTTTTTTAATTTTGAAAAGAATCTGTTACTTAGTTATTGTTATGTGTGCAAAATAATTTCACAAATCTATGCAAAAGCACATATTTAGTGAAATCAGAACTGAAAAGTACTTAAGATGACAGACAAGGAAATACCACTGTATTTGGAGAGGGATGGAAAGGGATGTTCAAGAATCTAGCATTCAGGTTTTAGTGCTTTAAAATATTAGAACTGGGTCTGAAATGAAATCTGTTGCATGGTAGTTGACAAGAAATACTTGCTGAACTGAATTACATGTAAGGACCACGATAGAAAGTGTTTGTGTTACCATCCGATGAAACATTAGCTTATAGTTAAGAAATAAGAAAAAATTCTGTGTACTGTATGAATAGATAAATGATCATATTAACTTTTTAAAATCTCCTCTAGCAACAAGGGACCTTAAAGCTCCCACATTTTCCAAGTAAGAGAACTCAGTTCCAGAGAGTTAAATAAATTGCCAAAGTCATTGAGCTAGTTAATTGCAGAGCTGGGATTAAAATCTAGGTTTCCTGATTTTCAGTATAATTTTCTTTTATTTTCATTATAAGATTTCTACAAACGAATGTGTTTGGTTCTATAAAGGTAGATGAAGCTTGAATGGATACCTGAAAAAACTACTTGAGATGCTGAAAAGTTTTCTTAGGGGAAATAAAGATTTATGTCTATCCATAGGCTTTGGCACAGTTCACAGGCTGCCACGCCTTTTATTTTGTGAGATAAATTGGAAGAGGAAAACTTTTACACCTGGGATAAACTTCCCATCTGTCTCCAGCACTACAAAAGAAGAACCACCAAAGTTTCTAGAACCTAAGATAGATGTCTTGCCTCCTCTAGTCAGTTATTCAGCCATTTTTTTCTCTCTGCAACTGACATCACATTCCCCCCACCTACACACACACACACACACACACACACACACACACACACACACACACACACACACACACACACACCCCTTATCCCTAAGGGTGCTACCTCCAATTTCTGATTCTGTTAAAAGTTTTGAGGAGAAAAGATGAAATTTCAGTGTTTCAGAATTTATTTAAACTAATTATAGGCTACGAAAAATAAATGACTCCCCCCTTTCATGATTTTTCTTTAATGTCTAAGCAAATGCAACAAGATAGGAAACTGAAGTGGGGTATAACCTTTGAAAGGTAAATGCAAACATCAATTTGTGCCGGGTTTATATGTATTCATGTCTGAGAGACCCAAAAGAATCCACTGAATAACCATTTAGAGTAGTTTTAGAAATGCATTAAAAAGGGCTTCTCACGGTTTTATTATGCTAATGATGTACTCTTCCAAGAAAGGGCTAGAATGTGAGGTGTTTCCCAAAATTATCTGACCTGCAGTGGAATACATTTGGGAAACTGTCTCTGGTGATTCTGCTGACACGGGCAGGATCTGTCTGGCCGTTTAAAGACAGATGACCTAGTGGGCACGTTTCCACATGGTGCATGCTATATATCAATGTATGTGTTGATGCCAAAGAAGCTAAAATAAATTCTTGTCAAAATATTTGTGGGCTTGATCAAAGCTGTTAGAGTATGTAAAACACACACACACACACACACACAAAGCTACCACATGTTTCTTAGTTTTTTTAGATTCTTTCTTTCTCTCTTCTGATGGTATGAGTGACAACCGTTATCTCATATTCAGGCAGTTTACATGTTTAACATAATGTGTTGTTGAGTTTGATAAATAAAACTCTTGTGTTTGGAGGTTTTTTTTTATTTTTTAAGCACCACCATGCTGTTGCCTTGAGTCAGATTGTTAGAGAGATATATTTTCCTAGCGGTACATAAGGTTACAAAAAAATCTGTAGGTTTTCTAGTTAATAAATCTAAGTCAAAGCTGGATTGTGCCCATCTTGTTTTGAGTAGGGCAAGCTCCACTTCATTATTACATGTGGTGTGTTATCTGCTTGATTCCCCTTTAGGTATAGTGTGCTCCAGCATTTGGGGCCCTACCTCTTGTGATGTTTTAGGAAGAGATATTGTCATGTCTGACAACAGCTTCTTGTCAAGAGTGTTTCCAGGTGATCAGTTTAAAGATAACATCTCAGTAAATACCACTGCCCTCTGGCTGGCATCTCTGTGAAGAACACTTGGACATTCTCAGCTTCCAAGCACTCGTCACTAGGCTCAGCTTAGCACACATCCTTATTTGAATTTATTCTGCATAGCACACTCAGATTCTATAAAATTTAGAAAGTTATGTCCACTGAAAACCACCTTAAACAAAAACCCATGTTTCTTAGAGGGCATTCTGAAGATGCAGTATTAACATTAACCCACTTAAAAGAAAGCAGAACTGAGCCAGGACTGTTTATAGGTCTCTTGAGCTGAAAAGTTCTGATGTTTAGGACACTATACTAGAAGGAGAATATACTTGCTGGCTAATCTTCTATTACTAGTTTTCCGTTTTATTTCTAAAACCTAAATTTTTAGAGCTTTTGAAGAGAAATGATGAGTCATTTCCACTGTGCATGAGAAAGAGAAAGAAAAGGGACATTTGGGGAGAAGTAGCAAACCAGTTGGGTGCTGAGAATGGGAAGGTGATGATTCCTTCTCCTGGGTGAACTGTTGAAGTATGGCTGCCTTCTTCTCTGTAATTGCTCTGGAAATGGTAACAGCAGCACTGTGTGTTTGTGTGTGTGTGTGTGTGTGTGTGTGTGTGTGTATTGGCAATTATAATAACTCAGTAAAATGGTCTTTCTTCTCCTTATCCAAGGATTTCCTGCTGCAGATATTTACTGTGTTCCGAATATTGATACGCCCAGAGATGTTTCCAAAGGACTGGACTGTTATGCGCTTGGTGGCTAACAAGTAAGACGTTTAAATTGATGATAATTTCAACTCGTATAGGGGAAGAGGAGAGTACAAAATGATCTTTTTAGTTTGATCTCAACTTTGAAACCTCCAAGTCCTCGGGTTCTTTTTCTTTGCCTCTGAATTAACTTCTCTCACTCTTTTTTTTTAAGTATTACTGTTTGTTTTAAATAGGTGATATATTAACATCGTTCAAAAATCAAACAATATAATAGAGGATGCATTGAGAAGTCCCACTCCCACCTTCCTTATTTATCCCCTAGCCCCAGGCTGTAGTAACTGCTTTTATTAGTTTCTTGCAGATTCTTCCACTGTTCCTATATGCAGAGCCTAGCAGGAAGCATAATACATACACTCTTCTGCACATTGCTCTTTCACTTCAGAATCCTGGCTGTCTTTCCATATTAATACATAGAAAGCCCCTCATTCTTTTCTGGTTTTTTTCTTGTACAGCTGTATAATATTCCATTGAATGGATGTACTGTAGTTTATTTAACCAGCCCTGTTGCTGGAGACCTGAGTCATTTCTGATGTTTCTTAGTTCATTTTAAGTCAGCAAAATACATTGAGCATCTATCATGTGCTGAGCACTGGGAATAAGATACAACCCCTGAGTTGGACATGTGAAGATCAAAGTTCCTTTTATACATCTAAGAGGTTTGGCCAGTAGAGAGCTGAAAATAGAGCTCTGTGGAGAGTTCAAAACTAGATACAGGGGGCCGCCCGGTGGTGCAGCAGTTTAGTTCGCGCTTGGCAGCCCGGGGTTCGCGAGTTCGGATCCCCGGCTCTCGCCGACACACTGCCTGTCAGCCATGCCGTGGCGGCGTCCCATATAAAGTAGAGGAAGATGGGCACGGATGTTAGCCCAGGGCCAGTCTTCCTTAGCAAAAAGAGGAGGATTGGCAACGGACGTTAGCTCAGTGCTGGTCTTCCTCCCAAAAACAAACAAACAAAAAACTAGATACAGACATTTGGGAAGTTATTGACATAAAGTTGAATCTCCGGGAGTTGATAAAATTAGCTCATGTTAACATATCCAGCAAATTTCTAAAATGGTCTGAGGTCAGTGCTTGAAGGAGCAGGAGCCAGGAAAGGAGATTAAGAGGCAGTGAGAATGGCAGAAGGCGTTCCCAGAGAGTAAGTGTCACAGATTTATCTGCTGTCTCATTTCTTATCTCTGTCATCTTGGGATACAGGATGAAGATGAAGTTCTTTAGGTAACTGGCCCGATCTTTACTCCCACACTTGTAATTTACCCTGTTTCATAAGTATTCTTACTTTCAAGCCCACATTTGCCGTTTCTCCTTCCTCCTCTTCTTCAATCCCCAACACCCTCATGCTCTGGGTGAAGGTTGGATTCTCTAGGTATCATCCGTAGCCCAAGGAAGCCATATGTCCTCCCCAGATGCCCAGGTATGATGATGGGAAGAGCCCCAGGAATACAGGATTTGATTTTTATTAGATATGCCAAATATGGCTTGTGCTGCAGTATACATTTATAGACGTGGAGGTGTTAAAATGATGTGTTAAAAACTTGGTGAAATAAATATTATAATATGGCATATTATATTTTACATAAGTACAGAAGCAGCTTTTCCATTTTTGAAGACTAATTGAGCTACTGAAATAGCTCTCTGTAGAATTTAGCATATTTAGTTTGATATCTGTGAGTAGAATCAGATATCTCTTCATCTGGATGTCCAGATGCTGCATATTTGAATGGGAGCTGTTGGTCACGTATCTGGCCTTATTACCAAAGATCACACATTCTATACCTGGAGAGGGCTATGAAGTGATCCAGGGAGCCAGATGGGAAGGGGTTCAGGCTGTTGACATCATCATCACACAGCATCATCATTAGGTCATTCTGCCTGCCCTGTGTGCACATGGATATTTTGACTTGAATTAGAATTTTCAGTGGCAGAAATTCAAACCGAAAGTAAACTTGACATTTTGTTCCTTACGTACACAGGCTGTTCTTGAGCTTCTGAAAACCACGACAACCATGTGGCTTTTTGATATTAAATGCCATCTCTCTCTGTCCCACCTTAAAATCTCTATTTATGAAGACTTCATGATCATACAAGTGGTTGACAGTATAGATTCTGCTTTTGAGTAAACCCATGATGTTCAAGATTTCCATCTATAGTGTTAACCAAATAGGAACATGATTTTGTTAGAGATGAACTCCGTGTAATGCATTTAAATGGAAGATTATTCCCATAGCAGACCCAAGAAAAAGACCATCAGCCTTTGCTAAATGCAATAATATCATTCCATTGATACCCAAGTCCATGCCAATAGGAATCTGGCAGTGCTTTTCCATTGGCAATGGCTGGCAGTGGCAAGTCCAACCTAATTCATAGACAGGACTCCAGGGCCTGGTGAAGCACCTGCCAAGTTGGACCAGATCACCTACTCTGTGCTATTCTACTTCCTTCTCCTTTCCTCTCTTCTCCTCATTTGACTGCTGTAGTCATTTCCCATTCAAATTATAAAAGCAGATGAGTTTTTTTTCTTGCTTTATAAATGCAATATAGTCCAGATATAAGGCTTCACCTCTGTGTGCTTTATCTGCAAAAAGATGTTAACCTCTATAATATTGGTAGGAAAATACATTTCTGAAAGATGTTACAGATATTTTAAATATGTTAAAGAGCATAAACCGGAAAGAAAAAGTTCCCACTTCGCCAAACTGCACAGAAGCAAGACTTCAGGAGTCTACTTCTCCGAAGCTGGCCACCTCTTCTTCCATGATACTAACTTTCTTAGACAAATATTTAATCACAGCCCCTCAAAGAGGCATTTTAACCCAGACTTCCACTTTTACTACCCATTGGTGTGCTTAATACATGTCGAATTGATAGTAACTAACTGAGGAGTCGCCATTCTCCTACTTGTTGAACTCAACTGAATAGCTCATCCCTTAAAATATGTATTCTTTTATATGTTGGTCCTTTCTTCCTGTGTTTTCAGGTAAGTTAGATGCCCTTAACTTTCATCCATAAACTGTGTTATCCTGAATCCTATAGGTTCCCTGCTTTATGTGAAGTCCTGCCAAAAGCCATGAGCAGATACCTGGTGATTAGGATGGTCTTTTGTTTATTTCCACCTGAATGTCTAAGATGGGGAACATAGTAAGTGTGTCCAGGCTAGATTTCCCAAGGACAAGAAACGTGACTTCTCTTGCTTGCTTGTGAAGCTATATTGTGCCCATTGTAAGTTCTTGATGGATATTTCTGATGAAGACAACTGCTCAATCTAGAAAGAAAGAACATAAGGGAGATGAAAATTAAGTACCAAAAATACAGGACACTTTGAGACAAGCTTCTCTCCACCCCCTTCCCATACACATTGCAAAATACAGTACAAAAATAAAGTTACAGCTTTATACATATTTTCAAGGAGATAGATCTTATAACAGACTTGCTTACTGAGCAAGTAAAAACTCCCTGGCTCTGTATTTGAAATTTCAGGCCCTTATTCTGTTTATCTTGTGTACCTGCTGGCTCAAACATATCCTACACTTTCTTTTGTGTCTTTTCCCACCAAACACTGAGTTATTTAGTTGACTATTTCCTTTAACCAATTTAGCTTTCAAATGAGATCTGTATAGCAAATAAGTGATTTATGAAATCAAAGATTCCATTCATTCATTAACCTATCCATTCAGCAAATATTTTTTAGTGCCTAATGTGTAAAGTAAATGCCATAATGCTAAAGAACACAGTTCCATGAAGGTGTTTATGAAAGGAACTTTGTTCCAGACTGGTATAGGAGGGTCTTTCATGAGGGAGTGAAACTTGAGCTGAAAGCTAAAGCAGGAGTTAACAGACAAACAGCAAAGGAGAATGTTCTTGTCAGCAGGAATAGCATATACAGAGGCCCTGTGGTCAGAGTGAATATGGCACTTTCAAGGAACTGAAAGGCTGTTAGTGTGGCTGAAATATGAGGAGGGGAGGAGTCAGTAAAGATGAGGTTGGAAGACGAAGACAGGGCCCAGATAATGGGGGATAGAGAGACAAAAGAGAAACCAGGAAGGACCAATTAGAAACTTATGCAGCGATGTAGGTAAGAGATGACGATGGCTTGAATATGTGGAAGCAATGAAAGTAGTAAGAAGATTGATTCTGAAGATAGAATGATGAGACCTGCAGATGACTGGATGTGGGTAGGAGAGAAAAAATTAAAGCTGACCCTTAGACTTTTGGCCTGAACAGAAGGACAGATGGTGGTGCCATTCCCTTAGGTGGAAAATACTGAGAGAGGAGCAGCTTTGGGGGTGGGAGAGGTGAAGAATCCTATGTTGAACATAAGTTTGAGGTGCTTCTGGATATCTAAGTAGAGATATAGAAGGAGTAGCTAGACATGCTTGTATGGAGCTCAGGGAAGAAGCCAGGGCTAGAGTTGTACTTCTGAGGGTCATCAGCAGATGGGTAGTATTTGAAGCCATGGAACTGAATGAGAGCACCCAGGAAGAAAGTGTGGATTGAAAAGAGAAAAGTACTAAGGACTGGGCCCTGGAGCACGCCAACGTTTTAAAGGTCAGGATGTGGAGAAGCATTTAGCAAAGGAGACTAAAAAGGAGCAAGCAGCCCACAGTGTAAAAGGAGAACTGGCAGAGTATAATATCCTGTGAAGAAAGTATCTCATGAAGGAAGGAGTATAAGAGCTGCTGGGAAGTTGGGGATGAAGACTGATGACTGTCCCTGAGATTTGGCAGTGTGGTGTAGACACTGGTGACCTTGACAAGTACTGTTTCAGTGGAGTGGTGGAGCTGAAAGCCTTATTAGAGTGAATTCAAGAACAGATAAGAATTGAGAAAGTGAAAACAGTAATTATAGGCAGCTCTTTAGAAGAGTTTTGGTATAAAAGGGAGCAGAGAAATGGGGCTATAACTGGAAGGAGATATGGGGACTAGAATTCTTTTTAAAATATGGAATATTATCACATGTTGGTTTACTAATAGGAATGGTTCAATAAAGACAGAAGTATTGATGGTACCAAAGAAAACAGAGATAAGTGAAGGAACAGTGTCCTTGGGCAGGAAAATGGGGATGGGTTCGAGTGTAGTATTGCCCAGTGTGCCTTTTTGAGAACTGTCTGTTGCCAGTCCACAATCAGCTTGCACTGGAAATCAACTGTGTAAGCATGCAATTTAGTTCAGGTAGCACTGTTTTTTGTAGGAAGACTTTGTCAATGAAGGAAGCTTAGTGCACACAAAGAAAGCTTGGGCTTAGCTAAGATCATTGATAGTTTATCCATAGTAGCAGGAAGGAAGACAGAGTATGTGATACTGATCTTGAAAAGATGGGTGGTAGAGTAGCTAATCTCTTGAGCACCCATTGACACAGCTGTTACTGTTTTTTGTTGTTGTTTTTCTATTAAAGAGTAATTATCCTTAAACTATTTTACTGTCCAGGGAGAGGTAAGATATTGATTTTTATCAAAACTATATATTATAAGATGAATATGCCAAGCTTAAATAAAGTTATAGCAAATATTTACACAAGAATTGCTTGCACACTGCATCTTCTGGTGAGTGTGAAGAGTTGATAGGGAGAATGAATACATGAAGGAAAGACTTCCTTAGGGTCTGACCCTAATAGTCAAAACTGAGGCTATTGCCACATGAGTGATTTTCTGCCCATACTACCCAGTGGAGTAGCTCAAGAGAGTTTTTAAAATCCTTCCATTTCAATCCTTGTTCATTCTTTTTACCTCACCTGCACTGTGTGCTTCCGTGACTAAAAGCAAAATCACTCCTTTTCTTGCCTCCCTGTTGTGGCTAATGCTGTGCCCTTCACCTGGAGTGCCTTTCTCTAGCAGCTTTGCCTGACTAATTTCAGTCTGTGCTTCAAAATATCTTTAAAAAAATATAAAAAGTTTTACAAGCTTCTCATTTGAGAATTATCTAATACAGGAAAGAAGTATAACAAAGCATAGATTGAAATATAGTTGTGAGGCTACAATCATTCAACTAGGCTAGGCTTTTGGTGATACAATGGTTAACAAGGGCAAATTCCCCAAATGTCATTGCTCTCCAAGTTCCAGCCCTTGTCTGTCTTCTCTTCCATCTATACCACCAGTCCAGAAAGGACAATCATGTATATCTGAATCTCCTGGCTGGGCCCCATCGCCATCTTGTCAGGCCATAGCTGGTGGTGAGGCCCTGAAGTCTTATGTATTCTTCAGGAGATTTTCACGTATGCTGAAGTTTGAGAACCACTACCTTAGATCAATTCCCTTGATGGATTCCCAGGATTTTCATCTGCCCTCAATGTCTTTGTGTTGATTTTTTCTGCCTCCATTAACCCACCAGGTTGTAGGGAAGTCGTTGTGCTCCAGGTTTAGATTTCTTTAGTTTTTCAATGTGTAAACATCAGCTTTGTTGATGCCCGGTTTATCCACAAGGTCCATCTCTCAGTCCATGTATTATTTATGGAGATGGGCTTTTGCTTGAGCAAGTTATCACGGTAGTTTTCAAAAGAACAAATTATGAGAGATGAGGTTTCTCTATGGGGGAGATAGCATTGCTTAAAGATACTTCCTAAATCCCAGAATGAGGTAGCAACTGGAAAACTTGAAGCAATTAACTTTTATTTCCTATGTACCAGTTCCTCTTTTATATGTAAATTTTATCACGTTGTGTCCATAGATGAAGGTTGTCAAAAGTGATCCTTGTGCCTGCATTTCTATAGCAGATATCAGTAATTTGACCATTTGCAGTAACAGATTGAAAACGTTTCTTGGCTATTGAGTTGGAGCACTGAGATTTGAAATGTCCCCATATTCAGAGACTGAGTCATGAGTAACAGAATAAAACCAAAGGAGCCACATGGTTTTGGATAAATTGGAACAAGTAAAGAAAGATCCCTAACCACCATAGGTATCCACTACAAAGAAGGAGCAATAATGTATAAATGCGTTTAGCTGGCTTGGGGACCTGTGTGCCAGGAAACTGACTCAGTGCTGAGTTACCATAAAAAGCTCTGGGAGCTGCTTCTGTGACTTGGGCTGAATGTTATAAGCATAAATGAAAAGCAATTGAAGTAGAGTCATTTCAAGATCTTTCTAGCCCTAGGAAGTCTTATTTTTGGAGGTCTTACCCCTCATCATATCAAACATACTAAAGAGACCCACACACCATATAAGATATATTTTACTGAAGAAATAGTGAAAAGCAATTTTCACATTTTGCTTTTTAAATTATTGGCCTATGAGTAAATCATTTAATTCCAATTGGCTGTGATTTCTCAGCATTTCTATATATTTAGGAATTCTTGGAAAGTTATAAAAAGTAACCTATAATTTTTTTAATATAATAGAAGTTGCATGAATATTAAATTGGATAGTTAATGAAGTTGATAAAGTTGCATTCTGTGGACATGTAATTAACTTTTTTTAGTTTTTACTTTGCAGTTTTAATTTGTGGTCCCATAACATTTTTTCCGGTCTCAGTATTTTCTAAAGCCCCTGAGAAGCTCCTAGGCCCTCCATCCTGTGCCTCTTGTGCCTCGTGTTAAAGCAGCCTTGATACGAAGATGAGGTGTTCAGTCTAGAGCAAGGATTGCGTGCCCCGTTAAAGAACCATGAAAATAGTCATTGGCCTAAAATTCTAGAAGCCAGGAGAACGTGAAGCAGAGTGTGTTGGAATGTTTTTCTGACTCAGGCCTTGCTCTTCAGAGGGTGGGCCATGGATCAACAGCGTGAGCATCCCCCGAAGCTTGTCAGAAATGCCAAATCTCAGGCCCCACCCCAGGCCTACTGAATCCTAGTCTGCATTTTAACTAGATCACCAGGTACCCGTTAAAGTTTGAGAAGCGCTACTCTTTCTAGAGAGTTCTCAGCTCCGGGTGTACAAAAGAATCACCTGGGAGTTTTAACAATCCTGATGTCCAGGTTGCACCCCAATCCAATCATTGGAATCTCTGGGGCTGTGATCCAGACATCTGTATTTTAAAAGCTCCCAGCTGATTCCAGTAAGCAGCCAAATTGAAACTCACTGGTCCGTAATAAGGCCACAGAGGCTCCACATTGTTTACCACCAACTACGGTTCAAGAAGCTGTGAACTTTGTTTGTGTGTTTGGGACCCAGCATAGAAATAACAAATGAGTAATCTTTACCACGGAATAGCCTCTCACTTGGAAGATTATAATTTGGTGGCTCCTTTCCGGGACATTAGGCCCAATAGTCCAAATCTCAGATAGGTCCTGTTTCACTAATACCAGAGGTTATTGTTTCTGAACAACAATCCAAGCTAGAGTTGTGGGCCAGAAGGTGGTTTTTTTATGTAAAACTCAGGAATAGAAAGACTTTGTGTATTTCTCTATTGAATGTCAAAGCAGAATGTCTGTGCTTAGAACCACATGTTAAGGATGCAAAATTTTCTTCTTTAAACTTAGAAGTCCAACAATCTTCTAGATGCTGGGCCAAGAACTGCTTCCTTGCCTGATAGCATTCCATTTTCTGATAATTAAGTGCTAGTTTCGTATTGAATTATATTGAATAAACCTCTTTGGGAACTTGAATGATTTCTTCAGTTATCATCATTGAATTTGCCAGTGTCTATGGAAAACTGCCACTTTATACTCTTATTTGCAGGTGCTTTATCTCTTTGATATGAAATTCACTGATGATATCTGCCATTTTGGGGGCTGAAAAAACCACAGGATTTCTCAATTTCATAGGCTTTACTTATACTTAACTTTCATATTAAGATTCACTGAAAGATATAAATGACATATATAAAATGCGCATGCATGTACCACAGTGCTTGCTCAGGGTAGAGCAGGTGCCCAAGAAATGGTGGTTTTCTTCTCCTTCCCTTTCTTTACCTTCAGCCATCCAACCCCTTCATCTTGTTAATGTTCCCCTACCCCACGGGAAGGCTATAATAGTGAGTTTTCCAGCAGATAACAGGAATGAACATTTATGTCCTTCAAAGACTATAAATATTCTTCTAATTAGCCAATATTCTTCTAATCTATATTTTACCAATAGGATAACCAAGGTGTGAGGTTGGCAGGGTGTTTTGCTTTATTTCCTTTTGTTTTACCCAGAGTCTTGCAACTGCATCCTTCAATTTCCAAATCCTGTGATGAGAACTGGATCCTCATTACATCACAAGCACTCCATTACACATGAATCCCAGAAGAGGCCAAAGAGGTTTCAAGTATCAACCATTTATACCTTGGTGCTTAGTTTAGAGTAGCTTGGGGAGTGGCCTGTCTTGTTTCAATATAATGCTGTATCTAACATTAAATGAGCCAATTGGAAATGCGTTCAGTTTTGAATATATACTTTTATAGCTGCAAAAGGGAACAAATTTTAAACAAATAACTCTAGGATTAACCAAGAATGCTCCCCAAATCCTTTTTTAATCTCCCCAGCAAGATACACGTGGCTATCTATGTCCCCTCTGTCAGGCTTTCCCCCTAATTTCTCCAGCCCTGAGATACCCCATTCTCTGAATTGCTGTAACACTCACTGTCAGTTTCACAGAGCTTAGTACTGGGTTATAGACAATCTCACACCCTGTAATTGTTCCTTTAGTGGCAGGCTTGTCGCCATGAGACAGAATCTGCCTTCTGTAGCTCTCCCCTGTCCCCTAACATCTTGAACGGGGAAGAGAGAACACGTCTAGTAAATACTCAACATATTCTGTCATCTTAGCCCATCCGTTTCATCTTTGAGCTCCATTTCTTTTTCTGTATTTTTAAAAAGTGTGTCTTTCTTTCATGTTGATCAAATATGGAATATTATATTTGTATTAAATCATTTTTGCTTTGTTCAGAAATTATTAAAAACACTAGGAAACATCAAGAGATTAATATAATTCTTTCTGAGTCAAATGAATTCATAGATCTTTCTGTGTATCATTTTACAAAGAACCCGACTCTAGTGATAATTTTTTTTTTTTGCCGGCGTCTCTTTTTTGTTTCAAATATGAATTATCTAATATTGTTCCACATGCTTACTGAAGGTTTTCTTTTGTCTTAGTTGCTCTTTATTCTTATCTAATAAATGATTTTCACTAATGTGAAGTTACCAACTTAATATGTATTCTTTTTTATCACTAGCGTTATTATTACAACAGTTCTATACCTGTCAGATGCACTTCGCAAGAACTTCTTAAATGAAAACTTTGATTATAAGGTAAGTATCCATATAGATGACTATCCTGCTTGGGCTAAAAAGTTTCACATTGTACTTCAAGACATTACCTAATGTATTTTCTTTCTCTTACTAATAGGAAAATAAATTTACTCCAGCTACCTCAGTTAATCTTGGGCCATATTAGTTTTAACTATGAATAAAATGAAAGGAGGTTTCATTATATTTGTGAACAAGTTAAGAGTTATAATCATGTTTATCAACCTGTTGGAAATCATAGTGCTTTAGTTCTTTATGATTACTATAAATTTTAATTCTTGTTTTTTTTTTTCTGTATGATCCCCATGCATGACAAAGGGAACTTAGAACATAATGTGTGTTTTGGGTTTTTTTTTGTTGTCTTTTTTTTTTTTTGCTGAGGAAGACTGGCCCTGAGCTAATATCTTTTGCCAATCTTCCTCTTTTTTTGTTTGAGGAAGATTAGCTCTGAGCTAACATCTGTGCCAATATTCCTCTATTTTGTATGTGGGTCACCACTACAGCATGGCTGACAAGTAATGTAGGTCTGTAATGTAGGTCTGACAAGTAATGTAGGTCTGTGCCCAGGATCCAAACCTATGTACCCTGGGTTACCAAAGTGGAATGCACCAAACTTTCACCACTACACCACAGGGCCAGCCCCAGAACATAATGTTTTTAAGACATGTTTTAAAATAGAGTTTATATGAAGAAAATATTTACGAAGTAAACCCTTTACTTCCTTTACTTCTCCATCTTCCCATTTTTTAGAATGATTCAATAAAAAAAAATGAAAGATTAATAAGATTCTTTAAGGCAGAACTCTCTGTGCATCTATAATATAATGTGATATGTCTGGGTGACTAAGAATTCTTGATATACTGTTTTTTAAAAGACAGATGATAAACAGTAAACAAAGATGGGCAGTGCCTATGTTGGCTTCCCTTTTTAATGATGTTGTATGTTTTTTGGCATCTTTATCTCTTATTCTTTTTTAAATAACATTTTTCATATTAAGCATTTAATAAAATTTCCTTATTGAATAACTAAAAAATACAAAAAAGCACATATACAGTAAAAAACCAATGGAATTTTAATGATTGTGTATTTCTTTATATCATACCTTATAATAATATATCAGAATTTCATAATCAGAGCTCTACTTTTTAATATTTAAATTGTTTCTACTATTTCATTCTTTTAAATGACTCTTTTTATGTACTCCTCACAAAATAAAACTTTGCATATATCCCTAATTATTTCTTTGGATAAATATTTATAGGTGGAATTGTTGAGTTAAAGGTTGTACCAATTATATTTGCCTGTTTTCCTGTATCTACACCAACATGGGAAGAGAAAACTTTTTTTGACAATTTGATAGGGGAAAAAAACTTTTTTTGCTTTAATTAACATTTCTTGCTAGTTATTAGTAACTAATTATTGATTAGTTTATAGTTATTAATTATTGACTAGTTATTAACTGAAATTCATATCTTGTCAATTATCTGTTCTTTACCGTCTTTCATTGTTTTGCTCAGGGTTTTATCATATTCTATTTTATTTGTAAGAGCTCTTTATCTATAAAAAATATTAATTCTTTGTAATGTTTTTCCTGCTATTTATCTTTAATTTTACATGGTGTTAGTAGAACTGTTTCCTTCCATTATGTCCTAAATGTTTTTGGTTAAGTTTATTGCTGGAAATTTTATTCTGGTCTCTTTCTGATGCTGTTTTTGGTGTAAGAAACCTTAGACTCAAAAGATTTGTCTGGGCAGGGAATTTTTATATACTGTCTGAATTTAAAGCAATTAGCGTATCCAAAGAAGTGTGTGCATTGTCTTTTTGAGTTCTACATTAAAAGTTCCAAAAATGAATTTGCTTAGGAATAAAGTAAACTGTCTTATGCCTCAGCCTCCTTAGAGATACATAGGAATGTTATAAGAGAAACAAAACATCTACCATTTAGCATATACAAGAGAGCTCAGGAAACCTGGGATATGTCATTGAAGCAATAAATAAATAGATAGTAGTTAGTTTACTTCTTTGTTATAGAAAATTTCAAGCATATATAAAAGTAGAGAGAGTAGTATAATGAACTCCCATGTACCCATCTCCAGCTTTGACTATTATCAACTCATGGCCAATATTATTTCAGCTATACCCCCATCCACTTACCACTTTTGAAGCAAATCCAAGATATGTCACTTTACCTGTAAATATTTTTGTAACACCATAGTATTTAAATATCTTGTTCTTGTTTTAGATCTGGGATTCCTACTTTTACCTTGCAGTCATTTTTATAAACCAATTGTGTCTGCAATTAGAGATGTTCACACCTTCCAAAAAGAAAAAGGTGTTAGAAAAGTAAGTACCAGCGTATAATTGGGTGGGACTATGAGGCACATCAAATGTTGTGTCTTTTAAAGGGTGCTTAGTTCAAATGATTTATAAATCAGATTTCTGTAACTGGAAATCACAGTGGAGAGGCAATGACCAAGAGGAAAACAAGCAGTCTTTTCTGGAAATTTCAATATTTTGAACTTATTTACACATTTTTGTCCTCAATCTTTCAGAATTCAAAATTAATATAGAAGCGAAAAATGATAAGACAAATCTATTTTACTAAAGGATTTATATGAGAATTTAAATTATAAACATCAAGACATGAACATTGTACAAATTTCCAGTTATAAAATGCATAAGTCATAGGGATGTAATGTACAGCATGGTGACTATAGTTAATAATACTGTATTGCATATTTGAAAGTAGTTAGGAGCGTGGGTCTTGAAAGTTCTCATCAGAAGAAAAAAAGTGTAACTATGTATAGTGATGGACGTTAACTAGACTTACTGCAGTGAACATTTTGCAATATATACAAATATCAAATCATTATGTTGTACAACTGAAACTAATATGATGTTATGTCAATTATACCTCAATAAAAAAAGACATGTACATTAAACATCTTTACTTAAAAACACACTGCCTTTTAATTCAGAGTGATAGATTGTACCTTAAGAGACACAAATACTTCTTTGTTCTGGAGGCTTTGTGCCAAGTTTGACTTTTGTTCTATTTCAGATATGGTGACATGCGGGTAACAATGGGTTGTGAAATTTTCAGCATGTGGCAAAACCTAGGTAAGTGATAAAAAGAGAAGCCACCTCCATTTTACAGCCTCATCACTGTACTTTTAAGTGTACAAATGAAGAAGGACAATTTACCAATGACAGCATTTGAAATCAAATGTCTAAATCAATAAAGATATCTGTAGAAAGTAATTGATACTTTGGCATCGAATAGGGTTACGACTGATTCTTTAAATTGGCGTCTGTCTGAAAAATCACTTTACCTTTGTGTGTTTCATTATTATTGAATGACAAATTTTATAATCTAGCATCACTCCAATAATGCACACAATTCTAGCAATGAGTTAACCTTTCAGAATTTGGGAATGTAACAACTCAAAATTTTTGGAACTCTGAATTGAGGCTGTGAATCATAACAAATTAAGATTAAACTTCACGAAACATTGACTCGAGCATCACTACTCTTAGAAAACTTGCAACCATTTACCTATATCATTAAGAGTACAGCCAAAGGATTTAAAAGCATCTGCAGTTGCTAAGAAACTATTAGATCCAATTTTGCTAATCTGCCGCAGCAGATAGAACATATTATTCCAGCAAATTGATGACACAGATCTGGTTGCATAGAAAAGAATAATATTTGGAAAATAAATTGTTTTAAAATCTCATTGGCATAGGGTTTTTTTCTAGATATTCATAACTTAGTAATTTGGCACGTTAACTGTGCAAGTTTCTAGTATTCATTTAATATTATTGCATTGTAATTCCTCCTTGCGATTTATTAAAGTGATGGGCCTATTTGAATTGAATATGTAATGACCTGAAAGTATCTTTTCTCTTGGGCTCATCCAAGCACAACTTGGAGATGGCAGGATATGTTTTCTTTTAGTGAAAATAGAACCATTATCATTTTACCTCATGTTACAAAGTGATTTTTGACGTATATGTCTCTCAAATATACATAGCAATTTGAGAAAGCCTTGTTATATGTAATTGAGACCAATGTTCAACGCTTGCTGGTACTTTCAGAAAACAAGTGAGTTGAGCATCTTGAAAGCAACCTCCAACTGTCTAAGGCCTGCCAGAAGTCCATGATGTGTCCTTAGATTCAGCTCAAAAGTAGCATCAGTTTGTCTTATTTGAAGAGCACTCCTCTCAGTCTTCATGTTTCATTGATTTTTTTGTGTCCTTGTTTTTCAAAAGCCGATCAAGACCCTGGGAGTGACCATATTGCATTTGGCACTAATTTCACAAGATGTTTTCCAAGAATGCTGCATTGAAATGCTATTGTGGTTGTTTAGGCTCTTGTCAGAGCTCAAATGATAAGACTAGGCCAGATTCATTTGGGTTACTAGAATATTAGAAAATATGGCAGGTTTCCTTTTCTAGATAAATCTTAGCATTGCCAAGTATGATTATTTCCACATAAATCTTTATCCAAGCCAAGGATAGCTATGTATTTAGGCCCATGACCCTTGGCTTGCTGAATAAAGCTGGGACCTTTAGTCTCCCTAAAGATGTCATTGTATCCTTCATAAACTTTTCTCCTCTATTTTGTCTTTAAAACAAAAATATTTCTACCCCTCTGGGTTTTATGTTAAATTACTTATTTTCCTCAGAAATCTAGAGAATGTGAAAAATCTCTGGAGCATATTGATCCCTGTAATGCATTACTATGTCAGTACTCTTTAGAACAGTGGTACTCAACAGACCAGCAGCATCTGCATCACCTGGAACCTTGTAAGAAATGGACATTCTCTGGCTCCACCCCAGACCTACTAAAACCGAATCTCTGAGTTTGGGGCACAACAATCTGAGTTTTAGCAAGTTCTCCAGGTGATTCTTATGTACTTGGCTAAAGACTCAAAGGCACTGCTCTAGACAATATCTCCTTTCTTTGTTTTTCCAGCCCTAAAGACTAGCCCTAGCACAGTTCTAGCATTCTGTTAGAAAAGACTCATTATACTCAGCTACGAATTCCCAGCATGACTAGTTCACGTGTAGGGTGAGTGTAAATTTTTACTTCATTCCTTGGTTTCTGCATTATTTCCCTAGAGTTGTGTCCTGACTTTTCTGAGACTTCCAAAACATAAGGTGAATTTTAAAGGTCATTGTTATTGTACGAAAACTAGAATTGGAAAATGTTCAGAAATGTTAAAGCCTCTCCTCCAACATATATTTTTGCAAAATAGTAAGAAAAATTAAGTATTCAGGGTACTATTTTAACACCCCATCTAGACCTTAAGTCAGCTTGTCACTTAGGAATATCAAAATACGTTAGTTACAATTTGGTTTACCTATAAATATGTCATATTGAGTATTTTTAATGCTAAATTATTTAAATAATTATAGATTTGTATTTTTTAATGGAACAGGCCAATAAATTCAGTTTAGCATAGTTCATAAAGCACTGGCTATGTGCAAGTTATTTGGGGGGGTTACAAAAAAAGTGGTCCATGCCTGTTAAGAGCTTAGTTTTTAAATCTTGTATTTTAAACTTTTTGTCCAATTTATGTAGAACATGAAAAAGCTTGATAAAGACAAATTCACCATGTTTTAGTAAAGCAAATAAGCTTTTATGATTTCATAAATCAAGATCCCCAATAGTTTTTAGTAGATACAAAAAGCACTAACTTTGAGAAAATAAGTTGAGAGGAAATGCCTGGAATCACTGAATACACTTTTTGCCACTTGAAACTGTTCAGCTGGTCTAATTTGAAAACACAAATTTTACTGGACAATATTTTTAAATCAGATTTTGGTCATTGGTATTTACCTCAGAAGTGTGGAACCTCTTCCATATGCTAGAAATAAGTTGGTTTTTCCATTCTGTTGAGGACAAGGAATAAAGGGTATGGTAATTTAGTGACTTGTCTGCTTTTAAATATAAAGCTGTAGGATTTTCTAATATGATCATTATATTCCTTAGATTTACCTGTGAGCAATGGATCATATAGTAATTTTTTGTTTAATTTTTTGAGGAACCATCATACTGTTTTCCACAGCGACTGCACCATTTTACATTCCCACTAACTTCTCCACATCCTTGCCGACACTTCTTTTTTTTTGATGGTAGCCATCCTAATGGATGTGGGGTGATGTCTAATTGTGGTTTTGATAAAATAATTTATTTTTGAAGAGTAAAGACCACATAGTGAGAAGTGAACACCTTTTCTTAAATGTGTTATTCCTCAGTATTTTCATTTTCTAAGTAGAAGGACCAGAAATGTTCTGTCAAGAGATGGGGGAAGGCATGAATTTCCCCCTAAAATTTTATACAATTTTACAAGAATAGTCTGCGAAGAAAGAGGTTAGTCTTTACTACTGTGTCCCCCCTTTGGCATTCATCGTGCTGCAAGGTTAAGTTTTTTCTTTCTATTTTTAGTTGAACTAACATTCTTACTAAATATAAAGTGGGCTCTTTCTTCCACATTTGCAAACACAGCATCTTGTAACTGCTGTGGAAAAATCAATACTTGCCTAGCAGGCTGTTCTGTGTGCATGAATATAAAACTCCAACAACCCAGGAAGCAGGTGCCCTAAATACTTCAAAACAAGACCATGTGGCTGACAATTAGAGATGGGGAAAGTATACTAAATCTGCAGTTTAAAGAGAAATCATTTAAATGAAGTTTAGTTTGCTGTTGCCATACACAGCTCAAGATTTTGCTTTGCTGATTGGGGAGGAATTAAATTTTCTGTGGTGGAGAGCTTGTTCAGGTTTGCACAGATTCTGTGTTCCCAAAGTGTGTTTTCAGCAAATAAGGCTATCTTCATGCATTCCTGCACAATGATTTAAATGTAGGTGCAGCTTCCCTACTGTTAATAGAAAATCAGGCTACAAAATGTAGTGTATCGACTTTGGATTGTGATTGAAAGAAAGCAACTGTAAATGACATGTTTTAAGATAATCAGGGAAGTTTTAATATAGGCTGAGTTTTAGATTAAGGAATTATTGTTTGCCTTGTTAGGTGTGATACAGACATTGTGATTCTGTATTTATGAAATGTCCTACCTGTTAAAGATGCTTACTGATGTTGTACAAGTAGAATCATATGATGCCTCAGACTTGCTTTAAAATACTCCAGAGAAAAAAAATAGTTGGAGCCGTAGGTGAAACAGGATCCACAAAAATGTTGATAGTTATTGAAGCTAGATGGATGGGTGTGGGGGGATCTGCTTTAGTATTCTTTATAATCTTGTGTACATGTGAGACTTTTCATAGTAAAAAATTTTTTAAAGAAGAAAATCAGGTTGTACAATGTCTATAAATGGAAAAGATTTTTTTAAAAGAGATTCAAAAATACTCAAGCACACAGTGGTAAATAAAGTAAGTGCATGCTGATTATGTTCTTCATTAGAGAGGCCAAAGGATGCCAGGCTCAGGAAATATTCAAAACAAAGATTGTCATGTAGCTCCTCTGAATCTCATTCCACCAACGCAGGCACAGGAGAACTATCTGGGCTGGCAGGAAATTCCATTTTATTTTGTATTCCTTTCCTCTCCCATCCCCCTTTACCCCACACACCCAAAAGCTGTGCAAAGGTTTGGTGTCTTACACAGTGTCAAGGCAGCAGGGAGGCCCTCATGGTTATTAGTCACATGCCAAGATGACTTTTGTCCTGTGTACATGGTCCCTTCAGTCCGTGGCTCTGCTGGGGCACAGCGTCTGTGGCTAGACTCTGAATCCCTGCAGCCATCTCCCACAGCAGGGTCACGGAACATGTGTAAGGCTGGCTGATCCCAGGACTTGCCAGCCTTCGTCTCTACAAGCCTTCATCCTTCTCCCTTTTCTCTTTCTTCCCCTCACCTGCCAGCATGTCTTGAATAAGCATTGAATGGGTTTAGGCTTTTGCAAATGACAGTAAGAGTGATGGAGTTCAGGTTGCTTCTGCTTTCTGCCCTGACAAAAATAGCCAAGGAAAGGAATTGCAAATGCTGGCTGCTAGTTAGCTGCTTGATATATGTTATGTTAGGAGGATGGGGGGAATATAGGGAGAAGACTATGAGTTGATGGTTCTGTGTATTCTGCCACGGTGAGTTTGTTGGTCTTGAAAGTATTCATTCTTTTGGAGGAAAACATACAAGGTTAGATTCATAAGGAAGTTTCTTTTGATAAATAAGAAGGAAGTGTTCTTGCTCCATTGAGGAAAACTAAGCAGTCCTCTGGGAAAGATTAAATATTGCCTGGATCAAAAATAAAGGTAGGAAAGCAAAAGCCAAGTTTTTCCTCACACTTATGGATATGGATAAGTAATTTAGAGAGGATGAGAAACAATTAAGTTACTTCTGATGAAAGCTCAGAGAGAGAGGAAAGGACTGGGTGACTTCAAGGATGTAAAGTAAAGGGGCTTTCAGCTGGGCAGGGGCCTGTGAGTTATATCCTGCTGAGGTCCCATAGCATTGAGAAAAAGGGACGGGGGCCACATTCTGAAGATGGCAGAAATATCCCAAGGGACTTCCAGTCACAAAAAACAATAACTTCACGAAAACCCTATTGGGTATACTTATCTCTGATCTCATCTATCATTTTTTTCTCTTTCCAAATTCTTTCTTTCATATACTCTTTTCTTTAAAAATCCCTCTAAAGTCCATATAAATTTAAACTGTATATTTGCACCCTGGGTTTATATATGTCCAAGCTCTGTGGCCACCTTAAATGCCTTCTAGTTACAAAAAACGAAATAGAGAAAACAATAATTAATGTGAAGGTATAGAACTCTGAAATTGACGAGTAACACTGAACAGTATGATTTTGTTCGTATTCAGCCTGTACTACAAAAGATAGAAGGTAGAAAAGAATAAAAGGGGAAATTATCCTCTTTCATGAAGCCAGCAATCTTCTGCTCAGCGTCCCAACTTGTTCTGTGGGTTTTAAATGGATACTTTCAGTATCATGTGCTTTCATCCATGATGCTAAAGGTTTGTTCTTGAGAAATAGTGCATTTTCCATAGCATGCAGTGTCCTTATTATAAAAATAGAATCTCTGTGAGGTTTAACATATGATCAGGGTAATGGGCTGAACTCAACGCTCATCTGCTAGATGAAATATGTGTCCACCCTGCCCTCTGCCTTCCTTTCCTCTGAATCATCAACACTATACCTTTGAGCTCTTGGTAATACACCATTTTGAGTTCGCTATTGTTACAATTTTCTTTTCAGAAAATTGTTATCTTCTTTTTTTGGACCACCATTTAGATTTTTATTTAGGCTGTGTGTTTATTATGTAAAAATAAAACACAAGAAAAATTGCATAATACAGATAGGAAACACCTTTTTCATATATAAAAATCACCTGTAATCTCTCCACCCAGAAATAATCACTGTGGTTAACATTAGCAGATATAATCTTCTAGACTATCATGTATATAAATGTTTTTTTTAATGAAAGATGTGCCTGTAAATACTGTATTGTACCTTGCTTTTTCAGTTAATTATATTGAAAAACTTTGCCTGTTATCCTTCTTCAACCTCACTTTTGATGATTGCATAAAAATTTTAATGTGTGAATGTACAATATTATCCAATACCAATTCCTGATGATTTATATAATTTTAATTGTATCTAATGGCTTTTTTTAACTGTGAAAAAAAGTAAATCCCTAGTTTTTTAATAAAAAATTATGGAGAAATGTTATCAACACGTGGAAATTTGTTTATATATGCTTTGAGAAATATTTTCTTGCTTGGAGAGACAACTATAACTGAATATGCTTGTGGCAATAGTTTTAAATAAATTTTATAATATTAATTTTCTGAAATCTTGTTAAGACTAAATATACTGAAACAGAAATATTGTATTCAATGTAGGAGAACACAAGCTTCACTTCATCCCTGCCTTGATTGGTCCCTTCCTAGAAGTGACCTTGATACCCCAGCCGGATCTCCGGAATGTCATGATTCCTATTTTTCATGATATGATGGACTGGGAGCAGAGGCGGAGCGGCAATTTTAAACAGGTAGGCGGTTATGCTCCTCAGAGCAGTTGGAAAAGTTTCATTTCTCCTCAAGATTCTCTGAGCCCCCAGATTGAACTCTGAGTTGGGAAATGAGCACTGAACCAGCTGTCAAGGGATCCAGATTCCAGCCTGGACTGCCCACTCCCGAGCCAGGTGGCCTTGGACACCTCTCTGGTCCTATGTTCCTCTGAGCCTCTGGGGAAGCCCCAAAAAACCATTTCATTCCCTTTCAGCTAAAAAAATTCTGTGATTTCCCAGGTCTAGTTTGAGAACTGGCAGGGACTTGATTTGCTCCCAGTTGGACACAACACAGAGGAATCAGAAGGTTAATGATTCTTAAAATCATTGAGCTCTCAGTTGTCTGCACATTGTATTTGGTGAATGGCTTAGCTTTGAGCATTTGATGCGCAGTATGTTTCTTTGCTCTTTGCTTGAAGCATTGGGAATTAATTTAAAAGGAAAGCAGTGGAAGTTCTTGCAAAGAATGGTCCGAAAAAATGAGCCTATCTTTTCTCATTGACTTGGGTTCTAATAACTCTACTCCAGTCTTGGAAAGACAGATGTTCTTATTAAAAAATCAGATCTCCTAAGAAATCAGCTGCTTTTGCCATTACAAGTCACTCAAGTTGGAGGTAGTAGGCCTACTACCAGTTCAGTCACTGCACTAACCTAACCTGTGTGAAGGATTTGGCCTTCCTTCGTGCTTTGCCAGATGAAGCGTTTCTCAAATCTTAGAAATGGTTGTCAACTGTGTGAGCAAGCTGATGCATACAGTGAACCCTCCTATTGCCAAAAGCCTAGCATTTCAGCTGCACCAATATCTACATTTCTTTTCAAGAAAGCTAATAGGTGAATGAAAGGCAATTTTAAAATTATATTGGGAGGGGACCCACTTTCCTTCCTTTTTGTCTTTATCCTTTTATTGAAATTTGATTCAAAGGAATAATTGGGCTTAGTCCTTTGACAAAGTCAAATATCCCCCCCCAACTCCTAGTGTTTAACTCTCTCTGGCCATGCAGAGGTTTTTCATTTTCTGTATTCTGCTGCCTCAGATAGATGAAGGGATATTTCTGCCTTCCTGATATTGAAGTCCGAAAGGATTTACATTCTTGAAAATATAAATGTTTTGACTACAGTTTTCAGGAAAGATGTCCTTTCTGTCTCATACTGTTTATTGCTGACTTCGAATATTTCTATGGATCTACCCTCTGTACATGGATAGGACAAGTTCTCAACTTCAGTAGAGATTTAGAGCAACCTCAAATTATTTTGAGAAGGAAAATAGATATAAAACACATCAATGATGTTTGTGGATGTTCTTATATAGTCATTTAAAAAAAAAAGAAATAGGACTTGCCAGTTTTTATAGCTCCTAAAAAAGAATTCAAATGTTTAAGCTGAGCTGCAAGCACTTATGTTTGAATCAACAAATAGATAGATGTCTTTGGCAGCAGCAAAAGCTACCCCGCTGGGAGTTGAAAGACATGTTGCTCCATCTAAATTAGCCCCCTAGAATTCCAAGGGGGTGTCTACTGTAAACTACAGCTGATAATGTCACTTTCACAAAATTTACTGTGGCTTTCCCCCTTGCAGATATAAATATGTTTCAATTTGCCTAGAAATCCTACTTGTGAGGGGGAGGAAAGAGAGAGTAATATTTGGGTATGTTTCAGGTGGAAGCCAAGCTAATTGACAAACTGGATAGCCTGATGTCAGAAGGCAAAGGTGATGAAACGTACCGTGAGCTCTTCAACAGTATGTGAGTACCACGTTTATCTCAGGTGGATTCTGTTCGGGGGATTTGGTGTCAGTGCTAAGCAGCTGAGAGCTACAAAGACAGCTTGGGTCTCACAGGAATGCTTTGTCTTTGTGGAGTGTGAAATAAAAGATAATTGCCTAACTCTGGCAAATGGATCTTATTATGTTGATGATGAGACATGTCTCCTTATTTTAGTCTCTGATTAGGACAGGTCACATGTGTTACGTAACAAATCTCTTTTCATGCCTAAGAATTTTAAAACTGGGGCTGCAAGATAATGATTTTAAGGAGGATTAAGAGTGAGAGAAGAAAAAAAGGTGTACAGTGCTTTCTAAAGCAAGATATCCTTGGCTGATTTGCTGTTGGGAAAATTAACCTAGTTTGCATCTGTTCTTCAACACTTGATTTAATTCATCTATACTGATTGCTCACTCAGTATTATTAATTGCTTTCTAAGTGTTTCTTATTAGAACATCACAAAAGCAAATCATTTTTAGTAAATTCTGTGATTTGGATTTGTATGGAGGATAGAGAAATAATGGAGCTTTGTAAAGGGACTTTGAGGTTGTCCTTACCAAAAGAACGTGATCACAGTCACAGGATAAATTGCCTGTACCAAATATTCATCCACCTTGTGAAATGGCCAGAGAGGACATGTGAGAATGTTTTAGTGCTTAGGATTTTAACTCTAACACTTGTTTTCTCTACAGCTTTCTATGGACCTTAGTCGCTTTCAAACCTATTATTTATAAAGTGTTTCTTTTTGAAGGAAGAGCTAGCTCATTGTGCTTGGAAAATGCTTGCAGTTCCTTCAGAAGTGCAAAAATAATTCAGCAAGATGTTTTTCTGTTACAAAATATACTTTTACTTGTATTTATGCCTGAGTATCACCTAAAGCTAAATATTAACACTTTAAAAGAGATAACAATGCAAAATCCTGTAATTCATTTTATGATCATTAATTTTTAAAAGTAGATATATTAATATATATGTTTGAAAAGTATTATTAATGGCTGATAGATTTCAACCTGCCTGATTCAAAAATCATTTTTCAAGCTTTTAAGAAAATTATATTGAAAGGAAAAGCCAAGAAGGGGTATACAGATTTCTTGTGGTGGTGGGTGATGAAATACATTCGTTGTACTGAATCCTGAAAGACATCATTTTCTTCTGATACTGTAATTAAACTGGAACTTTTAATAATTATTCACCAAGCCCTCATTCATTCTAGCGTTCAAAGTGTCTGTCTTTCATGACAGCTGGAGTTTAGCAAGAATTCTGATTAAAACCTTATCCAATATAATAAATTGCTTTTGAAAACTGCTCTCATTTCAATGTCTAGTCCTTGGTCTGAACAAAGAACTAAAATGAGAAAGCACTCAATGAAATCAATCCCTTGAGAGTTGTGATTAATTATTTATAATGAATTCACAAGATTAATAAATACATAGTTCTATAGTGTCTCTTATCTACCTTAATAAAGGCCTTATAGCATGAATTTGGATTGCTTGTATATAAATATGACATTGAAATAGAAGATATATCTTGACATTAGAATCAAACCAATGATTAAAATATTAAGCCTCTATAATTAGGACTGTTTTAAAGTGCCTGATTCATCAACGGAAATTTTCATTCTTTTGTTGATTTTTTGGCATATTACTAGAAATGTTACTATAAATATTTTTCTTTCATGCTTTTATGATCAGCATATTGAGAATAAATAAAATCTAAAGTGATAATTAAATATCATTACTACCTGGGCTCAGAAAAGAAAATGAAAATCTATATTTCAGGAAACAATAAATGCTTTTTTGGCAATAGAAATCCCAATGAATTAGTATAATCACAGTGAGTCACTGCACACATTATGAATTAGGAACACATGATGTTATGGTACAGATTCTCATTTGTTCTCTGTAATTCATATCTAAAACTTTTTAAAATTTCTTCAGAAGCTGAAAGTAGCTCACTGCCTCCCGAAAATGTAGGACTTGCCAAAATGGCCTCCTTATAACGAGACTTTAAATTTATATAGTACCTTCCTTCCTAAGAACTTATCTTTCCCTAACCTGTAACATTATCTTCATTTACCCATACTACATCTTTTTGAAATAAGTAGAAGTCAGGTTATTATTTTTGATAATGCTGAAATTGTGGGACATAGACGCCAATGTGATATATCCAGAATAGAGTAGCAGAACTAAATTCTGCTTCCCCTGGCTCCACTTGATTCACTGATTCAGCTTTATTTATTGAGCACCTCTCTGTGCCAGGGACTCTCCCAGGGCTGAGGATGCTGCAGACATGTGCTGTAGGAGCACACAGGAGGGGTACCTACAGCCTTGGGGGTTCTAAAGGGGCTTTCCAGAAGAGGTAACATCCAGTTCAGTTCTTTCCCTAATCCTTTACTCTGCTTCCTCATATGTTGCTCTAAATAATTCAGTGAGACTCCAAATCATTTCAAAGATCTTTATTTAGTGATCACATTTAATTGTAGTTTGGAGACAGAGGATTAACTATGTAACACCTACTTTAGGTATCTATAACTCTTCTTTTTGGGTTAAGAGGAGCGCGCAGAGACACAGCTGATTTATATAAGAGCGATGGCCTCAGCACAATCCTGTTAAGAGAGAGGTAGACTGAGCGTCAAATCCCGCCCCCCCCGCCCCGTTTTTTCATAGAGTAAAAGCCTGTTGAGCAATATGTCATTCTGCAGAGCTGTGGTTTCTCTTGCTCCCCAGTGTTAGAGTCCCATTGCCTATCAATTAGCAATAAGAAATCACCTTTTACTGTCATTTAAATGAGTTCCCTGTGTACTCAACATGGGTACATGGGCATGATTACAGACCAAATGAAAATACCCAGTCAAATACCCAAATCAAACAAGTTATCCAGAAAGACTCTTCTCTATTTGCTGATAGGCTTCCCGTCTCAGTTTGTATCAGGTAAACTGGGAGAGCAAGCTTCCCAACAGAAAGAACAAGCCAGGCTGAGAAAGCGGATGAATTGGGTTCTAGACTTGGTCCTAACATTTGGGTCTTGAGTTAGTCAAGGAAATAGGCTCTGCAGAGCTTTGCCTCTTACAGGAGGATTGTGTAGCTCTGATTTCTTACTGCATCAGGAGGCTGTGCAAATTAATGAAACTCATGCCCATAAACGAAGTCTCTATATATTTTTAGAATTATTACTTAACTTGAGTTCTTTGTTTTTCAGCCTCTAAAGTATATGAAGTGTGGGCTGTCACATGGAGAAATTTCTACATCATCCTGCATTGCTTTGGCAGGCAGATTTTCATTTGAGTACTTGGTTCAGTACCAATTTGGCATTTAAGCTTGAAACAGGTGCTGTTCAGAGGTTTTTAAAAAGAAAACACATTTTAAACAAACTAGGGGAACTTTCCCTGGGAGATTAGTCAGGGCAAGCTCTATCCCTTCATATGCTGCTTCTCTACCCAACCCGCCCAATCTAGGAAACGGTTCAGAATAAACCAGAAAAACAAATGATCAGGGATGAATAGGCAACAGATGAGGAGACAAGACAGAAGGCTGGGCACTGGAATGGCAATAGCAAGAAGTGAGGAGGAAAATTGGGAGAGAACGTAGCCACAGACCAAAACAAAGCTTTGACAAAATAGCTCTTTTCTTTAATGTTTGTTTTCCCACTAAGCAAAATATATGGTAGGCTTGGATTGTACTTGTAAGAGAGAAATGTTTTCTCTCTCTGTTACTCCTGAAATGAAGATAAAAGGGAAAGAATATCTGAGATAGAAATGATGATCATTCAATTCGGAGGGGTAGGGAAGTATCCTCATATTGCCATGCTTATGTTCTTACTTTTATCTTTTGGAGAAAGTTCAGTCGTAAAGGCTTTGCCAAGTATATTGTTAATTTGCCGAGAGGCAGGAGTGAAAGTAAAACAGATCCTAATTATTCTGATTGTTATTATTTTGTGTTTACATAGTACCTCTGCTCCAAGGTGCATAAGATTAGGGGAAATGTAGGAGGAGAGAAGTGGTTCAGCACTTGTTATCAATCTGCTGTAACAACCACATAGAAAATCCTCTGTGATTAATGACAAAATGAATGAAACTGTTGAGTGAGTGCACAGATAGTACAATATGTATTGAGTGGGCAAATGTTAAGTGAAAGGAAAAAAAGCAAAACGTCATACCGTCTGTACAAGGATTTTCCTGTAGCAGTTGCATTGCAGTAAAATTGCTTGGATGAAGATGCATTCCACTGAGAGGTAGGAAAATATTTTATGTGAATAAAGCGAGATCTTACTTAAAAGTAAACTTAGAGGCACTCCTGTTTTTGCTTTTTTGCAGTGTTATTTGATGTGGTAAGGCACAAGCCTCTGTTAGTGTAAGAGAGAAGCTGGGAAAAAATGTTTGAGCTGTGAGGTGCTTGTATATTTTGAAAATATGATTATATGCATGTGTTCATGTTTTATGACTTGGATAATCTGAAAATCAATTTGCTTTGTCAATGCTTCCTGGATTAGAATTCCACTATTTGGTCCCTATCCTAGGTAAGACATTGTTTGCAAATTGTGCTACTTGTGAGATGTTGCAGTGGTTGCTAAGGCATTTAAGGTACTGATGAAAGTAAAATGGTTGTCATGGTGACTGATAAAAATAAATGTTAAAAATGCCCTGGGTTCTTTCTTTTCCAGTCTACTAAAGAAAATTGAGCGGGAAACATGGAGGGAAAGTGGCGTTTCATTAATTGCCACTGTAACTCGTCTAATGGAGAGGTTGTTAGATTACAGGTAAGCAGAGTCCCACGTTTTCCAGATACACTGTGCTCCAGTTAGAAAATCAGTTGGAATACAATCAACATTCCAATTGAGTTAATCACTCAAAGAACTGATAATCAGACCATGGAACCTTGTGCAGTAAGATGATGGACTTCTAACTAGCTTCAGAGGGTTTTGGGGGGTTCCCCCCCTTTTTTCTGTTTTGTTTTGGTTGACAGTTCTTTTAAAGTCTTAGTGAATTGAGAGTGTTCTCAGTGTCCCATTATTAAAGGAACCTTTTTTGGTATTTATCCTCACCCATTAAAACCAGTAGATGCATTGATTTTAGGGTGAAGACAGTGTAACAGAGAATTGTACAACCATGCTGCTTTCTTATAAAAGGGGAGGAGAATGATACACTGTCACCTTTCATAGACATAATTTTCTCTATTTTTTAATTATCTGAACTGTTAAAACAGTTTGTCCCACTTAAATACATGGTGTTTGTTTTATTTTAAGAGTGAAACCTCTCATTGTTGATGGCCAAGCTTACGGGCTATTTCTCACCCCACTGTAGTAGGTGTATAATAACACACCTTCAATCCTCCTTCTCCCTGAGCCTTCTGTCTACTGAGAGGGAGCACAATCCACCTGGAAGTGAAATTCTCAGCAGAAACTGGTGCTCAGGAGTGTCTGACCCCTCAATGTCACCTGAGATCATGCAGCCTAGGGTAGTTCCTCTAGTACTTTTTTTTTTTCCTAAAAGAACAAACTGTGTTTGCCCCTAGGAAGGAAGTTCTGAGTTCTGACTGTTGCTTTTTGTTTTTAGGGACTGCATGAAAATGGGAGAGGTAGATGGCAAAAAGATTGGCTGCACAGTTAGCCTCCTGGTTAGTAAACGATTCTTCTTTTCCTCCTTGTATCCTAACATTTGTTTTTTCACAGAAATACTATGTTTTGTTTGTTTTTAATGCACAATATGTTTTTATCTGGATGTTTCTTAGAAGAGGTTGGAAGTGTTTTTAAAGAAGCATAGCAAGCTTCAGGTTGAATTAAATGCCAGCAAATGCTCGGCTCCAAGCATTGCGGAATGCACCCACTGCATCCGCAGCAGCTCTGATGGCAGACCTCTGTAAGATCCAGAGTGATGCCATCCCTTCTCCTGTTGCATCGCTTTACCCTCTGGAGTCTTGTTGCTCTCCCAGGAAAAGCACAATGTCCGTAGATAGAGGTCTGTCTACTTCTGGGTAGACAGTCGCTTTCTGTCCTTCTTGTATTCATTCTACATTTTAAGAAATATTAGTGATCTCTTCTTTTGTGAACAAATGACAGTTATCTGTTTAACACACTAATTTTCACTTATTAGCTTCTTCGCAAATTAAATCCATTATACCACTATTGTTAAGGTTTAGATTATAACTAGGATGACTATATAATTTATCATTCAAACAGGACATTTTTGAGAGTAAAATTAAATATTATGTAAGGATAACAGGCTAAACCAGAACTGTCCTGGGAAAACTAAATTTATATTAAAATATCTCATAACTGTTAAATAGAATGGTATTCTCACCACAGAGCAAAAGAATGACCATACATCCAGACATTCATTTTTCATAGTTTAGGGTAAATTGATGCTGTTGATAATTTACCTTAATCAAATTTGAAATACAGGAATATGTGATGGCTTCCAGTTCTAAACTTGTAAATATCATGGTTTCTTTTTCTTGTTTTGCGGAATAGGTGAAACCTCACCGTCTATTCTAGGTCCTTATACAGATATTCTTGTTCTTACTGAGTGTTTGAATTCCTCGTATGCCTTATTGTTCTCTATTTGCACCTTGGAATTTTGTTTTGCCCCCACTCTGATTCTGTCTTGTCTTAGCTCATTGGTTTCAATCTTTTTGTTTTGTTTATTCCTTCAAAGATGAGGACTTTTGCTTTCTTATGACTGTCTTTTTATCTGTTTCCCTAATTTATGTTCTCACTGCACTGTTCTTCATGTCCGAGTATATGACTGTCTCCTTCTTTGCCACACCCACAACTTCTTCCTCATTTTGAATCTGTTCCATCTCCACCTCCAATATCAATGGCTAAAAATAGTGAGACCTGAGCATCCTCTTATCAGGCCACATCTTATCATGCACTTTCTTCCTTAATTTTTGTCGTCAAACCCAACAGTCACTTTCAGGTCATCAGGTCAAACTCGCTGGGTCAGCCCACTTACCTCTCCTCTTAGCACACATCTCTGATCTTGGTCCTAGTCGTTCCCTCTTTTATATTTCCTATCTGTATTTCCCCGGTTTTTTGCTAACCGTGGTCAAGATCCTCAGCCTGAGCTGCTTCTACATCCCTTGTACATCAGTGTTTGGGGGGAAACCGAGGGCTCTATAAGCGTTAGGTCCTCTCGGTTTGTCTCCTTAATCCTGGTTCTACCCCACCTCCAGGCACAAAGTCTCATAAATAACCTCAAAGGAAAGCCTTTACCTTTTCCCACGAGAATCTTCTTCCATTGTCTGCATCTTGTTTCACAGTGCCCTCTGCTTGGAGGTAAATAAATAAATGTAGATCCCAGGTTCGTTTCGTCAGTTGGTACAACGGAAGAGATCATTTCCTTGGATGAAGGAATTAATACTCTGCTCTAAATATGTTTACTCTAGTCTCAGCAGGAATAAGCCAGGGAGTTAATAAAATCAGTGGCCCCGTCAGTATTGAATTGAGACACAGAATTTATCCTGCTAGCTTTGCACTGACCAAGAATAGTCCTTACAGAAAATGTTAACATTTGAAAGCTGTTCTAATTTCAAACTAGCACAAGAATACTTGTTATTAAAGGACCAAATATATAATTTTGAAGCTCATCTTTTTAGCTTCTACTCCATACAGAAAGTTCTTGATATTTCCTAGCAGAAATATAATTCTCTTCAACTATACTCACTTCCTCTTAGAGATTTTTCTTAACTCTTTGGAAATTGATCTTTGGAAAGATCAATTCCAGATTGTCTTTAGGAGAGCTCTGGCTTTCTTTACAAGATTGGAGTTAAACTGTAGTGTTAAGTTGGTAAAAATGCGTTGTCTTTGACATGACTAATAGTAGCAAATGTAATTACTGTTTTGTTCGTTGCATCACAAGTTTTGCCAGACATGTGTGAAAGATTCTCATGCGACAACTGAAGAGATCTTTTTTTTAAGGAGGATTATTCATATACAGAGTGATTCTTTACTTTGTTCTCAAAAAAAGCTGCATCTTACCAGAAAGCTATTAGAGCAAATCATCCTTTAATAATGTAATAACCTGCTGTGAGGTTGTTAGACATGTGTTTATGGTACAACAATTCTTGCTAATTAAAATGATTTGGGTTATAATAAGAGAGATGTGAATAGCATTATTTACTTAGCTTTTAAGAGAACGGCAAGTTCTACAGGAGACAAGAGGGGAAGGGGAGGATGCTGGTATAAATTGGAAAAAAAATATTTTTTATGATGCTTTCAAGTAAATATCAGTGTCTCAAGGTTAGGAGAGTCCTCATATTGAAGCGTGGACACCTGTTATGTAGTGGGCAGAAAGTACATTTGACAGAAGGTTCTCAGTCTTCAAGCCCAAGTATAATTTAAGCAGCCACATTGGCTGGTTTAGCCCCTTACCAAATCCCTGTCTACTTCTCAGTTTCAAAAATTTTTGGAGTTCCTGGCCTTTCCCTCTTAGAAAAACCCATCACTCCTTCAGATCAACAGGTTTATCGCCTCATCTTCCCTTCTTTCACATACCAGGTAGCATCAGTAAATGATAGTAGTTTTGATGGCTTAAGCAGGGATTTCATAATGTGCAATGATCTGCTCACTAAAAGTGCCTCATGTAGAGTCTCATGGCATCATGCTTTTACTGGAATCCAACTTCATATACATTTGCTCCTATGTTTACTAAGTTCAGTGAGGACTAGTGTACTTTCCAACGTGGTGAAGGAGTAGATGTGGATGCTTATAAGTACACCTTTAAAATGCCAGCATAATGTGTCCAGCTAAGTCAAAGTTGAGATTTTGATAACTAGTGTTAAAACATTTTAGAGAAGTTTAGTAAGATCGAGATACTTTTTTTAATAAATAAATTAAATATTTTCAATAAGAATGCCTTTATAATAATTTGAAATAAAATCTCTTGTTATTAATCCCTTTATGTTTGGGGATAAACTGGAAACATTTAAACTCTAACCCAAGTAAGAAACTCAGAGTTTCACCTTAAAAATAAAGAGTATTTTCATTTGCTGTCTTTCACGTGATTCTTCAGGACAAAAATGCTTTTACATTATTTTTACTCGTCCTTACCTATATATCTTAGAGACTTTTTTTTCTTTAGAGCAAAATATATTTGAAATTTGAAATTAAAATATCCTTTGAATATCAATGATCAAATCTAATAAGCAGAGTAATCTGTTATGTATTTTTAATATTTTTTAGTTGAAAAGCCTGATTGTCTATTAGCAGTAAAACTAACAAAAAATAATAGAGAGTAACAAAAGAAATGTGAATCAGTGGTAATAATCCCCCAAGAGTTACCAGCTTATCCAATAATTGCTAGGTAATGTTTAACACAGGCAATGTTGAATTAAAAATGTCACTGGGCCTCCTTACTTAATTGTTTAAAGACATTTATGTGGAAAAATGCATTCGTTCTCTTGGTTCAAGACATGAAATTTCAGCAGAGTAAAAGGCAGCTATTTGCAGGCCTGACTGTTGAGAAACTATCCATGTTGTCATCTTTTTTGCAGAACTTCTATAAGACCGAACTGAACAAGGAAGAGATGTATATACGCTACATCCACAAACTCTACGATCTGCATCTCAAAGCACAGAACTTCACAGGTAACTCTGTCTTTGAGCTCAGGTTGGGGGAAGTGGGCTGGACACTGGTATATTAAACACTGTAGTTCCTTTGCTTTTTATAATTAGAGCTGAGGACTCAAGCATTTCTACTTCAAAATTAAAATTAATTTTTAATTAGATTTGTGTCTCTAAGTATTCCATTTTAATTTATATATCAGTTTTTTAACTTCATCTCTTTGCACAGTTTTTTAGAGGTTGCTTTTGGGGTTATAAAATACGTGCCTAACTTTTCACAGTCTACTTAGAATTAGTATTTAACCACTTCAAGTTAAATATAGGAACTTTACAACCAAATTGGTCCCTTTATCCTCCCCTACTTTTTGTTGTAGTTGTCATTTGTATTACATCTGCATACCTTGAAAACTCCATCAGATAATGTCACATTTTTTACTTTTAACAGTCATACCTATTTTAAAAAGGATAAAAATAGGCTATTATATTTACTTATAATTTACCATTTCTGTTGCTCTTTCTTCACTCATGAAATTCTCAATTTCCCCCTATTATCATTTTCATTCAACCTAAAGAACTTGTTTCAATATTTCTTTTAAAGCAGATCTAATGGTTGAAGAATTCTCTTAGTTTTCCTTCGTCTTGAATGTCTTGATTTTACCTTCATCCCTGAAGGATATGTTTGCCGGATATAGAATTCTAGGTGGACAGTTCTTTTGCTTCAGTACTTTAAAAATGTTGTTTTACTGTCTTTCTGGCCTCCAGGTTTCTGATGAGAGATCTGCAGTCATTTAAATTGTTCACCTGTATGTAATGTGTAATTGTCTGTGGTTGCTTTCAACACTTTATCTTTGGTTTTCAGTGGTTTGATTATGATATATATGGGCATGGTTTTCTTTTATCCTGTTTAGGTTCACTGAGCTTCTTGAATCTCTAAATTTGTTTCCTTCACTGAATATGGGAAGTTTTCAGGCATTATTTTCTTAAATATACTTTCTGCACCAACCCTACTTTTCTCTTTTGGGACTCCAGTGACATGAATGTTAAGTCTTTTGGTATTGTTCTGTAAGTTCCTGTGTCTCTGTTCATTTTTTTTTTCATTTTTTCTTCTTTCTGTTGTTCAGATTGGATAATTTCTGTTGATCCATTTTCAGGTCGATTGACTCTTCTCTGTCATTTCCATTCAGCTCTTGAGCTCTTCCAGTGAAGCTTTCATATTGTTATTATATTATTCAATTGTAAAATTTTCATTTGGCTTTTTTTTTTTAATTTTTGTTGTGGCTATTTCTTTTTTTTTTTTTTTTGAGGAAGATTGGCCTTGTGCTAACATCTGTTGCCAATCTTCCTCTTTTTTCTTTTTTTCTCCCCAAAGTCCCATAGTTATGTACATAGTTATGTATCATAGTTTGTAGCATTGCAGCTCTTCTATATGGGACGCCGCCTCAGCATGGCTTGATGAGCAATGAGTAGGTCCACGCCCAGGATCTGAACCGGCGAGCCCTGGGCTGCTGAAGCAGAATGCACTAAGTTAACTGCTATGCCACTGGGCTGGCCCCTTGGCTTTTTTTTTAATAGCTACAGTTTCTTTGCAGGGAACTTCTCTCTTTCTGTTCATTTCGAGAGTGTTCACTTTTACTTCAAGGAGCATGGTTATAATAGCTGCTTCATAGTATTTGTCTATAATCCCAACATCTCAATCATCTTGGGTTTGGTATCTGTTAATCGCCTTTCCCTTTGATATTTGTTTAGTTTTCCTGGTTCTTTGGATGTCAAGTAATTTTGGATTGTATCCTGGACATTTTGAATATTATATTATGAGACTCTGAGTTCTATTAAAATTTTTTGGAGAATGTTGACTTTTTTATTTTAGCAGGCGATCAATACAGTTAGTTTCAAACCTCAAGTCCAGAACCACCTTCTGAAGGCTGTGATTCTAATGTCAGTTTAGTATTCAAAGCCTTTGCAGTACTGTTTTGGTCTTTTCTGCATGTGTGTCACCCAGGGAGGGTCTGTGATCTACACCATAGTTCATTTCTCAAAATCTTTATGTTGATTCTGGTTCATTCTATGCATGTACAGCTTGGAAGTGAGCCCAGGCTGTCATACACAGAATTTAAAAATCCCTTTCTCCATCTCCCTTATCTCTGTGATCTTCCTCAATCTTCCCATCTCCCAGGGGCTCCTTTTCCTAGCACTCTTGCTTAATCAGAGCCAAAGTACTCAAAGCCAAGGCTTGGTCCTCTCCACACTATGATGCATTCCCTACACTTTGTCTTCCTGGGGGCCAAGCAATGAAAATTAAAAAGCCTATGGAAGTTGCTGCTGCCACTGTGATTGCCCCCACTGTCACCACTGCAGGTTTGCAGCTGTATTCCTGGGACTCAGAGTGGGCCAGAAGAGTTGAAAGCACTCCATCTCACAGGAGGGCCTCTTCCCAATCCTCTGACTAGAGGAGCTTTTCTTGGAGCTTTTTCTGCCTGTTCCCATATGTAGTTCCAGGAGACAAGGAAGGCTAAGCCAGGAGATCTGAGAGGCAAAAAAGAAAAACAGGAACTCTCCTCTATATGGTCATTCTTTGAGTATTGATTTTCCTCCGCTTTCCACCTTTTCTTGCTTACTTTTCAGAATCTGCAATAGTTGCTTTATATATTCTGTCTAGAGTTTTTAGTTGTAATCAGTGGGAAAGATACAGTAGAATGTGCTTACTACATCTTAACCAGAACGAGAACCCATTAATTGGATTTAGGAACTGCAAATCTTAGTCTTTCGCCACACTATTCTTCCGAGGAATTGAATCATAGCCCCCAAAAACTAAAGCAATTCTTTCTGAAATAGTGCTTATGTTCCCGGAATTTAGATATGCCTCTAGCTACTGTTCTGCTGTATCAATTAATAGCATCACAAGGTGGAGACCTTGATGTTTTCTTTGATATCTCTATTCTTTACCTCCCTCAAGTGTTCTATTCATAATGTTCTATTAATTTTACTTCCTAAGAATCTCTCAAAACCCTTTCCTTTTCATTGTTCCCACTTTCACTGCCTCAGTTAGGCCTTCAGCATCTCTCACCTGGACTGCTTCCTAATTATCACCAGAATTACTCTCGAAAGCAGGGGTCAGCAAACTATAACCTGCAGATCAGCCACCGATTTTATAAAGAAAGTTTTATTAGAACTCAGCCACACCCACTTAGTTACATATTGTCTATGACTGCTTTTGTTCTGCAATGGCAGAATTGAGTAGTTGCAACAAAGACCCCATGACCTGCAAGCCTAAATTACTTACTGTCTGGCCCTTTAAGAAAATTTTGCCAACCTATTCTCTAGGTATAACTCTGTTGTCAATTCATGTCTTCTACAAAATAAAACTCAAATTCTTTATTTGAAGTCCATCATAATTGAACCAACACCTGTCCAGATTCATCTTATCACTTGTACTACATTCCTTCTTTACATCCTTCAGAGCCAGCTTCTTTATCATCTTTTCCATGAAGTCTTCACCTGCCTGGAGTTCTTTACTTTCTCTTTCCCTCACCAACTCCATGCTGCCCAACCCTCTTCCTGGGGGCTGAGTGATGTTGCCAACTCTTTTGCCATCGTATTTGTTTTTTTTTTGCATTTCTATTAAAGCACTTGTCACATTGTTTTTATTTACAGTTATATAAGATGTGTGTGTGTGTGTGTGTGTGTGTGTGTGTGTGTGTGTGTGTGTGTGTGTGTACAGACAGGTAAGTAGGTAGATCGATCGATAGATCTCCAGTTAATGGGTGAATTCCTTGAGGACAGAGGTGATGTTTTCTTCTTCTTAGTCTTCTCAGTTCTTAGAATAGTGCCTAGCAATGTGAGATTTAAATAAATGCATCACTAATAAAGGTACTCAATTAAATTTAACACCTGGAGAGCAGATTTTTCTCCTTCAGTATTGGTAATTTCTAAATCACTAAGGAAGCCCCGGTATCTCTCCACACAGATGTACTGATAGTTTTGATTAAATAGATTAAGATTTTAGATCTGGCTATGTTGTCTGAGAGTTTAAATGGTCATTTTTAAGTAGTTAGTAGCCAAATTTTGAGAGAAATGGTGAAACTAGTTTTTATATCTATGAAAACAACCTGGTAGACTTGTTTTATTTTAAATCCCATGAAAAAAGAAATGAGAGAGGGAACTGAGGACAAGCTCTTCCAAATATGTAACAGATGTATTTTGGTTCTCTGAAACAAAGTCCAAATCTGTCTGATTATATTTTGGAAATGGGTAAATCTTTTTTCTTTAATTTGTTTACTCAGTTTGCAGCTTTTATGTTCCCCAAAGTCATATGAAATAAGTCCTTTTCCTATATGACATTTTATTCATCTCTCTTCTGTCCTCATTTTTGTGTGTCCTTGGAGAAAGTGAAATTGATGGAAAAACTTTTCTATTTTTTATAGGATTCTGTTTAAATGGCTTAACCCTTTCCTGCCTTTTGTGACAGTACCTCCATTCCTAATTCATCTCCACTCTTCTCCTATCTTATTTTTTTTGCATATTGGTGCTTCACTGTGCACTTCTCAAAATGATGGAATGAGATGGGCTGTGTATAATTATGTGGTGATGCCTTTTGTTCAAAATTATAAATACTTTTTAAAAGATTGTTGGAAATTTTGGACATGATTCATTCTTCCCTCTTTAGTATATAATATTGTCTTCTAAAGATGCAGAAGAATAAATGTACAACATATTGCAATAAAAATCTACAATTTGCTAATATGTTCAAAAATCAGCCTCGATAGTCTGCTGTGTTGTTCATGCCTCAAGGGTATATATGTTTTCTTTAATGAAAATTTTTCTAAAGCTTCCTTTACACACACCATTTGTCCCAGATAGACATCATCATTTTTCCGAATCAAATTCTGAAACAGGTGTAATTTGTTTTCATACCTTTCCCATGTCACCAGTCAATCATTCGTCAGCTTCCTCTGACGGCTTGCCAATGCCTACTTATTTTCCCAGAGTTTCCAGGGGCAACTCACCCACACCTGACCTTCCAATCATTCCCTGGTCCTTCCCAGGACAAGCATAATTTGGAAAGCAGTTTAGGGACTAGAAACCCTTCATTGCCTCCCCGCCCCTTTTTTTTTCAGAATTTTTATTGTGGTGAAATATATGTTACATAAAATTTACCGTCTTAACCATTTTTAAGTGTACAGTTCATTGGCGTTAAGTACATTCACATTGTTGTGCAACCATCACCACCATCTGTCCCCAGAACTTTTTCATCCACCCAAACTAAAACCCTGTACCCGTTAAACAGTAACTTCCCTTTTTTCCCTCCCCCCAGTCCCTGGCAACCACCATTCTACTTTCTATCTCTGTGAATTTGACCTTCTTTGTCCCTTAAGTCACTCCTTGTGGGCAGCTGCCAGCTTCAGCTGTGGGAAGGAGTTCCCTCAGTCCTCCTCATTCTTTTCACTGTGAAATGGTTAGTCTCGAGAATATTTGTTGAGTGCTCTGGTGCTGGGGGAGACACAAAAGAAATTTGAGAGACAAAGATGATAATTCCTGAGTTGTCATTAAGAGGAAATAGGAGTTATTCGGCATTAAATGGGGAAAGGCTTGAAGCAACAGGCTGTGAGGGCCCGTAGGTGAATGTCCACATGGTAAATGAGGGGAACCGTGGTTTGTTCAGATGGCAGGAACAGGGTATGGATGGAAGAACAGAGACGTACACGGGGTTTTCTTAGATGCTTGACATTTATGATAAGCATATATAGGGAATTAAAGATCTCAGGAGGTCTCAGAGAAAACTAGAAGGCTATTCAAATCCAGCAAAGACCTGATGATCTGGTTGTTACTATCATTCTCGTCCTGTCAGAAGCAGTCTTCCATGGCCACCTACATTGTGGCGATTCAGCTCTCTTTCTGCATCTACCAATTAACCAACACCCTTTACCGATACCTTCTCTGTCCATCTCACATTCAATCCCCACAAGAAAGAGTTTGCCTAGTGCCCATGCAGCAGAAGGCACCCCTGTCCCTGTTAGGCGGCTTTCTTGTAGCCAGCTACCACTGGATTGGGCTGCATCTTGTCTTACTCAGCAAAAACTGATGATGGGGTCAAGGAGCTCCAACTATTGAGGCTGGAGGCTTCTTAGGAGAGACAGTGGTGGGCTCCTTCTTACCTTACTGTGTGGAGAGACAATGGGAAAATGTGAGTGGAGAGACCAGATCATGGGCAGCCTTCTCTGTCACTTTAGGAAGGCTAAATTTATTTTGTTAGCTAGTGGGAGTCATTGGCTGGTTTAATTAGGGGAGCAACATAAATCATTTGCATTGAAGGAAAATCATATTTGTAATAGTGCTCAGACTGAATGGAGGGGGATAAGAGAATGCTGGTGGGTTATGAAAGCTTTTGCTCAACAATCATTTAAGCCGAGATGGAGCTCACCAAAGGTAATTAAAGAGAAAAAAAGGCCAGAGCCTGTGCCTCACAGGACTTCTACACTTAAGAGGCAAGAGAAAAGTGATAGAGACCCAGGCCTTTCTTATTACAACTATATTTTATACATTGAGAAGGCCAAATGGGAGGACTAGAACTTAACATGCTACTTTAGGGCTTTATGTATAGTTACCTTGAAGGCAAATAAATGAAGAAAAAGAATTACAATTTGGTGATATTGTGTTAAAAGCTACTGTCACATCTTTTGAGAGGCATATAGCGATGGTAGTTAAATGGATGAATAACATAAGAGTTTGTCCATTTTATTCAATTTAGTAAATGAGTTGGCTATCACCATGTTAAAAGAAAAAAATTATTATAGTCCTTCATCAGTGACAATGAATTCTGGTTCCTATTCTTGATCTATTTGGCCATATTTATGGTTTGGAAAAAGAAGAGACTTGCAGAATGGCAAGTATTCTTTTAAATACACTACCTGTCTGTCAACTATGCTTAAGCCTACAGGTCACCATTACCACATGTATATACAGAAAATCACCCCTCAACATGTTTCCCCAAGAAGTCCCAACCACGTCAAACATGGAATGACTTCAGTAAACTTGACTGAAAATTTGGGGGACCAACCAGGGGGGTCATCACACAGCCCACAACAGTTTGTTCTCTCTCTCTCTGTGTCACACACACACGCACACACACACACACACACACACACACACACAGAGTTCTTGTCCAACACTTCTACCTTTCTAATTCCTCCTCTGTTGCGAGATTTTTTTGTTTTTCTTCTCTGCGCTCAGCTCCTCTCTGGCTTCTTTGCCCCTCCTAAATCCTGCCTGTACCATGATAGAACATCCCCCCCCACACACACAAACCAGCTTCAAATTTTTCAGCCTTTTATTATCCAGAAGAATTTAGCTACCACTTTTTTTGTTTCCTAAGCATGCCCTTTTGAAGATGCCCATAGTTCCGCCTCTAGGGATTTATGAGTAAACTTTTCAAACAAACAACGGCATGTCTTCCCTATGTCTTTGAACTAGCTGCAACAGATATCCTTAAACATTTGTATTATCCCAGTAGCACACAGGCATTGTAGAAAAAAGAAAGAAGGGAAGAGAAGGGGAGAAAGAGAGAGAGAGAGTGAATACAGGGAGCCAAAAGATTAAATACAAATCTCGGATAATTCCATATTTTAAGCAAAGTCATCATTCATTAACCTGCCGTTGGCATATATTCTGGACATTTTTCTTCAATATCATAAAAGTCAGAAAATAGTGTTTTCTCTAATTTGTCCCAAACCAGCCCCTTTGAGGGGAGGTTGTTTGGGGTCCTGTCTTAATCACTGCCTTCGCACTTGACTTTCAGAGGCCGCGTATACTCTTCTGTTATACGATGAGCTGCTGGAATGGTCTGACCGGCCTCTCCGTGAGTTCCTGACCTACCCCATGCAAACAGAATGGCAGCGCAAGGAGCACCTGCACCTCGCCATCATCCAGAACTTTGACAGAGGCAAAGTAAGTGGCCCTGCCCACCTGTGGCCTCTCCCAAGGTGATTGTGTTGGTGTCACATTTTCTTTATTTCTCGTTCACTGATGCCCACCTCCTCAAGCAGGAGCCTTCAAATTTTAATGTGCAACAAAACACCCAAGAGTTTGTTGAAATGCAGATTCCCAGGCCCCACTCCTAGACATTCTGAATAAGTTGGTCTGGCATGGGGCAGGGGAATCTGTGAAATTCCAGTGTGTATGAACTTTGGACCACATTTTGAGAAATGCTGATCCAGAGGTTTTGACACCCAGGCATTTTATAAGGGTAAAAAACCATTATCACCTTTCTCTCACCTCCCCAAATCGGTGTGTATTCTGTCGCAGTCCACTTTTTCAAAGGCAAAATAAATGAAACTAAATTTGTTTAAAGAATTTTATGGTATCTCCTCATATACTTAGAGATGCCACAGGGCGTCAAAAAAACCTCACTGAGCTGACAACGCGATTCAGCACATCACCTCACTCCACCCCCTCTCTCTTCAAGGGCCTGTAGCACTCTAAAAAAAAATTGTGAATCTGACCACAGTTGATTTGAACACTTGGATGCTTTGGTGATATGTGTCTTAGATTTAAATATATCTTCCAAATTGCCAAGGTTAAACAAAATTAAAATACAACCAATGGCTGTCATTCTTTTATGAAACATGATTGGGTACACCTAAAAATTTGATACAAGGGAATAGCTTCTTTTCTAGCCTCTTCCATTATTTATCTGAGCACAGAGTCATGTCGTTTGTTATGTTAATAGCAAGGAAATGCCTTCTGTCCTCCTGCAATAAAGTTTCCACCTGTAGGATAAGCTGTTACAAAATCTCTGGCTGCATATATTGGCCCATTCCCAGGAGTTTGTGCTCTAGCAGAGGTTACAAACTATGGCCCATGGGTCAAATGGCTCACCACCTGTTTCTGTGCAGTCCGCAATCTAAGAATTGCTTTTCCGTTTTTAAATGGTTGAAAGAAATCCAAAGAAGAATATCTCACCTGAAAATTACATGAAATTCACATTTCAGTGTCCATAGATTACACTTTTATTGGAACACAGCCAAGCTTATTCATGTCTATGGCTGCTCTCTTGCTTTGATGGCAGAGTTGAGTAGTTGTGACAAAGGCTGTATGGCCTGCAAAGCCTAAAGTGTTTACATCTGGCTCTTAGCAGAAAAAGTTTGCCCAACACCTGGGCTAGATCGAAGAATTTTTGCGTTTCTGCTGAGAGTAACCAGCTGGGTTAGACCCTTACAATTTACAAGTGCAATTGAGCCAAGCAAGGAAACTAGTGTGCCAGTTGTGAATAACTGGCCTTAGGGGTCAGTGTTAATGCCCCCTTAGCACTGAGGAACTGTTTATTCATCTACTTGGTCATTGTGGAACTATAGTTATTTCAGGATGATGGTACTGAAATGACACCAGAAAATGTTTCTGCACCATATGTTAATGACTGTTGTGGTAGATTATCATTTCCAACTTCCTAAAGATTTTTAATAATTTACATGTTAATTGCATGCTGTTTTCCTGTTTAACATTGCAGTGATACTATTAAAGGTAGGTTATTCAGATCAAGCAGTAAGACTTGATGATCTGAAAGCAGTCACATCCTGACCTCTGTGTGGAAGTAAGTAAATGTTTGGGGATCATTAATGTTTATATTATTCATTTGTCCACAGTGTTGGGAGAATGGCATCATCTTGTGCCGGAAGATTGCAGAGCAGTACGAGAGTTATTATGACTACAGAAACCTGAGCAAGATGAGGGTAAGGTACCTGGATGCATCCTGATCTGGCTATGGCCTCCTTTTTTGATTAGCTTTCTAGTATGGTTCTATGAAATTAACTTTGTGATCATCTTGATGTGTCTTGTAGAAAGCTTTTTTAAGATAAGTCTTTCCTCTGAAGCTATTTATACAGAGAAATAGCAAATTGATCTGTGTGATGCTTTTGATTAATTTACAAAAAGTGAGCCCTTGATCTATTCTAGACACTGCATCTGAAAATCACAATCTACTCCAGAATTAATACTTTTAGTTTATTGAGGAAAATCTCCACACTATTTGAAGAGCTTTCCACTTGCACACAAATCTCTCTAACAATATCCCATTCTTAGTCCCATAATCTGTACAGCAAAACAGTAGAAATAGCTAGCTGACCCATTTTTTAATGTTTTGGGACTAACTTCTCTAGATGTCAACTCTCTTTAGCTTCAGAAATATGTTTTTATTTGCTGAACCTAAACCACGGTCTTAGTACCCAAGAGCTCAAGGAGTTTAATATTCTCTCCCTGAGCCAAATGTTTTACACCTTCTTTTCTTTCAGGTTCGAACAAGTCCCTCTTGCCCTCCAAGTCCTTATTCTTTAGAGTCATGAATGTTTTGTGTCATCTTATAACGCATAAGCTCTTCAGGCCTTCTAAAATAGGATCATCAGCTTTAGTATATCTAAAAAAAAAAAAAGATTATGATGTTGTCTTTTAATTCTGAGGTAGCACTATAAGAGATGACATTGTAAACCTTTAACAGCTCATAAAATCCCTTACACCACAAGTAACTTATTCAACTGGCAAGAGCCGGCCCTGTCCTTTTGGCACAGTATTTCATGTCAGCGGTGCATCGACATTTCTCCCAATGTGAAAACCAAAGAGAAAAAAACCTTGTTTTAACTTCGATCCATCATGCTGGCTCTGGCAGGCCCTGCAATTTTATATAAAAATGTTGCTGTGCTTCTCTTGGCATCCTGTCCCCGTAACAGAAGTGAGGTTACAGTGTTTACCCGTGAGTGCCCTTGGGGGCCATAGTCACTAAGATTTTTATAAACCCAAAGCATTACACTTCATGCCAGTTGCTCTTTTGGGGGCTGTTACTGGGGGTGGGGAGAGGGGGGAAAGTTTTCAAGTGCAATATTAGTCTCTCTCTGGAAACCCTGGCGATGATAATACCACAAATGGGAAACCATAAGCTTTATGTGCTTCATAGTTCCAACATTATCAAAGACACACTTAAGAGCTTTCAGCCCAGACAGCACTTTGCACTATGGGCTTCCTTTGGTTTGCTTTGTCGGGGTATCCCTGTTCAACCTGTGCAAGGTTGCACCTTCCAAATGTCCTGAATTACCATGTCCAAGGTAGAAGCAAATCCACAGGGGAGTGCATCTGGCATTAGAATTCTCCAGAAAGGTTTTGCTTCTAATAGTTCATGTTAATTTTTATTTAATTGTGAAGAAAATATGTCCTTGATAGACTGTGCATAGAAATCATTTTCTCTGGTAAGAACATGTAATCATACACTTGATCCTTTAAATCACGGGTCAGCAAGCTACAGCCTGTGGGCCTTATAGTTGTGACAGGGACCATATGGCCTGCAAAGCCCTAAAATACTTATTCTCTGAACATTTGCAGAATAAATTTGCTGATCCCTGCCTTAAAGCATAGAAAGGGAGTCAAACCTTCTTTTTTGCAAACTGAATTAAAATGAAGTTCTCCTTTATAGAGAAGAAATGTCCTCTTCTATAAATTGGTGGAGATGAAAGATAAGAGAAAATGATTAGAATTTCTCCTGTGCTTTCCTAGATGATGGAAGCCTCTTTGTATGACAAAATTATGGACCAGCAACGTCTTGAACCAGAGTTCTTCAGAGTTGGATTTTATGGGAAAAAATTTCCATTTTTCTTAAGAGTAAGTAATATACTATTTAATTTGCTTTCATACTTCCAATATAGATATCTTAATCAAGAAAATTAAGATGTTAATGACATTTTATCCTTTTAAGATAGATAATAACATCATGAGATTTCTTTTAACCTTTTAGTTTGCAAATATCCTACTAATCTGGAATGCCTTGTTTTGAATAATTTCCCAAAATGCCAAACAATCTTTTGATTTTTCTTCCCAAGTTTCTAAGTTTACTATACTTTATGAGCAATCCTTGGTAATTATAGTTGTTTCCCTTGTGTGATTGACATTCACCATTCTATTCAGTCTGTAATTTCCAGAGACTTAGTATTAGAGAAAAATGGCAGGGCAGCACAGGGGCTGGGAGTTGCAGACTATAGAAAACATTGCAGATTCACATCATGTGGAAACCCTATCTCCTGAATCATGTGAAAAGTGTTATTTGGCCTAGTTGATGACTTTGTGAAAAAGTAAATGTCACCCAGCAAAGAGATCCAATTTATTGTTCGTATAAACTCTTTCTACAAAGCAAAATTTTCCAGACATTCTAAGGTACTTACTGGATAACAGAATATTTGATTCCATTCTTTCCATTTTTCACATTGTGCCAAGTAGTAGCTTATATGCTTGATATTTATTCAACACTTCAATATGTATGCAGCAATCTTACTTATGTAAAAACATTGGTTGGAAGAGGAAAGGTAGCTCCCCAAGCAACTAAGGAGAAGTGTCTGGGATAATATGTAAAACTGAGTGAATTCATTATAAACTTTAAATCTCAATATATAAATATCTGTGTTGCCCTAAATCTTGCTTTAACTGTCAGCTCATATGAATAAATATAGGTTGGGGGTACTTGAAGGAGAAGGGAGAGGAGAAATATTTGACTTCATTGTTTATTTAATAATTACTAATTTATCTGCCTTTCAGAATAAAAGTTTTCTATATATATTTATTCAAATATATATATATTCCAAAATATCCAAACACCATTGGCAAAGATTCATTTGAGCATCACATGGAACAAACAGTCAAAATGACAGGTTGATGTTATCTTTAACTGACTGAAATGACTGTGTATTTGGGTGCCACGCAGACATAAGTAAAATCTCCTTGTTGGATTAAAGGAGAATCCACACAATGTCGTGCATGGTCACAAAGCTGACTCTGCAGGTGGGCAGGCCTGAAGACAGAGGGGAGCTTGATTCTGGATCAAAAACAATGGCAAATTTAGAACACTTGCTGAATTTGAAAAACTAAGTTTTGAAAGTGGACATGCTAGGCCTGAGCTGATATCAGCAACCCCCTGTGGAGTGCACATGGCCTGGATCCAGGTTCTGGGTTGAGTGAGGGGCATTTTAGAGCTGTGAGCACCACAGAGGGACAGAGACCCCATAGGAGACCCCACAGGAGGGTCCAGATGTGACCCTGCTGCAGCAGACCCACTTCCTCTGTTGGCTCAGAACCATGCAAAGTAAAAGATTATGTTTCTTCCCTATCATACTTAAGGCTAACTGACCCATTATGCACAGTAGGTACAGTGTTTAGAGACCATAATAGTTTGGGATGGCCCACAAAACTGTTTTAATTTATCTTGAAAGTTAGAAGAAAAAAGTGAACTTTCAGATTGAAAAATGTTATAGTATATATTATATTGTATATTAATATCAGATAATATTGATATACTTGTCTTTATACCAAATCAGTCATACAATATGATTTTTAATATTTTTATGAAGGAAAGGGCCCACAAAAGTCATAATGTAGCCCTGATCAAATTCTGAGTTTAGCTAGCAAGCGTACTGTGAGGTACCCTAGACATCTATCCAGCGTAGGCAATTAATGTTAATTAAAAGTATAAAGTTAAAAAGAAAAAAGTGATAGTTTAAGAGCCATAATTTTAAAGGAAATTCAGCAATTTAGAAAACTACATTGGCTAATAAAATACATTTTGTTAAAAAGTCAATTAGAATAAATCAATCTCTATATCATCAGTCTTTTAAAAACAGCTTTTCTAGATATAAATGGCATTTCCTTCAAAATGAAAGAGAAGGGGTCACCCTCTATTGGTTTCTAAAGGGCACTGCATCCTTCAGAATCATGGGGCTAGACCTTTCTTTAGAAAATCAGATTCTAGTCTGTTCTTCTATTTAAAAACAAACACATATTAACATTAAAAATTTCCTCTTACTGATCAACTTCAAGATAATTTTTAAAGCTCAAAGGCATTAATTCATTTATGTAATTATATGCTTTAAGTGGATTTTTTACCCTCATGGAAAATGAGTTCTTTATTGACAGTGTTTTATCTGCATAGCACATCTCTGAATAGTGATTCCTCTGGAGAGAATGACTGAGGTCAAGGATGGGAAAGAGATTTATTTTTCATTGTATGCTCTGTACTGTTTAGATTTTTATTTTTTACCGTAAGTTTGTTTTTCCTTTTCCAAAAAAAAAAGACAATGAAAAACTTTTTTTAATATTAACAGATATGACCAAGCAATTCCACTGCTAGGTATATATTCAAGAGAATTGAAAACATACATCCACAAAAGACCTGTACACAAATGTTCATAGCAACATTATTCATAATAGCCAAAAAGAGGAAGCAGCCCAAATGTCCATCAACTGATGAACAGATAAACAAAATGTGATAGATCTGTACAATGGAATATTCAGCAATAAAAAAGGAACAAAGTACTGATATATGCTACAAAATGAAGAACCTTGAGAAAGTTATGTTAGGTGAAAGAAGCCTGTCACAAAAGGCCACATGTTATGTAATTCCATTTATATGAAATGTCCAGAATAGACAAATCCATAGAAACAGAAAGTAGAGTAGTGTTTGTCAGGGGCTGGGGGAAGGGGGAAATAGTAACTGCTAATGGGTATGGGTTTCTTTTTGAGGTAGTGAAATGTTCTAGAATTAGATAGTGTTGATAGTTGTACAACTCTGTGAATATACTAAAAACAACTGAATTGCACACTTTAAAAGGGTGAATTTTGTGGCATGTGAACTATATCTCAATAAATCTGTGATTTAAGAAAAAAGTATTGATGGAGGGAAATGCTTAATTCCTTTTTATTTCTTGGCAACTCAAATATCAGGCCCAAAATTTATTTTTATCTCAACATGACTTCTTATGACCATTGAACGACTATATGCTGAGAGTAATTCCCCTGATTTCACAAACTGTTGTTCTGTATAAGCATTGCTTTAAAAATGTTTCAGTTATTAGAGTATTCTGATATTTATTTTGGTAATATGCAGGAAGGTATGTATTTTCTTATTTTATCAAGCAAATTTACTATCTTCTGGGTAAAATGTCAAAAATACAGCATCAGCAGGTATAACTTCTAGCTAGACAGTTCTAAGTATAGGATTGTTCTGGGGTCCTGATTTCTAGGTAGTCTGTCTTCGCTTGTGTTTTTCAAAGGACCACGATTTGTTTAGGAGTTTCTGGGGAACTGTGGCAGGTTCTCAGAGCCCTGTCCCCACTGCTGTTTCCTCTACTTGCCTGCAGCTGCTTTTTCTCAGCTGCAACCCCAAGCCCCCTGCCCAAGGGTGGTTTTTAACTTCCTCACTTTGGCTCCGAGTTCTTCCTTAGGGCATTTTGCGCAACCATAGGAACTTCGTGGAGCTGAGAAACTGGACCACAAACCACTCTCTCTTTTTCTTAAAGACCATCAGGGCATGTTATCCCGCAGCCTTTCTTGGTCTTAGTAGCTCCTAAGAGTTTTTTCTGGATGTACCAGGCCATGTTCGGAACACAGTGATCTCAGGCCTTGGACTCAGACTTGAGTTGGAACATAGTGCGCGTGGACAAAGTCCGTAATGGTCTTGAGCCTCAGTTCTTTAATTATAAAATGGGGCGGGGTGGGGGGACTACCTCTCAAGCTTTTTTGGGTTAAATAAGATATGTGCAGAGTGCCTGGTCAATGACTGCTCAACAATTGTAATTTCATTATCATTAAAGGGTCAGAAAGAGTTCCCTCATGTCTAACCTGATCATTAAGGTACTTTTTGGAAACCTGCCCATCTTTCCAGGTCTCTAGCTACTTCAAGGATACCCTTCACCATGACCCGCAGAGTACTTGTATCTATTGTAAAATAGAACAAAAATATGTTCAACATTTAGCAAGCCTCTAAAAATCCTAAGTCCTAGCTTTGGCCAGTTAACAGGATTGCTGACCACAGGAAGCTGATCTGAGTTGATTACGGCAAGGAAGCTTGCTGTGCCCGCCCTGCTGAGAGCCAGAACACAGAGGTGCTCAGCCTTCCTTTCTGTGGAAGGATCTAGTTAATGAAAGTGTTAAGGCTGATCCCTGTGGCCTTTGTAAAAAGAATGCAATAAAATGCATTTTTAGAGATTGCATTTATTTTCTTTCCCTCCAAATTGTGAGTTTATCCACGTAAGTTTGATAGCCAGTTTATAATAATAATCTTTAATGCCTGCTCGTTAACATTTAGAGGAAGGATACTGCTTTGTTCTGTGCTTCCATGCTCTGAGAATCAGATGCCTCTTTGCACCTCATGCAAGTGGACAGGGAAGAGTAAGCCTTGCTACTGAGTCTTATTAAAAGCAATAGATCTTTGCCCTGCATTTTTAATATTTGAGCAAATTTTTCAGACTCTTCTAGTGTATTTTTTTTGTTATGGTCTATTGGGCATGTGCCCAGTTACTGCTGGTGTCATATTTTTTTGGCTTCCTCTGTAATTAATGCACTCAGTTATATAGTCCTAATTTCTTTTTCGATTTCACCTCCAGAATAAGGAGTTTGTGTGTCGCGGGCATGACTACGAGAGACTGGAGGCCTTCCAACAGAGGATGCTGAACGAGTTCCCCCACGCCATCGCCATGCAGCATGCCAACCAGCCCGACGAGACCATCTTCCAGGCGGAAGCGCAGTGTATCCACACCTAGGAGGGCTGGATTCCAATTACAGCAAACTGGCCATTAGCTGTAGAGCATTTTCATGTGTATTTCATGGTATTTCAGATACCAGCAGGGTCCCCCATGGTGGACAGGTTTCAGCAGAGCTTCCAGACTAAAACAGACTAGGAAGAAGGACCTGGCCACTCACTTCCAAAAAAATTGGCCGTGAAAACCCTGTGAATAGCAGCAGAGCATTGTCTGATATAGCGCCGGAAGGTGAGAGGATGGCTCAAAAGACCAGGCAGGGTTCCGCTCTGCTGTCCACAGGGTCGCTAAGAGTCGGAATCAACTCCATGGCACTAACAACAGGAATTTTTGTGCAAAGTTGTTCGGCCCCTGGCCCCTTTTCAGTTGCCATGTTCTTACTCTCCCTCTTTCTCATCATCTTAGTTTTAGCTTAGCTCCTTCTGAACAGAATTGTTCTATGTATTATCATGATGTCAGTTAAAAAGAAATTCCTTAAAGATTCTGTTAAAGAATTTTTTTCCTTTTAATTAAAACTTTTCTGTATCTCAACCCTGCTTTTAAAGCTCTTTTTTAGTGATTTCCCTTAGAATAATTTTCCTCTGACATATCCTATGGAAACTACTTCAGTTCTAGGAAATAATAGCATTGTGTTTACTGGCACATATCATTCACCCCCTTTTCCCTTGACATTTTTATTGTGGAATGAGGAAGGGAAGAGAAAAAGGTACCCTGGTATCTTTTGGGGGCTCTTAGCCAAGGCATCTTGGACAGCCTTTTATAATTGCTATATAATTGACACTCCCATTGTCTAAACATGAACAACTCAACTGAAATTACATAGGCATTAGAGACAGAGGGAATTAACCCCGGCATGCCTTTCTGAATCCTTCTGTCTCTTCCAGAAACTGATGATCTTAAAGAAGACCAGAAACTCCCACTGATAATTATGGAACCCATTTCAAAGTAGAAACTAAAATGCAACAGAAGTGAGTAATTACACAAAGAAAAATATTTTGCTATCCTTCTTTGAATGAGAAGAGGAGGTAAATATACAGTTACAATATATGTAATTTTTAAAAATACCAACTACAGCTAAACATCCTGCTTATCAATACAAGATCTGGGAGAGTGGATACCACAGATGTAGGACGGCCACAGACACAGAGCATCACACAGGTAGACATAAAGTCACTGTCACTACTGGCTTATGTCTCTGGTCATGGTCACATGAGTATTTATACATTATTTAAAAAACAAATAGGGGTCAGCCCCATGGCGTAGTGGTTAAGTTTGGCGCACTCCACTTCGGCAGCCCAGGTTCACGGGTTCAGATCCTGGGCACGGACCTACACGACTCATCAGCCATGCTGTGCCAGCAACCCACATACAAAATAGAGGAAGATTGGCACAGATGTTAGCTCAGGGCTAATCTTCCTCAAGCAAAAAAGGAGGAAGATTGGCAACAGATGTTAGCTCAGGGTGAATCTTCCTCAGCAAAAAATGATAAAGGGCCATGCATGGATTAAAGATAAGAGTATCTTATGCATGGACTAGAGATAACAAGGATTAGAACTGATACAATTCTGAGTACCTAAGATCCAAACCATTTCCACCTACTCTCACCAAAAAAAACCATCAGTGATAAATAAATTCACAGGTCTTAGAAATTTTAAACCGAGACTTTTTCAGAATGACCTACATAAAACTCATTCAAGGCCTGTAGTATGAGAAGTGATTTGCTATGAAATGAATTCTGGGCAGCTTGTTGGCAGTCTTTTAAATGACTTCAACCCAAATGGAGACACCAGATTGTTACCCATCCTCTTCCCTCTGCCACAGCTCAGCTCAAGCCAGATTTCCATGGAGTTTGCCAAGTCGGGTTCCCTCCTTGACTCTTTAATTCTAGATTTGCAGATATATGCTGTGACTCCCATTCCGGAGAGCCAGGAGGTCCTACAGAGAGAAGGTGTTCCAGACAACATCAAAAGTTTCTACAAAGTGAATCATATCTGGAAATTCCGCTATGACCGACCGTTTCACAAAGGCACTAAAGATAAAGAGAACGAATTCAAGGTACTGTGCCATTCTTATTACTTGCTATTTCCTCAGATAGACTGTGAGCTGCTTGGGGTAGGACCCTCGGTAAATATTTACTCAGAAGAGAGTCAAGTGACAGAACCAGAAGGGACCAGAAATCATTTAGTCTAATGGCTCTCAAACTCTGCTGTGTATCTGAGTGACATGGGGTGCTTTCTAACCAAGCAGATTTCTGGTCCCCAGCCTAGGAATTCTAACTCAGCAGGTCTGAGAAAAGGTCCTGAAATCAGCTTTTCTGTGACAATTCTAATGCGAGTGGTCCTCAGACCGATCTTTAAGATGTCATGGCTGAGCTCAGTCCTCTCATTCATTCATGTTGAACCACTTGTGGGAACCTCAGGATATGTATTCTCAATACAGTTGAGGGCATTGCGTAAAGAATACATAATGAAGGGGAAAGGAGGATTTCTGAGACAAAGAAGAGTTGGGCAGACCGCTGGTACTGTGGGAAAGTTCTGTGCTATCTTCTGCTGCTGCTGCTTGTCAGAATGGTGAGTAAGTAGGACTTCTGAGAGGACCCAGAGTAAAAGCAAACCATAGACTCTTTGCACATGTTAAAGTTCTCTGTTGTCAGTAGTTCTAATGTGCTAATTCAGGGCTCCCTCAGCCAGAAGGGGATTTGACTTCACACAGCCCCACTCAGGGAAAGGAGCAAGATTGTTCCACAGATAAATTATAATCTGTTCTTTCCTTGACAACAGTATATAGTGAGACCAGATAGATCCCAGGTAGTCAGTATTTTCTCCCCCTAAGCAAAGAATTTGAAACACACATATTATGGGTTAATTGGCTTAGCTTCTTTCATCACAGGTAGTCTCTGCTTATGCTGGGAAACGTTCTCCTAACACTGTCAGTAATGATTGTCTGATGTTAACTCACCTGTCACCTCTGCCTAAGTGTCGGTTCCCAGTGCTCCCAGCAGTAACGCCAGGAATTAGTCACAGCCAAGTGATCAGAAGGGGAAGCTGTGATAGTTGTGTAGTGTTATGATGGGACTGAACAAAGAGCAGGCCTTTGTGCAAGGAAGTTTGGTGAGTTAAATATTAAGGCAAGGAGACCACTGGAAAACAGCCCTGCAATGTTATGAAAAGATCTGTGATTATTTTCTAGTCCTTTTGGGTACTTATATTTTTCTTTTTCGCCCTCCAACACCAATTAAAGATCATTAGTTTATGATGTCATTTTCATTGCAGTTAGTTCCAGTGAATAGGAAGTCAGGCAGTTGATGTGCTCAGTCACATTCTAATTACCCAAAGACCCTGCACTAGAACCCGCACCTTTTGATACCTTCTCCATGACATTTTCCACTGCACCACATTTCCTCCTGGCCATCACTTTAAATATTAATCAATGGTATAGCAGTCCCCCCAAAAAGAATAATAAATCTAGTTCCTTATTCCTGGGCTCACAGCCCTCGGCATCTGGCTCCAAAGTGCCACTGCAGAAGCTTCGTCTCTACCACAACCCACTCACCCACCGCCCCCTCAGCTCCAGCGACACCGAACGAACTTCTCTCTCCATCTCTTGCCATGCGCCTTCCCAAGCCGCTCTGAGTCTCTGCACTGCTGCTTCCTGCTGCCTGCAGTGCTTCCCCCACTCTCCGCCTGGCAAACTCCTACTCACTCTTCAAAATTCCACTCACGTGTCACCTCCTCCGAGAAGTGCTGTCCTCCTCCCACAGTATGCCATGCGTGCCTGCTTCCTCCCTTGTCTTCCCTCAGCACCTCGAGCGTTCCTTTCTCTTGGCCCTGAGTCCCTATTTATCTGCTGACCTCCCTGTCACCACCAGAACACTTCAAGCTCCTGTCACAGGGACTCTGGCATATTCATTTCAGTGTATCTTGGCTTACACAAAGAAACCTTTCCACTTTCTGTTGTTGAATAAATGGCACTATTTCAGAAATTTTGTAAAGTTATTATCCTATTGGGAATACACTGTTTAATTAAGAAAAATGAGGCATAGATACAAAAACCTGGTGACAAAAGAGAAACCCGTCAACCACAGCAGCTCTTATCAAAGACAACTGTGGATTCATGTGTTGTGGGGGTGCTTGTCCTGGCCGGAGGGGCAGGCCCCAGCTTTTACGTACAGATCCTCCTGGCTTATGGCAATTTAAGTGGGCACAAGAAAGTATGGCACAGTGATCTAGTAATGAGAAGTCAGAGTTCTCGTGGGTGGGTGCTGGCTCTACAGATAATTAGACCGTAGCTTTGAGCAGGTCACATTGCCTCTTTGAGGCTTAGCATCTTCATCTTTAAAATAGAAAGATCAGCCTATGTGATTCCTAACGCCCTTTCCTCCTTTAGGATTCCATTATTCTAATCCTGTGTTGACCAGCTGATTCTGTGACCCCTTTCAGAAAAAAAATGGCTAGACCCCTTGAGTGAAGAGGGTTTAAGTTAGAATTTTAGAGAGATCATAAAGAAAATAACATGATGGCTTGTTTTTATATTTTTAAGCTTGCTGTCTGAGATAGATCATTTATTCTATACATAAAAATGTTTCACACAATAGGCAATGGAATTATTAACACAAGCTCCAGCAGTATCTTCCTGTGATCGCTTCATGAGTGCGAAAGGATTGCCAAAGTGCTAGAATGGATACTAAAGAAAAGCTGACAGAAATAAGGGAAACTTGATAAAATGGAGTGGCAAACATTAGTCATAGCTCAGTAACTAGAAAGCAGGGCAACTTGGGTACTTAATTTGTTTTGTATTTCGTAGAGTCTCTGGGTGGAGAGAACGTCATTATACTTGGTGCAAAGTTTACCTGGAATTTCCCGCTGGTTTGAAGTGGAGAAGCGTGAAGTGGTAAGGATCTGAGCTTATTCTCAAGTTCTTTCTCGTCACCACTGCTCACCTGGAGTCATGCCATTTATTAATTGTTTCTGCTTTTGACTCAAAGTCCCTGGAAGGACCCTAGTAAGTTAGTGAGTGTTTATGATACTGACCCCTAGACCAAGGTTTGAAGGGAAACATTACTGTTGTCCTAGTCCAGCCAGCCAGAGGGATTCCTCAAAAATAACTGTGACTGCAGCATGTCAACAACTCAGGCCCTCAAGTGAGAAGAATTGGATTCCAGCTTCCTAATGACTGTAGCTCTGTGACCTTCAATGCTTACTGTGTGCCAGGCCAGTGCGAGAGGGTTATCTTCATTATCTTATTTAATCGCTGTATCAAAGCCATGAGGTATGTATTCTTATCCCTATTTTTGCTAGTTTTGACAAGAGGTTAAAAGCCTTTGCCAGAGGTCCCATAGCAAGATGTTGAAAAAGGATAGACTCGAACCCAGAGTTTTCTGACTCTGAAGCCAGTTATGTTCATCTCTTCTAGCCTTAGTTTCCTTATAGGCAATGTGAGGCTAGTGGAAAGCCCAGCACAGACTCTGATACCCAGTAAGTCCACGCTGTTACAGTTTGTGGTAGAAGGGATGCTGATGTGTTGGTCTCTCTGAGCAGTCCTGGATGAACACCAGCTAGAGATCAGTGGGTGTCGTTACAGAACCTAGAAACCACAGCAACTAGGAACCCTTTGGGCTATAAAACACGCTCCCAGCTCCCGTCTCCAGTTGTGGCAAACAGGGAGAGCCATTGCCACTTCTGGGGTGAGACCCTGCCCTCTCCCTGGGCTGCTCTTCAGGCTGGCAGCACCCTGCTGTCAGCCGCAGCGATGCAATCTTGCAGCCTCCCTTCTCCCTCCCTGGGTACGTCCATTATGGCTGAGGCCAGCCCTTTGATTGCCACAGTTCTCTCGCTGAGAGAAAATGTGCCAATTGTGAAAATATAATTTAACTCCTTCTTTATTTAGGTAACAAGCCCATGCTGTCAATGAATCAGTAAGAGCAGCTCCTGCCCAAAATGTCTTCCAAGAATGGCTTGTCCTGCCTGAAATCTCCCTCGAAGCATTGAAACCTCTCAGCTTGTCATGTTCAATTAAGCTAAGGATTTAATGGCATTTTCATTTTGCTGTGCCAAAAAATTCATATAGCTCCCTAGACAAATTGAACTCAATTCATCAGATTGCCTCAGTGCAGTTGTATTGCTGTAGGGTCTGAGTCAAAGGTCCCCAAAGCTGGTTGCTTACGTGGTGTACCCTGGTGCTTTCCGTGGAAGAGGAGAGGCTGCTCAGAAAGTCGTATTGTTATGCTTCCTGCTGAATGGCACGGGCCCACCCTGCAGAAATGTTCTCAGTCAGCCATGCTGCATTAATGATTCGGAGGGCCTTTTCAGCTCCTTAGTAGCCAGAGCGTTAAATTCTGTGAAGTCTCACCAATGGTCCTAACCTTCGAAATATTATGCGCGTGCGCACACGCACACATACCAGCACAATGCTAATAAAAAGTAGCATGCTGATAATGATTGAAGGAGCATTACTAAATTCAACCTTTCAAACCTCAGCTGCCTACTTTATTAGAATAGGCAATCTTATATTCTGTCAAACAGAACAAATCAAACTGGGTACTTTGTTCCCAGAACACAGCCCACTCCTAACAACCTTGTGTCTTTCTCTTGTTCCCACTGCCTGCAGTGTCCCCACCTTCTATTCAAGTGGCTGGTTTACTGCCTTAATTCCTAGAGTATAAGGTTCTCAAGATCAGGGGCACATAAGTAGGTAGTTAGTAAGTATGTGCCTAACTGAAGTGAAATTCCTTATGTACAATGCCAAAATCTAAAAGATTCTGAAAACCAAAAGATGCATTTCTAAGTTTCACTCCAAAACTCAATTGGTAATAAACCTAACCTGATCTGAGGTAAGACTTATATGGTCTTTATCTCACTTTATATGAAGGATATTCGTGTTTTACTGCAGAAATATTAATGCATTTGATTAAAGGGAACTTCCCTGGACCCTGCTTGAGGATTACATAATATACTATATGTGCCCTATATTACCTTTCTAGGGTCTGAAAAATTCTGAATTCTGGAACATCTGGCACCAAAGGTTTCAAGTAAGGTTGTGGGTCTTTATTCTCTAAATCGTAGTCCCAGCATATATTATCCCATTCTTTCAAAGATAACAATGGCTTTGAACTGCTGTTTCCTCAGTAATTGTTTTTACTTACTGTTTTCAAAACAAAACAAAACAAATCTGGTTTTTTTCTGACTAAAAAGTAAGCTTTTAAAAATTTTAAACAAGATAAAAAAAACTATTAAATAGAATGTATAAATAATGAATTTTAAACTCCAGCTAAAAGTAATGAGAATATTATTACACTTCACATCATATCCATCAGAAAATCACGTGGCTCTACTTTCAAAATTATCCAGAATCCACCAGTCCTCACCCCCCGACACACACACACACACACACACACACACACACACACTCTCTCACACTCTCTCTCTCTCTCTCTCTCTCTTTCTATCTCTCTCTCTCTCTCTCTCTCTCTGATAGCGCCATTCAGTGCCTGGTTTCTGTGGTCTTCCCCAAGAGGTCACCTGCCTCTACCCTAACCCCCTGCAGTCACTTCTGTACACAGCAACCAGTGTCCTTTATAAACTTAAGTTGTATCATACAAAAGTAGAGAAAATATATAATGAACCTGATTTACCCATTATTTTACTTCAACAACTATCAAAAAAGCCAATTTTATTACATCTGCATCTTTACTCATTCTCTTTCACACTAAGTTATTTTGAAGTAAACCTCAGACATCATATCATCTATAAATATTTTGTATGTATATTTATATATGTATTATTTTTTAAAGTATATTTTAAAATGTATGTATATTTAAAAAAATAACTACAATATCATACATTAATCCATCTAAAAAAATTAACAATAATTCCTTGATCATAAAATATCTAATCAGTGTTGATTCACACTTCACCAAGAGTCTATTTTGGGAGTTTTTGTTTGTTTTTTGTCTTTTGTTATTTGAATCCAGATCCAAATAAGGGCCATACATTGCAACTGATTGAAATGTCTCCTAAGTCTCTTTTGATCTAGAGGTTCCCCCTAAATCTTCTTTATTTCCTTATAATTTTTTTTTTATTGCTGAGGAAGATTTGTCCTGAGCTAACATCCATGCCAATCTTCTTCTTTTTGTACGTGAGCCACCACCACAGCATGGCCACTGACAGATGAGTGGTGTAGATCTGAACCCTGGAACCGAACCCAGCCCGCTGAAGTGGAGCACACCGAACTTAACCATTAGGCCACCTGGGCTGGCCCTGCTTGTAATTTTTTTGTTAAACAGACCAGTTTGTTTATCCTGGATTGTTTCCTTAAGTCTGGATTTTGCAGATTGCAAACCAGTTAGGTCATTTAACATGTCTGTTTGTTCCTATATTTTTTGTAAGTTGGCTGTTAGATCTAGGGGCTTGATAAGATGCTGTTATTTTGTTTTTATTTTTGTTTTGGTTTTTTGCAAGACTATTTCATAGGTGGTGTTATATGCTCTGGTTGTGTCTTTGTTTGTGGTATTGGCAGTCACTGATGATCATTGCCCCAATCTGTTAATCTATTAGGGGTTACAAAATGGTGATGTTTTATCATTCCTTCTTTATTTATTCACTGGAATACTTCCATAAAGAGAAACATACCCACATCAACTATTTGATTACCCTGAGGTATAGGAAAGGAAAGATAATGCTCTATTCCTTCCCTTTATTTACCAGTTTTCAAAATAAGAAATTTGGTTCCCTAATACCCTACAAAAAGGGCCAGAGAGGTTTTTGGTTAGTTTTGTTTTTAGTATCATTAGTAACTCAGGGATTTAAATGTATTTGTTTTGTTTCAATCCATTACTCTTATTAATTTTCATATTGTTCCATTTTCCCATTGGAGCCTCTTCAAAGTGACTCACGAGTCTTTTTGACAGTATCCGAGTAGTCTTTGTTGCTGAGCTAACACGCAGGACCGATTGTCAAATCAGATGTAGGAATCGGCCATCTTCCCCGGCATCCAGCTTTACTAATAACCTCAAGGCAGTGAAGAGCTCGGGTGAAGCAGAGACGTGGGAGACCTCAAGCCCTGTCCTCCAAGTCCTTCTTTCCACGTCAGTAATAATAATTCGGAATAACAGATGCAGTCTCTAAGTGAAGTTCACAGGGCCCCTCACACAGGGGGCACATTCCATCTTATACTCTAAAGAGTTATAAAGCGTCTCTGAGACATTCTTTAGGGAATCATGCTTTAGGGATTCTGGGTTTGTTTACTATATGCAATCCTTTAGCTGGACACTTCCTGCTAAGGGCATTCCATAGATAATATGTCTTCTTCTAGCAATTAGTCTTAGTCTATTTACTTGAAGGTTCAGTTGACAGGGAGATAAGCCCAGGTCACCTGCCTTCTTTTCTGTTCCCCAAGGACATTCCCCCAGTAAAGAGAGTGAATGGATCCCAGTCCAGCTGCTCTCATGCCTTCCTCCCAGCTGCCTTCCTTGCTTACTGGTATGACAAGGTATCCCAGCTCACCTGTACATCTCCTTCCCCAGACCTGAAAGCAACCGTTTCTCCAATGACTCCTGATTCTTTTTAGTGGTAAACAGTATTTAAAGATCACAATCTGGGGGCCAGAGGAAAATAATTCTTTGATGAACATTTTTCATACACATTATTCTTTGCACACATTTTGACCGTCTCCTTAGAATAACTTCCCTAGAAGTGAATTGATCTATCAAATGGTCCACAATTTAACATCTGATTCACGGATCAGCGATGCCATGTATCAATTTTTGCCATGTCTGGTGGAGTAACTGTTCTTAGAAATACTCATTTTTCCAGCATCCTCTCCAACACTGGGTGTTGTATATTATTTTAATCTTTCCAAATAATAGACCAAAAATGATCCTCCTAGGGTTGTTCTGTTTTGTTTTGTTTTGTTTGGCATTTGTTGAATGCTAGAGAAGATATGTTTTCATGTATTTATTTACTCTATTTCTTTTGTGAATACATCAGTCATATCTTTTGTCTAGTTTTCTTTGGTATTTGAGAAATACTAATACTTCGTCTGTAATATATGTTGGAAATATCTTCCCAAGTTGTTGTTTGTCTTTTGCCTGTGTTTATTGCGTTTTGTTTTGTTTATTTTTTAAATTATCACATTAATAGCATTTGAATTTGTAAAAATCAGCGTGAATTTTTTTTTCTTTTTTTTTTTTGTTTTTGTTTTTGTGAGGAAGACCAGCCCTGAGCTAACATCCGTTGCTAATCCTCCTCTTTTTGCTGAGGAAGACTGGCCCTGGGCTAACATCCATGCCCATCTTCCTCTACTTTATATGGGACGCCGCCACAGCATGGCTGACAAGCAGTGCGTTGGCGGGCGCCCGGGATCCAAACCAGCGAACCCCGGGCTGCCAAGCGCGAACTAAACTGCTGCGCCACCAGGCCGACCCCAAATTTTTTTTTTTTTTAATTGTAACATAAAAGTTACCATCTTAACCATTTTTAAGTGTACAGTAATGTTAACTATATGCACATTATTGTGTAACAGATCATTTTCATCTTGCAAAACTGAAACTCTATATCGATTGAACAACAATTTCCCCTTTTCCCCCTCCCCCCAGCCCCTGGCAACCACTATTGTGCTTCCTGTTTCTAAGATGTTTTATTTACTTTTTAACGTTCAGTTAATCAGAGGTCTCAGACTTTTCCTTTATTATTTAGGTTTTGTGATCATAAAACAAAGGTTTAATGTCACAAATAATTAGAAAGTAAATACCTGTTTACCACCACTCAGGTAAAGAAACACAGAACGTTGCCTGTAGCAGCCTAGAGGCCTCCCATGCACCGTTTCCCAAGTACAACTCCCTCCCTTATCCTGACGTTTATGGTATCCATTCCCTTGCTCATCTATATATGCCCCTCTAGACAAGTCCATTTAGTTTTGCCTAGTTTTGAACTTTATGTAACAGTGTCATACTGTATATATTCTATTGTAACTTGCTTCTGTCACTCAGTATTATTTGTAATATTCATCCATATTACATGTGACTGAAGTTTTTTTCATTGCTGTATACTATTCCATTGTACGAACATGCCACACGGTGCTTATGCATTCTATTATGGATGGACATATAGATTTTGGAGATGATTATGAACATTTTTGTACATGTTTCCTGGTACACATGTATACACATCTCCTACTTCATTTTTCCTCAGACACATATGCCCAGGGATAGAATTGATAGATCATAAAATATTATAAATATATATGTATACACACACACACACTATATATATATATATATATGTATATGTATATGAATATATATATATATTCAACTTTAGCAAACTGTTTCCCATAGTGATTGAACCAATTTGAACTTCCAAAAGCAGGAATTAAGAGATTCTCTTGCTCACATTCTCACCCTCATGTGTTATTGCCATATTTATTTTTCCCATTCTGGTGAGTGCTTAATAGTATGTTATTGTGGTATTATTTTTTACTTCTTTGATCACAAATGAGGTTCAACACCTTTTCATATGTTCAATGGCCATTTGGGTTTCTTTCTTTGTAAAGTGTCCATTTAAGTCATTTGCCCTTTTATTATTGGTTTGTACAAGTTCTTTATATATTCTGGACATAGGCTCTTTGATGGTTTTACATGTTTCAAATATCTTCTACTTTCCAGCTTATCTTTCCTTCTCTTTATAGTGTCTTTTGATGAACATACTTTCTTAATTTTGACACAGTCAAGTTACTTTAATACTTTTCAGTGTTGGCTTAAGATGATCTAAGTGACCTTTAAAAACTCTTAATTTGTTTCCTTAACTGAAAAAAAACACTATTTAAATGTGCTTATGGTAAGCTTGAATTACTGCAGAGCTGAGAGCTTGGCAGACCTTCTCTTCAAAGAGAATGTCAATGACAGTAACAGTCACAATGCTATACATCTGAAGAGCACTTTCATCATTTTCACAATTAGGTACCCCATACAACCCAGAATTTTTAAGTCGTTATGATTCTGTTTGGCTCTCCTTCAACAAATAGATCCTGTGGCATACATGATTATCTTATTTTCTGTAACTCCCAACTGTGTGCCATCCTGTGCCACCTTATGGTGCTGTTAGGTATACATATGGGGTCCATATGGGCATATGTCCCATCTTCCCGACTGGGCTGAAAGCTCCTTGACATCAGAAGATCTGTAAATGCATCTTTGTATCTACCCTGGTGCTTTACATTAAGTAAGCATCTAGAAAGGTGATAATAATATGCAGGGCCCCTGAATATTTAGCCCTTCAAAAGAAAAGAAAAACAAGTTTTAAAAGACAGGAGATGCTTGGATTTTCTTTTTCTTTCTTTTTTTTTTTTTTTTGAGGAAGATTGGCCCTGAGCTAACATCTATTGCCAACCTTCCTCCTTTTTTTTTGCCTTTTTTTCTCCCCAAAGCCCCAGTAGATAGTTGTATGTCATAGTTATGCATCCTTCTAGTTGCTCTATGTGGGACGCCACCTCAGTGTAGCTTGATGCGTCGGTCCGTGCCCAGGGTCCGAACCTGTGAACCCCAGACTGCCGAAGCGGAGTGCGTGAACTTAACTGATATGCCACCGGGCCGGCCCTGGATTTTCTTTTAAGGATTAAATTGATTGTTGCAGTGCTAATATATAGTTGATGATTGCTGATTATCTAAACCACATTTCAACCAATAAGTATAATCACCTTCCCTTTCTAGACCTTATTACTGAACAGGTAATTTGTCTTCTACATCCTTGTCTATTCTACTGGATGGCCCCTGGTAGAGATATTGATGGGAGCCAAAGGGGAGCACAGATAATTCAGAACATGGACAATCTACTTTGTCTTTCTTCTCGAATGTCACAAAATCCAATATATATTTATGCTCATTTGCTTCTCAGGTAGAAATGAGTCCTCTGGAAAATGCAATCGAAGTGTTGGAAAATAAAAATCAGCAGCTGAAGACTCTGACTAGTCAGTGTCAGACAAGACAGATGCAGAATATTAATCCCCTGACCATGTGCCTGAATGGAGTTATAGATGCTGCAGTTAACGGTGGAGTTTCCAGGTATCAAGAGGTGAGGATTAGGTATTGTTGTTTGAAACTTTTCAGACGTGATTTCTTAGGATCTCAGAAATCTTTTTTCAACATATATACTCACATAATATTTTATGTTAACATAAACATGTTAGCATGCTAACATAGAGCTACAACTGACACAGTTCTTTTTGTTAAATAGAGCAAACATACAGTCATTTGTGGTGCATACTTACTCCATTTCCCAATGTGATTTTTTGAGGATAAAAGTATATGTGTGTGTTTTCTTGGATGAACAAAGGCAGTAAGGGTATTAGGATTGTTTAATAAATGTCTACCTAAAATCATTTCCCGGAGCAAAGAGATTCATGGGTATGGAAAATCTGATCTTGTTTAGAAGATACTTTAAGTGGACTTTTCATCTGCCCTCTTAGTTTTAACCAGAAAGGCATAATAGCTTGGGCGGTGAGGCCACCATCTTGGTCACACTGAATCTTAGGGCATTTTTAAGATATAAGCTTATTAATTTGTATTTGCTATTTGTTTGTTTTTCCAAAACTACTTATTATGTATTCTCTGATCTCCCTTTAACAATCCATTCTTTATATTCCCATCTGATCAGCTGCCCACACTGGAACCGCTGCATCTGACCCTCAACCATTGTTTATAATGGTGTCATTTCTTTAAAGATACCAGGTCATTAAAAACAACTGTGTCTTTCACTTCCTTGGTGACTCTCCTGAAGTAAACTGACTATCCATTCTCTTACTAGGCATTCTTTGTCAAAGAATATATTTTAAGTCACCCTGAAGATGGAGAGAAAATTGCACGGTTAAGAGAGCTGATGCTTGAGCAGGTAAGGGGGATAGAAGCCAATCACCTTGTCTCTCTCCTGCCCAGACATGTGCTTGCTTACTCAGAGACCCATCTACACCGTTTTCTACGTTGGTGGTGACAGTGAAGCTGGCAGTCAAGGGTTATAGATTCACCTGTAATACATCCCAACTTTCCAACTTGCACTTTTTGTTCGCACTTGGATGCAAAAATAAATTTAACGAGTAGACTATGGCAGCCCCTCAGAACAAACAACTTCATATAGTCTCTTGGAATGTTCTTTGAATGTTCTCTCCCTAAAGACTTGCTATAGGCTTAATGCCAACTTTCATTCAAAATTTTGGCCTCAAATAAGTTCAGGCCAACTCAAAATAAATGAATAGATAAGTGAATGAGTGAGTGAATGAATGAATGAGATTCTTAGTTAAATGTTATAATAAGGAAACGGATAATCAATAGATTTTGCTTTAAAACAGGACCGTGTTTTACAGACTAAGCGTGTAGATGATATGATATGGACAAAACTGTGTACAATCTCATCATTTTCTACTCCAAACAAGCATAGTTTATTTTTATTTATTTGGTCCCATCAAGTATGAAGAAGTGGAATGAGTAATCTGTTGCCTGCTGTGTCCCTGTTGGTAGCTTTTGGCCTGAACATGCTTTGAAACCTCTGAGGTAGGGGCAGTGTGGTCGGAAGGCTGGGTTAAATAGGACATAGAGACATTTTATACCCATGTGTGATAAAATGTGACAGAAGCATCTCTTCCCACTTGATAATTCCACATTTAATAAACACATAAAGCTTGCCCTTTTGGATTTGAAAATGACAAGGTTGTATCTGATTTTAGTTCGTATTTTATGCTTTGTAGGCTCAGTCCACAGAACTGAATACTGGGGGGAGGGGGGCAGTGGCCATGGGCAAGGGCCATGGCTGGAAGAGGATCAGTTGTACAGCTTCTGGAAAAGAAAAAGGAGTTACTTGAAGCTGACCTGCCAGGAAATAGAGAATAAGTTAAGTTCTCCATGGGTCCTGGAGGTGATGTAGATACTAGAAGTAAGCCACTTGGGTTATCCAATTCTTAGCATTATGGAATGACTTTAGCCTTTGTTGATTTTTTAAAATCTGTATTTAACCCAAGCAGAGTCCCTCATGAGTGGTGTGCCTCACCCCAGGACTCTTACCTGCTGTATTCAGCCTGACTGAATTCTTTCCCCAGAATTAAAATTTAAAAAGCCAAGAAACCTCTCAAGAAAAATAAAACCAGGGAACCTTTGTTTCCTCCACAGCCTGCCTATGTTCTTGGGGCCTTGTGGAAAGAGCCATGGCCTAGGAAACATTGAATCTCTCTCATAGAACGAGCGGTGCAAGTGACTGCCATGTGACCCTGGGCAAGTCACATCATCTTTGTGGCACCGTGGTAGTAGGGAGTTGGGCTAGCGAGGGCACCATCCTCCTCTGGACCTCTGTGAGGTGGTTCAGATAAACTATCTAGTAGACACGGAGATGCACAAGCCAAAAGGACTTGTTGCCCCAGCCGCTGGGAGTGGTGGCCCTTGCTACTGTTGGGCCACCTACAGAGAGCCACCTGGCCCAAGATCACCACCTTCCTGGATGGCCCACATTCAATGAGAGGAGAGGAAATATAAAGCCTATCCATCTGGGCCCAATACAGCACAACTCTGACGGACCATTAAAGGTGTAGAGCTCGCCTGGTGTTGGCAGAGGCTGACAGGACTGCCATGCAGCTCAACTTTTTTTGTCAAATCCTGCTTCTGCCCCTCCTTTGAACAGGCAGTGATCCCAAGGGTATTCCCCCATAAACATCCCAGTTTCCATGCCAGAGCCTACTTCTGGGAGAGCCAAACCTATAACATTATTTGGACAAAAGGGAGGTCACTGAACAGCACGTGTTTAAAGTGGAGAAGACTGCAGACTCCTACACTTAGGTTCGACTCCTCCATCCCTTCCACTCCCTCATCACAGAGATCAGATGCTCCCTTTATGCCGCAGCATACACTCCACTCAAACTATTCCTTTCACACGTGTCCTTGATGTTTATTTCAAGGTATTTTAATCTTTATGCAAATATGCTGGCGGAGGGTGGGAGCTGCCACAGTCCTGTCCCTTTAGGGGAGGTTCTGGGTGCTCTCACCCACCGGGGTCAGTCCTGTTTGACTGGAGCTTTCAGTCTTGAATCTTCACAAGCTGTAAAGATAAACGACGTTGTGGTGATGTGTGATTCACTTTCCTCCCAGCCTATGAAATTGGTTCTTTTGAGCATTTTTAAAAATGTGAGACAGCTGCTACTCAAATCAAAGGAATTAAGCACTCCTGAGAGTTGAAGAAAGGAAACGTGAATGTTGATGTTCATCTCTTTTTGTGTCCTCACAGCAGGAAACCTTTTTTATAAAATAGGAGCTGCTCCATGTTGCATTATAATAAGTGAACAAGAGTAATATTTTTTAACAACAAGAAGCATAGCAACTATTATAGAATTCTTGTTCATTTTTTACTTCCTCCTTGACAGATTTTGAAAATCTGGGGAGGGAGGGATGGGCATAGAAGAACCTGACAGAAGAAAGAAGAGTAACAGTGAAAAGGGGGTGCCATGCAGAAAAGAGATCCCTCGGAGAGCAGCCCCTGCCCCCATCTCCTGCCCCATCCTGGGAAGTGCAACAGGGGGCCAAAGGGACACATAACTGCTTAAGAAGGTTGTTATCACAGAACTAAAATACATGGGAAAGAAACTTGGGGTAGTGGGAAAATCAAGTCTTTGGAATCAGAGAGACCTAAGTTCAAATCCCCATTTGTCTGTTACTCCATGCAGGATTTTTCTGATCCTCAATGTCCTCACCTGTAAATTAAAGGTTGTTCCTATCTTGTCGAATTGAGAGGATTAGCAATAATGCATGCAAAATGCACGGTACAGTTCTTGACCCCTAGCAGGCACTCAGGGAGTTACTCATTGATGTGGATTTTTTTCCCTGTGTTATTATCAAGGCACAGATTTTGGAATTTGGTTTGGCCGTGCATGAGAAGTTTGTACCTCAAGACATGAGGCCCCTTCACAAAAAGCTGGTCGACCAGTTCTTTGTGATGAAGTCAAGCTTAGGGATACAGGTATGTACACAAAGTGTCCATGGGGGGCAGTCTGACCACTGTCATTTGCTTTTTGTTAAAGGGACGATGAAGTATCCAATAGTGACATCTTTTGGTGTTTCTACCAAACTGCATCATTTTCCCAGGGAGCCCTCAAATATTAAAATTGCATTATCTTCCATTTGCCATGCTCAACTTTTATGAAAACAAAAAAATAAGCGAGAGAAACCTTAATAATACTGAAACTTACCTTAATAGCCCTATGTGAAGATTTCATGACAATTAGAGTGCGTAGCTAATATACTAAAATAGCTCATGAATTATTTTGCCCATGTAATTACTCTTCTAAAATATTTTCTTTACTACATGTTCAGGAGTTCTCTGCCTGTATACAAGCCAGTCCAGTCCATTTTCCTAATGGAAGCCCTCGCGTGTGTAGAAATTCAGCACCTGCTTCTATGAGCCCAGATGGTACCAGGGTAATTCCTAGACGCAGGTAAGTCATATTCTGAATTGTCTTACACTTTGGCACCCCCACAAGATGCTCTGGAACGATTCTCTCATTCTTTACGGCACAATTTGTCAAACACGCTATTTCTTAATGAAATAATTAACCCGCAAGGCAGCTGCAGACATCTGCCACTGGTAAAACAGCAACAGCATGAGAGATAAATAAACTCAAACATTTGATTATATTGAGGCAAACAGGAGACAACAAAATGGGATGTATATTTTTTTTCCTTGGGTTTTATACCACGCCAGCATGTGATAAAGTGCAATTCAGAGACTGAGTTAACGACCATTTTTTTTCCCCCGAAACAGCCCATTAAGTTACCCAGCTGTCAACCGATATTCTTCCTCCTCACTGTCCTCACAAGCTTCTGCTGAAGTAAGCAATATTACAGGGCAATCAGAAAGCTCTGATGAAGTCTTTAACATGCAGGTACTTGACTAGCTTTTTGTCGGGTCGTGTTTATTCCTTTTCTGTCTCAATCATGAGAGTCTCTGTTCAGTCCGCTGTGCTAAGGAACAGACCTCCGAACAAGAACTTGACTTAAGGACAAACCTTTAAACACTCTCATTGCTATCTTGGTCTCCGGAGTCTACAAAGATGTTTCTCTCAGAACCGTCCCATCCACTCTAAGAAGACACGAGCGAGCAACAGAAAAGCCCGGGCAAACTGTGCAGGGGTTAGCTCTCGGATGTGGTTCTTCAGTTCAGGACTCCTGGAGCACATCACCACGTCCTAGCTGCCTCTTAGCATTTCTAAGTGGCTTTTTTTCCTTAAGAATACATGGTTTAGGGGTCCATTATAAAATATCTCTACTTATATACATGTTGAGAAGTTTCCATAATAGAAGGTTTTTTTATAAAAGTAAAGCATACAGTTTTTAGGAATTTTAGAGTCAGTGTAACTCTTACAACAAAAAATTTTAGACACCACTAATACAGCATTTATAATAATTCAGTAAGACTAAGCTGAAATTTCCCTCACCACTATCTTTGGAAAAGGGGCATAAGACATGTTGCCAAATTCATGCTTTGAACACATTTTTGGAGAAAATGAGAAGGTGCATTCTCTGCCTTTTGGAAGCACTCACCTGTTTACATGCCCTCGGCTGGGAGTCCTTCTGCTTGGACGTTAGTCATGGCTGCACCGCTCATTGGTCCCAAGTCACAGCATGTAGCTGAAACTAACGCAAATGCGTTCCTTTGGCAGGAGTCCAAATCTTGGATTCTTGATTAATTCAGACAGGCCTCCTTATCACTCTGAGTTAGTGAGACTTTTCTGTATGTCTGAATGGCCTTTTTCTTTCTTCTTGTTTATTTGTTTATTTATTACTAATTTGAAAAAAAGAATGTCAGTGATTTTGTTTCAAATGCGTCAGTGTTGTCCAGAGCCTCTGAGCAGTGTATGATAACAGCTCCCGTGTATTTCCAGCCAAGTCCATCTACCTCAAGCTTGAGTTCTACTCACTCAGCTTCGCCTAATGTGACAAGTTCTGCTCCATCGAGTGCCAGAGGTCAGTGCCAGGCTGTGGGGTAGATTAAGGATGCTCAGAGAACCTTCTAGCCCCCAGGAGCTGTGGCTTCCGTTTCCTAAACCATGGCTGCTGCCCCAACACTCAAGCCCTCCCTCCCCAACAGGTCCAGCACCACCACCTCACTGATGACCCTTTCCTCCCTTCTCTTCCCAGCTTCTCCTTTGTTGTCCGACAAACACAAACATTCCAGAGAAAACTCTTGCCTGTCCCCAAGAGAGAGACCATGCAGTGCCATCTATCCAACACCTGTGGAACCTTCTCAGGTAGTCCGTGCGGGACGGAGATACTAGAACACAAGGAAAAGTCTGGAATTGCTTACGTCTCTCTGCAGAAATGCACTGTAGCTGCCAGAGGCAGCTGGCTGGGCTGCGTGAGACAACGAGTCCAGCTGGGTGAAGAGTGAACCTGTGTTCTGTGCCTATTGTTATGAATTTGTTTGAGCCCTATTTCCGATGCAGATCCAAGGGTTGCTGCCTGGGCAGTAAAGCTAAGAGGGAAAGGGAAAATGATTTTATCTTTTGATCTGACTGTGCATTTCATGCTGCTACGTAAACATTACAAGGGGTAATTGGGTGAATGAGTTGGGGTGCGTGTCTGTGTGTGTAGCAGAAATGTGGAGGAACGTCTTAACATTAGCAAAAGACCCTGGAGGAGAAGCATGGTCTGCCCTGCAGTCTTCCTTTTGGCCTCTGCCTAGTTTGAGAGAGCTGCAATTGATTCCTTTCTGAGGTACCCAAGGGTGCAGGGGCCATTTCTGTTTGCCTTTGCTCTTCTTCTCGAATGCATGAAGGGAGAAGCGGTTTTGTCTTCGGGCTTTCCCTGTGCTCCTCAGGAGTAAGGGAACATGGCCCTCACCTCCCACCTGGACTTGGTTTTGAAGTGATCCCTCTTAGTCCGAGTGAGGGCAAGGCCAAGGGCTTGGCCCTCTGGGTACTTCAAGGGCTTTGAAGAGTGGTTTCAAAGTTGACGATTCATGTGTATCCCTGAGTTTAACCAATTATTTGGGAATAACTTAGGAGCGGAGAACAATAGTTATTTATACTCCAGCTAATTTCTCTGTTTTTCTACACCATCCTGGCAGAAGTCTGTAGCTGCATCTGGAAATGGATGAGAACGAGTGGGATTTGGCTTGATTGGTTTGTCTTTGCTGATTGTGTGATCTTCCGGAAAGTTCCAGGATACCTCATCTGCACGACACTGATGTTTCGCAGAAATTATATCGGAGTGCGTTTGGCTGAACCAGCTAACCAGTTTTATTTCCCTTTGCCACTTGATGTTGCAAGGGAATTTCACACTTTGTTCCATCTGCTCTAGGAGAGCATGTTGCCAGCATGGGGGACTCTGAAAGCCTTTCTTGATTAGCCTCCCGAGTGTTCCGCTTTTGGTAAAATTTGAAGCAGCGTATGTTGCCAAAACTTCAATAATACACATGGCTATGGCACATCCATTTCAAGGACTCATGCTTTTTCCTTTAATATATTAGATAGAACCATGTAAAACTGGCATTTTTGTGGGTTAAAAATTGTAGAATATTGACCATTTCATATGTTTTAACCTAATCTGGATTGAAAATGTGAAGTCCATTCACTATTTTTCAGCTAATATTTCTCCTTTAATTCTTATTTATTTGCATTTCATATTGGCAGTCTAGTATTTGTAGTTATAAAGAGCACAAGAGCTTAAGTGCTAGTTACTACTTTTTTCCCTACATTTTATTACAAAAACTTATTTACCATTTATATTTAAAATCTAACACAAACTTTTTAAATACTTTGTTCTCTTTCTCAAAACCCAAGGCTCTTCTCCCCTTTTTTCCTTATTGAATTTTTTGTTCCTAGGTTCATCATATACCATAAAAAGTTATTTTGAACAAAAAGTTTCAGTAATGAGATAATCATCTTGGTTTCTAGAAGGTCTTCCTTGTCAGCATATTGCATCATAAAAATAGACTCTTGTACCTTTCCAGAGGCTGCTGTTTAATCACATTGGAGATGGGGCCTTGCCACGCAGTGACCCAAATCTTTCTGCACCTGAGAAAGGTGGGTATAAAGCCAGCCCCTTCATCAGTCCTGGAAGGTGTCATGGTTGTTTGTCTTCATTTTCTCCAGTCTTCCATGTGTCTGTGTGGGAGGCAGATCTCCAGATCTTTAATGATCAGGACTAATTTGCTCTTTAGGGGATTAATGAAAGTCATTCATGATGCATCCTTTAAAAACTGTTTTCTTGTAGGATTTAACAGCAGAATCTGAGCAAGTTAGGAACTCTGTTCACTGGCTTTGGGTGTCATTCCATGAGTCACCGAGGCAATTCCTGTGCTTTCTGAAACAATTTTGCCAATTAGGCTACTTGTTCAGCACGAGGAAAATAGCACCTTCTCAGATTGATTCCCTGGTCCCACCCTTCGTCTCCCTTACAGAGCTCATTCCGCCAGCTCATCGTTGTCTGTGGTGACTCAGAGACTATATAAGAATTGCAATCCAGTGCACAATGGAGTGTGCCCTGCCGCAAGGTCACACAAAAAATGAGAAACAAACACGTGCAGAGCAGTTAATAGCTAATTAGCATCAGTCTGTGCAACACAACAGAGGATGCAGAGCAGACTAAATGTGACTTCCTCAGCTGGGGGGGGTGGTGCTTGCAGCAAGTCACCCATTTGTCTCTCTCAGGGTCAAGCCTCAAAACTCAGAGCCATCCCACAAGCCAGTAAATCAAGAGTCACTAATGAAATGTCCCCGTAAAGTGCACTTTAATTACCCTCATTTAGAACTAGACTGTATTGTCATTTGAGTACACCAGTGAGTTAACATTAAAACTTTCCTTGGGAGATTGAAATTAGTGAGACTCGAGCCAAAATTATCTTAAAATACAAATTCTGCTTTAATGCTAAAGTCAAATATTGATTTTTGTCAGCAGAACTTGGGATGGGGTATTTTCCTCACCCCTTCTACCAAAGAAAGCCAGAGAGCATATTTAAAAGGAACAGAGAAAAAGTATTTTAAGAGTGGTAACTCCATCCCGTTAAGTGAACGCTGTAATTTGAAGAATGGTAACATATTGAAATCCTAGACGTGTCCACCAGGTGGCAGTGTCTGTACAGGGAACGAGCTACGGGCCGTCTCTAAGACTTGTAAACCTCGTTGCGTAGCCGCCATTTATAACCTTGTGTGTCTTGCCCTTGTTCCTAACAGGGTTGTTCCATGTCTCTGCATCTTACTGAAGCATGGAACAGGCAAATTACAAAAAAGGAATAATACTGTCAGTATTCCAAAAAAAATTTTTTTAGGACATACTTCAGTATAATCCAGTGATTTCAGGAACAAGGGTTTCTCAAAGAGTTGATCAGCAGGATGGTGTGGCGTGGCTATTCCTTCCCACAATTCTGCCAAACAGTTGAAATATTAGCATGTCATTGCCTTCCCCCTTTTTTGGGTCCCCCTTGTCCAGAAATTTCCACTAAAAACCAAGTTTTAAAATAAGGACTATATTTTCCGTCTGTTATCCAGCATCTAGATACATTTGTAATTCTCAACAAGTTTCTACACTCTAGTGTAGAGATTTGTAGTTCTGTTTGACTGCTTGAGGGAAATAGAGACATGCTATCACCCAGTTAAATGTCAGCTATAACTGTGAGGTAGGCAATTAAATAAAGCTTTACTATTTAGGTTTCTTGGCTTGTTTTTTTTAATCCAGTTATTTTTTGTTGTTGTTCTGGATAATTCCGACTTTCTTCTAAGATCTCAAGCATTTGAAGGGCAAAGTGGATGGTGTGTTTTTAGCTGTGTTATTCCCTTCCAGCTGTGAATCCCACCCCTAGCAGCTGGAGCCTGGACAGTGGGAAAGAAGCCAAGAACATGTCGGATAGTGGGAAACTTATCTCTCCCCCTGTCCCTCCAAGACCCACACAGACTGGTGGGTATTTGAAGCATTTGAACAATCACTTTTATAAGATAACTTTTATTGACTACTTCAATTTGTCGTGAATTCCTCAGAGAAAGGTAGGCGTTTGGTGTTTGAGGTAAAAACCTTAGTAACTGCATAATTCATTTACAGTGTTTTCCCTCTTTCTTGAACTTCTGTTACACCAAGTCAAACAGTGCTCCATTCCTAATAAACCCCACAGACAGATTTTGTAGAATGTTCTCCAAGGCACCATCCTCAAAATTTGAGAAGTACACTAACTTTGCTAAGTCACTATCATTTTCTCTGTGCTTCGCTTGAACCACCTCATTCTTATCAACCTCTGCTAACTCAGCCCCTTTCTTCAGTATTATTTGGGGCTGATGCCAAGGTTTCAGGTTGCCTCTAATTGACTAACTGTAACTTTGATAAACTTGTGGGGACCAACTAGCCTTGCATCCATAGCTGTCTGTTGCTTAGAGAGGTCTGTTTGCAAGACCCAGATTTCTCAGAGGGTTGATTCAGAGCACTGCATGCCCTAGGGTGGTGGTTTCAGAAGCAAATTCTTGGGTCTAACCTCAGAACTACTGAATCAGAATTTCAGTATTGCTGGGGTAAGGCCTTAGAATCTGTATTCTACCAAACCATTCTAAATTTGAGAGCCACTGAAAATTCTTCTTAAACTCACAAAGGAAGTTTCTTATGGCCATAACAGGACCCCCTTCCTCTTGAACAAGCCATTTGCTTGGTGACTTACGTATGATGCAGTCTTTGAGAGAGGCCTAACCTACTCTACTGACTCTACCTATCCTGGTGATGGGGAGAGTCTTCTCAACACTTACCTATGTCTAGAGTAGCTTTGAAGCTTTACAAATACAACTGGCCTAAAGACAAGAGAAAATATGATACTATTTCCTTCATGGATTGTCTGGATTAATCATGTTTCGTTTGCCATATTTTAGCACCTCATCTTTCTATTTTCTTTTTCACTAAGAAAAGAAAACTGACTTTCCCTCTTTTTAAAATAAACTATGTGCTACCCAGTGTATTCCATACTTGCCAAAGCTAAAAGTAACCAGTAGGTTTTGAGGCATGTGAAATCTTTAAACAGAACAGGAAATAACTTTAGGCCTAATTGATAATCTGCACTAGTATATCAGTGTGACCGTGGAAGATTAAGACTCATCAGCCAAGTAATTTGTATTTTATTCATGAGGTACATATATTCAGACAATCTCCAATTTAAGCCTGGTTGTGGCCCTAAAGTTAGGAACTTGAAAAGCATTTTCTAAGGAACAATAATATTGGTGGTAGTTCAGTTTATAGGTCAATTCAAACTTGTAGGCAAGGATACTGATACAACGATTTTAGGTCTCTGTGGGAGAACGCCTTTCCAGAGAAACAACTCTGGGAACATGCAGAGGGTGCAGGAGCTTCTGTGGAATTCACAGTGGTGGTGTCAGTGAGTGCCTAAGTCAAGAGGAAGAGGGAGGGTCCCAAGCAACAGTAAATCTCCATTTCTGCCACCAGAGTGGCAGAGATACAGTTCCCTGTCAGGATTTGCTTCTCTATACATACATGATTTCCTTTCATAATCAACAACCACAATTGATGGGATAGGAGAACTAACACGGGTGCTGGAACATGACATGCACTGACAGCATGCTCTAGTGTGCACGAGGGAGCCTGCACAATCCCACAGTGTGATGATGGACTACTCTCCCTGATCCCTTGGGACCCAGAGCACACATGTGACCTTACCTCTCCCATTTAACTTGGCAGGGCTGCCTTCCCTTCTGCACTGATTGCTCTCATGGTTTGTCCTCATGTCATTGTCTGTGGTCACTGTTGGGGGGATCTGTAACTGTCTGTCTTTCTTTCCTTCAGCCTTTCTGTAGTTTTCTTATGAGTTACAAACCTCACTGTGACAGCTGGGAGAATGGCAGCTCATCACAGAGCAACAAATCCTGAACTCACTGAAAACTCTGTAGGTGGAATTGGGAAATCTGGCTTAACACTCACCATGTTGACTGTCACAGCAGGCTTTTAGAGTGTGTGGTTATGCTTCAGAGAGCTGGATTTGATCCACAAGTAGACACACAAAGCAGTGCCATCACATATGCTGCGTCCCAGGTGTAGAGCTTGAAAATCTAGTGGGAGAAACAAAGAGGTCTTCTTTGCCATGATGATGAAATCCTTGGAGTACCATCCCATGGGGACAAAGGGAAGACCTGAGTACATACATTAGGGGGAGAGATGGAAAACTTCTCACCTCTCAAATGGACATGGCCAAGGGTTTTCTGTCTGTTTTGAGAATATTGGGCATGTGAAAGCAAGGCTGGTATAAATGTATTCCCATGGATCTATTCTAAGCTGCCTAGGTGACCTTGATTTTTACCATTGCTCAGGCCAAAGTCAGCTAGGCTGTTTTCTGAAGACTGCTCCCGGGTACCTCCCACCTAAAAGCACCTTTTGAAATAGATCAAGCAGTGGAGAAGCATCTGAACTTTGGGGAAATGGAAGGAGCATTGGAGTAGTTTGGGGCCCTGTCATGTTGGTTAAAGAATCACGTATGCACTAGTGACTTTGTCACTGATTATCCCAGGTCTTGGTGCTGCCATCCTTTGGAGGAATCTGTTTTGGACAGGCATCATTTAGCGTCTCCTCCCGCCCTTGCCTAGGAGGTCTTTATGCACTGGATCATCTGTATGGGTTTATATGCACAGAGGCATCTGCAGATAGTCAGCCATCGGGCTTTTCTTAATTGAATGATCTCTCTCCATTTACAGCTTCACCAGCAAGACACACGACGCCAGTATCCCCCTCACCTGCTGGGCGATCTCCATTGAAGGTACAGGTCTTTCTTTAGACTGAGACTAGAGACTGGCCCCACATTCCTGTTTTCCCTAATACTCATCCCCAGTGCATCAATGAGGTGCTTTCATTTGCACAGTCCAGACAAAAAACATGTGAAAAAGGGGTTGGGAGAGATGGGGAGGAACAACACCAGCCTTTCCCTTTGGGGAGGCTCCTCCATGGATGCAGCCATTTGTTCTCAGATTATTAGCCTCATTCTCCAAATGGTGGCAATGAGAATGTACACAGCAGTGTGAGTATATACACTGAATTAGGAAAGAAATGTGGTCCCGGTATCTCATGGGACATTTTTAGCCTGGTCTTTTGGTTTAAGGGATGTCAAAAAAAAATCACTTTACTTGAAAAAACATCAATAATCAAGACCTACTAAGTGTTCTCCTTTGCCTTTTTGCCTTTATCATCAGCTTCACTCATTTTGACGAAGCCAAACCCAACTTTTTCTCTTTGAATATTTTATACCAAGTCTTTCATTTACATTAGAGATACATACTTAATAATGAAAAACAGGACAGTAAAATGAATAAAAAGATTTCTGGGAACAAACCAGAAAGCTTTAAAGGTGAGATGCTTGAATTGGTACCTAGACATAGGCTGGGTGATGTCTCTAAACACACCAACTTCCTCATGAAGGTAAAGAAGAATATTTAGTTTCCATCCAAACTGAATCATCCTGGCTGCAAGGGTTGTCAGTACGTATAGAGGTTGGTGTTCAGAGCTGCTGCACCAGAGGCCAATATGAGGTTGAAGTGAGTGTTGAATGAATGATTTTGTACCCAAGTGACTTCGGATTTACACACTCCATGTCCTTTTTGTTGATGAGATATTTCTAGCTAATGTGAAAGAAAAAGACAAATTAGCTTCTACCAACACAAGAGGGGCAGGTCGTGATCCAATGCATCTGCAGTACTAAGGATAGTTGCTGATAGAAATTGAGAATCTGGAAAACAAAACCAAAAAAATGGAGAAATTTGCAAAGAAGTGTGATTTCACTTGCATCGCCAACATTTCTGATGTAGAAATTTGCTGGTGAGTGCAAATTACTTGCTAGTTTTGTTGTTATTCTGCAATGCAGCTGTTACGCCTAAAGTACGTGTGACTGCACTTGCTCTGCAAGCTATCAACTGTCATCTTGATGTGATGGGAAGGAAGGCAATATGGTGTTTCTGCATCTTTACGTTTACCCTTACTTGCAAAGAGCTCCCACATGTTGCTGTGGAATTAACATCTGCATTTTTCAGCTTGATTTTGCAGAGTAGTAATAAGACAAAGAGAAGTGTTGGAGATTTTTTTTTTTTTTTTTGCTGAGGAAGACTCGCCCTGAGCTACTAACTGTTGCCGAGCTTCCTTTTTTTTTCCTCCCCAAAGCCCCAGTACATAACTGTATATTCTAGTTGTAAGTCCTTCTAGTTCTTCTCCATGAGCTGCTGCCACAGCATGGCTACTGACAGACGAGTGATGTGGTTCCACACCCGGGAACCGAACCTGGGCCACCAGAGCGGAGTGTGCCAAACTTTAGCCACTAGGCCATCAGGGCTGGCGCTGGAGATTGATTCTTAGAAAATGAAAAGAACTGAAGAGATGAAAATGTTCAAGTAGCTACTGTGTAGCCATAGTTAGCAGGTGGTGTATACAATCTCTGGTGTATACAGACCTGCATATGTTCTTTTTTGTGTGTATGTGTGTGTGAGGAAGACCAGCCCTGAGCTAACATCTATTGCTAATCTTCCTCTTTTTGCTGAGGAAGACCGGCCCTGGGCTAACATCCGTGCCCATCTTCCTCTACTGTATATGGGACGCTGCCACAGCATGGCTGACAAGCAGTGTGTCGGCAGGCGCCCGGGATCCGAACCGGTGAACCCTGTGCTGCCAAGTGCGAACTAAACCGCTGCGTCACTGGGCCGGCCCCAGACCTGCATGTGTTCTTACTAGCCAGATGTGGTCTCTTAGCCTATAGCTTTACAAATGGAGTTTGAGAGAAAATGGATGGAACCTTGGTGTTGTAACTCCTGGGTTACATTAGAGGGCACACTGCTACCAAGTTACTGACTTTGCTATGATTAGAATGCAGTTTGCTGCCTTAACTGAGAGTTTTTTCAGCAATTAAATGAACCCTGTGGAGAAGACTGAGCTTACCTGCCTAATTTTGAACTTGGGGTCTAATTTTTGACAAAAACAACAGTGAATTTAGATTTCTTAATTGGCCATGCTTAATTTTAGGCTCTTGCTAAATGAAGAGATTTGTGTCTACCAGCATTAATTTGTTTAAAAAGAGATCAAGGTAAAGTTAGTGTAGGACAACATTTCTCAAAGTATGTTCCATAGAACATTAAAGTTTTATAGGCCATTATGTGATAAATGAAAAAATGATCTATGGTCAGGTAAGTTTAGAAAACACTAGGCTGAACAAAGTCATTTAGGTTTCTTTATTGTAAGACCTTAATATGCGACTATGCTTTGAATGCACTCAAGGAGTATGTAATATGCAGCATTTCCCAGTGGAACCCTCTTTTTACAGAACATCTCTTGTTTTCCTTAGGACACCAGTTGGGGAAGTAGCAAATTCAGATGCCAACAAGCTAGATAGCTAAGATGATTGACTGAGTGAAGGAGGTCGGTAGAATACTATGTGGAGTGGTGGGGACTGCAGTAAACTGAGGAATCATGCTCCATCTAAAGGGAACAGCCCCTGTTCAGCTTCAAAAGATTATCTTCCATTAAGAGAATGTGAGCCATTGTTGCCAGAACTGCCAGTTCTTTACAAAATGCTAGAAATCTGGAGTTTTTTGGAAAATCTTCTTTTTTAAACCTGACTTAGCAACTAAGTTTTTAAAAACACTGCAGATGAAACAGCTCATATCTCAGGCTGGAAGCTGAGGGCTGCCGGTGTGCAGCGTCAGCTCAGGAGTCAGAGCCAGGGCACAGTCATGGAGTGCAGGGCCTGCGGTGCCTCTCACTCCTCCTGAGCTCTTTGGTGGGAGTCCCGCCCACTTGTCAAGCTGCCCTGCATCCTGTCATCCTGTCCTGCAGTTCTGAGCTCATGCCCTGCTGAGCCAGAAAGGGGAAATGGCACCCTCAAAGCTCTTTTTTGCCCATTCCCTATCTTTCAAACTGTGAGACTGATTATATGCCTCTGAATTTCCTTTCTGATTACCTCTATCTTCTTTCTATCCTGAAAATAAGAAGTCAAGTGGGCAGTGAGGTGAAGTGAATGAATGGTGGGCCTGGCAGATACTCTCGCCGGATGTGTATGTATGTTCAGTGCTGAGAATGCCAACACTCACATTTGAGTCTGGGTATTTGCATCGGTCAGACATGGCTGCCATAACAAAGTACCACGGACTGGGCGGCTTCAACAACAGAAATTTATTTTTTCACAGTTCTGGAGGCTACAAAAGTCCAAGACCAAGGTGTTGCCAGGGTTGGTTTCTCCTGAGGCCTCTCTCCTTGGCTGATAGAAGGCCACCTTCTCCCTCTGTCTTCACGTGGTCTTTTCTCTGTGCGCGTGCATCTTTGGTATCTGTGGACATATTTCATCTTATAAGGACACCAATCAGATGGGATTAGGACCCCCCCCCCAAAAGGCCTCATTTTAACATAACCACCTCTTTAAAGGCCCTCTCCAAATGCAGTCACATTCTGAGGTCCTGGGGATTGGGGCTTCAACGTATGAATGTGGGGGGACACGGTTCAGCCCATCACAGTGTTCATGACTGCCGTCTCCCCTCTTTCACTTGCGCAGGGCTCTGTGCAGTCTTTCACCCCCTCTCCAGTGGAGTACCACTCCCCAGGACTGATCTCCAACTCCCCCGTCTTGTCGGGCAGCTACAGCAGTGGGATTTCTTCTCTCAGCCGGTGTAGCACCTCAGAAACCTCAGGCTTTGAAAATCAGGTGAATGAACAGTCCGTGCTGGGGTCGGGGTCGAGCTACGGCGGGCCGGAGGAGCCGGTGCGCAAGGAAAGTAAGACGCCGCCGCCCTACAGCGTCTACGAGCGGACTCTGCGGCGCCCGGTCCCGCTACCTCACAGCCTGTCAATTCCCGTCTCTGCTGAGCCGCCCGCCTTGCCCCCCAAGCCGCTGGCGGCGCGGTCGAGCCACCTGGAGAACGGGACCAGGAGGACTGACCCCGGGCCGCGGCCCAGGCCCCTGCCGCGGAAGGTGTCCCAGTTATGAGTCACTCTTCTATTTCCCTGCGATGAATTCTTTGCCGTTTACAAGAGAATAAGTATGATAAGACATTTAGTGTAGGCACTTTAATACCCTACTCAGATTTTGTCTTTAAGTGAATGGAATTAAAACTTGCTTATTAATATAATGTTGCACAATATTAAAAGTTACTGATCTAAAACACCAGATGTTACATGAAGTATGGCTGAATTTCATTAAAACGTTTCTCATTTGAAAGTGGTAAATAGTGATCAAGACTTCTTTTGTATCTTTTTATGTTCCCTTTTTTTATGTAGTTTAATCTTAAAACCAATATAATATTGTCACACAATACGCCATGTGATAATGTTGTATACTTTTTACTGAATACTTGATACTCCGAGAAAGCTTATTAAGTCAATGCACATCCTAACGCAATGGTCTTTACTGTAGAAGACGTCTGTAAATAAGGTGAGATTTCTGGCTCTTTCCATGAGCAGACTGATCAATGCACATCATCAGAATTAAAAAGTTGAAGCAGGCTAGTTAGAGAAAATACTTAAGGGGTTGTAAGGATTGGGACTGGAAGTCATTTTGTTCTTAACAAAATACTTAAGGTTGCTTTTGACATTTGACAGCTGTCTACATTCTTAAAACTCTACTTTGTGAATTGGTTGGTAAATCCTTTAGTACTCTGACACCATAGTATCTACTGTATTTCTTTTTAAGGTTCAATTTACTTACAGAGTTCCAATCCGGTATATTAAGGAAATGACCCCAGGAGAAATGTTTACTTGAATCTTGTGCTTCTTTACTTGATAGTTTCCTCTACCAAATTTGTCATTGAAGAAGAGATGTTCGTGTATTAAATAGGCACAAATTAATGTGTCCCATTAACAAGAATTCAGGAATCAATACAAGACAGTATTAAATCAATAGCATAAATGAAGAAAAAAAAATCTTTGAGAAAATACATTAGCATGATAAAATGACAAAAGGCCTTTCAAAAGCCAAGGGCATTAACTTTCAATCCTGCACAAAATAAGAAATTCTTCACAACTCTCCATTCTTACCAGTGGAGCTTGTCTTCTTAGCTGATCCTATTGTCCTTTTGTTGAAGGATGATGGCTGTAGACCACTCTGGCTTGAATCTTGCAACATAGCATCTTAGATCTAGATAGGGATGCTAATGCCACAGTTGTAGGAGTGTGAAAAAAGCACCTTGTATGTAATAATGTATTTTGTATCTTTGTTTTTTCTTTTACTGACTGTTTATAACACTCAATTGACAATAGATATGAACGGTATTTTAAATCATACTGTTGAATATTTTCCCTCTTTTGTTGGGAAACTCATTTTAGTTTAACCGTGTTTGTTCTTGTTGATAGCTTGCCTGGAAGGCAGTGACCACTTTTTTATATTCCCTTAATGAAACCACTCAGCAGGTATACGCTGTTGAGGCTGGTTATAGAGGTTTTCTATAATAAATGTTCAAGTATTTTTGTACATAACTGGTTAATTTTAATAAGAGATACCATTATGTGTAAAAAAAAAGTAAAAACAGTTGTGGATGCAGTATGATTGTTATAATTATGCCAAATACTTTATGTATGGAAAAAGAATATTTGTACATATGTGCTTTTAACAATTCTGCCATATTGACTTTACAGTTTTGAATGTCAGAAAAATTAATATATGTTAAAATATTTATGTTTAGTGAAAGTATTCATAATTGAGAAAAGGAACATATGAATTTTAGCTTTGTATCTTGCAAGTTTTGCAGTCAGAAATTTCTTGAACTAGCTTTTGCTTTTGATGATAACACTGTGTTTGTATTCACATCCTTTAAAAAAATATATATATAGGAAGCTCCATATTTCTGTTGCTTTAAAGAAATAAAGCTTTCCATTTAAATAAGGTGACATGCATAAGATAACAAAGCTTCTTTGATTTCCTTTTCCTCTGTAATGTAATAGATTTGTTGACTAGTGCTTGGGCACAGTATAAATCAGTGTTATTTGCTCTTGAAGCCATTTTTTAAAAAAATTTTTTGGCAATGAACAGTTGAATTTATCGTGTGCTTGTATTTCTGAAGCAGCTGTATAGCAGAGCACTTCAAGAGATTCTTTTAGCTCAGATGTTCGTGTTGGTTGCTGCTGAATGGTAAATATTAAATAAAATTACCTGATTAATCTTAGTATTTCTGTGTTTATTCCTGTCATCGGTGTGTCTTCACCTGGAATGAAGCTGTGTAAATCTCCTGGTTGTATCATAGTGAAATTTTCAGACTTCTTTGTTGCTAGATCCTGTTTTTTGGTGTTATGCCTTGGTTGATGCATTTCTCCCTACAAAGCTGATTGATGGTGTAGAGAACAAAGGTTGAAAAGGTAACAGTATTGGTTAATGTCAGTAGAGAAGGTAACATTTACCTGGGTGGTTGACCATTAATTGGCCTACCCAGAGCCAATTTTCACAAGTAAACCATCAAAGTTTGTTTGCATTAGAAAACGACACAAAAACAGATAACTGCCAGGTGTACGAAGGTATAGTTGAGTACTGCCCTTGCCAGCTGTGACAAACTATCCACATGCCAGCTTTTCTCCCCAATTTTAATAAAATGATAGGAAATATATTTAACACTGTAAAACCCATTCACTGCAAAATTTCTGTTAATAAAGCCTGGCTTTTAATTTTGTGAGATGCATCTATGCTGTGTTATTTGACAACATTTATGTAACTCGGTGCTAAGCAAGCCATTGTCTAAAGCCTCTGTCCCATTAAAGACCCAAAACCCATTTAAAGGCCATAGTCAATGTACTCCTGATTGTTCCTCAACATTAACTAAGTGATTTTAGAGCATTTTGGGATCATTTTCATTACAACAGAGCCTGTAAGTTTTTCGATTCTACAGACGTAATTACAATGTGAACAACTCTGCTTCCTATCTGAGTAGTCTTCCCTCTGGATTGTTATTGATTATTGTACAAAACACAACAAAGAGAATAACAAGTTGCACAGCTATGCCTTTATTTGATCTTTGCACGTTAAAAGGTGGCTTGTACCAAAACGAGTTTTTAGTTATTGATTGAAATAAGCCTTGCCCTCATTACATAAGAATACCTTAAAAAAGCCTTGAAAAATTGACAGAATACCAATCCCCTAACAGAACCGTTATTTTTACCTATTCCTTTTGTCTCTTTCTACCTGTGTATATTGCATAGTTCTCCTACATCGTTGAGTGCTGGTTTTCCAAGTATCACCAATATAATCTGTTGATAGGACAAGGCTGAGTTTACTGTCCACTGCCCTAAGGGAGAGCTCCACCTCAATGAATTTTGGTGGTGTCTCAGAGAGGGGGGGGGCAAGATCAGATTTTATTGAAATTTTAGAGTTTGGGTGAAACTGGGTCTTTCAGTGAGCAGGCATTGTTTAAGATTGGGTAAAGATCATGATATAACTGTTCAGGCTTGGTGGAAACAGCAAGGCAAGGATTTTGAGTTGAGGCGTTCAAAGAGTCTTAGGACATAAACTCAACTGATACTTTCTATTGATGATTTGATGGGTCTGTAGAGAAATTCCTGTTATAGACAATGAAGTTATTTCCTGGCCAAGAGATTCCTGGAAGAGTAAAGTTATGCTAATGAACATTGGAATAGTGAAGTCATATTCATGTAGACATAAGCTGTATGGGGTAGATGGTTTCAGTTCTCAACATGTATGTTTCACATAGTTGTAATCACAATGTACTTGGACATACTATCCTTATTTTTTTGTTTAACATTATAGTAAGTATCTATTTTCATATTATTACATATATGTAAAAAGCAAAATGTATATTCCACAATTTATTTGGCTATTCCCCTGTTAACAGACATTATATTGTTTCCAATTTTTCACTACTACAAATAACACCACTGTGACTATTCTTACATATAGCTTTTTCCATGTTTTGGATTATTTCCTTAAAATGGGTTCCAAGACTGAAATTGCAAAGGCAAAGGAATACCATTCTTTTGCATATTGGCAAATTATTTCCCAATTTTAGTGCCACCAGCAATATTTTTCCAAGATTGGATATTGATAAAGTGTTTTTGCTATGTGGGAAGAAAATATTGCTGCCTTACCCAAAATTTGAGAAAATGTTAATATAGTCAATTAAGTATTTTACAGAATCTTGTGCTAAGGAAATTGATATCTTTATAAAGGAAATGAAAAGGAAAAATGAGAAGACAGAAAAGTAGGAGGCATTAATACTTAGTTTGGCACCTACTGAAAATACTTCATCCCAGAGAAGAGATTGCTAGGAAGGCATTTTAGATCCTCTATTTGTATAGAATACTAGAAAATCTCCAAGATTATGAACACAAGTACCGCCTCACTTATCCAGAATTTACCCTTGTCATTCACAACAGTGAAGGAACCAAAAACCTGGAAGTAAGGACAATGACCTGAACAGTCATAATAAATGACACAGTCTGCTGGATGAGCTGTCTGTCTCCAAGAAGGCAAAGCTGACGAAATGCCTGATGTGTTTGAACTACTGAAGGGAGATGACACTTTTCTAAGAGAGTGAGGGATGGATGAGGTAGGTTCCTAGAAAGCTATGCAAGTGGGGAAAAAAAAGTTAATTCCAGAGAGAACAAAACATGTTTATGTAAGAAAGTAAATGTAATTATAGTATCCTATATGGGTCAGCTACATATAATATTTACATAGTCATGGAAATATGAAACATATATTGATCTAACCCCAAATTATAATATAATCATATTGGAAGAATGAGGGTAAGGAAGGAATGTGTGTGTGGAGAATAAATTCCCATATTCCACATAGGGGTGTCAATAGATAATGCCTAAAGTTTAACGACAATCAAAAAGTAGCAATTTAAGATACTTTTTTATTTAGAGATAAAAGGGTAAACACAGAAATAACTTAAAAATTGAAAATTATTGCCTCTAGGGAGTGAAAATGGCTGGAAGACAAGGATGTTGCAAGTCTCCTATTTTTCGCGATGGCTTTATAGAACTATATGCATGTATGACTGTGACACATTTTAAGAAAATGAAAAAAATGAATTCTAAAACATTCAGATACCACAACACTGGTTTCACCTCCCCTTGCTTATTTTTTCCCCTCCTTTATGACATTGCAGATCTGGATTTAGACCTCTTTGAGAAGCCCGTACAGAGTTTGCAACCAGGTGTCTACTTACAGGAATGTGTGTTGCAGGTAGCAGGGAGTGAAGAGGAGGAATGTCTAGACTAAATGAAACTCCTCATAAAGCAGAAGTGCTTGGCAGTGATACAAGCAAATTCTAATCCTGTGAAGTCATTTGCAGTAGGTTTAAGGGGCAGGCTCCTCTTTGGTCTTCCGTAGCAGCACTAAGTAGACAATGGAAACAATTTTTAGCCAGAGAGTTCTGAAAGGAACTCTGCAAGTGTCACCAGTTTACAAGTTCCTTTTGTGTCAAATAATGTGAATTTTCTCACTCTGAAAGAAGCACACAGGTCTTGGTATGACTTACGTGCACACAATAGTAAACAGTCCCAGATTATTTCCCTCCAAGAGGGGAAAAATTAGTAAATACACAATGAGTGTTAAGCAACTTCAGGCCTATAATGAAGAAATTTGACAGAGGGTCTCCTGGTACACCCATTGTCCCCCACCTCACTGTACCTCAACCTCTTGCCTCGCCACCCGCAATTTATGCAAATCCTTGTTCCAAACCCAGAGGAAGAGAGGCTCCCCACATCAAGACTGAGTTCTCCACTCAGGAGTTAATCCCATCTCTCCTCCCACCTCTGAAGCCTTCTTTACCAATGAGGAAGTGGGAAATCTGGCTGTGACCTTTGAGCCCATTCATCCTATTGGTCTTATGGCTGGGCCTGAAGACAAGAACAAATATGACTGAATACCAACCTCAGACAGCAGGAAACACTTTCCTTTTCTGTCTTTCTCTCCTTTTTATTCCTTTTGGTAAGGTAACTTTCTAAGCTTAATAATTTATAATAAGTTTGCAAAATTCACTGTATTAAATTTCAAAACTTATGTAAGTCAAAGAAAAATATAGCCAAGATAAAAGAGCAAACAGACTACAAAATCATTTGCACCAAATATGATAATGTTAATATCTTTATAAAGAATTCATCCAAATTGATTAAATAATAAGACACTATTAAGAGGCATAAGTATTGGAAAGGGAGAAAATATATTAATAGGCAAATAGATAATTTACAAAAGATGAACCATAAACAAACATATGGTAAAATAATTAACCAAACTACTATCAAAGAAAAATAAATGAAAACAACAATGAAGTAACATCTGTTGCTTATTAAATTAGCTAAATGTATAAAATGACAACACCCAATTCTGGGGAGAATATGTTGAAAGTTGTACTCGCTGATATAGCTGGTGGCACTAAATGATGATAACCTTTTTTTGAATGCAGTTTGATGATATGAATCAAGTACCTAAAAAATAGTCATGTCCTTTGAGCCAAAACTCCATTACTGGACATCTAAGAAAATATTTCAGAATGGGACATGGGTGTATGGAGAAACAACATGCAAAAATTTCAAGTCATCAAAATGTTAGTATAGAGATGGTTACATAAAATTAATACATTCAATCAAGGAATGGTATACTATTTTTAAAAATGTTTTTGAAGACTGGTAACAAGGAAAAACTAATAGTGTGTGAAATGAAAAAAATGCAAGACAAACTATATGCACACTGTGAGTCCTCCTACGCCATAACACTGGGGCCCAATGGGAACAGAGTCTCATCAGGGCAACTGGGATGCAATTTAATGGAGAGGACCGGGGAGAAATAGGTAGGAAGTACGAGAAGAGGGTGTTAGCCCGCAATGGAATCAGAGCTCTGTGGAGTCAAAGAAACAGGATAACAGGAGGAAGAACTGAAGAAGGAAAAGGATGAGTAAGGAGGGAAGGAGAAGTGCTTGGGGAGGGGAGCAGGAGGAGAAGTGTGGTCCAGAACAACCAACTGGAAACTGCAAGAAAGCACTTTGAGTTGTATGGTTGGGGAAAGTGGAAAACGTGCTAGTGTGGACTAAAGGAGTTTCCCAAACACCAATGTGGCTCCCTTATGAGGTTTCCATGCATTTTTTGTGAAATGAGAAAAATAAGAACAATATGATATAATATATATGTTGGTTTAAATTTCCAATTGTCCTCACTAGGGAAGAACTTTTCTGTATTCTCTCTTCCTTTAGGCTGTGATAGTGTTCTATATTTTTGAACTATTAGTGTTAGTAGATGAGAGGGTTTTTCCCAGCAGGCACAATTAAAAGGTAACAACCTTACAACCATCCCCCATTTGGTTTTCATTACATTACTCCATGAAACCTCATGGGCTGGGAAGCAAGGTAGAAGACGTGGAGGTAGAAGCCCAGCTCAAAATGGAGTGTGGGGTGGGTGAGGGTCTAGGGCCCAGGACATCCATTACTCTTGGTGAAATAAGATGGGATAGTTGCATAAACTATTTTTAATACTTTTCTATGCAAGAGTCAAAACATTGTATAGAAATGAGCTGATTAGTTACCACCTTGGCCTCAAGTATGTAGTGGGATATAGTTTCTTAGAAATTTTACGTCATTTAGTCAGTTTCCACCTGTTTTACTCCTTCCTCTCCACCTCATCAGGCTCAGCTGTGATTTCAAAGACTTTTTAGGCTAAGAGCTTGGGGTTCATTTTGAACCTTGAGACTTGAGTGCTTGATTGCTGTAGAATTAAGTCAAAAGTAACTGAACAACCTGGTGAGTGGTTAATGGCTCTCAGAGACTAATTTCCTTTGCTCCCATATTCCTGTTACAGCCTTTAAAGAATATTCCAACATTCTTTAAGTTGATGGAAGGCTATATGTCATTCAGAAAATTTATTCAAGTCAGATGCATAAAATATTAGGAACATAGGGATGAAAGGATCTGATGGGTTGAAGGGTGGGGGCTGAGTGCCAACAGCAAACCCGCATTTACTTGAGGTGCTGAAATGGTCATTGACCTTCTGAGTGACTCCTAGCAATGCCACCAGCTGCCTCAGCCAAGACTATGCATTCACTGCCTCCTGTGAGTGACGCTGAGCAGAGAGAGTCACCTTCAACTATATTTAACAAAGGTGCTGAGGGCTCACTGAGGAAGGCGGTTAATTCTCTTATCTGACCCTTTATCGGGGGCTGAACACATTAGCAGAATGAGGCCCCATCACTTCTCCTAGTAGTTTTATGATCAAGATTAGATTTATTTGAGTGATTAAAAAATTTTTTTGAGGGCCTACTAAAAACAGATTTTTAGGTATACAAAGAAGTATAATTGCCGCCATTTTCCAGGAAATTATTCTTATCTGAGAAAAATGGAGATATATATATATATATATAGAGAGAGAGAGAGAGAGAGACTAATGAGTAACATCACAAGAAATGCCCTGATGGGCACGGAAAAGTGATTAATCACCAAATGAGTGGCACAGCCCATAAACACTGACTTCACCTAATATATATCCCATCCAACACAGTACAGAGGCTGCTTATCATGCTAAGTTGATTTATTTTCTTGAAAACAGTGGAACTAGTTTGTCTGGGGCTAATGATCCTGAAGCCCTGTTTTGTGTTTCCTTATTCTTAGAGAAGAGCAATCAGCCAGATGGCATGAATCTCTGACATGTTTGACTCTGATGTCAGGCAGTGATAGTCCAAGTGTGGTCCCAAGGGACATAGAAACTAACAAGACGATGTTTCCACCTTGGAAGAGGCTCCAGCCTAACGGGAAGGAAGAGAAATAGACCAGCACTTAAACACAGGGTAATTCTGCTATTGGGCAAAATATCTACCAACACTCTCTAAAATTCTCCTTGACCCAGAGATTGCACTTTAAAAAATTTATTCTAAGAAAATATCCTTACCAGAAATGTGCATAAATATTTATGCATAATCATTGCAACATTGATTATAATAGTGAAAAATTTGAAATATTCTAAATGGCTAATGTAGGGAATGGCTTTAATAAAATATCCATTTGATGTAATTCTCAGCAGCTATTAAAAATTATGACATGAGGGGCTGGCCCAGTGGCGCAGCGGTCTAGTTTGCGCTTTGGCAGCCCCGGGTTCGCGGGTTCAGATCCCCGGCTCCCGCAGACTCACAGCTTGTCAGCCATGCTGCGGCAGCGTCCCATATAAAGTAGAGGAAGATGGGCATGGATGTTAGCCCAGGGCCAGTCTTCCTCAGCAAAAAGAGGAGGATTGGCAACGGATGTTAGCTCAGTGCTGGTCTTCCTCACAAAAGAAAAAAACAAAAAAATTATGATGTGTATGTATATTTATTGACATGGAAAGATGTTTACAACACTGATAACTGAAAACTTTTATATAAAACAGTATGTGTAGTATAAACCCATTATCAAATATTTGCTTATATATACATACTTAGAAATATATAATAGAATATATGCCAAAAAGTTAGTGTTGATTAAATCTGAGTAGAGGAATTACAAGTATGTTTTTCCTCTTTTGCTTATGTGTATTTTCAATTTTTCTATGATTAATTTATGTCCGTAAATGAAAGAAATAGCTAAATAGATGAATAAATGGTAAGTCATGATAAGGACTATAAAAGAATCACGAGGAGGATGCTGTGGTAGTGCTGAGGCATTTGACCTAGAGTGAGGGGTGATGGGGTGAAGTGGGGTAGAGAAGGCATCACAGAAATGCCCTTGATCAAAGACTTGAACAACCAAGAGTGAGAAGACAGGGAAAAGACATTCCAGGCAGAGAGACCTGCACAATCTCTGATTACAGGAGCATCTGGTGGCAAATTGAGAGAGCAGAGAGATGGAGCTAAAGAGGCAGGCAAGGAGCAGGTTATGAAAGGCATGGTTTGTCATGCCAGGGAGTTTGGAATTTTTTCCTAGTAGTGATAAGGAGCCTCTAAAGGATTTTTAGCAGGGGGAAGGCAAGCTCGGATTAAACATGTTAGCAAAATTGCTGTGAACATTACTCACAAGTGGTGAGGAGGATGGAGTAGAAGATGCAAAGAATGGAGGAGTGAAGTGAAGGGCTCCTATGGGTTTGCAGTTAGGGCAGTTTGACCAAAGGCAGAGTTGTAGAGAAGCAGAAAGGACAAATATAAGAGATCAGACTGCAATAGAAATAGGATGCATCTGGGAGAGAAATAGGTGGCCTATAGGGTGAGTGAAGATGTTTCTGAGGATGGGAATGGGATGCAGAAGACAGAAAAGGAATTGTTCTTGAGCAGAAGGAGGGATGCCTCTTCCTCTGGGGCTCTTGGTGCTGAATACAGACCAACATTTTTTAGGGATGTAGTACGAGTTTAAACAGTGCATTCCTATTGGCCCTATTTTATCCATGTAGCAGGAGGAGAATCATTTGCTGAGAGTAAAGACAGTGAGCTGGTTAACTAAGCCTGAGGAGAGTTGTGAAGTTTTGGCCAAATTTGTTGGAGCTAGTGATGTCTAAACACATACAGGAATTAATGGGCAGTGTAAAGGACCAACTGTGATTGGAGATCATGAATTTGTGATGGCACCAACTGGTGCAATTTTGTAACTTTCTCCAAGAGCATTCAGTGGCCAAGGTCCAGCTCCCAGGAAGGCAAACGAAAGTTGCCTCCATCTTGGTTCATCATAATTGAGGACTATGGGGGCATGAAGGACCAGGTCCCAAAGACAAATTCAAAGCAGTGGCCATTGGTTTAGGCCAGGCAGGGAAGGAAGCAAAACTCATGGGGCTCTGAGAGACTTGGAGGAATGTGACTGGAGGTTTGAATAAGGCCAAAGAGGGGATGCGGAAGGAGTGAGAGCTGGAAGGAGAGGAAGTGGTGGGCCAAGAGTGGGGTATCAGTGATTACCATTTCAGAGCAGTTCTAGGGGATCAGCAGTGCAGAGGGAGCAGTGGAATAAGTGGATCATATTGAGGGGAAGTGAAAGTCAAAAATCAAAACACAAGGCATTATATAACCATAATGTTTGCTGTAATGTAGATTGCTGTATTGGCCCTTGATGCATTCTTCTTTGGAATACATATATTTATTATTTTAACTGTCTTATTATTTGTAGACTAAATCAATTTTCTACACTAAAATATACTATTGCTCATGTCTTTAGAGATCTTTGATATTCCATTAGTCAAAATACTCAATTATTTCTCCTTTTCTATAGAGTCAGAATCTATAGGGGGAAGAAAAGTTGCCGTGGAGTCTCCTGGCTTGCTTACCAATCCACGTTGTAAAGTAGACTTCTTCAGACCTTAGGCTACAATTGGGGGGCTTCAGTTTAATGCCTTCATAGATTTCATCACAGGAAGCTTTGGACTCCAAAACTCTTCTTTGGTACTGCTCAAAAACTCTTCCATTGAAAGGAGCCAAGTTTTCAAACAGTTCTATCTCCAAAGAACTGACAACGAATCAGATGAACAATTATTGACTCAAGCCCATGGAGGGACAACCTCTGAGATATCTTTCTTCACGAACTGGACCTAAGTGAGCCTTTCCATTAATATTTTTAGTCTCTAGATGACAGTTTGCCATTTCTTTATCCCATCTTTTCTCATGCTTTTCTTCATCCTCTACCACTTTTTCACTGACTAGTCACCCCTTCAAATATGACCAAAAAATCTTGCTGTTGCATTAAAAACAGCAGTGAGAAGATGACAATGTTCATTTCCTGTCCCTAGTTAAAAAAAAAAAGTCCAAAGAGTCTTAGTCTCACAGCCTTGGGAACCCTGTCAAATACAATGAGCCAAGAAAGAGCTGGTGAACCAGACACATGGATTTAAACCAGGTTGTGGTGCCTATCAGGCATGAGTGGATCCTGAATAGCTGAGGTGGCCACAAAAGGCCTCGAAGTTTGAATTTTACATTAAGCCCCTTTCATATTTTCTACCATGAGTTGTGTCCAGGCCATTTGTGTCACATTTGGAATTACCAGCTTAAATGCCAAGATAACATTTTTTTTCATGTAACCACTGGCCATAAATCATGGTGTTAATCAGACAAGACAGCACTGGAAGGATTTAAAGACTCCTATTTTCCTTATCAATTACAACCAGGCCAAACTCCCTGAAGCTGTTCAGGAGACAGACTCTGAAAAGAAAACACTATTATTATTCTGACCTATGGGTTTCTGGGGGCCTTAGTGACTCATTATCCATTCATTCAACAATTATGATGAGTCTATTATGCTTTCATAAATACACTCTCAGAGTTCATTTTTTAAAATTTAGAAAGGAGAACTCACCAACCCTCAGGCTTCAATGGTATTGTTAAAAGGACAAATCACAAACCTCAAGTAACTAGAATTGTTATCAAGGTACAAGAGGATTTATGGCGGAGATGTGACAGTTTTCTGGTAATGAGACCAGGCAAGTGGGACTGGCATAGCACTAGACCCACCTGCCAGGTCAGACCTCTGCTGGGGTTGCTGATCAGCTGTAGGGGCTAATAGCTGAGCACAGCTGGACAGAGAAAAGCTCAAGGCCCAAATCTTACAGGCATCTCCAATCATGGCTGAAGGCATGATATTTCCATGCTGCAGGCTCAGTGTGAGCAGGCAGAGGGTCACCGTAGGTAGGCAAGGGAACTCCACAAGGAAACCAAAGGGCAGTGAACGATCAGCAGCTTGGCAGCTGGTTCCATTGGTGTCTACGAGCTCTTCTCAAGGACAACAGAGTGCCAACCTGTAGTCTGGGGCCAGAGGCAGCAAATGTCCAGCAGAGTCCCAACCAGGAGTCAGGGTGGGAAGTTGAGAGAAGCCCAGTTCTACAAACTGACATTTATGTGGAAGACTTAGGCTTAAACAAAGACCCAGAAGCCCTTTAATACAATAGAACAAGAGGGAAGGGGAGTGATCTATATCAGAGAGCAATTCAGAAGCCCTTAGCCACCCCTGGGATACCATATCTTAGATGAGAGATGAAGCTGGTATGTTGAGGATACAATTCCAGAGTCTCATGCAGAGTGCTGGGCAATCCCATAACAGGTTGGGTTAATTGGTAGAGAAGTCAGTGCTGGAGTCTGGAGGTGGGATGTGGAGCAGATGTAAATTTTATATAAGTATTTTCTGCTTCCAATATTAACAACTCTGGAACTGAAGATGGCACAGCTTTTACCTGAGGTGGGAGGGGCATGGGAAATGTGTAGAACTAATGAATTTATCAGCGTGTAGCTGGAGAAGGCAAAGACAAGAGAAATGAAGACTTAGGTGGTTGCTGACAATGATTCAGCCGCCTAATGATACTAATAGGGACTCTGGCTCTTTCATTTTTTCTATTACACCATCCTTAGTGGATTTGGTTTCTTCTTCCTCAGTGTTGCCTCGGGGGGCACAAGATGACTGCTGTAGTTTCAGACATCTTGTATACAGATTATAAGAAAGGAAGAAAAAAAAAAGGAAGAAGAAGAGGCAATTACACATCTTCCTCTTTTGTTAGTAAAAGAAAAAGCTTTCCTGAAGTTCTAAACAGACACCAGTACATCTCTTTGGCCAGAGCTGTATTGCGTAGCTAGGGATAGCTATCCCTAGCTACAGAGAAGGCTGGGAAAGTAAACGTTTTACCTGGGGCTGAACATATTGCTGCCTTGAATAAAACTGGATTTCTAATAGCAAGCAACAAGCGCAATGGATAGTTGAGAGACAATTAACAGTGTCTGCCAGAGAGACCAGTGTGCCATATCAACTGGTACAAGAGAGGATGATAAAATGAGCATCTATAAATGTAGGGAGCTTACAGTGCAGGAGCAGTAGGAGTGGACAAGAGTTGCTTGGGTAGGGATTTGATATGAAAGTTTAAGGAAGTTCTGAATATGAATTGTCTGGAGGGAGTTTGGAAGGAAGAAATAGAATGAGCCAAATCAGGAAGCAGCAAGGAGTTGTGAATAGAGGAAAACTTTGGAGAGAAGTAAAAATAGAAGTTGGAAAAGTTACAGATGATGAGAGGTGAAGCCAATTAAATGGGGTTATGGTTGCTCTTTGAAAACTACAACCCATATTAGAACAATACAAACAACAATTTCAGGATATTTTAATAATTAAAAATATTAACTAAAAAGCAATTAATCACCCTCAGTAGCTGCTAGAGAATAAACTAACATTACTGAGTGCTTGCTGTAACCCAGGCACTGTTCCAAGCACTATTCATCTCTATTATGAAGAAACTAAAGCACAGGAAAGTTAAGTCATTTACTCAAAGTCACAGAGCCAGTACACAGCAAAGCTTGAGTTATAAACCCAGATAGTTCCCACACTCTGACCTATAATATCTAACTGCCTTTCCCTCTGTAAGGAGCAGACAGGAAGAGGTTCCTTATTAAATAGGACATTCTTCTTTGTATTTCTTTACAGCAAGGACTGAGGTAACCATGGAAAAACTGGTAAACTTTCAGACATTAGCTGTCTCCTGATTTGGTGGAGATTGCTAAACCCCTAGTATCCATTTTCTCTTTCTTCCTTTAGTGCTAGAACTCATTTATTTTGGCTGGGCTCATGGCAAAGACATTTCCCAGCATCCTTTTTAGCTAGGAGTGTCCATGTGACTAAATTCAGGCCAATGGGATGTGATCATAAGTGATACATGCAAATTCTGAGGCAATTCCATTGTAAGGACAAACTGCCTTCCCTGGACCATAGCCTTTTGCCCTTACCACCAGTTGGAAATGGGAAGAACTCTAGCAGTGGTCTTGGGCCTAGAGATGGAAGCCGCACATTCAGAGCAAAGATTACTGGTTATGGCTCAGAGCCATTTACCCATCCTAGGACATCTGGATTATTATGTGGGGAGAAAAAAAAAATATCAAATTTAATCCAGAGAATTTAAGCAGCTTAGACTGAACCCTAACCAACACATGAGGAATTTAAATTAGAGAATTGATGCAAGTGTGTCAGTAAAATTAAACCATGTTTGCCAAGGGATTCATGTTGAATTTTTTGTACTGCAATAAGCAGCCATAAGTAGAATGAAATAGATCAAAGCAGACACTTAGCATATTTTTATATACACAGGAAAGATTATTTTCAACGAGTCTTTGTGTGTGTGTGTGTGTGTGCTTGTGTTGAAAATAGTTTAGCTCTAGGAATATATGATGCCTTAATACTTATGAAGATTATACTCTTCCAAAAAATCTAGGCTGATCTAATTCATACCTCAAACCATCTAGACCAAATATATTGTTAAAGTGACAGCAAATCAGATATTTATATGTGAACTTGACTTGATATTGAATCTGTGTCACCTAACCCAGAGGATTTTATCTAAAACAGTCTTTTAAAGTAGACACAAAAATTTAACAAATAGTCTCTGTAGCAGAATGTTGTGTTTTGGGATAAATAATAACCCAGAATCGAATCCTCACTCCAAATTGGGGGAAGCCTCCATTGTGGGTAGTATTGATTCAAGGCAGTATGCACTCTCCTACTATATAAGCTGAGAATGCTAGACTATTTCTCTCTGCTACCTAACAGCCAGATGTCTCTAACTGGATACATCACCTCAGGATTTTGAGTCTTGTTCTAGTGGTGCAAAGACAAAGGATCAATTAGAATTCATTCCAGGCTTCCCCTCAAAATGGTCCAATCTACCAATCACACACAAGTCCTTAACCCTTCCCTGTACCTTCTCTGACTTCCAAACTGATCAACAAACTGTCCTTTCTTCTTTCCTGAATATTCCCTTGACTCCCTTGTCTTAACTAAAAACTGACATGTCTGAGGCTAGCTCCCTTACAAGTTGCGGCCCTCTCAAATGGAGAGGACTCTTTCTCTCTTATACCCCATGTACCTCAGGACCAGGAATTGGCTTAGGTGTTGTCCTTAGTCCTTCACAACTTACGTCAGCAGGAGTCCCACTCCAACATTTTATAAACCTTCTTCCAAGGTCACAGATGACATCCTTGTTGCCAAACCCATAGTTATTTCTCTGTTTTCACTTTAGCCAATCTCTCCCAATACCAAAAACCATGACACCAAAAACACAAGCAACAAAATTAAAAACAGATAAGCTGGACTTCATCAAAATTAAAAACTTTTTGCTTCAAAGGGCACCACTAAGAAAGTGGAAAGACAACCCACAGATTGAGAGAAAATATTTGAAAAATCATATATGTGGTAAGGGACTTGTACCCAAAATACATAAAGAACTCTTACATCTCAACAATTAAAGACAACACAATTTAAAAAATCTGGTAAAGGATTTGAATAGACATTTCTCCAAAGAAGATAAACAAATGGCCAATAAGCACATGAAAAGATACCCATCATTAGTCCTCAGAGAAATGTAACTCAAAACCACAGTGAGATACCACTTCACACTGACTAGGATAGCCATAATCAAAAAGAAGACAATAATGAGCCAGCCCAGATGGTCTAGTAGTTAAAATGTGGTGTGCTCCACTTTGGTGGCCTGGGTTCAGTTCTCAGGTGTGGAACCACACCACTCATCTGTCAGTAGCCATGCTGTGGCAGTGGCTCACACAGAAGAACTAGAAGGACTTACAACTAGAATATACAACCATGTACTGGAGCTTTGGGGAAAAAAAAGAGAGGAAGATTGGCAACAGATGTTAGCTCAGGGCTAATCTTTCCCAGCAAAATAAAGAGATATTTAAAAAAAAAAGAAGACAATAACAAGTGTTGATGAGGATGTGGAAAAATAGGAACCCTCATTCATTGCTGCTGGAGGGAATGTAAAATAGTGAAACCATTTTGGAAAACAGTCTGGCAGTTTCTGAAACAGTTAAACACAGAGTTACCGTATGACCCAGGAATCCCACGCCAGGTATTTACCCAAGAGAACTGAAAACATATATCCACACAAAAACTTCATAGCAGAACTATTATAATAACCAAAAAGCAAAACAACCCACATGTTTATCAACTGATGAATAACAGATAAACAAAATGTGGTATGTCTACGTGACAGAATATTATTCAGCAATAAACAGGAATAAAGTACTGATAATGCTACATGATGAATCTTGAAAATATAGGTGAAAGAAGCCACTCACAAAGAGCATAGATTGTAGGATTCCATTTATATAAAATGTCCAGAATGGGCAAATTCATAGAGACAGAATGTAGATTAGTGGTTGCCAGAGGCTGGGGAGAAGGGAGAATGAGGAGTGACTGATAATGGGATTTCTATTTTGGAGGGATGAAAATATTCTGGAATTAGTGGTAATGGATGCTCAAGTCTCTGAATTGTACCCTTTTAAAAGACTGAACTTTATGGTATGTGAATTATATCTCAACAAAGCTGTTATGAAACCCACAGTTGATTGACCACCTCGTCCCTCTTGAAGCACTCTCGCTCCCAGAATACCACACTCTCCTAGTTTTCTTTCTCTCTGGCCACTCTTTCTCATTCTCCTTTGCAGGTCCTATGTCCTCTGGCAGGCCTCTAGAATGAGTTTCCAAGCTTATCCTAAACCCTATTCTCTTTCTTTCCTCTCTCCCTAGGTAACCTCATCCCATTCCCATGGACCCATATAGCAGTTATATGCTAACATCCACTTTCTTGTCTGAGTTCAAGATCGCTCTATTAAACAGCCTACTTGACATCTCTGGTTGAGATGTCAACCAGACATCTTGTCCAAAACCAAACTCTTGAAGCACACAAAGTATACAAACTATGCTGGGAGCAAAAACATAGCTTAAGGCTGCTGTTAGGAGTTAGAGTCGATGATCATCAGGGAGGGAGGAAATAGAGGGATACTCCATAGAAGTGGACAAGATGTGGACAGGAGGCATTCCAAGGTCACTTTGTGCCCTTGAAATCCTTGACAAATGCATGAGTACTTTAGTTTTATCTGATATGACCATATGTGTTGAAAGAGTGTGCGCGAATGTTCCAGATGAGTGTAGCCCTCACCATACTGTATCCATAATGAAGTGAATAAAGCCACAGTCTCCCTTGAACTCCTAGGGAAGACACAAAGAAATGTGGAGTAAGTCTTAAGGCACGAAAAAATCAGCCTGAACCAAGTCTAATATTTGTCTGCAAGAAAGCTCTTGTGACATAACTGTATGTTGTAGCCCAGGAGTTCAGGAAATGGACTCTGGGAAAGAGATTTGGTACAGGATTTTTATTGGGGAACTCAGGAACAACATTGTGAGGGGTGAGGGAAGCAAGATTAGACAAAGGGAAAAGCCGAACTGAGATGCCCTTGCCAGAGAGCCTCAGCTGATCCCATAAGCAGCTCTGGAGCAGAGGTCCTGTAACTGAGAGTAAGGCAGTTCCCTTTGGCCAAGGGCCATTCCTGGGAAAGTGGGGAGGAGAACACATCTGTGAGCCATTCCTGCCCATACTCCCAGCAGCTGGGGAAATGAACACCTCAGTCCTGAAGAGGACCCGAGTCAGGTACAGCAGCTCCACTCCTCTGCCCATCACTTGTATCACTGCCATTATTACACCATGTCACTATAGCTGCCACCAGCCATTACAGCAAACCAAGCCCTTCAAGCCTCAGAATTCTTTGATATGAAGCTATGTATTGATTGGACAAAAGAGAAAGGGGACTAATTTACTCCCTTTGGTTTGGAGCAAGAATGGAATTGTTTAGCTCCCCACTAACTGGTTTTGGAAAGTTGTTTTTTGGTCATGGGGCTATAAATAGGTTGAGAGCTATTCCACCATTGGCTATACTGACGGATGAACTAAGTTCTGTACAGGGCTGACTGAAGGGGCCTGCAATGAAGAGGGTTAAAATTTCATATGCAATGAATGAAATGTTCTACCCAGGAAGAGAAATGACAGCAGATGGTGAGGTCAGCTTGTTAGCTATATTTATCTAATTAAAGGCTTTACACGTATTGTCAGGTAAAAATCAGCTGTCAAAAAGTCCACCTGGTCATCAATGATCATCGTTAATAAGTCTGATCTAGCCACTGCTGCCAAAATCTTAGTTACAATCACACAATCTCAACTAATTAAGAAAACAACTCAAATAACTGAGCTTGGCATCACTTTCCCAAACTGGAATGAAACGATGACTGACGGCAAGGAGGGGAACAGAGAATGTTTGCTATGTGAATATATCTCGACTCTAGAGCCAGGTACAATTACAGGTAAATCAGGGAACTGTGGGCAGGCTTCTCTGCTCAAACTGAATTTGATTATGACACGTGTGTTGTGGGTGCAGCAAAATATTCATGAAAACAAATGGGTCTGGAGTTCCTATTTGCCCTTTGAAACCAAATTCAGTTTGGGGCATTGTCTTGACCTTTACTTGAGACATCTTCATCGAAAATATCTATTTGCATAAATCTGTTGAGTGAAATTAGCCTTGACTTGCCAAGAGAGAAAGCTTGATTCTTGCTCTCTTCAGAGAGGTAAGGAAGACTGATTATGCATTTTCATTTGAAAAGAATTAGAAGAGCTGAGCCAATGGGCTGTATTTCATCAATTTTTTAAAATATCAAATAATTGGTGAAATTCACCTCTTCAGTATAGCTTCTTCACCCTCTTACATGACTTACAAATGCATTTCCAAGTGCTTTACTAGTGTAATAGAGCAAGAACAGAACATACATACCTGTTCATCTTGCCAATGCTGTGGATTCTATATTTTCTTACATAACACATCCTCTAGTATTTTAAATACATATATTGATATATTTTGAAGTTCTTCTATCTGTTACAATGTGCAGTTTCTCAGGAGTATGCCAACACAATTTTTCTTAAAAACTACTTAAGCAGTTGAGGCAAAGGAGAGAGACATTAATGCAAACTAGTGCAGAAGTTGCAACTATCCATTAATATATAGTCCACCAGAATTTTCAGACATCAAGGAACTAAAAAGAAGTAAAGAGAAAAGGGAGATCATATAAGGATAATAAGCCTAGAAACATGATCCGGTTTCTAGAGTAGGCAAAATTCCCTTTGAAGTCAAAAAGAGTTTTACTTACCTAAGAAGCAAAGGACTTAGTTCCTAAGGAATATTATATGAAATGATGTTAGCTTAAATTAGCTCTCAGTAAGTAGAGAGTGGATATGCCTATAATTGGCTTTGTCATATAAAATTACAGCAACTCAGACCTTAGAGCTCCATAGATTATATTTTCCATAAAGCAAATTTCTCAGCCTCTGGACATGTTTTAACCCCTCTGGGATAGTTTTGATATTCCCAGTGAAAGTTTCACTGAGAAGTGATGAATGATTTTAAGTAAAATATCAAAGTTTACTTAATGCTTTCCAAAAAGGACTTCAAAGATTGAACATATTCAACAATTCTTTCTGTTTGCTTTTAAATTTTTTTTTTTTTTGTCATTATGTAGGAGCAAATTTGAAATGTTGAAGTTAAGTAGCTTAGCTCTATCCTATTTGACCTCAAATCAATGTTATATCTTAGGAACTGCATATTGAACTCTTGGCCCTTTTCTTTTTCTTTTTCTTTTTCACAGTGGGATGTTTTGGAGAGAAATATTACAATTATAAGAGATCTCTGATATTACTGAGTTTAAAAATCACAATCTTGATGTAATAGTGATCTTGGAAGTTTGTGATATTATACATTGGAGCTTTGCTAAAACACACATTTGAATTCCATGAGCTTCAAGGCAGCTAGCTAGTATATGAGCCTACAGTGCACTGTCATGCAGAACCCGTATCACAGATCAACTTTTTTGTTCTCTGTAATTGTAGTTAATCTAAATCTTACACTTATTTAGCAATTACTCTGTGCCAGGTACTGTGATAAAAGTCTCTATCATTAGGTATGTGCTTTGTTCATTAACTGCTCCCGTTCCCTGAGATCTATCTTCTATCTATAGAGACAAACCCTGAGACCACATTTCTACTACCCATCACACATCATCGACCATCCAGAGCAGGTGTGGACATTTGGTCCAAGCTCAGCCAATCAAGACTCTGCCAGGAATTTAGAAATTTGGAAACGGCTCTAAGCTTGCCCGTAAACCTGTGAGGTGACAAGGTCTTTTGCATGTGGAAAAGCCAAGAAAGCAGAAAGAAGAATGAAACTGATGGGCTGATTTTAAGTATAAAAAGACCAGGTGGCCCCAGAGATGGAAAGACGCAGAGAGAGACAAAGATGTGGAGAGAAACAGAGTGGCGGCCTGATGGCTTTCCTAGTCAGGATTCTGTCTGACTTGATTGTACTTCCTACCTTAGATTTTGTGAAATAGCTCTGTCAAAACTTAAGATAAATTCCACATTTTTCCCATGCTGGTTTGAAGTAGATTTCTATGATTCACAGACTCCAGAGCCTGGTTCTCCAAGCAGGAGATTACATGGCCCCAACTGCAGAGGCCAGAAAGCCAGAGGGTCAGGGCACCATGTCAATGCTACACAGAGGACTCTAAAGAAGGCTTAAACATATTTCCCAAGTTCTGCATCACAGCTAATATTCATCACAGAGCAGAGAGCAAGTAGAGGGAATCCTTGTTGAAACTTCAGTGCTTAACATGGATTAATTTGTTAATTTAATTGATAAGGGTTGTCACTGAGTCAATGAGTTTCAGAGCTGGAAGGAATTTTTCCTATGACTTCCTTAGCAGATGGTCACCCAGCTGCTACCTGACTCACCTCACCCCTCATGAGACATTATATTCTCTTGCTGAGGAGCTCTGGGGCACTTTGACAGAGCCAAAGCCTTTCTGGCTGCAATATTAACCCTCTAAAGCCTAGCTCTTTGGAAAACTAGTCTCTTTCTACCCAAGGACAACTCTTCATATGTTTGAATACAGTTTAGTCTGCTCTGTGCCAGACTATGCATCCCTTCAAACATTCTGTGTGCCATGGATTCAGGATCCCTTACTACTCTGAGACAAGCTCTAGCAGTCATTCTCCTCCTCAGTGTGTTCCATACCAGTGTGCCTTGAGAGGATCTGGAGTATCCCATACAGTTGAGCACGTTTTAAGGGAGAGACTATTATTTACAATAATCTGAACTCCAGATATATATGAAGCTTAGAGTGCCTTAAGCATTCTTTTTTTAATGTACTGATTTCATGTATTTCTTTTGAAATACTGATTTTTACGTATTTCTTTTTATTGTGGTAAAAAATACATAACATGAGCTCTACCCTCCTAACAAATTTTTAAGGGTATGGTACAGTTCACTTATTGTTAACTATAAGCACAGTGTTGTATAGCAGATGTCTAGAACTTTTTTGCCTTGTATGACTGAAACTCCATACCCATTTAATAGCAACTTCCCATTTCCCCCTCTCCCCAGCCCCTTGCAACCACCATTCTACTTTCTGTTTCTTTGAGTTCAACTCAGATATTTTAGATACCTCATATAGGTGGAATCATGCGGTATATACACACAATGAAATATTATCCAGCCATCAAAATGAAGAAAATCCTATCCAAAACTACAACATGGAGGAAGCTTGAGGATATCAGGCTTAATGAAATAAGCCAGTCATAGAAGGACACTCGGGATCAGATTGTTTCACCGGTGAATTCTACCAAACATTTACAGAAGAATCAACTCCAATCCTTCTCAAACCCTTCCAAAAATTGAAGAGGAAGGAACACTCCATAACTCATTTTATGATACTGGCATTACCCTGATATCAAAGCCAGATAAGGACATTACAGGAAAAGAGAACTGGAGGCCAATATCTCTGATAAATATAGATGCAAAAATTCTGAACAAAATACTAGCAAACCAAATTCAACAGCACATTAAAAGGATCACACACCATGATCAAGTAGGATTCATCCCTGGGATACAAGGATGGTTTGATATGTGCAAATCAATAAATGTGATACATTACATTAATAGAATGAAATCACACGACCATCTCAATAGATGCAGAAAAAGCATTTGACAAAATTCAACATCATTCATGATAAAAACTCTCAATGAATTAGTCATACAAGGAACATACCTCAACATAATAAAGGCCATATGTGACAAACCCACAGCTAACATCATACTAAATGGTGAAAGGTTGAAAGCTTTTCCTCTAAGATCAGAAACAAGACAAGGGTGTCCACTCTCACTACTCCTATTCAACATAGTACTAGAAGCCCTAGCCAGAGCAATCAAACAAGAAATAAAAGGCATGCAAATCAGAAAGGAAGAAGTAAAATTGTTTCTGCAGATGACATGATCGTATATAGAGAAAATCCTAAAGACCCTACTAAAAAACTGTTAGAACTAATCAATGAAGTCAGTAAAGTTGTAGGATACAAAATCAATATACAAAAATTGGTTGTGTATCTATACACTAACAACAAATAATATGAAAAGAAATAAAGGAGACCATCCCATTTACAATGGCATCAAAAACAATAAAATACTTAGGGTTAAATTTGACCAAGGAGGCAAAAGATCTATATACTGAAAACTAAAAGATGTTATAAAAGAAATTGAGGAAGATACAAATAAATGGAAAGAATATCTGTGTTTATGGACTGACAGTCTATAACACCTCACCTCTTGATGAGAAAATTGTCAAAGTATTTGTGGTCAAGTTTTGAAACTACTATAATTAGCTCACTGGCCACAAATATTTACACTCCTCCCACATACAAAATATACTTGCTGTCAAGAACCCATAAAAGTCCCATCCTTCTACAATATCAAGTTCAGGTTTGGGGTCCAGGATCTTGTTGCCTAATCAGGTCCAGATGTGGATGAGACTCCTGGAGTATAGTTCCTCAGATATGATTTCTCTTAATTTAAAAACATGTGAACTAAAGGGACAAGTTATCTGCCCCCTATACATCCAACATACAGGGGCAAGACAGGCATACGATTACTGCAGTAGATATGCCTGATCAAAAAGGAGGGAACCAGAAGGCACACAGCAGTCATTGGTCCATAGCAATTTTGAAATCATTCAGGCCCATGTTGCAAGTTAGTTGATCAGGGACTTCCCAAAAATGGTTCACCATGACTCTAGGCTCCACACTCTGGGTTCTTGGTTTCACCTTCTGTGTCATCCTTCCTTTCCTAAAATAAATACCCCATTTTTGCATTTGATAAGTATCCTCAGTTAGCTTCCTGCCCATAGAAGTTTAGTGGTCCAAAGACCCCTTTCATTTTATGTTATTTCTGTCCCTTTCATTCCAAGCTGGTATAATTTCTTTAAAAAGTATGTTTTTTGTTTATTCATTTATAATATGTTTCATTAGAAATACCTAGAAATCTCTTCTAGGAAGTCTTTCTCTATCGTGAGCCTCTTCTGAGGCTGCAAAGGAACAGTGTCCTTGAGGTTCTTAAATTCGTCTGTTACATCAAGTTATGTTCATCTGTCTCCCTTGGTAAGTCTATATTTACTGGGGAGTGTCTGCCATGCACACCCTTAAGATCCTTAGAAGATTTCTGTTTGTTTGAAAAGGGTCTGTGAGGCCCCACCTTAAATTTTTGTGAGGTCTAAATACAGGTTTGTAAGTCACACCCTGATCTTCATCTGTTCTCTGAGATCACATTTTCCTGACAGCAGCTAGGATTTGATCCTTTCTCTGAGGTCCTTTCTTACTTTCAGAACCTTTTATTAGCTAAGAAAACTCACTTGTATCTTTTTTCCAAACTCTACTCTTTAGTGCGTTGCTCTTCTCTCACATTTTATTATATGCAGGTAGGTAAGTCAGGAGAGACCTTTGATATTCTGCACAGAAATCTTTTTAGATCACTGAGTTCATTAGGTATATTTCCCATTTTCCATGTTATCACAGGTAACTGTTACCAAACTTTCCCCTAACACTAACAAGGATACTCTTTCCTCCAACTTCCCATAAAGTTTCTCAATTTCCTTCAATATTTCACCTCATGTTCCTTAAAGCCCATCAGGCTTCCATCTGCTGCCTAGCTCCAAAACCAACACTACATGTTTTAGGTTTTATTATGATAGCACCCTCTTTTTCAGGGACCAAGTTACGTTCCAGTTATCTATTGCTGAATAACAACTCCAAAACTTGGAGGCATAAAACCACCACGATTTTATTGTGGTCGTGGATTCTGTTAGTGATGAGTTCAGACAGGACACGGGGAAAAAGGGACTGTCTCTGTTCCATGAGGAATAGCTGGAGGTGACGCAAAGAACTGGGAGCCAGAATCATCTGGACGCTTCTTCACTCACATCTGGCACCTTTGAGGGGATGGCAAGAAGGCTGGACTCAACTAGAATTATCAGCTAGAAAACTTATATGAGGCCTCTCCAGCATGATGTCTTCCAGATAGCTGAACTTCTTACATGTGGCTTAGGACTCCAAGATCAAGTTTTCCAGCAAACAACCTTCATAGTCCTTTGTGTCCCAGCATCATAGATTCTTTAGTGTCTGTTCTGTTGAGCTCTATTGTTGAACCTTCAAAACCTGCCCAAATTCAGTGGGAGGCGTACAGACTTCACCTCTTGATGGAGAAATGTCAAAGAATGTGAGGCTATGTTTCCAAAGCTTTCAGAACAACCACAAGTTTTTTGTGTGTTATCAAGTTTACCATAGTTCAGAAATAAAAGTCTTCCGAAGTTTCTTTCCTTAACTAGCACATACTCCTATTTTGAACCACGATTTATTAAAAGCATATCCAACTATATATGAGTGGAATAAGACGTGAATTGGAATTTCAAATGAACAATAAGTATCATCATGTAGCTAGGGGAAACAGTTCAAATAACTTTAAGAAGCTGCTGAAATTAGATCTTGACTCAACATTAACCTCAATAAAAATGATATATAACTTGGGGAACAATTGTATTTAACCTTATGAAGTAAGATCAATGCAATTAAAATGAATTTTCTCTTGAGGCTGCCATATGACTTGTGCTCTTGTTTCATTTGCCTTTGGTTGGGGTACTTGAGAAAAGCAAAACTCTCAAAGAAAACACTATCATTTGGAGCAGATAATTTTAGTTTTCAGAACCAACTTTTTTTTTTTTTTTTTTACTAAGAATCAGTATGCAAATACTAAGCATAGAATATTCCAATTATGAATGACTCACAAAGATGAAATAGTTCTTAGAACTTCATCCTCTTAAATTATGTGTAAGAGAGTTTTTGGAAGAAAAAAATTACTGTGCTTTCTCCACTTTAGAACGCAAGTTAAGAATTTTAATTGTAGCCTTGTATGTGCATGTTTTCACTCCCTTCCTGCCAAACATTCTATACTTACATCAAAAAACTCAATTCAGGGGAAAGGATTTTATTTTCTTTGTATGGATATTAGAAAATACATCCTTAGATATTGGTTAGAAGTCCATTTGCACACTGGTATCTGGGGCCTACTTAAGTCTAAGAAGGAAGAAAAATGGTTAGCTGGTGCTTTAGAAAACAGATAAATTTTAAAAATTACTTTTAGTGAATTCTAGCCAACAAATTAAACAGTGAAATTCTTAAGACAACCAAAGTTGTTTTTGAACTCTTAAGCTTGTCTTCAAACTTGAAAAAATTTTATCTATGAAATTGCAAATGGTTGTGTAATCCATTTAATATTGGACATGTTCAATCAGAGGCAAACAATTTTGGATTTAGGAATCATAAGCAAGAAAACGGCAAAACCTTACTGTGTATTTTGTGAAATTTATTTTTAACAGACTATAAAAATCTCATGGAGGCTATAGTCCTGGTGGCTGTTTCTGTGAAGTATCTGTATTCATGTATTTGCTATGAATAAATGTAGGTAGGTAGATCATATTGGGTTACATAAAGAAGAGAAATAACGAAGTTCCCCAGCACCTTTACGGAATTGGATTTAAATTTTAAAACTTCAGTAGTCAAAGAAGTAATACGAAACCCAAAAGACCACTACTACGCCATAAATAAAAGGAGAAAATAGGGAGCATGTAGTTAACTGGGAAATGACTGAGCACATACGTGCTTCCAGGAAAGATTACATCAAGCATAGTGAATGCATGGTACCCGGGCTGCCACTCCCTGCTCCAGAGCCCATGGGAGACATTTCTAATTGATCCTCCTTTCCTGCCAAGCCCTGAAACATCTCCCAGTGCAGAGCTCCAGGCAGCTTCTGCCTGTTGTTTGGCATTAACATTCAGATGAAACCTATCTGCCATCTCTGGATGAAACGGTCATAGTGATGCCAAAATGAAAATGAGACATGGGCATACCTGCTTTGATTTCGTCACTAGGAATACGGCAAGTAGGAATCTCAAGGCACTGCTGCCATGATACTCAGCCATGACGTGACTACCAAAAAACTCCAGCACATTCTCGGAGGCAGCATGGAGTAGGGGTGAACAAATGGGCCATTTATATCTCTAGCTCTATAATGTTCAGCAAAGTTTTCACATCTGTAAAATAGGGATCATGATACCTATTTCTCAAGGTTCTTATAAAGATTAACAGAGATGGACCATGTAAATTACTTTAAAATAGGTGTTTGCTAAATGTCAGTTCCAAATTCTAGCTGCATGCTTTTTAAAGGGACATGAGGAGAATCCCAGAGCAACGTGTCTGAAGTGGTTACAAGGGCTGGCAAGTAAAATGGGAAGACGTCGAAGTAATCAGAGTTGTTTGTGGTGCGTAAGGGAAAATCAGGACTTCCTACTGGACACAGACTGATCAAGATAGTAACAATGTTTCATCTCGTTAAAGACTGGAAACTCCAGCAATATCACCCAAAGTATGGTACAGGTACCAGCATTGGTCTCTGGTGTCTACCACTGGAGACTTAATTAGCTTCGCTGTAGAGGGGACCTGAATTATAATGTCAAACACAGATTTTCAGCTCATACAAAGCCTATTATGCAGAGCCGATAATCAAGGGGGGACGCCTCCAGAGGATCCAAGAGAGGGCCCTGTTTGAATTCTTCTGCTCCATCAGTGTGGAGCCGATTTCCAGGCCGGCTAGAAGCCAAGGATTTCTTGTTAGGTATTTTTAAGGTGACCTTTGGCTCATGACAAGTAATATTGGTTACTGTTTCAGGTAGTCATATCAAGTTTACCTTTAGTGTGCATAAAGAAAATGAAACATGAGCCATAAAAATATTAATGGGATATAGAGGTGTCAGGAATTATAAAAAAATATCTTGCGTGGTAATGACTAAAAGTCGGGAAAGAGTGAACTAACGTGTGGAAGAGAAACAAGGAAAGAGAAGGGTAATAAGGGACAAAAACGTAGGGAGAGATCATCTCATTTAGTAGCCCAAGGCTTCCTTCTCTAGACTCTGCTTCTGACATTGTAAAGCCTGCCCCGCAGCTCTGAGCGGGAACCTAGGCAAGAAAGAAACCAAGGATGATTCTAAGGATTCAGCATGGTCACTTTAAGCCATTACCAGATCATTTAGTTCAATTGGTCTCTCCCTTTAATTAAGAGACAATTCATGCTTTGCAATTTACCCCCTTTTGACATTCAATTAGGGCTTCCAATCTGTAACTGGTGAGTGCTATCAATCAAATCAGAGCAGCAGCAACGCTCATTTCCACATAAACAGCACAGAGGTGTCTATTACCATAGACGTCCTCTCTAAACCTGTGATCATTAATCAAGCAGATTTGTTTCCAGCAAACATTAAGTAACTTCTCACCAGGCACTGTGAAGCTCAGAGTGTACTAGGGTTTTACCTGTTTTAAGGTAAGTCAACAGGGCAGTTATAACACATATGTATGCCCAGACTAGCATGGTGAGCGCTCTGACAGAGGTAAACAAAATACCATGAGTTGTGGAGGGGTTTGAGGAAGGCTTCCAAAGAGAGGGGATAGCTCAGTTTAGTCTGGAAGGGTGATGCAGAACTAGCTGGAAAGATGAGGTGGGCAAGGAGTTCCGCCCAGTTGGCGTAGCTTGTGCAGAGGCAGAGAGACCCAGGAAAACCTGGTGCTAATGGTAAAATGCAAGGAGACTGTGAGGCTGGAGTCCAGGCTTTGTTGGAGTGGCAGCAAGAGGAGAGTCTGGAGTTAGACCATGAAGGGCCTTCTGTGAAATGCTGAGTTTGGACCTGTGAAAGACAAGGTGCAGACAATTAAGGAGGTGATTTTACTCAGGCTACTGCACTAGGGAGAACATTCATCAAGGAGGACTGTCTCAAAAAGAAGGAGAAAATTCTAGGTTTTAAAAAAGAAGCAAGTCATTGAGGAAAGGTAGAGGTGTGTCTTATCTGGGAACATGCCAGGGCAGGCTAGTCCTCTGCAGGGTGGCTTTCCTCAGAACACAAAAGGTGGGAGGGTGGTTTCTCTACCATTGCTGCCTCCTGTAGCACGAGACCTAGGTCAAGTTGAACATTGTCAGACTTTGTCCTGGACGTACCAGAGAGGATATTCAAGGTACTCGAGGTTTGTAAGCAGAGGTGAAACCTAACCAGACGAGTACTCCAGAGTAATAGTATGCATAAACCAGCTGCCAGCACTTGCTCCCATCAGATCTTGCCTCTGGCCTCTCATGTGCCCTTGTTCCTTACTTTTGTCTATGACACCTTCCCGGGGTTCTCTGAATCTCAGGCTAGACATGTCTTAGTTTGATGACCAGGGGTCTTTTGTTCCTACCCCTTGACCCGAGGCTTGAACATACACAAGACCACAACTCCTAACAAACTGACACAATATTTTGGCCCATTTTCTCAGAGAACCCTCTCTCTCTGCTCCCCTCCATCAGACTCAGTTCTCACACCTGGGCACAGCCCCTAACCCATCCTGGGAATATCTTGAATCAACAGCCCTTCCTGGGTAAAGAAAGTTATTGGCAAACCCTGGATTGCTGCAGCAACACAGCTGTTCTTCCTCCAGTCAGGCTGCTGTCCCACAGCCTGGTCAAGGGCTGGCCCTGGTGATCTAGACGCTAGCTGCTGCAGGTTGGGCATGTAGGCAGAAGCTGCTTTGGACCTATGAGCAAGCTCAGTCCTGAGTTGGACAGTCAACTTCTGGCCATTCAGGCCCTGAGCCACACAGTAATTGGGTTTTACAAATATCGGCTCCTATGAATTAGATAGAATAATGATTCTTCTTATTCCACTAGCCCTGAAATGAGAATCGATGGAAAAGATTAACATTGTACCATAAGATGCAGAGTCAGGGGACCACTACAAGTTACATGGTTATAAAATTGTGTTATCAGATAAACAAGTTCAGCTCAGATGTTCTGCTTCAGAAAAAAACAAAAGCTAATAAAATCCAAGAAATTACTGATGTTGCTCAAGTTTTGAAAGAAGTAATCCAACAAGTATGATATGCAGCTCCGACAGGCATCCAAAAGCTATGTGGAGATGGAAAGACCTCTAAGTAAATCCAATTACTATCTTGGTGGCTGGGGTGAGTTTTCTGGTTGAACTTCATAGAAAACTAAGGATCCCTAAACACTGGGGCTTTTTTGGGAGACAGATATCATATAAACAGCAAATTTTAATCTCAGTAACAAATGTTTTTAATGTAGGTGGTTAGGTTTGTACGAATATTATGAATTTAAACAAAATTAAATTGAGCCATGAAACTTAATAATACCTTGGATTTATAGACCATTATTCTTAAGATATCTCCCTTTATTCTTGGGTACTTATAAAGTTAATTCACTTCTGTCTGATATAATTTTCAAAGTAAAGCATAAGATTTACCAATTAAACCCTCCTCCTTTCCCAGTAAATTTTACTAGCATTTCCCCTTACAGAAATCTTTTGCAATTACATAGTAATTTCTATATAAAGTCCTCCAAGTGTTTTGCAAACATTAATTAAGCTTTGCAATACCCCAGCAAGGGAGAAGACCAGCATTCCACCCAGGAGTCCTCCTCGTGCTGAGACGGTGGTTGGAATGACATTTGTTCCTGTCACTCAGAATCAGCGCACGGAACTCTAACCCGTGGGAGGAGAGGATGTGCTGATTCTGCCAGAATTACAGATGACACCACGATACCTCTGCTCGCTCTAACAAAGAAAGATGGGGTGACTTTTCCTATCAAGTAATTTAACTCTTATAAAGATATTTATTTTTATCTGTGATTCTGAATAACTGATCTCATTTTTATTAATATTTTGAAATCAGCCTAAATTTTATATTCTATCATGTTCTATTCATAAATATCATTTTAGTAGCACAGGTTTAAACTTTGTGTAGCTAACCACTGGAAGATGAGAAATTATACAGAACACAGTTGGAGAATTCTCCGCTTCTAGACGCACACAGATCTCATCCCACCTTCTAAATGTACATATGTAATCTTAGCTTAGAAACAACAGGCAAATAGAGAAATGAAGAGAAGAAGGAACTAGCTGGGTAAACTGACTACTCTTCTCCAGCCCTGAGATGTGAACTAGAGAGATGAAGTTGCTTGAGGTTAAATAGATCCTTAGTCTGTTAAGCTAAAACATACATGGGAATTTTTTTTAAAAGCTACTTTCTTTAGATCATTATTTTGTAAATCATTACAGGGGTGACTTCTGGCCCACCAATATAGGCTGCTTGTTTTCCAGTATACTGTCCACACAGCTAGCCTAATCAAGCCACCAGCACTGTCTTGACATCTAACCCTGGAGCGGCCTGCTTTATCCTTCCTTCCCCCATCTGGGCTGGGGACCCTTGACTGCTGTTAAAGCCCCTATGGTGGACACTGTCTGCTAAGTATGATGCCTCCTTGGCTCTCAACCCTGACTGCACCTCATAACTACTTGAGGAGCTATTTAAAAGGACTTTTGCAGCTGCCCCACACCAATTAAAATACAGTCTCTGGGAATGAGGCCAGCTGTGGGCATTTTAAACGCCCCTGGACAAGTGCTACCTGCAGCCCTGGCTAATGCCCTTTGGGGAGCAGCTGTAGAGCTTCCCAGGGGTCAGGCGAGGCAGCTAAACCTGTCCTGCAGGATAATGGCTATGTGACCTCCAATTCTCAGAAAAATCCTCCACTAAAACCTTATAAGGTCTTTGCACTTGTTATATTGCCTTTTATGATTTCCATCTATTTTCACGTTGCAGGTACATGGTTGCTGGCTTGAAACATTGGCCAGTGGTAGGCAGGGACCACCTGGGCTGAGCCTGTTTTCACCTTCAAGGTCTGTGGGCGTTCCTACTGGGGTGTTATCCTTGGACATTGCCTAGTACTCATCTCAGGCTTTGCTGGCCACTCCCATGGTGACGTTCCAGGCTTGGGAGCCTAGAGCCCTTGTTGAGCCAAAGAAGTATTGCAGGGAGTAATGAACTTAGCTTTGAAGAGCAGAAGGCAGATATTATGCAAATATATAGGCCAATGGGTCAAGGAATACACACTATAAATACAGTTTGCAGAAATATTGCAAAACAGGTCAGCTGAGATCCCAAAGATGTTACCTAGGTTAGTGTTTATTAAAGTAAGACATTTTATTTTTCACTCCTATCCCCTGGCTAAATCTTATAAGACAGATTTCCCACATGGACCTTAATGGAGAAAGATATGTGGTATTAATCGTATGGAAAGTGGACGTTGTGCTTCACATCTGAATTTGACACTCCTCATGGTTGTAGGTGGTGCCACAGAAACCGCATTACGTATATATTGAATCACAATGAGAATGATTTTTCTATTCTTCAATTTTTAATTTTAAATAAAATTCTTTTCAAGTTTTACCTTCTGATTATACCAAAGTAAAATGTCAGTTTGGTGTTAGTAAGTCTTTAACATCTTCCTGGTAGTGATATCTCATTTTAACAAAATTTAGGGAACAATGGTAACCAGCTGGAATTGAAGGACACAGTTTGCATTTGCATTAATTTATGTGTTATCTTTTATTCATGACAAGCAATAATGTTTTCCCATTTGTGGTAGTGATTTAGAGCTTCTTCATAAATTACACTTATTTAAGAAAATGTGAGTTGGTGTAAGAGCTAATAACACAGGTAGTGCACATATATAGCAAAATTTGTGAAGGGGATATATTTCTTTAGCTGAAAATTGTTCTACCACCCCCATTTTTAGAAGTGCGCATGTTTTTTTAAACAGATCTCATTATGAACTTAGGGCAAATGTAAAAAGCATTGTGGCCTAATTTTCAAAAATTAATTAACATTTTAAATTTAAATGCATATTAGATTTATCATACACACCTATCTAACTTTTCAAGTGGAAGCCCTTAAAAGTGTGATATTTAACCATTTGGGTTATTATCTGTAATAATTTCCATTTGCTTTTAGTACTCACACTGGAACTAGGAGTCTTTTAAAACCTCAAAATAAGTTTTCTAAAGGTAAACAACTGTTCAGTTTAGTAAGTTGGGAAAATTTTATACTTATATGGCCAATTTAAAATCTGGTCATTTTGTCCTCAGTTGATCAAGATGTTCTATATCCACATCATGTTGTTAGGTGGTAAATTTTTAGCTGACCTCCTTACTTATTTCAACAAAAACTAAGATTGGATGATTGTTATGTCGATTTGTACCATGTAATTCTACTACAGAGATGAGGCAGAGCCTGAGTAATCACTAGAAAGTAGATTGATTTAGATTCCATTTTCATGCAACACGTATATAAATTAAAATGTCAGAATGAAATAATGGCATAAATATAACTACCTTCAGAAAATTTGGCCAAAAGAGAAAAATTGCCCATAATCCCAGCACTTTAACACCATCACTGTTATGACTTCAATATATTTCATTTCAGTGTCCTGTGTGTTTGTGCGTGCATGCAACTTTTAAATACAATTTCAAATTTACTGAAGAGTTGCAGGATTAGTACAAAGAACTCTGGTATACTCCTCACCGAATCCACCAATTGTTAATATTTTGCTATACATTTGCTTTATAACTTATTCTCTCTCCCTCGAACAGTTTTCTGAGTGGGTTTCATTCATCATGTCCTTTATCCTTAAATACTTTAGTATTTCCTAATTACCAGGATATTCTCTTCCATAACCACAGCATAATTATCAAATTTAAGATTAACACTGATACAAATCTATTATTCAATCTATAGTCCATATTCCAGTTCCCCTAATTGTCTCAATAATGTCCCTTATAGCAATTTTTTTTCTAGTCCAGGATCACATATTGCATTTAATGGCAATACCGCTTTAGTCTCCTTCAGTGTGAAACTGTCCCTTTGCCTTTCTTTACCTTTCACGGCATTGACATTTTTGAAGATTAAAGCCAGCTATGTTGTAAAAAGTCCCTCACTTTGAGTTTGATGTTTCCCCGTAATTGATAGCTTATTTTTCACATAGCTGTAAACATTCCAATATAATAAATATTTTTTCATGTTGTAGCAGCCTTAATACCTTTCAACTTAACTATTTCATATTTCATCTGTAATATAATATAGATACTTTAATACTGTAATGGACAACTTCAGGCAGATAGCCTTTTCCATGTTTTGGATTATTTCCTTAAAATATAAGATCCAGAAATGGATCAATGAATATGGACTTTATAAGTATATGATACAAATTTCCAAATTGCTTCCCAAAGAGGCTGTTCTAGTTGACATTCTCACCAGCTAGGTTGAGAGTACCAGTTTCATGATGACCTCACAAGCTTTAGGACTAATTGCTATATTTTTTCCCATTCATCTAATAATCATTTAAAAATAGCACTTTAGGGTAGATTAAATTTCTACTTATTGTGTTTCCAGTGAAGAAAAAAAGTTTCCTCTCTGAAATTTTCCATTAATATTTACTTTCAACTTCACACATTTCTGGGTATTTATGAGGTGATATGCCCTATATTCTGATCCACTGCCCTCAGAATAAGTCTAAACTGCTTAATATTGCTTTCCTGGGCTTCCATAGTCTGGCCAGGGTTTCTGCCTCCAGCCTGACTGCTCCTTCTCTCCCAGCAGCTCCTCCTCCTTCATTCCCCTCCACTTAGACTATTTGCAGTTCACTGAAGACACCAAATTCTTGCCTCCTGACCTTTGCACATACTTTCCCTCTGTCCCTAACCCTCTTCTTCCTCTTCCCCTATCATCTCCCCAACCCAGTCAGTCTGGCATCAGACTTTAAGTTCTCAGCTTTGATATCTTTTATTCTTTTCCTGATCCCCAAAGTCCCCTGCCCCCAAAGTCTGAAGTAGTTGCCCTCCTGTGCATTCCCATAGTACCCTGTACTTACCTGTGTATCACCCCATGCTGTGATTATTAGTTTACCCATCTCTATCCTTCCCCATCCTTTTGCCCCTAGCACCTAGCTCTTGCTCAATATACTTGCTGAATTAATAAATACAAGGTCTTAAATCACAGGGGAACACATTAAGGAAATCTCTTGCCTTTTAGTCCTGCTCCTTTTGTCTTCTCTTGCATCTTTCAGAATTCACTTCCAGGGCAGGAACTATTTCTCTAATGTATATAATGTTCTTACTGCCTCTATTATGATAGTTCTTTGCATCACTCTTGGAGCAGTGAAAGTTTGGAGCCAGAAGATAAGCAGCTCACTGACTATGGGATAAAAATGAAAGGAGGAAGTCGGTGTCTAGGAAATAATGGATAGTGGAGAAATCCATTTTCGAAATTTAGAGCTCTGAGAATCCGTTACCATACATTTTGCTCATCTGCTGAAAAACAGTGTCTAAAAACATCACTGTCCGATAATGGTAGCCACTAGGCACAAGTGGCTCCTTAAATTAAATATTAAAATTTCAGTTTCTTAGTCATACTAGCTATATTCCAAGTGTCCAATAGCCACATATGCTTGGTGAATAATATATTAGACATTGCAGATACAGAATATTTCCATCCTTGCAGAAAGTTTTATTAGCTAGCACTGGTTTAGAATATAAAAGTTTCTACATGGTGCTGAACTGCTTTCAGAAGGGATGCACATTAAAATACCTAAAGCACAATTCTACTAATTGTTCCATAAGCGCACTTTTGACTGGGGAATCAAGTCACAACCATAGCTGATGGCAAGTAGTTTCAGTAAATTTTGGCAACTCCCTTCAATTTTTCAATGTCATACATAATTTTCAGAATTAAGTTGTCAGTGGAAACATTTACCTGGGTACTTGTTCTTAGATTTTCCTAAGATCACTATTAATTCACTACCTTAGATTGTTCAATTCAACTCTAACTTCCTATATCACTATTTTGATAAAAGCAACCATGTTGACATATTTTTCTTATAATGAATTTGGTTCTGTGTAGTTTAGATAATATCTATATTAACAAGTATCTTATATGGAAACTTTAAAAACAGTCACTTAAGTAAACAAGCATTCAAGACCTGGGCACTAGGCAATAGGGATGAACAGGACATAGCCCTTCCTCATGGAGCTGGCAGTGAGGAAGACAGGCAACCACCAAGTAAACAAATAACATAACGTCAGATAGTGATATGTGGTTGTTGTCTTTGCAGCAATGACACTTTAAGCAGAGACCTAAATATTGATCAGGAGATAATCATGTAAAGATCTAGTAGCAATAAAAGTGTTTGAGGGGTAAAAAAAATTATAATGGGTCCGTTTGCATGTTTAATAGATATCAAGTACTAAGCAGTTTGTCCAGGTCAAGCGCTGCGCTAAGCACCTATGTACATCATCTCATTTTCAACCTACCTTTGATATAGGTATTATCATTCTTACCTCTGTTCTAACAGATGGGACTGGTTGTTAGGGAGATTAAGTGTCTTGCCCAAGGTCACATAACTAATATATGAGGGAATATGGAAAAAGTTGAATATGGAAAGTCTGAGTCCAGAGTTGGGGCTCCAAAACACTGAGCTACTGAGTCTCCTTTGTAAGAAGTTGTACATTTCCGTGTGCGTTTGGGCAGGATTGTGATGTCCCCATTTAGGCAGAGCTACCTTTGTTTTGCTAAGGGATGGTTATTTCCTAACAATAGATTTACATGTGTGGATCAGTTATATCCAGTTAATAAGAGTCATCAGGAAAATGCACCTTAAAACCCCAATGCGATATCGCCTCACATCTGTTAGGATGTCTATTAATAAAAAGACAAGAGACAACAAATGCTGGCAAGGACGTGGAGTAAAAGGAACTCTTGTACACTGTAGTTGGGAATGTAAACTGATATAGCTACTATGGAAAACAGTATGGAGGTTCCTCAAGAAATTAAAAATAGAACTACCATATGATCCAGCAATCCCACTTTTTGGTATATTGCCAAAGGAAATAAACTTATTATTTCATCTGTATTACAGTACAGATATCTGTACTCTCTTGTTCATAGAAGCATTATTTACAATAGCCAAGGTATGGAAACAACCTAAGTGTCCACTGACAGATAAATGGATAAAGAAACTGTGGCATATATACAAAATGGAATATTATTCAGTCCCTAAAAAGAGGAAATCCTGTCATTTGTGACAACATAGATGAACCTGGAAGGCATTACACTAAGTAAAATAAACGAAAGAGAGAAAGACAAGTACTGCATCATATCACTTATATGTGGAATCTAAAAAGCAAAAATCAAACTTATAGAAATAGAGCAGAAAAGTGGTCGCCAGGGGATGAGAGGTGAAGGAAATGGGAGAGGTTAGTAATACGGTACAAACTTTCAGTTAAAAGAAGAAGTGCTGTGGATCTAATGAATCACGTGGTGACTAAACTTGATAATCCTGTATTATATAGTTGAAATTTGCTAAGAAAGTAGAATTTAAAACGTTCTAACTAAAAGAAAGAAAAAGATAACTATAACTATATATATATTCATCAATGTGTCAATTAACTCAATGGGGGGATCCTTTCACAATGTACTGCATATGTATATCAAATCACCATGTTACAATTTTGTTTGTGAACTATACCTCATTAAAGCTGAAAAAAAATAAAGTTTTCTTTCTTTGCAGAAAAAAAAATTCCTTTGGCAGAAACTGAAGTGGTTTTTTTTTTTTAAGTTTTGGGTTTTTGTGATATTAGACATTGGATTGAATCAAAAAGTACGCTTGATAGCCATAGCCCTTTTGGGATTTGTCCCAGTAATGAAAACTTATGTTCAGACGAAAACCTGTACACAAATGTTCATAGCAGCTTTATCCTTAATAGCTCCAGACTGGGAACAACTGAGATGGTCTTCAGCAGGTGAACAGTCTGACAAGTTATAGTGTATCCATACAATGGCATACTACTCAGTAATAAAAAAGAATAAGCTACTGATACATGCAAAAACCTGGCTGGACCTCAAGGTCATTTTGCTGAGTGGAAAAAAGCTAACCTTAAAAGATTACATTCCGTGTGATTCCATTTCTATAACATTCTTGAAATAAAATAATAGAGATGAAGAGCAGATTAGTGTTCTTGTCAGGGGATGGAGACAGGGACAGGGGGTGGATTGGGTGCAAATATGCAGAGATAGTAAGACAGTTGTTTTGTGATGATGAAAATTTCTGTATCTTGATTTTGGTAATGACTGCAGGAGTCTATACATGGGATAAAACTACACAGAACTAAACATACACTCAAACTCGGTCACAAATGAATGTAGGTTAAAAGAATGTAAAGGAAAACTCTTTCCCTTTCCTCTACTCTCACCAACACTTCTGACACAAAATATGTGTGGGTTTTGCCCATGCCAACCAATTCTCCAACTTTCTGCACACCAACTGGGTGTCCTACAGTTGAATCATGACACTAACTTCCTGGAGTTAGCACAGATCCCATAGGTTAAGGTCTCAGTCCCATAAGACTGCCATACTTCAGATGCCAAGGGCAAGTAGTCTGTCCCCAGGTTGCCCACGCTTCTGCCCAAATTTGCTACAAACTGGTGGCTCCCATGATCCCCTGCCCGGGTTCAATAATTTGCTATAATGGCTCATAGAACTCAGGGAAACACTTATGTTTACTGATTTATTAAAGGATACAGATGAACAGCCAGATAAAGAGGTGCACAGGGTGAGATCTAGGAGGGTCCTAAGTACAGGAGCTGCTGTGCCCATGGAGTTGGGGTGTGCTGCCCTCCCAGCACCTGGATATGTTCATCAACCCAGACTCTCCAAACCCCGTAGTGTGTGGATTTCTGTGGGGGCTCCATCATGTACTCATAGTTCATTAGCTCAATCTCTAGCTCCTCTCCCCAACCCAGAGGATGGGGATTGGGGATTAAAGTTCCAAGCTTCTAATCATGGTTTGGTCTTTCTGGTGGACAGCACTCACCCAGGAGTCCACTGAGAGTCACCTCGTTAAAACCAAAGATGCTCTTGTCACTCAGGATATTCCAAGGATTTAGGAGCTCTGTGCCAGGAATCAGGGTCAAAGACCAAATATTAGAATAAAAGATGCTCCTAGAACCTCTTTTACTCAGGAGATTACAAGGGTTTTAGGAGCTCTGTGTCAGGAACTGGAGACAGAGACTGGTATATGTACTTATTATTTCAAACAATGAAACTGAATAAGACCTATAGTCTAGTTAACGGAATTCCACCAATGTCAACTCCCTGGCTTTGACATTATACTGCAGCTATATAAGATGTCACCATTGGGGGACGCTGGGGGAAGGGTATCCAAGGACTCTGGACGGTTTTTATGACTTCCTGTGAGTCTTCTATAACTATTTCAGTCTTTTTAAAGTACACTTGATCTGTCCAGAAATTCAACAATTATTTTAAAGATCAGAGACATGACATGCTATTTCTACTCCATCTATTCAAACATGCGGAAACACAAGCACATTTCTGACATCTACAAAAAGCTGTGAGAAAATCATCAACAGGTGTGGAGCTGTGCAGATAAACTTTTTGAGAAATGTTAACAAAAGCCATTCTTGGGAGATATAACAAAAATTCTTGGCATAAGCATCAGCTTACCAGAGCTGGTCTTCCGTTTACCTGCCATAGCTGCAAAAAGGATGTTCATGACCAAAACGTTTTGTAAAGATGAAGAAATGAGATTTAAACACAACATCCTCTGCAGAGAAAACCAGCAGTCTAGTCTATAGGTTTCACTGCACTGTTTCTCTGCAGGATACTCCTGCACTTTGACCCTCTGTGTGCAATACAACATTGGGGTAGGGGTGACACATTTCCTCTTTCTCCCTTGGGAAACTGATTACAAATTTTAAAAAAGTAAGTGTCAATCGCAGTGAGACTCGAATCTCCCATCTGGATGCAGCTGATTCTCTTGCTTTCTTTCTGTGGGCTTTGTCTAATCAGCCACTCAGCGTGTGGGCACGCTGTGAGATTGGAAACAGGCATTCTCACGTGGTGACCACTGCCTCCCCCCACCCCCAACTAACTCCAAAATTCTTTTCACCTAAAATCCTGGGACTTCAAACTCAGAAATCACGTCTGAAGCAGAAATAACAAAGGAAGCTTACTATAAAGGCAGATTCTCATCCTCCTCAGGTGGTGCCACTTGACAAACAAAGGTAAGGATCTGGAAATGAAAATTTTCGGCTGTGGAGTGAATTGTGCTTTGAAGGTTCTGCAGTTCCAAAGCACTAGAATGTCCTTGCGGCTCTTACCTCTCAGGGCACTTGAGGCCCGACAGCTGCATTTGCATATACATAAAGAAGAGGAGAATTAGTGTTAGTACCCGGACAACGCGGTTCTTCCCTAAACCCCTCTTATCCTTACTATGGTTACTCCTCGGGCACACGGGGTTTGGGCTTAAACGCCTCAATTTACACTTGAGTGTGGCTACAAAAAGCAATTAGTCATTTGATATTTGAAGAGCAGTGTTTTATTACCTCCATGGTGAATACAGATTGATCAGGAATCCCATAAAGAAGGACTTTTGTGCAGAATGGTGTACCATGTACTGAAGGTTGACGGTGGTTTTTTAGAGTTTTGGTTCTTCTACTTACACATCCAGGAGTTAGGCTACTAGTTCTGGGACCATTTTTCAAAGGCTACTCACTCCTGGCTGTTTCAGTGCTGCCCCGAATAAAACTATTTTTTAGTGATGAGGCAGAGATACATGAAAAACAACTGTATGAAGCATCAATCTTCCCCCAAGCAACACTGGTATGCAATTGAGTATAGCTTCTACCCTAGAACTTGAATAGATCCAATGCTTAAAGCTTGATGTTTGGGACCTGTTGAACCTTTGCTGTCAGTCATCATACATCCAGAAACTTATATACTGAGAGGCTTTCGCTCTACCCTGAAACAAAAAGATGAAGGGCCTTGTACTAGTTTTCTGTTGCCGCCCTACAAACAACTTCAGCAGCTTGAACAATACAAACTTATTATCTTACAGTTCTGTAGGGCAGAAACCCGATATAGGTGTCACTGGGCTAAAATCAAGGCGTTGGCAGGGCTGCGTTCCATTCTGGAGGCTCCAGAGTAGAATCTGTTTCCTTACCTTTTGCAGCTTCTAGAGGCTGCCCACACCCCCAGCTCACTGCCTGCTTCCTTCATCTTCAAAACCAGCAAAAGGGATTCAAGTCTCTCTCACGCCTCCGTGTCTCTGGTTTTCTACAGCTGAGGATGGTTCTCTGCTTTTAAGGACTCATGTGAGTAGATTGAATCCACCTGGATAATCCAGACTACTCTCCCCACCTCAGGGTCCTGAATTTTAATCATATCTGCAAAGTCCCTATTGCCAAATAAGACATACTCACAGGTTCCAGGGAGTAGGATGTGGGCATCTTTAGGAGCTCATTATTCTGCCTACCATGGGCCTTCTATACAGAAGTATGCTAGGCTCATGGTATACACCATATGTCTTAGTTTGGGCAGCTATTACAAAGTACTATAGGATGGGTAGTTTATAAACAACAAAAATCTATTTCTCACGGTTCTGGAAGCTAGAAGTCTGAGATCATGGTGCCAACCTGGTCAGGTTCTAGTGAGGGCCCTCTTCTGAGTTGCTGACTGCTGATTTCTTGCTTTATCCTCACAGGGTGGAGAGCAGAGAAAGAGGAAGCAAGCTCTCTCATGTCCTTTTATAAGAGCACTAATCCCATTCACAGTTCCACTAATTTCATGAAGGCTCCACCCTCATGACCTAATTACCTCCCAAAGGCCCCACTTCTTAATACCATCACACTGGGGGTTAGGATTGCAACACATGAATTTTAGGGGACACAAATGTTCAGTCCATACCATCATAGTGCTCCTGTTTCTTCAAAACACAGGTAATGGAGCGTTTACAGGATTACCGAAGTCTACTCTCATCAGCTGTTACTATTCAGAGATTTACATTCCAAATCATGCACAGCCTGATGAAAGCCCTGTTGCTTCGATGACAAGGCCGTGACCCTTTTTTCAACATTAGCATTTGGGGATTTTTAGATCATGTGTTGGGAAGGTCATGAGGCACGGTATGAGAGGAAGTGAGGTTTACATTCATTAAGTTTCTCCTCGTAAAGGAGGCTCACCTTTATGGACTGTATCACACAGGTGGCTTTGCCCTCTGCCTTAAGATTGAGTTTGGCCAATGGGATGCACTAGCAGGTCAGAGGGTGTGATGAGAGCTAGAGGAATTTATTCTGTCCATTCTCATCCCTTTAGGCCACAGTTTGGCAGTACCTGCTTTCCTCTACCTAAGATTACAGCTTCTATTGAATATGTCCTCCCTCACAGCTACAGGTGTCTCCAGGTTCCAATACGTGCTCCCTCCCCTTGGCCCTGGAGGCCTAGGGGTTGTAATGGCTTCCACCTTTGCTAGCCCTTGTGTGCTTCACTATCCCTTGCTGATCCTGCTTATCCCTGCCCACATCTTGACAAACATTCCCTTCATTAAACTCTCCTCAATTATCTTGTTTATGTGTGTCAACTGTCTCTTGCCAGGCCCTGTCTAATACACCTGGGTGTGGCAGCATCTTGTGATCTTGGACAAGTTACTGAAGCTTCTCAAACCTCAATATTCTCATATATGAAATGGAGATAAAAATAGGTACCTCATGGGGTGGTGGTGATGACTAAATTACTTAATTCATGTACAGCTTAACTTAACACAGAGTTTGGCACACAGAGAACACAAATGTATTTTTGCCAAAATAAAGGAAATGAATTCTCTGAGGAACTGAAAGCTCCATCTGGATCCAAATGTTCCCCCAAGTCATCTCTGAAAATGTACTTTATGCTCCAAGGAAAAAGTTATTTTGAGCAACTATTAAACTAAGGTCTTTGGATTTACCAATAACTATTAGTGATGCTGCTGAAGGTATCCAAACAGCACTCGCATAACGAGGAATGTTCAAATTCAAGTATCTTTATAATTTGATGTTTCTGAAATTTTCCAGTATGACACTGAGACTCTGCTTTCTAGTTTTCTGGATATAGAATGATTTAAATAATGTAAGCAGAGAACTATTACAGTAGAATAGGTAATATTTAGGAAATAAAAGTCTGTCTATAAATCAGCTCAGACACATTAACTACTCAGCTTACAAAGAGTTTACACCATGATCTACTTACAGGTATAAGAATATAAATGTAGAATTTTTAAGAGGACATTCAACTTTTAAAAGCTGATGCTTAACATGGAATCAGGAAAAGGTTGAAAATGCAAAAAACTATAGGAAGTCCTTCAGTATTTCGGTTCATGAAGATCCAAGTTGAGAGACAGACAGAGAGAGAGAGAGACAGAGACAGAGATTTAGAATTGGAACTTCCCAACCTTTCCAGATATGAATGAAAAAACTATTTTAACAGCTGGCACCAACTCTTTAAGCAGTGGTGCTGTTGTTGGTTTAAGACTATACTCTGAAAGATCACTTTCAGAGGGAAGTTGAGGCTCTGAGGGTATGATCTATAAGAAGCCTGAACTGCTCTGAATAAGAAATAGAAACTGGATAGTGAGGGAAAGCAGAGAAGGGAAGGAGCAAAGGTGTGTGGGAGATACAACAGGAAGAAGACTTGTCGGGTGGCTAGAGCTGAATAAAATTTATGTTGTTTGCCTTGCTGTGACTTAACCACTCTGTTTCCCCAAATCTTTGATAAAGCCTGCTACACACCCACATGCCTCATCTGTGTGATTTTCTCAAAAAAAGGAAGTGGGGCTATAGTACACATCTGGGTCAGTATACAGCAGAGAAAAGAGGAGTGGGGGGTGGGGTAAGGGTCAGGCAAAAGCAACACTAAGAGGCCAGCAGAATTGGGAACTTAAAGCAGATAAGTCCATAGAAACATGAGCTCTAAGACCTTTGTGAAAATAGCAGGGAGAGCATTAGACTTCCCAAAGGACAGAGAACAAAAAGACTTAAGCCAATTTTGTTTAAATCTGAAAGGGCAAGATGACCTCAGCTGGTATCTGAATTATAATTTATCATGGATCCAAGTGAAAAACTAGAAATATGAAATTAGAGTTACTAGTGTCAATCTGTTAGGATAGCTGTATTCTTATTGCTAATATTTTCTTGACCCCATATTTGGATAGTTCTTGCTGAATCTATACTAAAAACAGAGTAAGAGCTTCAAGTCTATTAAAAGGTTACTCAGATTTTTTCCTTGATAAAAGACAGCCATTGCTGAAACACTGTATCAACTGCTGGGAAAATGCCGTTCATGGGATTAGATTTACCCACATGAGGACTTTAAAAAATGATTTATTTAGTTAGTCCTCTACTGTCAAGCATTCATTGACTTTCAAATCTATGCTGGCACATTAAATGACTACAAACCTTTGCCTTATCCTGTGACTTCTCATCTTTTAGAGGTTAACTACAAAATACCACATGGCACCAATGCTCACTATTCAAGAGCACTGTTTTCAATAAAATAGAAAGGCACATGCCCACCATACACACACACAGTCGCACGCACACACACACACACACACACACACACACACAAAATCTTATTTTGGAAATCTATATGTTTTACAATGATCTCCAAATCCGTGTAGTTTGTACAGATCACAACAGGTGCTAAACTTTTACAGTTTTTTTTTAATTTTTATTTTTTGTGTGAGGAAGACCAGCCCTGAGCTAACATCCGTTGCCAATCCTCCTCTTTTATGCTGAGGAAGACTTGCTCTGAGCTAACATCCGTGCCCATCTTCCTCTACTTTATATGGGACGCCGCCATGGCATGGCTGACAAGCAGTGCATCGGCGGGAGCCTGGGATCCGAACCCGCGAACCCCGGACTACCAAAGCGCGAACTAAACCGCTGCGCCACCGGGCCGGCCCCCAAACCTTTACAGTTGTAATGATCACAAGCCTCTTTGTGGACTTTTTGTTGGGCTTAAGACTTTTGCCCAATGCTTATGGCTTCACACTTTCTTCCCAGTCTAGAAAAGCTGTTTATAAGATTGATGTCCTAGGACATTGTCAATCAAAGAACCCAGATTCTGTTGGGCCACCTCCAGTGGAAATGTTGATGTTCCTCAGTCAAATTTAAGGAATTTGGAGCAGGAACTTTTCTTTCTTATCCTCTATAAGTAGAAGATATTTACAATTGAGGACATCTTTGAGTTTATTTTTGAAAGAGATTGACCAAGAATATCCGCCAGCTTTCTCATTGCTCAAACTGCCACTCCACTGCTCCAGATACCAGAGTCTGTCCAGCTACATTACTAATGGAAATACAACCTAAGACTTATCTTGACTTTCTCTACCTAGGCTCAGATAAGAACTTACGAGTAAAACTGTGCTCTAGGTGTTGCACTGGCTCTTGTTATTCCTTCCTTGTTCTCAAAGGAATGTCTAATCCCAAAGGGGTTAAGAACACCTGCTTTACAGTTATTATTAAGCACTGATTTTTTTTTTTTTGGCTCATTCCTTCTGACAACTTACAAGGCAAATAAAACAAGCATCCAGTGAGTACCCACCATGCCTGTGGGACTAATCTTTCATAAGATCCACTACGTAAAGGAAGCAATAATTCCCTACCTCCCATAATTGCTGAAGATAAATTTCTTAAAATTCTTAAAACCACTAGTATAATTTTGAAACATCCTTGCAGAAGTATTCTACTTGATAGTTAAAATATTATTAAGGGATAATATTTTGATACGCTAGAGGGTGCTTTTAGTTTCAATGCCAATATTTTTGTGTCTTGGAAGATTCTTTTTTCCTTTTGAATTTCTGTATTATAATCAAGGCTTTTCCCTTCCAGTGCTGGTCCCAATATAACAAGGGTGGGAAAACTCGGAGGAGGAAGGAAACTAACATGTAGCATCCAATTTCTGTCAGGAACTTTCCAGGGGTCATTTAAATTTTAAAAGAATATTGCGAGACAAGTCTTTGAGTCTCCATTTTGCAAACTAGGGAACTAGTATAATAAAAGTAGCTCTAAACCACTTGGCTTCATGGAGAGCTGTTAATTAATTATAGTGCCTCAGAAAATTTTGGAAATAAAACACTGCCGAATTTTCCTGCAACATGCCATAAGCCCTCCTGCATAGAAAATCTGCCTGCTGTGTCTTGGCCTGGCATCCTGGCTTTGAGATTGTCCCACTCTACCAGCCTGACTTAATCAAGGTCATTGAAAGCTATTCCCATCTTGCCAGGTGTAGGAAGCTGCTCCAGATTGGTGTTATCAGCGAATTTATTGAACTTACACTCACTTCCATCACCCTGTGGATAACTGGCCCACAACCAGCCCTTCTGGATGGACACTACTTGATAAATGTCCTCGGGATGACAAGAAGTCACTGATAGCTACTCTTTGATTGCAACTCTTCAGCCACTTGACAGCACTGTGATCCAAGCTATGTATTACCAGCTTGTTGAAAAGAAATGTCATGTGAAACGGTATCAAAAGCCTTACTGAAGTCTGGATATATTATATTTATTGCTTCTCTTTTGTCGGTGTGTCAAAAGAAGAAATTAAACTTACTTGGCTGGTTTCTTCCTAAAGATATGTTGGTGACTACCCTATATCTCCTGCTTTGTTAATTTGCCAATCAATGGATTGTTTGTATCTTGCCCCAAGTTGAGGTTTTTGCATTTCAACTGACAAGCATCCCTAGCACCATATTCTAAAAATCTTCAGACATTTTTGGATTGTGTTTCATTAGATTCTATTCTGACTTTATGAGGTATAGGAATAAGCCCTTAGGATCCAGGGAGTAGTGAAAATATTCCCTTTGTCCATTTACAAGTACTGTGTTTAAGCTAATTCAAACAAATAACTATTGGCCACTAGATAAGCGTTGTCTTTATATTCCAATTCTGACTGCAATATCTCAGCGCAAAGAAGTGTCATTATTCATAGAAAATCAGCCAACTTTGTGAAATGGGGAGGACTGAGGTGGTGAGTGCATGTGTATGCATGTGAAGGCTGGTGCAGAGGAAAGAAAGAGCCACACTTTTTCAAGGGAAGGTGAATTCTTTCCTACCACTATGCCATGTTTCCCTCCCTTAAATAAACTCAGAGAGTTTACCTCCAAATTCTATATATTTTTGAATGAGTATAATTCTATCCATAGAATAGAAAACTAAATTTAATGCACTTATACTTTGAATGATAGATTTGGTTTTATAAGTTTTCTATCATCCCCAGTGACAAGTCATCCCTTTCCCCTGACATCACTTTCTGCCTTCTTGCTACCAACTTTTTTGACATACTGTTCAATGTCCTCCCATTTCTGGTGGAGATAATTCGGCTTTGGATTTGATGCTAAATCTACTCTTTTACATATCATATTTCCCATCATGCTGTTCTTTCTTCTGGGAAGGGGATCGAGCAGGGCTGATAAATACACGGCACTCCTCCTCCGTGAACCTAGCAGATAAAAAAAAAAATCAATCATAGCACTCTTTCCGTCTGAGACTAGCTGAGGCCTCAGCAGTCTTCCAGAGATCAGCAAACATTTTCTGTAAAAGACCAGACAGTAAATATTTTAGGCTTCGTGGACCACACAGTTTTTGTTGCAACTACTCAACTCTGCTTGTTGTGGGGTGAAAGTAGCATAGACAATATGGAATGTATGAGCATGGCTGTGTTCCAACAACACATCTACAAAAACAGGTGGCTGGCTGGAGTTAGCCTGTGGGCTGTAGTCTGTGGTTTACTGGCTCTATGTTGCAGGTCCCTGCTCTAAATTCCTACCACCAATCAGATTTGCCATCTGCAGATGGAACCTACTCGGTTTTCCTGAGTCGAGTACAAGATGCTACAATGCTTCAGCGCTGACTCCATTCACCCGGTGATTTTCACCTGAGGAACTGATTTAACATAGTTGTCGGCCCTCTGCTCTGAGTGTCTTGAAGTTAAAAGTCACTTTGGGAACAACAAGAGCAAGTGTCAAGCCTTCCTTATTTTCATTCTCTTTAACTATATCAGTGGTGAGGCCAGCATGGGAATTCTATACACTCTTTTTTTCAAACGTATGAGAAGAAATGGCATGAAATACCTCAAAGTCATTGCCTTAGAATAGGTACTATTATATATAGCAGTTCAATCACCAAAAGCTTTTCCCTGTAGGATCAAAAAGAAGCTAAAAACAACAACCAAACAAATCTAAATTATGTTTTAATGGGATAAGATGAATGGAATTCAACTGCAGCCTGGCAACCATCAATTGTATCTTAATTATTTATGAGATTTAAAATGTGTGGAAGTAGTTTAAGCTGTCCTATTCCTGATTCCTGGGGGCTGACTCCTCAGGAATTGTCCTCAGGGACAATTGAAGAGAGGTAGACGAGGCTTTGAAAACCTAATGCGACATTTCAAGCAAAACAGAAAATGAAATAGATTAATTTTTCTCAGAAGAATATTGCTTGAATGAAATTTATTGCTTATTATGTTTTAGCAAGGATAACTAACAAACCTCTTAAGATTGTTAAATATTATCATGTAATACACCTTTATATTTTAAAAATATTCTGTGATTTAAGTGATAAAATGTGAACATGGGCCCTCTCTTTAGGAAGTTGTTTAATGGAATTCATTCTCTTCTCTCAGGCCAGCATTTACCATCTACATGCTTTTTACTCTTCTCCTGACATCACTGCCAGCAGAGATCATAAATGTCCTCTTCTCAGATTATTATCCAGAAGAAAAAGTACAAAATACTTCATTTGATCCTTTCAAGCCCGACATATCTGAAAAGACAAGAAATCTATTTTTATATCCACTCATTACCTTCAAACTCTCTTTAATGCAGCATTACCAATTTGGACAAAAAAAATCTCATTAATTCGTACTTCATTACTTTGGAATTTGAGATAATTTGGGCAGGGCTAGCCTAAAGATGATCTGTTCAATATTTATGGAAAAATAAAATTATTCATGCTGATGATTAATGCAAATAACCTACCAAAGTGGGCTGAAAGTTCAACTGAGATGATTAAAGTCTAAATTCTTTGGTAGACTTCAAGGCCCTCTGTGAACTAGCCAGAACATACTTCTTCAGCTTCATACACCAACTCCATGTAGCTTCTGCCACAGCCAAAGCCAACGATCACCCTATTTTCTCCTTTTTTATGCCCTATTTGTATTGTTCTCTGTATTGGGAATGGTTTTTTTTCTCCCTCTAGTTCTACCTTTCAAAATTCTATTCTTCCTTTAAAAGCCAAACTGAAATGTCACCAGCGTTAGGAAGCCTTCTCCGACACTACAACCGATGTGAACTGTCTTCTAACATTTTGAGACATGGCAGTAGAGTGGTATGTTGGTCTATATGTGTGGCTGGGTCACTGAAAGTGACTTCACATATAGGTCCAAATATCTCACTACTTCATTCTACTTTTATGTAGTCATGCCTGAACATGTACCTATTGATTTAGATATTTTGTCCTCAATTACTTTCCTTTATTTATACTTTATCTTAGTGTTGGGTCATGGCATTAAAATTTTAAAATTACATATTTAAATAGATTATATTATCCATAAATTTTCGGGGTAGTCAGGAGATGTTACCAATTTTTTTATGTTAGAAGGATGTGTCGGGTCTGATAGAGTTGAGAAGATCAAAAGAGATTTTAGAAAGATCTGTTCCTCTTTCATTAATTTCTATTTCAAAGAATGATACTACCAGACACCCATTTGCCCAAGCCAGAAATTTTAGCAACATAATAAATTTCTCCTTCCTCCTCCTCTCCCCATCCAATCAATTGCTAAGACTCATTGGTTCTACCTATGAAGACTTCTGTCATGTCTAGACCTACCACCACAATTGCTGTAGCTCATCAGGGTTTATTATTTATGAAGTAAATTATTTCAACTCCATCCAGTTTCCCAAGGATTTTTTTCACTCTGTAAATCTGATTACGTTATATTCTCATTCAAAATTCTTGGCTGCTCTCTATTGCACACAGAATAAATACTCAGCTCCTTAGCCTGACAAATAAGATCTTTCATGATCTGGCCCCACATCCTTATCTAGTGTCATCTCCTATCTAGTTTCATCTCTCGTTCCTACAGTTCTTACCTTGCACTTTCCACTCTCCCAACATGAACTACATTTTGATTCGTAACCCGCTGTGCTCTTATAATCCTCAATGACTGCATATGTTACTTCCTCTATGCCACCTGGAAACCTCTTTTCTAAAAACATCTCTGACTTCCTAAGAAACACTGCTTTTTTCATCTTTGATTTTTAAAATCTATTGATTTTTTTTGTATCTGTATTTCCATAGACAGTAAGCTCACTGAGGGCAGGAACTATGTCTTTCCCTCCATATAGCCTCAAACTTAGCACAGTGCCTAACATTAAATGTTTATTGAATAAATGAATGGATGAACAAATGAATACATTTAACTCACTGAAATGACTTATTATGTATTTTTGAAATAATCACTGCTGCCTGAATTATATTCCTTCTAATAACTCTGTTACACAGTTAAATTTTACTTACTCAGTTTTTCTTTTTTTTTCTGAGGAAGACTTGCCCTGAGCTAACATCTGTTACCAAGCTTCCTCTTTTTGTGTGTAAGCCACCACCACAGCATGGCCACTGACAGACAAGTGGTGTAGGTTTGCGCCTGGGAACCAAACCCAGGCCACCAAAGCAGTGTGCACTGAACTTAACCACTAGGCCACTGGGGCTGACACTTCTGGGTCTTTTCTAATCTTGCCTGCTTACAGTTTTACTAAGTTTGCTCTGTTTTCTTCCATTTTGCCATATTCCAATTTAGTAGATTCCTTTTTTTGCATTTGTGGTCCTGTTAAGGTAATAAGTGATTGGACTATATTTCCACAATTAAGTTTAACTCAAATAAAACACTATCTAGCTGCTTTAATATGAGCCAGCCTTGCTAAGAATCTTTCCTTCCATTCTAGCAGAAATGAGATTAAAAGACGAATCTCAAGCTTTTAGAAAACGTAGGAGCCTCTACATGGGTAATTTTAATACCAGAGTCACAGTTTGAAAGAGGTAGCCTGGTCAATATATAATATATATATTACATGCATAATATTCATGGCAATATTGTTTATAATAATCAAAACTGGATAGATAAGAAATGTATTAAACTTTAGTGCATGTGTTTAATGAAATGCTATGCAGCTATGCAGCCATTTGAAAGAATGAGGTAGGGTTCTATATGCTCTATAGACAGGTTGAGTTATAAGTTAAAAAGATGGAGAACAGTAAACATAGTATGATTCACTTTCTGTGGATGATATGAAGTATGTGCGTATACATGCTAACATTTTTCTGGGGGATAACAAGAAACTTAATAGTGGTTATTTAAAGGAGAGGGAAAGTTCCTGATGATGGATGTGGCAAGGAGGCGGGTTTTATTTTCTATTTTCTTTGAATTGTTTAACGTACGTTTTAACTTTTATGATGAGTAGAATTATGGGCCATTTTTACTTTCCTATACTTTTCTATATTAAAAACATATATAGGGGGCGGCCCAGTGGCGCAGCAGTTTAGTTCGCGCTTGGCAGCCCGGGGTTCGCCAGTTCAGATCCCGGGCGCCTGGCGACACACTGCTTGTCAGCCATGCTGTGGCGGCGTCCCATATAAAGTGGAGGAAGATGGGCACGGATGTTAGCCCAGGGCCAGTCTTCCTCAGCAAAAAGGGGAGGATTGGCAACGGATGTTAGCTCAGGGCTGGTCTTCCTCACAAAAAATATATATATATATATATATAATTTTTATTTAAAATGAATATTCTCAAGTGATTCTCAAACTTTACTGTCCACCTCACTAACCTGAAGTACTTCTTAAGAAGCAAATTCCAAATTACTACCGCAAACCTCTGAATTAGGATTTCTGCCTGTTGGGGACCTAAGATGATGAATTTTTAGCAAAGGTATCAGGTGACTTGGGTACAGGCGATCTGACCAATATACTTTGAGAAATACTGCAGAGCAACTAATTGATGCTTCAAATTCATACCTCTGTATGTCAAGGACACTGTCACCAGCAATAATAATAATAGTAAGTTGTCCTGAGGATAAAATTAGATAATCCATGTAGATCTCTTAGTACAGTGCTTTGCATACAGCAAATGCTAATTGGGATTGGAGGCTGTCTGTTGTTTGGTTTGGTTTTGGGCTTTTGTTGTTGTTGTTGGCCATTATTACTTTTAGTTTAAAAATTTCTGGAAGGAAACTCATCATTTAAATAAACTGAGACAAAAAAATTGTACTCTGAGAACAATCGTTCTTTGAGAACATTTAAAAAATGCTTAGTGTTCTTTCCTATTCTTCACTGACAATAGTTACTTTTTCATTCAATAGAGCAATTATATTTAAAATCACATTTAACTATTTGATGCTGTTATTTTATTATGAAGTTTTATTTTTCTGTTAAATATATGAATTTTTATGATCTGAAGTCAAGATCTATATTGTGTGGGAATAAAAATCTTAAAAAAATGAAAAGCCAATGTCAGAATATTATTTGATTTACAAGAGTATAGTTTTCTTCAAACTTTCAAAATGTATTATTATGTAAAGTAAGATACACAAGAACGCGGGGAGGCCCTGCAGTCGATTCTCTGCATTATGATTCATGCTATGTTTGCCATTTCTCTGGCCTAGAGGATGTTTGTAAGCCCTGTGGTCAAAAGGAAGACAGTAAATATCCTAGCAAACATAGCAGTCAGCCTCTCATGGAACACATCTGCCAGAAAACTGACTTAGCAAAACACAGCCAACAGCACAAAAAAAGAGCCAGCTCGATTTGTAGCGAGTCGTAAATTCTGATCAACTAGTTCCACTTATTCCACCTCTGATGACATATTTTGGAGCCGCAGGGACAAGCAGAAAAGTCTGTCACATATAACCCAGTTAATCCTTCAAGGCACCACACAAATGTCATAGCTGTAAAGGAAAAAGGGGCCTTTTTCAGGGGGCCCCAACCTTCTTTCCACAGCTGCCTGGGATCCCTTTAGTGGTGCCTTATCTGAGGCTGCCATCAACAAGCAGCCCTACCTGGGATGTATCTTGGTTTCCCCATCAAATGTCAACTCCACTAGGGATTTGGACCAATCTGATAAACTAGATCCATAAAAGTACCAGTAGCTGAATTATATCATTAACTGAATCCTTCTGTTGTCTTAATCCAAAGATTGAACTAATGTGGAAATTTCAGGCTCTAAAGTCAATTGGTAGAGAAATACTTGTCTTTTTTATTTTTTGCAGGGAAAAGTCACCCTGAACTAACAACTGTTGCCAATCTTCCTCTTTTTTTTTCTCCCCAAAGCCCCAGTGCATGGTTGTATATTCTGGTTGTAAGTCCTTCTAGTTTTTCTATGTGAGCCACTGCCACAGCATGGCAACTGACAGATGGGTGGTGTGGTTCTGCAACTGAGAAATGAACCCAGGCTGCCGAAGTGGTGAGAGTGCCGAACTTCAACCACTAGGCCATCTAGGGCTGGCTTGAGAAATACTTGCCTTTTGTTTTGATTTATATGGTGGGAGGAGAGGGGATTTTGAAAAAACATATTTTATATTCAACATTATAATTTTATATTTAAAATACAAACAAAAAGACCCATCATTTTTTAAGTGTAAACCATAGAAAAGCCAGCCCAGTAAAGTCCTCTTGTCTGAAAGGATCAAAGAAAATACTTTCTCTTCTTCACTTAGGAGATTCTCATTGAGGGAGGTGAAAGCCTCCCCAGGTGACAAATCATTTTCTTGAGGGTGGATGGAGGGAAGATTTTAATGTTTTTCAAACAGAGCATGGATTGAAGAGGTTAGCTAGGTTTCACTACTCTTAATTAGTTTGCATGGTAAGCTAGGTGGCTGGGCCTGTCCACTGATACTCTACTTTCTTCTCTTCCTCCTCCTCCTAAAATTTTAATTTCTGTTACCTGAAAATATATAAAACAGAGTCCTCCAACAGAATCACCAAGCCCAGCCTCGTTAGTGTAAGTGGCAACTACCTCCATGCCGTGGGCGCATTCTCCATCCCAATACCAATAACTTTACAACTTTGGAATATAATATTTATATCACTTTTTAAAAATAAGAATATGCCTGATACAGAGCATTCCTTCACTTTTAGAATGTTACTCAAAGGAACTTTAACTGAGGAGTTCTACTTTTTTTTAATAAAGTAATTTAATACACTATATCAAATTGTCCAGGAAAAAACTCATGCCCTTCTCAAAAGAGAGCAATCTAGTGGCTTCTCACCAGTAAGCACAGGCTGAACTCAAATGTCTTTTGAACCTGACAACTTCTAAGTGAGTGATTTCTTGATTGATTTTTAGATTTCTAACAAAGCTCTTCAATGTTCCCATTCACTCCCTGAAATGTCACTAACCTTGGTTCTAGGGTACTGGGGAAGTCTGTTAGAAAAGGTAATCTAGAAAATAGGATTCTCTTAGTCTGAAAGAGTTAATACAATACTGGAGAAGAGAAACTTAATTGTCTCTCATCTACAAGTGTCTTAAATTCTTAAAAATTCTTCAAATTTTAGCAACCTGCCAATAAATAAAACAAAGATACCAAGAGACTAAAGTACCTGAATAATGGAGATTTGTTATATTCTCAAGTAAGATTTGTGTCTTAGGATATACATTGTTCATCAACTATGAAAAAGTTTGTAAGAAAACATGAAAAATGGTAGATGTATCTAAAAGCATTTTGCATTGACATTTTTAGCCCAGTATATGTGTATATATATATGTATATATCTATGACAACAAAATAAGTGAACAGTCATTATTTGATTGTTTAGAAACAAATGGAAAGAAACTGTGCTCTTTCTTCTTGAACATTCTTGACAGAGTGTGAAACAGTGTTGCAGAGAATAATTATTTTTTTCTAGCATTTCTAAAATGCATACGTAAACAATTTAAAGTTGCTCTCTAATCACTAAAATATTTTGAATGGGTTTTGAACGTTGTTGTTACCACTAAAATCTGAAACTATACAACTGGAATAATATGCGTAGAATCTTAAAAACATCTGCAGCAGGAAATGAACCAAAAATGTAGTTATGAGGTACTGATGACAGACACGCACCTCTTTCTTATAATCAAGCACTTCAAGGTAATCATCTCCCTCTTAAAATCCTTCACACAAGAAGAGATGTGATCATGTACCACTGTGATATCTGGGCATTTTCTCCCTTGGCTGACATATTAAATAATAAGAAACCAACATGACATTAAGAATGAGAGCTTCTCTAACTGCTTCCAGGAGTCCAGGCCGACCAGCCCGCGAGATCGCCCAGAATCATTTTGATGCAATTTACAAACACTCCTTCCTGGGAGAAGATGAAGTGAGGTTAGTGTTGAGCAGCCCGAGATAAATGGCAGCAGGGCTGCACACCATCCTGTTTATAATACCTTTGTCTGTTTTTTTTCTTTCTTCGTTGGCACCTGGGCAAAAGTCGGTGGGTGTGTTGGTAAAATATTTTGCTGATTTTAAAATCTCAATAAATGCTCTCAACAAGTCCGCCACAAAGTTCTACACTGAAGTAGGGCTCTTGACCTTAGCTGTACCTCTGTCTGTGGATATTTTTCTCCAGGTAGCCCATTCTTTCAAAGTCGCTGCAAACTAGGACAGAATTTGCAAGGAGAAGTGCCTCTAAGGACAGTATCAGAGATTCACAAGGATATAAAGTTTTCTCAAAACAGTAAATTGGAAAAGTTTTTAAAGAGGAGGTTGATAGGGGAAAAAATGGCATTGGAAGAACATAATAATGAGAAAATGGCTAAGACTTGGGTTCTTAAACTATTTTTGGAGCCACTGATCCCTTTGGCAGTCTGGTGAAGCCTGTGGTTCCCCTTGTCAGTGACACTTTCAAATACAGGAAGATACAATTTTCTTTCCCATCTAAGTTCACAGAAGTGTTCTCCTGAGTGGATATCACATGCTCTGGTGGAAAGTGTGAAGTAGGATAAGTCTGTGTTGGGTACTCTGCAGGCCTTCTTTTGCTGCATGCACCTCCGTCTCTAACAGCCTCCCCTCTCCCAGGTTCCAGTGCCTCTCAAGCCCCCTTGTTTTGATGTCCTGTCCAGGCTTAAGTCTCTAAGCAACAGTCCATCTTTAAGCCCTTTCCCTCTCTTCTCATTGACCCCATCCCCCAACCCCTAACCCTAACTTAATATGTGCTTCTGTTAGGTTTTATTCTTATAGATTAGAAATTCTTAAGAGTAGGATTCATTTTCTAGTAAAGCATATCAGATTGGGAAGACAGCAGTTTTTTAAGTCACATATGTCACACATTCACTTTCAATGCTAGGAATTAGGATAGCTTGGACAGGGCAACATTTTAAAGCACTCTTTCCATTTAGAAAGAGGCAAAAGCCTCGTTGGGGGTCAAAATTGGCCACCTCAAGATGTGTCCCTTTACCTTGCTCTGAAGGAGGCTTTGACCTTCACCACCCCGCAAAATGTCTAAAGGGATTTGGGATGGAAGCCCTGTCCCTGGGACAGGCCATCATCTTGGATAACTCTGGGCATCAATAGACTGGGAGGGTCTTTGCTATGACCATTCTTATCAAAGTTCTGTTTACTAAATATTTACATTTGTAAGGCAAATCTCCATTTGTAAAGGTATCTCCTTCTCTGTACTGGGAAGAGGGGTGGATGACCTCATCTCTAGAAACTTGTCAATGTGGAAGGCGGGGCTTTAAATCTGCATAATAACCTTACTGTGCTTTTCTGGTAATCTCCCATAGCTGACCCAACCCCCAATATCCTCCTTTGTCTATTTACAAGGATAACCTCTGCCATTTTGTCGAGAGATACTCAGTTTCCCTGGGTCTCTCCCATGTGTACATGTTATAAAGCATTGTTTGATTTTCTCGTGCTATTCGGCCTCATGTCAATTTAATTTGTAGCCCAGCCAGAAAGGACCCAGTGTGGGTAGAGAATGCTCTTTCTCCCCTTCAGCCTACTCCCTCATATAAGCCTGGATATGTGGAGTTACCCACTGAACATGGACTCACACAATAGACTAGACTTCCCTAAAGAGACAAAAATAAAACTTGACAAAGCATCCTACCACAACCCAAACAACAATAAGCTCCAGATTATAGGGCTGAGACTGTCCCTTCTCAGAAGGGAGTAGAGGTAGAATTTGGAGAGTTCCAGCCAATACATTGATATTTACCTGTTTTAGACACAATCCTGGGTGTAATTATGGGATGGGGCAGTGAAGTGTTACAATTTGCTATTGATGTGTCTTTTGCCCTGCTCCTCCCATCCTTCCACATCCTTCTACTCCTCATTCATGAGCAAGGATGATGGGTGCAAGATGAAGCTAGACAAATAGTCTGCTCTATTAAAAAGTTTTATTATTTATCTGAAATATCATGGGAAGCTATTTGAAGGATTTTAAACTACAGAGATGATATCTAATTCAAATTTTAGAGAAAAATCATTTTAAAATGAGGTATTTAACACTCCAGTACTAATTGCTAAATTAAAATACCGTTAGAGTGGGCACTACTGATTAATATTTTAAATTCTTATTCATAGTATTTTTCTATTTTATTCTTTAATACTTTATTTCATTTCTTATTTATACAAGTAGTTCATAGTGATATAGTTCATCTTATTTTTCATCTATTCCATTTTAGAACTTCACTGTGATTCCAAATGTTCAAAATATTCATATGGCTTTATTTATGTCTTAAATACAGATGTTATTCAGCAAACGAGCACTACTGACTGAGCAGTACAAACCAACAAACTGAGATTACTTCTCTTCCAATGAGCAGTGAATTAGAACTGGAGGAGATGGGCTGGAATTTCAGTGCTCTGTTTTGTTTTGTTTAAATGCTGATGGAACAAACTCAGGAATGCAGTGTGACCCAAGAAAAGCAAGAAAAAGCAAAGCATGAGGGGTAGGAGGGGAAGAATTAGCTAAGAGGGGATGGGGAGGGCAGGCAGTGCACTGATTTGCATTAAAATTTTAAAAGGGAGGGTGCTTGGGGAGTGAAAGGAAATAAGGGATGTGAGCCAAATAATAATTTTTCTCAGAGCTGGTTAAAATTGGACTGGGATTTATGGAAGTTTAAAGTTCTCTCTCTATGCCTGTCCCATGTTTTTTGTAAAGTTTGTTTTTTCTTTTTGGTTTATGTTTATTTTTTTTCCTTAAATCATGTTAAATTTACAGTTTCTTTAGGATTAGAATAAGTCTACAATAAAAGTTCTTGGAGTAGGATTTTTGGAGAGAGTTTAAAGGATTGATGATCATTTCATGTGACATCTATACAGAGGAATATAATGGGAACTTGTCAAGGTTTGTTTTAATTACTGTCAAACCAGGAAGAGCCCCTGCCTGGACATATGATGTCAGGCCTTACACCACACTTGCTAAATTATAATTTTCAAAAAGGTGTAATTATGACTCTTACACAAACATAAAATGAACATGTCAAATATTTTCTTTAACTCATTAATTGACAAAGGAACTAGTAAGATGTTTCAGTTCCAAGAAAAATTTGAAGAACAGACATACATATAGGCTATGAGAAATGCTAAAATAAAATTAATAGAGGCAAATTGGTTAATATTCTATAAGGCAGTAAAATGTAATATTTGGAGATCATCTCTTCTAAAAGGTGGAAATCAATTGTAACTCTACCAGACAAAATTTATTTGGATGTTTATGAAAAAGAATTATTTGTCTTACTATAGACAAGAAACATTTGCATTGTTATCTGTTTTCTACAATTTAACTGCTTTTTCTATAGGTGGTAAAATAATCTAGTCAATCAATGACAAATATACAATATTTATATCAAAAGTTATCATTTCACTCCGGCAGAATAAGCATTCAAAGATTGTGGCATGCTAACTCTTTCATTTTATTCATTCCAAACTATTTAATACTCCTGATATGGGCTCAACACAAGGTTGACATGAGGGAAGCCATATTGTAGAAGAGAAACCATATTGTAACTTTGAATGATCTCTGACTAACTCTGGACTTTATGGCCGCTCCCAGCTGCAATAAGTTGATAACTTTGTTCTCTTGAGTTCCTTAGGAATGTGATGACCCCAGGCAGAGAATCTATGCTGATAGCCATCATCAATGACAACTGAAAGACCAGGGTATAGGGTGTTGCTCCAGTCGCTGCATATCAAGTAAAACAAAAGACTGCCAGGAACTAAGACGAGATGGATGCCCCACCCTGAAACCAGATGCCTCCCCCACCTGGAGACAAGCCCCAATATAACTGGCTTGTTGTTTTTGTTCTGTAAGATGGTTCTTTGAGACATTAGTCAGCCATCATCTGCCTTGCTAGCAAGCTGTAATAAATGCCCTTTCTTATCCACCATCTTGCCTCTTGACAATTGGCTTTTGTCTTATGGCGAGCAGATCGTGCCCTTTGTGCAGTAATACTCCAAACTTTAAATCCTCTCTTTATTGTTTTCCCTTCCTCTCCATCAAATTTTCCATTTTCAACTTAAGTAAACTTCCAGGTCATCTACACTAAGTTCAAATTCCTTCTGTAATATGGTTTCAAAACACCCTGTACTTTTCATTCTTCTTAATTTCCACAATTTTGTTTGATTTGGAAAACTGTTTAGTATAAGTCTCTGCACCTAGACCCTAAGTTTCATGAAGGCAAAACTCTTGTCTGTTTTAATTCATAATTATATCCTTAATCCCTAGCAAAATGCCTAGTATATAATAGCTGCTTAATAAATATCCAGTGAGTGAATGTATGAATTCCCTCAGTGCATCTGCTCCCTCCACTGGCTTCCAAGTAGGAAGCTTACAGAGGTAGTATCATATCTGGGCTTGAATTCTAACTCCACCACATATTAGCTATTGTAAGGACAAATACAAATTAAAAATAAGAGACTTAATTCTCCCTGTTAAAATAAGGGAAGAGATATTCCTTCCCTCCTTTTTCTTAAAGCATTTACTTTAGAAAACTGTTCCTTGTAAGTACTTTCCTCTCTCTTTGAAATATATATAAATCCTTTGAAAACTAGATAGGTTTTTGTCAGCTTTATGACCCAGGAGTGCCTTTCTGAAGGACCTGGGAGCCATCTTTTTGAAATGTAAACATTATGGGTGATAGTGCCTCTGTCTCCTAGTTTCTGTGGAAGGGTAGGAGCCTAACTTTCGTGGACACCTTGCTCCAAGTTGCAAAACTCTCCTGTCATAGAGATATGAGAAGTTTGTTTTTCCTCTGAACAAAGCCAATTAGCTAACAAGGATGGTCACCCCAATTACCAGGTAAAGTTAGGATGAATAGTGTGTGACAAAAGGTGTTGTCCAGACCTCTCACGTGAGGACTAGTTGTTGTTTATCTTGAGAACATGTATGTAATGGGTTGTATCTTCTTGGCTATAAAAAAAGGTGAGATTTCTTCCTGTCTTTGCAATCTCTTAGCAGATTGCCTGTGATGTACATCACATTCCGGTTCAATGCTTCTTCAGTGAACAAACAAACAAACAAAAAACCTGTTTTCTTTCTCTTCTAACCTTTGTGGAGAGATTTTCTGGGCTGGCAGATTTTGTTTTTAATTATATTTTCCTAACACAGTAACCTTACACAAGTTACTTTTAACTGTAAAACTGTGCCTCAGTTCCCTTGTCTATCGAATAAGAAACCTAATAGTCCTATTCCTAGGGTTGTGGTGGAGATTCGAACTTAGTGCCTGCTGGGAAGCAGTAGGCTGCCCTTCTGCAGCATGTCCGGAGCTCGGCCACTCACCACTGAGGGCTCCACCATTGCCTGAAGGTCTTGGAGCAGCACGCAGCTGCCTCGGTGCACAGCACTTTGGTGAGGAAGGAGCAAACCATGGGGTCCTGCATGGTCCGTGTGCATGGAGCACAGAAATCTCAGGTGGAGTCCTCCCAGTCATGTCCATGATTTCAAACTAACATCCACAGGATGAGCCTGGAGAAGGGAAGGCTAGGGGCTGCCCAGGTAGGTCGAGGGGGCAGCTCCAGGCATGGGTGAAAGGAGGGCCCGGGGGATTCATGCAGGGACAGTATTTATTGAGCATCTACTCTGTGCCAGACACCAATTCAAAGTGAGTCCTTGCCTTGAGGGACAAAAAAACACACAAGCAAAGATAATTTGAGGTACTAATAAGGGCTGCAAAGAAGATAAAATAGGTAATGTAGTCATTATCTAAATGACTGGCTGAGCTGCTTTAGGTAGTTGGTAGGAGAAGGTCCCTGAAGGGGTAGCCACATGTGGCTGTTGAGCACTTGAAATGTGGCCACTCCAAACTGAGATGTGATGTAATGCAAACAATGGATTTCGAAGATTTAATATGGACAAAAAAAGAATGTAAAATATCTCATTAATAACTTTTATATTAATCATACCTTAAAATGATAATATTTTGGATATGTTTGGTTAAATAAAATGTTATTACAATTTCAAGAAAAAAGCCAGTGCCTGCTATAAATCAAGAACTCAGTGGGCATGGCTATTAATAGCATACGAAAATCATCATGATCCAGCCACTTCAGGAGTTGATACTCCAAGACATATCTGCATTTAAAAATAGTATCCTGGAGGCCACAGTGTTCTAGATGGAAATACTGATGTAGACTTTGACAGATAGAAAGGAAAAGGCTGCCACTTAACATTTGTGCTTTGTTGCATATTGGTTAACTGTCTATCCAAGGCAGTTGGATATGGGCAGTTTTGGACGTATGTTTTCATATATCCTATAGCTTAACTTTTGGTTATATATTTTTTTTCTCTGAGGAAGATCTACCCTGAGCTAACATCTGTTGCCAATCTTCCTCTTTTTGCTTGAGGAAGATTTGCCCTGAGCTAACATCTGTGCCAATCTTCCTCTATTTTGTATGTGGGTCGCCACCACATCATGGCTGACGAGTGGTGAAGATCTGTGCCTGGGATCAGAACCCATGAACCTGGGCAGTTGAAGCAGAGCACGCTGAACTTAACCACTATGCCATGGGGTTGGCGGTGGTTATATTTTTTTTAAATGCAAGGACAGAGTTTTTATTCTTATTTGTCTTTTCAAGCTCAACCAATAACTTAATATTCTCCCTGGTTCCAAATTATCCCTTTTGGTTACACACTGGTTCTACCTTTAGCCATTTCTGTTTCAGCCCCATATTCAGTATTCCAGTTTTGTGTTTTCACCAATTCTTATTCCATTATGTTTCTATTTTAATTTCTTCTCAAGCTGATTTTTTAAAAATGTGTTTTTAAATAGGAGGCAAGGCAATTTGAAGGGAAAAGCAAACTATTTTGGGGATAATACAATAACAATACTTTTGTAACAAATTATCCCTGTGGGTTATATGATAAATTCTAAAGCAATAACATATGTTAGCTGCAAACGTTTGTGATAAGGCCAGTGCCAACAACACGGAAGTTATTTCAGAAGTTGTAGGTCAGTGTTAGGGCTGAGTTCAGTTAGCTGGAGGCCATCCCTTAACATTGTAGCTGAAATAGGGCCACGCTGGAAGTGCTGTTGTGTGATCACATTTTAGTGTCTATTATGTCTTGATTAAGACTCCCCTGGATATTCCTTTTTAGTGGAATTTGAGGAATTAAAAATGGCTTCACAAATCACTTTTTAATCTGGTGAAGTAAGCAGGGAATGAAAAACACCATGCTGTCATCTTCAAGTGCAAGGAAAGTTGTAAATAAAGAAAACAAATTAGTGGCTGGTTCACACCTCATCAGCTACCTAACAACCTGTTAACAGTTAATTACACACCTTTAAAATGCATGTACAAGAGAAATTATTCAGAAGTAAGTTTCTCTAAAGGGGAGGGTGGCAGACAAGGATAGTGTCAGCAGAGGCTATATTTAACTATTTAGATAACCAACCATGAAGGGGAAGGAAAAGTTTTTTCTCAAGAATTATAGTCTTGAAAGTGCCATCTACTAGTGGTCTAGCCTCAACAGCCTCCACACCGATAATTCACTCTAGACAGATAAATATTTGTTGAGAACCTCCTGGGAAATAGTCTCTGATATCCCTTTGTGACCTATTCCCATCTTGTCGTTCTATCAGTGGCATCACTATTTACTATGCTCGGAGCCCAGTCCTGAGCTGTGTGAGAATTAGACCATCGATGACAATGCAAAACATCACCCCTGCCAAGAAGTTTGAACAGCCTCCCTGCTTGCTTTTTGTTCCATGATATATGCATTTCCTCTTGTTTTAGCTTTAGTGTAAACAGAAAACAGTTGGAAACTGTGTATATTGAACAGCAAATACATTTGGGATGGAAACTGTTGAAGACTATTGAGTTTTCCAGTCTATACACATGGGCTTGTTGAGGGATTTGTATGTATATTTGTGTGATTTATTTCTCCAGAATTGTTTTCAATAAGTAAAGGACTCCAAAATGTGGCTTTGTTAATACTAAAAATTTTATGGAGCTGTCCTCCAGGATATTGGTCTTCACACTGGATTTGACTCCCTGGGTTATCTGGAATCAATCATTTTCTCCCTCTGTGCCCTAAGTTACCTTCTGCTGGACCAGAATAATCATAACCTGCTTCACTGGGTTGCTTGGAGGTACAACTGACAGAAGTAATTTCAGTTCACTAACCCTGTGGTACATGTTAATTACTAGTATTTGCCATGGTATTTATAGATAGTGAACCGTGACATTGGTTTGGTTACCTAATCAAATCTATTTCCTATAGCATTTTAGTATAATTTATTATCTAAATTCTTAAAATGATCATGTGCTGTGCACCTACTAAAGGGTCTACTTCAAATTAGCCTATTTTGAAATTGGAAGTATATGCAGTTAATATCAATTAACTCCATAAATAACTTTTTAAAGTATATTAATTCCATTTGAATTATATTAATTCATAAGTGACTATTTACATGATGTGTATTTACATTGTTTAGCATTAAGTCATCATCCAGCAACTTAATTCTTCAATGGTCACTATAGTCAAAAGACATCTAGTCATTTCCAATTTAAAAAATGTGTATACATATGTACACACACATATTCCATAGTCCATGAGTTGTTCAAAATCATTTAGGTTAAAATCTCATGATTATTTACCCAAAGACCTTCATTAGTTAGTTGGTTAGGTAAGGGGCATGATTGGTTTGGGCAGGGAGTGTGGTTCTTTATTATTTCCTTGTCTGGATATTGTGCACATCCATAGAAAATCTTCTCAGAGAGTAATGACCTTTCTCCACTCCATGCAGGTCAAATTCAGAATCTGTTCTACAACTCTCCCCACTCCTGCTGATAAGCTTCCATTGGTGCATTAAAAGATGAGTTAATTTGTGTGATATGGTCCATCACGGAATAATGGAAAAGATACTGCATCAAGTTTAAAAGATGGATTCGCTTATATCTTCACTATATTATTTTTGCATGTTATAAAAGTAATACAAACATATAAAACAAAAATTTTGTAGTGGAGGACTTCTATTGTCCCATTCCTCTAAGATAACTACTTTATATATATGATTTTCAAACAAAAAATGCATCATTCTATATAGTCTGTTTGGAAGCTTCCCCTTATCGATGGAAATTTAGGGTGTTCCCAAACTTTCCTATTGTAACAATACTGGAAATAAACATCCTTGAACATATATCATCCCATACGTGTGAAAGTCTTTTACTGATTAAATATCTAAAAGTAGAGTTGCGGGGTTAAAGAGTACCTGCATTTAAATGTTAATAAATATTACTAAATAGCCTCCTTAAGAGTTTATAACTTACACACTCACTCACAAAGCAGTAGTGTGCCTATTCCTGCCACTCCCTTGCTTGTACTGAATAGTATCACTTTTTTATATCTTTGCCATTCTCTTAGATAGGAAAAGACAGTTCTTGATTTTTAATTTGGGGATTTGAGACCATTATGGGATTCAGCATTCATTCACAGGATTTTGATCATTTTAGTTTGTTTTTCCATTAATTATCATTTACCCTTTACCTTCTTCTCACTCCTATTTTCTGGTTCTGTCACTTTGGGCAAGTCAATCTCTCTGAGGCTTTGTTCATTGTCTAGATGTTGTCCAAATGAGTCACATCCAAAACCTGTGCATTTCATTTGTCCCTTTCTCTCTTACCTGATTTCATCTCCATCCCATTTTGAAATATTGTTAAAAGATAATTTTTTTAAAAAAAAAAAGGTAAAATCATGACTCTCATGCAGATATAAAAACGACATTTGTTAAAGATTTTACTTTACTCATTCAATGGGAACCAGGCAAATGTTATACCAGTTCAAAGGAAAAGTCAAGCAGAACAAATCTATATGAAGTAAAGGAATGGAATTGCAAATGGAGGCAAAAGTAGTTTTTCCCTGAGGGAGGAAGGAAGTCAATTGAAACTCTCTTAGACAAGACAGAATGTAGCTGTCTATCAATTTTTAAAGAGTTGTAAAATAGCTCAAAGACTATGAAAAACTAGAATCTGATCACACAGAAAGATATGCAATATGTGGATAATGAGTAGTTTTCCATTGAAACAATTTTTTTCTACGTCTCTCTCCTTTTGATAAAAAATAATTTCAAAAGATTATTTTGATTACAAAATTAGATTGGTGTTAGTGTATTTGGCCTGACTATTTATGTAGGTGCAGCAAGAATACTACTTTGCCATATTGGCCTTCTTAAGTTTACTTTGTTGGAAGTTGTTATGAGGAATCTGAGAAAGGACTTCTAAAATCTTCTTGTTATATGCTATTCTGAGGCTAGGAAACCAAGGTAAGAACTCACCACCAGATTTCACCTGCACTGCCTATAAATTTGGGCAAATTCCTCTCCTTTCCAGTTCCCCAAAATATTCTAAGATTCTTGGCCTGCCAGGAACTGACCTGCCATACTCACCTGGAATGCTGGGAACCCTGTAAACCAGGTACCAGGCCAATTTACTTAACAGGGCATGGTAAACATTAGTTCATGAAGTCTAAAACCTTACTTTCTTAAAAATACATAGTGAAATTTGATTAAATGAGCATCATTCTCAAATATAACAACTGGATATCCACATACAAAAGAATAGAATTGGACCCTTTCCTCACATCATACACAAAATTAGCTAAAAGTAGATCATAGATCTAAATATAGCAGCTAAAACAATAAAACTCAGAACAAATATAGGAGGTAAACCTTTGTGACCTTGGGTTAGGCAAAGCCTTCTTAGATGTGACACCAAAAACACAAGTGACAAAAGAAAAATTAGATGAATTGGACTTCATCTCAACTGTGCTTCAAAGAACACCATTAAGAAAATGAAAAGCTCACAGAATGGGAGGAAATATTTGCAAATATATATCTGATAAAGGACTTGTATCTAGAATACATAAAGAAGTCTTACAACTGAATAATAAAAAGATAAATAATGCAATTTAAAAAATGGGCAAAGGATTTGTGTAAACATATTTCACAAAAAGATATACAAATGGCCAATAAACACACGAAAAGATGCCTAATGTCATTACCCATCAGGGAAATGTAAATCAAAATCACAAGGTGATACCAAATCACACCCATTAGAATGGCTATAATCAAAGGACAGATAATAACAAGTGTTGGCAAAGGTGTACAGAAATTGGAACCCTCATACACTGCTGGTGGGAATGTAAAATTGTGCAGCCACTTTGGAAAACAGTTGGGCAGTTAAACATAGAGTAACCACAAAAACAGTTACACATAGAGTTATATGACCCAGTAAATCTACTTCTAGGTGCATACCCAAGAGAAATGAAAACATATGTCCACATGAAAACTTGTACCTGAATGTTTATAGAAGCATTCCAAAAGTGGAAAACAACCCCAAATACCCATCAACTGATGAATGGATAAATAAAATATGTTATATCCATACAATGGAGTAATATTTGATGATAATAAAGAATGAAGTACTGGTGCATACTACAACATGGATGAACCTTGAAATGTTATGCTCAGGGAAAGAAGCCAATCACAAAAGATCACATATTGTATCATTCCATTTATATGAAGCGTCCAGAATAGGCAAATCTGGGTTGATGGGTTTTTGGGGAAATGGGGAGTTACTGCTGATAGGTACAGGGTTTCCTTTTTTTTTTTTTTTTGTGGGGAAGACCAGCCCTGAGCTAACATCTTTTGCCAATCTTCCCCTTTTTGCTGAGGAAGACTGGCCCTGAGCTAACATCCGTGCCCATCTTCCTCCACTTTATATGGGACGCCGCCACGGCATGGCTGACAGGCAGTGCGCGTCCGCGGGCGCCTGGGATCCGAACTCGCGAACCCCGGGCTGCCAAGCGCGGACTAAACCGCTGCGCCACTGGGCGGCCCCCAGGGTTTCCTTTTGAGGGGATAAAAGTGTTCTAAAATGGATTGTGGTGATGGTTGCATAATATACCAAGGATCATTGAATTGCATACTTTAAATGGTTGAATTATATGGTATGTGAATTATATCTCAATAAAGCTGGTATATAAAAAATAATAACTGTAGTTATGACTGATAACACTATACTGTTGTTGTCTGCTATCAGGCAAAGCAGTACCAGGACTCCGATAAATAGAAACACATCGTGGACAGTGAGGGCATTAACAAATCTCTAGAAACTTCACATCCAGACTTCAATTTCTGAAATGTTTGTATTACAAGATTTTACTCATACAAATGTAACCTAGTTTAGGCTAAATATCTCTTCTGATTTGACAACTCTTTCTACACAAGTCGTCAATAATAACATATCAAATAAACCTAATTTTTTCTAGCACCTCTCTTTTTATAAGGTGAAAAAACAAACCTTTGTGATTTTAAAGGAGTCCTCTGGGAAACCTCAAAGGCAATTTGAGTTCTTTGGAGGCCTCAATAAGCTTGAAGAGCACAGAGGGATTTGGAGAACAAATATACCCCACTCGTTTAGGACAAAATTACTCTTTTCCTCAAAAAAACGGAAGTACATACACAGCTGTATTTCTCTGAAACTATGGCTCCTAAGTAGAGTCTAAACCACATAGTAATTATAACTTTTAACCAAAGTAACCAAATTCTATTTCACTGAGAAAATGTGGGAGTGGATCATTGTCCGTCTATCAAACATCACCATTTTGTAGTACACTCGAAGAGCTCATGAATACACATACCACAGCCTTCTACAGCCACACATCATTTATATACACTTCTCAAAGTGGCAGAAATGACGACATTCATTACAGATCCAAGAGATAGCCTCACACAAATGAGAAGCAAATGGATAAACTTAAAATTGTGATTAGTAATCAGTATTTCACTATTCTATCTTACTATCTGAAGATACTTACTATCATACTGATTATCTAATGAATATCCGTTAAATTAATTCAACTTAGTGTCAGCCCAAGGTTTTAAGTTACCTGTAGATCTTGGAAACTGTCTTCAAACTGACATATGACAAAATGTACTTACTGTTGAAATAAAGTTTATCAGAATAATGATTTAATCTGTGTAAACACACATTTACATTTTTCATAATCTTAAACATTAAGTAGAAGTAAGTTTATTCAATCAGTAGATCGGTTTAAGATTAGGAAGAATGTATCCAAGTAAAATAAAACTCTGCACTTATGTATTACAGTTAACATTGACAAATCAGAGAAGACAATTTTTTTATAAAACCATTAATATTAAACTTGTCTCATTTACCAAATTATGTGAAAATGAATTCTTAAAACATTTCCAGGCTGGATACTTTTTTAATCTAGTACATTGAAAGTATGAGAAATTCGATTTCCTTATTTTCTGAGAATTTTAGGAATATTCTAATCATAAATGTACTTATTTATCTCCATAAGCCAATCATAATAGAACTTCTTTAAGAGATTTTATAATCTAATTTATTAATATTATTTGAAAGTAGAAAGTATTACACACTAACATGACAAGAAGTAAAGGCCTTTCTGACTTATAGTCACATACATACAGATATAGAGAGAGGGGGGAAAACTTAGAGCTTCCATTCTAAAATTTTAGCCATAGGTTAGCAGTAAACACAGAGATATAAAACTCACCAGTCTAGATATCACCTTCCCAGTGGGCACAAAAATCTTAGCTGATTTGATTTTAAAATAGACAAACAGAAGATACTAACACACCAGATTCCCTGCTGTCTCTCACCAAGCAGAGAGCTCTATTAACTATTAATCCATTTACAGAGATCACCAAATAATCAGGTCATAAAATCAAATTCCTAACAATTACTGGGAAATAACTTATTGGCCACCAACAATCCAAAACCAAAGCACAAAACATAAAATTGGTAGAGAGGAAATTGAAAATTAGAAAAGCAGAGAGTGAGCAAAGTTTTATTGCCATTTTAGACTCACTTTTGGGAGACAAGAAAAGACCAGCTTGGGCATAAACTGCTCATGAAGTGCACTTCTCTACGTATGAAGTTTTCCTGGCTCTAGTAGGTGAATCCATTGGGCATCTCAGTGGAAATTCCAAAACTGTTAAAACACAACTTTCTGGAAAAGGTAAAATCATGACTCTCATATGGATATAAAAATGAGCATGCGTTAAAGATTTTATTTTAGTCATTCAATGAGGGAACCATGTGGACGTTATAATTGGTTTAAAGAAAAGTCAAAAGGCACAAATTTCTATGGAGTAAAGGAATGAAATTGCAAATGGAGGCAAAACTTTTTTTCCACAGGTAGATGGGAAGTCGGTTGAAACTCTTCCAGACCAGACAGAATGTGCGTGTCTATCAACTTACAAAGAGTCATAAAATAGTTCAAAGATTATGAAAGTCTAGAATCTAATAACCCAGAAGAAATCTAATATTCCCAGAAGGAATCTAATAACCCGGAAGGATATGTATGTAGATAATGCATAGTTTTCCATTGAAACACAAATTTGTTTTCTCCACAGTCTGTTCTTCTGGATGTCTTCATACAGCATCTGTTCATGTCTCCTATAGACCCCATAAATGTTTAAGTGCTCTTCAGATAAAACCTGGCTATCCTATGACTAGCAGTTGAGAGAAGATTCCTACTTATGTGGTAAATGCAAAACGGCTTTATTAATACTTTTCTCCTTTTCTGATATGGAGTTACGGGTTTAACTGATTTTTTTTTTCATTTCTCTATCAGTTGTTTGGGCATCATTTATGGATAATATGTGAAATAAAGTAGATCACTTATAGCTGGGAACAATTGAAGTTACAGGCTGAAGTGGAGGGGCCCCAAGCTCATTTAATTGATTGATTCAATAATCACTTATGGATTGTTCTCCATGTGACAGACACCATGCTTTAAGAAAATGCAGTTTCAGCTTTCAAGAATTTGAAATTTATCTCAGGTAATAGACAAGGAAATAGTTACTTCTAGATAGTGGTGAGAATATTATAATGCAGGTGTGAGGAAGTTGTCCTGGGAGCATAGTCTGGGAGTCAAAGTCACTGAAAACACCCAGGCTCAGTCTTCAAGGAGTTAGCAAGGTCATGGAGAATGTTTCAGGCAGAATGAGTAATAAGTACATGGGTTGGAAGACAAGAGAGCACGTATCATTCTGGAATTACAAATTACAAGCTTCCGTGTAGCTGGAGCATAGAATGTGAGAGAGAAGGAATGGCAAGAGATGAGGTAGGAGGAATGCACAGTCGGCCCCTGACCAACCGATTGTGACAAGCTAAAGAGCCATGGCTGTCTGCTGCAGGTGAAGCATTTTAAGCTAGGGAGTTCCACAAGCAAATTTGCATTTTAGGAGGATCACTTAAGCGGCAGGGGGGTGGATTGTTAACTCTAATGTTTCTCAGTGTATATTTCATTAATGATTTAGCACAGATTTTTAACTGATTCTCAGGTACCCCCCTGCAATCTTTGTTTACAATGTTTGGTCTGTAGCCACAGCTTTGCTGCATTTTGAGTGCAAGGCTGTGACTTTCTGACAGAGGATGAATGAAAAGAAATGAAGGGAAAAAATGATGATGTGGACGGGCGGCAAACTATGGCTTGCAGGCCCAAGTTTGCTGCCTGTTATTGTAAATAACACCTTATTGGAACACAGCCAAGCCTATTTGTTTATGTATTGTCTGTGGCTGGTTTTGTGTCACAACAGCGGAATTGAGTACTTATAAGAGACTGTATGAGATACAAAGGCGAACATATTCACTACCTGGCCCTGAAGAGAAAAAGTTTGCCAACCCCTGATATGACGAGTTAAAAATGTGTATGTTGACTTATTTTATTTATTTGATCATTTATTATTTATTCCCTATAATCTGTTAAAAAAACAAAATTCACCTGAGTAAATTTGAAGATCTAATTGATTTTATTCAACAGTTTATGAATTGGTCAGCATCCCATCTAGCTAATGGAAAGGAACTCGAGGAGCTATACAAAGTGGAAGGCTTGTATAGGCAGAAGGGGGTGGGGCAAGAAAGTGACTGTTGTTTCAGGGAAGATCCCCTTCCTTTGGGGGAAGGTGGAAGGGGTCTATGGGCTGATGACCTCACTAGTGCTGACCTGGTAATTCCAGATTGGCTGGTTAAAGTTTACACTCCTGGGAGAGGCTGAAACTGCAATTAAGTCTTGGTTTGCTGACACTGAGCTTAGCACAAGCGACTCCATTTTGGGTCTGTTGTTTCTTTCTAACAATTCCAAAGGATTTATGCAAATGTCTGTGGCCAGCCTAGTGCAAATTTTCAAACATGGAAAGCTGTGCTGGTAATAATACTTATGCAGATGACTACATTAATGCTCTGTAGAAGATTGTCTATATGACATTAATTCTCAAAATCTTTGAAGAAGGAGCAAAAATATCTGGTTGATATGCTACTGAGTTTGATTTATTTTTGTTCAAGGAAAGATACTTAATAACAAATAAATTTTTAAGTATTCTGTGTAAATTTCAGGACCTTGAATTTGAAAATCTCAAAGGCAGTAAGTACAAGTTTAATAAGTATAGTAAGTATAATAGTTACTAGATTCCTGACTTAACGTCTCTGGTCTTAGCACAATGCCTTATTTGTGGCAGAAATATATAGGAGTATTTTGTCATTGCCTAATTGTAGCAGCTTCTAGAGTCCCTGTTCTCAATAAGACTGCCTTGAATTGCATCGGTAAGCACCATACAGGGAGTACAGGACTCAAAGAGGTCATACACAAACACTTTACAGTTAGCGTTTCTGGTACCCTTCACCACGTTGCACACGCTGCCTGCTCAGCCACTCTTAGCTAGGATACCTGGAATATTTGAAAATTTGGAGGAGAAAAGCAAAAACCTGTTTCACGTTTAAATCTTCCATGATGTCTTCAGTCCTCATCTCAGGGGACTGACTGGGACACGTGCATCAGTAGCATTTACTTAATTAGAACCTCCTTTGACTAGTTTAAGGCCAGAGAACAGTGACGTTTAAGAAAAAATGTATTTCAGTCCTTGTTTGAAATTATCCAACATTTTGGGAAAAGTCAATTTGCATAACAGTTTGTGTTTCACCTCCTGGTGTTAAACCCATCTTCCCCACACTGTCTTTTTGGATCTGTTAATCAAGTTTCCTGCCTTCTCTAGACTGCAGCCTAATTGCTTATGTCCTGCAGAAACCCCTCACCGAGAAAGAGATTTAATTTGTACCTTAATCCAATGTTGTTATGCAATATGGTAAAACACTATTACTTGTTACAGTATTTTGTCAGCTTCATCATTAGTCTCCTAATAGAATCTCTTCCTTTGATCTTAATCTGACTTCTATTTTTCTGCTACCTCTGTTACAACTTTTGGTTTTATTTTTTTGACCCAGAATATCCTTTTCTGCCAGAGAAAAATCATCATCATCACCATAAGAAATATTGATTGCTTGCCCACGGGGTGCATTTCATCGTACCAGGTCCTGTGGGGTTTCATCGGGTTTATTAGCTTTCTTTCCTGATGCAGAACAACAACAACAAAAAAATACCCCACTTTGTGTCATTCTTTATATTTGGAGAAAATGAAAAACGGTATTCCAATGGGCAAACCAGGAACTAATACGGATCTCAGAAATAGGTGATTTAATTAGAAATGTATTCAAGCCGGTAAGTATATTAGGCCTGACCTTCCACCCTGTTTAGTTTTCTGTTTCTTGCCAGTATGACTTTCTCTTCCACCTACCCTTTCCTTTTTGCCCCCATCTGGCCTTCTGACAGCAGCAGAATGAGTGTTAGCTATGTACTATTATTTGACATCCTTCTTTTTATAAAATTGAATTTCTTTTGATAAATGTCAGAAAGGGAAACACATTCTTCAGTAAAATGAACTAAGCCTAGAACAGATTTGTCACTGCCATCTCACCAGTCATCTCTTTTGCTTCTGACAAATACAGTATGTCCTGAGCTTGTCTGTCCTTGGTGACCTTAAAGAAATGGAAAAGTGATCCCATCCTTTCTGATTTCAGCACCATGAATTGTCACAGATGGCAAGTTAGAAATGATTAAAATGTTTACATATTCTTCCTTTGTTGCTGTCCTCTCTGGGTAAATGTATAGAAGAATGTCAGAACAAAGCAATTGTGAAAGGCTTTATGTTAAAAAGGGTATTTTGCATTTTGGTTTGGAAACTTGTAATGCTATAATGATTCTATTAGTTTTCATTTCACAAATCCTTTTAGTATCCCAACAGAGAGATTGATTTTAAAAATAGCTGATTCTTCATCATTGACTGTCCCTCTATATGGATCATATTAAAAAAAGAAAGTTCACATGAAATAACCTTTAACTTTTTTCCAGTGTAGAGGAGGAAAAATATCTTTTTTCCTCTACCTTTCTAAATTCTCTGCTGGGAACCCTGTAACAAAAGACAGATTAACAAGAGAAAAGCACAGAAATTTATTTAATGTAAGTTTTATGCGACACGTGAGTCTTCATAAGGAAATGAAGACTCGAAGAAATTGTTAAACTTGAGTGTTTTTATGTCAGGTTTGATGAAGAGTGGAAAATCGTGGAAAGAAATGACAGGATAGAGTATGAGCTAAATGTAATAAAGGGGATGGGGGTGGGGGGTGTGGAGACTTAACAAGGCCTGTCCATTCAGACTCCTTTCCGTGTCCCTTTATCTTTGGAGATAAGGGCACTCCTTGTTGCCAACCAAAATTGGGGTTCTCTGCCTGATGCACATAAACAAGCCAATTAATTATGGCACCAGCCTTTGAGGGGAGAAATCGGCTTTATTCTGTGAGATCGATCTCCAGGGAGACAGGGGGCATGTGCCCTCAGATCTGTCTCTCCGATTCAAGATTTGGGACAAAATTTCAGAGGTTGGGAGAACAGGTTGGCATGCAGAAACACTGGTGGGACAGGTTCTTGATTGGTGGGCTTCAGGTATTTATGGTAAGGTTTTATACATTTATGATGAGATTCTAAACATTTATAATGGGATTCTAAAAATTTTTGTATGTGGTAAGGGAGGAATTTTAACACCGGAGCTTCCTGGATGAGGGGCCCCTCACTCCTAAGAGTCGGGTTTTCAACTTCCAGTCATGACCCAGTCCTTGGGTTCCATGGGGAGGAGGGTTTTTGGTTCCGAGGTCATTTCAAGTCATGATTTCTTTTGCACATGCCCTGGCTGCTTGACTCTGCAGATTTTCTGAAAGACAATCCTTACTCACTTTGTTGATTGGAGATGGAGTCTGTAAATGGGCCCGTGGTTACATCCTTTCCTCCAGGTATAGGGAGAGTTTCATGACCTGCTTTAAGGGAAGGTCAGAAAGTCCTTCCTGTACGTGGCTTTTCTCAAATTCCTTCAGTTTAAAATATTTAATATGCCAAGGTGCCAAATTTTGGGGTAGCCTGTTCTGAACACTGTCACCAGCGAGTGGATCAGCCTTTCTCTAAGAATACATTATTGTTAGTTATTCCAATGTCAAAACTGCCTGAAGAGCAGAAACAGGGAATAAAAATGAGTATGTTAATGTAGTGATACAAGGTATTATCCTATTTTCAGGTAGATAGTTCTAGAAATAATAGAAAGTCTTTTTTCCCAGATCTGCCTGAAAGTCTGTTGTTATGGACTGTTACTTTTTGTTTTTAACTTTGAACTAGAAGGAGCTTCGACGTCGATCAATGTTGTTCAGTATGAGAAAGATTTCAGTTAGACTCTACAGATCATTCATCAATCTATTCCTTTAAGAAACTTCCCAATCTCTGTATGCAGATGAGGTGTTAAGCATGGAATGGGTGGAAAACTAAACAGACAAGGTTCTTGCCCTCATGGGACTTATCTGTCAGTAGACAAGTAAATAAATCCACAGATTATGATACTGTCATGAAGGAAACAAACAAGAAGATGTAAAATAAAAGAACAAGGAAGACCTACTTTGGATAGCAGTACAGAATGTCAGAAGTCTTTATTCTACTTAGCAATTCAATAACATATTTGTGGATATTGATCATGTATTGAGCATTTCCTCTATGCTTAGTACTCTTCTAAGTGTTTTAAAGGTATTCATTTATTTAATCATGTAACAATTTTATGAGGAGGGTCTTATTATTATTCCATATTATGATGAGGAAAACAAGGCACAGAGAGTTTTGGTAATTTGCCCAAGGTCCCAAAGATAATATGCAGCAGAGCCAGGATCTAGCTCCAGAGCCTGAGCCCTTAACTACTTTTGTTATTGCAATTCATCCAACAATTATTACATAAATTACTTAATGTGCTGAATATCGTGCTAGGTAATTGAGATACAAATATGAATAAAAATGGTGCATTGCCCTCAAGAAACTCACAATCTAGTGGGGGAGACAGAATGATAATTACAATGCAGTGGGATAAATGTGATACTAGAAATATGAACAAATTACATTAGGAGCACTGAGGATACAGCAACAGTGTGCTTAGTGTTTATTGGTTTCTTATTAAGAAAAAAAAAAAAAAACTAGTAGAGACAGTAATCCATGGTGAAGTTTTAGAAAGTGCTGCTAAATTTGCTACTAAGGCAAATGGGAAATCAAAGTGCTACTAATGACTCTTTCCAAACTTAGTTTGTGGAAATTCGCTGGTCTTTATACACCAAATTCATTAGCTCTCAATGATGCCAGCTTTCTCTTCTATCCCTACCATACAGATATAAAATTTAGAAATGGGAAGGAAACAATTGTGGGCAATTAAGCACTACAATTATATTCAATTTTAAGTTATAAACTATTGCTTGATGAAGTTTAGTTTTCTCTCCCAAGTAGTCTCTTTATTCTTTAATTCACCACTCAAGCTTAAATCCATAATCCCAATCTCTGCCTAATATCTCTATATGAATATTTCCCAAATGTCTCATAGTCAGTGTGTTCAACCCATGGTATTGATATCTTCCCAGGCTCCTATGCTTTGAAGCTTCCGCCTGTCCTTCACCCTGTTTATTAGTTTCCCAGGGCTGCTGTAACAAATTGCCACAAACTGGGTGGCTTAAAACAGCAGAAATGAATTTTCTCACAGTTCAGGAGGCCAGAAATTCGAAATCAAAGTATCAGAAGAGCCATGCACCTTCCAAAGGTTCTAGGGCAGGATCCTGCCATGCCTCTGCCAGCTTCTGATGGCTCCTGTGTTCCTTGGGTTTGGGCAGCGTAACTCCCATCTCTGCCTCCATCTTTACATGGCCTTCTTCACTTTTTCTCTTATTCTCTACTTGACTAAAGTTAGTAAGGCTCCTCTAAGCCCTCTTCTTGACTAGGCCTCAACTTGGGTCTATTAAAACTGCAGACTCTTGGCACAAATGATTTAGTCTATCCTTCCCTCCCTCCATCTACACACATTAAAAGACTTGAACAAACACTAGCACAGTTTCTAACAGTTCAAGGCCGAATCCTTATGATGACAAGTCCAGCCCTTTTAAGTTCCCACCTGGGAAACCCAAAGCTGCCAAAAGAATTTCCTGTTTCTTCCAGTCAACACCTGAAGATAGGGCCCTTGTCTCCCAGTCCCTGTAAGGGTAGGAGCCTGACTTTGATGAGTGCCAGTTAGCAAACTCAGATGCGTTTCACATGGACCAACTCTCCCCCTCCTTCCCACTTTTTGTAAATTTCCACTTCCCTGACTCTGCTCAAACCCCCACCTTTCTCCCTCCCTGCTCCTTCATTCTCTCTTTAAAACACCCAGTTACCTCTGCACAAGTTGAAGTTGAATTCAATTCATGGTGGGCCCTCTTCCTCACTGAGATAATTTATTATTGATTAAAGCCTAGTGTCTGGTTTTATCTTTGACACTTATTAAGAACACTCTCATAGGATATAGGGCTCATCCTAATCCAGTATGAGCTCATCATAATCCCTACTTTATTTACATCTGCACAGACCCTATTTTTAAATAAAGTCATATTCAGAGGTTATGGATGGACAGAAATTTCAGGGGGTCACTATTCAACCCACTACACCCGCTATGTCCAATTAGTCACTGTGGCAAAGTCTGTTCATGGTCCACCTCATATCCAATGCCTACTTATTCCATGTAATAATTTTTTTCAAGAGGAAAATGTGATCAGCCCTTAGCTATGGACCACAGTCAGTCTCAAACAATCAAGACAGTCCTGTTCCTCACTTTCTGAGCCTCCAGCTAGAGATTGCCATGTGACCTAGTTCTGGCCAATGACACCTAAAGTTGGCTGTGGAGGAGAAGGTTGTTCAATAGCATGAGGCAAAAACCAAGAGAACTGAGAAATATCCCCTATATTGTCAAGCTTCTGCACCAACACCAGCAGCCACCTACCTGCATCTACTTGGGTAAAATAAGCCCTTATATAGTAGGCCCTGTTCTGTAGAAATTCTATTTCTTGCACCCAAATGCATTTCTAATTGATTTACTCACCAAGCTCAGTTAATTTTCTTTTTGAAATGTCTCTCCTATTTATTGCTTCCTTTCCATTCAATCTAGTCTTCACCATTTCTCACTAGACTATTATAACATCCTAATTAGCCTCTCAGCCTCCCTGCCTCATTCCAGTCTCATCTATTCCCTGTGGGCCCACCAGAGTAATTGTTCTGAAACATTGACATGCCCTCTGCTGAAAAACTTTCCTCAGCTCCCAATTACTTAGAGAATTGTTACACTAATGATTTGGCCTCAAACTATTGTGTTCTAGTCTCATTTACTTTCATATCCCTCATGCATTCCATACCTTGCACTACCAAATTACTTTCCTAGACACACTATGTATTTTCATATTTCAGCCTTTCTCTTCAGTCTGGAATAATTTGTGGGAATCCTATTTATCCTTCAGAATCCAGCCCAAATTTGTCTTCCTCCATGAAGGCTTCCGTAGTCATCCAGTAGGAATTAATCCTTGAACACACATAGAATGTTGTTTGTTCCTCTTTTTCAGGAGTCCTAGGTTTTAGAATGCTTGACTTTCAGATAACTTGCACCTCCACCTACATCTCTAAATCCTCTTTCCAGTGCTGAATGTAGACTTTCATCCTTTACTAACAAACATTTCACACCATCACGAGGTGCTTCTTCCTGACAGCCAAATGTTTGATCTTGACAGCTTCATCATCTCCAACCCTTTGTAATGCTCGTGCAGTTATTTAAATATCCTAATGCATTTTACTCAATATTTTATAATCATGAAAGTGATATTACTAACGAAAATATAGTTGAGACTAACATTAAAATCATGAAGCGGATTCAAATTAGCTGTATTTTTAGCTTTTAATCAGATACTCATTGAACTTAAATTCATCCACTGTGTTTAATTGTGAAGAAATGGTCCAAATTAGAGAATATGTGGAAAATATGAGAGTATGTTGTTGAAGGTTGTGACTCAAAGTCCAAGTCTAGTAATGGGAGAAAAGGAGACATATTTAAAATTACGGATTAAAAATCAGCTGCAAAATACATCTCAATTATCCAAAGGCGGAAAGAAAATCACAGGCCCTTAGGATACAGCTAAGTATTAGAAATTCTTTTATCAAGAAAAGAATAAGGATTGGTGCTCTATTTTTTCTTTTGATTAACAATGTTTGGAAGTTACATACTACAAAGTGAGCATCACAATTTTCTGCAAAATCTCCATTAACAAGTCATTCTCCCCAAAATGGAAATAACATTTTTTTTAAAGAATGTTAAATGCTATCTGAAGGAGATAGAGAACTGTAAATTGAGTTAAGAAATTATTTTAGAAAATTACTTTTATTGTCTCTAATGTTTAGTCTACACTTTTAATTTTTAAAAAATGTTTGAAATAATCATGTACTCATTCTAGAACGCTTAGGGATAAAATAAACTACACATTCATACAATAATTACAGATTGCATAATACGTTTAGCCTGTGTAAAGAGAATCTCCCACATGGTGGGTATGTCTGTAGCTCAACTTCTGTAGACACAGTACACAGGGAGATGTTAATTAACTGCTCCAAGAGAACAAAGAATTCCTGATAAAATAAGTTTAGGAATGCCGTTTACTAAATCCTGTCTTGGAGATTCAAAATACATATTAGCATATTAAAGAGGCCCTACAGGTAAAAAAAAAAAAAATCCATTTAACTTTAACGATTTATTTGTAAAGAGGGAAAAGTTTTTCCCCTCAGCACACTTATTAACAACTTTTTCCCAACAAAAGAAAACAAAACCATATAAAAAATTAAACAGCTTTCCCTTAGTCTCAATTTAGGAAGAGCGAAACGATGGATTACAGGGAAAGAAAGATGCCTTATTGTTTTAAATTTTCTGCTCTGCCTACCACTGTGTTTAGTACAAAAGCTCTCAATCAATGCTTATTAATTAATTAACTTAATTAATGAGAGAAAAAAAGGAAAAGAGTTTGGAATGTTTGGAGATCTGAAAGAGCTTTAAAACCTAGTTGACTTCCAACAAATAATATATATTTTTTCATTGTGGTAAAAAATACATAAGATAAAATTTACCATTTTAAACTTTTTTTAAGTGTACAATTCAGCAGCATTGAGTACATTCACAATGTTGTGCAATTATCACCACTACCCACCTCCAGAACTTTTTCATCATCCCGAACAGAAACTCTCTATCTATTGTAGGGGAGGAAAAAAGTTTTCCTCCACCCTCTTAGGGTTCCTGGCTGGTCTGATAATTAAACTGACAAAGATAGATTAACAGGAGAAATACAAATTTATTTAATATGCTTTCCATGACACAGAGCCTTCGTAAGAAAGTGAAGACCCAAAGAAACGATTAAACCTGAGTGTTTTTGTGCTAGGTTTGATGAGGAGTGGAAAGTTGTGGAAAGATGTGATGGGACAAAGGTGAGCTAAGTGTAGTAAACTGGGGGAACCAGCAAGGCCTGTTCATTCAGATTCTCCTCAGTGTCCCTCCTTCTTGGAGAAAAGGAGAAAAGGAGATATGGGGAAGGCACCTCTCACATGAGGGTTTTATGACCTGCTTCAGAGGAAGGTCAGAAAGTCATTCCTGCACTTGTCATTTCTCAAATTCCTTTAGTTTGAAATATTCAATATGCCAAGGTGCCATATTTTGGAGTAGTATTCCTGAACCCCATCGCTATTAAACAATAACTCCATTCTCCACTCTGCTCAGCCTCTGGAAACCTCTATTCTTTCTGTCTCTATGCATTTGCCTATTCTAGGTACCTCATATAAATGGAATTATACAATAGTCATCCTTTTATGTCTGGCTTATTTCACTTAGCATAATGTTTTCAAGGTTCATCCATGTTGTATTATGTATCAGAATTTCATTCCATTTTAAGGCTGAATAATATTCCATTGCATCTGTATACTGAAGGGGTTCGGGACATGTCATCCCAAAATATACCAATTTGGTGAACTGATTATTTCGAGCTGAAGGCACTTGAGAAACAACAGATGCAGGAAGGGCTCTCTGACCACCCCTTTCTACTTAAAAGCAGGTCATAAAATTTCCCATGGGAGAGGTGCCCTCAGTGTACCAGGAAGAGAAGAACATCCTTATCACTGGAGACTGGAAGCCTATGCTGAAGGGGATCTATACAAAGCTATTAAAATAACCCTTATCTTCCATTAGTTTTCTATATATATTTCCTAGTCACTCTCCCACAATTTATTGCCCTAGTACAAACCCCTTTGTCTTGTCACATCCCCACAATTTATCATTCTTTGCTCTAAAAAGTACATAAGCAGGGGCCGGGCCTGTGGCATAGGGGTTAAGTTCACGCTCCGCTTCGGTGGCCTGGGGTTCAAGGGTTCGGATCCTGGACATGGACCTACACACCGCTAATTAGGCTATGCTGTGGTGGCATCCCCTCTACAAAGTAGAGGAAGATTGACATGGACATTAGCTCACAGACCATCTTCCTCAAGCAAAAAGAGGAAGACTGGCAACAGTTGTTAGCTCAGGGCCAATCTTCCTCACCAAAAAAAAAAAAGTATATAAGCCTTTGGACCTATGGGTTTCTTGGGGTCTTCATTTTCCTTTTGAAGATTCTCATGTACATGTAAAAATATCAAATAAAATTTGTATGTTTTTCTCTTGATCTGTCTTTTGTCAATTTACTTCGGGATTCCTGATTGCCTTACATATGTCTCTTCTTCTGATTCTTTTTTGAATAGGTCGTAATATTTTACTGGTTCCCTCATTAATTGAGTTAAATAAAATCTTTGACATATGTTCATTTAATATTTGTATTTTATCATTTTGAAAATCATCATTTAACAACCTTATTATTGTCAATATTTGTTATGTACTTAATTGTCTCAACACCTTAGGTAAACCTTCAGTATAAGCAACACTTTACTTCTGAGCAAATTCAATTTTTTCCTTATATAAAGAAAGTCAACATTTACTAGGTTTTGCCTATTAATAAAATATATGCTTATTAATTTTAAAAAGGATTATTTAATGTTCTCTCATCCCTCCCCCACCCCACACACACAAAAAAGATTCTAATTGTTTCTTATCCAATCTAGGAGTCATTTCTTTTTTTGACAAGTTCACTCAGCTAGTAGATTAAGGAAATGTTATAGACATGGTATATCTGTATATCTGTAATTAAACCTTGTAGTTATCCTTTTCTGATAGTTTTCTGTATAAAACAGAGAAGTGTAAACTGAGTGAGACTGTAATTAGTGCTGGTCCTGCTTGACTGAATATTTTATCAATGATGGTTATGCTCATTATGGGAACGATTTAGTTTAATGTTTGTTGAACACATACTGTTTGTCACAACTTTTACTATATCATCTAATTTATGAAATATTATATTTATCCTATGTGTGCTTGAGGGTCAAATTAAGATAAGTGACTGAAAGTTACAGGGAAAATAATTTCACTGAGTATAAAAGAGCAACTTTTTGGTAGTTACGCTCTCTGGAAATGGAACAATACAGTTTATGAGCCACAATATAGCAGAGAGGTTTAGAACATAAAGTTTGATGTCAGGCAGACCTGTGTTTGTGTGTTCAGGTGCATCGTATGCTAACCTCATGACTTTGGGAAAGCGTCTCAGTTTCCTAATTTGTAAAATTAAGATAGCTGTTACCAGACACAAACACAGGTTCTTTACCTACCACACAAGAGGGGCCAAATAAAAACAAGAACACTAGGCTTATGGCAAGGAAACCATTTTTATTTTGGTTGATGTCAGCCAGGAGATAAGACTGAGCCCTCAAATTCGTCTCATCTCCCTGAAAGATAGGAGGGAAGGGGTTTTAAAGGTTGCAAGGAATGTGACGTTTTTTAGGGAGGAGGAGCCTGTGGCCTTGCTGGTGGGCGCTTTCCCACCAGCCTGCGTTTGGCCTTGTGAGGCTGCTGGCAGGGAGGAGGATGGCGAGATAGGGAATCGCAGGTGGGTGTCCTTGGTTGTCTGCCTCTGTGGAGGAGGGTTGATTCTGGTATCAGAAAGCCAAGGAGTTGTGGTCTGGGAAGCTTCAGCTTCTTGATATTCTCTGGATATCAGTTGGCCTGTAATAAAACTTCAAAAGACCCATAACTAGCCAAAACTTCAGTGTAAGCCCAGTGTGAGGCCACCTGGGCTTTTAACAGTTTGTAACTTCTATTTGCCTTGTGAAGTTCAGGGATACAAAGATTTGAAAAACTGATATTCACATATGAATGTAACTTAGAGAAGCAGGGAAGGGGGATGAGTGCTTTTGGTTTTAACACCACATATGCTGGGTTTAACGTAGGGAAACTGATATCAGGGCCGACATCATGATGAGGAGTCAAGGAGAAAATATTTTTAAGCATTTTTAGTATAGTCTGGCACATAGTAAGCCTTCAACAAGTTGCAACTTTTAAAAATAATAGTATCATTATTTTTTTGTTTGTTGTCCAAGGAGAATGAGAAACACATGGAACAGTCAGCTCAGCTGAGCCCAGCCTAAATCAGCCAACCCCCAGCTAATCCACAGACGCGAGCAAAAATAACTGTTTGCTGTTTTAAGCCACTGAGTTTTGGGGTGGTTTTTACATAGCAATAGGTGACCATTACACCAAAATTCCTTTCAGCTCTAACATTCTATAATTCCTTGGGAGTATATTGTACCTGTTTGCCTCTCTTATTTGGAGGCTGAATTACAGACCTTCCCAACCATGCAGTGAAGAGTAAAATGCATCTCTTCTCATCACTGATGCTTATCTAAGTTTTCATTTGCTATATAGTTGCTGTCTCAAGAATTCACACTTGATTACTAATAATATTTTCCATTTCTTTTACAATCTTTTTACAGCCTAACTCTCAGAAGGATAGAAATTTCCTGGCTTATTACCACAAAAAAGCCAGAGTATATATTGCAAGTACACAATGACTGGTCAATTAATTTAAAAAGAACCTCTTAGTGTTCCCAAAAATATTGAAACATATAATCTTAAGCATTTAAACATTAATCCCTTGTGATCCTTTCCTGACATTGCTAATGGAAGAGTGGAAGAAATCTTTATGGAGTCCTATCAGCCTCATTCACGTCTTCAGGAATCTAAGGGTCCTCAGTTTATTTAAAGTTCTAGTTAATTTCAGTTACTCATGCTCAAGGATAATCTCTGTGTTTCATATCCAGTTTACTTTGAATTTTTGAATCTAATCTTCGTTGTATACAAGTAAAATATAAATAGCAACCCTTATTTATTTGGGACTGAGTACCCAAATAATTATTTCCCTTTCTTTTTTATTTTGCTTAATTTCAAAAACTGTCTCCTCTATAGAAAATGAAACAGGCCAATAAAAGGAGAAAAAATCAAATCACACAGTTTTATTTTATATTACATTGTGAAAAGTATTAAAATATTTTAAACATAATTTTCAGTTAACTATGAATTTTATCAGTAATTCATTCCTCTGTCTCAAGTTAGCATAGTAGTGTTAGGATATGTTTATACAGTTTAAAGAAAAACAGTTGTCCTCTGTATCCACAGGTTCCGGATCTGTAGATTCAACCAACTGCAGATCAAAAGGCCTAATATGGTTATGTCTGTACTGAACATGCAGACTTTTTTTCCTTGTCATTATTTCCTAAATAATATAGTATAACAACTATTTACGTAGCATTTTCATTACATTAGGTATTATAAGTAATCTAGAGATGATTTAAAGTATTCGGGAAGATATGGAGGAGGATGTGCGTAGGTTAAATACCAATAGTATGTCATTTTATATAAAGGACTTGAGCATCTACAGATTTTGGTATCCGAGGGGGTTCCTGGTATCAATGGGGGGTGTCCTGGAACCAATTCCCTCCCCCTGCCACCATGGAAACTGAGGAACAACTATAGTAAAGTTTAAGTAACCAGTTATTTTGAAAGAACCAAGTTGTTTAATTGAATTCACCCTTTTCTTCTAAATCAGTTTGTAAATTTGGTGGAATAGCAAATTATTGAGATTCTGAAATGCTTATGTTGGCCTTTTTATTCAGAACCTTAGGTCTCCACATTAATAATTCACAAGTTAAAATTATTCTGAAGGACAAAAGAATAAACCCAATGTTGATTGCTAAGACATGTAAGTTCTTTCTAAAGTTCAGATATGAATCTTCTCTATGGTCTTGGGCAACTTGCTGAATACCTATACAAAGGCATTTATTTTGGAATATTTGCCCATCCACTCTTCCCTTGGAATTGCTCTTCCTGTTCACAGCAGTGGATCTCTGACAATCAGGTTTCCTCTACAAGGGACTGTCCAACTGGTATAGCTGATTGCAAGACAGGCAAGAGGAAGATGGGCATGGATGTTAGCCCAGGGCCAGTCTTCCTCAGCAAAAAAGAGGATTGGCAATGGATGTTAGCTCAGGGCTGGTCTTCCTCACAAAAAAACAAACAAAAAAAGAACCTGGTTAGGATGTGACAGCTGTCATTGCCGAGCAGTCATCAATGCATCACCAGACACTGGAAGCTGCTACTGGCATAACTGCCATGAGAACTAGATGCCGAGGGCTTTGGTGCCACAGCCGTAGGAAAAAAAATCCAAATTGTCTGTATAATTTGCTCCTAATTCAAAGTTCCAGGCAAGAGCATCAGATTGGCTGAGTTTAGGTCACATGTCTTTATTTTAGGAACCAAAGAGCTGGGAGTTGGAATACCTGCCCACCTAACTTGAGATTCTCTATAACTAGAAAGATGTTTGGATGTTGGGCAGACACCATTGATCAAGGTTCACTAGAAGGACAAACTGGGCCAGTCAGATTTTCTCCCTGGATATCCTGAATGGAAACTTGATTTTAGCATACCATTCTTGGTCTCTCAAATAAAGGAAATATAAACTCGAGAGGTGCTGAGTGGCCATGATTTACCTGGTATGTGGACTGAGAAGCAGAGAAAGCCTGTCTTCAGAGATAGAAAGATAAAGCAAACATACCAAAGAAGACATGAAAGATAAAGAAAGACTGGATAACTTTTCAGCTCCTTCCTCAGGCTTGACTGCCCCAGTATCTTCTTAAATAACTTTCTTGTCAGGCTGACTCCGGATAGTTTTTCTGTCACATGTGGTTAGGGACAACAGAGATTTCTATTTAACACAAAATTGGTGTCAGAGGCAGGGTTTTAAATAAGTGATTCTTAATCAGGAAAAGTGGAATTGGTGAAGTCAAGGAAGGGTGTGGGGCAGGGAGAAAACCCACCTCCCCGTTTTGGTATAGAAATGTATCAATCTTTATGCAGTGTTGAGTAACTAGTTAAATTTGTTTATTATGTCCTACAACTCAGACCATTGTCCACCAAGCCATCAGGGACCTTAGTAGAAAATATTAGTATACGTCTTTTTTTTTTTTTTTTTATCTGTCAGCAAAAAGTGCAGCGGAAGACTAAAAATCAAGTTGAATTTGCATGACTGGAAGTACATAGAGAAAATCTGAGCTTCCAAATAGATTGCTGAGGTTCAGGTGAAGAAATAAATCAGGAAGGCGTGAACTGCAGTAGTCAAGTCCTGACTTGACTCCCTTTTTTGTGGATAAGATAAATGCCCTAACTGGGAAAGTGTAGGACCCTGCAAGGAAGAATGGGGCTCTCCTGGAGGAAACGGAAAAGCTCGGGAACACTGACCATATTCCCACCTCCTCACCCCCATCCTTCCAAATTCTCTCTCACTAGATAAAACAGAAGAATGAGGACAACATACCATAGCTGATTAGAAAAAAGAGATTCTGCGATTCTGTCTGCCTCACCTCAGGCCAGAGTTTCTAACTCATGTGCTGGAGGGCAGTGGGTATGATAGAACTTCAAAGTTGCTTCAAAAACAAATAAACAAAAACAGAGGCCTGAGTGGAGTGGCCAAATCCCAGCTATTCAGTTCAGAAGGTTGAAAATGTTCAGTGCATGACCTAAAAAGATTTGTGGTGTTGGATTTTAGCAAATGGAGTCCAAAATGAATGTGACAGCCAGCCAACAAGGCTTTATAGAAGTACCAGTAAAAAACTAACTCTGGGAAAAGGGGCCCATAGTTGACTCACACCAGAAGGAAATGGAGATTCAGCTCTTGGGAAATCTTCAGATTAAATCCAAAAGATAGTAACACCAACTGGAAGTTCACTATTGGATCACTGAGAAATTTGCCAAAGGATTAAGTCAAAATTATGCCCATACAAGTCACTGATTCTTTTGCTTTTCAAACTGCCACTGCCAAGCAGAATAAACCAAATGTTCTGAACCAGTGACCACTATGTGTTTCCCCTTTTGTTACTTCTCTACATGGGTATTTCTCTCCAGTATTGTATATCAGATACACTAAGGTGGTTAAATTTGTAATTTAATCCATAAATCATAAAAAGATGAGGACAAATTAAAACTGGATTAGAGGAGGAAATGGACATCACCTGGAAATTGTATACAAGAAGAGCAATGGCACCAAGACAACGCTTTTGGGTGTAAGGATTATCCATCCATTACTTTGGATAGTCCCTTTACTGCACAGCATATGTGAGTGGGTGTGTATGTCTATTTGCATTTGAACATGGGGTAGTTGGACCTTAATATCAAGAATATCTTTGTAATGTAGAGAGAGAAGTATGTGTTTTCTGAATGTACTTTTTGGAATAACTGCCTAGCCATCTTTTTCTAGGAATTGCCTGTCCCATCCATAATGGTGATCCACTGGCAGCCATGATTTTCTCTTGAGTGACTCTGCTAGAGCCATAATTGATTGGATCTAGATGAACACCTGGTTCAAAGGGTCCAGTTAGTTTTCCTATGTCCAGAAATAGAAATTGGTTAATTGCAGGGAGGCCATTCTCTTCCCATCTCCACATTCCTGCCTTAGTCCAAAATTCTTATTCTCTTGGAAATATTATGGAGAAAGTTTCTGCCCTTCTCTCCATCTTTCAGTCTCTCATTCCTGTGAAATTTGGTGGAGTGACTTATTGGTGAGTTTCAGAAAAGGGTTATTGCACATGTTCTGACCAGGTTCTTTTTTCTCTTCTTGTATGTGTACAAGTGGAGTGTGCTCACTTCCTGGATGCCTTCCCTATATGATAAGCTCACCAGGTCAGGACTGCTCCTGAGACGGAAAAAATGCAATTGGTGATAATCTGCCTGTGACCGAATGAGTTCAATGAAAGGGAAAGTTGTAGAAAACTTCATTTCTGTCCCAAATCCAAGTCACATTCTCCAATCCAGTTTTACTGTGATTATTTATCAATTGGCTTAGGAATCAGAAGGCAGAATGATGTGATGAATTGGCACCATAAAGGCCAAAATAACTGCGGCAGCCAATCATTTGGGGCTGGTCTTTTGAATGATAGAGATGTAAACTGGGGAGCAGTGGAGTAAATATCTTCCACTTATCATGTGGCTGGGATGTACAGAAAACACACCTATAAAGAACAAAGCAGTTTATAGACAGAAGCAGAGTCAAGATATAGAGTTCTGATGGCTTCTGTCCCATCTTGGAGCCCAGCTGCATTATAGTAGCCTTAGGTTCTGTGACATACCACTTCATCTTATACTGTCTTTTATTTTTGCTTAGGCTAGCTCAAGTTGCTTTTATAATTTACAAATATCCTAATCAATACACTCTCTGAATTTCATTATTCTCATCCATAAGTGGCAGTTTTAATACTCGTTCTATGTATCTCACTAGGAGAATAAAATGAGATAATAGAGATAGAAAGAATCATAAATTCTCAAGAGCCCCTTTGCTAACATCCCCAATAGGAGGCTGTCCAGCCTTTTTCCTTGACAAGAAATCACTATTTCTTGAGGCAATCTGTTTTCTTTTCAGGGTTCTCTCATTGCTAGAAAAATGGATATATATATGAAATCAAAATTTTCTTCCTTGTAACTCCATCTCATTTATCCTAATTCTATCCTCTTGGGTCACACAGAATAAATGCAATCTCTCTTGTTTAGACCAGCCCTTGAAGGTTATGAAGATAGCTATCAAATGTTCACCTAAGCCTTTTCTTCTATAGGCTGAACATTCTCAGGTTGTTTAACCATATGTCATGATTTCCCTGCGTCCATGTGCCTAGAATGACCAAGTAAGTTTGGACATATGAGTTGGAGAGAGAAAAAATTTTGATTAAGATTTCATCATTGAAAAAGAAAAAAGAAAACAAAGACTTTGTTAATAAGGCAATCAGTCGGAGCATTCATATATTTATACTGTTTCCGAATATGAACAGATATCATCATGATTCAGGAAACAAAACAGGAATTCCCAGGAATTTGCAAATCATGTTATTATATTTTTTTTGTTATACTTATGTGTTTTTAAATAATGACGAGTGATCATAATAATAAGCAGTGTACCGTTTTTTGATGATAGGGTTATACTAAAAGTTTCAGAGGTTTTCTGTAAAAATAAAGACAAAACAATAAATATATGTTACAAGAGTACATATTTTAATAACATGTAAAAGTTATCTCTACCTGATGATAGAAAAAAATTAAAGGAAAAGAAAATTAACACTAAATAAATACCAAGTAAAACTGGTTAAAAAACTTGAACGGTAGTAACAAAATACTTAAAAGTTATTCTTAAAATAAAACAAGTTTGAAATGTACAACGGATGTATTGTTCTGCCTGATAGTCCTGATCTTTGGTTCCAGATGTATAAAAGTTTCTTTCATTTTGTGTTGACATTTGTTGACTTGTTAAGTATGTGCAAAAGCATCTTGAAGTTGAGTATTATAGCACACGTAACTTCATATAAGCATATTTATTTTATTTTTTCTGCTTACTTTGATTTTGGAAATTGATATTGCTTTTGATAATTCAGATTTTAGGTCAGTTTCTGATTTCATGTTGGAATATTCCACAACAATTCATATCTTCTTTGCAGTTCTTTTATTAAGGTATTTACAAAGAGGTCTTCTGGTTTGGACCAAAATGAAGTAGTCTCATTTCTCCCAGGTTCTCCTTCTTACAACTAAAGACCCTGGGCATAGCTCAGCAAACAAGCATCAGAAGACTCTGAAGGTCAAAAGAAGGTGGACTCCTCAGGTACCTTGGGACTTGAAGACACATGGCAATGAGTTGCCTGGGTTTCCTTCTTACCTCCCATGTATCCTGGATAGGGCCCTGCAGAGGCTTCCAACGTGGAAGCACAAACAGACATACAAAAAAAGTTCCAAGAAAACCCTGTTTAGCCAAAACTTTTTGATAATACCTGCCCTACTCCAGTAAACACCAATGGAAAGACTGTACCCCTCACTCTCTTGAGGTTTCATTGGAACCAAGCAGGAAACTGCTTTTCCACCCCACTCACTGGAAGCAGGCAGCAGCTCTCTGATCCCACACAGGGTGGTGTTGACTGGTTGAGGGGGGTGTTGCTCTTCCATCCCCTGTCTGGCAGAAGCAGGTCTTCCTCAATTTCCCATCAGGATACTGTGGGGATCAGAATTGGCCACCTCAAGCACTGAAGGAGGATTTGACCTTCCCTGCTCCCACTAACTGTCTGAAGGGATTTGGGATGGAAGGCCTGTCCCCAGGACAGGCTGTCACCATGGATAGCTCTGGGTATTGATAGACTGGGAGGGTCTTTGCTGGGCCCATTCTTATCAAAGTTCTGTTTACCAGTCATTTACATTTGTAAGGAAAATCTCCATTTGTAAAGGTATCTCCTTCTCTGTACTGGGAAGAGGGGCGGATGACCTCATCTCTAGAAACTTGTCAGTGTGGAAGGTGGCGCCTTAAATCTGCATAATAACCTTACTGTGCTTTTCCGTTAATCTCCCATAACTGACCCAACCCCCAATATCCTCCTTTGTCTATTTACGAGGAGAAACTCTGCCATTTTGTTGAGAGATACTCAGTTTCCCTGGGTCTCTCCCATGTATACATGTTATAAAGCTTTGTTTGATATTCTCCTGCTATTCAGCCTCATGTCAATTTAATTTGCAGCCCAGCCAGAAAGGACCCAGAGTGGGTAGAGAATGCACCCAGAGTGGGTAGAGAATGCTCTATCTCCCCTTCAATAGTGTCAGCAGGATCCAATGAGCTGAGCTTACATCCACAATTGGCAGCAACCAGACTTAATGAGGTGGTAAGATGCAGTTTTGTCACAATTATGCCTCATTTCACACCCATCCGCCACCCTCCCCCCAGGGTCAGTGGGGCCTAGCCGGGAGCTAAGCCTCTATCCCTGCCCAGCGTCAACAAGACTGAACAAGGAGGTGTGCCTCAAGTCTAGTTAGCGCTTCACTTTCTCCTCCAGCCCCCACACCCCATGTTAGCAGGGCCCAGGGGGTTGCTGAGCCTCCACTCTCAGAGGGAGGGCTAGTTGACACTCTGCTTACTTCTTTCCCCTCCCCTGGTGTCAGCAAGGCCCAATGCAGAACTGAGAGCTGAGATTCCACCCCAATTCTGCAGCAACGAAGTGTGAATCGGCTGTCTGCTTCTCCCTCCCTGGTGGCACCCCCACTCAGAGGTATCCAGGTGGTGTGAGTGCCTTACTTCCACTGGGAAGGTGTCAACCTCACCTGCTGACATCTGGGCAGTGTGAGTGAGTGAATTCTCCACTTTTGCCTGGGCGTTGTTGGTGGGACTCACTCAGAGGCTGAACATACAAAATCCCCTGACCCTCCTGGTACATCTCAACGGGGAACTGCCTGTTCAGAAAAGAAGATTAAATGAGATCCAGAGTCTTATAATAGCCACAGTGTCCAGGATATAACTGAACAGTACCCATCATCCCAAGAACTAAGAAAAACACAACTTGAATGAGAAAAGAAAATCAACAGATGCCCAAACCAAGGTGAATCAGATGTTGGAATGATCTGACATGGATTTTAAAGCAGCTATCATAAAAATGCTTCAACTAACAATTATGAATTCTCTTGATACAAATAAAAAAATAGAAAATCTCACAAAGTTACAAAAAAGAACCAAATGGAAATTGTAGAACTAAAAAATACAATAACAAAATAAAAAACTGAATGTATTCCATTGTAGAGTGGAGATGACTACCAATAGAATTGGTGAACTTGAAGACAGATCAATAGAATTTATCCAACCTGAACAACAGAGAGAAAATAGACTGGAACTTAAAAATGAACAGAGTCTCAGGAACCTGTGGACGATCACAAAAGAGCTTACATTTGTATCATTGGAGTCCCAGAAGGAGAGGAGAAAGAATGTGAGACTTAGAAAGTATTTGAAGAAATAATCAGTGATAACTTCCCAAATTTGGTGAAAGACATAATCCTACAGATTCAAGAGATTGAGCAAACCCTAAATAGGAGACAAAAAAACTCAAAAAACAAAGAAATCCATGCCAAGACATCTCAATGTTGCTGAAAACTAAAGACAAAAATAAATAAATAAATCTTGAAAGCAGCCAGAGAGAAATACCACATTACTTATAGAGGAACAGCAATTTGAATGAGAGCAGATTTCTCATCTGGCAACAATGGAGTCCAGAAGGAAGTGGCACAACATTTTTCAAATATTGAAAGGAAAGAATTGTCAATTCTACATCTGGTGAAAACATCCTTCAGGAATGAGGGGGAAAGAAAGACATTCTCAGATGAAGGAAAACAGAGAATTTGTTAATTATACATTTTAATCATGTGCAGTATTAGCCACTACTGCAATATTTTGTATTGATTTTTCCTACTAAGTCTATTAATTCAGTGTTTTTTGTTTTGAGTTATCAACAAGATATGAATCTTTTTTTTTTATTTTAACAATTTTTTACTCTGTGCAGTTTTATTTTGAATTGTTTCTCCCACAAGTAGTTATTATGGATTGCTGGTTTGTAATTATTATCTGGCTAATTCATGAGAGAATTTAAGCAATTCCTTCAGATATGGCAGGATTTTCAATCAAAAGCCAGTTAAAAGAACCACAAATTTTACCACTTTAGAATACCAGGAAATCCTTAGAGAAAATGTGAGGCAGGCCAAGGTCCTCCAGGTAACTGTTTCCTTCCTTCATGGATTGAAGGATTTGGTCAACCGTGGATTGGATAGAATCATTTAGTGAGGCTTAGGCAGTTCCATTCCCAAGAGATAATTCACCTGTTATGATAAGAGAAAAAAATGAAAAAGATGAGCTATTCTTTAGTCTTTATATTTTGCACCGTCGCCTGTTGTTTTTCTGCTTGCTGCTTTGTCATATCCCTATAAGAGAATAGAAGAAGCTGCCTCTCAGTGTACCAAATAAGAAAAGCAAAGTCTTAACTGGATGGCATCATTGTCAATCATCGTGTGCATAAAAGAGGGAGGCAGGTCATCTACCTGTGAAAGAGTGAGTAGAGCATGTCCACAGAGCTTGATTTTTGTTTTCCTTTTTTTTTTTTTTTTTGCTGAGGAAGATTCACCCTGAGCTGATATCCATGCCAACCTTCCTCTGTTTTTTAGTATGTAGGCCGCCAGCACAGCATGGCTGCTAACAGTACAGTGTAGGCCCGTGCCTGGGAACTGACCCCAGGCAGCTGAGGTGGAGTGTGCTGAACTTAACCAGTAGGCTACCAGGGCTGGCCTCCCATGGAGCTTGATTTTTGATGCTTCTTTCTTATTCTAGTGGTTACCAGACCTTTGAAACCCAACATAGATCATGTCAAACTGTGAGAAGAAAATATAGGTACTTTGTTGAAAACTCTTCTGAGTTTTATCTTTTAGGAGGTCTGAATCTTTACCTGACTTGTACAAATATTCTATTAATTAATTTGGAGGAAAGTCAGAGAGAAGGAAGCATTCTTTGATTATTGGCCAAAAATTATCCTACCACACTTAGAGGATAAATAAATACTGTTTCTGAAAATGTGAGTCAAGTCATTCATATCTTCTGATCATTTTTTTCTCTGGGTGCTGACTCTCCACACTGTAGGCTGACTAAAGAACAGAGTCAAGACTCTCTCTAAGGTTAAACAGTGAAAATTTCCTGCTTAGAATTTGTCAAGAAGGCAAGGCAAGGCTGAGATTTGGACAGTAAAGAAACAGTAAGCCATTTTTTAGATTAAAACAGTTTATTACCTAGTCAGCAAAAGCAAGACTAGCCAAAGGTGCCAGCTCCCCATATCTCTTACACAGGGTGACACTGAAACAAAAGGGCACAGATGACTGCAACATGGGTGATAGGACACTCTTTTGCTGAGAGCCAATGCTGTGCTTCAGGTAAGTGATTTTATAGCCTGCAGTTATACCCTAAGGAGGGTGTGGTAGGAAGTTTCATATCTCCTCAGAACCTGGCAGGCGATGAGAAACTGTCTCATGACAGCCCTCCTGAGAGATAGGGAGGTAAAAGAGAAACGGCCTGGCAGCAGCTCCTCATAAGCCTGCCAGGATTTTGTGTTATGGGAAGGTCAAAGGGCATTCCACCGACTGAGATCAGCCGTGGTTAGGATTGCTTACACTTAACGTGGCCTGTGTGGGGATGAGAGCCATGGTAGAGCCATTCCTTCACATTGAGTTTCTGCAGCCATTTGTGTGGTTGTGATTTTGTTAATCAAAAATAACGACTCTGGCCTGAATAAATTTTTTCTTGAGGTAAAAAGAAGACCGGGCAGAATGATTATTCCAGTAAAAAGAGGTGAAAATATGTAAGTCTTCACTAAACCTGAAAGTCACTGATTGGTTTAAATTCTAAATTGTTAGAATAAATTAAGTCACTTGATGAGAGCCAGTTGTTTGTTTCCCCATTTCCACACTCCTGCCCCCCAACTTTTTTGTCCACATGCTTGTCCTGCTTTGTGGAACAAACATTGATGAATGAGAGACAGAAGGCAGGAAGAAGCCAGTAGAAAAAGTTGCTTGCCTGTTCCCCTCCTGAAGGATGGCTCTGTTATGCAGTGGTTTCATACAGCCTTCTTGAGACTTCCTGTGTGACCAAGCAGCCAACTGTATATCCTGTAAAGTTATAATCAGCTTGTAACAAACCACCTGTATTTTCCTTCCCTCTGTCTCTGCCTCACGCCCCCCTCTCCCCTCACTCTTGCTTTGCTAGGACTACACCCATCACCCCCTACTCCAATAAAATTTTAGCACATGCACTTGCTCTCAGGCACTGTTTTCTAGAAAATCTGGGGTAAAGCAGTTACTTATATTTATTTTAAAATTTTTATTATTAAAAATTTCAAACATACAAAAGCAGAGGTAAGAGTACAATGAATCCCCATACACTCATCACCTAGATTCAGTAATTATCCACTTTTGTCACATTTATGTCATCTATCCCTTTTTTCCTTTTTCCTTTTGGTTCAAGTATTTTAAAGCAAATCTCAGACAGTATGTCATTTAACATCAACATACTTCAGAATGTCTCTGCAAAGATGATGGACAGTTTCTTATATAAATACAATGCCATTATTACACCTAATAAGATAACAATATTTCTTTGGCATTGTCTAATACCAGTCTACAGTCAAAAGTCCATGATTGTCTTAAAAAGTCTTTTTACTATTGTGATGTTTGAATTAGAACCCAAACAAGGCTCACACCTTAGATTTGGTTGCTGTCTGTTTCTGATCTAGAGTTTCTCCTCACCTCATCCCTCTCCTTTTTGTACTGTTATTAACTTGCTCTGGAGACTATGTCAGTTGTTTTATAGTGTCTCACATTCTAGATTTATCTGTTTTCATCTTCGTGTTGTCATTTAATTTGTTCCTCTAACCTTCATGTTTCCTGTAAGCCTGTGAGTGGGAAGCCAGTTCTAAGGCTTGATTAGATACTGCTTTTGTTTTTGTTTTGCATTGTCTTAGCAACACCTCATAGGTGTGCTGAGTGCTTCGGATGGCATTAGATCAGGAAGCACACTTGTCTGGATACCCGTTTGTAGCGATACTTAGGTTATTAGGCTGTGGTAGTGACACCCTGATCTCCACTGTAAAGTACTTCATCAACTTTTCATCTAATGATTTCATCCATTGATGATTGTTGCTTGAGTAATTTATTTTGTGAAGGATTGCTAAATGGCAATTTTTCCAATTCTATTATTTCTTTCACATTTATTATAAAAACAACTTCTCTTCAACAACTATTTGGTTTTCTCAACTACAGTTCAAACAGGAAAGGCAATGTAAGTTCTAATTCTTTTCTTTTAATTGACAATTAATTTTAGAATAAGGAGTTAGTGCTATAGTTGCTTGCAAAAGTGTCCAATGAATTGTTCTTTTTTTTTTTGCTTTCGTTTTTGTTTTTGGCCTTCCCCTCTGGAGCATCATTAAGAGCTCATGGATTTTTATATATTCAACATGTTTCAAACAACTGCTTTCAATCCTTTTGTTGATGCTCAAATTGTCCCTTCATTGACCAAAAGGACACTTTGGTTTTGGTTTCTGTGACCTTTTGACACATTTGTTTGTTGTGAATGGATTTCTTGCTTTGTGGCACAAGATATTCCACACTCATCATGTATATATCCTGCCCCAGACCTGAAATCAAACATTCCTCTGAGCAGCCCTGGTTTCTTTTAGTTGGAAATTGTATTTAAAAACCCAAAATGTATGACGTACATTATTTTATTTGTAGTAAAAATGAAGGCTTATATATCTAAAATTTCATTTCAAGGCAGTCACTTTAGAACCTAGTATTTATTTAGGTAAACTATAATTTCTTGTTTATTTTTATTTTAAGCTCATTTTAAAATTATTTATATAAAAGGAGATTCATACATTCATTATAAGTACACTTAAAATTGGATTAATAACTATATACCAAAGTTTCATTTTTTCAGATGGCACGATTTATATTCAAAACTTCCCAAAAGTTTGAAATGAGGGATATAGATGAAATCTCAAATGTTTTCATATAAATTCAAATAAGAATATCGATTTCATAAGAGTTGCTATAGTAAAAGCTTCGAAAAAACTTTCAGAATTGGGATGGTTTGATATGAGCTGTCAAATTTGAGTTTTAGCTTGGAATAAGTGAAGGACTGTAATTTCAGGTGTTAGCAGACTCTGGTGTGGGAATGCATGATATCCAAATAAACGAAATGCAAAATGCTATTTGGCAGCAATTCTCAAAGTGAGGTCTGAGGACCTTTGGGGTTACTAAGACTCTTTTAGGGGGTTTGCAAGATCTCTTTTTCAAGTGAATTTATATGAGGGCTGATTTTCTTCATATCTTAGCTGTAACAATGTGTTGCAACAGACTGAATGCAGAAGCAGAATATGAGAATCCAGCTGTCTCTCTTAAGCCTGATAGTAGATTTGCAAAAATGTAAAAAAAACCCACTTTTCTCACTAAATCAAAAAAAATGTAGTCATTATTCAAAAAGTGTTCTTTACAGTAACAGGTAATGAGTTTATTATTTTAACAATGAATTAATAAACATATCTAAAATTTTTCTGTTTTAATTTTTTTTTTTAAGGAGGCAAGGTATTTTGGGCAGAGGGACTTTTTTTCTTGAAGATTGGCCTTGAGCTAATTTCTGTTGCCAATCTTCCTCCTTGCTTCCTTTTTTTCTCCCCAAAGCCCCAGTAGATAGTTGTATGTCATAGTTGTACCTCCTTCTAGTTGCTCTATCTAGGACGCTGCCTCAGCATGGCTAGATAAGTAGTACATAGGTCCGTACCCAGGATCCAAACCGGTGAAGCAGAGTGCACAAACTTAACCGCTACGCCCCTGGCTGGCCCCCACAGTTTTAATTTTTAATACAGTAACTATGGATATATATAACACATGTAAACAAAAGCTCTTTAAATTCTTCAATCATTTTTAAGAATGTAAAGAGATCTTGAGACCGGAGAGTTTGAAAACCTCTAAGATATCTTGCACTATTTGCTTGCTAACTGTAAGTATGTATGGATAGGAATAGATTTGAAATACAAATACATTCATAGAATTTGTAAATTGAATTATTTCAGGTTAACTTTGCTTAAATATCTCCTTGAATACTAGACATGAAATCTAACCTTAATCTAATTTTGTACCTAGGAATATATGATTCATTTTCTCCCTGATGACATTAAAGCCACACAGAGGGCTGCTCTAATATAAGGAGACAATTCACTATATTTCAACTCCACACATAAAGCCAAATATTCAATTTAGAATTTAATTGATGGATTTGAAGAAAATGGGATGTTTTGAGGCTTTACCCCAGCTTTTTTTTTTTTTAACAGATTATTGTTTTAGAGCAGTTTTAGGTCTACGGAAAAGTCGAGCAGAAAGTACAGACACTTGCATGGCCCTTCCAACTATCAACATCCCCAGCAGGAAAGTGGTACATTTGTTGCAATTGATGAACATGCATTGACACATCATCATCACCCATAGTCTACAGTTTACATCAGTGTTCACTCTTGGTGTTGTACATGCTATGAGGCTTGACAAAGGTATAATGACATGTATCGCCCTGATAGTATCATACAGAATATTTTCACTGCCCTAAAAATCCTCTGCGCTCCTCTTATTCTCTTCCTCTCCTGGCAACCATAGATCTTTTTACTGTCTCCATTGTTTTGCCTTTTCCAGAATGTCATATAGTTGGAATCATACAGTATGTAGTCTTTTCAGATGACCTCAGCTTTTTTTTTAAAGTACATTTGATGAATCTTAGTGACAAAGTCAGGTCAGACTTAGTAACTCTTTTTGTATGTTTATTTACTTTCCATTATAATAAAATTCACACATACCTGTCTGTGTTGTTTATCTACAAACATTCCATTCCAGACTGTCAGCTACCAGTAGCCAGGAACTCCATCTACTTAATTTGGGGGTCACTGTGCCAACAGAGGCCAGTCCAGTTTATAAATAGGTCCCCGCTGCTATTTGATGAGAGAAGTTCTCTCAGCTAAGTGCTCTTGGATTTAAATCCCTAAGCACTGGCAGAAAAGAGCTTACCCTACAGTTAATTATTTCAGTGACAAGTAAGAAAAAGTACAAAACTGGCATATATCTCCTTTACAGGAGAGCAATTTTGTTCACCTCAGGAGACTCTAGGAGTTCTAGTTATCAGGTCGTTTAAGTCTCTGAGTAGGTTCTTAAAACTTTGGAATTAATTTTGAACTAAAAGTACCAGAGCGTCTGGTACTTACATTTGTATTAGATGATTTGAAAATGCACTGAGTAGTTTGTCAGTATTCAGAAGGACAAAAGACAGATATATTAAGAAATATAATTGAGGGAAGGGTAAAAAAAAAAAAAAGAAAAAAGTTACGTCTGTTCGGCAGTTGTAGGTTTCTTTCATTGTAGGTTGTAATAACCCAGTTAAGAGTTATACCAGTTGAAGGCAAAAGCTTAGTTATGAAATTCCAGTTTCTCCAAAGTAAACCATCTGTTCTAGATTATTTCTTTCGGCTTGCCTAGAGGCAGAAAAGTTGAATAGTTTTCCCGTGTGCACCTTACTAGAAAAAACGCAGTAAAGGAGAAGTCCAGAGAGGCGGAGAGCGCTAGTAAGCCTCTTTGCCACTATAGGTGTGCCTCAAAGCAACTGTTGGGTCTCGGTTTCCAGACCTGTAAAACAAGGGGAGGAGCGGAAGACACAGTTTCATAGATTTTCAGCTCTTTGTTGCCCTCTCAGCCTTTAGGACGGTGCTGAGTTTAGAGTAACTGCTCAATAATTGCTCGCGGAATGAGTGTTTCTTCTGATCCGTTGGAAATCCAGGCCGGATTTTGGACCCAAACCGGACAGGCGCTAGGGGAGGGGGACGGGGCGGTTTCCCGCCGGGGGCGGAGCTTCGCTCGGCTCCCGCGCGCTGGGGGGCGGGGGCGGAGCCTGCCGCCAGCGGAGGGCGGGGCCCGCGTGGGGACTTCCCCTGGGCTGAGCTGCGCAGCGGGTGCGGAGGGCGGTCGCTTCTTGGCGGGTGGGGGGCTCTGAGCCTCTCGGGGGTGGGTAGGCGTGCAGCCACCGACACCTGGTGGTCCTCAGGGCTTGGGAGCTTTCCCCGGAGTTGCCTCCACGCGGGGCGGGCGTTGCGGGGAGGCGGAGGGCTGCTCGGCCGCACGTCCTGCGGTGATTGCTAGCTTGTGTGCGTGCGCGTGTTTATGTGAGGCCCCGCGCGGCGGCCGCCTTACAGCCTCCTCATCCGGCTAACTCGGGTAGGAAATCGGTGCCTAGCGACAGCGACACCTAGCCTGGAGCCGACCCACTCCTCCGCGCCGAGCGGGCGCCCCCAGATCGCGCCCGCTCCTTGTCCCGCCCAAAGGGGACCACTCAGGCCCCCAGCCCTGGCCGTGAGGGAGCGCTGTGGGGGCGCGCTGCCCTGCGCCTGGAAGTGTTGGGCATGTGGTGGGAGTTCCTGAGGCTTGAACATCAGGATTTTAAAGCACGTGTCTGTCTCTATCATTTTTACTTTTAGGGTTTTGGCCAAATTGGGCGAGGGCACAAAATAACCACTTACCCCTTCTCACCGAGGAAGAACGGGAGAAAGGGTAAGTAAGGAATGATCAGGGGCGGAAGGATCTAGGATTCTCCTGAGAGAGAGCAAGGCAGAGAAGGTCTAGATCCAGAACTGCCCCTGGGGAATCTTGGGGTCAAGTTCTACCTTTTCATTAGGAACCTGAGGCCCTCCTTAAGGGTCACAGGCTCCAAGCCCAAGAGTTTTTTCAGGCTTACAGAGTCTGTTGAGTTGGCTGGAAGTTTGACTGTGGCATAGATCCCTTTTGGCCGCTTGAGCTGACAGGAAACTAGTTACCGTTTAGTCCTGTAGTTGTCTGCCTCAGGCCCATGTCTCTTAGCTAGCTTTGACTAATCCCTGGGACTGTAGTATTAAAGAATCGTGATCCTGCTTGATAATTAACAGGAACTTTTCCCAAGAAGCTTTAGGTTTTAAAAGGAAGCTCCTGTAAAAATCCTTTAGGACCCCAAAGCATAAAGTTAATAGCAATATCACAAGTGTTGACGTTCTTTTGGGATCTTGTCTCAAGCTTATAGAGGGAGGTGTTTTGAGGGGGAGAAATTACCAGGCTGGGCCTTTTTCTCTTGACTTTCAATTTGATAACCCCTCACCAGCGTTGTGTCCACTTTTGAAAAGTTGCCAAACAGCACGTTGAAGTCCTTGGGGGTTTGCTGTGATTTTCAGTGTGGTCTCTTTTAATGGTTCTTCTCTGGGACTTTTCCATTACTTCTCCAATACACCACTCTCCTCTTCCCTCATATTGGTGAAATTAAACAAAGCTCCTCTCAGAAGGTTGGGAATACCTTATGCATCCTATATGTCACATACAAACAAATGTTTTTTATTAGTTAAAATTCAGGTTAGCCACAAGCAAGAATGTAGTAACCACTTTCTTGGATACTTACAGAGGAAAACTAGAATTGCCCTCCATGGCGTCTTGACATTGGCTGCCTGTGCCCTGAACCCGCCTTCTGTTTGTGCTCAAGTGGCAGATGATCACATAATTTACTTTGTGAAAAACCAGAAGATACTTGTTCATAGATGATGGGTTCATTCATTGATTCGATGGATATTTATTTTTTCCTACCTAAGTGCTGAGCACTTTGATATAAGTAGGATGGTGAGAATGATGAGCCTGTGTTGGAGATGGCCATTTGGGAGCAGGCCTTTTACCAGTTTTCTGTGGATTTTCTGAATAGTTAAGTGTTCATGTATGAGACCTTCCCTATACTACTGATCGTAGTGGTTTGCAGGTCTAGACAGTGTTGTGGGAAAACTGTGTTATTTTTCTGCCTTTCTGGTACTTTCAGTAATAAGCTTTCAAGGATGACTGACCATGGTGATTTGTGTCCTGTAATGAAGAGTGTTATAGTCATTTTCCAGTGTAATAAATGTGTTGTACCAGTATAATAATTAGATGAGGATAATTTTTTGAATTGTTCCATAAAAATGACCTAAGATTAGAAAGCACAGAGAATGTTAAGGCTGATGCACTCACGAAGATAAATACTAAAGTAGACTATTAATGGGTTTCTGTACATTTAACCTCATTTTTTTATCTAAGTGAAAAAAATTGTCTTTTTCTGATTACAAAGGTTATGTAAGGTAAAAAAAAGTTATTTAAATTTAAATCTTGCAGGGATGTGAAAGGTAGAAAGGGAGTCTCCTATGAACTCTTTGTCAGATGACCACTGTCAACAATTTGTGTTTTATTTCTTCAACTTTTTGTTATATATATGGAACATTATATATATGTATATATATATTACTGTCTGGTAAAATTGTAAATTTCTGCCTTTTACCTCCATATTCTTGGCTATTTGCCACCACTCCTTGTTTCCACCCTAAATCCTCATGCAGAAGTAGCATGCCTTTTATAGTCTTTTAGACATAGACTTAAATCCTGGCTCTTATTTTGTTAGCTCTGCCAGTTTGGGCCAGTTAAAACTTCTCTGCCCCTTAACTTCTTATCTATCAAAACAGAACAATGAGAATATAAAAAAGAATGTGTAAAAAACTGTCTAGGATATAGATACTGTTAATTTCCCTCCCTATTTCTCTATCTGGTCATTCATCACTTTTTTTTTTTTTGGTGAAGAAGATTGGCCCTGAGCTAACATCTGTTGCCAGTCTTCCTCTTTTTGTTTGAGGAAGATTGTTCCTGAGCTAATATCTGTGCTGATCTTCCTCTCTTTTGTATGTGGGATGCTGCCTCAGCATGGCTTGATGAACAGGTGTAGGTCGTGCCCAGGGTGTGTAGGTGTGTAGGTCCACTTGCAGGATCCGGACCCATGAACGCTGGGCCGCCAAAGCAGAGCGTGCGAACTTAAGCACTGGGCCAGCCCCTCATCACTTTCTTTTGATCTTCCTTGTGATTGTGGAAAGCAGTCTAGTACTTTCTTTCCTAAAGGTGCTAAGCCTCTTGTGTATTTGCATTTTCACCCTGATGGCCTGTTAAATCTGATCTGCCTGATTTGGCTCGAATTCCCCTTATCAGATCATTTCACAGCCCTGCCTAAAGAGTGTCATCCTGAGAAATGAAGGGAAAGGCTTTCTGTGATGTGTTTGAAAAGCTCTGACTCTTCCCAAAGTGAGAAAGACATCCTACCGCATTTAGCAGAGTGCTTAAATTTAGGATTTCTATTTCAGAAATATCTTTGGTTTATAAGAATTACAATAAAAATGCTGGTGCTTCATGTCCAAACTGTCATGATTTTGCCAATTGTGGGTTTAATATGCAGCTAAGCTGTGTATTTAGTGTATCTAATACTGCTCTGGAAGCCAAAAACGACAAGTTCACAGACATCTGATTTCACACCAGACATCTGGTTTTACTTTGCTAAGGAGTACGTTTTGTCAGTAGATTATAGGCATATCAGCTGTACTGCTGTAGTTTATGGCATTTCTATCATAAGCTCTGGTCTGTAGGATTTAGTATGATGTTTTATTCAAATGACAGCACACTATAAATGAGTGCCTGGTTAGATAAGCACATTTCCCACAGGTGTCTTCTAGTGTCATTGTTCTTACAAGTTAATAAGGTGGAATAGTTTCTATCCTAGGTGATTTTTTGTGGAAGAAAATATTCTTTTTTTCTTTTCTTTTTTTTTTGTGAGGAAGACTAGCACTGAGCTAACATCCGTTGCCAATCCTCCTCTTTTTTGCTGAGGAAGACTGGCCCTGGGCTAACATCCATGCCCATCTTCCTCTACTTTATAGGGGATGCTGCCACAGCATGGCTGACAAGCGGTGCGTCTGTCCGCACCCAGGATCCGAACCTGTGAACCCTGGGCCTCCAAAGTGGAGCGGTGAACTTAACCATTACGCCACTGGGCCAGCCCCTTGAAGAAAATATTCTTAAAGAAAAGCCTCATGTAAGAACCCCTTGTATTCCAAAAATTCATTTTCAAGTCCATTTTTGTTTGTAATGTTGAACAATGTACTTATAGGAATAAAATAACAAATAGCATTTAGATTTCCAGGTCAGGAAAAGCTTTTTTAACTCATTGTATGTTCATTATGGATTAGTGGTACTGTAGACTCTAACCAACATTTATAGTAGTGTTTTTGGAGAATAAGGTATTCTGAGTTCCAATGTACAATGACTGGGCCACATACATCTCCATTTTGAGGTAGTGAGGGGTATAAAAATACTCTGGAGGCTGTCATTCCTGGATTCTGGGACAGGCTTTGTCATTCCTTAGCTGTGTGACCTTGGACATAAATTCCTCTTGTGAAATGGGGTAATTACTCATGATTACTGTGAGATTTAGTGAGTGTTTATAAAGTAGCACAATATCTGACAAAAATAGTTCCTCAGTAAACAGCAGTTTCATTTTCTTTCCTCTAGCTCCTGGCCACAAGATCAAAGACTCCCCCTTTCTTTTACATCCTAGACTAATCCACTAACCAGGACTGTTGGCTCCAACTGAGGGGAATTACCTGTGGAATCTGGGATTTGATAGTGGGGATGGGGAGAATGATACGGGGAATAAGGGCAAAGGGGAGGAGTGGTGAACTGAGAGAGGAAGGTGCCAGTCTTGCTCAGTCCGTGGACTTGGGTCCGTGAATTATTTGACTTATAGAAAGAACCATGTTTATCTCTGGCCTTTCTGTTGATCTTTTGTCAGCTGCTCCATTGGAGACTCTTACTTCCTTATTGCTTGCTTAGTCCAATAAGTTTTTTCTTCGTCATCTTGATACAACTTGAATAACCATATATTTCTGTTCTTTTTTTAATGGACTTAATAATAGATATCTGCACTTCCTCAAGATCTGGATTTTTTCTATACTCAAAGTCTAGTTGATCTTCTTGCCCTTTCGTTGGCCTACAGTTCATTCGTTAATTTTTTTTTTTTTTTTTTTTACCATATGCTATGTGCATTGAATTGGTGCTGAAGATATAAAGATGAAAAGTCACTGTCCTTGACCAAGGAGCTTGTGGTCTAGTAGGACAGTAAACGTCTTGACCAACAGTCCAAATGTTGCGTGCTATTTGCTGTAATGGAGATAGGTACGGGTGCAGAGGAAGCGTCGCTGAAGCTCTTGATCGTTGACGGGAATGCCAGGCAAGGGTTTTAGCAGTGGTTGTGTTTGAGCTGAGACTTGAAAGCTGAGCAGGAATGGGCAAGATGACAAGCAGCGGAGAGCATTTCCAGGTGGTGCTAACAGCATGAGTAGTTGTATGGCGTTATGAGAGCACAGTGTGTTCTGGGAACTAAATGTAGGTCAGTTATATTAGAGTGTGAAAGGCAAAGTCAGGAATAAAAGGAGATGAAACTGGATAGTCAAATCAGGGCACACTTCCTATCCCGTTTGTGGTAGTTAGCTACCGAAGAATTGTGAGTGACATGAAAGATCATCGTGAGAGAAGTGTGTTTGGTAGATTGGGGGTGGAGTGGGGTTGGGGGTGGGGATGCGGCAAGATTGGAGGCCAGAGTGGACAGTGCAATTAGTATGGATAAAAGAAAGTTGAGATCACAGACGAGGGTGGAAGTAGTGGGGATAGAGAAGTGAGAATGTTTAGGTAAAATATTTAGGAGGAGGGAGAATTGGCTGGTCTCTGTGACTATTTGAATGTAAAAGGAGTGGGAGAGTGAAGACACTGGAATGACTCCCACGTTTCTGGTTACTGAGAGGGAAAAGAAGAAGAAGCGGTCTGAGGGGGAAGATGATGAGCTCAGGTTTGGATGTGTTGTGTTTAACATGCTTGCGGGGCATATCATTGGCAAGTTGGAGGTGTCTAGAAGGCAGTTGGAAATAGGATCCTGGAGCATCACAAGAGATGTGGGAGCTTGTAGATACAGATTTCTGAGTGCTTACCATATGGAGAGTAGTTGAAGGCATGGGTAAGGACAAAAGTGCTTGGAGGAACTGCATGGAAATAGAAGAGAAAAAGGCTAAAAGTAAGTCTTAGAGAATATTGCAATTGTAGGGACAAACCAAGGAAAAGAATGATGAAAGGATGCCGAAGGGGAGTGGCTGGGAGAAAAGAGAAGGAAAGTTTTCAGGCCAATGGCAGAGTTTTGAGAAGTAGAACCCACTTAAATTTAATGCTACGAATTATGAGGTGTGATGAAGATTGTAAAGTGCCTATTAGAAGGTTTCGTTGGAGTGGTGGGAGCTAAACTCAGTTGCCTTGGAGATGAGGAAGTGAGGACAGGGTAGATGTGCTTGGGTCTCTCCTCAGACATTCAGACTTCATTGGTCTTCAGTCTAGAATTTTAAAAGCTCTCCAAGGGATTCTAATGTGTGCCTGAGGACAAGAAACAGTGCTGCAGACTTCTTTTTTTGAGGGGAGAGACAACAGGTTTATATGCTGAGAGGAAGGAGCATATAAGGGGAGATGTTGAAAAATGTAGTTGCCTGTAATCTCTGTTCTTCGATTCACATTGTCTTGTGAGTGAAAATCAGGTTCTTTGCCTAATCCTCCTTTTTCTAAAATTCTTACCTGACACCATCCTTGATTATCCCGTTTTATCCCATTCATCCCACTCTTTCTTGGCCCAGAGAACCACTGATGGCTTGCTCTCACAACATCTGGCCTTTTTGCATACATTATTCTCTAACCTAATCCAGTTGTGGGGGGAAAAGTCTCTTTTCTTTTATTAGAAGTTGAAAAATTTTAAAGAAGTGTCTGCTAGGAGGCTAAGAGGGAAATAACCATATCAAACAAAAAAATCATTCTATTTAGCAAACGCTTTTTAATATCTGCTGTCTTCAAGGCCCTAGATACAAAGATATATAAAATGGGAAGGATGAATAAGATAGTGATCCTGCCTGTAAGGAGCCCTCAGGCCAGTGAGAGAAATAGATGTATAAATAAATGCCTTGTGCAATATGTGCTGTTATAGAGGTAGAGTTCAAGGTAAGATGGATGCAAAAAATGAACTTCTTTATTTTATATGATCCTAAAGGCTTCAAGGAGGAGGTGATGCTTGGGTTAAAGCTTGCAGTGGAGTTAAGGTAGGGGTGGTGAGGTTTAAGGAGCGGGATCAGGGGAATAAATTATTCCTTGGTGGCCCTGTGATAGCAGAATGGGTTTGAGTTTCATCTCTTCTTGTTCTGCTTGGTTTATTGCAAGGTTTCTTTGTCATTGACATAGCTCTTAGGGGATAAGGACGTTTCAGTTTACATATAGAGATATCTTCAATTTCTTCCTTTGTGGTATAAACTTTCTGTGAATTTACCACCGCTGATTTATTATATATTAGATAGCTGAAACAGACCAGAGCCATTAAATCAGAATTTCTAGAGGATGATGTCCAGGTACTGATAGTTTTCAAAGCTCCCCAGGTGTTCTAATGGCATTCAGGGTAGAGAACCACAGGGCTAGAACATGATGCAGAAGAAAAGTCTAGAATTTGGTGCTAAAAAATTATAGGTTGGACTCTTGGGATTCCTTTTAATAGCTAAGTGTCCTTAGTTAAGTTTCTTGGACTTCTCTAAGCCCCATCATCTTATGGAAAATGGGGATGGTAGTATACCTCTCCTACCTATCTTGTAAGAGTGTGTGGGTCCAAAGAGGTGATTGTGGGAAGGAACATTACATGCGGATGTGGTTGTAACAATGAAATGTTCTATTGACCTTCTCTAGGAGTAGACAGGCTAAGGAGCCAGCCACCTACCTTGTCATGCAAGTTAGTAACTGTTTTATGGATTGGGATTTAACATTTTACCATCGTGAGCATTTTGGTGATATATTTTATTATGTTTGTGTAAATGCTAAAAAGATGAAGACCTAAAGCAAAAAAGCAAATCCTTAAAGAAACGATCAGCAGTTGAGCATTTCCAGTCTGACATATTAATTCTGTTTAAAATTATAGAAATATTTATTGTGATTAAGACTGTAAAGTGTATAAATATGCTCAATGTCAATAATGTAATTGTTTAGCATTGAAATGTTATAAATCTGTTACTTTTTTATTTTAAAAATCTGTACATTAAAAAAACAGGAATCTTCCAGAAGATAGTAAAAACTCTACAAAATACCATGGAACACCACAAATTCAATTGTATTGCAGGTCCCATCATATCTGTTAAGTATGCGGGGACATGTGCTGTGTCTCTGTGCTGTGGAAAGCCTAGTATGTTAGTGCTGGTCATATAATCATATAGGAATGATCATCATTATGGTATAACTTATTCTGCTTGAGAAGCGTTGTTGTTTAATGACGAGGAAACTGAAGCTAAAGCCTAGAACTGGGTTCCAGACCTGGTTTATCTATTCATTCCTCTATGATAGTGGGTAAGTTAGCCGCTCTGCACCTTATATATAAAATCAGGATGCATTGGTTCTCTGTCGCTCTGTAACCCCTCAAAAACTTAGTGGCTGAAAACAACAGTAATTGTTTATTATCTCATGGTTGCTGTGGGTATGCAGTTTGGGTGGTTCTCTCCCAGAGTCTCATGAGGTTGCTGTCAGATGCCAGCTGGAGGTGCAGTTATTGGAGGGCATGCCTGGGGCTAAAAGATTCACTTCCAAAGTAGCCTGCTCACATGCTGCCAAGTTGGTGTTGGCCAGTTGGTTCCTCTGCACGAGCAGGTTTCCGTGGGACTGTCCTCACTCTGGCTTCCCCAGAGTGAGATACAAGAGACCAAGGTGGAAACTGTAGTGCCTTTTATGACCTACCCTTTGAAGTCACACACCATCATTTTTGATGTTTTCAATCAGTCTCACAGGCCATCCCTGATTCTGTGGAAGGGAGACTATGGAAGGATATGAGGCAAGGATCACTGGGGACCATCTCTTGGGGGGGTTGGCTACCAGAGAGGATAACAACATCTACCTGGCATGGGAGAGCTTTGAGTTTCAATTAAGAATTTTTGGGAAAATCCTTCGTTGACCATTAAAGCAGCATACATATTTTTTAAGTTTTTCACATCTTCTGGTATAGATGTAGTACAGCTAATGGGAGAAAATTATAAACAAGAACAGTAACTGCAGCAAGAACCTGTTGGTCACCTGAGTAATAACCTTTGCTTTCATCTTAGCCAGTCTACCTCCTTGTGAAATCTTTTAATGTATGTTCTTTTTGGCACTTGCTCTGCCTTGCCTGGATTATAGTCATTTGTGGACTTGTCTTACTCTGCGTTAGATGGAAACTTCTTAAGGTAGGGGCCATGCCTTACTCTTTTCAGTGTCCCCCAGCGCCTTGAACCTAGTGCTTGGTACTTCATTGGTGCTTAATTGGTATTTGGTGAACTGAATAGGGTTGCTGGTGGAACTCCAGCCTTTGTGCCTCCTCTGAAATTTCAGATGCATAGGGTCATTTTTTGCTCAGGCGGTGGTGGTAGTGGTGGTGGCTCCCCACCATCACTACCATCATAAGGATCAGGAGTCCCTAATTTGCCACTGGAGCCCTTAGCCTCTTCTAAATGACTCAGATATCTGGATCTTCCAGGTGCTTAGCCTGGCTTCCTCAATGATGACCAAAGCAAGCCAGCAAACAAGCACATACGCCCCGCAGTCATTCTGTGTGACTGTTTCAAAAGCTCATTGAACTCCTGCTCAGTGTGGTAACTCATAGCATGTTGTTGACTTCTTAGATTAAGAATACCCAGAAGGTAAAAGTATGTCTTTCTTCTAGTAATAAATCATAAAAATTCAATCTTTTCAATTTTATCCAAAAGTTTATTCTGAGAGCTAGGTCTTTGTAATGGTACTTTGGCACACACACTTTTATATATCTTTCTGTTGAAAAACGTTTATAGCATTTACAGTCAATTTTTGAAAAATTATCTTGCTTGTAGCTGGAGGACACATTGTAAACACATTATCAAGTTCTAGTTTTGAAACTGTGTACAGCAAAGGCATTTTTTGAAAGAAGGGAAATGTTTGTAGTATGTTTTATATTTTAGGATAATTTAATTTCATATGATTTTGCATTATGTAGACTAGTAAATTCAGAGCATCTCAGGATTGTGTTCTCCTTTCTTCTCTCTTTTGTATATTTTCCTGCAGATTTCCCTCTTGAGGAATTCTTTACTTCCTTAGCCACTAACTGCCTACTTCTCTGTTGTCTGTACTTAATTTCCTCCCTGTGTGTGGATTTAGTCTACCGGTGTTGTGTTGGAGGATGAGCAGGATACAAGGGGCAGAGCAGGCATTGCGAGGATCAATGGGTAAAGCAGAGTTCCACTGAAGGTTAAGGTTGATGGCCAAGGGTGTTCTTTACTAAATAGATAATAGTGGACCTATAAAGCAACAATTGGTAGAGAAGGATGAGAGTTGCCACAGATAATTTACTTTAATTTTTTTCAATAGACTATTTTTTTAGAGAAGTTTTAGGTTCACAGCAAAATTGAGTGCAAGGTGCAGAGATTCCCCATATTCCCCCCAACCCCCACATGCATAGTTTCCTCCATTATCAACATCACTTACCAGAATGGCACATTTATTACAATTGATAAATCTACATTGGCACATCATTATCATCCAAAGTTCATAGTTTACATTAGGGTTCACTCTTGATGTTTGTACATTCTATGGGTTTGGACAAATGTATAATGACATGTGTCTACCATTATAGTATCATACAGAGTAGTTTCATTATCCTAAAAATCTACTGTGCTCTGCCTTTTCAGCTCTTCCTCCCCCCGACCCACAACCACAACTCTTTTAACTGTCTCCATAGTTTTGCCTTTTCCAGAATGTTGTATAATTGGAATCATACAGTATGTAACCTTTTTGCCTTAATTTTTAGTGTGCCTGGTGTAGCAGATTATTTACAAAGCATTTTGGTATTTTTCCAAGAGCTTATTTATTTAATAGTTGCTTTAATAAGAGTTTTATTAGTGTCAGATTAAAATACTAAATAATTATTACTTAGTTTTGTTAAATAATAACTATTCAGTACTGTTATTATGTAATGGTAGTTTGAAGCGCTTTATAAACTGATTAGCTTGTGTTATTTATGAGTCTTACTATTTCTCATGTGTAAGAGAAGTACTGTGGTCTGAACAAATGGGTTGTGACAACACGTCAGAAGATTAATAGTTTGAGACGTGTCTGGTATGTATGACTGCATGTTAGTACTCTGAACATTTTATTAAAAGCTTTATTTTAAAACTTAAAAAAATTGGCATTAAATATAAATTTCTAGACGTTAAAGTGGTGCTGTATAGTGAAAAGAATATGGAATGGGGTTATGAGGACTTTTATTCAAGTGCTGGCTCTACTGTCAGCTATGTGAACGTGAACTTTTGGTCTCTGAACCTGATTTTCCTTTTCGGAAAATGGAGATAACATGTACTTCATAGGTTGTTTTTGAGGACTTTGTGAGCTGTTTGGAAGAATCCTATGTAAATTTTAACTAATTACAAAGAAATGTGAGAAATTATTTGGTTAACGAGTCATGCTTGATTACTGTCTTCAATTTAAAAAATTTATTTTAGTTTTGTAGAAAAGTAATCAAGGGAAATAATGATTTGGGGTTAAGAAGGCAATGTTGCTGGAAGGATAGTTATTTAGCTATGCCTGAAAAAAAATGACTGCATTTTGTATCTGAATATGTCTCTTTGATTAAGCCTGTTTGTGTCTTCTTATGAAAGGTATACACTTTGGGATATTTTGCTTGTGTACTTGGCTCCTAATCATATTTATTACCTAGTTTGTCAGCTTGAGATGTTAGTCCTCCTTCCAGAAGCATGAATTATATTGCCACATTCTGTATAGAGTCAGAGACACATTATTTCCTGTTTATGGTGAGAAAAGTGTAGATTCTCAAGCTTTTATGACCAGTCCCTGTGTGGCTGAAGCCACTAGGGCCAGGTAGAGTTAGGTAGAAAGATTCTGGGGGAAGAAAATAAAAATAGTCTTGTGAAGTTGAAATCTTGAGGCAGGAGATATATTAAATATAATTCTGGTTTCAATCAAAATATCCGTCTAGTTTAAAATACTTAGACATATGGTCAGTGACATACATTAATGAATTAAAATTACAAAAAACTTGATAGCTCTGAGTTTGAGAATGCTTGATGTTGCTTAGTTCAGGACAAAGCTGTAATAGTCATGCCCTGTCAGTACAGTTGACATCTTTATTATATTGCAATCTCAACTTTTTGTATCTCTACTAATTTAAAGTTACAGTGTTTTAAGAGGATTAATCTGACAAGTGTATAGGATCAATTGGAGGGTAGAGGGAGTAATGAAAAGTAGACCAATTTGGAAACTGTAATTTATTTGCAAGGTAGTGAGGGTTTTTACTATAATTGTGGGAATAGGAAGTAGGAGATGCCCAGAAACCATTAAAGAATGATAAAACTTGACTATAGGAAAATTCTCCATTGCCAAAAACAGAATAAAATTTTAACAAACTATAGCAAAAAGCAAAGACAAATTAGGAAAAAGACTTGCAATTCATATAATTGGAAAAAGGCTAATTTCATAAATATATAAAGCACAACCACTCAATGGGAAAAAGACTAACAATCAAATAGCAAAATGGGCAAAGACACGAAGGATATAAATAGTTAATATAAGAGAGATGCAAAAGAAAACTCCAGTGAGATATCCTTTTTTTAATCTATCAAATTGGCAAAGAAACAAATTTTGAAAACATAGTGTGTTATTGAGGGTATAGGGAAATAGGCAGTGTATCATTGCTAATGGAAGTATGACTTTTTGCAATTTTCATTGAGACTAATTTGGAAATAGTTATCAAAACTTAAAGTGCACATACCATTTGATCTTGTACTTGTGTGAAATAATATATATTTACGGATATTCTTGGCAGCAATTGGAAACAGATGCTTATCCTTATGGGACTGGATAAATAAATTATGGTACATATAGTGAAATATTTAGGCAGTTTACATATACTGAAGTGGAATAATTATTAAGTCAAAAAAGTAACGTGCAACAAGCAGTGATATTAGTAGGTTACTATTTTGAAGGAGACTAGGTTAAGATTGGTATTTTCTTGTGTATGCACAAAATATCTCTGGAGAGAATTATAAGAAAATGGAAAATGTTTCTGGGGGTTGGAACTTCTTGGCTTGAGAACAGCGATGGGAGGGAATCTCATTTTCCATTATATACCACTTTTTGGATATTTTGAATTTTGTATTATACAAAAAAAAATTTAAAAAGTAAGGAACATATTCAGCTCAAAGTGTAATACATATAGCCAACTCTGAAAAATTAGGGAATAGAAAAATGAATTGAAAAAGAACTCTGTGGTTCATATATTTGATACGAGGTTAAATCTAGAGTATATAAAAACTCCTGTAACTCAACAACAAAAACAAACAATCTGATTAAAAAATGAGTGAAGGACTTGAATAGACATTTTCCAAAGAAGATATATAAATGACTGATAAGTGCGTGAAAAGCTCAAAATCATTAATCATTAGGGAAATACAAATCAAAACCACAGTGAGGGGCTGGCCTGGTGGTGTAGTAGTTAAGTTTGCATGCTCCACTTTGGCGGCCTGGGGTTCCCAGGTTTGGATCCTGGGCACAGACCTATGCACTGCTTATCAAGCCATGCTGTGGCAGGCATCCCACATATAAAGTAGAGGAAGATGGGCACGGATGTTAGCCCAGGGCCAATCTTCCTCAGCAAAAAGAGGAGGATTGGCAACAGATGCTAGCTCAGGGCTAATCTTCCTCACCAAAAAAACCCACAGTGAGATACTACTACCTCACATTCATTAGGATGGCCATTATTAAAAAAATAGAAAGTAACAAGTGTTGGCAAGGATGTGGAGAAATTGCAACCCTTGTACACTCTTAGAATGTAAAGTGGTACAGCTGCAATAGAAAACAGTATGACAGCTCCTCAAAAAATTGCAAATAGAATTATCATATGATCCTGCAATTCCACTTCTGGGTATATACCCCAAAGAATTGAAAGTATGGTCTCTAAGACCCATCTTCATAGCAGCATTATTCACAATAGTCAAAATATGGGAGCAACCCAAGTGACCATGGATGGAAGAATGGATAAACAAAATGTATGATATACATACAATGGAATATTATTCAGCCTGAAAAAGGAAGGAAATTCTGACACATGCTACAAGATGGATGCACCTTGCGGACATTGTGCTAAGTGAAATAAACCAGTCACAAGAAGACAAATACTGTGTGATTCCATTTATTTGAGGTACCTAGAGCAGTCAAATTCATAGAGATAGAAAGTAGAATGATGGGTGTCAGGGGCTGGGGGTAGGAAGGAATGGGGGGAGATGTTTAATGGGTATAGATTTTCAGTTTTGCAAGATGAAAAGTTCTGGAGCTTGGTTGCAAAATAATGTGAATATACTTATCACTACTGAACTGTATACTTAAAAATGTTTAAGAATTGTATATTGTGTGTATTCTACCACAATTAAAAAAAAGGTGATATAACCTCCCTCAAAAAAACAGAACTCTGTGGGACAGAGATAGGGGAGATGAATATGTAAATAAGTGGCTATGATTTAGAATATAATCTGTGTCCAAAATGCGATATAAACAAAGCTTTGGGGTGGCACAGGATGGGGTGTAGATAGGGAGATTGCTTATGGCTTCACAAAATAGGAGGTGATATTATGAGCTGGTATTAGAAGGCAATATTTATGGGGTGGAGAAAGGTGGAAAGAAATTCTAGGCTGAAGGAGCAGCACAAGTAAAGGCATAGAGAGGGAAGGTGAAGGGTACGATCATAGAATAGTGGAGTAGCTGGATTGTATGGTAGTTCTAGAAAGAAATTCTAGGCTGAAGGAGTAGCACAAGTAAAGGCAGAGAGAGGGAAGGTGAAGGGTACGATCATAGAACAGAACAGATGATGCTGGAATAAAATCAGGCCAGATTCTCAATGTCTGAATTTTGGACTGCAGAATTTGGACTTTGTCAATGTCTTGTCATCAAAGCTTTTTGAATTGAGTAGTATCATGGTTTACATTTTAGAAAGCTATATTTTTGAAAGGACATAGGTAGTGTGGCAGGTTAAGAGATTACTTAGGAGACTGTTGAGATTCTCTGGGCTCTGAAGATTAGCCCTGAGCTAATATCTGTTGCCAATCCTCCTCTTTTTGCTGAGGAGTCATTTTGCAGGGTTGTGCCTTTGCTTGACTACAGTGGCCATGAATCCCCTGCTTGTCAAACCAGGTGGGATGAATTATATCTGAATGTGCCGTTTCTGCCCAGGGTCAAGCCTGGGAAGTTAAGATGCGATCAAAAGAGGTCTTATGGAATTTGTTGGAAGCTTCTATGGGCAGAGCGGACCAACCAGGCATAGCTGTTTTTCCCCTAGGTTTTCTCTTAATATTGTAAAATATGTTGTCCTTTTGCTCTGAGAGTAAGACTGTGTGTGTGGGAGCGCCTGACTGCTGGGTGTAGACATCTTTGTTCTTGGTGGTGTATCTTAGTCTGCCTCTCTCAGAAGAAGAGAGGGTTGGGGTATTTGACTTCCTACTTGAGTTTGTCTCACTCTTGTCTTGTTTGGGGTGTAAACCACTCTCAGGGCTCCTTTAATCCTTCTGCTATTTTGTTTCTTGCCACTTTGATTCTGCCTATTTCTTAGAGTCACCAGTTACATTCCTTTCCCTGTAAAAAGCCAACATATATTATTTTTATTTATGTTAATGCTTTCCTCTTGTTTTGCTTTTCTGTTAGAGTAAGCCTGAGTCCTGTTTGTCCTCTGCCACACGGGCCATTTTCTTTTAGATTTCTTCCAGCTGGTGGAGCAGAATATGTTTAGTACACAAAAGGCTGAAGACTTTGTATTCCAAAGTTTTTCCCTAAATAAATCAGTTTACAATATAAATTCTTTGGGCCTTATTGATTTTCTCTGTGATGGGAGAGGTATCTAATTTAGTTGCTTTGTTGATGTTTCATCGTTTTGTCTCTTTGTGCTATAATCTTGTTCTTTCCCTCTTTGCGTTAAAGAAATATGAACTGAATTCATAGAGTTGATAGGAACCATACTTAATTTTAAATATAGAATTTGTCCTTTAGCAAGGTATTAGAAATTGCTCAGTTTGTTTCCTTGATTTCTTTCTTTCTTCTTCTTATTTTTTAAATTTATTTTTATTGCAGTAATATTGGTTCATAACATTGTATAAATTTCAAGTGTACATCATTATACTTCTATTTCTGCATAGATTACATCATGTTCACCACCCGAATACTAATTACAATCCATCACCCACACATGCTTAATCATCCGTTTTGCCCTCCTCCCTCCCTTCTTCCCCTCTGGTAACCACCAATCCCATCTCTGACTCTATGTGTTTGTTGTTATTTTTATCTTCTACATATGAGTGAGATCATACAGTTTTTGACCTTCTCCTTCTGGCTTATTTCGCTTAGCATAATACCCTCAGTGTCCATCCATGTTGTCACAGTTGGCTGGCTTTCATCGTTTCTTATGGCTGAGTAGTATTCTATATGTGTATATATACCACGTCTTCTTTATCCATTCTTCCCTTGATGGACACTTAGGTTGCTTCTAAGTCTTGGCTATTGTGAACAATGCTGCAGTGAACACAGGGGTGCAGGTATCTTTATGTATTGGTGTTTTCTTGTTCTTTGGATAAATACCCAGCAGTGGAATAGCTAGATTGTATGGTAGTTCTATTCTTAGTTTTTTGAGGAATCTCCATACTGTTTTCCATAGTGACTGCCCCAGTTTGCAGTCCTACCAGCAGTGTATGAGTTCCCTTCTCTCCTTGATTTCTTTATCTTCCTAATTCTCAGGTATTAATAGGATATACACATCCACATCATTTAGTAAGTAGGGATGGGGTGGATTCTGAATTCCTTTATCTTGCTAATTTTCTCTCCTGCTAGGAGAGGTGCAAAAAAAAAGTCTGAGAAAAAGTATTTTCTGATCAGTTTCTATTGAAAATACTTCATCAAAGTAGTCAAAGGGGGAAGATATATTCTCAAGGATTGCTACTTGATTATGGAAAAAAAAACATGAGTGGTGATTTATCTGAAGTGTGATTCTCTCTTGGGGAAAGTTTGCTATCCTATTAGCACAGATTTGGGTATCTTTTACTTTTAACAAATATATGATTGGATCTAAAGATAGAAGACGACATTTGCTCACATACAAAATTTAATGGTAATATCAACTACCTAATTATTATCTTTGCTTAAAAAGTATCTTTGATTGAGGAGTCTGATTGGTTAGAAAACATGCTGTTGAGACTGGTGCCTTGGGATTTATCAAGGGTGGTCTTGTTGGCTGGTTGAGAAAGCTCATCTTGGCCCTTTGCCCGACACATATTTTTGTTCTCAAGCAAACCAATATGGGTAAACTGGGGGAGAATTAGTCATACTAGTAGGCCCTACCAATTGCAGGAGGTGACTAGGGTAGGGTGACGGTGGTTACATAAGCTTTGTATTTGAAAAGTAGAACACATTAATATGATTATGTTTGTTTAATAGATAATGTAACTACTGCAGAAAATGTAGTTTAAAATTAATTGCAGTTTTTGTTTAAAAAATGTGGTTGATTTTTAAATACTTTATTTTGTCTTTGCTTTTATGTTTGCTGAAAATTTTACACGTGAAGATTATGCTTTAAACACTGTAAAATGTTTTTCTAGTATTATCTAAACGATTGTGGAAAGTGTTACACTTTAAAGGTCACGTTGATATTGTGGCATTTCCAATTTTACATTTTATACATACAGTTGAATTGGTTTAGCTCTTAGTTGAGTGTTTAAAGATCTGGGTAATAAATGTAGAAGGGAAATTGCAAAAGGGCACAGTGTTTTGGAATGCACATATCTTCCAGCTTTCTTTTGTTTCCTCAGTGAAATTTCAAATTCTAAGAGGCAATTCAGAGAGCCAAAAGAACAGCAGGATAACAAGGGTTTTCAGTGCTTGTTAAATCCAAAGACAACTCTATTATATTTTTCGATTAATTGTGTTGTATATAGATTTGTACTTTTCTTCTTTTTGTACTCCTTCCCCATTTGAAAATTTATTAGAAATTAATGCGATGAGCATATACCTTTTATATAGTGGATTGAACTAGTTGTGTATTCAGAACACTCTTCATATAAGTTACATCTGAATGCTATAACAGCAGTTATGAAATCAATAACTCATCCCACTCTGTGTTTGTTGGGAGTGGTGAATATTTACTGGAGTGGTGAATAACTGGGCTGCAGCAGAGCAGAGTGCTTAAGTGCACAGGCCATGGGGTCAAATAATGTGGACTCAGCTCAGCTACTTGCTATGTGACCTTAGGAAGATTACTTAAGTACTCTGAGCATGAGTTTATACCTTTTAAAATGGGATATAAATAGGGTTAACGTAGAGATTAATTGAGATAATTAGAATAACAAAAATTTTTATTGTAATATCGTTGATATAGTGATATAATATTTTAGACAACACAAAATGAATATTCTTTACTAGACTGAAAATTTTATTTCATTGGTTTCACAATAAAATTGTTTTTTACAGGGGCCGCCCGGTGGTGCAGCGGTTTAGTCCGTGCTTGGCAGCCCGGGGTTCGCAGGTTCAGATCCCCAGCGCCCGCCCATGCACTGCTCATCAGCCACACCGTGGCGGCGTCCCGTATAAAGTAGAGGAAGATGGGCACGGATGTTAGCCCAGGGCCAGTCTTCCTCAGCAAAAAGAGGAGGATTGGAGACGGATGTTAGCTCAGGGCTGGTATTCCTCACAAAAAAAATAAATTAAAAAAAAAATAAAAAAATTGTTTTTTACAGTTTTTGTTTCTTTTTCCAGTTAATGCTTTTTTCAGAGATTATAGATTTGATAATAATTTGTGGAAGAATACTTTTGACTGATTTTGTGAGTGGCCAATCACTCTATCTCTATTAAAAATGAAACAAAATCTCATTGTACTGTTAGTCAAAAATTTTTATGGAGCTGTTTATTATTTGTACTGGAGTTAACACCCAAAATGTAGCAACATGTTGGTATAATCTTGGCCAAGGAAAAATAACGGTGTAAATATTTCCTGGAGGATTCTGTTAGATACAGCTCACTTCTAAAACTGACCTTTCATCTCTGATTTTATTATGGCTTTTTTGGTTAGACATGTATGAAGAGGTGAAATTGCCACCTTTCTTTTGAATTAATTGGATAACAAATTACTTGGCTAGGGAAAGGTCTTTGGGAGATATGCCTAGTCTTTTTGCAGAACAAAGCTACATTAGGTTCTGAAAAACTTCTTCATTATTCAAAACTGATAGATAATAATTTAAATTGCTTTGAATTTCTATATGGCTCATATATTTTTATCTAGCTCATCTCATATAGTCCCTAAAATCTATCAAAACTGTTACTGGATTTTCTTTCTAAGCCATTTACTGTAGCAACCATTGTGATGTTCCCTAATATCATTTGATGTTGATTAGACAATAAAAATGTTTCTTACAAAATTGGAAAGATCAGGGAATTATTCTCAGGGCTACTGAGCTGTTGATTAAGTTGAAAACAACCTATTTGGTGACTAGTATGAAAATAATTTAATTTAATTTATTATTACTGGCGTTTATTTGCAAATAGGGTCATACTTATCTCTTTGTTGCTGAAAGCAGGAATATATCAGAAGTTTCCCAATAGTTAACCTGAACTGTCCAACCAGCCACTCAACATGTGTTTGTTAAATGAGCACAGATGTGAAGTAAAGATCAAAAAAGAAATTTAACAATGACTGTTAAATTTCTTTAATGATGAACAAGTTCACTTTAACAAGTGAACATAATGTCATGAGTTGTTAACCTTGCAGCAGAAGTCAGAAATGGTCTTGGAGCACAGGTGCAGTGACGATGATGGGATATATCATGGAAGACAGTTAATTTTAGTACTGGGAGGAAGGGACCATTCTGTGGATTTCTGATATGGAAGGTAAAGGCCTGAAGTTAAACTCATAGAATTATAGATAGTTGGAACAAAGAACCTTAGAGGTACTCTACTCAAATAGATAAAATGAATTGCCTAGTCACTGGCATAGCTAGGGCTTGAATCCAAGTTTTCTGATTTTTAATTTGGTACTGAGCATGGGAAGAGAAGAAAAGGTTTATCCCTAGAAAAGGGTGGGCACATGGTTCTTTGAGAGTGACACAGGCATGGAGGTATTATCAGACGGATTGGATGGCTCTCAAAACAGCCTTCTCTGGCCCCTCAGTTTTCTCCTTTGTGCTCCTGACTGGCATTTAAAGGAATGGAGTGTCAGATACAACCATGCCAAACTGTCTTTCCATCAACATTGTAAGTGGGTGGTAATCTAAACCATATCTAAGATTAAACAAGCAGTCAAGAAACATTTATGTAGCACCTGCAAATGCTTAGCAAAATTCCAAGAACACTAGGGTCTCCAGAGAGGAGTGAGATGTGGTACCCTTTAGGGGCTAACAGTCTAGTTGGTAAGAATGGATATATCTCTAAAAAGATAAGTCAACAATATTGAATGCCAAGTGAGGGTGTGGCTAGTACAGGCCAGAGGAGTTTGGAGGTGGAAGATGGCACTGGGTTAGAGGCTCATGAAAGGTGTCCCGGAAGAGATGAATTAAGTTGGTTGCTTTTCAGCTCAGTAGATCTTATGAGTAATTATGTGTGTTCAGCTCTAAAGGTTTCGGATTCACCTAACTTATTAAGTTACAGAGCTGGGAGTTGTTTTCAGGTGTTTGCCTGACTTCTGGTCAGGTGCCATTCCACAATTCCAGCACTGTTGTGCATTTCTGTTTGAGAGAATCCCATTTCTGCTTGACGTTCCTGAGTGTGTCCACCAGCAGATCGAATTCTCCCCACTGGTCTTCTGAACATCGATGATGGAGCACCTGCTGGTTTCAGTTACCCCGTTCCCTTTTTGGTTCTTTATTGACAAAGCAGATAAAATTGCTAGTTAAATGTGAGTTTGCTGAATTTTTCCATTTAAGGTGGTCTTTTTACAGAAATTATTAAGGTGCCACAGGATGTTTATCTACAGTATGTAAAACATAGCAGCAGCTGGCATTTACAGTGGGCTTTTTTGTTGTTCAATTAGATTATTTTGGTTTTCTATGTTATGAATTGTTAACTTGAAGATTGGTACATAAATAATGTCATTAAACATTATAAGATAAATTTAGAAACAGCTGCATCAGAGAATAGACATACTTTTCAAAACCCCTGTTGTTTTCTCTCTACCTGGATATTTCTGCGTTCAAATGGTATTTCTCATTTTAGCCCAAATAAGGGCCTATAAAGCTGACAGAGATAAATTTACTCTAAACAAGAAATATGAAAGACATTAGGGCTTGAATTATATAGCGTGAGTCTCAATCCACTGCTGATTCTTTAAGGCGGTGGTTTTTAACCTTTTTCTTTTTTCTTCTTAATGTAGTGAACGCTTCTTCAAGGGAAATGTTTTCTGTAATTCTGTTATTAAAAAACACACACAAAAAGCAGATAAAAGCAGAGTGGCTCTGATTGAAGCAAGGAGTTGGGGCTCAGAACTCTGCTCACTTAGTGTTTGCTCCCTTTGGCCCTGGAGCCTCTGGGGAGTTCTTAGAACACCATGGAGCACAGATGAAAAACACCACTTTTAAGGAAAAACAGCTAAACACTTCCTAAAAGTAAGCTTTTTTTGGGGGGGAGGATGAAGATTAGCCCTGAGCTAACATCTGTTGCCAATCCTCCTCTTTTTTGCTGAGGAAGATTGGCCCTGGGCTAATGTCCGTGCCCATCCTCCTCCACTTTATATGGGACGCGGCCACAGTATGGCTTGATAAGCAGTGCATAGGTCCACGCCTGGAATCTGAACCTGCGAACCGCTGAAGCGGAGTGTGCGAATTTAACCACTACACCACCAGGCTGGCCCCCTAAAAATAAGCTTTTAATTGAAAAAAATTCTTAATGCCTTACAGTTGAATGAATTATGAAAAATTACTTGATTCTTGTTACCCATCTTTACTGCCTTTAGACATGAGTGCTGTATTATGATTTATTGAAGAAAAAAGCACCAAGAAAAGACAACCTCTTGAAGTTCAATATACATTTATGTAATATATATAATTTTTTTTAAAAAACCACTTTCTCCATAAATATCTTCAAGTGCCAAGTAAAACTATCAGATGAGAGATGGGGATGGTCAGATAGACGCATGCACATGCTCATGTGTGTGCACATACACACACCACAAAAACACAGTTTTTTGCATGTGATTGGGCAATGCCTTTCTCTCACTCCAAACCTCCACAACATCCATCATATTCTGAATATCATGCAGATAGTCTTCATGGACAGGAAATTATGAGGTTAGCTTCCCAAAATAATTGATTAAAATTATTTTTAGTAGTAAATTTTTGGAAGTAATTTATTAATTTCTTCAACAAAACTGTATTGAACACTTCAGTGCAAGGCACTGAGGTATGACAGTGAACAAGAGTCCCTGCCCTCACAGAACTCACAGCTGATTGGAGATAAGGATGAGGAAATCAGGTATGATATATGCTATGGTAGGAGAAGCATAGCATTTTATGGGAACACATAGGAAGGGCATCTAATTCAGACTTGAAGAATCAGGGTGGACATTGCTGGTGGAGTGACATGTTAGCAAACCTGAAGGATGAATAAGAGTTGGCCAAGATATAGGAAGGTGAGAAGAGTGATGAAGACAGAAGGAGAACATGTATAAGGGCCCAGAAATGAGTAAAAGTATGACACATTCTAGAAATTGCATGTTGCTGATATGGCTGGAGCCTGATGAAAGAGTGATGAGATGAGGGACTTCATAATCAGCTGTGTATGCTGAATCTAAGGAACTTGATATTATGCTATAGGAAATGGAGAGTTACTGAAGAGTTTCAAGCAAGAGGAAATTATGATTTGTATTTTTAGGAGAGGGCACTTTGGCTAACTACCATGTTGACCTTGGGGCAGCTGTTTGGATGACAAGAGTCATTCTCTGAGAGTAGAAGGACCAGAAACTATAGAATACTGTGTAGTTTGCCTTTCCATAACATCCCCAATTGCCTCTCTCATTTATAAAATCTATTCATTTTATTTTTATGGCCCTCTTAACCTTATCACAAGGCTAGAGTAATTCAGAAGAACAATGCTTATGTTCAATATCTATAGATCCAAAGATATGTCTTCATTCTTTGAATATTGAAACTGGTATGATGCCCGGATAGCAGGTACTCAATAAATGTTGATGTGAAAGGAGTAAATACTGAAGGAAGAGATGCCAATTCAATTCTCTGTTTGGTAATCATTTCTCTGCTCCTCCCAACATCCCTTAGTCATAGATAACTTCAACATCAGCTGTTTCTTAAACCCACTGAGTACACTAGTACTAATGATAATTAATGAAACAGTATGCATTTTAAGTAGTTCAAATTCACAAACTTTCCATTTTACTATTGGATCTCAAATTAATTTGACAGTTGTATATGCAGATATAATAATCAAAGAAAAGTGGAAAACTTTACTCACCTCAGCAAATATACTTTGGAAATTATGTAGAAGGATAATTTATGAATTGAAAATTTTTTTTGCATCTGCAAGGGGACTTCATTTCTAACATATTTCTGAGAATGATCACAAAGGAAACATTTTAAAGTAAAATTTGCATTTTATTGAACTTAACAGTTTATAAAATACTTTCATGATATTAATTACTTATACTAAATTAAATTAGCAGTATCTAATTTACCTTTTGAGGCTTAATACCCAGTTCGTTTTTGTGTGTGTGTGAGGAAGATTAGCCCTGAGCTAACATCTGTTGCCAATTCTCCTTTTTACTGAGGAAGATTGGCCCTGGGCTGACATCTGTGCCCATCTTCCTCTACTTTATATGGGACGCTGCCACAGCATGGCTTGACAAGTGGTGTGTTGGTCTGCACCCGGGGTCTGAACCTGTGAACCCTGGGCTGTCGAAGCAGAGTGCGCGAACCTAACCGCTACGCCACCAGGCTGGCCTCTATCCAGTTCTTTAGTATTGCTCAATTTCAGAAAATAAGCGAATCCAAATCCAAACTATTTTTCAATGGTTTATAATCATTCCTGACCTTAATTATTTAGGCGATCAGATATTCCCATATTTAGCCAGTAGGAACACCTTTAAGCAGGCCCCTATGTCCTTTTGATGTGCTTCCATCATTTTTCTGAGCACTTCTTTACTTGGTGGCGTAACAAGATATTCCAGGTTCATCTTATAACTTTCCTGCCCTAGCCCTAGAATCAGCCCTTTCTCTGAAGAACCCTGGTTCCTTATAGTGAGGATTGGTATTAGAACCTAAGATCCGGGTAGTGGATATACTCGTCACTCCTGGGGTATCTTTGGTTTTAGGTTTCCAGAGGGTTCTTCCTTGACTTCTCTCTATGTATTTATATCTCCTTTTTTCCACAGAGTACCCTGGCTTCCAACTAATACCTTTACACATTTGCTCTTTGCTGCAATGTATTTAAAAGAGTTTCAGAACTGCTTTCCTCATTGTTTGCATTTCTCCTCCCCTACCCACCCCAACTGAGGATCTATAATTCAATGCTGTGTTCAAAAGTTAATGCAACCAAAAGAGAGCAGGAGGAAACTTTTGGAAGTGTCCAATATGTTTATGGAATATATTGTGGTGCTGCTTTCATGGCTGTATACCTATCTCCAAACTCATCAAGTTGTATACATTAAATATGTACAGCTTTTTGTATATCAATCATACCTCAATAAAATGGTTTAAAAAAAAAAAGACAGGCAGATGATGGGTGAACTGTCATAGTGGACAAGTGCAGGGTCATTAGGAATTGCCTGCCTCTAGAATTCTTTTACATGAGAAAGAAAATCTCTCTCTTGTTCGTGCCATTGAGGGGAAAAAAGTTACTTGGAGTAGTTCCTTCTCCACCACCACAGTTGATGCCTGTTTAATTCTCTGTCTTGTTTAGATTTTAAATGTCTCCTGGGGCAGGGACCATTTCTTTTTCCTTAGATATATAATGTATAATAAAAATGGGTGATGTAAATCAAGAATATTGAGATTGTTTTGCCCTGTGTTTCATATCTTTCATTAGAAAGTATTGCTAAAGCAAAATAAAGTTTAAGGTTTCTTTTTTCTTTTTTTACTTGTGGAATGTTTCTCTACCTCTTTGCATTTTACTAAGAATACTGTAGGCATTTCTCTATTAATGTCATGTTTGCATTTCTGAAAAATCTTTAATTCTGCAAAATCATGTGTTGTAAGTGATAGGGTTATAGGGAAAATAGGGTTAGGAACAGATGATTTGAAACCAGTGGAATTTTGTAAACAGAACCAACACACAAAAATGACAATTATAATAAAAACAACATGGTTCAATCTCAACTGGCATTTATACCCAGCATCACAATCTGTCTTAGGCCTTAAACCGTGGTTTTCCTCTCTTGAGTTGTAGGTCCTTAAAGTCACCCACTTCTAACAGAGACTAATTTCGTCAAAGTTAAAAATCTGATCCAGGGTGTTGACTTATCAATTTTATATTAAACACAGGGGAAAATATTTTGCATTTCTTCATCTGCACTCTCAGCTTCCTCAGATAATTTACCATCGTGGAAAGTCTTGAAGCCACCAGGTGGGACTTTCCATTTTCCTGTGCATGAGCTAATTTATGATAAATATCTGTTGTAGCAGAAAAGACTAACGTTAATTTGCTTTGGTATATAAGGATAATATATGCCCATGATCGAGAATTTAAATAGTATAGAAAAGTATAAAGAAGAAAGTAAAAATCCCTTGACTGCTGCCAGTGAATACTGCTGTCATCATTCGGGTTCATATTGTTCCTCACCTGACCTCTTTTGATGATGATGACGATGATGATGTGTGTACATAAAGTTTCACATAAATGAGTTCATATTATACTTCTAGTTTTGCAACTTTTTTTCAAAACAGAATATCAACCAATATAGCTATTCAATGTCCTTTTTACTGATTGCAAATTATTCCACTGTATGCGTGTCATAGTTTACTTTTTTGTGGACATTTACGTTGTTTTCAATTTTTCACTCTTATGAATAGTGGTGTACTGAAAATCCGTGATTGTATCTTTGCACCTTAGAAGTGGTGTCTGCATCAGAGGTGTGTTCATTTAACATTTTGGTACATGTTGCCATAGTACATTCAGGAAAGGTTGTACCCATTTACGCCAGGAGAGCATGAGGGGTTCTATTTCCCCACACTGAGTACTTTTAGTCTTCTGAATCTTTGACAGTCTGATAGGCTAAAAAAGGTGATATTTTGGGGCCAGCCCAGTGGCATAGTGGTTAAGTTCGTGCACTCGGCTTCAGCTGCTTGAGGTTTGTGAGTTTGGATCCCGGGCGTGGACCTACAGCACCGCTCATCAAACCATGCTATGGTGGCGTTGCACTTACAAAATAGAGGAAGATGGGTACAGACTTTAGTGCAGGGACAATCTTCCTCACCCAAAACAAAATGGTGACTTTTTTTTATTTTTTAGTTTATTTTTTTTGTGAGGAAGACCGGCCCTGAGCTAACATCCATTGCCAATCCTCCTCTTTGCTGAGGAAGACTGGCCCTGGGCTAACATCCGTGCCCATCTTCCTCCACTTTATATGGGATGCTGCCACAGCATGGCTGACAAGCAGTGCGTCCACGGGTGCCCGGGATCCAAACTCACGAACCCCAGGCTGGCAAGCGCGAACTAAACCGCTGCACCACTGGGCTGGCCCTGACATTTTGTTTTTATTTGTATTTATTTTATTATTAGTGTTGTTGAACATCTTTTTATATCTTTATATACTATCCATGTTTTGCTTTCAGTGAAATGCCTTTCATGTGTTTTACTCACTTTTCTCTCAGAACAATTGTCTTTTTTCTTATAATTTATAAGAATTGTATAATTTTAAAGATATTAAACCTTTGGGATTATTATATATTGCAATTTTTTATATCATATTGGTTATCTTTTAACCTTATTTAAGGTAGTTTTTGGTTATTATGTAGTAAAACCTATCAGTATTTTTCTTTTATGTTTTCTGAGTTTTGTAAAATGTTCAGAAATGCCTCTTTCTACTAAAAGACTGTTTGCCTTTATTTTCTTTTATTACTTTTATGTTTTTATTTTTTACATTTAATCTTTGAGTTATCTGGCCTTTATTTTTCTATGATGAGTTACATAAATATCCACCTTTGATTTTTTTCCCCCCTCCAAATTGTGGCTAGTTATTTCAATGTCATTTGTAATTCAAGCTCCTCCCCCTCATTGTGAGTATCTTTATCATATACTAAATTTCTTTATGTCCTTGGATCTATTTCTGGGTTTGCTCTTTGTTATTTTTGTAAAACAAATTACCCCAAAACTCAGTTACATTTGTTCTCTCTCACAGTTTTCATGGGTCAGAAATTTAGTTGCAGCTCAGCTCTGCAGTTCTGATTCAGAGTCTCTCTCAAGGTTGAAGTCAAGATTTCAATCCAAGCCACAGTCATCTGAAGGCTTAACTGAGGATCTGTGTTGCAGGCAGCTCATTCACCAAGGGGGTGCTGGCTGCTGAGGGTGTGCAGGCCTCAATTCCTTTCTAATTGGGCCTCTGCCGGGGCTGGTTGTCCTCATGACTGGTGCTGGCTTGCCTAGGAGTAGTGATCTAGGAGAGAGTCAGGAGGAAGATGTCTTCTTTACGACTAGCCTCAGAAGTCACATCGCATCAGTTATGCCACTTGTGTTTGCTAGAAGCAAGTTATTAAGTCCAGCCCACCCTTTGGAAGATGGGAATTAGGCTCACCATTTTGAAGGGAGGCCTGTCAAGGAATTTGCAGGAATTTTTTCTTTCTTGTGTGTGTGGAGAAGATTAGCCCTGAGCTAACATCCATTGCCAATCCTTCTCTTTTTGCTGAGGAAGATTGGCCCTGGGCTAAATCCATGCCCATCTTCCTCTACTTTATATGGGACGCCACCACAGCATGGCTTGATATGTGGTGCTTTGGTCTGTGCCCGGGATCGGAACCCATGAACCCCAGGCTGCCAAAGTGGAGTGTGAGAACTTAATTGCTATGCCACCAGGCTGGCCCCTGCAGGAATATTTAAACCACCATGGCTCCCTTTTGTTCCACTCATATATTTGACTACTTCTACATTAATATGACCACTTTTAATACATTTATTCATTTAGAGTCTTCTATCAAACTGATGAAATGTCACATAATGCTATACCCTACTGTGTTTGACAGCCATTGGCTTTTACTGGTCAAGAATCTAAAAATAGATATACAAAATAATATAATAATCTGGTGACATTTTAAGTTGCATTATTTCCCCAGCTTCTCATACTTCTTTGGAATTCTATTGTAGGGGTCTGTTTTGTTTTGGGGGGCAAATTTATGCTCAGAGACTGAGTCTGTCTTTGCCAGCAATTTATTTAACACAGGTTCACTGCGGGAGTTATAATAATTTCACAAGCCAGTAACACACAGGACGATGTCACTTAATAAGCCAATAAAGAAAAAACATACTCCAAACCAATGAGACATTAATTGCGCTATTGTTCCAGGCAAGAGGAGATGACAGAAATAAAGTCCAATTTCAGTTGAGGTGTACATTTTCTATGAGGTTGGTTTGCGGGAGAGATGGCTTTGCCAACTGAGCGCAGACGTCCAGCTGTCAGTGCAAAATATAAGTCCCTTGTTGCTACATCATGTTGCTAGGGAATGAAGGCGCTGGTGTTGATGGGCAGGCTGATCTCCTTTGCAGGGCCGCTGCACAGTTTTCACCATACTCACGAGAAATGCCTGGCCATGGCAGGAGCTAGTGCCCCAAGGGTCTTCAGAGAGTTATTTTGGTTGGTAATGAGTCACCTTACTCAGACTGACACACTTGAATAAGTCCTCACAAACTCTTGGTATTTAAAGGCTTAATGTCCCCTCGGCATATTTGCTTCTCCACATGTTCTTATCATAAGTCCCCAGCAGTGTCTGTCATCAGCTAAGCCATTGAGTGCTTATCGACAACCAGAGAAGTCAAATGATGACATCATGACACAGCTAACTTCACTCTTAGATTCAAACAACTTCATTTAAGCCATAAACAAGTGGAAAAAAAGAAAACAATAACTTCACTTAAGTCATAAACAAGTGGATTTGAAATCATATTAAACAATACACAACAGGGTCATTGTATTTCATTGCAGATGCCTGCTTACAGCATTTTTTTTTTTTTTACTGTTTTACACTATTTCATACTTCCATGAGTAATTTTAAATGCTTTGATTGGCAGATTCATTGTAACTTCAGGGCAATGGACATTGGTGAAATTTCACAAGTATCTTAAACAGTATCTTCTAATATACAGGCCCGTATGCAAAATCAAAATACGGCATTTATGTGTGGGGAGCAATCTAAATAACATCTCCGCTCCACATGCTGTAGTACTCGCCAGGGGCTCATTATGGCCCCTGGACTTTCTGTGCAGCAGATACTTGAGTCCAGAGAGTGCTGTGCTCCATCTGCCTTAGTCTCCAGGCTGCACAGGATGAGCCTCTTTGTACTCTGACCTTTTGGCTGCTTTTTTTTTTAACTTATGTTGCCAGCCTGGCCTTTATTGGCATTTCAACAAGTGTGTGTGTGCATGCGTATGCTTGCACTTTTAAGTTTAGAGGACTACATCCACTCATTCCAAAGGCATTGGCTATTGTTGGTTTCACCTTAAATTGTGTGTATCTTGTCGTCTGGCTTGCATCTTTATCCAATACTCGGTCTGCACCGCTGCTGTTTGAGCTCCCTGTGGACATGCAGCTGCCATAGATGGGCTGTGGGCAACCTTCCAAAACTTCCAACCATAGTTTGGACAGGTTTTATTTTTGACAGACTAATCAGAGCCTTAATATGCTTTCCTGCTGGGGGAGCCCGTGTTTCTAATTTTTCTATTTATTGTTCCGTAAAGAGTAATAATAGTCCCTGGGCTGGCCATAAGTTTGCTGGTTATGTTGTATTTCCCAGTCCCACCTTTTTGTGATCTTACCTTCCCATCTTTGCCCCTTTAGGATCTGGTGGTCTTGGTTATTTTGAGAGACCTTCCTACTTCCTATTCCCACCCTGATCAAAGGAAAAGCCATGTTTTTGCTCCCTATCTCTTGATGTTAATTGAATCGATGTCTTGTATTCACTTACAGGCATTTGTAGTCTGGTAAAGAAAGCAGTGTATTTGAGGCATGAAGGGTAGGGGTAAGGATAGGATTTTCATGAGACCTTAAAATCATGTTCTTTTAAAAAATTGCCTCTTCCACTTACTGTTGAGCCCATTAGAGACCCTTGTGCCATCTGAAAATAGGGCAGAATTAGGGTTGCTGTGAAAAGGAACTAAGAGAAACGAACATGAAGCAGTGTTGAACAGTAGGCCAAAATAAGAGGTAGGAAGGTAGGTAAGGAGCAGCAGAGCTCATACCTCAGATGTCTGTGCTCCAGGCTCTGTGTGTCACCTGGCATTTCCAGGGACATTTTTCCATTACTCGTGTTATTGCCTGATGCTCACTTTCTAATATTCTTGTTTATTTTGCACTCTTCTTTTTTTAGGTTCTCAATGTTATCATCTTTCCTATTTCCTCTGTCTCACTCCTGTTTCTTAGTTTTGATTTTTGAAGGGCATGAGATTTTTTTTTTGAGGGGGATGCTTTTTCCGTTTACTGGCTCTCTTAATTTTTAAAACCAATTTCACACACAGCTGAAATGCTAAATAATGTGGTATTTTCTTTTTAGCTCTTCAGTAAGTATTCTGATACTGGAAATATGTTCTTTTGCTAATTCAAAATATTACTGCTTCAGGAATAAATAGGCTTATGGTGAAATAGTCCAAAGTCCTCTAATTTGTTTGTTTGGGTTGTGGATGAGTACCTGGTCTGTTTCGTTTACACATATATTTAAATTGCCACATTGTTAGCTTAAAATCCACATTGCCTTTAGCTTCTACTTAATGATAGCAGTTATGCTTGTCTACTAAATTGGAAAAAAATATAGAGTGCAGTGTTGAAATCCGAATTTTGTGGTTATTAGAGTTTAAAGCTTACCAAGCTTCTCCTTGCTAATGGTTATCATTTAATAGGATTTTTCTCATTCTATAAAAAGCTATTCACTGTCCTGTTAATTTTTGTGGTAAACTCTTTTTGCAGAATTTATGGCATTTTAATAACTGAAATTTGAGATTGGGCCTTAGTTGTAAATGCAGTCAAGTGATGCCTGTATGGAGTTAAAGGATAAGGATAATTTATAGAATTGGGGTGGCCTGAGCTAGCTCTTGGAGAGGCCTAGTATAGTGTTATGGATTTTATTTTATGTTTTCTAAAAATATTGGAGTCACGAAGATTTCCATATTGCTATGGAACAAAACAAAGCAAAATAAAAAATAAGTATTAAATCCAGTCTTATTCCTCACTTCTCTTAATATGTATCCTGTTCCCTGGTCTGGCCGGCATTCTCACTATCTCAAATAGGCCATATGTACCTTTACTTTCATAACCTTATTTTCCTCTTGTCTGAGAAATTTACCAAATGTAATTTATCCTTCTTTCATTTCCAACATTTTAATGAAAATTTTTAAATATATGGAAAAGTTGTAAGAATTTTATAGTGAACATTCTTAAACTCACCACCTATATTCTAATTCATTTTTTTCTTTTCAACTTTCCTCATGAATTTTTTTTCCTGTAATTGCAGCTCTTATTTTTCCCTCAGTGACTATTGTATAGTTTATTCCTGTGGTCCAGTTCTGGCACTAAGCTATATTTTTCTTTTATTCTGCTTTTAAAAAAAAAAAAAACCTCAAAACACCTAAGACAGTGCTGGTGTTAGCACTCTATAATTCTTGTTAATGGGCCAATAACAGGAAAGATGATAGTTTCTAACCAGTCAAATCTTAGAGCAAGATTAGGTTGAAAGCAGAACAAAACTATCACTCTGTATATTAGGTGTCCCATTACCTAGAAGATAGGCATTATCAGTTTTATTGTATGTAATGGACATCCTTAAGTCTATTGTCCTTTTCTGATTTGTTATTTCTAGTCTTCTTTAGACATGCTTTTATCTGAAGAAATACCTTTTATTTGATGATCTAGCCACTGTTCTCTAATATGTTACTATAACGTATTCAGATGTGAGTTTTATGAGTTATTTTTTTCTTCATACAAATGCTTACTTTTAAAAAAAAGCACACATATGGACATGTTGAACCTCCAAAACACGCTGCAAGATTTCTCACATGAAAAATTGTGGCTCAGGAATTTGAACTGAGGTGTTAGATTCAGAGCCACCAACTTTCCACTAACTCCATGGATCTCTCCAGGAGCTCCTAGTACCAATAACCTAAGTCTGGAAATAGAGCCTAAGTATGTGCGAAACCGGGAGGCATTAGGATACATTTGGACTAAATCAGGGGAAAAATAATAACTGATGAACTAGAACAATTTTGATTCCACTGGAAGCTGATCTGAGAAAGTAATCTATAGAAACCAATTAAAAAAAAGTTCAGGGCCACCTTGCTCCTTCACGTTATAAATAAATAACATATTGTAAAAATAGACAATTGGTAATCTTTAGAATGTGAACTCCAGCATCAAACTTTTTATTTTTGACTAGTGTGACTTAGCACTTCTCACTCGAAAATTCTTAGAAAAGACAAAATGGCAAGGCAAAATTAAAATGAAGAAAAACTAGCCAAAAATAATAAAGGGAGAAATGTAGTGGGGCTAGACATAAAGTGAATCACGTTCTGGCAAAGATACCCCGCCAAAAAAGTCAACACTGGTAGACTGATGAAGATATAGGTCCTCTATCTTGACCTAGAACTGCTTCTTTGACAGAGATAATTGTAACTATCCATTGGTATACTGATGAGTATCTGGATACTAAGACATATTCAATTTTAAGTCAGGAATATTTAAAAGCAAATGAATTCCAAGGGCGTGTTCTACTACAACTGGTATAGAGAGAAAACACCACCAGAAAACAACTAGGATATGCACATTCATAAAGGCTTCCTGAGTTTTTGGTAGGGACTCCCTCATCTTGCAAATGTCATGCGGTCATGCCCGCCTTTCCCTCTGCCTCAGTGGAAGAGGAGCGCCACCCCCCCCATCTGAGCTGAGGGCAGCAGTGCTCTGCAGACTCTGCAGCAGCAAAGGGGAGGAGGGTAGGCTGATCTTGTGTGGTCATCTAATCATTTCCTGTGATCTTGTCACAAGTCCCTCTGGGTAGGAACTATGACTTTCTCTGTCTTTTTACCTTTGGTGTCTTAGCATAGTGTCTAGCACAAAGTAGGCATTTAATGTAGAAAGAATGAAAATGCAAGCTTCACGTGGCCAAGGACCATGCCTGCCTTGTTCTGCATTATGTGCTCAGCCCTTAGCACAGCTGCTAGATACATAGTAGGTGATCAATAAACATATATTGAGTGAGTCAGGGATTGGGTGTCAGATTTGCTTGGATCCCTGTTCTTATATACTCTGATATTCATAGTTTGATATGTAATTTGAGTTTATAGATAAAAATCTTGATTTGGTTATCCAAATGTGCAGGCTTACTACTATGATTGAAAGATTACATTTTATATAAGATACTGCTCTGCAATTTATTATTTTCCTCTTCCTGTCAAACATCCCACTCAGTTTTTAAATAGTTTTTATAATTAGGATGACTTGAGGTGTACTTACCCACCTGGTTGCTATGGATGAGTGATTAGTGACTTTGTACAAGCTAAAATATAAAAAGCAAGTTTAAGAATGATTTCAGATGAATTCCTACATGATCAAACCATAAGAAGTCGTGAGAGGAAAGGGAAGCATCGACAGTACAGGTCATTATGTGGCTGAGGTCAGCCTCATCAAGAAACTTTCCCTTGCACGTGCTATATGCCAGGTGGCAAATATGATTTCAACTGCCTCCGAAAGCTTATGTAAAAATATTCTCAGTTTAAGGACTTCAGTAATGAACCAGGTGTGCCTACTACTTAAGCAATAATTTTTTCAGGAGCAATGTTTTGAACTTAAATGACTTGTGTGGTTACTAAAAGAAGGAGGTTACTGATAAAAATTATTCCCTTTTTGCCGGGGTGATTTTAGTACGGCATTGTTATTGCTTAAAGGAAATTTTCTCCGAGGCAGCGGATGCTAGGTGCTTATTAGTATGGTAGTTTTAAGCATTTAAGGTGTGAACAAAAGACCAGATCATCCCAATGATTCTTTATAGAAAAGGAAATGCATTAACTTTAACAAAATGCAAATGCCATAGAACTTTAGACATTTTATTTGATATGACTTGACATAGAAATGTAATGTCCATTTCTTCATTTATGTATGGCTTCTTTAGTATTTTAATGATAGCTTTTAAAAGTGTTTTATTATTGTGAGGAATAGGTGTCTTTCACAATTCAGGTAGAACAGGACTGTACTTTTCTATTGAGCTTCTGAAAATAGCGACCACTTATTTGCAAGGTAGCTTTTATTTTTTTCCCTTGGCTTGGAGCAGAATCTGCACACTTTGAGATTGGCACACCTCCCACACGCTCTTTGAGAACTCTCAGTAGAAGAGTACTTGTCCTGTCTTTGTTGTGCAGGAGATGGCGGCAGTGCCCTGGTCAGCAGAGGAGTTGTGAAAATGAGAAGTGAAAGACCAGCAGGTTTTAGGTCTTTACCTATATTTAAAATGTTCTTTTACGTGATTTGCACTAGTTCCAGCTGCCTCTCCGCCTCCCCTTTTTAACTCGTTGTTTAATAAAAGGCAAGTCTTTTTTTTCTTTTCAACACTTAAAAAAAGTCTCAAACCTAAAAAGCAACTTCATATCTCTTCTTAGTCAATAGTAACCTGAGTGCCTTTCTTTATTTTGGTATCTGTTGAAGTCCTTGAGGAATCAGCTGAAAAGTTTGTAGGGATATGGAATGATGGGCCTAGAAAGGATCTTAGAAATTGAATCTGACCCCTTTCTTTTTACAGATGAGGAAACTGAGGCTCAGAACTGAGTTGATCAAAGACCTGCAGCTAGTTGTAGACAGAGAGAGGACACCACCCCAGGGCCTCTGACTCTCATTACCACGCTCCTGCCTGGGCGCCGCAGTGACTGAACGGAGTAGCAATACATAGGAGAGTATATATTGGAAAAGAAGGGGAGGCTCAAAATTTTGGGAATCTGAATTTAATGCAACTTATGTTAATGCCGTTTTTTTTCTTAATTTACATTGCAATCACGCATGCTATCCTATAACTGGGATAGCTATGGCATCATCACATTTGAAAGCTTTCCTCATTTCTATCCTGCAGGAGTCTCTAGTTATTTAGTGAAGGTCCATGCATGCCAGGCATGGTGAAGAGCAAAGAGAACGCTTACTATATTTTCATTCTGTCATATGTTTGCTACTTCTATTCTAAGAGCCACAGATGTTTAAAGCATGTTTTTCTATTTGCTTTTGTCCTATCCATTTTTTTTTAGTCTAAATCCTCTGGTTGTAAGCCTATTTGATGTCATCACTAAAATATTTTTGCTTAATATTTCAGCAATCATAGGTTTGTGTGTTTAAAGCCAATTTATTAATTACTTAAAATAGTCAAGTAGTCAGGCTGGTTGTAATATGAACTGTCAGCGTTTTTTCCCTGTTGGAACTAAAGTGCTCAAATAGGTGAGTAGAAAGGTAAGAATTTCTAAGGCTCTTCAAACTCTCAAGAAATTTTCAAAAGCATGCAATGTTCCATCATAGCTTGAACTGGCTACAAAAAAGAATTGCAGTCAGTTAAATATATGGACTGCTGCATAGATAGGGAAGAATCTTACGCAGTTTTTTGTTCTACTGAGAGCAGCAGAGAGACTAGACTGAGAAAGTGTGGTTTGTTTATCGTGATGGCAAAAAAAATCAAGATTAGTGTTAGTATCTATATATTAAAGTGACTTCTTAGGACCATCTTTCTTTCTTTTTTAATTCTTAGAAACCAACAAAAGTTCAAAGAAGAAAATAGTCATCATTTACATTCCCAACATCTAGAATTAACCACTGTTATCATTTTGATGAGCCTGCTTTTTTCCCTCTCTTTCTATACTTTAATTATACAAGTGACATGAGTATTTATTAAGCAATGAAAACAATAATACAAATAATACTCTATTTTAAATACTTTTATATGCACATATAAATTTACATAGAAAATGTAAACTATTGTTTAGTGAGAGTTTTTAAATGGTATTATAATGCATGCTTAGTCATCTTTATATCCTCTGCATTTGGCATTGGTGTTTGGCAGTCAATAAATAAATGTTTACTGAATTAAAAATTAAAAATGAACACAATAAATTTTGTACATACTCCATCCGAATTGAACTTTAGTTTCTTAAGTAGCCACATTTTATTTTGCTCCTAAGCTTTCACGCGTGCTGCTCTTTTTGCTTGAAATGCCCAGGTCTAACCTCAAATGCCATTTCCATTGTAAGACCTTCCCTAATCATTTTCTGATGGACAGTATATAGGAAAAACTCAGTCTTCCTCCTGTGGTAATCCTTTACTCTCACACTACTACCGGACAACTCTTTTCATACCAGATGTGTGGGGGTCTTCCCTCACCAAGCATTTCTGACACTATCTGGGTGTCCTACAATTCAACTCAGTTCTGACACTATCTCCCTGGAGACAGCATCAGATTCCACAGGTTAAGGGCTCAGTCTCGCAAGACCCCCTTCACTTTCAGATGCTAATTCGTAGTCCAGGTTGTTACCTGTACTTCTGACTGACTGGCTATAGATCAAAGGTTCCCATGAATCCCTCCTTGGGTTCGATTAATTTGTTAGAGTATCTCACAGAACTCAGAGAAACATTTTATTTATTAGATTACCAGTTTGTTATAAAAGGAAATAACTCAGGAATAGCCAGATGGAAGAGAAGTATAGGGTACGGTATGGGGAAAGGGCGAGGAGCTTCTATGTTCTCTCTGAGGCCACCATTCTTCCCAAATCTTGATGTGTTCACCAACCCAGAAGCTCTTCGAACCCCATCCTTTTGGGTTTTTATGGAGGCTTCATTACATAGACACGATTGATTAAATCATTGGACATTGGTGATTGATTCAACGTCCAGCCCCTTTCTCCTGCCGAGAGGTTTAGGGTGGTACTGAACATTCTAACCCTGTAATCGCAGGGTTGGTTCTTCTGGTTACCAGCTCCCATCCTTAGGTAACCTAGGGGCTTTCCAAGTCATCTCATTAACATAACAAAAGACTTGTTTATAGCTCTCATCACTTAGGAAATTCTAAGGGTTTTAGGAGCTCTGTGCCAGTAATGGGACAAAGACCAAATATGTGTTTGTTTTCTTTTTAGATTATTTTTTTTTAATTGAGGTAACATTGGTTTATAACATTATATAAATTTCAGGTGTACATCATTATATTTTGATTTCTGTGTAGATTACATCCTGTTCACCACCCAAACATTAATTACAGTCCATCACCATACACATGTATTTCTTATTATAAATCACAATACCACAGTTAGACTTCCTTGCTCCATGTTTTCATGCTCCAGGGACATTGGCTCTTTTTAATGCTCATCTTTATTGGGAATATTTGTTTAGGGCAGTCTTCCTTGGTACATTGTAACTGCTTGAGAGCAAGGACCGTATCTGCTTTTTCACTCCTATATCCCTAGCACCTAACCTATGGCCTTGTACTTAGTAGGACTGAATAAAAGTTTGAGGAATTGAATTTTGAGCATAGTTTTAGTACCTTGGAATGTAATTCAAGGGACTGACAAAATAATAGTGCTTTGATAGGTCATTACTGCCTCTTGACAATTCCTTCTCTTTATCTTTTCTTCTCTCCCGCCACTGCCTATCCATTTCCAATCCTGTCAGTTTAACCTCCAAAATATGTACTCTAAGTCTGCCCAGTTTAGTTCATCTCTTCTACTACCACCCTAGTCCAACCTACCATCATCCTTTGCCCTAGATCACTGGAATAATCTGGTCTCCCTGTGGAGACCAGACTGGAATAATCTTGTCCCATCCAATGGAATAGAATACGCTAAAATTATAGCCTATTATATAGTAAGGATTAGTATTTTTTTGTGAAACTTTTCAATTCTTATTTGCTGCAATGTGAGTGTATATGTGTAAGTGTGTGTGTGTGTGTGTGTGTGTGTGTATGAGTGAATGAGTACTTGGTTGCTATATAAAATGTATTTCTTAATGTGGGACGTGGTAAAAAAAATTTGAAAGCCATTGTCCTAGATTGCTAACTCTGGAGGGTTTGTTTTCATTGTCAGGGTCAGAAGACTATGTGTTCCTCGTTACCATGTGACTCTCTCTTGTATGTGTCTTCAGAAGGAGAAATTCCTTAAAAGTAAAATGAGAATTGGAGTCTTGGGTCCCATAACTGTAACGATTTGTGTCATGTAGATAGTAACACCTTTCTTCACATGTTCCTCTTGTCTCTCATTTCAAGTTTAAGTTCACTGGGTAAAATCTTCAGAAATGAGTATCTGGATAGAATTTGACTATAGTTTTTTACTTTTTTATATTTACTTATTTTCTCCCTTCCTCTCCCTCTTTTCTTCATGAATATATTTCTTAAACTTTTTCCTTTTCTTCTTATGTTCTTATCTATTTTTGGCTTCTTTTCCTCTCTGTAATATTAATATTGTCACAACAGTGCTCTCATTGGTAGGGTGACTTTTGGGAACTTAAAAAAAAAAAGCCTAAATAGTGTCCAGGTGTATGCCTTTCTGGCTTATACTTGGTCTGAATTGCATTTCTGGACCCTTTTGGACCTGTTCTCAAGAGGACAAGAAATCTTAGATCATCTTGGAAGCAAACTGGGCTGTGGGTTTAGGGCTGAACAAGCCTCATGATTGTGTCAGGGAACTTTTCAGTTGCTCTCATCTAGTCTCACACCCTAAGGAAGGAGAGGTCAAGAGACCTCTATTCTCCCACCTCCCCCATTTCACCTCCTCCTTCCTTTCTTGGGTAGGACATGGAGCTGGTCTGAACAAGACAGTGATCAAACTAGCCATTTATCTTTCCCAGCCAGGAGAGTTCTTCATCTGTTGCACTGTTTGGCTCCATTTGGTCTGATAGGGTAGCACATATTGATCTCTCACTGTTTTGTTTTTTATTGTATGAGATAATTAAGGAATCTTCTTATCCCTAGAAAATCTGAAAATTAATCAAGTGGTTACAGAGCTAAGTGAGGCTTGGTAATTATCTGTATCAAATTCACATGCAGTGAGTTTTTTTTTCTTGATCTAGCATAGATTTCATTTTTGTATTAGTTAGGATCAGTTTGGCTGCTATAACAAAAGCCAATAAAGCAGTGGTTTAAATCTGATAGAAAGTGATTTCTCTCTCATTTAACAGTTCCAGTGTAAACAATGCAGGGCAGTTATGGTGCCTCCATGGTGCTGGGAACCTAGAACCCTTCTGTTTTTTGGCTTTGCCATCTTTAACTGAAGCTTTACCTCTCGTAGATTGAAATGTCTACTCCTACCCCTACCATCACCTCGTTATCACAGTTATAAAATGGGGTACTGAAAGGGGAAGACATATTCCTTTAAAGGGCACAATGTGGAAGTGTATCATTTCTGCTCATATGCCATTCATTAGACTGTAGTCACATGGTCACACTTAGCTGCAAGGGAGGCTGGGCAGCCACATGTCTTATTAAAACTTCTGTTACTGTAGAAAGAGAACAGACATCAGGGGTATAAGGAGCATCTCCATCATGATAGTCAGCAACAGAAGAGGATTTACTTTTAGCATGCTTATTTCTTTCTAACTTATAGCTTTGTGGGGAGAAATTTTCCACTGAAGTTATCAACTGGATGTGAGTGACTGAAAATAATTAACCTGAGTTAATGTATTTGTCTTTGACTTTAAGTCAGATTTATTCCAGTGGTTACAGGGACAAATGTGAAATATATTAAGAGACGAGGTTGCTCTTCCTTAACTCTTATTTTTCTTGTACTGTTTTTGTGTCTTTCTTTTTGACTTTTTCTGAGGCTATTTTCATACTTGTTTTCTTTGTGTTTTTTAGGTATGGCACAGTCACAAGGCTGGGTGAGAAGATACTTCAAAGCCTTTTGTAAAGGCTTTTTTGTGGCGGTGCCCGTGGGAGTGACTTTCCTGGATCGGGTCGCCTGCGTGGCAAGAGTGGAAGGAGCATCAATGCAGGTGAAAACTAATACAACTTCATTCTTTAAAGCACATGCTTCATTGTTTCTCAAGTACTAAGAATGAGATTTCTGTGTATTATTTCTATGCTGGGAATGGAAAGGTTTTAAAAAGGCCTTGAACTGAAATGTAACTTTACTAAATTTGTTTATATGGTCTTCTAATGCAGTCATAATACAAGCAGAGTAGAGGTGAATAAAAATAATTGTCAGATAGTTCTCTGCATCTATAGTTTGCTTTTTTCTGAGAATTGTAAATGGAGATTCTAAAGAAATTTTACTAAATGAAACCATTTTATTGTGGATATGGCCTGGGATTTTAAGAAATTTTAATTATCCATATTTGAATATCCTTTTAAGACCAAATTATTAGCACAGTTGCAGGATGGTTTTGGTCAAATTCAATTACTTTACTGATATATATGCTTTTAGCAGGTAAAAAAGTCTAGATCACTGATCCCAGATATTCTAGTATGTTCTTTAAGCTTGTTGCTTATTAAAATATGATGTGACGTTTACACTGAGAGAAGTTTGGAGTGGAGATTTCAAAAAGTTATATGCAAATAGTCTCCTGTAATAACTTAGAGAAAACTTGTTGTTCTAAAGTTGGTGTCTAGAACCTAGCTGTTTTAGTAGTTAATGCAATTAAGAATTTGCATTTTGTAATATGCTTTGTTTTCTTCCATTATTAGCATTTATTAAGTTCATGCATTGTGCCAAATAGCTGTGTAAAACAAATAAAGAAAATGAGTATATAAGCTCCTAAGAGTTTAAAATTATACAGAGACTAACCAGCTTCATTTTTTTCCCTTTTTGTTTCAGTCAGAACTAGTTAAGGGCATAGACATCAGCTTTAAGGAGTTAGAATGAATTTGCCTTTTTTACTGTAGTTATTGTATTGAAAATCAATCTCTTCCTGAGTCCTGGTAGTCAGTGAATTCCTTGGATTGTGTGCTGTATGGATGAAGCTAAAGATCTAAAGCAGGGCTGTCTCAATATTTACCTCTTCTTCCATCATCTGAGGGTGGTTAGGGCCTTCTCTTGGGCAGGGGCTTCTGAGCTCAACCCTTGTCTCTCAGGTTCCCTCCACAGAGGGTCATCAGCCCCAAGCAAACTGGTCACTTAGTTTAAATTCAAAAATATTTTGTCTCAGGGGTACAGTAAATGTAGAAAGAGGGATTTACAGGTGTATGGCTTTATGGCAAATGCAATTTAATACATTTAATACAGATTGGATTTTACATTTCCTGCCTCTTTAATTTTGAATTCCTGGCAGCCTCAACTTAGACACAGTCCTTAGATTTTCTTTGCTGAGCTTTTGAGTCAGATCCTTCATTTGACATTAAAACTGCCTTCTCCACAGCTACCCAAATCCCTTTTTGGTCTCTTGGATCCCTTTGAATCTATCCACAGGTATGTATCTTTTGGTAACAAATATCACGTTAATAATAATTTTCTCCATTTTGTTAGTGCTGTTTTACTACACAACCATCACTATCCTGAGATGGATTTTTCCAGAACAGAAAAACCTTCTTTCCTTGGATCTGATGATATTCCAGAGGATCATGTGGCAGTCATAATATCCCAGTCTTCATGTTTTTGGTTTAGTATATACTCACTGCACATCTGTGTTCATGGCTTGTGCTAAGAGCCAAGGAAATTCACTAAAAAAAAAAAAAAAAAAAAATCAAGGAAATACGCTAAAAAACAAGAAATTTACTATCTTATGAAAAGTCAAGGCTTATCCCTAGTAAAGAAGGCAGTGAAGAAAGTGTTAAATAGTATCATTCTTAAATGTCAGTCTGTTGACTAATGCTAAGTTTGCTGTAGATACATTGGAATTTCTTACAGTATTCCTGGACCTTACCCCCAATAAGTCAAATTTGTTACCTTGGAGTTTGTTTGGTGTACTATATAGAATATCCTTGGCTACTGGTTATAGAAAAACAGCTTGAATTGACTTAGGTATACAGGGGAGTTTATTGGAAGGCTTATTGGAAGTTTATTGGAACCCAGGAGGAAGGCAGGAGTGTGGCAATCATTGAGGACAACTGGAACCAGGGACTTGATCGCTGCCAGGGTGCTCAGTCTTCTCTGTTTCTAACATCTGCTTCTGTATGCGTCTTGGCTTAGTTCTCTCAGACCAGCTTTCCCCACAATGCAGGGCACATGGCTGCTGGCAGCTCTCATGCCTTAAGATGCCCAAATTTATCACCTCCTGAGAGAGATTTCTTCTCTTGCCTTAATTTCGGTTTGAAAAACTTGGGGAAAGACTGTGATTGATTCAGCTTAGGTCACATGCCCTTATCTGTACAAATATAGATCAACTTTGGCCAGAAGTTTAGGGTGCCATGAGCGGCCCAACGTTGGACAGATGCACACCCCTAGCCTGCAGCTAGGCTGAGTAAGAAAATGACAGCATATATTTGAACCACATTCCATGGGCTTTCAGGGTGAGGTAGGGGTGACATTTCCCAGAAGAAGGGGTGTGTTGTTTTCAGAATAAAAGGGGAAAGGATATCTTGGGAAGAAAGGAAAAATGTATGTTTATTATAGTTGGGTCTATATTTTAGGAATTTTAGACTACTTCTAAGTATAACAGATAATTTATTTACTATTTCACTAGATATCACTAAATCCTACTTAAAAGTATATAGGAGCAGAAATTGGAATAATGAAATATGGTGGTTAGTTAATTCAGCATATTTGAAGACATCTTTGCTACTGCACAGCTTTGATGAACTGAACATGTATAGACCATGGGATTCAGCAGAACTTTTGACAAAAAATTTGAAAAAATTTTTGTCATTAAATTTCTCTAATGATGCAAGTACTAAAATAGCTGGCAGGGTATGTGGAGATCTCTGGAAGTCCCTGAGCATCCTGCAAGGAACACACCTGCTTTTGTTGACTCTGAGGCCATTATATCTGGCGTATGGCAGTTGGTTGATTTGTTGTGAACGGAAGGAGTACTTTGCATGCGTGGTGATGTCTTCTTGTACCAAGGCTTAGAAATATGAAAGAAAGGCAGAAAAAGCAAAGCAAGAAAGAAAAAAAGCATAGAGAAGAGGAAAAGAAAATAACATAGATTTGTTGGGTGGCAGAAGATGATGGAGAAAATTAGACAGCTGGGCCAGTGAGCAGGAGATGGTGGCACAGAGGACTGGTGATAAAGAGACTCCAGACAGAAAGTGCTCCAGTGAAGGGGCTGATAGGCCCCTCTGTGAGATCTCCTTTGGAATTGAACCCTTGAATGCTGACACATCTCTGCTCCATGTTTGTGTGTAGCACCGTGTTGTCTAGCCATCCAAACTACATCTCAGTATTCATTGAAGGAATCTGTGTGCCATTTTGAAGGAATTCATGTTGGTGTAGGTTATCAGCCTTGAGCATCATTCGTTGTATAGTACTTTAGTTCTCCTGTGTATTCAGGTGGAAAGACCATATCTAGTCATTTCTGTCAATATAAATATAGGAATAATTTTGTGACTCAAGATGTCATTTTGGGATATGGACAATAATGAAAAGCACTGGTAACCGTGAGTTGGAGGTCATTTATCACATGGCTAGTAAGTGCAAAACACCATTTTAGGTGCTATAAGGGGATGGTGAATCAGAAACAGATTCTGTCTTCAAGGTACTTTTAGTTTAGTTGAGATTCAAGAATTATTAATCCTGAATGACGGATACATCTTAAGATGAGATTAATATAGAAGATATCAAGCTGTTGGGTAGATGTTTGGCCAGTGCCTGGTACATCCAGAAATGAAAACTTGTTTAGTTTAGCATATTATTTGGGAGAGTGGACCTGGAAATTTAAATTTGGAACAGAGTGGTATCAGAAAATAATACCTTGAGCCCTTTTATTGTTGGCTACTGTATTAAATTTACTATGGCAACAAAAAACCCTATGATTTCACTGCCTCACATATAGATCTTTATTTCTTGCTCATGGGTCTGTGGATTGACTGTAGTCACTGTAGACTATGGATTTGGTTCAGTCTGCTTCATGTGTCTCTCATTGTGGGGCCTAGGCTGAAGAAACAGTGGCTTCCTGGGGTGTGCTCTTCTCGTGGGTGATAGTAGGACACAAGAGGGTGAGTGAAAACCTCTTAAAGCCTCAGTTCAGAACTTCCACTGCTTCGCCCACATTCCAATGGTCAAAGCAAGCCATTTGGTGAAACCTAAAGTCAATGAGATGGGGAAGTATATTCCACCCACAGGGAAGTCATGGCAAAGGTGGGGAAGGAAGGAAGAATTGTGAACAGGTAAATACATCTACCACAGCCACTGTGACTCTGAGGACATATGGTTGATTTCAGAGATAATCTAAAAAGTTGTATTTGTCTTTGAGTCTACCCAGAATGACCCTAGTCTTTGTAGTCCAAGACTGACAAAATTGGAATAGATTGAAATTCTGAGTCACTGAATTCTGGAATGGATTGATCCATTTTAGATGTCTTTAGGTTTGAAATAGCTCAGGGCCAATTGGATCATTGCTTTACAGTGGCTTTTCTTAAAGGTCACTCTGCAACTTGTAGACATATTATTTAAGAAAATCCAAGGATTGAAAGATCTGATCTCATTAAAGGGACATAAAATACCAGTCCTTTGAAGTTTATAGAATAAATACGGTTATAGCAACACTGGAAATTCACTTTGAGTAACAAATTTTGTGTTAGAGCTGTTTTTATGTCTTTTAAAAATTCTGTTGGCTAGGGATTTAATAGATGAAGCTCGTTTTCAGGATTTCCTCTTATAGGTAATAATTCTTTACTTTTTAACCACTCCTCCGTGGTTCTTTTTTTAGGTTAGGTTTTCCAATATTAATTTACAATTCATTAAGTATCTGACTAGAAGGATAGAGGGAATCAAACATGGGGAGTTGCAGCTAGTTGAAGGTCAGTCATAAACGAAAATGGTTTTTAATGATACAATGATATAATTCAATGAAAAATAGGATTCAGTTTATGAAACATTTGATTTTTTTACAAAATTGTATAGGTATATCCATTTTATTGAATGAGATTTGCCTTTTGAAATGCTCTGCACACAGCGAATGCTGGCAGAAATTGTTGGTTAACGATTATTCATACTGACCTATTCCCCTTTAGTGCACATGAATCACTTCTGCTGGTTGCTGAAAGGTTACTATGAAACGAGATGCACTTTTTTTTTTTTTTAAAGAAGCACCACATTACTCAACATTAATTTAACTCAGGAAATGAAGACTGATATTGCATACAGTTGAAACTACAGAGGGAATTTATGTCAGTGGAATGTAATTATTCAAATTAGAAGTTCAATCGCTTACAGAGGCTTTTAGAGTAAAAGGGTGCCCTAGGAATAGTTTAATGATCTCACACCAAAGTTTTAGATCTTATTTGAGTGAGAATGCCTGCAGCGGGGTCACTGGTTCTTATAAAAGGTGTATGCCTTCTACATTTAAAATTAAGATTTAAGATTTTAAACAGTAAGTGAAAGAAATAATTTTAAGTGTCATTGTCCTGTGTTTGTTGCAATTTCTACATAATTTTTTTATAGCATACCATTTTCCTCTCTCCATTTTGTACAGCCAGAGGGGAAAATACTTGAAAACATTACTACACAATACTATCTCTCTAGCTCAGACATCAGAGAAAGATTTATGTAAAATATATTAGAAAATTAGAGAATGTGAGGGAAAATAGAGTTTAATTAGCATTGAGGTCTTTTTTCATCAATAAGACACATTCATTGGTTCAAAATTGTCTTGACTTTCAGCTACCTGCAAATGATCCTGAAGAATCTGGTTTGTCATAAACCTCTTAGACTCCTAGTTGGCTCTTTATCTTGTTTCCTGCTGAGTTTAAAATTAAAAGTTCTGTCAAAAAAACAAGCAAAAAGTCCACACTCTCCCTTTCTCTCTCTGTCATATTTATCTTTTTAAAATTTAAACCTACAGTGGGCTTAATATTCAACAATTATTGTTGTTTGTAACTATTATTTTTAATTATTTCCTATTATTTTGACATTCTGAGAAGCTAGATACAAATAGACTCTCAAGAAAGGAGATATATTGTGATTTATGCACCAGAATTTAATGTGGAGTCGGGAGTTTTATTTTACCTGCTGAATTTGCACTTCCAAGATGCTGGCAACCACTGGGCACACATTTCTTCTGATGCTGACTGCTCTGTGTTCTTACTCCCCTTGGTTGACTGGGGCTACCTTTGAAGGAAGCCAGGAGTTAATATTGGAATGCTTTATTGGCTTATATGTGAGTTTTCTTCCCAAATTATCTTTGGCTTAAAAATCTCACCTGAGGTTTTTACCCTGTAGGATGTTATGTGTTTTTATGTAGTTCTGCAACCTGTCATTAATAGGGATTTCAAATAGATCAGTTTGTATTTATAGCAACAAACATATGTGATACTGAAACAGTTGGTGAGTGATAACTTTATAATGTCCCTTCATGGATTTTCTTCTCTCATGACAGAATAACAGTATGCTTCTGTTTTATACAGCCAGGATTATATCTGTTATTTAAACACTGACTTTATAACACTCTCTGTCTTTTTTTAATGTTGAAGTAAACTTAGACTTACAGAAAAGTTGTAGGAGTAGTACAGAGAACTCCCAGGTGTTCTTTACTCAGATCCACCAGTTTTCCATATTTTGCCACATTTATTTTATTCTCTTCCTCTTTCCTTCCCTCTCCTTTTCTTTCTCTGTTTCCTCCCCATACATATATACACATACATACATATATGTATCTATGTATATATACACACACGCATGTACAAATGTATATATACATACAAACATGGTTATTGAACCATTTGAGGGTAGGTTGCATACATCATGCTCTTTAACATTTAATACTTCTGTATACAGTTCTGAGTCATTATGCTTGATGATTGATATCCTAATGCTTTTCATTTACAGATTTTTAAATTTAATATTATTCAGATTCATATGCATAGAACTTTAGATACATTAAGGGATATTGACTGACGTTCTAAACTTAACATTTGAAAAAACTGAGGCCAGACATTTGAGATAATTTACCTAAGCTCACATAGCCATTAAGTGGTAGAACTGGCTTGAACCAACTCTGATAAGGCTTTCCATTTTATTAAATAATAACTAATAAAAGTGGTGCTTTATCACTGTGCTATAATGCCTTCCTATACTATTCCTGCTCACAGAGATATTTTGCTCCATTTTATTTTGGTTTATGGAATGATGTAATTACTATGTAATTTAATTTTGGGATTATTTTATAGTACATTTCGGATTTACACAAAGAAAGAAATTAAGTTTATGTTGTAGTGGGATATGAAAGATGTTAAACTTTGACGCTCGGGTTGATGGAAGATACCCTATTCTAAACTGAAGATTATAGACTTTATAAGAAGGAATTAGACTTCAGTTTCTGGAAAGGCACATTAGACATCTTGAAAATATTCCCAATATAATACATAAAAAATTATAAATGAAACATTAAAAATCTTTAAAAATGCATAGTGACCTTGCAGGGTCACTATGAATGACCAGAGACCACAAATAAAGTGGAATACATTTCCAGAGTATTCATTAAAGCCATTAGCTGTCCTATGGACATTTGTCAATTCCTGGTAACTTAGAGTTTTTGTTTTTAATGGCAATATGGGGATCAGGAGACAAGGGCAGCTGGGGGTCCGCAGGTTTGAATCCCGGGCGTGGACCAACGCACCGCTCATCAAGCCATGCTGTGGCAGCATCCCATATACAAAATAGAGGAAGATGGGCACAGATGTTAGCTCAGAGCCTATCTTCCTCACCAAAAAAAAAAGTACTAAGTATTAGAATTCAAAAGCCTAACAAAACAAGGCAATCCGGATTTTTCAACCAGAAGCAGTTCCTATGTCTGGCAAACCCCCCAACAGTTTGCCCTCACCCAAGAGTTGGGGCTCTCTGTAAGGAAATGGTTCTCAAATCTGAGTATTTACGGGGCCTGTCACAATGAAGATTCTATGGTCCTAGATAATGACTCTAATTTTATAGATCTAGAATGGGGCTCAGGAATCTTCATGAATAAGTACTCCAGATACAGTTAATAAAACAGGCCCAACTACCACACTAACTGCAAAAGGGCTTTCTCAGACCACGGGCTTCCTTTTATGTTGTACTTATTACTTGAAGCCCTTATGACAAGCCCACATTTATTTAGTTAGTTATTTAGTTATTTTTGGTGAAGATTGGCCCTGAGCTAACATCTGTTGCCAATCTTCTTCTTTCTGCTGAGGAATATTAGCCCTGAGCTAACATTTGTGCCTGTCTTCCTCTATTTTGTATGTGGGATGCTGCCACAGCATGGCTTGATGAGAGGGCTCATACAAGGTAGGACGTTGTAACAGAAACTCTGAGTAAAGTCAGAATCTTGGAAGATGCACATCTTTAGGGAATGGATAAACTAAAACCAAAATCTATTCTGGAAGAAAAATTGTCTAGGCTCTAAGTAGAGGGAAAAGCCCTAATGTGGGATTGAGGTTTCACATTCACTGCAACAGAAAACCCTAAACTGAGAAATTAATTTACAGTGGACCTGGGTTTAGAGCAGCCTTGGGAACCTGGAATAAGCCATCACCAGTCCTCCTGGGCACATGCAAAGTTTGATGAACATGATCTCACAGTAAAAATATCACACAAGGAAATGAGTACTGTGAGAGTCAGTAACAACCTTTCGCAGAATTAGACCTTAAGGACTTTAGAGATTGGAACTATCAGCTATTGAATGTAGTATGTTTAAAGAAATAAAAGAGGGAATTGAAAATATGAGAAAGCAACAGAAGATTATTTAAAATGGTCAGGCAAAGTACCAGTTTTATCACTTGTGCTTTAATATATTTTTTTAAGGTGTGATAATGATATTGTGGTTAGGTTAAAAAATCCTTATCTTCTATGGTATGAATCTTATAAAATTTGCAATGAAATATATAATAGCTGAGATTTACTTTAAAGTCATATGAGGGGAGGAAAAGTGGAGTGGAGTTATAGGTGAGACAAGATTGGCCATGAGTTCATAATTGTTGAATCTAGATGGTGGGTAATATGGTAGTTCATTATACTATTCTGTCTACTTTTTTCTTTTTTGTGAGGAAGACCAGCCCTGAGCTAACATCCGTTGCCAATCCTCCTCTTTTTGCTGAGGAAGACTGACCCTGGGCTAACATCCGTGCCCATCTTCCTCTACTTTATATGGGACGCCGCCACGGCATGGCTGACAAGCGGTGCGTCGGCGGGCACCCGGGATACGAACCCACGAACCCCGGGCTGCCAAGCGCGAACTAAACCGCTGTGCCACTGGGCGGCCCCTATACTATTCTGTCTACTTTTTAAAAAACAGGTTTACTGAGGTATAATTTATATACCATTGAATTTACCCACTGTGAGTGATTTAAAGATTTTCAATAAATTTATGGAGTTGTATAATCATCACCTTTTAGAACATTTCCATCACCCCAAAAAGATCCCTCATGCCTGTATGAAGTTAACCCTTGTTCCCACCTTTGCCTTAGGCAACCACTGATCTGCTTAATAGATTTGCCTTTTCTGAACATTTCCTGTAAATAGAACCATATAATATGTGGTCTTTTGTGTCTGGCTTCTTTTACTTACCATAATGTGTTTTGAGGTTTATCTATGTTGTACCAAACAGCAGTAGTTTATTCCTTTTTATTCTATTCCTCTATTCACCGGTTGATGAACATTTAGGTTGTTTCCACATTTTCATTATTGTCAATAATGCTGCTATGGACATTCGTGTACAGGTGTCTGTGTAGATATGTTCTCTTTCTCTTGGGTATATACCTAGGAGTGAAATTGCTAAGTTGTATGGTACATTTATGTTTAACGTTTTAAGAAATTGCCACACTAACACCCAGATGGGGAAAGCGGGCTGACTAGCACTGCCTGCACTCTCATTCTTCCTTGTTGTTGCCGACTTGGAGGAAGGGAAGGGGTCCTGCCCAGTCTCACTGCTGTGGGGTGGGGCTGGAAGTCCAGCTTCCTACTGAGCCCCACCGACATCATGGTGTTGGGGCAGTTTTTTCTTTGGTGTTTGGCTAGATTAGGACAATATTATAAAAAATATTCTCTGTTCTGCTAGGCCATTCTTTTCCTGGTCTTTGGCTTGAGAGAGTAGACTTTTCTTCAGGCTTTTTGTCCTGCCTTTCGTGGTTCCAGGATGCAGGCTTCTCCACTGCCCCGTCTAGGGTACATGGGAAGCAAAAAGAAAACCTAGGGAACTCACCACCGTGTCATTTCTTAAGTCCTAACATCCTAGGCTTCAGTCTGTCTTCTTTGCATCTTTCAGAGTCTTCCTATATTTGTTCGTTGTATTATGTCTGGGGTGTTTTAGTTGTAAGAGATAGGACTAGAGATGAATGTTAGGACTCCATTTTGGCCCTAGGCTGTATTGTTTACCTTTCCTGGTAATCAAATAGCTAGTCCTGATTTTCTAGTGGTTAAGATTTGTTACTCTGACTGCTGTGGTCTGGGTTTGTTTCTGTGTCAGGGGACCATATCATCTGTCTGTTGGTTTTAATACAGACAGTTGTTGGTGACTGTGTGTTGCTGTGATGCTAAAAGCTATGCCACCGGTATTTCAAATACCAGCAGGGTCACCCATGGTGGACAGGTTTCAGCGGAGCTTCCAGACTAAGACAGACTAGGAAGAAGGACCTGGCCATGCACTTCTGAAAATATTGGTCATGCAAAAAACCCCTATGAATAGCAGCAGAGCATTGTCTGATATAGTGCTGGAAGATGAGGACAATAACAACAAAAAGTAGTCAAATGTGACTGAGTCCTGGCCAGTGGAAAAAGGATGAAAAGCAAGGTGCCATTTCCAGGCCTGGCCCATAAAAGACTTCTTTGTGATCCATGCTCTCTCTTTTGTCTGCTGGCTAGATGCAGAGGACCGGTTGAGGACTCTGAGGCCACAGGAGATGGGGGATCTACAAGATAGAAAGAACTTGGTTTTCTGAGTGACTGGTGTAGTAAATCCATATTGTTTTTTTTATAGGCATTTAGCCTGCTTTGACTATATAACAAGACTCTTTACTATACCTTTTCCTCTCTGCTTTTTGTTATCTTACACTCCTTTAAAGGCTAAACTCAAATCCTATCTTCTTCATGCAACTTCCCTAATTCCATCATTCACTTATTTGAAATCCTACAGCACTGTAAGTTTAACTCATGATTATATTCTTTTGTATTGTCTTCTAGTCTTCTGGTTACTTCATGGGTTAATACTAACTCTATTTTGGAAGCTTCTAAAAGAAAGGGACCATATTTCTCTCACCTACTCGTTCAGAGGGATGCTGAATAAATGCATATTAAATTTGTTCTTTGAAGCATTGAAGTGCTTGAATAATTAAACCCTACAGAAATATGATAAAATGAAATTATCATCATTAAAAATTTTTTTCTTTGACTTTGAGGGTGTTTTTGCACTATTCACCTGAAAACTTTTTAGCCTCTTGATGAATCCATCATAATCTTTATGGCAGAGATTTTCAAACCTTTTTGCCCATGACTCATATTAAGTAATATAGTTTTTTATTGTACACACATACTCACAGCTGAAACAAAAGTTTCATTAACAATAGTTAAACTGTAATTACCATCATTATGTGCAATGCCCTCTGATATTTTCTATTCTGGTCTCAACCCATTAAATTGATTCTATGACTCACTCATTGGTCATGACCTGTAATTTGAAAAATACTGCTTTATTGCTGGAGGGAGGCTTGAAAGGGTGAAGCTGCTCAAATTGAGCTATAACTAAGGGAGTGGAGCATATTAGCTTTTGATTCTGAAATCTTCTTGTGTGTGTGAGGAAGACTGGCCCTGAACTAACGTCTGTGCCTGTCTTCCTCTGTTTTGTATGTGGGACGCTGCCGCAGCATGGACTGACAAGCAGTGCCTCGGTCCGTGCCCGGGATTCAAACCTGCAAACCCCAGGCCGCCAAAGCGGAGTGCATGAACTCAACCACCACGCCACTGGGCCAGCCCCTGATTCTGAAATTTTAAATGTGGGCTTGTTGGGGCCAGCCCGGTGGTGTAGTGGTTAAGTTTGTGTGCTCTGCTTCAGTGGCCCAGGGTTCGCAGGTTCGAATCCTGGTGCAGACCTGTGCACCTCTCATCAAGCCATGCTGTGGTGGTGTCCCACATACAAAATAGAGGAAGATGGGCATAAACGTTAGCTCAGGGCTAATCTTGCTCAGCAAAAAGAGGAATATTGGCAACAGATGTTAGCTCATGGCCAATCTTCCTCACCAAAAATAACTAACTAACTAACTAAATAAATGTGGGCTTGTCATAAGGGCTTCAAGCAATAAGTCCAACACAAAAGGAAGCCCGTGGTCTGAGAAAGCCCTTTTGCAGTTAGTGTGGTAGTTGGGCCTGTTTTATTCACTGCATCTGGGGTACTTATTCATGAATTTTCCTGAGCCCCATTCTAGATCTATACAATTAGAGTCATTATCTAGGACCTTAGAATCTTCATTGTGATAGGCCCTGTAAATACTCAAATTTGAGAACCATTTCCTTACAGAGAGCCCCAACTCTTGGGTGAGGGCAAACTGTTGGGGGGTTTGCCAGACATAGGAACTGCTTTTGGTTGAAAAATCCAGATTGCCTTGTTTTGTTAGGCTTTTGAATTCTAACTCTTAGTACTTTTTTTTTTGGTGAGGAAGATAGGCTCTGAGCTAACATCTGTGCCCATCTTCCTCTATTTTGTATGTGGGATGCTGCCACAGCATGGTTTGATGTATGGTGCGTCGGTCCGCACCCGGGATTCGAACCTGTGAACCCCAGGCTGCCAAAGCAGAGCACACAAACTTAACCACTATGCCACTGGGCTGGCCCCTCTTAGTACTTTTTAAAAATACATATTTTTTATCATACTGGGGACATCGTTTTTTCTGTCAAATCATTTATCATATATTTATGCTAGTTTTAGCTTTATTTTATAATTTCTAATTTCTATACTAATAATTTTATCAGTTTGTGATATTTATCATTTTTGGTTTTTCTTACTAGTTGTCTTTATTTCTTTTTCCTAATCTTCATTTTATATTATCTTTCTACTTTATTTTAATGTTAACATGTCTGTTCTACACTTTGTATCTTGTCATTTCCCTTAATGAGTGTTTAGTGATCTGTAAATTTTTTAGTTTATTTTTTTTGCCAGCTAATTTTCTTTCTTTCTTTTTTTACAATATAAACCATCATTTATTTCTATAGTTTTAAAAATGACCAACAGGAAGCACAAGAGTATCAGCTGAGTGAATGGCCTATTCATTTATCCTGGGAGACTTGTAGCTTTTTCCAGTAATGGCTCCTCAATGAATCATAGCTCTCTCATTGATTTGTACAGTTTCCACCCCACTTGACTCTGGCCATGTGACTTGCTTTAGCCAATGGGTCATCAGCAAGTGTTACTCAAGTAGAAGCTTGGTAAGCACTTGTGAGCTGGGAACATGGAAGAAACTCAGGCTATCCTCCTGGAGGAGACATTGAAGGACAAATGAGGCATCTTGGCCAACAAGCCCCAATTTAATGCCTGACATGTAAGGCCATCTTGGACTTTCCAACCCTATTTGAGCCCCAGATGATTGCAGCCATGTGTGTTACCTCAGGAGAGAGCAGCAGAGAATCTGCCCAGCTGAGTTGAGCCCAAATTGCAGAATCATGAGCAAATAAATAGTTGTTCTTTTAAGACATATAGTTTTGGTTTGTTATGAAGTAATAGGTAACTGAAACAAAAATTGATATTCGTGAGGTGATGCCATAACAAAATCCAAAAATATGTGGCATTGGTTTCAGGACTAGGTGGCAGTTAGGGGCTGGAAAAATGGTGAGGGGATTGTTGGCAGGGGCTGGACAAATCACAAACAACTGTTATTGGAAGCTGGAAAGCTGGTGAGGAAACTGTTATTAGAGACTGGAATGCTGGTGACACATGCTTTATGGTACTGAAACAATTTAAAAAACTGTCATCTGTAGGAACTTGGAATATAGAAGATGTACCTAACGAATTTATGGCTTTGTCTAAGGAGATTTCCAGGCAGAATACTGAAATTGTCAATTGACTTCTAATCACTTTGTATAAGGTTTGGGAAGAGAGAAAAGAACTTAAGCAGAAATTCGAGGAAATACAGGGTGCCCAGGACTTTCTGTGTTGGAAAGTAAAAGTTTCTCATTCCCAGTTTCTAGCAGGCAAAAGATTCTTAAGGTAAGAAATGGCCTGGGGTGAATATCAAATCTTGACTGGAAAACTCTTTATTAAGACCTCAGAAAGATTTGAGATGTTACTTAGTAGACCCTGTTAACTAGACAAAAGAGATTATAAGATTATAAGAATCTTAAGGGCTTTGTGACACAGTAGACTGACACTTCCAAAGTAGACGAAGATCTGATTTGAAAAGAGTTATGAATAGAGTTTTAGGGGGAATGGAATGAACCTCAGTTAGATCAACAGGAAGTCTACAGAGTTTTAAGGGAGTTGAATTGGTTTATACTAAAAGGGATGATGAGTTTAAAAAGAGGCATCTGGGTCCCAACTTACTATTAACAGGAACATTTCTTTTTAAAAAGAAATGGTCTGGGAGCCCAAAGCCCAGAGGGCAGAGCAAAGAGCCACGGAGAACAATAGATTAGGAAACCATTCCAAAGAACAGAAATAGGCCCTAATAAAAGAACATTCCTGTCCCTGCGGCAGGAGACCCTGACATCTGCTGCTGAAAGTTAGACTTGCTATGGTCAAGTGACTTCTTTGTTTCCCCTATTCCTTTTTAAAAATTTATTGTGGTTATCCTGTCCCTACCTTTCCATTGGGTGTTTGGGGGACACATAATTTATCTTTATAGTTTATAAGCCTCTGATTCAAGATAAGGTGCATTCAAGTTGCATCCTAGGCTCCTCATCCACACTGGGACCTGACACATATTGTGAGGTACTGGGCTTGGATCCTTTTGCAAATGTTGGAGGAGATTTTGGAGTGCTTGGGAAGGGTTGTGTATATTTTGCACATGGGAGAAATATGATTTATTGGATCCAGAGGGCAGGACTTTGGTGGATTGTTATGTTAATGTCCCCTCCTCCTGCCCCAATCCCCAAGAGTCATGCCTCTTGGTTCCCAAGCTCTTATGTAGTCTGCTGGTACCCTGACTCTTGGCTTGGCCATATGACTCCCTTTGGCCGGGGGAATATCAGCAAACATCATGCAAACAGAGGCTTTTTAGATGCTTGCACGAAGGAGCTGTCCTCTGGAACCACTGTGACTTCCATGACTGCAGCTGCCTTCCTGGTCTCAGGCCAGACTAACTGACTAACTGCCTAGTTAAACATAGCCAAAGTTGCAGAATTAAGAGCAAGTAAATGATTTTTGTTTTAAATTTTGAATTTTTTTTTTTTTTTTTTAGCAGTAGGTAGGTAATACAAAGACTATATGTTTTTGTCCCTTTGTATCTGCCACAATGCTTTTCAATTTCTTTTGATAGGCTGTTTCCTACACATTTGAACCCCTTAATTCTAATAGCTTTGATCAATGTAATTCAGGTGTCCTGTAGACTAAAATTTATATTGATTCATACTGCTGGAATGGTGGCTGGTTTTGTTTTCTTTTTTTCATAGGATGCAGCATCAAAGTCAACAATGAGGAGCTAAAGGATCTAAAATCCATGGCCTCATCTTCACAGATTTGTTCACAGATATTATACAAGTGAAGTAAATAGATTGCTACACATTTGTACCTGTTGGGGAATTTGGCCTCTTTGGAGTTCTGTTCATCTGAGGAAATCATCTAAGCAGCCTCTTAAAAACTTTTTTATATTTGTTGAACCACTTCCTTTCTGTTGCTACACACTTTTTTCTTTTTAGATCAGGAGACACATCAGAGAGAAAAGTGGTTTCTTCTGGGCAATGGAGAAGGACCTGTCAGTGAATATGAAAGCCTTATTCAATTCAGTTTTATGAGGAAGTTAAAGATTTGTCAGTATGTAGATGTATCTTGGTGTCAGTATATAGATGTATCCATGTAGCTGGCTTTTATTTTATATAGAATCTGTCATCTTGTTAGTGTGTAGAAATGTTTATTTTTATATAAATTTTATATTTCATTAATTGTATGTGATCTTTTCCTAGTTATAGTGATCTGAATTAAGGGGATGCTTAAACGCTACAGAACTTGTTAAAGAAGAAAATAAACTTAAAAAATATTTAAATAAAAGGATATAAAAATCAGATGCTTTTCCCCTTAAAAAATGTCATTGCCTTGTCTAAGCATTGCATATTGATTGGAGAAAACATGGAAAATATAGAAAAATATACAAAATAAAATTAATCTATGCCACCTTCCAGAATTAGTTATTTTTAGGATGTTGTTATATAATACTAATAGTTAAAAAGTATTGAATGATCACTGTGTTCTAGGCATTATAGTATAGTATTCTCTTTAAATATAATAATTTATTTAATACCCCCACTACCCTATGATGAAGGTACTGTTTATTACTAATCCATTTTACAAATGAAGAAACAGGAGCAGAGAGATTAATTTGTTGAAGATTTCACAGATTTAAGCCCAGGCTTTTGGCTTTAAAGTTTGTACTACTAAACCATTGTAAATTCTTCTTATCCTCTTCTGCACAACTTTTCTTCTCTCCTCCCTCTCTTCCTTTTCTCCCTTCCTCCCTCTTTCCCACCATTCCTTTCTTTCTTCTCTAAATTGGATCACACCAGTTTGTTTTTTCATTTATCACATTTTTACATAATTTATTTTGCCAAACATATCTAAATATCCTTAAATATTTTTCTGCAATGTGATTTTTAATGGCTTTTAGTATCCATGTACCCTATAGTTTAACCATTGCTAATTGATTAACAGTTTCCTATTATTGGTATTTAGCTTGGCTCAATCATTCACCTAAACATATGATGAACATCTTTGTACATAAATCTTTGTACATATTTTTTGTGTGTGTGGATGTGAGGAAGATTGGCCCTGAGCTAACATTTGTTGCCAATCTTCCTCTTTTTGCTTGAGGAAGATTGTCCCTGAGCCACCATTTGTGCCAGTCTTCAGCTATTTTACATATGTGATGGCTTGATGAGCAGTGTGTAGGTCCCTGCCTGAGATCTGAAGCCGCGAACCCCGGGCCACCACAGTGGAGCACTTGAACTTAACCACTATGCCACTGGGCTGGCCCTGTACATATTTTTGATTATTTCCTTAGGATAACTTTTTAAATGACATTTCCAGGTGTAAGGATAAGACCACTTTAGAGACTTTAGATACATTTTGGCAAATTACTTTTCAGATAATTTGTAAAGATTTTTATTTGTACAAGCAATATATGAGAGTGCCCATAAAACTTTGATGTGTCACTCTATAGTACATAGGAAATACAATTATAGATTAGGAGAATGAAAAATTAGCAACTCAATATGCATTCAAGTTAAATTAATATGGTATATGTCCATTTTAAAATTTTATTAATATACCTTTAAAGTCTTGCTTTTTAAAGAAAATTAAGAAATTTAGTACCTACAGAAATACAAGGTTTTTTTAATGTGAATAAAATTTCATGCAGATTTATCAAAAGGAGGAGGAAAATATTCACCTCAATTTTAGTTATTTATTTTTTTGAGGAAGACCAGCCCTGAGCTAACATCCGTCGTCAATCCTCCTCTTTTTGCTGAGGAAGACTGGCCCTGGGCTAACATCCCTGCCTGTCTTCCTCTACTTTATATGGGATGCCACCACGGCATGGCTGACAAGCAGTGCGTCGGCAGGCGTCCGGGATCTGAACCCGCGAACCCCGGGCTGCCAAGCACGGACTAAACCGCTGTGCCACCGCGTGGCCCCAATATTCACCTCAATTTTAGGTGGGGAATGCCAGAGAACCATAAGTCTGTAAACAAGGGGATGAGACTAGAACAAAGTTAATTTTTAAAAAGGCTCTTAAATCTTAGAATAAAATGATGAGAGCCATATCTGGATTTTCAAGTGTGAAGACTCCCATTGCCTAGCACAATGCTTGGCAGAGCTGCAATTCAGTAATTTTTTAATGATGAAGGAATGAATGAGTGAAAGAAAGTGCGAATGAATTTTTATAGCTTCCCATCCTTAATGGAGGCATCCTGTTTTTCTGTTGTCCTTTATGTCAGACATGTGAAGAATATATCTCTGTTCCAGCTCATGTGGAACCTGTCCAAAGTCTGGTCAAGGTGGAGTGATCAGTCTAGGCCACAGCTCTAAAGTGACTCTGTGAAGAGGAGTTTCTAATGGGGACTCATGATATTGCCAGATGCTCCTGTTGGGGAGCCTCTGGAAGCTGGAGCAGACCCGAAGAGCCCATTCTTCTGTATTTGTTAATATAAGTGTCAGATGTAAATGGGACTTAAATATAAATTTTCTGAGATGCTTTATGATTTGGATTTCTTCCTTTTAGCACTCAAGTATAATGTATGTGTGACTCTAGGTTTTAATCACCTTGCCAGGTTAACGGCCCTAAGGTCAAAAGTTTGAATAATTTTTGAATTAGATGGATGGTCATTGTAGGGGGTCAAATATTAAGGGGTATAGGTAATAAGTACCCTTTACCTGAAAGGAATGCTCCATTTCTAACTTAAAGCTTTGTGCAGATGTGGGTACAGTTATAGGCCATTTTATTATGCATACCTAGTGAGACAAATCTGAGGATTCTAGAAGCCGTGTGAAGAATAGAGACCCCTGAATAGCGAGAGAAGGTAGCTGGTATTTTAGACGATTTTATCCACATTCTTTCAAAAGTGTGGTATCTAATAATAATAATTATTCTATAATCAGAGTATATATTTGTTGTAGCTATACTTCATGCTTCCTGGCCAGTGCTGCAGTGTTAGAAGTTAAAAACAAATAGTACTACTTCAGTTTCTTCTTACTTTTTAACTAATAGTTTCCCCCTAATCATTTCTTTAAATTAATGGTTCTTCAAAAGAAGTCTGAGGGCTACTGTTGGTTCCTCATGGCTGCTACTGAGGACCATCTCATTGAAAGGCACAAAATTTAATATTTCAGCATTTTAGATTGTGTATAGTCAGGGTGGGTGGAGCTCCCTCTAGGCTTGAAAAGGTCAAAAACACTGCTCCTATAGAAGAGAGGTTAAAACCAGGCTTTTTTGGTGGATTATAGGTAGTGAATTGTAGGCTGTGAACTTTTTTTAAATTAAAAAGTGAATAAGAAATTTATAGAAAAAAATCAAAACCAGAATAATATAACTTACAGATTGATGGCTGTGGCTAAATTTTACAAGGTAAGAAATCTATCACGTCTCAATTTAATTCTCTAGGGAAGTTTTATTTTCCTAAACCAAGACATAAATTCCCCCCAAACTGTCATATGCTTTGAACTTAGACACAAGTTGAGAATTTAAGATACCTTGACAATATTTGTTTGTAGGAGGAATAAAAATCCTTCAGCATAGTCTTTGATCAGAGATAGCATTAAAATCCAACTTTTATGTTGTACTTGTTTCAAAAGCAGGTTTTATATCTGCTCTTTCTACCTCCAGCATAATTTCTTAACATCTGTTGAAATCCATTGGCTTATATTGTCTTTCTTAGAGTGAACTACGTAGTACTTAGGTTAGAGCGAAGCATACAATAACTTCTTTTTAATGTAACTTAATATTTCTAAAAAAAAAAGAAAAGGAAAATCATAATCTTATCAACTGGAGCTAAAAACTGTTAGACTTTTAATATATATCTTTTTATATGTGTAATATCTTTTATATGTGTATGCATATGTGTGTATGTTTTAAAAATGAAAACTGAAAACATTGGGTGTAATGTTTTTATAGAAGATATTTATAACTAAATAATTATGCACATTAAATTTTGGGGGATTAATTCCTGGAGGTAGAACAATTGAGATCTACAATAAAAGTATGCTTACTTTATGTGCTTAAAAGACATGAAGAAACAATCCACCAAGAATTTGGACATGAGGGGTAGAATTTTCAGCCTGAAGACTTCCAGTTCAGTATTCAAAAGGAAAACCATTTAGGGTAATATGTAAAAGCTTAACCTTATCTTGAATCTTGTGGAAAGAATACTGTACTTGATTTTGTTTCCCTTTGCGTCATCATCATCATCATCATCATCTTATTTGTTGACTCTTTACTCTGTATCATGCACTGTGTTAAGAACGTTTTGTGGGTCCTCTCATTTAATTCTCATAGCAACCCTCTGAGGTCGGTGGTGCTGCAATCCGCATTTTAAAGATGTGGAAATGGGGCTTAGAAAGGTTAAATAATTTGTTTAAGGTAATCTCACTAGTAAGGAAATGGAGCGGAGATCTGAATACAGTTTTCTGTCTTTAGAGCAAGGGCTATGCAAAAGACTTCTCTAAGTTGTTTGATTTTTAACCTTAGTGATCCATGGTAGAAACTGAGGAATAGATCTAGTGTGAGGATGCAGAGCAGCTATCAGACTTGTTTTCTTCTTTGTTGGTAATCCCAATGATTATCAGTGTTTTTCCCCTTAATAATGGAAATCTTGAGTAATAGCAAGAACATCTGACATAGTCATACATTTTGAGATACAGGTGGAAACTTCTAGATTAAATATTCTCTGAGGTTTCTTACTTCAAAAAACTTTATTATTTTAAGTTGCTTATAATTTTGATATAGTCTCTGGGAATCTAGGATTTAAAGTATTAACAACATGCCAAGAAAATATAGACTCTCTGGTTACATTAGATTCCTAAAGTTGATGACTTTTAATTTAGATTTCATGTGTATAACTTCTTTGATTTGAAAAGATTCCTAGCTCTGTCTGAAGCTTAAACTGCCATTCCCGGAAGGGAAAGCAAGATAGAAGATTTCCAAGTTATAACATGGTTTGCTAATTTTTCTAAAATAGTGTTATCCAAATGAGTTTTTATTCATTTTTCATTTTGAAGTTAGCACATTATTTTTCTTTTCAGAAGTTGTTTTAGAAAGCTCAGGAAGTAAAGTGTTTTTTCTTTTTAATGAATTTTTTAATTGAATTATAAAAAACTATGTTCTTCAAAAAGCACTATTTTATAGTGCTATAGAACAGTTTCCCAATTCAAGACAGTTTTTATGTTGAGTGTTATTCATATTCATAAGTGTTATTTATATTCATAAATGAACAGTAAAGAAAATAATTTTATTCTGCTGTGATTAGCGTTATTTCAATATGGATAACAATAAAGCACTGTTCAAGTTTATTTCTAATGCTTAAATTGCCTAACTTGATGTGACATGAAAAATTTCTTACTATACTTACCCAGAATATGTTTTCATTGAAAGACGTGTATACATTTTTTAGATAATGTATATTGCTTAGGAACCATCTTATTTAAATACCTATAATCTTTTAAACTTTAAAGTATAGAAATGCTATTTTCCAGCCCCTGTTCTGGGCAAACAAAAATGGATAAGACATGGTTTCTGCAATTGACTGAAAGAGTCATATGTGTAGGCAGATACCTATAACAAGGTTTTAAGAACTATTATTGAAGTTTACCTAAATTGCTAAGGGAGCACAGATGGGGGAATGATTAATTTAACCTCATGGAGGAAAGGAAAGCTAAAAGAAGACTCTATTGTTTCCTTTATAAAATCAAACAAGGTCTTCCAGGTGTTGACTGATGATTCTAATATTTTACTGTTTGAAATTAGACGTTCTTCTCCTGGGGTTTTTTCCCCTGCATAAATCTTTTGTTTACAACACATTACCCTTTGGTTCTAACAATTAGCATTAGAAAAGTTGGTAGATGAGTGATTCTGTAAAGGAAAGATGAATCCGAGTGTCAACATTTGAGTCTATGGGGATTCTTCTGTCACCAGACATGGAGCACCAGGATGTAATTTCCTAATTTCCACAAGGGAACTGCAATTATTTTTAGGCTTCACAGAGAAGTCACCATCTGAATTGGGCTTTGAAAGATAAGTAGAATTTTCCAAGTAGGGAGAAGGCATTTTGGGCAGAAGGAAAGTCTGATGATGGGAGACTCAAAGAGAGAGTGAGAAATTGAGGATGACTCAAGAGTCTTCTAATATGGAGGACAGGGTGAATGGTAATACTGTTAACTAAGGAGGGGAATATAGAAGTATATTTGGGGGCTAGTGGGATATGATCTCTGTTTTGCCATTTTAATTTGGGGAGTCTTTGGGAATTTCATTAATTGATTTTTTTGGTTTCTTTTCATTAAAAATTATTAATCATGGGGCCGCCCGGTGGCGCAGCGGTTTAGTCCGCGCTTGGCAGCCCGGGCTTCGCAGGTTCGGATCCCAGGCGCCCACCGACGCACTGCCTGTCAGCCACGCCGTGGTGGCGTCCCATATAAAGTAGAGGAAGATGGGCACGATGTTAGCCCAGGGCCAGTCTTCCTCAGCAAAAAGAGGAGGATTGGACGGATATTAGCTCAGGGCTGGTCTTCCTCACAAAAAAAAAAAAAAAAAAAATTATTAATCACCTTACATGCTCAGGTATCAAGAACATAGATGTAAGAAATAATCTGTTCTCAAAATGCTTCCAGACTCTTGGAGAGAGAGATGTTGATAATTATAATATACTCTTAAATATGCTGTGATAGAAATAATCACAAGTTGTGGTGGGGAATTTGGGAGTTTTAATCATCTAATGAGACTGAGGATGGGAATGAGGAGGAGAGATGAGGAGTGTTAGGAAAGAATTCCTGTGAGATTGCCTTAGGGGATTCAAGTGTTGTTTTGAAGTATGAGTTAACCACATGGCAGGAAAGTGGGAAGAGGGGGAAACATGTCAGGCAGAAATATCTGCTTACGTGATGCTTGGAAGTGTGAGTAAATAACCTGTGTATAGGGCAATGCTTGTGGTTGAGTTTAACTTGTAGGAGCTAGGTAGTGGGGATTGATAGGGTCCTGCAAATCACATGTGTCTTGATTTTTATCTTGAAGACAGTAATATTGATAGTGTTGGGAAGCTAGTGAAGGATTTTTAAGTAGGGGAATGACTTGATGAGATTCCCAACAACCAGTAAGAACTATGTGCTAGGATCTCAGAAGAGTAGTTGGTGTTGGAGAATAAATTTAACTAGGAGTTACAATAATGGATAAAAAGTGCTACCTGTGTAGTTGTGGAGACAGGTAAACAACAATTACATTACAATATGCTAAGTGTTGTAGTATGAAGTCCTATGGATTGAGTACAGAGAAGAAGGAAGTAACTTGGAACCATGTATTTAGGAGTAATTGGTATATGGGTGGTTTTTGCAACTGAGAATAGTGATCAGATTTTCTAGGAAAAGAATTTAAAGACAGAGATGAAAGAACTAAAGATAGAATTCTGGAAAAAAGCAAACTTCATGGAATAATGGTTGAAGAAGAATCATCTAAAGCTATGATTTTAGCGCTGTGGATTGCAACTTATTAGTAGGCTTGCAAAATCAATATCATAGATGTGAAATTAATATGGTTGTTTATAGACAGAATTTTAAAAACATGGATTAGGAGAGAACAGAAACTATCAGGGTGTATGTAGTAGAAATAATTATTATTTTGTGTAATTTTGTTTAGATGTGTGTGTTTATGCATGTGTATACTTGATGCAGTGTAAAATGCATTTTTTATTGTGGGTTATGGTCAAAAACTTGAAAAACACCAATAAAAGAGACTAAAGAAGAATAGTCAGAAATAATTAAATCACTTTTATTCTTCATTATTCTGATGGCAAGGAAAAGAAATGAACCCAGTGAAAGTGCAATGGGAAGGAGGTTTTCTCTTTATGGTTCAGATAGTCTCCCCTAGGCCACCTTTACTGCATCAGTTATATAGGAAGAAAAATACAAAGAAATAAGGGAAAAGGACTTGCAGGATGCTGAACTCAGAGATGGAGAGCAAGAGGGAGATAAAGAGAGAATATGAATGAGAAATATGAATGACAGAGAACAAACCCCTATGGAAGCCTAACTTTTAGTCTCCCCTTACTATGTGATGGCAAAAACTCCATTCCCCAGCACCCTGGCCCAGCAAAGCCCCTTGGATTTATCCTACCATATCAACTCTGTTCCTCATTAGGGATAGAGCAAGAGGAAAAACCTAGGGAAAGGGTACAAAACTCCCCATAATTAAAATTGTAATATTGTAATATTAATAATAGAAGTTATTGAGAGGTTAACTATGAGTCAAGAACTGTGGTAAGCACTTTAAATAATTGATCTCGTCAAGTAAGTAATATTTGTAAAACCCTTATAACAGTGTCTTGCACATGGTAAGCACTCAGTGTGTCTGGCTATTATTATTAGAATAGTACACAAGGTAAGCACTTGGTAAGTATTGGCTATTATTGTTATTTAATTATTAATTAGGTAACAGTTACTAATTATCATAATTTTACTAGTAAGGAATTGAGGCATAATAAAGTTAAGTAACTTGCTCAACATCATATACCTAGAAAGAAATGGAATCATTCCTTCTGAGTTGGAGGTGAGAGATTGACTAGTGTGCATACATGGTGAGTTATATGAAGGTTGGTGCTTGAAATATGATGATAGTAGAGAGAAGAGAAAAGATTAGCCATAAATGAAAGACATTATGGAGAAAAAAACCCTTTAGCTTGGTGACTGGTTGAAGTAAAAAGATAACTAGGGTTTTAAGCTGGTTGACTGGGAAAATGCTAAATAGGATGTAAGACAATAAGGAAGAAAACTTTTTTTGGTAGGAAAAGATGACAAATTCCATTTAATCATGTTGACTTTTGTGTAAGATAGTCAAGTGAAATGATTAGCAGGGAATTCAAAACTAAACATAGAGATATTTAGGTATTATGATATAAAGGAGTTGGTAGAAGCTGCGGGTTGTTTGAGCTCTCCAAGGATAACCAATATTTTTTGGCCACAAAAAACATGAGCCGTCAAAAATGAGGTCATGATAATAGCCCCCACACAACATTTCCACAGCTTTGCCCACATCTGCTTTGTAGAAAACCTACAAATAATTCCAAGAATCTTTTAAAGAGAGTATGTCACTACTGCCCCAGGGCCTGGCTTTTGTCTGGCATCCACTGTTTTCCTGGAGCACCTGCCCTGGTTGCTGTGGTTACGTCTCCTCTTGCTGCCACCATCAGTGAAGGCGGAGAGCCTCAGTTGTAGTTGGGCCCTTTCCTGTCACCACAGAAATTGCTGTTTCCCCTTATGGCATTCCTAAAGACCCAGTAGAGTCAATGGTGAAAAAGCTCTCCTAGTTTTTCTTATTCTTTTGTCCCACCACTCTCACCTCAGGTCTTAGACTTGTTATCCATTGGCTTTTTCTGTACCCCTGTCCAAGTGACAGGTATGCTGGCTTCATGGTTCCTCAATTAAATTTTTGTGCCTACATGGTTCCTGACCTTCAGATGAATTCTTACACAAACTGTTCCTCAGTTCTTGCCCCATCAATCCTCAGGCACATCTAGACTTGTCTGATTTTTAGGGTGAAGGCCACTTATTAGGCTTCAACAGGGACCAGGACCCTTGCTGCATGCTCTCTCCAGACAAGAAAGGTCAAGATGGGAAATCCCCACATTTTCCAAGATTGTCCTATCACTGTTCCTTCTATTCTCTTCACTTCTTCATATGGGTATTTTCCTTGTTGATTTGAGATTATTTCTTCTTTTCCCCAGATGGAATAATGATGTGTACTACTGTGGAATTAGATCCTATCTGAATATTCTGTTGGGAGGTTTGACTCGCATCTTCCTAATGTCTTTCTAATCCTTCTTAAAGTTTTCTATACCTCTTTAGTGGAGATTTGAATATCTAGCACATTTTCTTTTCAAATAAGTATTGGTAATTTATTTTTTTTCTGGTTCACCTGTGAAGAATCCCGATGAGCCTTTTTGAAAACTCATCATTTGCAGTTACTTTAGAACAGCAATTTATTGAAAGCTACTATATTAGAAATGTTTTATTGCCCTGCACTAGAGCTATGAAGTGCAAGGAACCATGAAGATTGAAAAATACAAATGATAGATGTGTCTCTTTCTCCTTGTTTGTTAGCCTTCTTTGAATCCTGGGGGGAGCCAGTCATCTGATGTGGTGCTTTTGAATCACTGGAAAGTGAGGAATTTTGAAGTACAACGTGGTGACATTGTGTCGTTGGTGTAAGTAAATCAGAAACATATTATATTTATATATAAAATTATTTATAATTATCTGATTTTCCTGGTAATCCACGTTGATACCATATTCTCCATTATTAAATTAATGAGTACATTTAAAATATAATACATTTTTAAAATATAATACATTTTTAAAATCAATTTTGAAATGTAACGATGCGATAAAGTATTTCTTTAATGTATGAAATGTATCGGTTAATTGACATACTTGGATTTGGTAAAATGTGTTTAATGAAATGTTGATTAGAAATTATATCAATGGCATAGAGTATGTGAATTTGGTATTATTTTAAAATTTTGCATCTTGGAAGCAACTTTTATGTTACTCTTGTGTTTTCTTAGTTTGTGGAGCTACTAGCATAATATTTCTAGAAGGTGATAAATTATGACATGAAATTGTGATATGTATATAAATCAGGAATTTTAACTGAAAAAGGAAGTTTGAAAGACTAGTAGACTGGAGGCTTTTGTTTGGGACCAAAAGGTGGCACTGTTTCTCTGTCAAAATATTACGACTGGTCAGGAACAAAAATTTCATTCCAGGTTTAATGTAGAAAGGAATGTCAAAGCGTGCATAACTGACACAATGATGTAATACATAGTCCTAGTACGTGCCTAAATGGTTTAGATTTCAGATTTTTTTTTGTTTGTTTTAAAAGTGAGTTCACACTGAGAAGACTGCAACAGAGCTTGCTTAATTTCTTCTGGTTTCGGCTACTTATAAAAATGTTTTAATATGATTCCCTGTTATGTAGTTAGTGCACTGGGGTAGCAATTAATGTATCAGTGTTACTGTCATTTGTTTTAACAATAGTAAAATCCTACTGTTTGGTGAAGACTTGCAATTTATATTTTTGATTCTTGAATTGGAATGATTGTTTCTTGTTGGATGATAATTTATAATTGTTTGGTAAAAGCAAAACATTATCTACTTGTTCATCCTTATCTGTGGCTAGTGCTTTGTGGAAATAGATATTTTATAAATGTGTCTTTGTCAAGCCTGTTCTATGAGGATTCATTTGATAACATATTAACTAAACCTGGTTAGTAACTAATAAAATAAATAAATTTGAGTGGAGTTTTGTATGGCAGACATCCAAGGATGGGGATTAAATGCTTCTCATGTTCCTGAGTGCTTTCTTTAATATTAACCTACTCTTTGGAGTATACTTTTATTTTGTCGTTCAGAGAATTGTTTTTGCAGCCTCCTTAACAACCTTTTCCATGCTGGGTTAGCCTGTCGTGTGCTCATTATTCCTTTGCCTTTGGTTTGACAAGGTTGTATCCTCACTTAGTCTGTGATGGAGAGGATACCCACCCAAGTGAAAGAGGTCACATTATAAGCAGACAATTGTGCAGTATTTTTTTTTTCCATGAGAAACATGCTGACTATCTCTAAGCAAGTGAATTTGAATAGGTAATTGGGAAAAAAAAAAGGCTCCTTGAAATTCAGGGTAGCATGGGTCCGTGAAAGTACCCTAACATATCGTGGACTAAAAGAGAAGACTATTCTTTTATGTAAATATTAAAGTGATTTATATTTATTATATAAATTATTTTCAAAAACAGTATATTCAAATTGTATTGATATAATAAATTATAGCTACTTTGGTTGAACTGTATTTTTAATGAGTTAATTATGTGCTATATCTCTGTCATGTACAAATAACACAAATTTTCTTTCATAATGCTTGCTGCTAGCAGGAGCCATTTACATAAAAGAATGCTTATATGATTGGTATTATATTATTTAACAACAAATAATCATTAAATAATAATTGTTGCCTTTTTGGAGAAAGAAACAGAGTGTCTTATACTAATTTCTTCTTTAGCATGATGTAATACTATATAAAAGACACTATTCAAAGTATCTTTTCAGTTTTATGAGCAAAAATGCTTTCTAGACACACGTCCTTATATTTTTATGCATTTTATAGACTGCTTTATTTGAAAAGAATGATGTTGGTTTGATTAATATTCATTAGTATACATTTAGTTTATGTTAAACAACACTGAATATTTGGTTTTCTTATAAAATGCATCAGTCTGGTTTTAACTTAGGCAGTAATTGTCATTACTACATCAGAACATCCTATCTATTTAAGAAATGTGTGACTGTTACAGAGATGCATGACTAAATGTTGAATTTAAGGCTAAATATAAAATGTAGTTTGTCATTTTGTTTATAAATGATATTCATGTTTACAAATGATTGTTTATGAATGATATTGATAACACATTTCATTGATACATAAGTGATCTTTGAAAACAAGGTGGTATGACAATTTGTATTTTAAAAAATCCTGGGACAGCGTTTTACATATTCAGAGTGTGTGGAAATACAGTATTTCTACTGTAATATTATATGCATTTCTGGAAAACTTTGTAGTTTGCAAATTCATACTTAAATTAGTAGGGCTTATGCAAACTTTGTAACCAGAGCACTAATGAAAACAATAACCATTCGAATAAAAGTGCTAGTGCACTTTAAAAGACATATGAAATTTCTAATAAATAAACACTGCGGTAAATCTAGGATTTTACTTAAAACAAAAAAGGTGAAGATAGCTTGATGGAAGGCGATATACGGAAGGGTTGAGGTTATCCATATATACAAGGGCAGAGAGACATTGTCATCAGAAGTTGCAAGTAGAGAAAAGATTGCAAGCTTTGTATAAAATGTACTGATACCAGAGATGTATTATTCTGTGTTACTTTGCTTTATTTATTTATAATTTTTCTTTCTTTCTTTCTTTTATTTCTACAAAGATCAAGTTTAACCTTGCAATAGCACTTCTAAGAGAAGGGTTGAATGTATAATACTGATTTTTTTCCTGGCTTGCTGCCATTAGTGTACTTAGCCTTCAGTTGCTATTATTAATGAGGCAAAACATTAATGATCTAGGAAAAAAATTTCATATGGACCGATGCAGCTTCTGCTTTATACTGAATTCCTTTCTCCATTTGCCAATTGCCTGTGAGCTAATTCATGTTACAGAAACACATGCTGTAGAACAGACTGTCCCTTCTATTGCAAGGGGTTTTGTTCAGAGCTTATTGACCAAGGCTGTTTCCTAAAGCATGGAAGATCTGAGGGAGTGCATATCGGAATGTGCTTCTTTACATCTTTTCCTGTCACTTTCTGTAAAAAGTTGGTCTCAGTGGAGCTATTGTTTAAGCATATCATTCAGTAATGTTAAATCACACAAAATAGTGCTTGTTGTCATCAAATTTTCAGTATTACTGAGTGGATGTAGGTGACATCATATTCTCTTAGTGGATTTGCAAACTAATAGTGGTGATTAAGGTGGATTTTCTATACCTTGGAATTGACTTTTTATTAACCTATGTGATGGCCTTACTGCAATAGGGTTAACATAAATAGCACTGTTTTACAAAGATATATCAATTAAGAAATCCATTAGGACAGAGGTTCCCTCATAATAAAGTTTCAAGTAATCACATTTAAAGGTGTTTTAACTTTTTATTTTGAAATAACGTTAGACTTAAAGAAAAGTTACGAAAATAGTGTAGAGAGTTCCCATATACCCCCCTAATATTTTCTTCAGCTTTATTGAGGTACAATTGAGAAATAAAATTGTAAGATATTTAAAGTGTACAATGTGATGATTTGATATGCGTATACCTTGTGGAATGATTCATCCCATTGAGTTAATTAACACATCCATTTTCTAACATATGTATCTTTTTTTTTTGGTGAGAACATTTAAGTTTTACTATCTTAGCAAATTCATTTATACAATACTGTGTTATCAACTGTAGTCACCATGTTATCCATTAGATCCTCAGACTTTATTCATCTCATATCCCCTAATATTAACATTATATACAACCATAGTACAAATACTGAAACCAGGAAATTGACTTTGATACAATTTTATTAACTAATCTGCAGACCTTTTTGAGTTTCATGAGTTTTCCCACTACTGTCCTTTTTCTAGACCAAGATCCTACCCAGGGTCCTTTATTTTATTTTTATTTTTCATGTCTCTCTAGTCTCCTCCAAACTGTGACAGTTCCTTAGTCGTTCTTTGTCTTTTTTGACCTTGACACTTTTGAAAGGTCCTGGCCAGTTATTTTGCAGAATGATCCTCATCTTTTAAACTTCTGAGGTCAGTCTGTCTTCAAATGGAGAGCTTTGCTATTGATGGCAGTTGCTGAGGAAGCTGCAGCCGTGGTAACAGCTGGGGAGGTGGATGAGACAGGGCCAGAAAAGGAAATTTTCAGGCACAGATCTTTTTAGTTTCTTGGACCACATACTTGGATCATAACTAAGAGGGTCCGTGGCTTCTAGAAGTCCACACAGTCGTTTATAGCTGCTAGGAAGCAAGGAGGGAGAGCTGTGCAGGTAGAGGAAAAGGCTATAGTTTATTGTAGAGGTAGAAGGGAAGGAACTAACTCCAGGTCATGGATTATACCATATTGAGCCAGTGTTCAGTTCTAGAGAAGAAGGGGAGGGTGAGGGAATTTTTACTTAATGAGCACCCCTATATATCACGCATCGTGCTAAGCGCCTTGTGTATGCCATTTTGATTTAATTCTCATAACAGTATCTGGAGATAGTTATTTTTAACATGTTGAAACTGAGATTTAGCAAGTAAATGGCAAGTTTAATAGCAGAGCCAGAATTTGGATCCAGGTCCACTTGACTCTAAACATGTACTGTCTGATATAGAAGGCATATGTGGCTATTGGGTAGTTGAAATGTGGCTACTGACACTTGTTAAAATGACAAAACTCCTCTGCCATTGCCAAACCTCCTCTTTTTGCTGAGGAAGATTGGCCCTGGGATAACATCCGTGCCCATCTTCCTCTACTTTTTATGGGACACTGCCACAGCATGGCTTGACAAGCAGTGTGTCAGTCCATACCCGGGATCCGAACATGCAAACCCTGGGCCGCCGAAGCAGAGCGTGTGAACTTAACCACCACGCCACTGGGTTGGCCCACTCTTTTTCCTTTTTTAACGTGGCTAGTAGAAAATTCAAAATTACATGTGACACACATTACATTTCTGTTGGACGGCGCTGTGTCTAAACCTTTTTCCATTATCCACTGGAGTGTGTCTAAGGTGAACTAAGGTGAGATCCTAAAGTCTGAGGTGGAATAACATTAAGGTAGTTGCTATGAGGCAAAGGCAGACCCCCATAGATAAGTACTTAGTGTTGGTGAGAGTGTTGTGGGATCAGATCCAAAAATAAAGAGAAAAAGACATGCAATCTACAAAGAGAAAAATGATTTCCACAACATTTTTTAATATTTATTGACTGCTTATTATTTTCCAGTCACTGAGCTAAGAGTTCTATATTCATATTTATTTAATTCTTATTAAAAAAATAGAACAGGTACTGTTGTTATTCCTATTTTATAGATGAAAACACTAAGGTATAGAGAGATTAAATAAATTTGCTTAAGAAAATACAGCTAGGAAATGGTAGAGCAAAGGTTTGAAGTGCCTCTCATCAAATCTTGAGTTCTTTTTTTTTTGTGTGTGTGTGTGAGGAAGACCAGCCCTGAGCTAACATCCGTTGCTAATCCTCCTCTTTTTGCTGAGGAAGACTGGCCCTGGGCTAACATCCGTGCCCATCTTCCTCTACTTTATATGGGATGCCGCCACGGCATGGCTGACAAGCAGTGTGTCGGTGGGCGCCCAGGATCCGAATGCGTGAACCCCGGGCTGCCAAGCGTGAACTAAACCACTGCGCCACTGGGCCAGCCCCCAAATCTTGAGTTCTTAACTGTTATACGATAACACCTCTATATATTGTGGTGATGTTTGGTTGAAGACACTTACTCATTCTCAACAAAGAAGTCATGCAGTCCATAGTATCTCTACATCTATTATATTGTTCCCATTTCTGTAGTGAAATTTCTGATACAGTGGTTCCTGAAATGTAGTCTCTTCATTAATAGCAATAATACTTTATTATGAACATATAGTGTGCATACAATTTCAACAGCTGGTTTTTGACATGCTAAACTAATTGCCACTTTCTGAGAGATGGCCCCTGTGAGGGCTACATCTCTAGCAATAAATGTGAGCAAAGAGTTATGAAGATTTGAGCCAGGGAAATAGATGAAATAGAAGAGAGCCTTTGGAAAACAATGTAAGGTGCTAGTTCCTTTGTATCTTGAGTGCTTGTAAATCTTTAAAGGTCCCTTGACCCACCAACGGAAATCAATTGGAGTGTGCTAAAAAACAAAATTCATGTTTTGAAACATATGCCCAGAGCAATGATAATACTGAATAATGACCCATAATTGTATTAAAAGCCAATTATCTGTTGAGTTGGGAGAATATAATTGTGTATACTTATCCTATCTGTACTCATTTATAATTTTTTTGTTCGTAGCCAAATATTTTTCTGTTTGTCGTTAATATTGTACATTTCAGAAACACAAATTTAGAAAGAGTATGATTTTCAAAGAAGAGTTCTACAGGCAGGATGAAGTACCTAGTTTTTGTTTTTAATTAATTGACAGTAATAGTGCTGGAGAGTGAAATCCTGGTTTGTTGTTTATTTTGATGAGAGATTTAGTTCTTGGCACTTTCAATTACCCATTGTAATTTGCATTCATTACTAAGTATATTTACAATTGATACTTTAAAAAAATGAGATAATGTAAGTATTATTGCTACTATTTGATATAGATTAAACTGATTTTATAAATGCTATTCATAGGCACACTGAAAGTTGGTGCCCTTAAGGTAGTCCTTAACAGCAGTTTGCTTTCTTGAGGAGAATAAACTGCCTTCACAATTTTTATACATTTTAATTATTCAATAAAACATTTTTTTAGTTCAGAGACAAATTACAGCTTTGAAATGTTTTAGTGATCATAAATTTCAGTTTTGAATTATTGAGATTTTTATGATAACATAACTGTAGGTGATATCCATAGCTTCTGCTCATCCCATTTCATAAATCTTGCGTCCTTTGAGAGACGACTAGAAGTTGTCAAAGAACAAAGTTACATAGGCAACATTCTATGATAGTGGGTACTTATGTTTGTAACTGTTTTTATTTTTACTGTGAAAAAATCTCATATGTGAGAACACTGTTAGTTTTATTAAAGAAAAAAAAGTGCACGACATTTACAAAAAAGGAGCTCCCAAATACACATTATATGTTATATGTAAGGAGTCATATTGAACTGTTAAGAAGAAGCATTTTGAATATAAGTTTAAATAATAATTCTAACAGAAGTAATTAAAATTTTGGAGAAGTAAACAGTTTAGGTTTCAAGCAGGAAATGTAACAGAAAAATAAACTATCACATAGTTATGTTAACCTATTTTAAATACTTTTGGAACCAATAAGATATAGATGCATAGATAAAGATAGGCCACTAAGATCAATCAATATCTGGTTTCTACTTCTACCTATGATAGAATAGTTTACTTCAAAGTAAGGCCCATACTGAGAAAAATGAGAAAGCTAGATTAAAAAAACTATCTGAAGGCATTGCAGCATTACCATGGGGCAAAGATGCCAGAGTGAAGAGAAACACATTGAGGTGAGCCCTGTATTTGGTGCTACTTTTCACCTTGGGTTATTTGTCACTTTGTAAGCAGCACAGGCCATGAAGCTGAGAAGCCAAACAGTGGCAGCTAAGATGGGGAGATACTGAGCAGAATTTTTGGCAGTTTCACAGTGCTAGGGAGTCACAAACTAGAATCAGGGAGGTGGAGGCAGGATCCTAGTGAAACACTCCAAAGTTTTAATTGGGAACCCTGAAGGGCTATATTCTAGGAGGTAGGAAGAACTAGAAATAGACCAAAACTTAAAAAAAATTCAAATGCAGCCACTGCTAAACTCAATCCTGATTTTAAGATGATCTGCCTTTACTCTAATTTTCTGTCATTGCCAGAAGCAAGAGACATCATGTAGAGTCTATAAGTTTGTGAACACAACACTTGGCATCCAATAAAAAATTACCATGTGTACCAGAAGCCAGGACCAAGATAAAAACAAAATAAAACAACAAACAATAGAAACAATTTTATAGTGTTCCAGCTATTGGAATTATCAGACATGAGCTATAAAATAATTATAATCAATATATTCAAAAAATTGATGAAAAGATGGACAATTTCAGCAGAGAATGAGAATCTATAAAAAAATTGAAAGGAATTCTACAAATAAAAACTAGTATAACTGAAGAACTCGGTAGACAAGTTTAACAGCAAATTAGATAAAGCTGTGGAGAGGATTAGTGAAGTGGGTGATAGGCCAGTTAGAAAATATCTAGACTGGAGTATGGAGGGATGAAAGAAGGACGTGTACAATGAATAGTGTAAGAGACATATATAGGACATAGTGAAAAAGGGTGGCCTCTATCTAATTGGAGTCCCAGAAGAAGAGAGAGGGAATGAGGGAAAGAATATCTGAATAGAAAAAGACCAAGAATTTTCCATATCTCATGAAAGACATCAACCTACAGATTCAAGAAGGATTACAAACCCTAGCAGGATAAATACAATGAAAAAGCATATTTAGGGCACATGGTAGTCAAACCACTGAAAACCAAAGAAAAAGAGAAGAAATCTTAAAATGAAAAGGAAGACATCTTACCTTCAAAGAAGCAAAAATATAGCTGACTTTTCAACTGATGGGAGACAGAAGACAACTGAATGACATCTTAAAAGTGCTAAAGGAAAAAAAAAATTCCCAACCTAGAATTTTCTTCCCATTGGAACCATCCTTCAGAAATGAAAGAGAAATATACTCTTTTCAGACAAACAACACCCCAGCAGGTGCTCCATTGTCCTATCAGACTTCACTTACAAACAAATTCAAAATATCAAGAATTTCAACATGGCAGCTGCAGAGCATTAAGCCCTAAGTTTGGGGCCCTTCTGAGCTCAGTGTGTGACTGCACTGGTCACATCTCTATGAAGCTGGCTGGGTGATTGGTACAGGGGTGGGTACCAGACCTACAGAGGGCTAATCTGAGCCCTTCCTGGGAAACAGTATATAAATATTAGGGATGAAATGTTATATATTGTTTACTTATTTTTGGTTAGGAATATTCACCCTGAACTAATATCTGTTGCCTGTCTTCCTTTTTTTCACTTGAGGAAGATTAGCTCTGAGCTAACATCTGTGCCAGTCTTCCTCTATGTTTTATGTGGGTTGCTGCCACAGCATAGTTGACAAGTGATGTAGATTTAAGCCCGGGATCCTAACCTGTGAACCCTGGGCTGCCAAAGTGGAGCGTGCCAAACTTAACCACTATACCATGGGGCCAGCCCCAAAAGTTATATTTTTGTTAGAATTGTTAAGTCTGAACAATATGATCTGTTAAAAAAAACAGTCACATTTCCTAAAGGTTACATCAACAAAATATGTGTTAAGTGTAGTAGGCAGAATTTTGGTCCCCAAGAAGATTCCACACCCTAATCCCCAGGACAGTGAATAGGATGAAATATTGTGTGCATGAATATGTCATCTTGCATTGCCAAAGGGACTTTGCAGATGTAATTAAGGTTAACCCTTCAGTTGACCTTAAAATAGGGAGGGTATCCTGGATTATCCAGGTGGGCCCAAAGTAATCATGAGTCTTTTAAAGCAGAGGTAGAAGAGGAAGTGAGGGAGATGTAGCAGAAGAAGTCACAGAGATCCAAAGCACTAGAAGGATTCAATGTTCTGTTGCTGGCTTTGAAGATTCAGAGGCCCTGAGAAGAGGAAAGTGGGCTACCTCTAGAAGCAAAGAATGACCTCTGGCCAAAGGCCAGCAAAGAAATGATGACTTCAGTCCTACAACCACACAGAATTGAATTTTGCCAACAACCTATGAGCCTGGAAATGGATTCTCCCCTAGCCTCCAGATAAGGGCCCAGACCAGCTGGCTCCTTGATTTTGGTCTTCTGAAACACTAAGCAGAGTACCTAGCTGAACCTGCAGATTTCTGTCCTAGAAAATGGTGAGATAATAAATGGGTGTTATTTTTAACCCCTAAGTTTGTTTTAATTTGTTATAGTGGCAATAGAAAATTATGTTAAGTTATTAAAAAATACAAACTCTTCTAATTCCACCCTTAGAATGTGTAAGGAAATGAACTTTTACAAAAGATTCTTAAGTATTTTGAAAAACACTTATTTAAGTAATTAACTAATTAAAAGTCATTATTTTCTTTTACATAAAACAAATCTATAAGTCTCTAGCTGCCAGTTCCTTGGTGCAAGAATACAGGATTAGGATTTGGGAGAGCTTGCTTCTACTTTCAGCGGCATCACTTATTAACTGGCTGAGTGACCACTGCTCTTTGGGTCAGTTTTAGCTTCTGCAAAGTAAGAGGTATAAACTAGTTGATCTCGAAGATCTCTTCCATTTTAAAGATTTCATGAAAATAGTTTTAGGGTTTAAGATGGAATTGTTAGGGAGCTGGACATGAGAATCAACCTCTCAGAATATTGGAAAAATATGTTGCACACTTTTGAAGCTGGTGTCAAAACTGATTTGAAATTTCTTAAAGAAGAGAAGCCGTGTTGGTACAGGGCTTTTTTGGTTAAAGGCATCAAATGAATATTTGCTTAATAAGATTATGTCTTAAGTTGAAATTATTGAAAAATTAAAAGTTGGCAGGCAGGTGTTTTACAGAAGGATGAGAGCAAAATCCTTTCCTATTTATTTAAAGTTATTCAAAATAAGGAAGCTGTAGAAATCTTATATTTCTTCACTCCTTGTAATTTATTCTGGGAGTTGAGTTTTTAAGAGACTCTAATGGTTAATCTTGTTCTGGTTATCTCCATGTTTTTTGTCAAGTTAAGATGCATTTCCCACAAGTGAATGCTCTGTTCACTTGTTCTATAAAAAATAATGCTAGATTCCATATTCTGTTTAATAGTTTAGGTCCTGGAAATGTGGAAGAAATCTCAAAATTAAACTTGAAAATCACATTATTTGATCCAAGGTCAGCAGTTATCCTCCAATTTTTCTTTTCCTTTTACAAAAAAGGCACTGTTTTTGGTGAGTGGAGGTGGCAGTTGCTGGGAAATGTGTCTTTGGCTGATAAGAAAAGGAAAAAGGCTTAAAGCGACAGCCACGGAACTTTATCAGTGCTTTGGAGCTCAGGAAAAGTCATTTTCCAACAAGGGAACAAGAATACTTTTTTTTTTTGTAATTGTTTATTTCTATTAATGAGAAGCCTCAATGACTCATATTATGAAATGTTACTTCTTGCATAATCTAGTGACAGGTTTACTCACATTCAGAGGTCACATGAATATTTACTGAAGGCACAACAAGTGTAGGTTTCACTTTATTAAAAATTGTATGGATGTTGAAATTGCTGATGGAGAAGCTGGCTCAGTTTGATTTGGCTATGGATATGACAATTATAATATGCTTTTCTGTGCTTTTAGAGGTCATAAGTTACATTGCAATGATTTGTGTATTTGGATTGCTGGAAAGTTACTGTAGAGTATTATGACAATACAGTGGGAAATATTTCAGCGTGAGTAGTATGTCTTACATAAATTTCACTATAGAATTAAATAAGAATCATTAAAATAGTCTAGGTTTATTAAAAATTCATTATTCTACTAGTGGATCTTTAAAGAGCAATAAGGACTTGGAGAAATAATAGAAAAGCTTTGGTAACAGTGACAGTGTGTTAATTGAGTTGAAAGAAGATAAAGAATGTATTAACAGAATGGATCCAAATTTGGCAAAAAAGATTTGTAATAAATCAAGGGGGGAATCAGTTAATAAAGAAAGAGACCAATTATCAGTGAAGGAGGGGGGTGTATTTAATGATTCTAAATGAAAGGTTAAACTGCTTCTGTGAATTTTAGTTTAACAAAAAGGAAGAAAAGCAATATGGATAATTAGACAGTAATAAGATCACATGGAAAAAAAAATCAGAAAACTGCCTTAGGTGTTAGGGGAATGTTGGCTAATGAACTTAACCTCCTGCAATTATCTTTGAATATTCACTTTTGCTCTAGAAATGGAGGGAGTGGTGTTTTTAGTTATCTTCAAGGAGGTATGATTCTTTAGCACATGTATTATATTATGGATTTTTAAAATGGTAAATAATGGAGAAAAAGAATTTCTCATGAGAAGGATATCTAGCATCTGTAATTTGTTAAAATACTGTAATTTTAGCTATAATTTTTTTGTTATTGATCAATTCTTTAAATTTTGATTCTACTTTTACTCCCGTTTCATAATAGAAACACATTTAGAGACTGTCAACCTAATTGAATCATTCATAGAAATTGAGTACAGGAGATTATGATTCTTACAATTGTATTTCAATTAAGGTCTTATTAAAAACATAAATAGGTTAAAATCCAAAATATTGTCTAAAGAAAGATTTTTCTTCTTTCTAATTAACCCAGTAACTTATATACTATATGTAATTATTATAATCTTGTAAAGATGTTGATAGATACTTGGCCATTTTTACAGTTTATATCTTATGGTTTTTAATTGTGGGAAGATCTTGGTAATCATTTCTGTAGTCAATATAATGTTTAATTTTGTATGACCTTTGTATTAATGATTAGATGGTGGGAATAGTAACCAAGACAATTAAGTTCATAAATGATTCAAAATTTGAAGATAGTCTGAATATAGAATTTGGGCTAATTCCAGTTTCTATGATGCTATGTTGAGAAAAGGTCATTTGGTATATACAGAAATATCCTTTATAATTATAGTCTTTGTCACTGATATTCTTATAATTAGCTTGGCTCTTCTTTTATTAGATATTATATCAAATGTAGCTCTGCATTGTGTATTAATGTTGAAAAGCAATGAAAAAGTCTGCTTTTCAGAATGTTAGCAGCTTCCCAGCAGGTTATTAGCTCAAATAGGCAATAACCCAAGGGGCACTCATGATTATCTAGTCAAAAAATATTTGGACCAGATACCAAGAGACCTGGGTTCTGGGCTTACTCTGGCACTAAGGGACTGTGTGTCAATTAACTTCTGTGGATAGGTTTTCTTTTTTAATAAAATAAAGGGATTGCACTCGATAATTTCTAAGCTACCCTTTAACTTGACAGGTCTTTTCTCTCTGATTATTTTATTTTCCACATGTGTAGGTTAAATACATTTTATGATGGGAGGCATATCACAGTTTCTACTGAATACTCATATAATATTTTGTTATATTAAAAAATATTGACAATGTATTAATTTGGCAAATATTTTCTAAGTGCTAACTCTGGGCACAGAATTAGCCACTGTGACACAACGGTAAAGAAAATAGACAGTCAAAGCTTCTCCCCTCGTAGAACTTACTATTCTACTGCATTGATGTATCTTGAATAAGACAAAATTGAAATTAGACATTTTTTCAAATTGTCAAAAATGTGGCAGGTTGGCATATTAGAAGGGAAGCTTGATAATCAGTAAATTAGCAGTTGTGCCAAGCATGGTACAGTGGCTGTACTGGCTCCAAGAGTCAGTGTGTGCATTTCTTTCTAACCTCACATTTAATGATTTCATGTTGGTAGTTTGAAATAAGCCATGGTAGGAGTATTTATATCATGAAAATTGGAAAATACTACATTTCAGGGCTTTTAAAGCACAATTTAATTAAGTTCTCTGGTTTAATAGCTTACCATTAGTGGTAAATGTTGTCGGATGGCACAACAGAAATGGCAGGCATAGTTTCTACCCATGTGGATCTGATCAAAGTAGAGATGAGGCAAAGGCATATGGTGTGCGATGAGTTTATGAACCCACATGAACATCTAATGATATGATACTGAGACTAATGAGTTACTGAAGGAAGAGGGGCTGAAGGAAAAATAGGTGTGAATTTGAAACTAGATTTTAAAGATGGGGTGGTACATACTTGACCAGAGAAGAAGCAAGAGAGTTTTAGAGATGGCATGTGCAAAAATTTTGAGGCAAGAGTGAACAGTTGTATGGAAGAAATGGTAAATAGGTTTGTTGGTCTTGAACAAGATGTCTAAGCTTTGCCTCATATGAGCATAACAATGTTTAAATTACATATTAGCCTATACCAGCAAAGTCCTAAACAAGGCCAGATTTTCGCTAGTAGTGAAAAATTGAAGATTGTCATTGAATTTTGTGACCTCATCTCTCAGTGATGCTTTGAGAGTTAAGGAAATAAAAAATCCCTTATACCAAATTATAGGCTTTATACCAAATTGAAGACCTATAAAATGTTGCTTGTGGTAAATATTTTATGGAATATTGATATTGAATTTACCACAGATACTTATGCAATTTCCTCACCATCAACTGTAAGTTACTCTTAATATGAAGTAGGTTGACATAAACACCAGCATTGTGATTCAGTCTGCCAGCACTTAAGGAGCAGGGATCCTCTGTAACACCATGCTGGATTATGCTTTACTAAGAATAGATGACAGTAGGACACTTAGCACCTACTATGTAGTAAGCTGAAAAGGGGCAAATACAAGCAGGGAAAACTGGAAAACTCGTTTAAGGTTGTGCTGAAGCTCAGCTTTATGTCCTACCTGGGTCTGTACTTTTGAGACGTAACAGTAGCCAGTGGACAGGCTGCCAAATAGGAGTCCGGAATGGAATACTTTTGAAATAGATGAGTACGCTAACTCCAGTTATGTGAAGCAAGGTGAAGAAATGAAAACATGTAGATCAAAATGGAAAACTCCTCTTTGGAAAGCATAATCACCAGTGCATGCCTCAACCCATTAGCTAGATTTGCATCAGCCTTTTATCCATGTGATACATCGAGATAGCAGCCGATATTCTTTATTTCTGTTACTCTCAATAATGTCATTTTGGAATACCAATAGTAGTTTTATTTGTTAAAATAAATATAGAGTATATATACAGAATGAAATAAGCATGCAGTCTAATCAAATAATCTTTTTTCGTTTGTCAACACTATTTTCGAGCAATAACTCTACAAAGAAAATAACTATCATGATTTTGGCAGTTATTAGCTTATTAAACTATCTCAGAAAATTAAGTACTATGTATAGTTTGAAGTGATAAATTTATTTTTCAATTTCACATGGAAAATTAGCGTGAAAAGAAAATATTTTTTAATATGCCCTTTTTTACTTGGAAAGTATAAATATAGTAGCTTAGAGTATTGAAGAAATTACAGCTGAAGATTTTGATTGGTTATAATTATTGGTGATCTTGAAACTGTGGCTGACCTGTAACATAGTGGTTGAATGAGCTTGAAGGTTTCATTGGGCAAAGTAGGACTTTATATTCTGCCAGCATTTGAAATATGATATATCATCATATCCTGTAGCCATACTTTGAACTTTTTAATTTTTCACTTTCCCTTAGTATTGCACTTAAGAGGACCATGATGTCTTAGTGAGTTACCACTCTCGAATGGCAGGTAATAACACAAGAGTTGAGAAGTAAATTCTTTGAACTTTTAAAAATATGTTTTCTTACAACTGTTTTTTGAGAGATATATACTTGAATGGATGAAACTCTTTTTAAAATTAGTGTGAAATTGGGTTGAAATAAATTCAGTGTATATATGCCCAAGTAAAACGAAAGCAGAGTGGATCATGGGTTGACATACCTTAAGACGTTAGTTATGTTACAGGTTGATTGGTGAACATAGGACACTTTATGAGATCATGATTTTAATATATTTGGAGGTTATGTTTTTTGCTATAAGCAAGTCATTTTATTGAATGTGGTGTAGAATGTGATGTACATAACAGTCAAGGTACTATTATCTTTTTCTATTCAAACTTGTACATTTTCATTGACATTTCAAGAGGTGGAAATAGAGGTAAACCCATGGGTGAGTTCTAGTCTTCATTTTTCTTCTGACTAGCCATATGACCTGAGTAAGGAACCTAATCAGTTAGGACCTTAGTTTCTTTTTTTTCCCAGTAATTTTATTGAGATCATAATGGTTTACAACATTGTGTAATTTTGGGTATATGTTCTTGTTTATCAGTTTCTGGATAGACTTCATTTGTGCTCACCCCCAGTAGTCTAATTATTGTCTGCCACCATACATATGTGTCCCTTTACCCCTTTCACCCACCCCCCAAACCCCTTCCCTCTGGTAGCCACTAATCTGTTCTCTTTATCCATGTATTTATCTCCCACATATGAGTCAAAGTATACAGTATTTGTCTTTTTCTGTCTGGGTTATTTTGCTTAACATCATGCCCTGAAGGTCCATTCATGTTGTTGCAAATGGGATGATTTTGTCTTTTTTTATGGCTGAGTAGTATTCCATTGTGTGTTTTATATATCTATATATATATACCACATCTTCTTTATCATTCATCTGTAGAAGGGCACTTGGGGTGCTTCCACGTCTTTGCTATTGTAAATAATGCTGCTGTGAACATAGGGGTGCATAAATCTCTTTGGATCATTGATTTCAAGTTCTTTGAATAAATACCCAGTAGTGGGATAGCTGGACTGTATGGTATTTCTATTTTTAATTTTTTGAGAAATCTCCATTCTGTTTTCCATAGTGGCTGCACCAGTTTGCATTCCCACCAGCAGCGCCTGAGGGTTCCCTTTTCTCCACATCCTCTCCAACAAATGTTGTTTCTTGTCTTGGTAATTATAGCTATTCTGATAGGTATAAGGTGACATCTCATTGTAGTTTTGATTTTGCATTTACCTGATGATTAGTGATGTTGAACCTATTTCCATGTGCCTACTGGCCATCTGTATATCTTCCTTGGAAAAATGTCTGCTCATAGCCTCTGCCCATTTTTTGATTGGGTCATTTGTTTTTTTGTTGTTGAATTGTATGAGTTCTGTATACATTTTGGAGATCAACCCCTTGTCAGATAAATGATTTGCAAAAACCTCCTAGTTGGTGGGTCGTCTTTTCATTTTGTTCATGGTTTCCTTTGTTTTGCAGAAGTTTTTTAGTCTGATGTAGTCCCATTTGTTAACTTTTTCTTTTGTTTCCCTTGCCCAAGTAGACATGGTATTTGAAAAGATGCTGCCAAGACCAATGTCGTACTGCCTATATTTTCTTCTAGGAGTTTTATGGTTTCAGGTCTTACATCCAAGTCTTTAATCCATTTTGAGTTCATTTTTGTGTGAGGTGCAAGATAATGGTCTACTTTCATTCTTTGTATATGGCTGTCCAGTTTTCCCAACACCATTTATTGAAGAGACATTCCTTTCTTCATTGTATGTTCCTGGCTCCTTTGTTGAAGATTAGCTAACCATAGATGTGTGGGTTTATTTTTGGGCTTTCAATTTTGTTCCATTGATCTGTGTGTCTGTTTTTGTGCCAGTACCGTGCTGTTTTGATTACAGTAGTTTTGTAGTATATTTTGAAGTCAGGGATTGTGATGCATACAGCTTTATTTTTTCTCAGGATTGCTTTGGCTATTTGGGGTCTTTTGTTGTTCTGTATAAATTTTAGGATTCTTTGTTCTATTTCCGTGAAGAATGTTGTTGGGATTCTGATTGAGATTGCATTGAATCTGTAGATTGCTTTAGGTAGTATGGACATTTTAACTATGTTGATTCTTCCAACCCATAAGCATGGAATATCTTTCCATTTTTTTATGTCTTTAATTTCTTTCAGTAATGTCTTATAGTTTTCAGTGTGTAGGTCTTTCACCTCTTTGGTTAAGCTTATTCCTAGATACTTTATTCTTTTTGTTGTGATAGTAAATGGAATTATATTCTTGATTTCTCTTTCTGTTAGTTCATTGTTAGTGTATAGAAATACAACTGTTTTTTTGTAAGTTGATTTTGTACCCTGTAACTTTGTTGTATTTGTTGATTGTTTCTAATAGTTTTCTGATTGATTCTTTAGGGCTTTCTATATATAGAATCATGTCATCTGCAAACAGTGAGAGCTTCACTTTTTCTTTTCCAATTTGGATTCCTTTTATTTCTTTTTCTTGGAAAGGAATCCAAATGCAAGGACCTTAGTTTCTTAAAACTATGTAATCATGAAGTTCTCCTGGGTGACCTCTTCATAAACTTCACCCTAATGTGATACTTAAGGGCCGGCTCTGACAGAAACTTTTTGAATCCTGCTTTTCTTCCAATTCACTATTCATTCTCTAGATCAGGGCTGTCCAATAGAAATACAGTGTGAGCTATATATGTAATTTTAAATTGTCTAGTTGGCACATTGAAAAGTAAAAAGCAACAGGTGAAATTAATTTTAATAATATATTTTATTTAACTCAATAAGCCAAAATATTATTTCCACATGTATTTAATATTAAAAGTATTAGTGAGATATTTTATGTTTTTTTAAATGCTAAAGTTTGAAATAGTAAGTCTTGACAATCTGATGTGGGTTTCACAGAGCATATCTCAATTTGGACAAGCCACTTTTCAAATGTTCAGCAGACTCATTCAGGCTCATGGTTACTGTATTGGACTGTGACGCTGAGGTCATATCACTACCCATGAGTCAAATATTGGGACTTTACAGTCACCTTTAATTCCTTTTGTTTTCTCCCCTCTTCTATCCACTAGTAAGAGAGACTTGCACTCCCTAGAATCTATCAGGATTTAGAGCCGAATTGGCACATTTTCTCTTACCTTATTTTCAAACTTGTAGGAAGAGTAGTCTGTGAATTCTCTTCAATTTATTCAGTTCCTTAATTCATTTATTCCCTTAGTCCACTGAAATCAGACTTATATCTTTTTTTTTTTCAGGTCAAAATCATGTTTTCCTTTTAATTGACTACTTAATTCACAGCTTTTCCTCTCTTGGCTGCTACTTGGGTAACAATCAGATCCCCACCTCTCAAGAACATTGCATCTAAACAGGCTGAGACAGAGCCAGTGTGAACACGAGCCCCAAACCAGGGCTTTAGGAATAACAAGAACAGCAAAAACCAGCCTTTGTCTTCACTTAGAAAAGGATTGTGAATCCACAGATCCAAAGCTCCACTTTCCAAACATAGAAAACCTGGAACTCAATATAAAAATGGAAACCAAATGTACCAGAAATGAAGTACAGTACCTCCTCATACACTCAAGGTCAAGATGGTTTTTGAGAAATAAGTATCTGATCATCTGGCGTCTTCTATGAGGAATGCCCCACTCTAGCATTTTTAAAGCAAATTTTTGTTTTTTTTTCTATTTCATTTCCCAAAGGCGTATAAAATCTACTAAAAGGGCTATAATGAATCAGAATAAATCAGGTCACTCACAATGCTGAGAATATTCAGCACATTATTTCAAAGTGGCAAAATTCAGGACAATCTGAGAATAAAATTCAAAAGTGGCAGCTACATTTGCTGATAGGCTTATGTGAGACACACATACATACAACTCCATTTTTTTCAGTGTATATATCAAGGAGCCAAGACCCCTGATGATCAAAATAAGCTATTTTGTACATTACAGTGCACAGAACAAGAGGGAAAGACACTTTCTTAGAGAGTGACCGAAAGGCATTGTGCAAAAGGTTCCTGTCACTCTGAAGATGAAGGACTGGAGCCCAGGGCCTCGTGGCCATCATTAGCTTGACCCCCCCCCTCCCCGCTCTTTGGTTGCAGCGGCATCAGTGGGAGCTGTTTCCTCTGCTGGCTTCTTCTCTTCCTCCTCCTCCTGGGGATAGAGGTCTGGGTATTTCTGCATGCATTCCTGCATGGCCCAGAACTGGTCTACACAGTCTGACTCCTTGACCTCCTCCATGCCATAGTGGAAGCAGGAGAAGGCCAACTTGAACTGTTTCCCACGGGGGCCGCTGGCCATTCCCCCAAGGCACCGGCAGTTTCAGTTAATGTCTCCATTTGGCACGATCAATTCATGCTCCTCCTGTGGCCATCAGCCACCAGCTCTGCATTGCTTGGAGTTTCATGGTTGTCTTTGGTCACAAATATGATTTGATCCTTTCCTTCCTGCCCGCAGTAGGCCATGGCTGCAGCCCAGCAGTCAGACCTCACAGCGAGAGCAGCAGCTTCACACCGTGACCTCCAGACTTATATAATCTTCAATAATCTGTAGAAACTCCTTGAGAAAAATTCCCAAACTTTCTCATTGCTAAATCCAATGGCCACAATATGAATGCTTCCTGATATCTTAGCAGAATCAGACACTGTAAATACTTCCTCCTTGAAACTTCCTTGTCCCTTGTTGTATACTACACTCCTCTTTCTTGGCTCTCCTTTGAGCTCTCTGTTTTGCTGGTTCCTTTCTTGGCCCTCTTTTCTTTTCCCTTTGCCCACTGCACTTGATTTCTTGCCCACCTGAGTTCTTTCCTAGGCATCATGCCTATATTTCTAGCTGTCTACTAGATATATCTGTATGATGATATTCTGTGGATTTTTCCAACCCAGCTTAGCCTTTTCTCCATATCAAACTTGTTCTCTTCCTCTGGTTATTATTTTGGTTCTTGGCATTTATTTAGTTGCAAGTCCAAGTTAGAGACTCACCATCATCTTTAACTTCTTCCATTTTCTTACCATCCACATACAATTAGACACAGAGTCTTTTTGTGTCTACCTGTGAAATATCTACTGAGTATTTCTCTTTTCTCTTTTTGTTCAGGTCCTCCTTACCACTCACTAAGATTCCACATGGTCTCTCTTTCTGTTTCCTCTAGAACATTTTCCATATTGCTACCAGAGTTCTTTTCAACACTGTTTGGATAATATTATTTTCCTGTTTAAAACTTATACTGATTCCATTTGTTCTCTTCTTATGTGGCATATAAATCCTAGACTACTCCTCTATCTTTAACTCTAGACATTCTCTTCTATATTTCCCTCTCCTCTGAAAGGCTTTATTTAAGACCTAAAATTATTTTAATGGTTAAATTTTAGGCCTCTTGATGGTTAGTGGAAGAAACTCGGCATCAAATGTGGAAAGCATGGCCTGACAGCACTCGTATACTCATAATAAATGAGCAAATATATGGTATGCTTATGTGATACCCATTGCTAGGTTAACAAGCAGACTTCTTTGTTTCTCTATAAAAGAATCCCTGTACAGATATTTCAGTTCCTGAGCAGCAAGAGTTAATAACATCCTGGTACCAATGAATGATATTTATAGATATGCTTTCTGTAGTTGGAAACTAATATAGAGAAATATCTTGGTTAAGCTGTGCAGCTTGGCTGACTTTTATAGGAAAACAATAGATCCCCTGAGGTAACACTAATGTAAGTAAAAAGTAACTCTGGCAGTTAGTAGATCTAGTTGGGGTGAGAAAGAATTACTTTAATTGTTGCCTATTTCTTAATATTTTTACAATTGGTTGTCTCTTGGCCTTTTTATTCTCCTAGCATATTTCAGTTGGATGAGATATTAGTTTTTTATAATACAACAAATTTTTTTCAACCAGGCAAATCCTATTATTAACCTCATATGCTTTAGCTGGCAATGGGCTTCCCTTAGGCAGCACAGTCACTGATGTTGTGAGGAAGAGGATGGATATTAATTGGAGGGAGTTATTTCTGGGAGACCTTTCAGAAGTGCTAAATATGCTGAGGAAGGGATTTCTCCTTCTATTTCATGAGTGTTTGTTTAAAATCTAATTGCTTGATTTGAAAGAAAACTAGAGGTCATAAACAGCAATGAATAAATTGTCAACAGGAATATTTTTGCATATAGTAAGAATATTTTACCCTTTTCTCAAAAGGAAAACAAGGTAATAGCCAATCATCATATTTAAAATGGTAATTACCATTTAATTAACCTTCTTATTTCTGTAATTCCAAGCAAGTTTAGACATGAACTCAGGATCTGGCATATTGTTTTCAATGTAAACATCAGTCATCATTGGAAATTTTTTCTCTAAAATCACTTGTAGTGTGCTTAACTGAATATAAGCAGTGTGACTCATATAAGTAGAAGATAAAAAGCCAAAAACTGTAACTGCAACAAAATATTCCCTTTAAATATCATCTTTTATAGAACCGTATGTAGTTCTGAACTATGTATACAATGGGAAATTTTAAAACCTAAAGTTCTTGAGGACTTACTGTGTGTCAGAAATTGTTCTGTATGCTTTATATATATTAATTCATTTAACCTTCCCAATAACTGTGTGAGGTAAGAACTGTTATTATATGATGAGGAGACTGAGGCACACAGAGAGTAGGTAACTTGCCCAAGATCACCCAATAAATGCTGGAGTGAGGATTCAGATGAGGGAAATAATTCTCACCTCAGAGTTGTGCTCTTGGCCACTTGGCTCTTTTGCCAGTCAGTCATTAGTCTGCCAGTCAGTCAATCTGGTTTTAGAATAATGGACTCTATAGCTACTACTCTTAAGTCATAGCTCGTATTCTCATATCTAGGTTGAACCTTTCTTGAGATCTAGATATTTTTGATGCATTGATAAATATGTGTTTATATAAACACACAAATATAGTACATTTAAATGTATCTCACAGCCATTTTATACAGTAACAATAATCACTGTTCATTATAGTTATTGCAGCTGAGGTATGTTCTGCTAGGCCAGGTAAGCAGATTTATTACAGTGTTTTTAAAGTCTTTAACTTTAAAAGAAGGCTTATAGTTTGCAAAAATCAATGAGGATTTGTTTTCCCAGGTTCCTTCCTCAACTCCTCACCTTTTCCTAAAAAGCTACTAAATTTGATGATTTTTCATGTCCTCTTTGAGCAATGTCTGGGCTCAAACACCACCTCTTCTCCTCCACAATTAAACAAAGCCACACATACACATCTGGGAATGAAAACCACTAGGAAGAGCCATTTTTCTGCCTGAAGGAGGGGTTTGGTAACTGTCTTTTAAAAGCCTGAATAGAGCTGGGGTAGCAGGTGGGAGTGTGGTGAATCACATGTAGCCAGGAGTATCCTAGGTGGGGGATTGATGAATATCAGAATCTTGTCTGACAGCGAAGCCATCAAAGATGAGTTGTAAGGAAATAAAACTCCCAAGGATTCAAGGTGTACTGCCAAATGGGGGTCAGAGAGCCAGGTATAACACAGAATGACAGGTCTCATTGACCTTTGGAACAATAGGTAGTTTCAATAGTAAAAATTAAACAGTTGGCTGTGTTTTTATATTTTCCTAGCATACATTTGATTTTGGCAGGTAGGGTCCACATAAAAGACTGAGGCCAGATTGATTTGTAACAGATTAAGGGAGAAACATCAGAGGAAAAATTAATAATAATAGTGGCTAATGCTCATAGATGACTTTCAATAGGTGAAGTATTGTTCTAAGTACTTTAATATATATTAACTGATTTGTTATAAAATTAAGTAATTTGACATATATCTCACATAGCAACCCTATGACTGTGTACTGTTATTTTTATGCCCATTTTATTAGTGTACTGAGAAGTTAAGTAACTTGCTCAGTTTACACAGTCTAGTAAGTGGTGGAAGCAAGAGTCAAATTGAGGCAGTCTGCCACCACAGTCCATGCTCTTAACCTCTACCATACAGCTTCTCTAAATGAAGATTTAAGTGTGAGAGGGAGAAAGAGCAGAAGAGTAACAAATGTGTATACAATAAAGAGTGATGCATTTACTACCAATTATCTCAAGTATCGATTTGAGGCATCCATGCCTGAGGTAAACTGCTGTTTAGAGTTTTGATAAACAAATCCTGTACATCCTCTAAGTAAAGAATTGGCTTATCCCTCTGTACCAGACAAGGTCTTGGTGAAAAACAGATGGTACATTAGTGGAGGTGATAAAGAGAGTTTAATGAAGGGACTATTTACAAAGGAGTGGGCAGTAGTACACCAAGAAGAAAGAGTGAGGCATCCAGAGACTAGCAACAGTGGGAAATCATATAACCTTAAGCCAGAAGGGGCAAGGAGAGGGAATGGAATTACCTGTATTGGTGAGAGCTGGAATCATGGAAGAGGGGCTAGTGTACAGGAATCAGGACAGTGGTGGCTGAATGTAGCCACTACCAAAACAGCCCCTGGAGGGGGTTGGGTGTGGCAATAAATGCCTCACTTTCTCTCTTCTGTTAGCTTGTAATCTCCTACAGGTGTCTCCCATTTGCTGAACGCACCTGGAAGCTAGAAATCAAGGAAGTGTGGGTGGTGTAGTTTGAAGAAGTCAGCCACTGAGGTAGAGGGCGGAAAGGAACAGAATGGATCTAGAGGGCAACAGAGATTAACCATCATGCTATGTACTACAGGTTGAATTGTGACTCTCCCCCAAAAAGATATATTGAAGTCCTAAACCTCGGTTTTATAGAATGTAATCTTATTTGGAAATGGAGTATTTACAGAGGTAATCAAGTTAAAATGAGGTCATTAGGGTGGGCCCTAATCCAATATGACTGATGTCTTTTCAAAAAGGGGAAATTTGGACATAGACATACACAGAGGGAAGATAATCTGAAGACACAGAGAGAAGATGGTCATCTATAAGCCAAGGAACACCTGTGGCTACTAGAAATTAGGCCAGAGGCATGGAACAGATCCTTCCCTAGCCTCTTCAGAGGGAGCATGGCTCTGCTGACTTCTTCATTCACACCTCTGACCTCCAGAACTGTGAAACAATAAACTTCTCTTGTTCTAAGCCACCCAGTTCTTGGTACTTTGTTATAGCAGCCCTAGGAAACGAATATACCTTTTATCATGGTAAAGCTCCTTATTGAGTGACTTTGCTTTCAGTTTCTTTTTGAGTTTATATAGAGTCATAGATCCATGAAGACCTTAGAAATTAGCTAGTGCAAAACATTGATTTTGGAGATGAGTGCCTTGCCTAAAGTCACAAAACTTGAATGGCAGAGTCAGAGCTAGGGCCACACAGGCAAACTGTGTTAGAATTGATAGAGGTGGGTATCCTAGGATTTCAGTTAGGCCCATAAATACATTGTATCATTGAATTTTTTTTTTTTTTTTGTGGGGGAAGACCAGCCCTGAGCTAACATCTGTTGCCAATCCTCCTCTTTTTGCTGAGGAAGACTGGCCCTGGGCTAACATCCGTGCCCATCTTCCTCCACTTTATATGGGACGCCGCCACGGCATGGCTGACAGGCAGTGCGTCGGCGGGCGCCCGGGATCCGAACCCGCGAACCCTGGGCTGCTAAGCGCAGACTTAACCGCTGCGCCACCGGGTGGCCCCTGTATCATTGAATTTTTAATTAATAAAAGCCTTATTGCTGTAAATTTACAGGTTTTAATATCCTAATCATTAATTTCTGAGGGTTAATTAATTATTCCTTATTAGTGTGTTTGTTACTTTTTAAAATCTGTATTTTGGACCAAAATTTTCTTAATGTCAGGTAGCTTTGGAAAATCTTTAGGTGCAAAACTATTTTGAAAATTTATAAGCAAAATAATGTTATTCAAGTGATGATCATGTTATCTATCACGTTGTTTAGAGATTATACATTCAGTGTATCAAGTTGGGAGACTTGATATGATTGAGCTGGAAATTGATATGTATACAAAATCCATTGCTCAAATAATGATTGGTTATATTTTGAGAGTTACTTTAGTTGATAATTAAAAAAAATTATACATTTAGAATGTTTATTGTTAAAATTTTGAAGCACATAAAAAAGTATAAAGATGTTTATAAAAATCACTGGTAATATCACCCCCACCCCCAAGAAGATACTATTTTTATTAGTATACACACTTCCAGGTTTTTAATGTGTGTAGGTAGGGACATACATGTGTGTATAATATATACAAAATTGATTTATGTCATACAAACATTTTTGTAGCCTACTTTTTAAATTCAGCAATATAATGACAACTCAACTTTTTTCCATGTCATTAAATACAGTTTGAAGAAATACTGTGTAGCCCCTGAAAGTGATACAGTAGCTATTGCTTCCAATTTTTGCTAAACAACATTATGATAAACAGTTTTGCCTTGTAAACAATATGATAAACATCCCTGTAGGTTAATCATTGTGTCATCCAATTCTTGTTCTGCATGGAATCGTGTTTGCATGATGAACAACAGAGCATCATAAAAGCAATTGCCAGTGTCCAGAATAAAATGAAAACTCAGAAACATATCTCAGTAGAAAAAATTTGCAGTAGATTAGAGAGATGTGCCAAAGTCAATGTATAAACAAAGACTTCAAAGAAAAGAGGATTTAAAGAAGCCTTCACAATAAACCTTAAACTGTATGTTGGGAGTAAAATGATAACAGCCCTTTAGGGAAGCAATTTGGCAATGTGTGTCAAGAGCCTTAAAAAACTTTCATCTTTGCTAGAATGGATATATTTATAAATTATAAATATATATAAAAATGAATATATATAAAAATTATATATAATTATTTTTCTGGGATGCTGTCTGCTTTTTATTTTTGTTTGAACATATTCTGGAAATTTTTAAATATATACAGTCTTATTTCCTCTGTAACTCCCATTCCCTTCCCTACCCTGTATTATTTTGTTACAAATCCCAGACATCATATTGCCTTTTAATTTTGATTGTTGTTTTTGCTATATAGTTCAATTTTGAGGAAGATAGTCTAAGAAAAGAATTTGAAATACTGGAAAAACCTTATGCCCAATATGTTCCTTACAGAATTATTTACAATGATAAAAGAAATTGAAAGCAACTACACAGTACGGCAAAATATAAATTGTGAAATTCACTTGATGGAATGCTAAATTAAAGTGAAGCCATGAAGAGTTTAAGGCAACATGAGTGAAAACCTATGTTGTTGTGTAAATAATAAAAAAAGAGAATCAAAAAAATGGTATAGAATCAAATGAGCAAGCAAAAACTTGGCTTGGAAAAAAATATGAGAAGGAAATATACCAAAATGTGAAATAATGGTTTACTTGGATCACAGTGTTGTGGGGGATTTTTCTTTTCCTTTTGTCTGCTGTTCAATACATTCCATATCTTCTTTATTGACCACTAAGTAGTTTTGTGATGGGAAACATACAATAAGCTTAAATTGTAATAAAAACATGGAATATCATATTTGGCTTTAGATAAACATTCTACTTGACTCTAGTCATTTATTGTAATTGTTGGAACTAATTATAAGAACAAACAATATCAAAGAAGGATATTGATAGGATTCTTCTGAACTGCACAATTTGCAATTGACTCTCGTTTCCTCCTTTCTCTAGTTAACTTTTCTTCTTTTACCACTTAAAAAAGAAAGGTTTTTTTTTAAAGTTTTTAAAAAAAGATTTTATTTAAAAACCTTCCACAAACACCTTTACTTATGAAATACAAACAAGACAATAATAAAATGCCCCGCTCTTCTTTCTAACTTCCCGAAATGTTAATTGATTGGCATTAAACTTCCCATTTCCAGTTTGGCTTCCTCTAATTTCTTTTAGGTCTTGGAATTTGCACTAAAACTCTTGAAACGCCAATGTGTTTAGCTATATTTGTAGAAGAAAAATTCCTCATCTAAGAGCATTCAGATAATAACAGTTAAAATTTCTTTAGAAACTCAATTATGTGCCCAGATTCTTATATGTTTGTTCTGTTTGGTTTATTTATTGCAATTCAAATATATTGAGCTTGAGTTGCTTTTTTTATCTGAGACTCTGGCTACTTTCTCTCCTTTGCCCCCTCTACCTCTCTACCCCTATGCTAGGGTGACATTTCAGCACATAGAGCTGAATTTTAAAATGGTTTCTAGCTGCCTTTTTGGGGCTTCTAGAGCTGCAATAAAATTATCTTTGAGCTGTGTTATGAAGCATTTTTATTTCACTGAAATCTAACAAAACTTTATTAGAAGTCTTTGAATTATTTTCTGACTTTCAAAGTCAGCTTGATCTCAAAGCAGAGAGCCAAGGATGCTCTCTAGACTTTAGCAATTTACTTTACTGCCCCATATTCTTTCTTAGGATTGGGACTACACACCTGTAATCCTCCTCTCAAAGGACCTCTGTGTAGTTCCCTGTGATGTTCTGTTCAATAAAAAGGATATGTTCTAAGGGAAAAAAAGTACATTTTAGTATATGAAAATAATAATGATAAGCAACAGCAATAATAATAATAGACACTTTTGCTTGTCATTTGGTTGCTGTGACGGAGGGTAAAAGAATGTGACAAATGGCTCTTAAAACTTTAGCCTAGAAGTATCATATGTCACTTTTGCTCATATTTCATTGGTCAAAGCAAGTGACATAGCCTCTCTTAAAGGTGAGTGCAAAAATATGGCAGGGATATAAAGGAATGTTTGTTTGGTATTTGTGAGCATGTTCATAGGTCTGATTGGTTGATTGATTTGTTTATTTATTTAACTAAAATTTACTGAGCACTTACTGTTTGCTGGTCATTGTTGTATTACCAGTACCTGCAATGTGTACGACACAGATGGGGGTCCTGCTCTCCTGGAGCTAACATTCTCGTGATAGCACTGTTTGGGAAATCAGCTTGTTGGTGTTAACCAAGAATCTTAACAATGCTTATATCTTTTGGCCCTGTAATTCCACTTCTGGATTGCTGCACTAAGGAGATATTCTTAAATACGGAAAATGTTATGTATAATGATAAACATTGTAATTTTTTTTGTAATATTGAAAGATTAGAGACAAATGTCCAGCAGGGAAACAGTGAACTACAATACATTTTCTCAAAGAACATTATAAACTCATCAGTTTGTATGGAATACAGTTGTCACAGTTTTAGTGGCTATTTTCAACAACATTTTAGAATTTTTTGAAGGGAAATACAGCAGAGAGGCAAAGGAGAAAGAGATTGCAGGAATAATTTTATTGGTAATTTAGGGTAGTTTTCTTGGTAACTTAGGGTGGTGCAGTAGTAGGTTACTCATTTGTTAAAATAGAAGCATATCATGGATATTATTGATGGTAATATAAAAATTGATCAAGTTTTTTGTCCGTTTTAAAACTACTGTTAGTAAGAGGCTCAGGTGATAAAGTGGAGGTAACTGATGTTTTAATAGAAATTTACTCATACAAAGAAAATGTACTCATACAAGGAAAATTTGCTCATGCAAAGCTTTATGCTAACCAAGTAGTCAAAAAACCAATTTTATTTATTTACTTATTGAAAAAAATAATTTATATCTTGGAGATTGAGGCAGATTAAGTGGCTTGAAAGCTGCAAAGAGAAAAAAAAGATGAGAATTGTAAGTTTTAAATCTTTTAGACAAAAATATCTGGGTACTCTGGTTCTATTTAGAAACTCAATGATTTATATGCTATATCTTGAAGCAACTAAAGGACATGGTGAACATTTTTCATATGTCACAGAGTATTTTATATGTTTGCTTTAAGGGACAAATTAGTGACGTTTGGAGACTTTACAATAATTTTGTAGGAAGAACTAGGGCATTTGTAATGAGAAAAGTGTAGTTTTGCCATACAAAAAAAAGTACGTTATAAGCTAGTAAAATGTAACATCATCCTGTATACCTAGAAGGGCTGCTGTGGCAATTTTGTCTGTCTGTATAGACCTCCTTTATCCTCACAACTTTCTAGTTTTAAATGAGCACAGACAGTGCCTTAGTCAGGGAGTATGGTTGGAATATATTTAAATTTCTCTTTATGCATTCTATGTTCTTGTCCCCCTGCAGAATCTAACAGCTAGGGTTCTACAGTTTCTTCTTTTTCTTTCAACACATTATGAAAGACTAAATATTAAGAAGTAAAATTTAGCAGGAGATCTGATTAATATCATTGATAAGGATTTTAGAATATTAGGTTTTTAATTAGGAAAAGACCTTAGAGATCATCTACATTTCACCTTGCTTTTGCACCTGAAGAATTTGGGCATAGAAAAATTGTGTTTTAGTCCCACTAGAACCTGGCCACCTAACTGTCAATATTGTATATTTCCAGTAGTCTCTGCTGTACCTAATTTTACAATATCAGTCTAAAATGCAAGTGTAACCAGGTAGAGAATTATCTCATTAATAATGATTAACTCACTGTTGATTTGGTTTCTGTAACTGAGCAAGCCAGATCCCTGGGACAAGTACCATTTGTTATGTGAGGGAAGAGAGAGGGAAGGAAAGCTCCTAGGCGTGGGCATTAAGTCTGTGACTGTAAGACATGTTCTGGACCCAGAGTCAGAGGGCCTGGGATTCAATTTTGACGATGCTAGTTTTAAACTGTGTGACTTTGGGCAAAGTACTAAACTCTCTAAGCTAAAGTTTCTTCATGTATGAAATGGGAATAATGATTGTTGCCATACTTACTTCATAGGTTAATTGTGAGAATCAAGGGTATTGTGAGAAAGAGTCAAGGTCAAATTTACCAACATTATGACTACTACTATATTCTAGACAAATATTGCGGACCCTGGCAATAAAGAGACAATTAAAGCCTTTATAACATATTATGAAAGGCCAAAAATTAAAAAGTAAAATTTAGTAGAAAATTTGATTGATATCATTGATAAGTATTTAGAATATTAGCTTCTTAATTTGGAAAAAGTACCTGGGTCTTTAAGACAATACTTTGTCTCCTTTATCCTCAAGGAGATTACAACTAGTTGGGAAGACAATCCTTTAAGCAAAAAGCCTTATGATGTATTGATTGAGATTGCTGTTATAGTAACAGCAGTTTTAAAAGCTGTTAATTAATACTAGATTGAAAATGGGAAAGAAATGTCAGCAGTACATCGAAAAGGAGGAGGAAGATTATTTCCTTGGGAAGGATGGAAGTATGGGATGCTTTATTTTTTTTTATTGTTTTACTTTAAGCCAGCCCTTTTATGCTATAACATCTTTTTTGTCCTTCTATAGCAACCAAACAACCATTACTAGTCTTTCAGTCAGCAAGAGATGGAACAACCTTGGTTTAATCAAGGACCCCACCTTTTATTTTTACCTCTAAAGGATTATTTGACTTCACTGAAATTTTGGTTCTTACTTTTAAGATTCATATATTTCTAGCAATCTATATGAGCTATACCAGCTCCAATATTTAAGCAAATGAGGACCATCTAGGGATAGGGTTTCTGATTATAAGCTATTTGCCATTTATAATCATGTTATATATTTCTGCATTTGTAACTATGGCATTTTATGGTTTATAAGATGCACTTTTTTAAAATAACATATCTGAGATTAGGATGCATCTTTAAATTGATAGCTTCTTAAATTCCCTGTTGGCCAGGTGGTGGTTTTGGTGTAGTTCTCATTGTCTGTGCATGTGTGAATGTGGTCATAGTGTCAATGCTTTGAGTTATATGTATTTTAGGTACCACCGTAATTGCCAAATCCTATGATTTGGCCTTGGAAAGATAAACTGTATATACACAAAGGCATAGAAGCAGAGCAGTGGAATAAATGAAAAAGACAGATTAAAAAAATATAAGAAACTTAAATGAAAAGAGAGCATTGTGTCGTAGTTTAGTTGGCAGCTTTTTTTCTTTCTCAGTGGTATATAAACAATAAAGGTACAGCATATAATGGTGGTGTTTGTATTCACTGAAGCATATTATATTATTATAGCTTGAGTAATTTCAGTGGGATGACTTATGATCTAGTGGAAATTTTAAGAAAGTGTCTTCATGGAAAAGGAATGTCATTTCAAAAGCCATGCTTTTAGTTATAGACTCTGTTAAAGGTTACTTTAAAAACAAATCATGACTCTTATTCAGATACAAAATGAACAGGTGTCAAAGATTTTATTTTGCTCATTAATTAGTGAGGGAACCAGTAAGATGTGACAACATGTTCAAAGGAGAATTAAAAGAGCACACATGTATAGGCAGTCAGGGATGTTAAAAGAATGCACAGCAGATGCAAAACTGGTCAATATCCATAGGACAATGATCCCGTGGATCGTGATCATCAATGATTTTTTTCCACTGGAAAAAATTTGTTTGTATTTCTATGGAAAAGAATCATTTGTATTATTATGTGTTTTATAACTTACAGAGTTATAAAGTAGCTGAAATTCAATAAAAGGCTTAAACTGTTACAGAATCAGATAAGCTAGAAGAGTACAGTAGACAAGATACCCACTAATATTTTTTTGCATATTTCAAAGTCTTTCACATTATTTCCTGATAAATCTTAGAGTTTAGAAGGTTTCCCAATAGACCTTTTGCTGAAATTTAACTTTATAGGAAGGGATTCCATGAAGACCGTGCTAGAAAGATCATTACCTTATCTTTTCTTCTGGCCTCTTCCTCCATCACTCATTACTCCATCTAATGGTATTAGAGTGTTACTGATTTTAAATTTCTCATTTATATCTTTGGGTCAGTAAATTGAATTTAGCCCAGATTGTTTTTGGATAGAGAAAAAATTTAAAAATCTTTTAAGATTAGGAATCTATAAGTACTTAATCTATAAGTACATACCTTGTAAAAGCCCAGGTAATGAAAATAACTGTATTTTAATCCCAAGAATTAACTCTTAATAATGAAACTGAACAAATTAAAAAAGAATCCTAGCAATATTCTTTAGCAATGTTCTTCTGAAATGATATAAACAACAGATATTCTTAATGAACTTTGCTATATTTGAAAAAGAATCTTTGTATTTAATACATTTTATGCTTCCTTTCGTGAGTTGAGAATGAAATGTTTCCCATTATTTTATGTGGTTAATCTTAAATGTGGGAAAATGGAAAATAAAATGTATTTAATGAGAGCAGAATCAAAATTACCATAACAAAATACACATTACCTTAAAATTGAGAGTATATTAAATTAATTTTCTTACTGTTTTTTGACTCATTAATTTTGGAAACAGGTATTTACTCTCATTTTCTGCTAGCTATCTGAGTGTAAATTGTCTCTTGAGAATTATTTGATTCAAATCAAAAGTGTTTCAATTTATTGTTATAAAGTTGTCTCACATTAATTTGATGTTTGGTGTTGAATATATGAATGTGTAAATTTCTTACTGAGCATGCAGATACATTTGTTTAACTGTTATTTATATTTATCAGTTGATAATAAACATTTTTGAGACATAATCTTTTACATTTAAAAGTCTGGCATTTAACTTGTTGCAAACTTCTCAAACCATAGGGAAGTACCTATTGATTCATTCATTTGTTTAGCAAATGTTCGTTGAGTACCTACTACATACTAATCACTTATAAATAGGTTTTAGGGAGCTTTCTCTTTTCACAAGTAAAATAACAGAATGATTGGGTTTCCCTGTGTGAGAGTGATTTTGGGGGTAGCTTGAGATATTGGTTGGAGGTAGCCAGTCAGTTAATATCTGGACTGCTCAAAATCACCCTGTGCACTAGTGGCAGCCCACATCCAATCCTTTTTCATTTCCCTCACTGACTAAAGGGCAGATGGATGAGCTCTAGATCTGTTCCATATTAACGATAAAGATAATCTCTACGTTTCGTCCTCTGCATGCTTCTACCTCTACATGTAGTTGATCAGTTTAAGGCTAGAGGTTGACATCAAATAAAGCTACAACTTAACATGAATACTTTTACAATAATACATGTTACAGCATCTATTTATATATGTTAAATAGATTCACAAATGGTATTTGCATCTATTACTAATGAACTTTTTTTTTGGTCTTAAGCAACAGAAATCTATTTTCTCACATTTCTAGAGACTAGAAGGCCAAGATCAAAGTGTCGTCCGTAGGGTTGGTTTCTCTTGAGGTCTCTCTCCTTGCCTTGTAGAGAGAGCTGACTTCTCCTTTTGCCTTCACATGGTCTCTCCTCTGTGTGTGTACATGGTTTTTTCCAAATTTTGTCTTCTTATAAGCACCCAAGTCATTTTGGATTAGGACCCACCCTAATGACCTCATTTTATCTTAATTACCTCTTTTTTTTTTTTTTTTTTTACTAACAGGCTTTCATGGAAGTTGTTGGGGGACAGTGTTGATCAGGGGAAATTCAAAGGAGTAAATTTACTGTAAAGGTGGGGAGAAGGCATAAAGGATAATGTACACAAAAATGAATGAAGGTAGTAAATTTATAGGAGAGATATTCAGGGCAGGAGACCTTGAAGGTGCTGCCCAAAGAGGGAGAGGAAACAAGCTAAACAATTGGATGCTTTGAGTTCTTGTGGCCATGAAATGAACTCAGTCAAGAACAGAAGTACTGTTATGGGTTTTTTTTTTCCATTTTTGTTTTTTGGTGAGGAAGATTGGCCCTGAGCTAACATCTGTTGCCAATCCTTCTCTTTGTGCTTGAGGAAGACTGGCACTGAGCTAACATCCATGGCAGTCTTCCTCCATTTTGTATGTGGGTCGCTGCCACAGCATGGCTTGATGAGTGGGATAAGTCTGTGCCCAGGATCTGAGCCTGTGAACCTTGTGCTGCTGAAGCAGAGCACGTGGACTTAACCACTATGCCACTGGGCCAGCCTCAGTATTGTTAAGGTTTTAATAAAAGCTGAACTTATCATATATCACTTCCAACTCTAGTAGCAATGGACTCTTACCTATAATAATAACATTAGGGTGAGAAAAATCACATGCAAATTAAGTAATTAGAGTTGGAGCAACATGTGATTTAGTTAGTTCCACCTCAGATGGGGAGTTTTGTACAGACAGAGCCCCAGGCAAAGAAAGGGTTCATTCATTCAGTATATTTTTGAGCACCTACCATGTGTCAGGCACTCTTCTAGGTACTTGGCATAGGTCAGTGAGCAAAATGATGTAGATCTCTCCCCTCGTGAAGCTTACTTTATTTTTAATAGGAAGAGACAGATGAAAAATGCAATAAATGTGTAAATTAGATAGTATGTTGGGAGATAAATGCTGCAGAAAAGGTTTGTGTAAAGAGGATGAGGAATGTTGGAGAAGGAGATGGTGGCAAATTTCTGTATTTAGTAGAGTACTAAGTTGGCTTTGAATTGGAAAGTTGTAGCAACCTGCTGTTTAGATTTCTTTCCCTTCCCTTACAAGTGCAGAGACTTGAGATTGGGTCTGCTCAGAGAGATGAGTGGCAGAGGAACAGGAAGTCAACAGTTGTGTATTTTTCAAGATCGTAATAAAATTCAATAATAAATAGTAATAACATACCTATGATGCTCTTTTGTCTTTTCTTTTCTATTCAGCAATAGGAAATTATAAAATGTGTCGTAGGAAGATGGCAGCAAATTATCAGAGTTGAAAAACAGGGATAATTTATTGGAAATCTTACTTATGGGGCTGGCCCGGTGGTGCAGCGGCTCAGTTTGCACTTTGGCAGCCCGGGGTTCGCGGGCGGGATCCTGGGTGCCTGCTGACGCACTGCCTGTCAGCCATGCCCTGACGGCGTCCCGTGTAAAGTAGGGGAAGATGGGCACGGATGGTTAGCTCAGGGCCAGTCTTCCTCAGCAAAAAGAGGAGGATTGGCAACAGATGTTAGCTCAGGACTGGTCTTCCTCACACACAAAAAAATAAAAGTAAAAACAAAATAAAGACATTAAAAAAAGAAAAGAAATCTTACTTATGAAGGGTTTGGTAGCATTTGAGTCATTTGCTTTATAGGAATTTTATGACAATTTTGTGTACCTCTGGTTTATTTAGAGAATTCTAAGTTTTATCTACTTTTCAAAAGACCAGTATAAACAATGTTTCTTTTGCAGAACTGTGCATATCTTGACAGATAGTTAAAACAATAGTTAGCTTCTACCTTTCAATTTCAAATACGCAGAATGCATCATAAATTGCTTTACTAAACCTGATGCATATATATAGTTGTGGTAGATTATATGAAATTGTTGCTGATAAGAACCTTACAGTAAGGCTCAAAATTAGACTATAAACCTGCATCTTGATTAATATATAAATGTTACTAGAGGAAGATAAATCTAAACTATTCCATGTATCACTGAGTAATGTAATATCTCCTAGAGGTATCTCCCTCCCTCAGCCCCACTTCCCGTTAGTGACTAGGATTATTTTAATTCTGTATGGCAAAACGCCATTAGTTTTATATTTTCTGTGACCTATATGTTTCCCCTTATCTTCTGCTTAAGCCTTCCTTTTAAAAAAGTATTTATTGATTTCTTTCTTCTGCTACTAGTGATATGTCCAGAGAGAATGTAGGAGCATTCAGGCCTTTTGTTTTGATAATATGGCATTTAAGTCACTGATTGTGCTTTATTAATTTGTGGCCTTTATGCAGTTTGTCTGTTTGATAGGATTTCTTCCTTTAATACTAAATCGGTGTGCCTTGCCCCCTTTCTCTTTTCTCTCCTGCTTTGTTCTCTTGCTCCTCCCTTTTCTTCAATTAATCCTGTTTTCCAACCTTTACCCTTTCTGCACTCCACAAAAAGGACCATCCGATTTGAGCTCTAATGTGTATCTGAAAATGCTCATAATGTGCTTGAACACCCATTCTCTATTTGTACTTTCAAGTTTCTATGCTCAAGTTCTATGCTCAGTCTTCAAATTTATGCTTCTCTATTATTCACCATGACTTTTGTATGGTTTTGCTACTTTGAAGGCTAAAGCTGCTTAAACTAATAATGTGTATATATATGTGTGTATGTATGAATATATCTTTTTTTGTCAACTTTCTTCCAGGAAAGAGGGTGAATACATTGGTAGGAAGGAGAAGAGAGGGTAGAATATTTTCTTAGCTGGGGAGATGCTCTTCACTCCAGCTGAGAGTGCCGATAGTGCAAAATAAATGAGGAGTTGTACTTGTTTTGGTGCCCCCAGGTTTTTCTGTCTCAGAATGATGTGCTATACTGTGCTTAGGGATCCGTGGGAGGAGAACTTTGTTCCTGTAAAGCAAGAGAAGGGTCGTTGTGAGAAGGAAAATGGGAAAGGAGATCTTGGGAGGCAACTTCTCACATGGATCAGTTTTAGGAAAGAGTTTATAGAGAAGTTGAGGATCTGGAAATTGATTCCTTTCAAAATATTGTGTGCCTAACTATCCCTGAGAAAAATCTTCATGTAATTACAGGAGTATTTGTACCTTAGCTTGAAGACCACTGCATTGTGCAGTGTGTCCCTGATTATTATTTGTGCTCTCTTAGTTATTTGTGTTAGGTATGCACATTATCATCAGGTTAACTGTGGCCTGTTGTTTATTTCCTAAGGACAAGAAGTATATAGATATTATGTACACTGCTGGATTTGATAGTTAAGCCCATGATAAAGATGTTGCAGTGGAAACGATGATGATGAAGAAAAGGAAGGAGAAGAGGAGAAGAAGGAAGAAAGAGGAAGTTAAAAATAATTTTCAAAACTTCAGTACTATTTATAGATACTGAATAGTGCCAGACATGATTTTAATCACTTTACAAATATTATATCTTTATTTAGTCTTACGTAGATCCTAAGAAGCAGGTACTGTTATTATTCCCATTTTACAGATAAGGAAACTATGTCACAAAGAGGTTAGGTAACTTGTCTAAGCTTGTGAGTGGTGGAGCCAGAATTTGAACCAAGTAGTCTTGCTCTAGAGTCGTAACCACTGTACCATCTTTCCTGTTGCATGTGTGTATATATGTATATAATATACATGTGCACATACATATGCATGTGTGTTTACACATACATACTTACCAATACATTTGCTGAGCTACAATATAATTATGTGTATCCACAGATACATTAATGTGCAGATTATTTTAAAATATAAGAGAAAGCACATTGTAATTAATGAAGAAAAACATAAATTCAAGTGTTCAGTAATATGGGAATACAGAATAATAGTAACAAACTTATTTCTCCCAAGTGATAAGAGAACTGATTTTTTTAAAAATAAAAATGCTGCATTTAAAAATTACTTTCGAGCCAGCCCTCATGGTCTAGTAGTTAAAGTTCAGTGCTCCTGCTTGCGCAGCTCGGTTCATTTTCTGGTTGTGGAACCACACCACCTGTCGTTCAGTTGCCATGCTATGGCGGTGGCTCACATAGAAGAACTAGAAGGATTTACAACTAGGATATACAACCATGCACTGGGGCTTTGGGGAGAGAAAAAAAAGAGGACGATTGGCAACAGATGTTAGCTCAGGGCTAGTCTTTCCCTGCAGAAAAAAAAAATACTTTCATAGAAATTAAGTTTATACATTTAATGTTGTGTGATATTTACAGAAAAGCAATTTAGAAGTCTATTTAAACATTTTTTTCCCTTTTGAAATCGGATGCTGTCAAGATCACACAATATATTCTTTACAGTTCAATTTTCACATCTATATGCCATTTAAAATTTTCTTCCCTTTAAAATGGATAGGAAATCAGATTACGCCCCGTCTAACTCCCCACTCCTTTACATTGTGGCTTTATATGAAAGGATTGAAAATATACTAAGTTTTAGAATATTTGCAGTGGTCTCCACATTTAAAAATGGAAAATAAGTTACATATAATAGTTTTTGAGATTTTAAGAATTTCAACCTTTTCAATGTTGTGTCAGAACATTTGAAAAAATGGATTCCAAAGTCCCTCTTAGATGTTTTGAAGAGAGTTCTGTTCTGTGCAGCTTGGACTGGGAAGGAATGTAAAGGAGCACACTGTGTTCCCATATTCAGAACTGTTCAGAGGAGACTTGGTAAATGTTTGGGCTTTATATGCTTAGGTGCACCAAGCCACTTCACTTTACCAGGTTTCCTGGGAATTCAGTTCATTTCGAATCAAAGACCATGACCGTGTCCTGTGCGTCCTTTAACAGCCTGCTCAGGTTCCACCTCTGCAACCGTGTTCATAACACTCTGACTGTCTTGAGAGTAGCATGGTACTTTGATAGGCTCATAAAATAACTTATTCTATTGTATTTGAAAAATGGGCTATTTTATGAGGCATAGGTATAAATAATTAACAGAGGAATTCCTAATACATTGTTTGATCTTGTGTGAATCACCCTTCCTGTTTCATTTTTTCATCTTTAAAGTGAAGGGGATTGAATAAAATAATCTTTAAAATTCCATTTTTTAAAAAAAGCTAATCTATGCTATTATGTGCACATATTTTCACTAACTGAATTAACAGTTTTGTTGGATATTCTGGAAAGAAAAAGTGAAGTGAAAAGCCCTCAGCATTTCCAAAGCAAATGTGAAATTGAGACATTGTAGATGGTTGCGTTCCACTATGATGTTCCTGCCAACGTAGTGGCTTTTGATCTGTTGTATTTAGATGGTAATTTTAACTAAGTTCAAGCCAGCTCAGTATGGTTTTTCAATTTACAGGACTTGCTTGGGCAGCAGCAGTTAACTATATGGGAAATTTAATGTTAAAAACATATCCTCCTGTGATTTACAAAGGACCGCCTGGCATATAATTTTAGAAAATTTTGTTAGTATTTATATTCAGCATTGTAGTCTTAAGTGGTTTATTAGCTGTGTCCAGTCCTAGTTTATTTGCACCAGATTTTTTTTGAGGTAGCCTCAAGTACATATTGCAGTGAACACCTGGGTCTTCTCATTAGTACAGGCCATTACTGAAGGTTAGAGATGTACCTTGTAGCCATCCTTAATCTGACGGCTGGTTTCAGGGTTATTTCGTCCAATATCCTGGCACTGATGAAAGTTTATATTGGGAGCAGAGGGTCATTAAAGGGGTAAAAGCCAGTATTTGGAAGGTCTAGAAAATCAGTCAACTGCAAATGATGAAGTTCTCAAGTATATGTCTCTAAAGCTACTTCCAATGATTGAAACCAGTCTTGAAAAGGCAAAAATCTGAAATAGTTTTTGACTATAACTTCCTGTTATAAAAAAAAATGCACTAAGGCAATCTTGGGACCGATCTGTGGAACGTGGCAGGTGGCTCCCCAAAAGGAATCTCTCCTCTGCAGTGCACACTTAAATGTGTGTTTTTGGACATTCATTTGATAAATAGCTCAGACCACACTACCTGCAGAGCTCTTGTGTGTTTTCATAACGGCCTCACTTTTTATTGAGTTGTGTGCTTGTCTTTCTCTGACCTAATGTGCAGGTACAAATTTTCCCTCCCCAGGTCTTCAAGTCCGGGAGTGCAGTTTTGAGGAGGTGTGAGAATACTTGAGGAAGAGATCATGACTGAGATGGGGACCCCAAAGTTGTAGAGTGGGGATTGGAAGGGATGTTTGGGAAGAACCTTTTCTGAAAAGCAGAGAGGAGGGGATTAGCAGTGGAGTATGTGGGTGGAAAAGCTAGGCAAGGAGATAAGCTCCAGGGGGAAGCAGTTCCAGAAGAAGAATGGATACCGGGGTGTAGGACAGCATAGTTTGAGATTAGTCTGTCCTGGGTTTGGGCATAAAAGGGCTGATTTTAACTGCTGGCCCCACCTTGATTTGACATTGTGTTCACGCTCCTTTGTTGACAAATAATGTCCTCATATGGGTGTGAAGCTCCTCTGAGAGCAAGTACTGTTTCTGAGTCATATTTTATCCTATTGGTAGTACACAAGTAAAGAGTTGTTGAATTTAGTTCACATTTGCTAAGTGGGGAGTAGGGGTTGTAATTTCTATTTTATGTGTATGTTGGGGGGAGGGAGGTGCGGGAATGAGAAGGTAGCTGATAGTCTGACTGGTCAGCATCTGTCTTCTAGGATGATGAATGACCAGTCCTACACATTCTTTTACACATTGTCCTTTGTATGCTTTCTTTTGGCTATCAGCTTCATCCAGATTGTAAACAATGACCTAGAAGAGAAAGGTTTTATATTCCATTATCATTTCTTCTAGCTGCACAGTTTTGTGTGAATAGGACAATCTCAAGTAAAGGAGAGGTTGGTTACCTTGACTTGGATTTCCCAGGAAATAGGTCTAGCCTTTAACTTCAATTAAAACTGGAATTTTTGTTTTCTAGAGGATTGTCAGATGTTAATATTAAAAGAACTATGTTTGGAAACAGTGGGATTGGGACTTCTGAGTATAATAATAATTTAAACTCAAAACCTTTTATTCTTAGAAAACAGAGATAGCAGTCTATAAAAAAAAGGAGTTCTATAATTTTTGGTGTTTAAAATCGCTTTCTGAGCTTAAAATTCCAATGGATTACATGATGGTATATATAACATATATATAACAGTATTCTTTGAAACCATTAGAAATGTATTTTAAAACAGTGATATGTACCCAGTAGTAAAAAATCTCATATTTTTTAGTTGAAAGATACTTTAAAAGATTTACTGCTATCATAACTCATTCTGATTGGCTTTTAATAGGTAACACTGTTGGATTGGTTTCTGTCTTAGGAATATTTTGCTTTTATAAATGTCATAGAATAACGAGGAACAAATTCATACATGCTCGTGTGAAGTAATGTTAAAGAAAATTTAGGAATTGAAAACTTTGAGGAACAACAGCTTTTTCTGGCATGCATGCTGAGAGTGGCGTTGCATCATCACTAGAGACATGGTATTGTTAAGATCTCTGCCCCTTTATGACATGTACGATATTTAATGGGCAGGCCTGCCGTGTTCAGTTATACAGGTTGTGCATTGCGTAAATGTGGTGATTCACTATTCACATATGTAGAACTTACATGTCTGTATGTGGCAACTCTGGAGGTGAATAAGAAAATACTCCTTTACTTCAGGAGTCTACATTCTACTTGGCCAGATAGATCATGAACAAATAAATAGATATTTATCTGAAATATATCAGATAAAAATTAGTGCTATATAAATAATTAAAACAATATGATGTGATATGGCCTGATGGCTAGTTTAGATTAGGTGGTGAGGAAGAAATAATAAGATGAAAAGAAATGATAATTTAAAATTAAAATATTTGATAAATGACCCAATTAAAAAAATTTTATATACAACTTTCAAGACTGTCATTTTTATACTTCTGTTGTTAAGGATACTGAGCCTGGCACAGTTCTTTGTTTTCACTCTGGGTTTTTTCAAACTGTTAAAGCAGTGGGATTTTTTTTTTTTTGGTGAGAAAGATCAGCCCTGAGCTAACATCTCTGCCCATCTTCCTCTATTTTGTATGTGGGATGCTGCCACAGCATGGCTTGATGAGCAGTGAGCAGGTCTGCATCTGCAAACCTCAGGCCACCGAAGCAGAGCGCATGAACTTAACTACTGCGCCACAGGGTCGGCCTCTGGGATGTGTTTTTTAAAAGTTCTATTTTGGCTGATTTTCATAAATAAAGAATAAGTGTAGTTTTGTGTAATGATTTAATGTTAAATTCTTTGAGTTTAACTGTGACAAGATTCCAATTATAATAAAACAGAGTTTTAAAAAATGAGTGACTTTATTTGTATTTTTACACAATGAGAAAAATTCTTTTTTAAGTATTCAATGATATGTATATCTAAGCTTAAGAAGAAAAGACTTGGAAGATAACTCAGACCTGTCAGTTAAAGCTGCATCTTTATTTAACTTTCCCAGTGTTTTTATGAAATATTCTGATGAGCAATTTTGTTTTTGTGTTCTTACATTGTTTGGTTAAAGCTGTTCCTTTTTTTAGGGAATAGTGTATTTCCTTCCAGCCTATTTTCTTTTTTTTTCAACAAAGCATTTCTGTGTTGCCACTTGAATTTTATGTCCATCATTTTAAATTACTTCAAAATAGAAGATCAAGTGGGTGTGCCACAATTATCATTCTTTTATTTTAATAATATTTGGTTATTTCTGGAGTTGTCCTGTTATAAATAATTCTGTGATAGACATTTTGTGGTTTATAACTTTTTTGAGTATTTTGAATAGATTGTCCAAATGTGGATTTTTAAGTACTAATTCCCTTGTTGCCCAAAGAGCATAAATATTTTTTAATAGAAATGGGCCAAGTTTTTGTTTTATGATTATTTCAAATTATGATTAGACATTTTGTGGAGGTTTTTACTGGAAAAAACAAAGCAAAAAATCCTTCTGAAACAGAAACTATACTTCTATGACTTTTCTATATAAAATTCAGAACTAGAGTTTTTGGTAGAGTTTTGGTAAAGTCTGATGGAGGCAACTCTTTAATAAAGTGAGTAATCAAAGCTTGGAACTTATATTTATCAAACAACAACTTTAAGATTTAACTGATCTAATTTATTTTCTCATATCTCGATTTCTGTCTTTGGGATCATTAAAAACTTTCTAGTAACACATAAGATAAAAGCAGATAGTTCTTCAGCTAATCTTCAACTGTGCCAAGTAATTTCTTTCTCTTATGGTCTTCAATTCATTTTACCATGTTTTTATGGACCTCCTACCCTCTTATTTGTTCTACCACATTTTATAGACTTACCCACCCAAAGATCAGACTTAAAAAAATCATAGAATTGAAGATTAAATAGACTGGAAAGAACCTTTGTGATCTTGCATTCTGCATATCATTTTTTGGCCACCTATTATGGGTGAATGTTAAGGTACCATGGTCTTTGCCTGCAAAAAGTTTATAGATTAATAAAACTGGTAAGTAAAATGCTTTATTTTATATGAGAAAACTGAGATCCAGTGAGCAAAATGACTTTCTGACAAGTTCACAATTTCTTCTTCCATCGACCAGTGAAATCTTGAGAAAGTCCAGAGTGCATTAGTGATTGATGTTATCATACCGTGAGTGGCCTTTCCTCTCTGATTTATCTGAGTTTGTTATCTAACAAAAGCACTATAAATCCTGACCGTACACCATGGAAGTGCTGTATATGTAATAACTATTACTGAGATGGAGCACTTTTGTCCTCAACATAAAAAAGGGCACAGTATATTTAAATTTAATAGTGCCTATTGTCTGTTTACTTCCTGGAGTAAAAGAGAAAACAATAAAAATATTCATGAGCTGGGAGGGGTTCTTATTTTGTGCAGCCAGCATCCAGGAAAATACCTGGCTATGACATTTAGATCTCTTAAAACAAAGCTTTTTATTTTTTTTAAATAAACAGTTTAAAATAGTTATCCCACTACTTTGCTAAGTGATTGATTTTATGTGGCTTAAGTAAGGATATTGGCTTGAGGATATAACATCTAGTAAACTAAGGAAGTTTTGGTGTAAAGTACAAGAATTTTATCTCCACTTATTTATCTCTTCCATAGGCTAGCAGCAACAGATATTCTCTGAACAATGGATCTGTTATAAACCCAGATTTAAAAAAATATTGGACCAGGCTAAAAGGTATACTTGATGATGTCTTTAGCTTTCCCTAAAAATTTATGTTTACATGCTTAAAATTTTTTTTCCCTACCAGGAAAGAAAGGAAGAGTAATATTTTATAGTTCCTGGAGATTCATAAACCCCCTCCTGAAGCTCATTGACAACCCCCAGATTAAGAATGTCTACAGGTATTACCTAGTGAAAGGAGAAAAGAAAGATTGCATTTTTAAAAAAATAGAAATCGGCTTATTTATCTATTCAACTGTTCTTCTGAGCATCTATTCATACATCTACTTGTGTATCCACCAATCTAACCACCCACCCACCCATCTATTGATGTTTTATCAGATACTTTCTATTTGTCAAAACACTTTATAAGTTTTATTTTTTCCTTTTAAAATCTGGGACTTACTGCTTTCTAAGCACTTGTGGGAAATGAAAGAATGATTCATGGCAACTATGAAGCTTTTCAAGTAGGGAATATATACATATTTGTTTGTGATTGTATAATAATATACTTTTAAGCATTTACACATTTGAGAAGGTGGTATAGATAGTCCTTACAGCTGTGGGTTGGTTTATTGTAGACTCTTTTTTGTGCTTTGGAAAGTCTTCCTTTGAACTTTTGGTACTGGCTAGTTTTAAAGTAAAGCACATTGTCAATAAAGCAGGATAGAATTGATAAATAAATGACAAGCAATAGGATATATTGGAGTATATGAGGAAGCCATTTGGGTTAAAACTAGTTTGGCCTGACCTTATTTTTCTAAAAGGGCCTGATGTGACCTGTTGAGCATGCATTGTACATCTGCTTTAAATATTTACTACGTCCCAAAGACAAGAATGATGCCTTTAAAGATAGGGATGTAACTTCCCCCATCTTGGCATTTCCTTAAGGATAAGCATCTCTCTCTAAACTAAGGATTAATTACTGACCTGCTGTGCTCACTTGTGACCACTCACATTGTGACTGCTGACCTGCCGTGTTCACCGATCTGCTGTGCCAGAAAACCAATCTCGTGACTGTTGTAAAAGGGATGTTCCGATCATATGTGATGTATGCTCTTTGTTCCAGATGGTATATAACCACTTGGTACACCCCACTTCTTTGGAGTGTTTCCTTCATTTGTGAAGGGACTATCCCAGGCTATATGGTCCTCAGGGTTGGTGTGTAACAAACTCACCCCAATTTTGATTTATAGATTGTTTATTGATTATTTGTGTTGACCGAATTTTCTTGGGTAAAAATAAAATCTTTAGGCACCTGGCCATTTCTTTAGAATGGTATTCTATCAAATTTTTTTTTAAAGTTTTTAATGAAAATTTACTCTTTTTGCAAAAAAATTTGTCTTTTTTTTTTGTGAGGAAGATTAGCCCTAAGCTAACATCTGTTGCCAATCCTCCTCTTTTTGCTGAAGAAGATTGGTCCTGGGCTAACATCCATGTGCATCCTCCTCTACTTTATATGGGATGCTGCCACAGCATGGTTTGACAAGCGGTATGTTGGTCTGCGCCTGGGATCTGAACCTGTGAACCCCGGACTGCCGAAGTGGAGTGCGTGAACTTAACTGCTACGCCATGGGGTCAGCCCCATCTCTTTTCTTTTTGAAACGACAAATTTGTTTATTTCACAAAGGAATAATTTTGTAAAGATTTTTTAGGACTGTAGGGATTCACCTAAGTATTTTTAGACCTTCAAATTTTTTATATCAAATTGTTTTTCTCCTAGTCCTTATTACTTTAAAAAATTACTATTGAAATCTCTGTTTCTTTTGACATTTTCAGTATTCATTTTTCTCCTGCCTTATGTCTTTGTCATTTAGATAAGAAACCAAGTATCTATTTCTTTTTTTTTTTTTTTTTTGTAGATAAGGAAGGCAAAGTGACTTATTTGCTAAATAAGGTCCTAATTGCCCTATCATTTTCTTTAAGATAGAAATTCAGGGAACAATAAAGAAAATCACTCTCTAAGAATGTTGCAAATAAAAAAAGAAGTCAATGTGAAGATTCAGATGCATGCAATCTCTCAACAGGACTTAGCCAATGGGGAGCAGAGCCTGAGTGCAATTGCTCACTGCCCACAGTTGTGTCAAGAGCATATCATGAAAGATGAAAAAGTGAAAATCAGTACTAATAGCATCCAGGTTTTTAAATGACTATAGTTAACATTCCAGCAAAACAAGATTCATACCCATATCTTAAATTCAACATGTTTCATGAGAAGAAAATGTCAGTGTTATGGACTTGCCTAATAGAACTGAGCTTTAGGCGCTGTATTTGTTCTTATAGCATTAAAGAAGATTTACCTGTTTTAAATCTTTGTGATATGTTGGGCTAGATTTATAATTTAATAGTAAATACGAAGAATACTTTATTTTTCATTTAGTGGAAACGTAATTGGAGATTAATAAGCTGATCAATAGTAAAGATCATTTTGCAAGGTTGTTTCCAAATTTACCAACTGTTATGGCTGTCTGCGCAGAAATATCCCTTTCTGTTTAAGATTTATTGACTTGGATCACTTAATTGCATCTCAAAGTGTAGCCTCAAATTCACACTTCTTTCTATCTCAAAGTGATAATGTAGTTTTCTATTAAATAGTAACAGTCATTATTATACGTACTAACAAATGAAATCAGGCTTTTGATTTATTTTTTTTTTGTCCTAGAAATCTCTTTTCCCTAGAATCTCTGAATATTTTCATCCTCTTTGCTAATGCAGTGTTCAGTCTTAAGAATCCCCTAATACTGCGTTTCCTAACTGACTTTTTCAGAGTCCCTCAGAACAAAACATCTTATTCAGCCCAGGGATCATTTGAAGTCACCTATAGAAAATAGTTTGAAATAAATTACACAGCATCTTGAGTCTGAACCTCTGGCCCAACTCAGGCACTCAGAATTTTTTTAGAGGATTATTTGAGGTGAAGATCCAGTTATATTTCTATTCCCAGCCACTAACAGATAAATGGTAAAAGAATTCTAAGGTCTTTGCTAGTGAACTCTGTAAAATGTGCCAGTCTCGGGTGAGCAGTGAAGTAAGGAATTTGGACCTGAATGGCAGCAAATGAAAAACTATCATGACGTTGAAGTGGTCAGTAACGCAATGAGACTTAGAGTTAGGACTTTGTAACTAAACTTGAAAGATAAGATGAATTCTGGCTCTCCTTAGCTCATGGCCCAGATTAAAAAGCATGTCTGTGCAATTGCATGAATGTGTATGGGGTAACTATTTTTATTATTAATCACTACTATTTATTGAGCAGTAAGCACTAACTGCTTTTCATTTTTAAAAAATCTCATTTAATCCTCACGTTAAGCATGTGAGATATATAGTGATACCTCTATTTTTCAGGTGATAAGCTATGGCAGTAAACCCACATGTACAAGAATTTTGCTTAAGTTATTTAGACAGCAAACTACTCACTAAAGGAAACGGGATCATCCACATGCCTTAAAAAGGAAGATATAAAATATTTAAAGTATCCAAGCAGATTGTAGACAATTCAGACATTACTTTGATATTTGTCCTCTGTGCATTTTATAGTGAGCTGAGTTGCTATGTGAGAGACTTGCATTTTTGTTTGCTGCCTGGTCTAGGAAGCCTTCCTAATCCCTGAGTATTCACTCCTGGGATTTCAAGACTTTAAAGCAGTATGTCCCAAAGTGAGTTCCAACTAAAACTTGTTATGGAAAAAATTCCTACAAAGAAATAAAAGCAAATGTGGACATACCTTTAGTTATTTAAAATGAAATATATGCAGCTTGGGTTCAATGGTAAACAAGAGACACCTAGATTATATTGGTGACTGAAAAGATTGCAGAATCTTCCAAAAGCAGTATATAACATAGTAAAAGGAGGGATCTAATGTATGTATGCTTATTTTAGATATTTTGATACATTCAAGAAGCTACTACCATAAGGATATAATTTACTTTTACTTGTAAAATGAAGTTCGTATATTATATGCTTACTTCTACAATTTTCCACAGTCTAGAATGAACTTTCTCCTCTCCGTACTCCATGTGGAAAACCTTTACTCATCCTTCGTAGTCCAGAAAATGCCCTGCCAGCTGTGTTCCTTTAATACTTAATATATATCACATTGTATTACAATTAAGTTGTCTTTCTTAGCACTTAGAGACATCTGGCACATAGAAGGTATTTGACAAGTATTTGTGGAATGGATGAAGGAGTGGATGAATAAGTTACACATTTACTTAATTTAACATGAATTTATTCAGTTTAAACTATTTGGATCAATTTTTATAAATACCTGAAATGATCAAGCAAGGGGGTAACTAAGATTGTGGTTCAAAATCTTTGGGAACACTTGCTGGTTCCTCTTTACTGGGTGAATTTTAAAGTGAAAGGATTATGAAAAAATGACTTTTTAAATTTTAAAACATTTTATCATGGAAATTTTCAAACAGAGGAGTTAAATTTTACAGTGAACACCTGTATAGTCACCACTCATTTTTCTATTATATATTTTTCTATTATATATCCTTTTTCTATGATATAGAAACATTTTTCTTTTATATGTCTATCCATCTATTCATTCCTCTATTCATCCATCAATCCATCATATTTATTTATGATGCATTTCAAAATGAATTACAAGCACTTCCTCCTAAATACTTCGGCATGCATATCATTAATTAGAGTTCAATAATAGCTTACAGGTTTTTTTTTCTTCAGGTGAAATTTAAATACAGTGGACATGCATAAATCTTCAGTGAACATTTGCTGAGTTTTGACATTTGGATATACCTGTGTAACCCAAACCTCTACCAAGATATAGAACATTACCATCACCCCAGAAGGTCTCCTCATGTCCACTGCAGTCAACCTCTACCCTTATACCCACAGGCAATCATTTTTCTGACCACTCCCCCACTACAGATAATTTTTCCCAAAACGTGACTTCCTTAAAGAATCAAAGTATGTAAATGTTTAAGTGAAAACCATAGAAAGGTGAAGAATTGCTATGTGAAATGATCTTAAAATTGATGGCTGGAAAACCTGAGAGGGCAGTTGACGAAGGAAAGCTAAAATGACTTCATGAAATGACTAATGACATGGATTTAGGGGAATGCCAGAAGTACACACAGCTAGCATTCCGTTAAGCCTTGTAATTGCTGATAATGGCTTCAGACTATATAAACCTGAAAGTTATTTGAAAGAGATTTTTGCCTGGTGGTCAGCAAAAGTGGCACAATTCTGTGACCCAAATAAGCACTTATTTTACAAAGGTTAGAAAGTCAAAATAAGGCAATGTTTCAGATGTTTTGCTTTCGTGATAGAATTGCTTTATATTTGGCTTTTAAAATGACCTATTATAAAACGTGGATGAAAGTACACAAAAAGTTTTAATTATTGTATAATGAAGAAAAATACTTTGGAATATATAAAATTACTTGTACCAAGAGTCTCTATTGAAAATATAGTTTTTAATAATGTAGTCATACTATGGTTATACAGATGTAACGAATCCCAGGTGTTCTTCAGATACTTTGTATATACCACTAATATATTTAAATTCTAATCTTTAGGCAATAGAGAAGGAAGTCACCAATAAAATCTACAAAATAGCACAGCTTAGTCTGGGCACTGGCTCTCACAGTTTATCAACTACTTGCAGTCTCTAGCCTACCTCTCTTTCTCTGCATAGTCCAGCCAAACGCTGAGTAGTAACTGATAAGGTTGTTAGAATTTACAGAACCCACCTTCCCTCTCTTCCTTCTACTCCTTCATTCTCTACTTCCCTCTCTCCTTCCTTCCCTGCTAATTAAACAGATATTTATTGTCTACCTACTATGTAACACTGTGTTAGATGCTGGAGATCCTGTGATGAGTAGAAAGTACCTTACTGTAAATACAGTTCTACAGATGCTCCTTAGATTTGTAGACATTAACTTCTAATGAATCAGAACTCTCTATAAAAAAAAATCATGCATCCTAGAATTTGGGAATGGCTTTTATAGAAGACAGGACATGTTGCTATATATGATACATTCTCTGAAGTTGATGGAATGTTCATACTGTTGACTTAACTACTTTCTCTCACTGGATTCGCTAGACTGTTGACTACTTGCCCCGCCCCATCAACTCTTTCTGCTCAGTGTGGTCATAAGTATGTTTAGCTATCTTTTTCTTTAAAAAAGTTTCACTTGTACCTCTACTTCCACCGATAGCTTTTTTTTTGTTTTAAAAATAACTATTCTTGGTCAGAGAAGTTTGGAATTTCTTATGTGATCTCTCAGTTTTTATCGTAGTGGAAAACGAAGTTCATAGAACCAGAAGTCAGAAAGTTGATTTTCTTTTCTGCATTTTATTAGCTGTGACTTTGAATGGCTAACGTAAGTACTTAATTTCCAATATTTATAATGAAGTACTTTCCAATTCAGACTGGATCTCAGAAAAGAAAAAATAAATATAAAAATGTAAGTATAATTACTCTAGAACAATTAAAAATTTTTTATTGTGGTAAAATGTACATAACATAAAATGCATTATTTTAACTATTTTTAAGTGTACAGTTCAGTGGCATTAAGTATATTCTCATTGTTGTGCAACCATCACCACCATCCATCCTCAGAACTTTATCATCTTCCCAAACTGAAAACCTGTACCCATTAAACAATAACTCAGTGACTCCTCATTCCTCCCTCCCCTCAGCTCCTGGCAACTACCATTCCACCTTCTGTCTCTATGAATAGAACAATTTTTTTTGAGTAAGCGTGGAAAGTTATCTCTTTTTTTCCAAACCTCTTAGTTAAGAAGTTTTCTTTTTTTGTTTAGTAAGTTTATCAATCAGGGTTTATCAGAGAAACAGAACTACTAGAATATGTATGTTCCAAGTCTAAATTCAGTTATCTTTTTAAGCATAACCTCTAATTTTTTTATTCAGGTGAAATCTTTTGTTCTTGACTACCAATATATTGTTCCTATATTAGAATAACATTATTTTACAGCTACAGGAGGCAGCAACAAAAACACTGCCAAATAAGTGTGCCTAGGCAATTTTATAAATGCAATCCATTTAAAGCTTTAGCCATTTATGTGAAATTAGGCATATGATTTCATTTCTACCTATGGCTACGGCCTTCAGAAATTTGATTTACTATTTACTTGATGTAATTTCAGGCTGAGAATATCCTTGCAATACAGTAATGAGAAATTAGGTTATTTGAAGTATGGCTTAATGAAGTATAAAGGGTATGAAATGAAATATAAATAAAAAGTAACAGGGAATATTTGCATAAATGGCATTTAGCTACTGGGCACTTTTATATTTATATTGTAAGTGCATGTTCGTAATACATAAAGGTGGTTTCACAAATGTTGGTGTCATTCAGAACATTTTCTAAATGTAATTAGATGATTGAAATTTTTGTTTTTTTGTTTTCTTAAATGAATTGGTATTATCAGGACAGCATTTGGTTCAATGTATTATTTACTCAAAGAAAAGTCTTGGTCATTTGAATCACCATAACTGTAATTGTATTAAGAACTTCGTTGGCATTAGCAGTGCAAAGCTCAAAGGCACTCAATGTAACCTAATTACCGGGAATGATATTTGTATTAATGCTAGTAAGATGTGAGCTTTTTTGTACTGAAGGTTGAAGAGATATCAGATAAGGTCCAGAGTGAGTGGAAGGGATGTATTTCAGATTAACACTTTTAAATCGTGGGATTCAACGACAGTGATGTGACTGGGTTATTGAATGTTGTAACACGTGTGGAATGAAGAAACAAAAATGTAGAAATTGCTAACTGGTAAGTGTATATTTTAATCAAGACAATTTCCTAGCATCAGGGGCAGATCAAGGTTTTGTTGGGGACTTGAAATAAAGACCTTTTGGGAGGAGTCCTTTTTAAGAAAAAAACCCAAAATTAAAAATATGAATTTATATACAAAAGTCAATATTTATTTAGAATGGAAAAAGAAATTACAACAGATTACGGTTTTCAAAAAAGGTGGCCAGTGACATAATCATCACAATATTTAGAGAAGTGACATTTTTCAACTGCTGGTCACCCTTTAAAACTACTTTTTTCTACATCTATAGATGCAGACTATATGCATCTTTGTATATAGTCTTTGCCTCTCCCTATGACAATGCTTTTATAATATGATTTCGTACAGAGAGATTAGAAAGATAAGTTAATCTTTCCTATGGCCTGGCTAATAAAATTGTGTTTTTATTATTGATAGTTGAAGTGTATAAAACATGCAGCTTTACTCACAGACATACTCAGTGTTTGTGGAAATGCTACAGGTTTGTGCTCTAAAAATACAGGGTTTCTGAGAAGTTCTATTTCATGTGGGTCCCATCAAAAAAGAAAAAAAAATGTATGATCCATTTATAATTATATATGAATCATCAACTAAAAAACTCTGATTTGACTAGGCATTGATTAAAAACTGAATTATCTGCTTATACTATTTCATATCTCATGATTGGAAGAATTGTCTATAGACTAGCTTCTAGCTGTGTACACTTGAGACTTTGTTTCTCCTCCACTTACCACATACCTCTAGTGCTCATTGCCATGGACACATTCATATCTCCATAGACCTCTCACTCTGCACCTTCATTTCATGGCTCCAGGTGAGTTGGTCAGTGGGAAAAAGGTGTGTTTCTAGCATCCATTCCAACAGTGGAACAGACGGCAGTCATTAATTATGCATGGAAATGACTGAGCACCACATACATATATCCCACAAAACCCAAACTGAATGTATCACCAATTCACCTTCCTCTTTGCTGCACCTCAAGTTGCTACCAAGTTGCCTACTATCTGACACAGGAGGAAGGGTGGTGGAGGGAAGTTGGAGTATAAAAGGAAAGATACTTTCGTGGTTAAAACATCTTACTTTTGGTGCTGGCCCAGTGGCATAGTAGTTAAGTTTGCCTACTCCACTTCAGAGGCCCGGGGTTTGTGGGTTCGTTTCCCGGGCGTGGACCTACACACTGCTCATCAAGCCATGCTGTGGTGGCGTCCCACATACAAAACAGAGGAAGATTGGCGCAGATGTTAGTTCAGGGCCAATCTTCCTCACCAAAAAATATCTTACTTTTGCAAATTTTGTGAAGATACATAATTATGAGAACACATTGCTAAGTCCTCTCCCAGATCCCTGAAGGGACCTTTTCAAGTGAGGAGCCCTGAAGCTTAAGCTTCATGAGAGAAATTTATGGTAAATCCACCTCTATCAAACAAGCACTGTTTCTGCAGTGATGGAAATCTGCAGTGTCCAATATGGTAGCAGCTAGACACATGCAGCTATTGATTGCTTAATAAGTGTAACTGAGTTAATGAATCTTTAATTTTATGTAATTTTAATTACTTTAAATTTAAATAGATATATGTGGTTAATGGCTACTGTATTAGACAATGCAGGTCTAGCATCTACTTTATTACTATTTTTATGTGAAATTAGTGCTCATTTAATTTTATTAAAGATACTATGTATTGTATCATATTCTGCTTAACTTATGATATCATTTAAGTATTAAACTCTCAGTTGTGACCTAAATTGTGTACTACATGTGATATATTTATTGCCTACTAAGCAAAGTGGGCAATTCTCATAATTATGGACAAGATTTATGCTTGTAGATCTGTCTATTTTAAACTGAAACAACACCTTTACAGTGCTTTTTCTGGTTGGAATATATATATATATATATATATTTTGTTTGTTTGTTTGTTTTCTTTTGGTAAGGAGGATTGGCCCTGAGGTAATACCTGTGCCCATCCTCTTCTATTTTGTATGTGGAACACTGCCACAGCATGGCTTGATGAATGGTGTAGGTTCGTGCCTGGGATCTAAACCTGTAAACCTGGGCCGCTGAAGTGTAGCACACCGAACCCAACCACTATGCCACTGGGTCGGCCCCTGGTTAGAATATTTTGATTGTTTTATTAGAAAATAATCTTGAATCAATCATAATGAAAAATCTTAAATTATGGGTGAAAATGTATGTTTTCAAAGTGGGGGTTAAAAACTTTTTATGAAGTACCATGTTTTATTTTTCTCTTAGAAATTTAATAAAGTGTTCTCAGAGACAAAGCAAAAGCAGATTATTTGGTTGACATGCTAATATTTTATTTCACTGCTTAGTTTGCTAATCCTGTTGGTCTAAGCTAGATTCCAAAAATTGGGCTAAATCTTGTCTTGCTATGACATGGCATTTTACAGTAATTCATCAATATTTAATTGGCAAAAGAAAGACAAAGCATGCATATTGTTTACTACAGTTATGTGAACTGCCACTGTGGCATATCATTACATACAATTCTCCGAAAAAATTTACAAATTTTATTGGCCTAGAACAGTTTAGAAAATTTTTATTATTGTTAATGCAGCGGGTAACCTTTCAAGCACCATGTATACAGTTTCAATGTGTACTTTAATAGGATTGGTAATGGTTTTCTGTTCATGTGTTAGTGATTTTTATTTGCACAATCAAGTGTTGACAGAAATTTGGAATAGATGTTCTTTTTACATCTACATTTAATAATTGTGAGTAATATTTAGACTGACTAGATTAACTTTTTTTCCAATTGAGGTGAAATTTATTTAATAAAAAACTATTTTAAACTATATATTTCATTGGAATTTATAATGTTGTGTCATCTCTGTTTAGTTCCAAAACATTTTCATCAAACCCAAAGGAGTCCCCCATATCCAAAATAGATTTGCCTATTCTGAATATTTCATATAAATAATATAACATGTGGCCTTTTGTTTCTGGCTTCTTTCACTTAGTATAATGTTTTCGAGGTTCATCCACATTGTAGCTTTTATTAGTACTTCATTTCTTTTTTAAGGCTGAATAATATTCTATTGTATGGCTATACCACATTTTGTTTATCCATTCTTCCATTCGGATAACTTTTAAATACAATAGAAACTATACCCTTCAGTAATTTTTCTTAACCAGTTCTAAGCCTTGATTGGTCACAAACATTTTTGTATATATTCAATATTTCTCAGGTTTAGCTTACTTAAATATTACCGAAATTTCAGTTTTTTCCACCTCACTCCTAGTCCCATTTATTAATTTTTTTACCCTTTTGTATGCTAAACATTATTTATGAACTTCCTTGTATTTTTTAATGTTAAAAAACTAGTCTAATTAATACAAATGCTCTAAATTTAGTCTGATGGAGCATGGAATGATAAGGCTGGAAAAAAAAGAAAATTTGATGTCTGTGAGACTGATATTTTTAACTGTAATTTGATAGGAAAAGAAACGAAAACAAACAGAAAAATCAAATACCTTTTTTATTGATTAGTTATAAAAGAAAAGTCATAACAAATCTTTAGATCTTAAATTTTCAGTATTCCCTTCTGTATCAGTGAATATACTTTTTTTTTAAAAGGGTGAACCTCACCAGAATTTTAAATTCTGTGATATAAGATATTTTTCATCACGGTGTAAGGGCTTTTTGTTTTTAATCGCTGTTTCACTGGGCTGGGTCTCACTTTTTTCTATTCTGGAGATTGGCACATGGAAAAAGATGCACACTGACTCTGCTTTTGAAAATTATGTAAAATCTCTAGTCAGAAATCCAGGACTCATGGTATGTTTTATTTGCAGACTTTAAAATTTTTGTTTTCTCTTCATACTTTTTTGGTGTCAGAACCTGTATGTGTGTGTGTGTTTTTTTTTTTTTTTTTTGTAAATTATCACTTGGTAACAATTTGCAAAATCCTAAGTAGCATTTTAAAAGGTTGCTTCCTGATGGATTTGTTCTTACATTTTATTCTTGGTTATGCATTTCTGTTAATAGGCTTAGTTGTTTCATATATGCTAGTTGTAATTTGACTTTTCAAAATGTCAAATTCCAGCTCTATGCAAAATAAAGTAATTTACATTTTTATGACTATGAAATTCAGTTCATTTTTCAGAATAAATAAAAACCTCAAATGACTTCTTTTAGCCTAATTTGTTAACTTTTGTGGTTTATCAGCTTGAAGGTAACAGGCTATAGTAGTTTTCTATTGCTACTTAAATTACCACAAACTTAGTGGCTTAAAACAACATAAATTACCTTACAGTTTTCATGGCTCAAGAGTCTGGGCCTGGCACAGCTGTATTCTGTGCTCAGGATCTCATAGGCTGGACTGGAATCTCAGGGGATCCTCTTCCATGCTCGTGTGCTTGTTGGCATAATTCAATTTCTTGGGGTTGTATGAATGAGGTCCCAATTTTTTTTGCTAGCTGTTGTTGGGAGAGTGCTCTCAGTCTCTAGAGGCCCTCTTAGGGCCTTGCTCCGTGGTCTCCACAAGAGGCCCTTTTCTTAAAGGCCTTCAGAAGCATCTCTGTTAGGCTTTGAGGCTCTTCCTTCAGGAAGGGCCCAGTCCCTTTTAAGAGCTGACTTGATTAGCCTAGAATAATCTTCTTTGATAAACTCAACATCAGCTGCTTTGGGACGTTAATTACATCTGTAAAATCTCTTTACCTTTGTCATATAATGTAACCTAATACAGGGAGTAAACTATCATATTTACAGCCCTTCCCACATTCAAGAAGAGATTATGCAGAGTATGTACACCAGGGGGCAGGAATCTTGGAGGCCGTCTTAGAATTCTGCCTACCATACAGAAGTTATGTGAAATTTTTAAAACGTGTGTGTTAAAAATTAATAGGGTATGGGTTTTCTTTTTTTTTTTTTTGTGGGGGGACCAGCCCTGAGCTAACATCTGTTGCCAATCCTCCCCTTTTTTGCTGAGGAAGACTGGCCCTGGGCTAACATCCGTGCCCATCTTCCTCCACTGTATATGGGACTCCACCATGGCATGGCTGACAAACAGTGCGTCGGCGGGCGCCTGGGATCCGAACTCGCGAACCCCGGGCTGCCAAGCGTGGACTAAACCGCTGCGCCACCGGGCGGCCCCAATAGGGTATGGTTTTTAGCGAAGTTTTAGGTTTACAGAAAAATTGAGCAGAAAGTACAGAGTTCCCATATACACCCCCTTCCTCTCCACACAGTTTCCCTTATTATTCTCATTTTGCATTAGTGTGGTACGTATGTTAAAATTGATGAACCAATATTGATACCATATTAAGTCAAGTCCATAGTTTACATTAGGGTTCACTCTTTGTGCTGTTCAATTCTATGGGATTTGACAAATGCTTAATATCTTATATTTACCATTACAGTATCAAACAGACTAGTTTCACCTTCCTAACAATCCCCTGTGTTCCACCTATTCATCCCTCTCTCCCTCTCCCTGAACTTCTGGCAGTCACTGGTCTTTTTTTTACTGTCTCTGTAGTTTTGCTTTTCCAAAATGTCATATAGTTAGGATCATACAGTATGTAGCCTTTTCAGACTGGCTTCTTTTACTCAGCGTTATGCATTTAAGATTCCTCCATGTCTTTTCTTGACTTGATAGCTCATTTCCTTTTATTGCTGGTTGGTATTCCTTTGTATGGATGTACCATGGTTCACTTATCCAGGAAGCCGCCCTGTGGATCCTGTTGAGACTTGCTGGGAAACTGCCTATGGAGTTGTCTCTGAAACTCACTTGGAAGCCTCCGATAGGGGTAGGTGGAAGGGGCTTCTCTTTCTGGTTCCAGTGTGCTTTAGTCTCTCTTGCTCCTGTGGTACATGGTGGAGGCAAGCCAACCCCTGAGGAGTGGGGCTGGGAAGTATTCTCTGGGAAGATGCTCATGCGGGTGCTACGGAAACTTTCTGGGAAACTGCTGGTTGGGGCACCTGTGAGACTTGCTGGGAAACTACTTGGGGTGCTGGTGGAACTCCTGGGAAGTTGCTCATGGGGGTGCTGCTGAAAGCTGATGGGGGGTGAATGCCACTGGTTAGCCCCATGCTGCTGGCTGCCGCAGGAGCAAGAAAAGAATAAGCATACTGCAGTCCTTTCCTCCTGCAGTGTTCCTCTGACAGTCTACTGGCAAAACTTAGTGTCATGGCAGCTGTCAGAGAAGATACAGGGTCCAGCTCCAGGATCACAAAGCAGGGCAATGAAGGGTAGATTTGGAGCTGACAGGCAAGGAGTTGGTAATTGGCACACTTTCTCTTTCTACTTCGCTAAGAGTTTTCTTTGTTTGTTTTGTTTTTTTAATCAAAAATGAGTATTGAATATTGTCACTTGGTTTTCTGCAACTATCAAGATGGTCATATGGCTTTGGTTTTTAATCTGTTAGTATGGTGAATTACATTGATTGGATTTTTAAACGTTAAACTGATCTTGCATTGCTGGATAAGCTATATTTGGTTATGATGTATTATCCTTTTTTATATATTGCTAGATTTGATTTAGTAATATTTTGTTAAAGATCTCTGTGTCTATTTTTGAGGTATATTGGTCTGTCATTTTCTTTTTCTGTTAGTGTCCATCTGGTTTTGGCAGTGTGGTAGCTTCATAGAATAAATTGAGAAGTATTCCTTCTTCCTCCCTTTTCTGAAAAAGTTTGTGTAGGATTTGTCTCATTTCTTTCTTAAATATCTGATAAAATTTTCCAGTGAAGCCATCTGGTCCTACAATTTTTTTCCCGAGAAGACTTTTAGTTATAAATTCAATTTTTGAGATTGATGATGGGCTTCTGTTGAGTCAGTTTTGTAATTTGTGTCTTTTAAGCAATTTATCCGTTTAATCTAAGTTATCAAGGATATTGGTATAAAATTATTCATAATATTCCTTTATTATTTTAATGTCTGAAGCATCTGTAGAATGTCTTCTCTTTTGTTTCTGGTATTTAAAATTTGTGTCTTCTCTATTTTATTCCCTTGGTCCTTCTAGCTAGAGGTTTCTCACATTAAAAAATATTTTCAAAAAGCAGTTTTTGGTTTGTCTGTTTTTGATTTCTGTGATTATTTGCTTTTATTATTTCCTTTTTTCTATGTATGTCTTTAAGTTGCTTTGCTTTTTCTGGTTTCTTAAGGTAGAAATTTATGTTTTTTATAGCTACAAATTTTTCTCTAAACCAGTGGCTCCCACATTTTGTTGCAAATTGAAATTATCTAAGTCTTTCAAAAATACTAATGCCTATTTCCCAACCCCAGACATTTTGATTTAATTACTTAAATTGATATGGGGTACAATGGGATATTTAAAAACTTCCTAGGAGGTTCTAATGTGTAGCACATTTTGTGAAGCACTGCTCTGAGCACAACTGTAGCTTTTGCCCACAAATTTTGATACGTTGTGTTTTCATTATCATTCCCTTCAAGATATTTTAAAATTTTCCTTGTGATTTATTTCTTTTCTCCATTGGTTACTTGGAAGTATATTGTTTGATTTTCTAATATTTCAGGGCCTCTCTCCTTTTTTTCATTGATTTCTAGTTAAATTCCATTGATTAAAGAAAGTATTCTGAATGATTTCAATACTGTTAAATTTATTGAGCCTTCTTTTTTTTCAAGGCCTGGCATATGATGTCTCTGGTTAATTTTTCATGTGCACTGGAAAATTATGTATATTCTGCAGTTGTTGGGTAGAGCATTCTATACATGTCAATTAGGTCAAGTTTGTTAATGGTATTACTCAAATATTCTATATATCTACTGATTTTCTTGATCTTTTTGTTCTTTTAATTGCTGAGAAGGGAGTGTTGAAATCTCCAAGTATTATTGTAGGTTTGCTTTTTTCTCTTTTCAGTTCTGTTAGTTTTTGCTTCAAGTGTTCTGAAACTCTGTTATTAGGTGCATATATATTTAGGATTGTTATGTATTTTGATGAATTGACTCCTTTATCATAATAAAATGTCCATCTTTATCCTTGGTAATATTCCTTGTCCTGAAATCTGCTTTGATATTAATGTAGCTACTCAAGCTTTCTTATGATTAGTGTTTGCATGATATATCTTTTTTAAAAATCATTTTACTTTTAACATCTGTGTGTTTTTATATTTAATTTGGGTTTAATTTATGCAGCATACATTTGGTCTTGTTTTATTTACAATGTGACAATCTGTGCCCTTAAATTGAATGTATACTAGTCCTGTTCAGCTAGGCTTCTGCAAGAGAAATAAGCCCTGTAGAAAATGATTTGAGTGGATGTTTTTCCAATTTTCTTGAGGATGGGACAAGGCAAGTGCCAATGTAGGTGCATAGAGGAGAAGTTAATTTATTGCATACAATTAATGGCTTAGGGCATTAGGGGTTAATTCTTCCTGGGGGCCTTGGTAGAGAGGCTGGTTTAGATTATTTACATATAATGTTTTTATCTGTATGATTGGATTTAAATCTGCCATCTTGCTGTTTGTTTTCTCTTTGTCCATTTTTTTGTTTGTTTCTAATTTCTTCTTTTTCTGCCTTCTTTTGGAATAGTTGAGTATATATAGATTTTTTTTTGGTGAGGAAGATTTGCCCTGTGCTAACATCTGTTGCCAATCTTCCCCTGTTTTGTATGTGGGTTGCCACCACAGCATGACTGGTGAGTGATGTAGATCTGTGCCTGGCATCTGATCCCGCGAACCCGGGCCGCCAAAGCCGAGTGTGCTAATCCCAACCACTATGCTACTGGGCTGGCCTCTTGTGTTCATTTTTGAAAGGTATTTGGGCTGGACATAGAATTTTAGTTTCGTAATTTTTTCTTTCAGCACTTTAAAAATATCATTTCATCTCCTGGTTTGCATAGTTCCTGATGAGACATCTGTGCTATTTTTATCTTTGTTCCTGTGTACATAATGTGCCTTTTTTTTCCTGGCTGTTTTTAGGATTTTCTTTTTATTACTGGCTTAGGAATCTGATTATAGGATGTCTTGTGTGGTTTTTCTTTATGATTATTCTGCCTGGGCTTTGTTGAACTTCTTGGATTTGTAAGTATATAGTTTTTATTAAAATTCAGAAAATTTGGGGCATGGTTTCTTTAAATATTTTTTTGGACCAATTCTTTTCCATCTCCTTTTAGGACTCTGATTACACAAATGTTAAATTATTTGATATTGTCTCACATGTTATCAAGGTTCTGTTCATTTTTTTTGTATTTTTTCCCCTGCTGTACTTTGGTTAGGATAATTTATATCAGTATGTCTTCAGCTTCACTGATAATTTTTTTTTGCAGTCTAATCTGCTAATTTCATCCAGTGAAATTTTTATGTCAAATATTGTATTTTTTAATCTTTAGGCATTTAACTTGGTTCTTTTTAATATTTTTCCCTTTCTCTTCTCAATATGTTCATATTTTCCTTTAAGTCTCTGATCTTATTAAGCATATGTAAATAGCGGTTTTAAAGTTCTTCTATGTTAATTTTATTATTTTTGTTAATTCTCCATCTATTTTTATTGACTGATTTTTCTCCTGGTTATGGGAAATATTTTCCGGCCTTTTTTTCCTGTGTCTAATTTTTTTCACTAGGTAATAAATATTAGGATTTACATTATTTAGCTGCATTTTTGGGTTTTCTTTAGTGTTGAACCTTTTTCCTGTGTTCAGTTAAGTCACTTGCAGATCAGTCAGACCATTTTGGGGCTCATTCTTATGCTTTTCAAGGATGATCTAAGGTAGCGTTTACCCTAGAGCTCGTTTAGCCTCACTACTAAGGCATGACCCTTGTGGAATCTCTACAGAATGCCCTGGGTAGCCAACGAGGTCTCTCCATTCTGGGAACTGTTTTGTTTACAGCTTCCCTGATATTGATCTTTCCCTCCTAGCTGTTCTTCACTTGGCCTCTTAGAGTTTCACCCTATGCAGCACAGATTGCTATTCAAAGCCTTGCAGGAATTCCTCTGCCAATTACTGCAGCTTTTCCTCTGCATAGCTCCCTCTTCACCAGTACTCTATCCTGCAAATTCCAGCCATCTCAGCCTGCTCAAACAGTAATCACAGTATCTCAACTTATTCATGAGAGCTTATGAGGCTCTTTTTGGGTTCCCCCTCCCTATTGCACACTCTGGACTTTGCCTCTGGGATGAAATATGGACAGTCTTAGAGAGTACCTGATTTGTTTCCCTTCTATTAATAATCACAGGCCTGTCTTGCCTTTGGCCCATTATCTGAAATAGCTTTATATATTTTGCCCATTTTTCTAGTTATATACAGGATTGGGAGGGCAATTCTGTAGCAGTTCAGTGTAGCTATTTTTTTTTTCACTTAAATTCATTGTAGTGAATGTAGTTGCTCTAAATCTGAATATTGGATCTGGTTACTCTTATACACAGTAACATAAAGCTTGCTTCTTTTTATTTTCAGGGATTTCAATGAATTGTTTTATATAGAGATCAAAGGGTTATTTAATCTAAGTTATACCAACAATTAAAAAAAAAACTAGACAGATTTTTTTTTCACAGAGGTTAAGATTCCCTTTAGCTCATTTTTTTGTTTTTTTAAAATATAAGTTGGTGATTTCATTCATTAAACTGACGACTTCTGTAGGTTCTTTTATTTTTTTTTTTATTATTTTTTTTAATTTTTTTTTTTTGTGAGGAAGACCAGCCCTGAGCTAACATCCGTTGCTAATCCTCCTCTTTTTGCTGAGGAAGACTGTTAGCCCTGGGCTAACATCGTGCCCATCTTCCTCTACTTTATATGGGACGCCGCCGCAGCATGGCTGACAGGCGGTGCATCGGAGGGCGCCCGGGATCTGAACCCACGAACCCCGGGCTGCCAAGCGCGGACTAAACCGCTGCGCCACCGGGCGGCCCCTGTAGGTTCTTTTAAAAATGGATTGAGACTCAAAATGAACACATAATATTGTAATGGTTCTTACCATAGTGTGTGTTGAATTATGAGAGTTACTCATGGTTATATGTTACCCAGGAGGACTATTCAATGTGCTTGGTTATATAGATCTGTGAATTTTTAGCTGTGGGCTGATATCCATATTGAATCATAAATTTATTATTGATGCATTGCTTTCTAGGCAGACATGTTATACTCTAAGAGAATTAAGAATAGGAATTAATTTTCCTTTATGGAATGGTTTTTTCAACTTTAGGTGAATGCCTTCAATATACACATTGCTAACTTGTATACTCAACACACAAAAAAGTTGTTTAATTATTAGTTTAGAACATAAATTAATTACAAAATTTCCTAATAAAATTGCTAGAGGAAACATTTAGGGAAACTATTTCTACATAAAATCAGTTTAACTGACAGAAGCTTGTCAGCACTTAGAAACATTTATTCTCAGTTATAAATGGCACATTTTTAGCACCATTTTTATTCTAGCTTTTCACAATATATCATTTAGACAGAAAGTGCTGATATGGGTTTTTCAGTCTTAGCCTGCAAAGGTATTGAAGGTGAATGTGGTTTTAGTTACACATCCTGTTACCTCTACAGTCTGGGTATTATGTTTTTTTTTGTTTGTTTGTTTTTTTGTGGGGAAGACCAGCCCTGAGCTAACATCCGTTGCCAATCCTCCCCTTTTTGCTGAGGAAGACTGGCCCTGGGCTAACATCCGTGCCCATCTTCCTCCACTTTATATGGGACGCCGCCACGGCATGGCTGACAGGCAGTGCGTCGGCGGGCGCCCGGGATCGGAACTCGCGAACCCCGGGCTGCCAAGCGCGAACTAAACCGCTGCGCCACCGGGTATTATGTTTTATTCGACTGTTTAAAATATATTGTTGTCAAATATAGGCTTGCTGATCATTTATATAAGGTGCCTTAGTTTTAAAAAAATATTAACTACATACAAGATGGTTCATTTGTCAGGTCTCTTATCTAGAGCTAACTCTAAATTTGAGTGTTTTACTGGAAGATACAGGAGAAGTTATTGTCCCCAAGTTTTCCATTCATATTGGTTTACTGCCATGTGAAATTTATAACTAAACTTTCATATGGAAAAGATAAAACACACTGTCATCTCTTCTTGTCCCATTGTACTTTTCAGTTATAGGAGCAATGATATGCTTTCAGTTTGTGACATGTTGCACTAGAAAAATGTTTATTATAGAGTGTGTGACTCTGTGTGTGTTTGTGTGTATGTTTATGCATGACTCTTACAGAATAAAGTTGTACTTGCATACGCCATAATGGTATTTCTATATCTGTATGAATACATTGATTCAGTAGATTAGATCGTGGGTATTCTTTGTATTTGTTTATAATAATTATGTCTCTCAGTGAATATGCACCAGTTACTGACCAACCTGTCTTGTAATGAGCATGTCTTTATTACTGGTTTCAATGGCTGGTAGAGATGGTTAAAAGTGTTGCAAGTTGGTCACTTATTGGCCAGTCTTAAATATGCTACTTATGGTAAACTTACCATGTTTATACACATATAGTATCTTCTGGTTTTGCTGGTAATATAGGTAAATGCTCTTAATTAGCATTTCAAGGTACAGTGATTTATTTTTTATAAGTTCAATAATATATTCTTAGTATATTTACTTCTAAGCTTTGAGCATGTTAGTTAATTTCCCTGTGCCTCAGTTACCTCATCTCTGACATGGGGGTGAAATAGTTCCTATTTCGTGGGATTGTGGTGAAGATTAAATGAGAGTACACATAAAGCTCTTAGAACAATTCTTGACCCCTAGCAAACTCAGTGAGTATTAGCTATCATCAGCAGTATTATTACTTTAGTTAATTTGATTCATTTAGCCAATGATCTTTTTTGTTCTTTTCCTTTTTACATCTTTATTAATGTATAATTTACATCCCATAAAGTCCAACCATGCTAAGTATAGAAATCAATGATATATAGTGAATTTAGAGTTGTGTAGCCATCACCACGATCCATCATCCCCTAAATACTCTTTGTGCCTATTTACAGCCTCTCCTCTTTCCTACCCTCAGCCCCAGGCAACCAAGAATCTGTTTTCTGTCCCTATTGATTTGCCCTTTCTGGGCATTTCATTTAAATGGAATTATACAATAAATGATCTTTTTTGTGTCTGGCTCTTTTCACTGAGCATGTTTCCTTTTTATTGATGAATAGTATTCCTTGTATGGATGTGCTCCATTTTTTAAATCTATTCACCATTAGATGTACTTTTGGCTTGTTTGCAGTTTTTAGGTATTATAAATAATACTTCTACAAATATTATTTTATAAGTCTTTCTGTAGACATATATTTTAGTTTCTTTTGGGTAGATTCCTAGATGTGGAATTGCTGGATTGTGTGATAAATTTTTGTTTTAACTCTTTAAGATACTACCATACTGTTTTCCAAAGCAGCTGTGTGTACCATTTTACATTCCCACCACTGATGTATGAAGGTTCTAGTTTCTCCACACTTTGACAATGCTTGTTACTTTCTGTCTTTTGGGTTATAACTATTCTACAGCTATGTAAAGTAGTATTGCATTTCCCTAATTTTCCCTAAAGCACATTCTCGTGTGTCCTACCCTTGGTTATGTCCCCTCTCTGGGGGTACCCTACATCTCATAATGCATCAGTATGTGGGCTCAAAGACTCAGCCTCTTGCCTTAACTGGAACAATTCTGAAGTGCCATTCCCACTCGAGGTTCCTGTGGCATTGGCTGGAGCCTCTGTTACATCTGCATTGCAATTCAGCTTCTCCCTCTACCTGTCCTGTTTCCTTTACTCCCTTCCAGACATTCCTGAGAGCATTCCCCAAGATACATGAAAATCTCAGAGTCTTGGAGTCTATTTCCCAGGGAATCCAACTGGAGCAGGGATATAGAGTTGACAGGAGTTGCTAATTTAGACAAAGTGATTAAGGAAGGCCTCTAATTTGAATTAATATTTGAGCAGAGACCCAAAAAAAATGAGAACCTAAGCCAACCAGATATCTAGGGGAAAGAATTTTCCAGATAGAACATCAAGTACAAAGATCTGGACAGGGCCATCCTTGATAGTAAGGAGGCCCATGGAGGGGAACCAAAGAGGGAGAAGGGTGGGATGTAACCAGGGACCAGATCATGCAGGGCTTTGATGGTCATATCCTGCATGGCCTTTGAAGTATTTTCAGCAGTGGGATTCCACGATCATTCTGGATGCTCTGTGAAAATAGAATGTAAAGCGCTGAGAGCAGAAATAAGGAGCCAGTAAGGAGACTACTGCAATAGTCCAGGTGAGAAATTTTTGTGGTAGCATTGGAGTGAGTAAGAAGTGACCAGATTCTGGATACATTTTAAGGATATAATTTTTTGGTGGTTGGGATATGGAATGTGTGAGAGAAAGAGAGGAATCAAGGATAATTCTAAACTTTTTGACCTAAGCAATTTGATGAATGGAATTGTGTGTAACTGAGACACGAAAGGCTTAACAGTAGGTAGATGTGAGTGGAAATCAAATTTTCAGTTTTAGACATGTTAAATTTGCATGCCTATTAGAAATTCAAGAGTAGATGTGGCCTGAGAAATTGACAAGGAAGCCTGGGTCAGGACTGAAGAGAGAATTTTGGGAGTGGTCAGGGTTCAGATTTAAAGCTATGGATCTGAGCAAGATCCCCTAGACAGGGGTTGGCAATCCTTTTCTGTAAAGGGTCAGATACACAATGGAGTCTTTGTTACAATGACTCAGTTCTGCCCTTGCATTGTGAAAAGAGCCACAGACAATAATTAAACAAATGAGTATGGCTGTATTCCAATAAATCTTTACTTATAAAAATAGGTTGTAGGCTAGATTAGGCACACAGGAAGTAGTTTCCTGACCTCTGAGTTAGGTAATGAGTAGAGAAAGAGATCTTAGACCTGAAGCCTAGCTAGATTCTGGGGTAGTGTAACACAGAGCCAGGGAGATGAGAAGGAATAGTTATTGATGTAGGAGGAAAACTCAAAGAAATATGTTTAGGTCACAATTTATGTTTATCCTCATTTCACTTAAATTTGTAATTGGACAAATAATTCATGCAAAAATTTAAATATGTAATATTTGAATCTCCTTTAGTCTTAGACATACTATTTCTCTGATATTATATTTCACTAATGATTCTCTAGAATTTATGGTATAGTATGTAAAATGCTCAGAACTCTTTAGACATTTGAGTGTAATGTAAAATTTCTAATCATAAATTTTAGTGCATTGTTCCAAATATAATTTTTTTTTGTATAATCTGATGTGTGGTGTTATTTACTTACATGATGTAGTTGGAGTTTTTGTTCCTGAATTTTCAGCTGGTCTGTATGTTGGGGCACCTTTGTAGTCAGGAGCAGTGAAAGTAGAGGAAGAGAGTTCAGAGACAGATAAATCCTTTAAATTTGAGCATTTCCATTTCTCGAGACCTTCAAAATCTTAGTTGAAAAATGTCGTTGCACACTTCCTATTAAGTAACAAAAAACCGGGCTGTGTAAGCACATGTAAACTCACTAGACTGTAGTTGGTAAAAGGAATTTCACAGACTTTTAGTGTCTTAGCTCAGGAACATGACTGATTAGACATTGCCAGAAATCTTGGTTAATCTTGTATTTAATTTGTAGAACTGTAGTTCTAGCAAGCTATACGTGGTGTAATTTTTATTTTTCTGATATTGTTGTAAGCAACAGATGAAAGGTGAAGTAGGAACTAAGGAACTACTGTCGATATATTTTTATTTGCTTTTGGAGTTCAGACACCAGAAGTGATTCTGAAATTTTGTATTGCCTACTGACAGACATTATGTATAAAGAACTCACATTATTGTAGGTCACTGAATTAATTTAAGAAATACCAATTGACATAGTTCCTTTAGGGAACTGTGGGCTGCTGTTTGATATTATTGTCTTTGTCAAATATGAAAGTTTAGAATGAATTTTATTTTTAGTGTGTCAGTGTTTAAGAATGAAGTGGTGTCCTCTCCAAATTAAAACTTTTTCAAATGGATCAGAAGTGGAGTTTATAGACTTTCTTTCACTAAGATAGTTAAGTGTTGGAGTTTTCCATGAACTGTTGTTATGTAGTTGATTTTTCCTAAATGGAAAAAGAGAGTTCCAAAAAGCATTAAAAACATTTCAGAGTTGTGCTCGAAAATTATTTTTTATTTGTGGAAGAGGGTGGTCATAATTGGTATTCCTTATGTGCCTATTATATTTGAATGTATTTATGTTCTGTCAAACATCATGTGTTCCAGATGAGATCATTAAAAAATAAAGTTTTTCATTGTCATTACAATAGCAGTTGGGCAAACCGTTTTTTGCTAAAAGGCCCTCAGTAATTCCTAACACTCCTAATATTGCAGTTTTTTGTGGTAACCAATTTTAATTGTATCACACTGAACCTGATTCCTTGTTATACTAGTTATCTTATTGAATGAATTTATACCCTTTGTACTCCAAATATTTTAGAAAATGGATTGGCTAGTGTGAATTTATTTATTTATTTATTTTCTAGCCAAGTAGATAAAGTACTGTGAGCTAGGGCAGTGTTAACTATGATGGCTAGGTCATGCCTTCACGATAAAACTCCTTGTATGTTATACTGTCATTTGACATTAGTTAATTAGTATATATTTTTGGTGTTGTTCCAGGTATGGCCCTTAAAATAATGTGTCAGTTGAAAAAAGTAAACAAACATAAATCCTTCAAAAGATTTCAAAATAGCATGGCTAATTTTGCCCAAATATTTCTTTACATTTAATTATGATGGTAATTTCACATTCAGAATTCAATCTACTTTTTAAATCAAAGGATGCTAACTTTAGCAGTATTACATGGGAAAGGGATCCTTGTGCCTACCATTTCAGGACCTTCTGCTGGATTCTGTACAACTTGAATACAGAGTTTTGAGTTTTGAATTGGCTCTCAAACTGTATGTGATCTTGGAATAGTTATTTAAAGTTTTTGTCCTCTGTTTCTTCATCTGTAAAAAAAGTTGTTAGAATAGATTACTTTTTTGACTATCTTTAAAAGCATGTATATTTTGAATGCTTACTATTCATCAAGTGATATACTAAATATACTAGGAGGTACAAAATAAATAAAAGGTAAACCATCTGAATTTAAGAATTTTATCCTAGTTGGTATGAGAAAAGCTGATAGTAATTTAAAAACAGCATAAGATTAATTGTCAAAATGAAGAATAAGGAATATACAATAAGGAATTAAGTAGTGTGGATTTGTATGATCTAGGAGGACTTTCTGGAGGGATGGTGCTTGAGTTGAGCTGGGAAAGGTTTGGATAGGAGGAAGAGGATTTGCTGTGTGAAGATGGCCACAGAAAGAACAGACCTAAATAGACATAAATAAACATGATGTGTTTCTGGAACCATGAGGGCCTTGTAGCTGCAACAGAAAATTCCTGTTGGGAAAGTAGTAGGAAACAGGTTCGATATTTTAGAGATATGGAGGGTCTTGAATGCCACCTAAAGAAGTTTGAATTTCCTTTTGTATTAAATGGAAGCTTTTAAGTTTTTGAGCAAATAAAGTTATAAAAGCAACATCTGAAGAAAAGAGTGATTCCATTTCATTATGTAGATAATCTACAGATATAAGTAAGAAAATTTGATGTCAGGGACCAGGAATACCAGCTGAGGTGTTTTATAATGGAAGGCTTTTGCTTTGTTTTGTTTTGAATACATAGGACATTTACAGGGTGAATGAATGAAGGATTGGTCTCTGAATTTATTATTATTTTTTAAGCCATGAATATATAACATGGGAGACAATCTCCCAGAGAACATATTTCCTGGATTTTATTCACTAACCTAGCATTTCACACTAAGGCTCTAAATAAATATTGGTTTAATAACAAATTTGTAGTCTTCCTAATTCTATTGCCTAATAGCATCTCAGATTATTCCTTCCACCTCACCTTGTATGTAGCTATCTAGTCCATGGTTTTTCAGTTGAGTTGCTCTATATGACCATGCTTACCCTACATTTTTCTCATTCAGTCTTCATGGATGGTAGGAATTCCTGAACAACAAGCAGTGGTCCACTAGCAGTCAGAACCCATTTTTACAAAAGTACTACAGAAAGCCTATTCCACAGTGTACCTTTGGAAAGGACATGGTTGGGTAATTTTCCCTTTATTTCTTACTCAAAGAAGTACACTGAAATTTGGAGGGGTGTTAGAACTACAGTTTTAATCCCCTCTACTTATCTATATCTTCTTTTAATGCTAAAACTCATTTATGCCAGTACAGAATTAGTTTATTTTTCTTTAAAGAACCATTTTATTCTACTTTGTGTTATTGTTAGTTGAACATATCTTTCTCTATCTTACCAGAATGTAAGATAAAAGTCCTTGGAGGCAGAAAATTGGTTTTAATTGCTTTTGCTCCCCCTAACACTTCATACAGGTTTGCAGTCAGAAAATATTTGTTGAATTAAAATACTATCCTTAATATTTATATGTAAATATTCACTAGCAAAAGTTTTATTTTATTTTACAGACTTTATTTTAACTCATGTTATAACTTAGTGGATTACATTTAGAACAATAGGCTAATTTTTTTTTTTGAGGGAGATTAGCCCTCCGCTAACATCTGCTGCCAATCTTCCTCTTTTTTTTCTTTTTTCCCCCCAAAGCCCCAGGACATAGTTGTGTATCAAAGTTGTAGAGTTATAGTTCTTCTATATAGGATACCGTCTCAGCGTGGCTTGATGAGCAGTGAGTAGGTTTGTGCCCAGGATCCAAACCAGCGAACCCTGGGCCGCCAAAGCAGAACATGCAAACTTAAGTGCTACACCACTGGGCCCGCCCCAACAGGCTACATTTTTAAGGCATCTCAAAAAGACACACAATCTCACAACATGTCATCAAATCCTTAAAAAATAAAAGCAAATCTGTTCAGTCCAAAGTGAAGTTAGTCTGAAAATTTATGGAAATACTTAAAAAATCTAGACTAGGGCAAGAAAAGTGGAAAACACAAAAACAAAACAAAATAACCGTTTCCTTATAAGGTTATAGTTGAGAAGGGCTTATCAGTCTAATATTTTTTTTTGGTGTGACTCTGAAAAATCTTAAGTATAATTTCTATTGGTGATCATTATGGAAATGAGAGTTATAAAGTTATAAAATGATATTAATAAACTTTACTACAGAGACACTTTATTTCAGAGTAGAAATGCAACCATGCCTCATGCTGTATGCTTTTCCAAAGATGTAAGGAGGATATGCTGAGAGCTCCTCCTTAGCTTCCATGCCTGAATGCCCCCCATCACTGATGTCTTCCCATTAAGACATGCGTGCATCTGAATGTAAATTTAGCACAAGGAAGGTACATTAAAAGGTATTATCATTCAGACTACAGATGTAGGTGGTTGATCACGTAGAAAAATCCTAAGGAGAACAGGGTAGGAACATTTTACATGGTCATTAGGATAGGGTAGATACAGTCAAGAAAGTTTGAAAGGGCCAGACTGGTGGGGACTATGGAATACCACCAAGGAGAAGGTACATGCAGCAGTGTGTAAGATTGAGTTCTGGAAACAGAGCTCATATCATCATAGAATTTTGAACTTGAACAGACTTAATAGATAATCTTGTTAAGAAATTACCCTTTCTGAATTGGACACCGTGGCTTATAAAGATTAAATGACTTGTTTACTATCACAATCATTAGTCATTGGTAGACCTGAAAGAGACTAGAAGTCCTGTAATCCTGCACCCATTCATTCATTTAACAAATATTTATGAGGTGTTTACTATCAGCTAGGTGACAGGGATAAAATGATGTTTGAGATAAAGTTCTTACTTCTGAGGCTGTAATGGGTTACTGGGGAGACTCGCCAGTAAGTCAGCAAGTGAAATACAACGTGATAAGTGCTATGATCAGGTATGTTTGGGTGGCTTGGAAAACCCACAGGAGAAGTCCCTCATCCAGCTGGAGGGTGGGGCTGGGGGCCCAGGAAAGGCATCTGGGGCAAGCTGACATTTAATCAAAGTTCATTCTCTACTGTGTTGGTATACTACAGATAGTGCAGGCATTTTAATGATAGTTTAAAATGAGACTTATGTAACTTCATCCTCTGCTTTTAGTTTTGAATCTTTTTCAATAGCTAGAGGAATTGAGTCCACTTTTTAAAGTAGTACATTATAGATGTACTTGGTGTGTTCTGCACTGAGCCAAAACATCAAGCTTTTCTTTATAATGTAGGATGTTCTGTTGATTCTTTTATTTTATAGTTCTGGTAGCATGAGAAGCAAGGAATGATGGAGAATCTTGATTTTGTACTCTGGAAAAAAGCCAAAAGATAGGATATGCTAGTACATATTTATAACCTGCTTTAAAAAAAAAGAAAAACAACTTAAATTTTGTGAGGTGTGAAAAGACCATTAGTAATACATTTAATCTAAAAAGTGTTTATGGTTTAAACTTGGTGTGTTAGAATAATTTTATCTAAAAAACATTATGAACTTTCTACTGATTCTCTGTGCGACATACATTTCAGATGGGTTAAAAAATTAATACCAAAAACGGAAACCATAAAATATTTAGAAGAAATTACAGGTGAATCATTTGATATGAGGATGAGGAAAGCCTTCCTCATTATAAAACTAAAGGGAGATATAATGAAGGAAAAGTTTGATAAATTTGGTTATGTAAAATGATGTCTTTTATTTGTCAAAAAACTTGAAATGATATTTAAAAGCAAATGAGAGCCTGAAAGTATTAGCAGTATCTAACATATCGCTCATGTATGAAGAACAGCCACAAAATAAGAAAAAGCAATGGCTTTGGAGGAAAATGGTCAAAAGTCATGAATAGATAGTTCAAGAAAGAAAGAAGGCAAATGGAAAATGAATTTATCAAAGTGATCAACCCTACTTGTAATTGAAATCATATATAATTAAATGAGACACATTTTTTTATCTACCATGCTAGCAACACTCAATGTTGATAAAGTTTCTGGTAAACCTGTACTCTTATATATTATTGGAGAGAGGGCAGTTTGGTGGTGGGCATAAAAAGCCTTGAAAATGTTTATGTGCCTTTACTTGAAATTTTCAACTTTTAGAAATTTTTCCTAAGAAACAAATCAGAGACCAGAACAAAGATAAAGGGGTGTTCACTGTTGCATTATTATGGTAGTAAATGTCCTAAAGGTCCAACAGTGCTGGGTCAGCTAAACATACTATGGTTTATCTGAATGATGGACTGTGTAGTTGCAGCTATTGAAAAATCATGTTTTTGAAGGCTATGTAAGGATATTGAAATGCTGCTATTATACTGTTAAATTTTCAAAAAAAGCAAGTTACAAATGATGTATGCTATCAACCCAATATTCGAAAAATATTTGTGTAAAAAAAAGACTACAGGAACATATACTATATAGATACTGTGGATATGTCTATTAAATGTGATTTTTCTTCTTATAATTTAAAAATACTTTTTGTTTTCTATAGCCTCAAATTTTAGTGAGAAAAATTAAAAATTGCACACTAGCAATATATATTGACTTATAATCATATTGTATTTATACAAATAATTTGCCAACTATATTTCTCTATTCTTAGGGCAATATGGCACATCAAAATTCAATAATTAGAATTAAGTTTAAGTAAATTTGTTGAATAACACTGTTCAGGTGAGGGTCCAAATTGAAGCAATAATCAATATCTAATAGTTTTCACTTGAATGTTACAGAATACTATTACTACAGTTAGTTGTGTTTTTTTAGTACACCAGAGATGAAATTTTACTTTGCTTTCAATTAAGTTACTTTAAATAAGAGAAAGACAAAAACCATCTACAACACAATAAAAACAATTTCATATATGAAAATATCAAAAAGCTGTACTGTTTGCATTGTTTTCTCACTTTTAGAAATATTGTAGCTCCACTATATTTTTCATTAAAATGTGGATATTTATTATACTAGCACATTCACTGTCAAAAAATAGAATAATTCTGCTGAAATAACTGTGTGATAAAGTATAAAGTAAACCTCATGTATGTAAGTAGTAATGTGTGGTTAGGCCAACAAATTTGGGCTACAATTTTTTTGTTTAATTGATTGCTTTCTAACTGAAGCAGAAATACATTTCAGGTTACTGTTTATGGAGATAGAAAAAAGTGGCAGAATGTAGAAGAGTGATGTCGAATAAAAATAGCTTACATCATTTGAAAATATGATGCAGTACTTTTAGATGGGAAAAAAAAGGTGCATGATTAGAGCCATTTTTAAAGACTCAACCGTGGAATTGTCTTATAGTCTATTATCTAGTGAGATTCCTAGTTTTTTGATTTGGTAGCTAGTGAAAAGATCTGATGTTTAAAGTCCTTTTGATATGAAAAGATTCTAACCCTGTTGGGCTTGAATACTCTGAGTTAAGTCGTTTAGCACAATTTTTAGCAATTCCATCAGATTTTTTACTGTTCTTTCACATGGAGACAAATGGAAAGTTTAAACTTAGGACAGAAACAAATAAACAAAAGGCACTCAGAGAAAAAGTAGAATAAGGAGAACTCTAACTTACCTTATTTCTGAATTTTCTTTCTTTTTTTTCAATATGGTACCCTAGTGGTTCCAGATTCCACTTGATTTTTTTTTTTCAGGAAGATTGGCCCTGAGCTAACATCTGTTGCCAATCTTCCTCTTTTTTTTCTTTTCTCCTCAAAGCCCCAGTACATAGTTGCATATCGTAGTTGTAGGTCCTTTGAGCTCCTCTACGGGGGATGCTGCCTCAGCATGGCTTGATGAGTGGTGAGTAGGTCTGTGCCCAGGATCTGAACCGGAAAGCCCGGCAAGCCCTGGGCTGCTGACGTGGAACACGCAAACTTAACCGCTATGCCACTGGGTCAGCCCCCTGAAATTTCTGTTCCTTGTTTAGAAACGTGATGATGACCTTGACAATGGCAGCGAATAAATTTTATTGAGCACTTACTATATGCTGTATCCAATATTAAGTGCTTTACATGGATTATCTCTGGTAGTCAACCAGAGTCTGTTGGGATAGGAACTTATATTTTATCTAATCTAAGATGCATCCTTATTTTATGTACCACTAACAAAAAAATGTTGTCACTTAAACTATGCTATCATTGACTGTAAGGTATATCCTGATTCCAGAGATGACAAAATATTTAAAAAATTGTATCCTAATAAATGAAATACGTAGGTTGGTGGGTGTGAGAGTTGACTAGCAGACTGATCAGTAGCTGTTTCCTATCTTGAAGGTCAGTTTTTAAAAAGGTTATCATCACTGAAAAGAGAAAATTTTGAAAACAGGAGAACATGGCAATAAAAGACAGTGAGTGCTTTAATTCAGAATGAAGTTTAGTGTCTATCCTGCATCTCTTGGCTACAGGGCCTGTCATTTTTTGGGAAAAGGATATGGAATAGAACCCATTTATGTGAATGGAGAATCAGAAAAAAAGTTTCTGAGGGGTCTGCCTATCTTCGGGTGGAGATAGCTTTTTATGTAAGCAGGGGCTAAGCTTTAGTTTCTCCTAGTTTTAGACATTAGATTGCAGAGCTGTACTCTTGGCAGTGAGGAATGGTGATGGAGAGGATTTTAAAAGTAAAACAATAAATGAACATTGAGAACTAGATATTTTCTAGGAGAATGTTCTTTCTAGAGACACTGAACCTGTAAACCAATCTCTTCTACGTAAAATGTCACAAGCAAAACTGAATAACTCTTCCCAGCATGCAGTTTACAGACTGCGGATACTCCCCCAACAGAGCAGACAACAGAGTATAAGTCTAATTGAATATATGTAATGGTCTAAATTCTGCCTATTATCTGGTACAGACTTGAGGAAGGGAAGTGGGTAGGAAAGGAAAAATGGGAGGAGTTTTTCTCAAGAGGTGATGTGGAGGGAGAAGTTGCAAGGGCTAGGTCACAGTAGAGAGCTGTTTCTTGTAAGGTAGTATATAGAAAAGTGGAAAAGAGGAAAAATAAGTTAATATGTTGTGGTATTATAAAGAGATTTTTGGTTTTTGCACCCAGTTCCTGGCACAGAGGTTCTAAAATCCTTCGAATTTTCTGAGTGATAAGGGTGATATGAGTGTCTTTTGTTGTAATGAAGCAATGCTTGGTGGGCCTCTAGATAGTTTCAGGATGGGGGCTGGTTGCCAGAATACCAAGCCTTGACTGGAAGCTTGGAATTTTCAGTCCCGCTCCACAACCTCTGGGAAGGTTAGAGGGACTGGAGATTGAGTAAATCCCAGTTTATTCACCAATAGTCAATGACTTAATCGATCATGCTTCATAAAGAAGCCTCCATAAAAACTCCTAAAGGACAGGGTTCAGAGAGCTTGAAAGTTGGTGAACATACCCACATGCTAGGAGGATGGCACACCCCAACTCCAAGGGGACAGAAACTCCTGTGCTCGGGACCCTTCTGGAGCTCATGCTATGTGCCTCTCCATCTGGCTGTTCATTTGTAGTCTTTACAATAAACCAGTAATAGTCATTGAAGTGTTTTCCAGAGTCTTCTGAGCCATTCTGATGAATTATTGAATCTGAAAGGTGAGGTTGTGGGAACCCTCTCAACTTTGTAGGCAAGTTGGACAGAGTGTCTTATGACTGATGTCTGAAGTGACGGCAGTCTTGTGGGACTGAGCCCTTGAACCTGTGGAGTCTAATGCTAACTCCGGGTAGTTAGTGTCAGAATTGAATTGAATTGTAGAGCACCCAGTTGATGTCAGAATTAGTTGGTGTCAGGAGGAAAAACACTTCTCATTTGGTGTCAGAAGTGATGTGAGTAAAAACAGCTCAAGCATGATTAGGAGAAGTACTGAGTAAAAAATTGCCAAAAAACTGGAGGAGGGAGGTAAGGATATAATATATTGATTGTTAGTGGTAGCTAAGGAAGTTAAGACAATAGGCTAGAGTAAAAAGTAGTCAGATCAGATACTCTAGGATCTAAATCTACAAATGCAGGGCCCATGGCAGAACATTCTTTTTGTGGTAGTCTTGTACATTTCCAGCAGGCAGAAAACATTGACTGTTACAATGTGGCTAGAATAGGAAAGAGGCTTGACTTGTCCAGGTAACCCTTTCCTGGTTAGCCAATATATCCATTGGCAAGTGTGCTTAAAGGATTAGAAATATGTTCAGTTAAGTAATTGCCCATGTGGCTGTGGGACCAAGAATAAGTTCTTGTCTGAGGCTCACCTTGGATAGCAGATGGCCAAAGAGAAAATACAGTTTGTAGATGTGATACGCTGGATACAAGTGAATCAAGTTGTTAATGAAGAATTCTATGTGCAAAGCAAGGGGAGGATAGTGAAATAAGCAGGGGAAGAACACTTTCTGAGCCTTCACTGCCAGCCAGAAAGAATTAGCCTGAAATTGCAGCAGTGCATATCACAGGTCAGGGACAAGGGGCGATGCTCAATGCCATTCTTAAGAAGAGAGGGCTGGAATGCCACCTAGAGAGTGAAGGCAAATGACAGAGAGGTGTGGTGGTATTGCTGTGTATTTAAGAATCCTATCTAGGCTTCCTTAAACTCATACTCTTGTCTTACTGTTTCTCTGCCATTTTTGTTGTAAGGCTGAAGCTTTTTCCTTTAAAAAGTTTGGAGTTTTGCATAGTCATTGTTGTATAAAGCATGGACACAATGCATTATCTACAATTTACAGTTTGGCTTATTAAAAAGAGCAAACATTTAAGCCACAAAGCAATCTGAATGTAGAATCCTTCTAGATTTGAATAATTGTTTCTCTAATTGTCCACAGTCTAGCTTTGTTCATACCCAATTTGTTCATATTTTTAGTGATTCATCTTTATCAAATCTTTGCAGAGCATTGTACTTATTTTTCATAGATGTAATAATTCCTCCCTTTTTGTGCTTATATTTCATCAGATTGTGAACAATTTAATTAAATTATACAAGTACAGCAGTAAGAACAACTGCTAGTAAGTGTGGGAAGAAAACAATGACTCCTGGTGAGTGTACAACTCAGGAGGGAGAAGAGCATGTGCATAGTGGAGTGGCCTACACAGCGTACTGCCCAAGGGCATCAGCCTGCATGGTTTACAGGGGGAATGGAGAGCATTGGCTAACTGGGTCCCAGACAAGAGATCTGCTAGTGTTTGTGATGCTCACAAGCTCTCCAGTTCCTCTATTCCTGTGCTTTCTAGAGATTCTTTAGTCCTTTGAGAATCTTTCATTTACATAATTAATCTTAATCTATATTTGTAATTATTATTAAAAAATGAACATAATGGGATATATTAGTAATTGTGACTGATGTAATAGATAATAGACTTTCAAATAAAAGTTGTAAGAATTCTCAAATTTATGAGCAAAAATTTTTTTGAATGTATTTTGGTAGTAATTGTAGGGAGTAAAATTACAAATTGATTATTGAGATCTGTTTTTAAAATTTATCCTATAATTAGAGTTTTACTTGTCATAGTTCTATGTGTATGCATTTGTCTGGTTTTTTTTTGTTTTAAAATGTGATACTAAAAATACACATACAGAAATTGAAATTTAGTCTCACTGCAGTCCCGTAATCTCCTCTTGTTTTGTTCTGTTGCTAAGTCAGAAATTCACATTTACTAGATTATTATCTACTGCCATGGAAATCGTTTTGTAATATTTCAATTTCACTACAGAAACAAGCAGCGGGAGCTAATGGACCATAAAAGGGAAATTTGTTGTTTAAACAATGATTATCTTTTATATTTGGCTAACACGAAAAGAGGAGAGTACAATTCTTCTGTCACACAGCATGAGAAGGTAAATGGATGAGAGTTAGAGGCAGAATTTACCCTAAGAAAATTTACAACTGTCACATGAGTCAGAAATAATGTTACCGACTCACGAGACAAAATTATAAAATGTGTCCATATCAAGATATGTTTAGTCAAATAACAAAGGAAGGCCTTGTTGTAGGTTGGGTTCCCCAGAAGTAAACACTGAGATGGAGTTTGGGGTGCAAGATGTGTATCAGGGATCAACCGCTGTGAAAGGAAGGGTAAAGATATATATATGGTGATGGATAAAAACTAGACTATTGGTGGTGAACACGATGCAGTCTATACAGAAACTGATATATAATAATGTACATCTGAAATTTTTATAATGTTATAAGCCAATGTGACCTCAATAAAGTAATTAATAAAAGCTTTTAAGGCCTGACAAAGCCCCAGCCAACTTGGGCGGGGGGCTCTGGAGGCAGTATTGCCCTCAGCCTTGTCTCCTGTCACCTCTGCTGTCACAGGGTGTGGAATGCCCCACGGTGGGGCTGCTGTCTGTGCCTGAGGCAGATGTTGAAGTCTACCCACCTGGAGGCTGTCTACTGACCACGCTGCCTGCATGATGGCAGGGAGCCAGGCTGTCCTTGAAGGGGGATCTGGGAGACTCATCCCTGCCTACACGGATCTCCTTCTTTTATGAATATCATGGATTTTCTGCCATTTTGTCTTTATAATATTTATAATTCCCAGTATATATCACCTTTAATCAGGCAAATGTTCACATTTTTTAGACATATTAATGATGAAAGCCCTTTTAACATCCTTATTTTGGTTAAGTGCTTTTAGATTTAGGTAGGCTGTATTTTGCCTCTAGCCACAGCATACTTTTTTTTTTTTGGAAAATTCATAGCAGATTTTGGCCCTTCATAGAAAGTTAAGGCTTTTCTTAATAGTATATGAACATTTATGACCAAGCATTTCTTCCTTTTTTAAACTTATTTTACAATGATTTCAAGCTTATAGAAATATTCCAAGAATAGGACAAAGAACTCATGTATATTCTTCATTCAGATTCTTCTATTATTAACATTTTATTATAGTTGCCTTATCATATTCTTCCTCTTCTTTCTCTCTCCCCTCCCTCTCCCTTGGCTCCACACATTATTGTTATTTTGAAGACTTTTTTTGGCTTGAGAGTAAAAGTTGCAGACTTAATGCCCCAGTTTTCCCTTACTACTTCAGTGAGCATGTCCTAAAAATCAAGATATTCTCCCACATAACCTCAATATAACCATCAAAATAGGAAATTCATATTGATATAATATTACTGTTTAATCCATAGATCCCAGTCCTAGCTCACCAGTTGTCCCAGTGATGTTCTTTATAGGTCCAGAATCCAGGGTCGCATTTTGCATTTAGTTTTCCTGGCTCTTTGGTCTCCTTCCATCTGGAACTGGTCTGTAGTTTTGCCTTGTCTTTCAAGATCTGGACACTTTTGAAGAGTATAGCCAAATTATGCTTCTTTGTTTGGGTTTATCTGATGCTTCCTCATGAATAGGTTCAGATGATGTATTTTGGGCAGAATTACCACAGAAGTGGTGCTGTGTCCTCAGTTCATCATGTTAAACAGTGATCCAGGCTTATCTTTTCCTGCCCTAGCCTTGGAATTATTAAGGACTAATGGCTCCTTTTAGTGGAGAATGACATTGAGAAACCAAAATCTGGGTCCTGGACGTGCTCATTGCTATTGGGATATCTTTGCTTCTGGTCTTAGTGAATAAACCTAGGAAATATAGGTTTGTATGTACATATATATACACCATATACACGCATACATCTGTATGTGTGTATCTATAGATCGATTGATCTATCTGAAGATTTATGTTCATACTGATGTCTCCAATTCCAACCCCAAATAGCAGGATTTATTCTTCCTTCCCCCTTTTTACACTTGTAGTTTCCTTCTCCAACATTGAAAAACCTGGCTGTCATTATCCTCAATATGTTTACTTGTTCGCACAATTCCCTCTGTATGTAACCAGTCTCTTAGTTATGTGCGTCACCTCCTTGGCTTGGCCCTACTAACCCCAACCAGCTTGTTGAATATTTGGTCTTGGCTTTGCTGGCCATGCCAGCTAATTCCTCAGCCTCAGCGAAGGGTCAGCATCCAGATGCTTCTTATGTTCCTCGCCCTATTATTATTTTTCTTTGGATATACAGTGCTGTAGGGACCCCAAAAGTGATTCCACAAGTGAGCAGGTAGTATATCATAAAACAAATTCCTAAATTAAAAATGGGATTCTCTAGTATTTTAGTTTTTTTTTTAATTATTACTCTTCTAAGATGTGAATAACTGGATTTTAGTGCTTAGCTTGATTCTATTATGGACTATAATAATAGAACTGGGATATGTGCTAGCCATTTCTGATATTAAACATAGTTTCTGAATGAGAACCCATCTATATTATTAAGGCAGATCTTTCTTTGGTTTCTTTTGGATTTATTTCTTGGCAGTTCAATAAGCAAAAGCTATTAGCAAAGACAATTTTTGTTGAGCCTTGTTTATTGGTTTGCAATAATGAGAACAGTTATTGAGTCTAATAATTTTGTACTTCTACTTTCAGGTGACAAAGTGTTCTTATTTTGTGATGATACCAAGGAAAGGTAGTTTAAAAGCTAGTTTTAAAGGATCTGTAGCTTTATAATTTAGAATGGAGGCATGGTGGTCAGAGGAAATGAGCCAAAGTTAAAAGCCTTTTCTGTGCCATTGCATCCATAACCATCCTCAAAGTACTCTGTACTTTATGTCAGAAAAAGCCTCAAATCCTGTGGGTAAATGTTATCTGCAGGAACCTCATCATTTCTGAAAACGGTTCTTTTATTCTTATAGTGTTTGAACAAGAAATACAAATAATAGTATTTTCTTCTTTTTTCAGGACAACATATGGATATAGGGGTTCTTCTGCTATTTTTGAGTAAGTGCTTTGTGTTATAAAAAAAGCAAAATCAAATTTAAAATTAATGGATGGTGAGACAGAAACTTAAGGTATTATCTTGGTTATATCTCTCTCCTTTGCCTCTTTCGTGAAGCAGTGGTATTAATTCTTCGTTCTTTTTTTTGTGGGGTTGTTTTATGCCTGATTTTCTTTTGGAAGATAAAATATAATTACTTGTCAGCTAAAAGTTGATGACATAGATATTTTTGCAAATAGCTTTAAAGGTAGATCTTGATTATGTATAACCTGTAAGGAACGCAGGGAGCACACAGGATATGGGCAAAGCAGTCAATGAGCAGTGAATATGATTGCATGAAGAGGAGTGAGTGATGGCTCACTTCATTCTTTAAATATATGTTCATTTTCTCATGAGTCTTTTGTGATTTCTCCTGTCCTTGTCTAATGTAACTTTCATTGCTTCTTATCCCATTTTTTCTCTCTTTTTCTCTGCCTCTCTCAATGCAAATTCACTCACACCGAAACACACATACATTCATACTTGAATTTAAATAGTTGACATGCTTTGAAATGTTCCCAAATGGAGGTCACACATGGCCAATATATATAATTGGTGTGCGTTTATGTGCATATGTATGTGTACAAACACACACCATTTTCAAATAGGAAACCACTCAAAGTGCTTGGCTTATTGTAGGTATTCAGGTACCTACAGGTATTGTAGGTATTCAGGTATTCAGGCTTATTGCAGGTATTCAGATATTGTAGGTATTCATGTTCATACATGAACATATATATTCATGTATGTTCAATGAATGAATATATGAGTCCAAAAGGGAATGATTTTAAGGACTGGAGCAAACTGGGCAAAGGACAGGGCAGAGTCTTGTGGAGGTGTCGTTTATGCAGTGAAGATGTATTTTTTGTAGAGATGGTTACATCAGGGTAGTTAGCAATCATGTGGAACAGTTTGGGTTGAGTCTTATTGAATCAAATTTAACTTCTGATTGGTAGGGGGTAATTAACTGAGCTGTACAAATACTACACTGGAAAAGGTAAATCATGCCTTAGGTGAAGGCAGTGACCTGGTACAGGACCAGATAATTGTACTTTTCCCTCCTCTTGATACACTCTTCTTTTTGCAGCTCATTTCTGTCTTGTGATAGCCAAGTAACTCAGAGTAGAGTGAAATGACTTTTGTATGAGAGAAACTATAACAAACCACCCAGAACATTTGCCTTTAAAAACAACAATAAAAAGATCAAACATTCTCTAGTTACAACTGTAGCATTTTGCTATTTGGAATGATATGCTAGTCCTGTCAATGAAAATTACCACTTGGCATTTTTTCGTAAGATCTAAATGTGTGGTTGGGGACTCACTTGGGCATGGGATAGTGCTCTGGGCTCTGTTCAGGATTTTCTGAACTGCTTTCCTAATGTGCCCCAAATGCTGAGAACGGGGCACTGCTTCCTCTGCTACTTTCCTGATTGTCAACATCTTCCTCTTTTAGAGGCAAATCGCTGTATTTGAAAGAGCATAAGTAGTGGAAATCCAAGATTTGGGTTAAAATTCATATTGAGACATCAACCACTTGGCTCTCTTCCTCCCCATTCAGGTCTCTGCTCAAATGTCATTTTGTCATTGAGGCCATTTTTGGCCATCTTAATCAAAACCTCTACTTTCTGCCCACCTGGCCTTATTTTTCCCATTAGAACCATTTGATATATTATATACTTTTTAATTTATTTTATTATCTGTCTCCTCCATAAGAAAGAGCTCCACGAGAACAGAACTGTTCAGTCCCAGTGCATTGAACATACAAGGCGTTTTTTTAATATTTGTTACAGAACTTACCCAATTTATCTGACTTAATTTCCTCAAGCGTAAAATGGAAGTATTTGGAAGTACTTCATGTGCCGTAATGTACTTTATAAGGTGCTTTGCCATTATTAATAATCAAGTTAGAAATTCAGTATTTATTGAGCACAATCTATGTACTTTTGAACTTACTTTAGTCAGTTTAAAAATATGTGTTTGGGGTACTCCTTCTGAAAGGCAGGGGACAACTACAACTGCTGGCCATCTTGTTGGCCTCACTCATGACTGCTTCATGACTCTCTTTCACTGTCTGTGGATCTTCCTTCCAGACTGATGATTTAAGAGTTCCCATAGCTCCAAGCCAAATGGAGCATTGATTGGCTGATGAGTCAAAAGATTGCTCGTTGAGTTCTTCTGGTCTGGGCAGTCAGATTAGTTCAGATTGTTTATTCATGATACAAAATCCCTCTGGGTCTCTTTTTCCTTTGTTCTCCCCAAAAAAGAGGGAGAGTGCTGAGAGAGTGCTACTGGGCCTGGTTGCTGCCCTGCAAAGTGCTATTGAGAGTTCAGGGGAAGGAGAGATGAATTGTGACTTGGAGCAGGGACCAACCTTGACAATGTGCTCAAGACCAGCGTTACAAAGCTGAGTTTAGCAATCTCTATCTGATTTACTAGGGGAGATATAGTTACATAACTGATTAAACAAAGTACTTAGTAGAGATATAAATATGGCCTGTGAGAGCATAGATGAGGCAGTGATATTTAAATCTAACTGGACAGATCAGGGAAGACTTCTTTGATAGGGTGACAAATGAAATAGATATTCTTGGACTTGAACATATGAAAGTAGGAGAGAGGATTTCAGGAGGGTCAGACTGAGGGAAAGGAAAATGAAAAAGAAAGAGGCAGAAAAATTTAGTGCAAATTTTAGTTTGTCTGTTACTAAGGGCTTTTGGATAAGGGAGTTTCAAGGTGGGATTTTTGATGTTTTGATTCTCCACTTACCCCTTGTGCCTTCAGAGGTTCTGGACTGAAGGTATGGAGATCAACAGGGAACTCAAGTGCTGCTTCATAGGTGGTGGTAAACCTTGATGTCCAGTGAAGCGATCTTGAACTGTGAGGCTTTTCCGGTGATGGATGTTGAACCAGGAGACTTGGGTTTGGAGGCTTAACTGTGTTTCCTACTCCAATTAGGCTCAATCCCACTTCCCCCTCTAGTTGTAGGTGGAGAAATTGGAGCAGAAAGCAGGTACAGAAGGCAGGTCTGATTTTTTTCATTCATACAAAATGATCATGACTGCTCTGCTTGGAGGACCAGATTCTGCCCCAGCATGCATGCTCCCCACTACAATACCAGAAACAGGAAAAGTGGCAGTAGAGGGAATCAGGATTCCTGTCTTTAAGGCACAAGAACTCCACCCATAATGTTTAAACTATGGCTCAGTGTCACAGCTGTGACTCTTCCTTGGGGAAGGAGCTAGTGAGGGGTAATGCAGAGAGGAGGGAAACTCTCCCACAGTCTCCACTCCAGATGTACATGGATTGAAATCCTAGACAGACATAAGGGTTCTCTGTCCCCAAGACACACTAGCCCACATTTTCTCCCTCCATTCCTCTTTGAGATTAATGACATTCATTTCTCACAGGTTTTTTGCATTAGAGCATTGTTAAGTCACTGACCAGGGAGGAGACTGAAGTTGACTTGCTCTTACTGTGACGAATCTGTGCCCTTGGCTTTAGAACATTTGCTATACATAAGCATTAATCAGATCCTTGGAACTGTGGAACCACATTTGCAGTTACCATTAACCAAAGGAGCTCAGTGATTACTGTATAACCTGAGTAATATTTTCATACAGAAACTGGTTTTTACCTGCATCTGAATTGATTGTCATCTCTTCAGCCACCTTCTTTAGAGGAAGAGATACCTTTCTCCTGTTCAGTGTTGCCTGTCCACCTGTGTTCTAGGTGGACAGCTCCTCCCCAGCTCCTCAGGCTGTTGCTCCATTAGTTATTCCATTTCTTGCCTTTGTAACCAGCCCTTCTGCCCTGACTGCTTTTCTGAGCTTTTGAACATGTTTAAGTCTCTCTCATGTCAACAAACAAAGGTGAAAGCACCCCAAACCCTCCCTTGATTCTGTGCTCACTACTTTATCATTCTTTTACTCATAAGTAGGGTTTTAGAAACAGTTGTCTCTACCTGGCCTCTCTCCTTCCTTGCCTCCCCTGTGCTCTTCAGCCACCTGCAATCTTGCTTGTTCCCCGCACTCTGCTGGGATCACCTTCATGAGGGTCATCAATGATCTCTAACTTACCGACTGTTGTACACTTTTCAGTGTCTCTTTGAAATTCCTCTTCTTATTTGATTCTACTGAATGTTACTTCCTTAAAACTTTCTTATGTTTTTGTGACTCTACCCTTAATGGGTTTTTCTCCTTCATATCTGGCTACCTCCTGTTAGTGGACTTTCTCTCTCGCCTTTCTCTCATTTTTAGTGTCCTTTAGTGTTGTTTTTCCTTGGGCCCTTGGCCTTTATCACTTTACAACTTCTCCCTGAGCAGTCATAATCCCTCCTAAGGATCAGCTGCCAATTATATACTAACAACTCCAAACTCTCTAGCTTCAACTTAAACCTTTCTCTAGCACTTCAGACCCTGACATCCAATTGCTTCCCAGATATTTCCATTTACATATCCTATAGACATCTCATTCTTGGTACATTTGATGATAACAGAACTGTCCCTCCTCCTTTATCTGCTATTTCAGTGGATGGTAACAACCTCCACTCAGTTTCCCAACCCAGAATGTTGATAAGCATTTCATACCCATTTAGCTCACAATAGCACAAGAAGCATGGTACCTGGTGTATCCTAGGCATGCAATGATATCTTTGTATGAATGAATGAATGAACACATGACTTCTTCTCCCTCATCTTTTACATCCAGTGAGTCACCAAGTCCTGTCTCTTTTATTTTCCTTTCTTCTTTTGAACTTTTCCTCCTATTCCTCCCTATTCTTACTGTTCTGAATCAGGCTATCTTCTTTCATGTTGGCTATTTCAGTAGCCTAACTTTGGCCTCATCACCACTGGTATATTTTCCTTCCTCCAGTTCATCATCTATCCCATTACTGTTCTACTGAAATTTTCTGTGAAAGCCAAATATATAGTTTTACATATTCTAGTAGCCACATTAAAAAATTAAAAGAATGTGATATTGATTTTAATATATTTTATTTGACTTGGTGTATAGAATATTACTTCAACATACGGCCCTAATCACATTTCATTGTGCTCAACCTGTACATACTCTATTCTCTTTGTCTGTAAGCCTCCTATCCTTCCACTGAACAAACTTTTTTCATGCAATGTCAGCCTGAATGCTGTTTCCTTCATGAAGCCTGCCTTGACTTATTCAGGCAAATTTCATCTACTTGTGGCTTTGAAAGTTTTTTGACCATACCTAGTAAGAAGTATATTTTACATTGTGACCCAGATATATGTATGTACACATGTGTATAGAAATATATATATACTGGGAAAAAAGCTGATTGTGGGGCTGGCCCGGTGGCATAGCAGTTAAGTTCACACATTCTGCTTCAGTGCCCCTGTGTTCACTGGTTCAGATCCTGGTCGTGGACCTACTCACCGCTCATTAAGCTGTGCTGAGACGGCATCCCATATAGAACAGCTACAACTCTTCATCTATGATACATAACTATGTACTGGGGCTTTGGGGAGAAAAAAGAAAAAAGAGGAAGATTGGCAACAGATGTTAGTGCAGGGCCAATCTTCCTCAAAAAGAAAAAGCTGATTGTAACTGACTGTATTGATTCCATGGCTCACAAAATGTCAGAATCCATAGTTTGAAAAACACGGGTTTACACTAGCAGCAATCTTATATGTAAATCTATTATTGCATTTATCATATTGCACTAAATTTTTTTCCCCCACATACCTCCTCAATGAGTCTAAACCTTTTTTTTTTTTAAATCTTTATGTTCTAGTGACAAGTCCAATGCTTGGTGCAAAGTGCATGCTCAGTATATATTTATTGAGTGACTCAAGTCCACACGAGCTGTTCACATGGGTTCAAAGGCAATATTTTAACCATCCAAGTTAATCAGCTACAACAGTTGGTGCAGTGTTGTCTCAGTGCTGGCTGACTGAAATACAAGCACCTGAGTGATAACATGGTTTTCTTTATTCCCAGATCTACTTATGTCTGAATAAGGAGCTCAGATTTGTTCTCTTATTCCAGTGACATGGAAAATGGATAGCAGTGATGTTTTTCATCACAAAAAACTTGATGTTTTTCTTTTAGAATCAACTCAAATACTTTAGAGAAACAGGTTCTGTTACTTTTGCAAGGGGAGCCGAAGTTAAGTTTGTACTCTGAGGTTAGCAATTTATGCCTGGTATTTTTTAAATTTCTGATGACATGATACAATCTCAGAGTACATCAGAGATAAGCCAGATGGCTCATTTCTAGACTGGTTTTACTGCTAATTAAAGGGCTAATTTTTCTCTTACAAACTTGAGTATGAATATATTTATTGTCAAAATATTCAATGGCTGGACAAGCTAAATTGGTCCAGGAAAACCTAATTGGGTATTTACCATCTTGCATAGCTCCAGTGCTTATAGTTAAGAGAGCCAGGGGAATAGCTGTTAGTAAAGGTATTGATTATAACTCTGCTGCTTTTTAATAGTGGAGTATTAACTCAAGAAGTTAAATTTCAAGGGGCTAAAATTTTAAAGAAAAATAAAAATTGAAACAGTTGGGACTGGTCCTTTCATTTCCACTTAGGTGAGTAGTTTTGCTTTTATTACATTCTGAGTGTTGCTGTCATTCTGTGTGAAGAGGACTACATGACTAGATTGCTCTTATTTTGACAATAGATCATTATCTGGCTGGAGCATGTTCTAGGATTCAATAAATATATAATATGCTATTTCAGATTCTTTGAAGATATTAAGTATAATCTCATTTTGAATGTAGAAAGTGTTTCTTAATAAATGTTTAAAAATTCTCTTGGCAGGGCCTTAATATGACAGTTAATAAATATACCATTGGATAAGTGTTAACAAAAAGACATATTACTATGAAGTGCTTTCAAATTATTTAGGTGCAATAATAATGTATTTTTTTCCTGACAAATAAATTAGCAATGATTTAATTTTTCATGTTAATTTATGTTGAGGAAAACACACAGAAAAGTTTTTGATGGAGCTATTTTTACTGTCTTCTAGTAATTCACTTTTGAGTTTTATTCAGATAATTTATAATACTAAATTATCTGTAGAGAACAGTTGCCACTTGAAATATATACATCAGTGGATCTTATTTTACCTAAACTGTGTAAAAATGAATCCTGTAATGAATGTTAGGAAAAATTGAACTAAGATCCTGGCTTAGGAAGTTGCTCAGGAATATTATTTCATCGAAGAATTCCAGCCTTGAACTCACTTGCTACTTTTCTTAATCTTAAAATGAGTTCCTGTTTATTTGATGAGCAATTCCATGTTAAACAATTTTGTTATTTAGAGTTTGATAGTATTTGCCATTTTGATATCTTTGGAATTTTCTGTTCTTGAAGCGGAAAGTGTTCAGATATATATTGTTGTTATTATTATCATTATTATTTGAGAAAATGACTGGCATTTCCACTTGCCTTTCAGCATGATTCCTTTGCACTGTATTCTCATGATAAGGGAAGTATTTTTTGGCTCAATGAAATATCAAGTGTTTTTCTAAGGTGCAGCAATCCAATGTGAGATTGTTTTAAGGTGCAATGTTATGAAATTTCATTTCACCATGTAAGCATCATGGCCTATGTTGCAATTTGAAAAATGACTTGTATTTAAATACCTGAACAACTGATAGATATTTAAATCCTGAAAAATGGATATATAATGCATATACTCTCATTAGGTAAGTTCTTTGACTAGAATATAAATTTTCATTTACCTAATCAGTTTAAATGGGAAGCTGAGATTGTACATGGTCTTTCTTAACTCTAATAGGACTTTTTCTACTGTAACGTGTACAAGAAGCTTTCAGTGATATTTTATTTTTAATTCTGGTCTTCTCTTACTGTGTACAGATGTTACCTATCTTGTTCTTCAGTTAATAAAGAGCTCATATTCTACTGTCTCATTAGCCTTTCACTAAATGGGATTCAAAATGGTCTCATTAGCCTCTTGATAAATATCATTTTAATTAGATATGCATAAATACGGAAAGATCTACTCTGTAACAATGTCCGTAGTAATTAGGATGTATTTTATATTGTTTTGTATTCTTATAGAATTGTGTACCTATTTCTGATGCAGAATAATTACATTATTCGGAGTCTATACTAACCTGTTATTTGTTTGCAAAGATCACAAGTCTGTCAGGTAGGTGGCTTGAGTTAATTTGATTTCATCTTTATCAGAGTGCTAATGGAATTGCTATTGTAACTTCTTGTATGCCAAGAACTAAAGAACTCACGTTTAATAACTCTTTGTACTGATTCAGAAAATTGATTTGTTGCTTGCAGGATTTTTGTAAATATAGATGTTTTAATGCAATTGAATATTATAAAAACTCTTCAGTTCAATTCCTCAGCTAGTCATTAAAATCATTGTTATGATATTGCAGAGGTATTGGTTAAGAAAGGAGCTTCAGAGATAGAAAGACCTGACTTTAGGATATCAGATTTGACAGTTACTACCACAATGCCCTTGGGTGATTATAATAACAATAACTACCTCAAAGGATTGTTTTGAGAAATAATTGAGATAATAAGACTTAGTAAGTACTAAAAATGTAAACTAGTATTATTATAATAATAAAAGTCATGAACTTTTTTTTGTCCTACTAAAATACATTTTTAATTTTGCTGGAAATTTTATCAATTTTTGCATTGTGACAATCAAAAAATGTTGACTAAATGGATAAGTATACCAAGCTGTAAACTTTTTTTTTGGACGCCTTGAAGGCCAATATAATCAGCACATTGACAAACATTACACAGTTGACATTTAATAAAATTGAATTGAATTTGCATGGCTTCAACTGGTATGATTGTCATGCAGTTTAGCTTATTTCCTGATATATAATTGTTTTGTAATTGTTCTATATTATCTGCCACACTAAGTTGTAACCAAAAATTGATTAGAAATTATTTTTCAGCTTCCTCTCATCATATCTAAAAAAAAATTTTTTCTCAACCACCATGTCTATTCAGTAAATGTTTATTGGATTTTACTTGATATACTTTTGATAGATGCCCCCTACTCCGCTTGATTTTAAAAGAAAAATGGATAAATAAAACAATTATTCATGGAATAATGATAAAATCAATTATGGTGCACTTATATACTATATATAGTATTATGCTAAGACATTTATATATGTGGATATGTAACTGTAAATGCATAGAAAAAATTGTTAGGATTCATAGCAAATTATTTATAGAATTACTTCTACAGAAGGGATTGGAACAGTTTAGAATATATATCAAATAGAGTTTCGTGATTACAAGCAACCTAAACTGAGAGATTAAGCAAAAACGAAGAGGGATTTATTGGATAAAATGTGGGTATATCACAGAGTTGAATAAGTAGGCCTCAGGAAGCATAGAAATAGAAACAACCCAGATAGTTAAATGGCAGAAATTTGCAAGCAGTTTCTCTGGGAGGAGTGGGGTTTGGGGACTTCCTGTATCTGACAGTCCTACTAGAATGACATAGAATGGGGGAAATGGCAGTTCACCAGAGGAAAGGGTACTGGGCTTGAAGAACACCATAGAGCTCTGCCATACCTGGCTCACAGGATAGAGGAATGTTTTTCTTTCTTGTATTAGATATACATCTTTTTTAAAAAGTAGCTTTATTGAGATTTAATCCATGCACAATATGATTCACCCATTTGAAGTGTATAACTCAATGGCTTAGTTTATTCACAGAGTTGAGTATTCATCAGCACAATCATTTTTTTCTTTAGAACATTTTCATTACCCCAAGAAGAAACCCCATGTTCCTTAGCCATCACCCCCAGACTTATCCCCATTCTCAGCCCCTAGAAACCACTAATCTGCTCTCCATCTCTGTAGATTTCCCTATTCCGAACATTTCATATAAATGGAATTATACAATATGTGGTCCTTTGTGACTGGCTTCTTTCACTTAGCAGAGTATTTCCAAGATTTATCATGTTGTAGCATGTATCAGTACTTTATTCCTTTTTATGGCTGAATAATATTCCATTGTATGGGTATACCATGTTTTATTTATCCACTTATTAGTTGATGGACGTTTGGATTGTATCACCTTTTGGCTATTAAAATTAATGCTGCTATGAACATTCAGGGACAAGTTTTTATTTGAATACTTGTTTTCAATTCTCTTGGGTATATTGTTAGGAGTGGAGTTGCTGGATCATACGGTAACTATGTTTAAGCATTTGAGGAACTGCCAAACTGTCTTTCAAGAGTGGCTGCACCATTTTACATTCTTGCCAGCAGTATAGGGAGGTTTCAGTTTCTCCACATCCTCACCAACATATTAAATGTCTTTTTGATTATAGCTATCCTAGTGGGTGTGAAGTGGTTCTCATTGTGATTTTGATTTGCATTTACCTGATGGCTAATGATGTTGTATATCCTTTTATGTGCTTATTGGCCACATATATATGTTTTAAAGTAATGAGATTATGAATTCTTTTTATTTTCATAATTCATGTATTTTAACTAAAAACATGTCATATTTCTTCTTTTTCTCTTACCATTACTCTTCATTCTTTATAATTTTGGGTGAATGTTTAACACAAAGTTAGTTACTCCTCATAATTTCTCTGTGAGGTAAGTATTAGGTCTATAAAATAATTGGGGCTTAGGAAAGGTAAGTAATTTGTTCAAGGTCACAGAGCTAGTGAGTGGTATGGGAGCTGAACCCAGGCTATTTTAAATCCAGAGCCTGGTTTCTTAAACATGACACTGTGATGCATCTTAAGTCATATATGTTCTCAAGTTGACTGTATCATTATTGCTGCTGTTATTACTTTGTTTTACCTGCCTTCATAATCTCATAGAAACAAAGACTCTTAAATTTTAAAGGGACTTGACAGTTCATCAAATGTCACTTTAACTAAACGTAGGAAGTCTGCCTACAGGTTTGCTAAGGTCTGGTTGTTTAGCCAGGATTGTAAGTTGTTTTCCACCTACATCAGAATTAACTGGGTTGTTTGTTAAGATTGCATATTTCTGGGCTTTTCCCCTGATTTAATAAATGAACCAGTTGAATACCAGGTCCAGGAAACAAGATTTTAAGCAAGTGAATTGAGAACCACTTCTTTAGTGGCAGACATGTCACTATCTCACAAGAACTTTATTTTGTTTGATGCTTTTTCATCTGTTTCCTGGTAGCTTTTATCATTTGCTCTGCCTCTACTCTCTGTAGCAACACTCAACAGGCCTGTTCCCTTTGATGCTTGGCAAATATGACTCTCGTGTGCAGGTAGAGGGGACTTTTAGTCTGTAGTTTCCATCCTGGGAGTTCTGCTGAGTTAGTCATTCAGGTAAGAATCTCTTGCTCAGCACCTCCTGAATAGGTGGGAGACAGCACCGCTTCTGCTATGAAAGAGGCAAAACTCTGGTAGGAATTTTAAGCATTAACCAAAAATATTCACGTCTTCTTCATAGATCATGGTATCGTCTTTGAATAGACCTGATATGAAAGTTTCATATTTTCTTTACTCTGAAGGCAAAAGTCTAGTCTTAGTGATAACAGTTTTACGTGATTTCATGTAAGAAGTTTTGTGAACAATATGATAGCTACAGCTAATAATAGATGCAGCATCTAGTGTCTTTGCCCAGGTGATAACCCCTACACTTGATTTTCTCACTTGGGTTGCCAAGCTAGGAGAGAATACTATTAAAGGGTCAGACTCATGTGTTCAGGCCCTATTAGCTTCTGATTTATGACCAGAGCCACTTTACTTATGTCTTTAATTGTTTGACTCTCAGAATTTGCCTGTCCTTTGGTTTTAACTTCATAAGAACTGTGTGGATGACTTTCTTGCCTTAATACTGCGAAAAATACAAGGAGCCTGATGATAAGTTGTGCATTAGATGAGTTGTGATTGTGAGGTAGGGCAATAATAATGTGAAGATAGCATGGACTTGGAAAAGATCATTTTGAAGATTGTTAAGTCCTGTCAATTTTTTTTTAATGTTGGATTCTTTTGCCCTAAGAACTAGCTTCTTATCATCAAGTATTATAGCTTTTTCTTAGTCATTTTACTAGGATGCCCTTCTTTCCTTTCTATTTTTTTATTGTCATATGCCTAGTCCAAGACCTTATCAGCTACAGAATGATCAATACTAGGAAAGGTTAAAAAGGTCAGTTCTGCATTTATTACATGAGCATTCAGTTGATTTATGCAAATGCACTGTCAACAGGTTACCAATTTGCATTATTCAATATTCATTTATAGGCACTTATGACACTGTTAAACGCTAGCATGTGAGCAATTTTTAGAGACCTGCTTTGTGCTTGGATAATTCAGAGCAGCTCCCATTAAATAAATTGAAGTGACTATGATGAGGGTTTGGCTTTTTTCAGGAAGTGAACGGGGTCTTTACTGAAGACTAAAGTAGGAAGGGTCAGAGCAAACCTAGAATCAGAGAGAGGTTTTTGGCATTTTTTCCTCCATGATTAAAAAAGCAGGAAAAAGAAAGCATTTTGTATTTTTGATGTGATTCAAAACAGTATTTCCTAAAGCATAAACCATTCTCATCATAAGTGAATTCCTTAACTCAAAAATGGGTTCATTTAAATACTTGATGTATTTCCACATGTTCTCCATTCGTGTTCAGGAGGCAAGTGATTTATGAGCTACTGCACTCCGCAGAGGAGAAATTAATTTGGCACAAAATATGTAGATTCATATCTTAGCTTTTTTTTGGTATAAGAATTTATCCTACCCCCACCCCCTGCCATCCTTGAAGGAATTTTCCTTATTTCATAATCTTCACTAACCAATTTGTCTCCTGTAAGAACTTATAAGCATTAGCAAAGTTTATAACTGAAGTTGTCAAGAAAAATGGACAAATGAAAATCTCTACCCCAGAGCAGCTTTACAAGTAGTAGCACCTGGAGCTCCAAGGAACCAGGAAAGAGGATTGTAACTGCATTGCCTCTTTTCTGCTTCACCTTACTTCACAGCATTGAAAGGCAGTTTTCTCTCCTTTGCTCAGTGTTTTTCTTAATTTTAATATATTTTTTGTTTCTAATTTTTTTGGTAAGAAAGATTGGCTCTGAGCGAACATCTGTTGCCAATCTTCCTCTTTTTGCTGAGGAAGATTAGCCCTGAGCTAACGTCTGTGCCCATCCTCCTCTATTTTGTATGTGGGACGCCACCACACATGGTTTATTGAGTGGTACATAGGTCCACGTCTGGGATTCGAACCTTCGAACCCTGGACCAGCCCCTTAAGTTTCTAATTTTTGATGAAGTATAATTGGCATACAGTATTATTTTACTTTCAGGTGTACAACATAGTGATTTGACATGTATAAACATTATGAAATGATCACCACAATAATTCTAGTTACCATCTGTCACCCTGCAAAGTTAATACAATATTATTGACTATATTCCCCATGCTGTACATTACACCCCCAGGACTTATTTATTTTGACAGACAGTTTGTACCTCTTGATCCCCTTCACCCATTTTACCCACCCCTCAACCACTGTCCACTCTGGCAACCACCAATCTGTTCTCTATGTCTATGGTCTGGTTTTGTTTATTCTTTTTTTTTTTTTTTTTTTTGGTGAGGAAGATTGGCTATGAGCTAACATCTGTTGCCAATTTTCCTCTTTTTGCTGAGGAAGATTGGCCCTGACATCTGTGTCCATCTTCCTCTATTTTGCATGTGGGACGCCACCACAGCATGGCTTAATGAGTGGTGTGTGGGTCTGTGCCTGGGATCTGAACCTGTGAACCCCAGGCTGCTGATGCGGAGCACACGAACTTAACCACTACGCCACTGGGCCAGCCCCTTGTTTGATTTTTTTGATTCCACACATAACTGAAATTGTATAGAATTTGTCTTTCTCTGTCTGACATTTCACTTAGCGTAATACCCTCAAGGTTCATCCATGTTGTCACAAATGGCAAGATTTCATTCTTTTTTGTGGCTGTGTAATATTTCATTACATATATACCACATCTTCTTTATCTATTCATCTATTGGTGGGCACCTAAGTTGCTTCCGTATCTTGGCTATTGTAGATAATGCTGCAATGAACATAGGGGTGTAGATATCTTTTCAAATTAGTGTTTTCAGTATTTTTCGGATAAATACTGAGAAATTGAATTGCCAAATCATATGGTAATTTTACTTTTAATTTTTTGAGGAACCCCCATACTGTTTTCTGTAGTGACTGCACCAAATTAAATTCCCACCAACAGTGCATGATGCTTCCCTTTTCTCCACATCTTCTCCAACACTTGTTATTTCTTGTCTTTTTGATGATAGCCATTCTGACTGGTATGAGGTGATAAATCTCATTGTGGTTTTGATTTGCATTTTCCTGATGATTAGTGATGTTGAACATCTTTTCATGTGCCTGTTGACCATCTGTATGTCTTCTTTTGAAAAATGTTTGTATAGGTCCTCTGCCCATTGTTTAATTGGATTGTTTGGCTTTTTTTGCTATTGTCATTGGCATTTTGATAGAGATTACATTGAACTTGTAGATTGCTTTGGACAGTATGGATATTTTGACAATATTATTTCTTCCAATCAATGAACATGGTATATCTTTCCATTTATTTGTGCCTTCTCCAATTTCTTTCATCAATGTCTTATAGTTTTCAGAGTACTGGTCTTTCACCTCTTTGGTTAAATTTATTCCCAGGTATTTTATTCTTTTTAATGCAATTGTAAATGGGATTGTTTTCTTAATTTCCCTTACTGATAGTTTGTTATTAGTGTATAGAAACAAAACAGATTTCTGTGTATTAATTTTATATCTTGCAACTTTACTGAATTAATTTATTCTAACCGTTTTTTTGTGGAGGCTTTAGGGTTTTCTATATATAGTTATCATGTCATTTGCAAACAGTGACAGTTTTACTTCTTCCTTTCCAGTTTGAATGACTATTTTTTTTTTTTTTTGCATAATTGCTGTGACTAAGACTTCAAATATTATGTTGAATAAAAGTGGCAAGACTGGGGATCCTTGTCTTGTTCCTGATCTTAAAGGAAAAATTTTCATCTTTTCACCTTTGAGTATGATGGTAGCTGTGGGTTTTTCATATATAGCCTTTGTTATGTTGTATGTTCCCTCTGAACCCACTTTGTTGAGAGTTTTTATCATAAACAGATGTTGAATTTTCAAATGCTTTTTATGCATCTATTGAGATGATCATATGATTTTTTTCCCTTTATTTTGTTAATGTGTATCACATTGATTGATTTGCAGATGTTGAATCACTTTTGCATCTCTGGAATAAATCTCACTTGATCACAGTGTATGATCCTTTTAATGTATTGTTGAATTTGGTTTGCTAATGTTTTGTTGAGGATGTTTGCATCTATGTTCATCGGGAATATTGGCCTGTAATTTTTGTGTGTACGCATGTTGTCCTTGTTTGGTTTTGGTGTCAGGGTAATGCTGATCTTGTGCAATGTGTTTAGAAGTGTTCCCTCCTCAGTTTTTTGGAAAAGTTTGAGAAGGATAGTTCTTAGATTTTCTTTGAATGTTTGGTAGAATTCACCAGTGAAGCTGTCTGGTCTTGGACTTTTGTTTGTTGGGAGGTTTTTGGTTACGGATTCAATCTTCTTACTAGTAATTGGTCTATGCATATTTTGTATTTCTTCATGATTCAGTCTTGGAAGACTGTATGTTTCTAGGAATTTATCCATTTTTCTAGGTTGTCCAATTTTTTGGCATCTAATTGTTCATAGTAGTCTCTTATAATCTTTTGTATTTCTTTGGTATCAGTTGTAACTTCTCTTTCATTTCTGATTTTATTTATTTGAGCCCTCTGTCTCTTTTTTTCCTGATGAGTCAGGTTAAAGGTTTGTCAATTTTGTTTGTCTTTTCAAAAAACCAGCTCTTAGTTTCCTTGATCTTTTCTAATTTTTTTTAGTCTCTATTCCATTTATTTCCACTATGATCTTCATTATTTCATTCCTTTTACTAACTTTGGGCTTCATTTGTTCTTCTTTTTCTAGTTCTTAAGTGTAAAGCTAGATTTTTTTGTTTGAGATTTTACTTGTTTCTTGAGGTAGGCCTGTATCACTATGAACTTCCCTCTTAGAACTGCTTTTGCTGCATCCCATAGGTTTTGGAATGTTGTTTCCATTTTTATTTGTCTCAGGGTATTTTTTAATTGCCCCTGTGATTTCTTCATTGATCCATTGGTTGTTTAGTAGCACATTGTTTAGTCTCCACATATTTGTGTTTTTTTCCAGTTTTCTTCTTGTAATTGATTTCTAGTTTCCTACCGTTGTGGTTGGAAAAGATGCTTGATATGATTTCAGTCTTCTCAAATTTATTGAGACTGGTTTTGTGGCCTAACATGTTATCTATTCTGGAGAATGTTCCATATATGCTTGAAAATGTGTATTCTGCTACTTTTGGATGGGATGTTTTATATATATGTATTAAATCCATCTGGTCTAATGTATCATTTAAGGTTGATGTTTTGTTATTGATTTTCTGTCTGGATGATCTATTCATTGTTGTAAGTGGGATATTAAAGTCCCCTACTATTATTTTGTTTTCAACTATGTTTTTGTAGTTCTTCTCTATTTCTTCTCTTACTCTCTTTCCTTGTGGTCTGATGACTTTCTTTAGTATTATCTTTAAATTCCTTTCTCATTATTTTTTGCATATCTATTATAGATTTTTTTTTGTTTGTGGCTACCATGAGGTTCATATATAACAACATATATCAATCAATATTTTACCACCTGACATTTGCCAAGTATGTTTACAAACATTATCTTATCTAGTTTTCAAAACAACACTGCTGGGTAGGTGGTACCTGCCTTTATTCCAGCATGCCACACCCCCTGTCCTCCACTATAGTAACTTTTTTGACCATTCTAATTTTTTTTCAGAGCAAATTTGATTTTTTCCTTTCCCTGATATATATTTTTGGTTAAATTTAAGAAATGCTCATTTAACAGCTACTCTGTGGGAAGCATGTGACCTCTCTTTTCCTGTATAATTTTCTTTTTGCATTATTTATGCCACTTTTAAGTGTTTTTTGATGTCACTTAATCCTCTATAATGAGAAAAGTGGATAATTTTGTAGGTTTCTTCCCCCAATAAGTAACAAAATAGATGAAATCAACACTTGATTTTCAATTTTATCCTGAGTAGTTTTTCATCTTAAGTATGTAGATTTATAAGTATTTATGAAAATATGATCCATGATCTTACAGAATTTAAAACAGGAGAATGAAACTGATGAGGAATTCTGAGTGTTCATGCTATTTTTTCTCTATTTTGTTTTAGTTAGTGTAAAACTAGTGTTTCTTACAATCCTTGCTCATACATTGTGTTCATGACCACTTGGGTAGACTCAGAGGGAAGGATATAACTATTTTAGCTTAAACTTCCTTCTCTATCTGCTACTCTGCCCCGACTCTAATCATTTTTGTCTTTATGAAACAGAATTTGCTTATATTAAAAAAAAAGAACAGTACTCATCAGAAGAGATGACAATATCTGTGATTATTTGAAAGCTCATAGGCTTAAATAAAGGTTACACCTTTATTAATTTTTTAATTAATAGACTTTATTTTTTAGAGCAGTTTTAGGTTGCAGGAAAATTGAGCAGAAAGTACAGAGAATTCCATATACCTTTCCCCATGCACCCACCACACACAGAGTTTCTCCTATTATTAAAAACTTGTATTAATGTGGAACATTTTCTATAAGTGGTGAGGCAGTATTGATATATTATTATCAAGTATAGTCCATAGTTTACATTAGGGTTCACTCTTTGTGTTGTACAATTCTATGGATTTTGACAGATGCATAATGTGATGTATCCACCATTATAGTATCCTACCTCACCCCTTAGAAATCTCCTGTGCTCCACCTATTCATCCCTCCTTCCCTCACACCTTACTCCTTCACCTTTCAAACCCCTGTCAACCACTGGTCTTTTTGGTATCTCCATAGTTTTGCCTTTTCCAGAATGTCATATTTTGTATGTAAAGTTATAGAAGTAAAAAGAGGCCAAAAGAGCTCTTTTCAGACCAATGTTCCAGGGTTGATAGACAGTCTTTGGTGGTGTTTGTATGTGTTGAATATTTTAATTTCATGTATTATGATCCAAGCTCTCACTCACTTCCAAAAGACTAAAAGCTCTCAAGTCTAGAAAAAACAACCTTTCTCTCACCCCTGCTTTTTTTTTTTTTTCCAAACAGCTCATTTGGATATTCCTTCACTGCGCAAATACTTACTGAGTGCTCTCAATGTGTTGAGGATACAGTTAACAAAACAGAAAAAAAAATCTCTGCCTTCATGGAGCTTACATTTTAACGGAAGAAGCAAACAAATAAGTAGAATTCCTAGTGCCTCAGATATTTACAAGCAGTCAGGGAAAGAATAAAGCAGGCATGAGGGATGGGGAGTCCCTGGTGGCTTTGGGGTTGCCTCACTGTACACAGAGCTGTGTGGGAATTAGAGATGACCTGGGGGTCTGGGGCTTCTCTGAGAGCTGATGAAAAGGGGGAATAAAGGACATCATAAGATTAATTCTGGTAATCCTTAGGATGATAAATGTGGTAAGACTGTGAGTGTTGCTGCAGGAGAGGGAGGGATGGGCTCTCAGTTTTCACGTCTGTCTATGGCTGTGTAGATGCTGGGGAGGATGCGGGGGAGGGGTGGTCCTGTCCGGAGCTGCTAGGCTCTTCCTTTGATTTGTGCTGATGTAGGCCCAGGAGTAGGGGAGGTGATGTCTTATCCAAAGTATGAAAGCTCCAAGGATCTTTTTGCCATATATAAGTGAAAAGAGCAGACCTGGGACTGTAGGTGAGGCTTGACCATGTCACCCAAATCCCACTTCCATATACCTTCTCTGTCTTCCTTGGTATCTGCTTCATTCTAATGGGACTCGTTTCATCTTACAGATGTTTTTTCTCCTGCCCACCATCAGAAAGAAAGAGAACAAAAAATGAAGTGTCTTTTTCTTTCATGAGCCTCCAGTATTTTATAGAAGTATTCACCATAAAGCAAATTATATTCTAAAGTGTTTTATTTTGTAGTTGCTTGCAGTTTTTACACATGAGGCCAGGACAGAACCCTCAGGCTAGCAGTTATGCAGTGCTGGCTGCCCCTCCCTGGTAAAAGTGGGATGCTGAAGCTTTGGAAAATAATTGCCAGATGATGGGTCTCTCACCCGGAATTGTGGCCGTTTGTTAATGTATTGAGTTTCAAGACTATCAACTGTGGTTGACTAGCTGAAATTTAAGACATGCTACTTTGCAGTGCATATTTGATGCTGACTGGCTCCACTTTAAAACCAGTGATTTTACAGTGTGTTTTGTTTGTGTGTATATTTGTTTTGTTTTGCATTAAAGAGTAGTTTCCTGAGCTGAGCTTGTTTATTCTAAAACACATACCTACCTCTGCACACCTTTTTTGAATTTTAACCTTCTGGTGTATGTCATATATGCCCTCCTCCTGTGTCTTTAAAGAAATAACCTAACTCTGTGGACATGACTTGTGAATTCAGTCTCTGTACATACAGTCTCTATACGATAGTGTCTTTATGTACTGAACAGTACATGGAAGGTGCCTAACAGTCACGGTGCGTGTTTCTTAGAAACCTTGTGATACCTATTACGCATAGTTCTCTTTTTAAGAGTGCCTTATGCATACAGAGCCAGAGTTTTTTTTTTTTTTTGACCATGTGACCCCATTATCCTGACCACTAATTATAGGAAGGCAGACAAAGCACCCAGTCATTGAAGGAGCTGGACATGGGAACTCTGTTCCACAGGGGTGCTCTATACAAGAAAGTGACCACAACCCCGATAAGCTTGTCTCTTCTAAGTTTTGGGATGCAATTCATAGAACGATGTAGATGTGTGTTGACTTTCTGAGAGAAGGCAGGCAGCAGAGTCCAGGAGGCTATGGCAGCTGTGAAGAAGACATCACTGTGAGATAATGGGAAAGGGCATACAGAGAAATTAGTAGAAGAGTAAAGGAAAGAAAGAAGTAGGCTGAGAAGAGGAGTCCAAGCATGGAAGACTGAGTTGCCACGTGACTCCTCAAGTCACTGTGTATTCTCAGAGCAGGTAGATTCTGTTCCTCCTTACCTCATTGTGTATCCTGTTAACAACCCCCCATTTTCTGATATACTCTGAGTGAGTTTCTATTCCGGAGCTGCCTGTAATTGCTGATGTCTCACAACTGCTTATTGAATAATGAATTTTTGAAAAGTGATAATATATAACTCTCAAATAAAGACATTGTGTAATAAAATAGTCTAAAATAAGGCTGAAAAATATCAGATATGGAAGTGGAATATCTGAAAAAGAAGTGAAATTATAGGGTTTTTTGTTTATATTTTCTTACATGTACAGATTTTATTTATCCTTAAATAAAACTTACCTAGTTATATCATAGCTCTCAAGAAAATGTAATAATTTAAATGAAGAAGAAAAGATAGCTTTATACTAAATTGGTTTAAAAGAGCTCATTAACATACTGCCTTTTTTTGTCAAGTTGCTAAGGCTCACTGATTCACTGTGAATTTAGAGAAACATATCATCTTGATGGCAGTGTTACCAACTATACTTCGTCTTCTTCTAAATTTCTCTTTGTGTTTTAATGTTTATAGTTATTTCAAATTTCCCAGTGTTAACTATTTTAAATACATATGTAAACCTCACAGGGAAATGATGTATGAACAAGGAGACAACTAAGCATTTGAAAAGTTTTCAGTAGATATTTTCTATGTTCTATTTTCTGTTTCCGTGAGATTTTGGCGTCTTTTGTCCACTGATATATCCCATGCGCCTAGAACAGTGCCTAACACATAGTAGGCACTCTATAAATGTTTATTTACTAAATGAAGACATCCAACAGAGATAGGAATTTCTATAATTTGATATAAAATATAGACTCATGTTAGAATCAGAGGGGAAATGAAAGAGCTTAATGCATTACTCTGTGACTCCCTTCATAGATTAGAGAGTTGAGGCCTAGAGAGGTGAAGTGAATTTCCTAACATCACAACTAGTGAGTGGCAGAATGAGGGCTACATTCTGGGTTTGCAAACAACCTTCTCAGTTTTGCCTGGCCAGCAGGGGACAGAGCTGGGGTTTAACTTGAGATATGACTGAATGTGAAGTCTGTTATCTAGGTAAGAGTTTCAGTATTCATATTTTTGATATTTTTATAAAGATTTAATGTCACCTTTTCTCTATAGCTTTTTCTCTGCCTCCAAACAGAATTAATTGCTTCCTTAACAGATAGGACTAGATACCATCTCTTTTCTAGAATGTATCACATTATATACAGTCAATTTTCATGGCTGTGTATGCCTTAAGGCAGGGACCAATTCTTATTCCTCTTCGTTACCCCAGATTTTAGCATAGTAAGTTACTGATAGATGGAGTTCCCTGTGTTTTGAATTGTGTTGAGAGTTAGTATCAAATAGTATACCCAAGCTTAGGACTAAGAAGATAATACTTTCATGAGAGGAACAAAGTCTCATAGCCTTTCAAATACAGTTAATGCTTGATAAATGTTAATATTAAATAATCATTATTCTTAGAGACATGACTTAATGATTGTTAGTCTTCCTGATTTGAATGGCTTTTTGAAGATAGCTTCACTTTTTAATTTTTGAAGAGTTCATGTAGTATTCTTCTATGGATGTCTTGGTTTCAAGTCTAAAACTCCTCACCTTGTGATTTGCTCACCCACTTGTATTTTAGATTCCACCAATCCATGATTAATGCCAGTTTAAAAAAGTTTTGGCTGACTTCAACACTAGTAATTTTAGATCTCTTAGGAAAATTGAACTCCTAGTGCTGTTATAGATATATTCCTTAGTAAGTGCACCAGTCAATTTTATACACAGTTAGCAAAACATGTCTATCAAATCATCAATGAATTTTAAAAGGAATTATTTATTCTCATGAACTTGAAACTTTTATGTGAGGCTGGTATTTATACAACATTGGAAAACATGAAGGAAAGCACATTTCAGGAGAATGTTGTGATATTTGAAAATGTAAAAATTTATAGAAGATGCATTGCTTTGCCTGTGGATCTTATAAATATAATGGTATTTACTGAGTAATAATATTTCAAACCTATTTATTTCTTACAGCTAAATCTTCTGAGACATGTGATGTTATTCCCTCAGGGAAACCATCTGAAAATATTTGATTCCTGTTTGTCATGTTAGAAACTACTTTAACATCTTATTTGTATGAAAAACAATATTATTAAAGAAGAGTGGGAAATACTAAATTCAACAATCATCCATGTGCTAATTTCTTGGAAGAAGGTCTATATATTGTCATTAAGAATCTGATCTTTTCTACAAAGCATAATGTCTTAGGAATGCAAGAAAACTTGCAGTGCAAACCATCTTCATTCACAGATGAGAAAGAAGAAATCAAGAACAAGAGTGAATTCACACTTCAGATGTTAATGCCAGCTGATGAAAAGCCTGGACTAGATTCTAGATCTTCAAATTCTTTGGCCAGCGTTATCTTCCAATATATCAAACCAATGGAAAAGAATCAAAGTCATCCAAAGAAATGCTAAATAAAATTATATTATTTTATCCCCTTATGTCTTTATATTATATTCTATACATTTATCATCTTTGTTGTTGTCATTGCCAGCAAAGGAAACAGACTCTGACTTAGAAGCAAAAAAGAAATTTATTAGAAGTATCTAGGATGGGAGAAGCTGTTGGGATTGAAGGGAGACTGCAGAGTTATGCTTGGAACAGATTGGAACCAGGCAGATCCGAAGGTCTTGGTGGCAGGAACACTCAAGAAAAATGCCCAGGCTCTGTTGCTGACATGAATCAACTCTAACCAAGTCTTTGGTATATGCATCGATTCTCCGTAATATACCAAAGTCCAAGAGATTGTGTCTGATTCACCAAACTTGGGTTATGTGCTCACCAGGCTATACCAGGGAGTGAGCAGGTCTCTTGAAGCAGCCTCCAAGGGATGCCTTTGGTTTCCATAGTTGGAGAGCGTGTATTTGGATTTATGCTTCCGCCAGGGGTACATAGTGGAAAGAATTCCCTAAAAAGGGAGTTGATACGGTATCAGGAAGGGGCCTAGATGCTGGGCTGCCACAAAATGACATACGTCTACTTAATCTATCTGTCAATGATCATATTATGCTGGAAAACTCTTTTTCTGTGTACGATAAAATCAGCCTTTTCTGAATAGCTCACTAAGTATTTTTAAAATATGGATTATTTAGTGTGTATAGATTAAGAATATTTTACGTTTTTCTCTCCATCGCTTTGTCTTTGGTAGTATTTCAATTACTCAGTAATACCCCCTCCCCACTGTTCTTTGTGAGTGGTCAGAGGAAGGAAGAAACAGGGGAATTCAAATCTAAGATAGCATTGGTTTCTAAATCTTATATACAGCGTTTGCTGCCCACAGTGAATAGAAATAATAGCTATAATTTATTTTTTACCTATTGCTTTAAAGTACTGGATTTAAAGTACTATGTAGGCATTTTACCTATGTTTTCAATTCAAGAACAATTTGAGGTCAGAATCTTAGGTTCAGGAAGGCAGTAAAAACACAGTGGAGCATGGTGTTTACGGTATTGGGTCTAGAGTGAGATTCACTGGTTCCAAATTCTGACTCTGACACTTGCTAGCTGTGTGATCTTGGGCAAGTTCCTTAACCTTTCTGTTTCTGGTTTTTCTCCATCTGAAGAGAGGGAAAATAATAGGATCTATGTCATAAGAGTGATTGTGAAATTTAAAAGATATATATCAAGTGCTTATTATCATGGTACTTGGCACTTAGTAAGCAATAAATGTTAGCTATAATTATTTGTATTAACCCTTATTAACTGTACTATTTGTTACATTAAAAAAAAAAGACAAAAATGATTGAGGGAAAAAAGTACTACCAAACTGAGGAAAAAGGAAGAAAACTAAAGAGCTGGGCCTAAAACCAGTATGATACTTTTAACCCAGTGGAACAGGAACAAATACAAATTGGTCGATATCCCATTGTGCTTGCATTGTGAGGAGTTTTCATATTCTTTTTTTTTTGTTTGTTTGTTTTGTGGGGAAGACCAGCCCTGAGCTAACATCCGTCGCCAATCCTCCCCTTTTTTTGCTGAGGAAGACTGGCCCTGGGCTAACATCGTGCCCATCTTCCTCTACTTTATATGGGACGCCGCCACGGCATGACTGACAGGCAGTGCGTCGGCAGGCGCCCGGGATCCGAACTCGCGAACCCCGGGCTGCCAAGTGCGGACTAAACCGCTGCGCCACCGGGCGGCCCCAGGAGTTTTCATATTCTTATAGTAGTTTTGAAGGAATTATTAAAACAATTTACAGAATGTTATTTTTTCCTTTATTCTCCTTTCTAATGTGCTGTTTTACACACACAAGAATATCTGTAACATATATGTAGTTATAAAGCATAAATCTGTCACCAAGGACATTAGCACTTCATATCCATCTGTGCACTCTTCCCCGTCTGATCCTGCTGCCTCTCACATTAGCTGAATTTTGTATTTATCATTCCCCTGCTTTTTTTCTTGAAGTTTTTATTTGGAAATAATTTTAGATTACATCAAAGATGCAAGGATAGTACAAAGAACACCCGTATACTTATATATAGTTACACTTATGTATATACTTATACACACACACATGCATGCACACAGAGAGAGAAGGAACATATTCATTTTTTTCTCAGAATCTTTTGAGAGAAAATTGCTGATATCATTGCCCTTCTTTACCGTTGGATATTTCAGTATGATTTCCTTAGAATAAGGTATTTTGTTACGTAACCACAGTACAGTTTCCAACTTCAGTAAATTTTGCATTGATGTAATACTATTATCTAACTTAAGGTCCATATTTGAATTTTGTCAGTGCACCTGATAAAGTCCTTCACAGGTATTTGTTTTTTCCCTCCAGTACAGGATCCAGAATAGGACAAAGTACTGCATGTGATTGTCAAGTCTTCTTAATCTCTTTTAATCTTCAGCCTGTTTGTCTGTTATAACATTAATATTTTTTAAGAATATAGGGTTCTCCCTCTTATTTTTTTTTTAATAGAATGCTTGTCACTTGAGGTAAATCTAATGTTTCCTCCTGATTTGGATTCCGATTACACATTCCCAGACAGAATACCATGTAAGTGATGTCTCCCTTCCAGATATCACACCTGGAAGCAGTCACTGTCTACCTGGTCAACATGTTGTCCAGTTTCTCCATTTCATAGTAACTGATTTTCCCCTTGTTACAAGTGAGCTATCTGTGGGGAGACATTTTGAGGCCAGGCATATATCCTGCTCCTGACTGAAATTCTCCTCTTGATGTAGCATCTGCTGATAAATCTTTCCTGAACTAGGCTTTATTGTGATGGTTGCAAAATGATGATATTCCAATGCCAGCAGCTCCTCCACTTTTACCAGTCAGCTCTCAGCATTCTACTCTATGAAGCTTCCATTATCCCCCATTTCTTTCTATATTTATTTTCCTACCCACCTCCCCACCCCCTGCACTCACCAGTGGTTTATAATTCTGAGTCCTTGTGGCATGTCTTATCATTCTTGGTGCATTTCCTTACTTTCTGGCATAACAAGATGCTCCAGAGTCATTGTGTACCTTCTCTGCCTGACCCTGAAATCAGCCATTTCTCCAAGGAGTCATGGTCCTTTTTAGAGAGGAATGGCATTAAAAACCAAGATCTGCATGCTAGGTTTGCTGGCTCTGTAAGTTGATTAAATTGTGGTTTTAAACCAGTTGGTGATTGTTTCTTCTTTTTATCCTCAAGCAACCTGGTTATTTATTGAGTTTCTCTGACTTAGGATGCATCCTTCATAACCTATGACATTTTAATTCTCTTTGCCTTATTTATAGTCCTTTATGTATTTGTGAGAATATTCTTCATGAGTGTCAGGATTGCCTGCCATGTTGTAGGACATCCAGTAGCTGCTCTAGTGTGGTGTGAAATGAGCAGCTCCATGGGATTGGTAATGATATCTGTCACAGGCAGGTGCAATAAAGCATTATGATGTGGGATTGTTGACAGGATAAGCATGAAGATATTTTCAATAAATGAAATATTCATGATAGAAGATTGTGTTTCAGAAGCTGAACAGTTTCAAATAATCACTTATTTTTCTACATCTTTCTTGAAGTACAGGAAACTAAGGAAATATAGAATTGTGAAAAGGCCACTCCAGGCTATTAATATTATACTGAATTAAATTTTAAAAGTTCAGCAGCAGAAAGGTTAGGACCTTCTCATTTAAAGTTTATCTTATTTCTTAAGGCATTTCCTATTGTATTAAAATTCTAACCACTAGAAGTTTTGCTATATTGGATATAATTTTAATAAAAATAATTACTATTTATATAATGTTTATAGTTTACATAAAATATTTCACATGCATCTCTAATTTGATGCTACCTACCTAACATGATCCTGTAATTACTATTTAATTAATATAAAGGAACTGTGACTGAGACAGATTATGTAATTTCACCAATGTCACATAGCCATGCTCTATATATGTATTTGTATCCTGCCAAATTGTAAAAAATAATTGAGGTAGATTATTAAAAAAATGAAATAAAACCAAAACATAAAAACTATCAGATGACATAAAAACACCAAAAACATAAGAGCAGAAAGAGGCAAATATGCTAATTGCAAGAGCTATTATAGTTCTTATGGTTGAGAATTAAATTTCATTTTATTCAGTTTGGCTCAATATTCATCACCTGTTTTATGCTGTTTATTTTGTTAGTCCCCGGAGGAAGACTATTGTCTATTTAGGGAGACAGAGATGTAAAGAAATTATTAGAATAGAAGATGATAAGTGCTGTGGGAGTACAAATAAAATTAACTTTGTCCATTGTGTGTCGGGGGAGGTGTGTGCGGGGGTGATGGTGGCATACACGTAAGCTTCCTGGAAGAGAAGATGCCTGAGTTGAGCCTTGAAGCACAGGTAAGAATTAGCTAGACAATAAATAGGGCAAAGGTATTCTAGGAGGGGACAGTATGATGGACAGTTAGCAGAAACGTGAAACTGCATGGCAAGTGCAGGGAGCTGAATGAGTAATTCTAGTAGGAAATGGAAAGAGGTTGTGAGATGAGGCTAGAGAGGTAAATAGGGGCCAGGTGATCATGTCCTCATATACTTGTATTTTTATACTTGAAAGGTTTTAAACAGGGAGTGTCAGATATGTTATATAAATTCTACTCTTGCAGCTGTGGAGAGGATGGATCGAAGGGAGGAAGGACTGTAGGTGGACAGGACAGCTAGAATAACACTCCAGAAGTCCAGGGTAATAAGGAAGAAATGTGTTTCCAATATATTTGTTGGTTAGAGCCTATTGTTTTGGAAAATAAACTGGCCAGTGCTACTATGATGGAAAAAAATGGAAACATGAAGGTAACATAATTATTATGATCAGAAAGCAAGGGACATTATTTCTTCAAGGGATGAATTTTTTCTCCATATTAAATTTTCAAAAATATTTCTCTCCTTCTTAGATCAGTGCTTATATGCTTATGTACATATGAATAACCTGGGGATTTTGTTAAAATCAGATTCTGATTCAGTATATTTGGGATGGGGTCCAGAATTCTGCATTTCTAATGAGATCACAGATGATGCTTACATGGTTGTTCTCAGGACCATACATTGAATTATAAGGATTTAGAGATATTTAGTGGTGTGATGATTATACCACTGTTAATAGTTTTATAATAAATATAGAGGTGATTCTCATGATTGTTTTCTGTGAATGGTCTGTGGGTGGTGTGTGGTGTGCATGTATATGAGAGAGAGAGAGAGTTTAAGGTACTTAGGGGAGTGAAAGGATAGTGTGTCCCTTAGATATGAGGTCTTCAAATTGGTACTTGATTACTTTTCAAGGGGCACACAGTTGATTTTGAAAGAATCAATTTCTATGTCCTCAATTTCTATCGTCTTTCCTAAAATTGGTCCACTTGAGAAAGCATCTCTCAAGTATACTTCCTCTTTCACAATTATCTTCTCTCATGTTACAAGAAGAAAGGCAGATAAACCTCTCACCCATTCCTAATCTTATGGTGCATTTCTTCAGGGTGGAAAATATCCCTTGCGTCAAAGAGAATGTCAATCAGAAATACTGGTATTGGTATAGAAAAAGCAAATGACCCAAACACTAGGTCACACATCCTTTTGAAACTCAGATGGTTTCCTATGTTTTGCTTTCAACAAACTTGTCAGAAGATGTAATCGAGTTATCAGCTGATAGATTAGTAAAAATATTTGATGTATTATAACTGTGTGATATGGAAGAATTGAGTAACATTGCTATAACAAAACTCTTTTCCTTCTCATCTACTTATTTAAGTGAACAAGATTTTTGCAGTCCTTTCATAAAAAGAGAAAATGCAGAATAGAAAGAAAATTGATGTGAAACCTTGTCTCATGCTAGCAATAAGTAATATTCATTCAGAGGTGTGTCAACAATTTTAAAAAGAAAAAAAACTAGCCCCATTCATTTCATTAAGAAATGCATTTCCAATATAGTTTTTAGTTTGAACTGTACAGTCTTAGGAAATAAAATTTAAACATTAAGTAGTAAGATTTTAAGATAAATATATTTTTTGCTAGAGAAGTATGAATAGGGTGATCAATAAAAAGTTTCAGAAGTAAAAAATATATTTGGGTGAAATTCTATGGGGGAAATGAGTACAAATGTGTTCAAGCAAAAAAGTGAATCGTAAAATTTCTTGCTCTTAAAGAATGTATTTTAAAATAGATGATGATGTATATCAAATTGCTGTGGAATATAGGTTCCGTTGGTACCCTTGAAACAGTGATATAACAGTTTTATTTAAAAATTACAATAGTTACAACATACTGGAAATTACATCCTTTGCAACCATTCAAACTTATGATGAAAAATTTTAGATGTCAACTGAAAGAGGGTATTGCAGAGTTTGAGAAAACTCTTTTGGGAGTATGGAAGAGAAAAAATGAAGGCTATTGCTTTAGAGCTCCTTTCTCAGAACCTAACTTTCCTCACCAAGACTTTTTGTAAAATTTACATGACAAAAAGTATTGAGATCCTGCTCATTGAGAGCTTATTATATTGTTAGTAGTGGAGAGGAGACTACTAGGGTTTGGATGCCTGACGAACAGATTATGATAAAGTTGATCTTCTGCTATCCAAGATGAGTGTCTTAGACAGCTCTCTTAGATGAACACTTCTTCACTTCATTGAAAGGGAGGAGTATCTCTAGGCAATAGCAAGATTTTCCTGAGAAAGAAATCTTTGGATCAGTGCAGGAATTTGAACAAGTATTCTGTCGAGACTCCATAAAGCAAGACAGATGGATGAGGAAAAATTTTGTGATGCCCTCAGCCATGCTCAGTTATGCTGCAGCTGCTACTATAGAATGTATAACTCTGAATAGTGAGTTAGCTGTGAAATATACTCCCAGATAATTGAATTAGTCAATGTATATAATTATATAAAAATCACTCTATATAATCCTGGGTAATTAAATGTTCAAGAATGCTTGCAAAATGTAATGATTTTAGTTTTGATATGCTTACTGTTGAGTTTGTCATATTGGTATAAGTGAGAATAATAGGGACCAAATGCCCACACAGCTTATAAGTTATGAAACTGGTATTTAAACCCATGTATTCAATACCGTGTTCTGTCTGCTGCAGCAATTAGAATGGCTGCCTAGTATTTTATACATGCAGAAAGCTGGTTATATTTAAATACAGTTTATTGCCTACTAAAAGGAATTGTGGCAGTGTTATAGGATTTTGCTAATTCGTTTATGGTTTTTTTAAACTCCTAAAAATTTAAGACCCCAAAGAGCTTTTGTTTATGCAGGTTAGTTTTATCAATATTTATCATATTAGAAATTAAAATTGAGGAAATTAAAAAATGTTTATTAGTTCATTTAAAAATAAGAATAAGAAACTTATATGTAATACAAATAAGATATTTTTATAAAAAAGAACTATATTTTCCAAAGCAAAAATATTTAGTGAGAAGAGTAGCACTGTTTTACATTTTTGTAAATCTCTTTAATGTCTGGCTTAATAGAAACGGCTGGATCCCCATATCTGCTTCTGCATTCAATCTTTTGTAATATGTTGTTTTGGTTCAAGTATATAAAGAAAATCTGCCCTCACACAGATATGTACTTGGAAAAGGGAGACCTTATGGAACCCCTGAAATGTTCTTGGGAATCATCAGAGGTCTTTGGACCATGCTATGAGATCTACTGCTTTAAAATATTGTCACAAGTGTTATGTGACACTTTTATAATTTATATGTGTGTAATAAAATGAGAGTACAGTTTTTGCATATGCATTATTTTGATGTTGTCTGCATCTGATTTCAGCTTCATGTATTATGGAAGACTTTTCCCTTAACTTCTGGATGTATAATTGAGTTCATGACAAATTATAATCTGAACTTGAAAACATTTAAATAAAATTATGGCGTATATTAGAATATAAGCTTCAATAGGATAGGAAGTATAAAAATACATTTCTGTCATACAGAAAAAAATCAATGGAAAAATTCAAATATATTATTATTAAAGTAGTGGTAATGATAAAGAATTCTAAACTTCAGGAAAATGTTTATCCCATAAATCCTTTAATCTAGATCTCTATCCATTTATCCATCTTTTTCAATTCTTCCCAGCCTCCTTCCTCTTTCCTCTTTCATTTTCACTCTCCTCTTCATATTCATTCAATAAATATTTATTGAGCTCCTTATCAGTTAGGATAAGCACTAGCTTATGTAACAAAGAGATGAAAATGTACAATGGTTCAAGCACAATAAAACTTTATTTCTTGCTATGTCCAATGGGTGTGTTTCTGTTTGGGGGAGGGGCTGCTCATTACAGAGGCGGCCAGCTCAGGACACTGCAGTTTCTGCGGTGTTTAGGAACCTGGAGAATAGGAGGCCACCTCACAACTGCTGGCTGTAGGACCACATCATCTCTGCCATGATTCACAGTAATAAAAATGGATGACTGGCCCTGGCTCTTGACACTCATGAAAGTAGGGATTGGACATTATGCTGCAGAAAACTCACATTTCTCTCTGACTGATTTTGCAAGGAAAAACAGCAGAGTCAACAGATCTGGCCTGGCCCTGGCCTCACTGTGTTAACTCTCACTCAAAGTCATGCCTGTGCATCTGCTTGGCAAGAGCTAGATTATGTACCAAAGTCTAGCTGTCAGGGAGTTCAGGAAATGAACTTTGGCTTTCTAGCTTAGCTTTCTAGCTATCTAGCTTGGCATGTATTAAAGGATGCAACTGAAATGGAGTTGAGGGATCCAATCTGTATACATAGAGAAAAAGACTGAAATGAAATGTATTAAAATGTTGACAGTGATTATCTCTGGGTAACTAAATCACAGCACCTTCTCCTTCCTTTACTGCCTTGATTTCTGCTTCTGACTCCTAACAGAGCTTGGGCATTATGGTAACCAAAGGGTACTGTGTTACGGAGGAAACCAAGATGACTTTATGCTGTGTGATTTTTGCCCTGGGCAGGACAGAATCAATCACTTTTCTCTCTTATGCACTGCTGCCTGTGGAAGATTCTGTATAATATATAATGGGAAAAGATATTTTCATTAATGCTTGGGGGTTGCCTAAGTAACTGGTAGAGTAAATAATTTATCTTCAACTCTGGGTGTTTTCCCAGTCTGAGTGTCAGGGAATAGAGGGTAGTAAGATGATGCATCTGAAGCTGTGGTGTAGGTAAAGAAATGGGAGAGGGTAATTCAGAAAGGAAGCCAAATTGAAACATACTGGCGTCTACAAATCAAATATTTCATTCTAGAGAGTTAGGCATCCAGAGGGTATAGCAAACACAAGCCAAATGGTTTTGTACTCTGAATCTAAAAGGTGAGTGAGTGGTTGACAGCCCAGTGGACAGTGGGTTTCCAGAACTGAGGTAGGGTGTCCAAAGGGGCCGGATAGCCCTGCGGTGAAAAGCTAGGGTCTTCGTGGCTTGCCGAGATCAGTGAGCTTGGGGGTTGGGTGGGTGTATGTAGGGTGGTACAGCAGTAATTCCAGCACTGGCTGGTGCCTTTGCTTTACCTTCAGTTTCCTGACTCATGGGAAGATGAGCATGTCCCGGATGGTTAAAGGTACCAGATAGAAATGGACAACAGCATTTATATATATATTTTTCTATAAATTCTTCATGATGACTCATATGGCTGAAGGCTAAGAGAGTTTTTTTTTCAACACATTGCTCACCTTGTGAAAATCAGTTTGATGGGTTTAATTACATTAATTTGTTTCATAAAAATATTTAGACATACTAGCTAGAGCTGGTGAATGTTACCAGTAATATAAATTAAAAAACTAAGTGCAACATTCAGACAAAACAAGTTAATTCACTTGATGCTATTCTGAGTTGTAAAAGCACAAACCAGCATCTGAAGGGAGCGCATTTAGGATTTTTAATGTGGCAATTAAACATGGTTAGGGGGCTATGTAAATTAGTGTGTTTTTAACTGCATTATGGTCATCTTAATCTGATATGGATGACTTAATTTCATAGTCATTTGAGGATAGTTAATTCTACTTTATAGTTGCTTACCAGGAAATGATGCCTCATGCTGTGTGGTGAGGTTTTGTAAATGAATTTAAAGAAAATTGTTATTGTTGGGAAAAAATTCATTGTTTAAGCACCATCTAAAGTTGCTGCCTGTAAGGGATCGTTGCTGCGTGGTATTTAAAAAAAAGATTTTAAATGTGTTTTATATCTTGTCAGTTTTTGAGTAGAAAGATACAGATTGTGTATTTAGCAAAAAAACTTTAAATACCATATTGGGCCAGTCTGTGTCCGCATTTCCTTCTTGAAGTGGTTAGTGACTAATAGTATAGTAAAGATGAGTTTGCAGTTTATGAAGTACTACTGATAATAATCTTCTGGTTTGTACACACATAAAATATAAAATCTTACAAATAAAATATCTGTAAAAATATCAAATCTTTCTCTCATATTTTAAACCAGGATTTTTATCCCAGCTAATTTAGAAAGTTAACTGATTTTCTCAAATAATATTGCTTATATGAGAATTCTCCTGCAAATTTTCAATTCTATTTTAAAAAGTGAACATTCTAGATTTGATATCAAATAAGTCAATATTTAAACATGTTGAATGAGTCAAATTAGCCTAAAAAGGAATCTGGGTCTATTTACTTTATAGCTGATTATATTTTATTTAATATATAGCATTATATGTGTGTGTGTATATATATGTATGTATGTATACATATTTATATAGCGTGTGTGTGTATCTAATTCTTTAAATTCTGTCTATGTAGAACCCCATGTGGCTTAATTATTGTCCTTTGGAGTTTGTTTTTTAGATAATCATTACATACTCATAAAAGCAAATGTTTTAAGAATCTTGAGATTTTCTAACAGAATTCGATATTTTCAGATAAATACAAAGGCGTACTGATAGAAAAATAACTTAAAGAGTACTATTAATAAAGCTTAAACATGAATCAAAATTAAAATAGGTTATACTGTATGTATGTTCTTAATTTAAAAAATTGCTTTGGAAATATTTGGATCATTCCTCAGAATGAGAGTTATCTGTTGTATTACAAATTACAGATTACATTTGTTGTGTAGGTGAAAACTTAAACAATTACTATCAACAACATTTGTGTACATCTTATGAGTGAGTAGAAGGTTTTAAATTTTTTGTTTTTTTAATTTTTCTTTTTTGAGTAGAAGTTTTTAAAAATGGTTTTGAATACAACGGGGGAAATTTATGAAGGGAACTGAAGAAAAGCGAGAAAGTTTGGGAAAATATTGAATTACTAAGAGGATGTATATGGGTTATATATACTAAGTAATACCGCTCAGTAATACAGTTGACCTTGAAAAGTTTTGAAGAGTAACAGCACTTTGCATTTGCGCAGTGCCTCAGGTGAAAGACTCAAAGTGTATAAATTACATACTTTAGTGATTAATTTATGAAAGTTTCACCAAACTTATTTTATGTGTTAGTATTATCATCTACATTATGTATGTTTAACTTTTTAAAATTTCTTTCATTTTGAATTTTAAAAAGTACCATGTTCATTGTAGAAAATGTGGAAATTGTTACAAAGAAAATATTTAATTTCACCTTTCAGAGGCAATGATTACTATTTATATCTAATAAAAAGTAGCATGTTTATTGTAATATAATACATTCATGGGACATTCATAAAATGTTTTCTATTGATGATGGTGCTAAAGATGAACTTGGGTAAAACTGAATTTGTTAGCATGTTTCTCAAAGTGGTCTCCTTCCCAGCTTCTCACTTTCTCTTTATTCTCTCATGTTTTGTTCTAGTAGCTTTATGGTTTTATTTATTCTGTTGAGATCTTTAAGACATCTGTAGTTTGTTTTGGGGTTTGATATAGGTAGGGATTTAATTTTTTGTCAAATTAATGGCATCTCTTCATTTTTCAGAACTTCTTTTATGTCCTTTGGTAAAATTTTATAGTTTTCTTCATACAAACTTTACACATTTCTTTTTAGATTTATTCCTACTTATTTCATATATTTTTATTGCTATCTCTCAAAATGTCTTTTTAGAAGAGAAGTTGTGTTAGAAGAGAGATTCAGTGGACACTGCAGTCCTGTACCCTACCTTCCTTTCCTCTTCAGGCTGAGACCTGGGAGGGATGATGATAGAAACTCCCTTTAGGTGAAGATTTGAGCAGGGGAGGTTTGTGATACACTTTCTAGGTGAAAGCCTGGGAGTGGCAAGACTTATATAAAAGCCCCTGTATGAACATGGTGTGGTAGGAGTAGCACTGGAATGGCTGAACCCTTTGCTCCCTCTGGAACTTTATGAAGCAACAGTCTCATGGATGTGTGCTACAGTAAAGTGACCCCAGTAGGGTAGAGATGGTTATGAGAAGAGTCTGGGGACAAAGAAGATGTAATAATAATCCCTGGTTTCCTGTGGACCCAGGATGGCAGTTGGAACTTCTTGTGTTCCAGGGCAGAGAAGTTAGTTGAGGGACCAGCACTTGAAAGTACCTCTCACTTATGATGAGGGCATAGAATGGCAGCATGGAGTACATGATTGGAGGCCAACCAGATTGCAATGCCACTCTTTAAACTATTTTGGGGAAAAATATAGTTATTTTAAACAAAAATGTATTTATGATAACATGTAATGGATTTGTTATTATTTTAAAATAATAAATGTTTTAATTTGTCAATTTTCATTTCTAATATGGTATAAATTGATAGATATAATCCACATAAAGAAAAGGTCTTTGGAATCTTTAATAATTTTTTAAAATGTGAAGGGATCCTAAATCCATAAAGTTTGAGAATGATTGGCTTAGACGAATTAGGGCCAACCCCTAGATGGGAGGTTGCAAAATAAATGTTGTAGCGATTGGAATCTGATTGGTATCTGAACAACATTGGGTATGTTTCTCAAATTTTCTGAGTTTCATTTTCTTCATTTATAAAATTGGCATAATAATGTTTAATTTGCAAGAAATTGTGAAGATTAGAGATAATGTATGTACATTGCCCACTCTAATCTACTGCCCATACTAAGGGCACTTGTTGAATACCTGGGTGATTAAATGATGGATTGTTAGTCACGTTCCAGATATCATCAGGGGCATCTATGTGGAAATAGCTTATAGTTTTTTTTTCTACTTACTCTGTCTTTGGAAACCCATTCGAGAGTTAGAAAAAGGTTGAGAAGATTATTAGTTTTCTTTCCTAAGATAAAAATGAACAAATTTATAGATATATAGATATAGATATATGAGTCTGTCTTTCCCTAGCATTTTTGAGCCAGTCATTCATCAAGTATTATATATTTTCCTTATGCCATACATTCTGAATTCTTTATTCTGCATTTTCCCTACTAATTTGCATGTCCAGGCTTTTGTCACTTGTATACTATGTGTACTTCTCCCATATCCTGCCAAGCGCTGCATGCATGTAGGCTTTATCATGCCTCAAACATCTAGCTGATTGACTGCATTTATGCCTTTTACTCATATGTCTTGGTGTTGTGGATACATTTGTTGTCTTAATGAGAAACAGACTGATATAAAATGCTACTTTAAAAAAGTGACACAAAAAGGAAATATTCCCTGTCAAGTACCATGTCTAAGTAGGTGAACACCATTTCACTGAGAAACTGCAGCCTAATCAGATTCAGTTTTATATTAATAAATCAAATGGGATACATTGAGGTATTCTGTTGCAGCTGTCTTGAAATACACAGGTCAAAAAGCTGAAGTGATGTTTATGAATACATGGTACAACATGGATGAAATTGAGATGGGCAACATATCTGCATTTACTCATTTCAAATGCATGGCTTAAAATTTTACATAATAATGAAATAATTAGATAACGATAAAGAACAGTGAGTGGATGCTTTTCTTTTTGCAGTCTCATGTTACTATAGCTGCTCATTTAGCAATTTTAATCCATAGTACCCATCTGAAATTTACATATGTCAAAAGGAATAGGTTTTCTTTTTTTTAATATCAGGAATGGAAGCAGAACTTGACAAAATGATCTTGGTGATGAATTGCTCCTGTTGCTGGTTATCTTCTTGAATTGGGAGTTATCTACAGTGAGTACAAGAAAAAAAAGATGCCACCCTCATTCATTTTGATTTAATGGGTTGGTATAGAATACAAGATACCATTTTTTCCCCAGTGTACATGCAATAGTGAATTGAGCAAAAAATGTATTAAGTAAGCTTTTTAGTTTTACATCAAAATCAATACCAAACTGTTGTTTAAAATTTTAAGATTATGATTTCCTCATCAATTCGTGTTGTACTTTCACCTCTTACAAAGTAATAGTTGGCCATCTAACCTAATAATATTAAATGTAATGATTGAAAATGCATAGTCAATTTTTCACCTAACTCATCATCCCTAACAATTACAGTGTTCATTGTTCTGTTCCAAGGAAGCAGAAACTCTGTGAGGAAATTAGTGTAGTGTAGACCCAATTAAAATTAAAAATAGATCAAAGATGTAAGTGATGAAGATTTTCGTGATGACTGTGAGTGAACTATTACATGTTTTGGATTATTTTTGGAAAAATGTTAAATTCTTTTTTCATTGACTATAAAATATTCTGCAGAAAGGAAGTGAAAGAGCAAATGTTCCATGTGAGGTGAAGCTAAACTCTCCTTCTAATCAATTAGCCACTTCAGATACAATCTGCTGTTGTAAGATTCCCATGGAGAATAATCTTATAAGAATCAGATAATTAGTAAACTTCTAGACACTCCTCTTTGTGGAAGGAATATTGTCCCATTGTAATGTGTTGAAACCTACTATGTACTGCTCTTGGCTCTGAGGAAACTAAGAGGACTCTACCCTCAAGGAGTTCATTGCTTAATAATTTAATTCATTACTAGTTACAAAATAGTGATAAGCCCAACAATATAACCACATATGCAAATTTAATAGTATGGAGTACGTTGTATTATTGTAACAATTATCATCAGGATTCCTCTATTGAAAGGAACATCTTTAAATAAATAACATAATGCATTCACATGGAGTAGATGAGAGTCATGATATTAGAGGAGGGGTCAGAGACTCTTCTGCATCAGACAAGAAGGGACATTCATTTTGATTTGGACAGGGAGAGGGCTGCTGAGGAATATGAGAGAGGAGGGAGAGGCAGAGGGCTAGATTGGGGAGGGTGGGGAGTCTGACTCTGTCTGGAAAAGACCATGTATTTCCCTGGACTGCTTCTCCTTCTGTTGCCCTCAGTGGCCATTCTGGCTCTTCTCTCTCATGGCAGAGACCCCACTTACTCCCCTCACTCACACCACATAACCAACCCTTCTTTCTTTTACACTCATTCGTAGTTAAAGCCTGTTGCAGAGGATTATCTGTTAATGTTTTAACACCTACATGGTTAAGGCTTTTAGGGTTCTTTGAAAGCCAAGACAAGTTTATTTGCTTTACTAAAGTTTAGAGGGAAAAGCTGATTTTTAACATTTGAAATTTAAAAACAAAGGCACCTGTTGTAAATTAACTGACTGTGTTTGTTGAATTCTTGCTCAGAACTCCTTAAACTATTTTGTTCTTTCATGTGTGTTCTATCCCACTTGCCTGTACAATTCCTGGAGGGTAGGAATTCTGTTTCTTGAAATGTGGTTGCCATTCCAGTACCTAACATAGCAGCTGCCCAGCATAGGTGCTCATTCATATTTGTCAAATAACTTATTGTTTTTAATATTGGCAATTAACATTTAATGTTTTGTGTTTTTCCAAAATTTTAGAGAAAAATAGAATTGAGATAGTAATTATGTGTTTTGATTCTGGTGATTAAGGCTCTGAGAAGCTCCTCTGTTTTGATAATGTGGTTGTAGCTGAAAAATAATTCTTTTCCTTATGGCACACTACTAAAATTGCAGGAAAACCATATCTGGAAGTAAGACAGTCTCTGATGTGTTCGGCATGTGAGTCCAAGCTTATAAAGTATTAACTAGTACACCCAGAACTGAGTCTACTTGGGAAGAAAATAAATACTTGAAAGGATTTTTGATGAAGAAAAGATTTCTTTGCTAGTTTAAATTTATTCTAGGAAAGTCCCTAGGAGCTCATGATATGTACACATAAGAAGGACAGAAAAAGAAATATTCCTTGCTTGCAGATATCAGAACCCTTGGAAGGCAGAGTCACCTAGTAAGTAAATGCCAGAGGTTCAGTTTCTACAAGGAGAACATGTAGGCCTATGAGACTTAGTTTAATGCTATCCTGACAGTTTCTAAAGACTGTTCCACAATTCTAGTTCTATAAATGATACCAATAATGCCATTTGTGCATAGTGAAAAAAACTATGAATGTAATGACCTTATTCTTAGGGCAGATTCCTATGAACTATTTGCCATTAGAAAAAATTTTGCAAATTTTCTCAGTTGTGCTTATAGTATTAAAAACTGCATTGTTTGGTTTCTAACATACTAAAATGGAGAAGTATATGGGATTAGAGTGTAGTTAGATGGATTGATAACTGGCTTACTTCTTTTAAGAAAAAATGAGCACCTACTATGTTTTAGAGAATGACTGGAAATTTAGCATTGAACTAAATATGATCTAGTGGGAAAGATAAACATATAAATATTTTATCATAATAAATGCCTTAATAGAAATTTTAAACCAAATTTTAAGATTTTCATTTATGTGAGAATACGGGGAAATATCACAGGTGACAAGTGAATTGGGCCCTGAAAGATAAGTAGAAGCTCATTGTAGGAATGCCTTTCCTTGGTCACTTGCACTCCCATTTCTTTCAAATATTATTCTAAAACTTTGCCACCATACTCAAGTCTAGCTCCCTACCCCACAACGTCCCCCTACTTCCTTGGAATTGATCTCAGGTTATTAGGAAATATGAACATTAGACAGAAACTCCTTCACTTTCCTGTGATAAACATACCCATCTCTGCATCCATCCTTTTGCTGCTTTCATGCTTCTCTAGGAGCAAGGGGATCCGTTTGTTCCTGTGTGAGGCTTGTCCTTGTGCTCTGGGCCTGTTTCTCTCCCAACTGCTCCGAAACTGGTTTCACCCAGTTACCTCCTTAATCATTTATACCTTTAATCCCTCCCTGTCTCAAGCTTTTCTCTTTCAAACTCTAAATGCTTGTGTCATCCATCAAAATATGCCACTTTCCTGCCCTGACTCTTACATCCTTTCTACTTCTCTTCATAGCCAAGTTTCTCTAAAAGGCTAGACTACACCTGTGGCATCTACTTCCATACTCTTCAGTCCATTGCTACCTGGATAACCTTAGACATCTCAAGCTCATCATTGTCAAACCTGAACTCATGGTCTTCCTCCTCTAGCCTGCTTTTCTGCGTGTGTCCCCTCTCTGAGCTCATCAAGTCACCTAAGCAGAGACCTGGAGTCATCCTAGACTACCTTCCCTCCCTCTCTTCTTCCTCCTCTTCCTTCTTCTTCGTCATCATCATTGCTAACATATAGTGCGCATTTCTTACGTGGCAGGGACTTTTCTGAACTCTCTACATCTGTTGTCACAGTTAACGTTACCAGCGTCTCCGCGAGTTCGGCACTCTTGTGTCTGTTTTACAGTCGCAGACACTGAAATACAGCTTCAATCACACAAATTCAAGTGGTGGAGCTGTAATTCAAATCCTGGAGTCAGACCAGTGCCTACATCCAAAACAAGTAGTGTACTGCAGTTTATAATCCAAACCATCACCAAGTACTGTCAATTCTGCTTTTTAATTCTCTCTTGAATCCATGTACTTTCTTCCATCCCCACACCACTAATCCAGTTCAGCCTCTTGTCCAGAGTTCACTGGACTATTGTGAGAGCTATCTGACCACTCCCAGCCTCTGCTGTGGTTTGTTTTTATCCAACAGTATCTACTCTCAGGGTAATCTTTTAAAATTGATTTAGTAAATGTATAATTCTATCACTTAAAATACTCAATGGCCTCATAACTCCAAGGTAAGTTCAGACTTCTTCCTGTGGCATTTGGGAAGCTCCATCCTCAACCTTGCCTTGTTTAGCCTGTTTTCCCCCAATTACTTGGAGAAAAATATAGTTGGTTCTTTGATCACATAGATGGCTTGAATGTATGGGTCAGTTTATATAATAAATACATAATAGAATCAGGATTTAACAGATGTTAGGAAGTTTCTCTTACCTGATTCTCCTTAAGCTCTGGTCGGGTCTCCCCTGAAGTAGTCCAGGACAGGGGTTAGGCTTTGGAGTCAGACATGGGTTCAATTCCTGACCTTGTCACTAACTCTATAGCCTCTAGCAAGTATTTCTATTTCTGTAATCCTCAGTATCTTTGTTATAAGATGGTGATTACCATTCCATCATTATTAGGATTTACTGAAATAAGACATGCAAAGCACTTAATATATATGTTTGTTCTTAGGTTAGTGCATTTGGCTTTGATTATTGAAATATAGCAACTGCAACATATTTAGAAGAGAGTGGCTAGGTAATTGAAGTGACTCCATACTATGTCTTATAATAAATGTCACAATTGAATAAACTACAGCAGTTTAATCGAAGACAAGTAAAATGAGGCATAAGGGCATGTAATAGCTGTTTCCAAACATTTGTGGAGATGCAGAAGATGAATTTGATTTATTCTGTTGGTTCTAGAGAGCATAACCTAATGAGCATACATTAAAAAGTTGAGGTAGATATTCACTCAATATGAAGAATTCTATAACATAGCTGCTCTAAAATGACCTGCCCAAGATAGCAAGAGTTCCAATGGAGGCCAGGGTTGTCAAATGAGACATTAGTTCTTTGATTAGAGATTCAGACCCATTAACCATTAGCTAGAACTGCCACCAGTTAATCTCCATGGGGACCCCCATCTCTGATGTTCTATGAGTCAACTCAATTTTTGCACATGTTATTTTCCAGCGTATTCCATCTAGGCCATTTACAGATCATAGTTTCTGTGGTAACCAACCTTTGTAATAAGTGGTAGTCCTCAAATAATCAAGTACCATGCATTATTTCTCCTTCTGTAGTTGCTTGCTGTCTTTTATATTTCCCCAAAGTGTTAAATCTGGCCTTTAGGAATCAACAACCTGTAAACCTCAAGAGACAGTCTAATGTTGTCTGCAACATGGGGCTTATTGCAAACAGCTGCTTATTGCAGTAGTGGGTAGCAAACTGTGCCTCAGGTGACCAACATAAAAAGAACCTGAGTGCACTGAGCTCTCATGAAGCACAACTAAAACAGTTTTGCTGTAAGACTATATCTACTTGGCATTTTCACCTGACCTCAAGTTAGTACTATTACACATTTAGCAATATTAGACTGGCCTAGGAGTTATAAAGGAATTGATTAACTCATAAAATCTGGATTACATTCTGTGTGATCCTATATGAAATTTCTAATTTTCATGCTTAATATTTCTGTGCAGGGAAAATTCCAGGAAAAACCATATGCGAAATGTGAAATAATCAGGGTTTATCTTTGCTACTGCTTCTGTCCCCATCTCAGTTTTACTCCTATTTACAGTCTTGAGTGTCTGGAACTCCAGTGTTGTTCTGCTTCATTTTCCCCTCCGAAGTCTTATGTGGCTTCTTGATGACGCCACCACTGTTAGGTGGCCCTTCATTTTCAGAACTTTCTGGACTTATTCTCTTTTATCAAAACTCTCAAGTATTTTATTTTCTATTTCTCCGTGATCCTAGTCATCCTTCTAAAGCTAACAGCTATCTACTTTAAACTCGATTGTATCAGTCCATGCCTTATCTCAGGTAACTTATGCATTAATGGTAGTCTTTGGAACAGAAACCATTTATCCAGCTCTACTGATGGATGTCAGACTTTGGAAGGTGAAATTTAGAGAAAATAGGGAACCTATGTTCACATCAAATTAGACTGCACATGTTCTGCACATGTACAACTTCCCTTCCTTTCTTCTTCCTTCCTGAAACATTTTGAGTCTGTCTACTGTGTACCCAGGCATGGCTCTATATGTTGGGAATATGCTGAAAAGCAAAGAAGGAAAGATCAGTGTATCGTGATGGAGAATAACAGGAATGTGGGCTATGGGAACAATTTAGATATGGTGTTCAGGGAAAGTCTCTCTTAAGAGATGTACCATTGGAATTGAAGGAAGTCAAGGAACCAGCCCTACAAAAAGCAAAGTGAAGAATGTGCTAGGCAGAGTGAACAACATGTGCAAAGGCTCTGAGGCAGTAAATAGGTTGGCATGTTGCATGATCTCCAGCCAGTGTGGCTGGAGCTTTGTTAGGGCAAAGTTGGATGAGATGCATTTGGAGAGGTTGGTAGGGCCACATCATTTAATAGGGCAGTAGGGAACTTTGAGGGAGATTTTAAGTAGAATGACAGTTCAATTTATAGTTTAATGAAAACTCTCTGACTGCTATATGATAAATAAATTGGATGTTGGAAATAATGTGTGTAGAAGTCTAGAAGATAAACTAGATTACTGTGGAGATAGAAAAAAAACAGAGAGAAGTGGATGGATTGAAATATCTCTTTGGAGGTAGATGCATAGACTTTTTGGTTGGATTGGATGTGGTAGTAGAGGGAGAGGAAACAGGGATGATGACTGGTTTTTCTGGTTTGATCAATGAGTGGATGGTTGCATTATATAATGAGATGGTGAAGGTCCCCACTTTACAAAAGAGGAAGATAAAGCTTGAAGAAGTTAAGTAATTTACCGAACGTCACCTCCTCCTCTACTCTGCTTTTTCAAATTTAAGCAAACACGTAGACTATGAAATTATTTGTGTGGAAATATATTCTTTTTCTGTGTTGTGTCTCAAGAGTCCAGTATTTATATCATTCACTCATTTATCCAGCAGATAATGAATTCTCTAGGTAACATTGGGTACAGAATGGTGACACAGAGAAATAGTCCCTGTCTTGCTGATGGTGGGGAAGGTAGGCCATTAAGCAATATAGCCCAGTATAAGATTGCTGTAGAGGAGAAGCACTGGGTATGCAGGGGGCCAGGAAAGTCTTGTTGGTGAAGGTCATATCTTGTCTCTGGTGAATATTGAAGGCTGAGTAGAAGTTAGGAAGAAAGATCAGGAAATAGTGTTCTAGGCAGAAGTGATAACTCATGGTTAGAGCCAGGAATCCAAAGAGCTCAGAGAACCTGAAGTTGGAGCCATGTGGTTGGGAAATTAAGTTCACACAGGCTGGGAAGAGGGTAAGGCTGCACAAATAAATAGGGCATGCTACTTCAAAAGTCATTTTAGGGAACTTGGATGTGATTTTGTGGTAGAAGGGGAGCCACTTATGATTTTTAGAAGGGGCACGACTTGATAAAATTATCTTTTTAGAAAGACCATTGTAACTGTAGTGTGGAGAATGGATTGGAAAGGGGTACAACCACTCAATAAATATTTGTTGATAATATTCTACAAATGTCTAGTATATATAATAGGCAGTTGTAAGGATTTTCAGCTTGGTTGGGTTTAACCAATGAAAGACGATTTGAATCCACTAGGGAGTGGCATAAACAGGGCCTTCTTGAGTTTCATTGCTATTTTATTCTGTTATTTGAATTTTTAGGCAATTTGATTTTAATATAGACTTTTTTCTTAGTTTGCTTGTTTTTTGCACATCTTTTATGCTAGAAGGATGTTAAAATAAGTTTAAAACCATTCATGTAACTTTTTAGAGATTTGTGTATCTTTTTCTATTTAAAAAGGGTATATTTACTGACACAAACATTCTTATTAACCTGGCTAGAATTACAGCAAAAATTAACATATTCAAAATGCTTATAGACATAATTCTCAATAAAAAAGGAATATAAAATTTTATCTCTGTTATAATTATCCTTATGTGTAATTACAATAGCATTTTTAAGATCTACAAGATAATACAGAATAACTTAAATGTCAGTTTATTATGAATGTAAGATTGTGTATGACCTTTGTCCTTTTTTTTTTAAAATTTTAAATTTTATTTACTTTTTTTTTGCTGAGGAAGATTGACCCTGGGCTGACATCCATGCCTATCTTCCTCTACTTTATATGTGGGACGCCTGCCACAGCATGGCTTGATAAGTGGTGTGTAGGTCCGTGCCTGGGATCCGATCCTGTGAGCTAGGCTGCTGAAATGGAGCATGCAAACTTAGGGATGCCACCAGGCTGGCCCCTGACCTTTGTTCTTTTTATTGGTGTATATATAGAGTAAATAAACATTTAGGGGCCGCCCGGTGGCGCAGCGGTTTGGTCTGCGCTTGGCAGCCCGGGGTTCGCGGGTTCGGATCCCGGGCGCCCGCCGACGCACTGCCTGTCAGCCATGCCGAGGCGGCGTCCCATATAAAGTGGAGCAAGATGGGCACAGATGTTAGCCCAGGGCCAGTCTTCCTCAGCAAAAAGGGGAGGATTGGAACAGATGTTAGCTCAGGGCTGGTCTTCCCCACAAAAAAAAAAAAAAAAAGAGAAAAAAAAATAAACATTTAAAAATATACACTATTTTAATGTATTTTTGAAACTCCTAATTGATAATTCCTTTTCTTGAAATTAAATCCTAGAAGGGTCTTGTAGGTCAAATCTAACCTCCCTCCCAAATGCAAGTTATTTCTCCTCTACAATCCAGTATCAAGTTTCTCTTTTAACACTGTCTTTTAAAATGTTTTGGTTACTTAAATTTCTTTCTAAAATACTGAACTAATCTCTTTCTTTGAAAAATCTACCTTTTTGGTTCCAGCTCTATCCACTGTGGTTTCAAGGATATGTTTAAATATTTCATATGTTATCAAGACTTATTCATGAAGATTTATGCTGCAGCATTAACCCTGGAAAAGGATTTACTTCAGAGCATAATGAAATAGTCATTTAAAGCTAGTTTTCCTTCTGTGTTATATGTGTTCAGATGTGCTCAAACTGGATTGAAAGTCTCATTTGGTGTGTGTGTGTGTATATATATATATATATATATATTTTCCAACCACTGATTGTAGTTTATATTATGATTCATTCATTCAGTTTGCTGCATATTTTCTGTTTCTCTCCACTAGAATATAAGTAACAGCTGCCTAGAACAATGTCCTATACATAGTGAGCTCACAATGAATATTTGTTAAATGAATAAAAATGATTTAAAGTCATTTAAAAAAATCTTCAGAAGATCTCTGTGAGATTTATTGGTTATTAGAATTATCACTGAGAGGTTAGATGATGTTAATGATCACATGGCTAGTTAGTAGAAAAGTTGTTACTAGAATCCGATTATTGTGATTACTATAATGTGATTACTACTAGGATGAATTCACTACTGCAGGATGCAATATTAGAAAAATTCTAGTATGTACTTAATGTTTTAAGTGAAAATATTTAATTGAAGTATAACGTGTGAAGAGAAATGTGTACATATCTTAAGAGTACAGCTTGGTGAGCTTTTCCAAGGTGGTTGCCTGTGTAACCACTATACAAAGATAAAGAACATTACTTCCCTCACACTCCCTTCCTGTTATTACCTCACCCACATGATTTTTATCTGCATAGATTAGTTTTGCCTGTTTTTAAAAGTATATATAAGGGGCCCCGGGGTTCTCAGGTTCGGACCCCGGACGTGGACCTATGCACCGTTTATGAAGTCATGCTGTGGTGGCGTTCCATTTAAGTAGAGGAAGATGGGCACAGATGTTAGCCCAGGGCCAATCTTCCTCAGCAAAAAGAGGAGGATTGGCAATGGATATTAGCTAAGGGCTAATCTTCCTCACACACAGACACACACAAAAAGTATATATAAGTTGAATTATATAGTATGTACTCTTTCATGTCTGACTTCCTTCACTCACCATTATGTGGATAAGGTTTAGCCCCACTATATGTAGCGGAAGTTCAATTTAATTGCTATCAAGTATTCCTTTGTAAAATTATTCCACATTTATATTTCCATTCTAGTGTTAATAGACATTTAGGTTGTTTTCAGTTTTTGGCTACTACAAATACTGCTTAAATTTTCCTATACCTGAATGAATTTCTCTTGGATGTCAGCCTAGGAGTGGAATTGCTGAGACATGGGGCATGTGTATGTTCAGCTCTATGAGATACAGCTAAAGATTTTTCTAAAGTGGTTGTATTATATTTTATATGTTAGAATATGGTGAACACTAGGGATGTGTTTTGGTGAAATAGGGGTCATATTGGCTGAAAACATGCACAGTTTTACATTTTAAGAAATCTAAATAGTATATAATATTTTTAAAAACAACTAGAAGAATGTCTTTTTATCCCAACTTTTCCATTTGATATAGGAAATAGTTAAGTGGGTAAGTATATTATCTTGCTGCAGTCATCTTGAAGTACAAAGAGATCTGTAACAGAACTTTAAAAAAATTGAATTTTCAGGGCACATATCAAATTACTATAGATGTACTTGATGCCCAATAGTAATGATTTTTCTTGCCCTGTGTCTACTATGAAAAGTAACTTCTGGACTTGGAATCAGGAAAAGAAAAACTTGCAGATTTTAGTTCATTTGATATCCAATAGTTTTTCTTTCTTTTCTTTCCTTTTACCAGAGTTTCTTGGTTACATTTATCATGTTACAGACAATGACCTGTGTCAATAGTATTCAGTATTCAAAATGATAGTATTAGTGATTAACATAGGATTAATATCTCTTTGGCAATTAATATCACCTTTAAATCCCAAATTAGCACTTCAGGGGGGTATATGCAGGTCTCACCATGTATTTTAAAACATAGGTATCCCTAATTAACATGGTTTTTGAATGCTATTTCAGCCTCAGTTACATTAAATATAGTGTTTGGAAGGTATTTTGATGTATTGCAGAGGTTAATTCCTCAATTTTTGACCAAATTCCTTTATATACAAGTGTAGGTCCAGAAGAGAAAGTTGTTGGAGTTTCTGAATGAGATAGAGGAATGAATGTATCACTAGTTTTCATGTTTTTGTGTTTCGTGTTCAGTTGTACTGAATGGTGTTTATCTAGCTGAGAGCAGTGGTGTAGTTTCATTGACTTCTGGTTCTTGCAAATCAGTATTTCTGCAACTTTGACTGGGTCAACCCTTTCCTTCACTGGGTCTTAGTTTCTTATCTGTTAAATGAGAGTGTGGGACTAAACTGTCCCTTCTAGAGCTATGTTCTGGGTATATGTTCTATATATTAATGTAGGATATTAGAGGTATATTTAATAGTGTTGCTTAGGTAGGCCTTTCTGGTTTTCTTTTTTCATCTTGCAAGTGGAAGGAAATATTTCAGAGAGAGAATAACCATCCTCCTCCTTCCAGAGCTTCATAACTGGTGCTAAATGAACCAGGGAGGAGAGAGTTCTGCTGAATCATGGCATTGAACTTGGTGTTCTAAGCATTATAATTTCTGATGAATGGTGTCTCTGGAGACTTTTGTAAAATGATACATTCTGACATCCAGTGACCTTTTAAACTAATATTTCTATTATATAATTCAGTTGCTTCTGTTTCCTGGAGGTAATAACATTAGTTTGTACTGAGGTAGATAATGATTTTGTTAGCAATTTCCTTTGTGGTAAGTGTTTTTACAGTAATTTAGTTTGAAGGAAGAATCGTTTGTACAAATAAAATCCAGAGGAACTCACCTGTAGTGTACTGTGATCAGGAAAAAAGTAGTCAGTGACTTCTGGGACAATATTCTTGAGACTTGGGGTAAACAGTCATGTTGACTGAATTTATTTTGGGGAAAGCTTGTTGCCAACTACAAATCTTTTTTAAACACGTACACCCACAATATTATGGCAAAGGGACGGGACTGTGGAATCAGACCTATTGCTAGTTTTCTCATTAATGAGTAAGCAATATTACAAACCTGGATTTCTTTATCCATAAAACAAGAGTAATAATACTTCACAAGTTTATTAAAGTATTAAGTGAAATAACTGAAAGCATACACTACAGTACCTGTCGTACAATGGTACTCAATATATATCAACAGTTTATTTTCCCTCGTGAAGGCTATAAATTCCTAAATGACTTCTGAGTTATCAAAGACAATTTAAGTTATGTTTAGTCAACTTTTACTGTTATTTGTATTTATTATATTCTGATTGTTTGATTCATGTGGTATCCATTACCTCTTTTTACCAAAGTAATTGATTACTCAGAATACCTTGTCCCCATTTATGCCTGATAATAGTTTACTGTAACTAGAGTGACAAGGATGGGGTGGACACTTGAACTTTAGTCTTACATTTTTTATCCAAAATATTTAGGCATAGCAAAACAAGAATGTGCTAAGAAGAAAGAAATAGTGTTTGTTTCCTTCCACAGTTGGCTTCTATTCTTTAATCATGTGTGACTTCCACACATCTTTCCCGCACACTCTCTCCTCTTCTAAACTGATCTTATTGGTGCCCACTGGCCATCATCTCTGCCACTGTGTGTTTGATTGCAGAACCTTCTCTTTACCATAGCTGAGGTCTTGCCTCCTCCATGAAGTGCTTTTACTGTGCATCTGCTCTTGTCTTCTTCCTTTGTCTCACCTTATTCTCTGTCTCACCTACTTGCCACTTAGCACAGCTGCCTTGAATTGTGATATATCCTTTTATGTGTGTCTTAACTCTCCAACTGGATTATGTACAGAAGCAGTGATGTTTATTTCTTTGTGTCTCTGGTGAACCTTATAGAGTCCTTCACATGGCAGATTTTTAGTGAATGTGTGTTGATACTGTTGCTGCTTCTACTCCTGCTGATGTTGTTAAAAAAAGAATGAAAATCTGTTCCTAGATGTATGGTACTAGGTTTTGGCATTTCTTTGATCACTTCAGGTAATGAAGACACCCTAGGTTTGACTAATTTGAGGTCAGACTTGGTTCTTTCTGCTGAATGGTTGATTCACTTCCATCCATCCATTTGTCCGTCTGTCCATCCACCCATCCATGCAAGTAATTTATTTAACACCATCATTTAGATAGAGCAAAGCATGTCCTACAAGCTGTGGGAAATAGAAAACAAATCAATTAATTGGGGATGATTACACTAATTACTGTTAATGGCTATTTCTAAATGTTTTATATCTTCAAATAACTTCAAAAGACTGGCAAATCAATGTTTATTTATGTTTCTAAGTTAAACTATTTAACATGTTATTTTTTTTATGATCATTTGCTTTAAAAAAAGTGACATTTTTATTTAACTGACAATGGCTGATCCTTGCTGCATTGGTTAGAATTTTAATCCTAATATAAAAATCTTACTGAAGCAAGAAAGTACTGCAGAATTTCTGAAGGCTGACTATTCAAACTTAAATAATAACAATGTAGGCTTGCTTTTAAATAACTTGACTAAAACTTAAAGATGGAGTTGAAACAAGATTGGAACTACTAAGATTAAGTATATATGATGCTTACTAATCTGTTTTTTGAACCAATCTCATTTATTTGTTCTGCCTCATTAAGGCTAGTTTCTGTTGGTCCACTTTCCTTATCCAATATAAATGACATAAAAAACATGAAGAAATCTACTTTTGAGAAAGACAACTTGATCAATCAATAATGTGAACACAAATCTGCTTTATATATAATTAGTTTAATGGAAGAGTCTGATAAAAACTTTAAATGTGCTTGATTTTTTCATGGAAATAAGAAATAACTTTCATAGAAATAGAGCAAGAAATTATGTCCAAAACAGGCAGAACCAAATATGAATGTATGGATATAAAAATGAATTAGAAATTGTGAAATTGAAAACTGTTGTCACTGAAAGTAAAACATCACTACAGATAGGATAAACTCTAGAAAATTCACTGTTAGAATTTTTGAACTGGGAGATATTATTGAGGAACCCATACCAAAATCAAAGATAGAGAAGTATAAAAAGTATAACATAGAACCAGCCCTGATGGCCTAGTGGTTAATGGTGCTCACCGCTTAGGTGGCCTGGGTTTGCTTCCGGGTTGCGGAACCACACCAGCCATCTGTTGGTTGCCATGCTGTGGCAGTGGCTCACATAGAAGAACTAGAAAGACCTACAACTAGGATATATAACTATGTTCTGGGCTTTGGGGAGGGGAAAAAAAAAGAGGAAGATTGGCAACAGATGTTAATTCAGGGAGAATCTTTCCCTGCCAAAAAATTTGAAGAGTATTTTATATATATGTAAAGAAAAGTATAAAAATATTGTTGAGACTAAAGGATAGGTTGAGAAGTGCCATCATAACTAAAAGTATCTGAAACATTTTAGACATATACTGTCTTCATTTCTTTATCTCTCATTCACTTTGAAAATAACAAGATGAAATTAGACAAGTATACATGAAAACATTCTTGACATAGGAATTCAAACATCAGGTAAAGATATATTGAGTTAAAAAGTACAAGTACCTCTTGACTCTTTTTAGACATTCACAGTTCCCACTCTACAGGTAACCATTATCCATTTGGTGTGTATCATTCCAGACCTTTATTCCTGTATATTTACGTGGAAATACATACACATATGTAGAAATATATAATATTCTGATTTTTTATGAGAGATAAAATTGCCCATATTATTACACACCTTTTTAAAAAAATTCACAGTTAGAAATGTCTCTGTAGTTACTCGTGTCTCTAGAATAGATGATTCGAGATGGAAATAAAATAGTAAGCAAATTTTTAATTTTGATAGGTACTGGCAATGTTGTCCTCCAATAAAGTTGTACCATTTACATTCCCACCAATATTGTAAGAGAATGACAGTTTCCCCACACTCTCACTAACACTGAATGTTATGAAGCTATTAAATTTATAATTTCGTGGGAAGAATATCTTGATTTTATTTGTATTTCTTAAATTATTAATGATGTTGGACATCTTTTCATGTTCTTATGTTTTTTCTATTTCTTCTGTTAATTGAATGTTGATAACTTTTATCTATTTTTATTTTCAGTTGTTTTATATAATAAATATTAACCTTTCATCTGTTACATGTGCTGTAAATGTTTTCTCCATGTCCATTTGCCATTTAGCTTTGTTATATTTCCACTCTATGGACATTTTAACTTTTCATGTTGTCCAGTTGAGTTTCTAGAGCTCTCCAGGCTTATCATAATACAGGTACTTGGTATTCATCCTCATAATTGTTCTTACCTAAAGATAGGCATCATTCCATCAAATATGGTTTTGAGTATTTAAGATATCCATTAAAAAGAGACAGTGAGGGAGGCTAAAATATATCTCTAGTTTGTATCTTTTCTGTAAGAAGCCCATTCCTGTCTCCCCTGCTTCTTGTGCCAGGGTTAAAGCTTAGATTCCAGAAGGGCATTAGTGTGAATCTCTGCTGAGCTCATGGGACTTGGCTGGTAACCTGCTCCGGCCACAAGATGAAAGCCCAATGAAGGCTGCTTGTCAGAGCTCTCTATGGGATGGTTAACAATAGAAGAGTGATGTGACTGGAGAAAAAATAGGTGTGTCTCAAAATTTTGGTTTCCGTTGTTACCTCACCCATTTTGCCTGAAATCAACCTGCCTTTCTCTTTCTGTTTTTCTGTGTACTGAGACATGATAGAAGAAGCGAGGGGAATGGACAGAAGAAGCGAGGGGAATGGAATAAATGAAGGTGAAGTGAAATGGAATTAATAAAAGTGAAGGATAAAAAAAGGATACATTTAGTAGTCTGGTATCTTAGACACCGGGGCAATCAATGCCGTATACCTCCAGGAGCTCAGTTCCCAGGAACTTTTTTGCATTGTCAGGACCAAGTAGAAAAAACGGTGAGAACCTACAGCACACCAGGGCACTGTCTTTCTGTAATCATGCATGTATGAAACACCATGTTATACAAATTAATTTTTATCCCAAACACCTTCATGAGCCAGAATTTTAATTCGTATATGTGTGAGTGTGTGTGTGTGTGTGTGTGTGTAATTGCTGGATAAAAGGGAATGTATATTTTACTGAGGTAGGCAGAATAATGTTCCTCACTCCTCTCAAAGACCCTAATCGTCAGAACCTAGGAATTTGTTATTTTACATAGCAAAAAGGACTTGGCAGACATGATTAAGGTTATCCTGGATTATCTGAGTGAGCCCAGTCTAATCACATGAGTCCTCAAAAGTGGAGAGCCTTTTCTGACTGGGTCAGAGCTGGGACATAAGGACAAGATATGTGCTAGGGCTGGCCGGGTGGCATAGCAAAGTTGGTGTGCTCCGCTTTGGCGGCCCAGGTTTGCAGGTTCAGATCCCAGGCAGGGACCGACGCACTGCTTGTCAAGCCATGCCGTGGTGGCATCCCATATAAAGTAGAGGAAGATGGGCACGGATGTTAGCTCAGAACTAATCTTCCTCACACACACACAGACACAGACACACACACGAAAATAGAAGGAGGAGATGTGAGATGTGAGAGGGACTTGAACTGTCATTGCTAGCTTTGAAGATAATTCACGTATTTTTATTCTTTCAATTTCATTGATAGAAATGTTTAAGGCTATGAATTTTCCTCTGATCTGTGCTTTAAAAATCTCATATGTAGTGTTTTCATTATCATTTTTAAAAGATATTTTTTGTTTTAGTTTGTATTTACCCTTTAGTCAGGGGTTGTATAAAAAAAGGCTTTTTAAATTTCCAGGTAGAAGAGCCTTTTACAAAATTGCTTAAATAATTTATAGTTATATTTCATTGAGATCAGAGGTGTTGCTTATCATATTTTTATTTTACAGAATTTGCTATTTTCCTTGTGATCTAGTATATGATTAATGTTTGTGATGCTCTGTGTGCATTTGAGAGGAAGGTTTATTTTCTATTTTCAAGGTGTAAAGTTTAATATATATTCCATAAATGTACATTATTAATTATATTTTTAGGGTTAAAATCTTTTTGCATTTTTAGTCCACTTAATCTGTTTTATACTGAATGATATGTTAAAGTTTCCTATTACAGTTTTGCTCTATTTATGTCTCCGGGCATCTCTGATTTTTTGCTTTACAAAGAGGAATACTGTGTTATTTGCTACATAGATATTCATATTTATTATATCTTCATTGTGATTTTTGGCTTTTAACATTAAAAAGTGTCCTTTGTTGCATTTAATGGTTTTTGTTTTGCATTTTACTTTGTTTCATATCGTTACTATCGCTGCTCACCTATTGTTCCAATTTTCCTGATATATTTTTGCTTATCCTCTTATATTTAGGTTTTCTGACTCATTTTCTTTTAGGTGTATACCTTGTATACAGTATATGCTTAGGTTCTGCTTTATGAGCCAGACTAAAAGTCTTTTCCTTTTAATGTGTGTTAAGTGCATTCAAAGTTATTGAAAAGACTGCTGTGTTTTTTCTTAATTCCATCATATTATTTCATATTATAATTATTATGCATATTATGATGTATTTACTAGGTTTCTTTTTCTACATGAGTGTTTTTTTTTCTCTGTTATATCTTTGAATTCTTTTTCTAGAAAAGTTTTACTTTTATTTTTAGTGGTCATATTTGTACTTATGCCTTTATTTATGCCTTTATTCCCAATTTAAAATTTTAACATTTTAATGTCTGGTTTGTCAACTTTTAATGGTATACCTAACTTTTGTCTATCCAACAAGCTTATTCTACTTTATTCTTTCTCTCTCCATTCTTATCCCATTGTTTCATCAGCATTATTTCTACTTTGTGAGAACATTCAGTACATAGTATATTGCATGTCATATAACATTATTTTTCCATGCTTACTCTGTCTTTGTGTCTTATATCTACAAATAAATATATAAATGCACACTATTAGTTTTTTGCTTAACTTTCCCAATCACTGCTTAGTTGGATTAAGTTTGTCTTCTAATAGATTCCTCAAGGACTCGTGGACACAGAGTTCCTTGAGCTATTTTATGTTTAAAGCTGTTTTTCCATAGCTCTGATATTCAGTGGCAGCTTGGCTGGGTATAAATCCTTAGATTCCACTTTATTTCCTGAAGTCTTATGAAAATGCTGCTCCATCGGAGTCTTGCTTTGTATCTTGTTTTTGATGAATCTGTTGCCAGTCTAATTCTTTTTCTTTTGTACATTATTTGAATTTTTTTGCCTGGAGACTCTGAGGATTTTTTCCTTTATCTTTAATGTCTACTAGTTTTACTAGGATATGTCTCTGAGTTGATCGTTGCAGGTCCTTTTTCCCTGGTGCCCAGTGGGCCCTTTCAGCGTATAGATGTCTTTTATTTTTGAATACTTTATTGAATTAGAATTTCAAATATTAATGGTATTCCATTTTTAAAAAAATCTTCTTTAGGAATTCCATTTATATGTATATTGGATTTTCTTTGCCTGTCTTCCATTTCAGCCACTCTTTCTGACGCTTTTAACTTTTTTCTCTACTTCATTTTATTCACTTGGTCATTTTTCTAATATCCATTATTATATTTTCATTCAAATTTATTTTTCCCTTATTTTGTATTTTATCTTTTATTTATGATATGATTTTTGTATTTTCCTTCTATGTCTTTCTGAGTTCAATCAACTCTTGTTTTATTTCTTCCTTTTTTTTGTGGTCATGCATTTCTCCTCTTAGTTTTTAATTTCTATTTCGTCTACCTAAATGATGGTTTATGGATATTTAATTAAGTTTTGAGTGTTATGCTATAGTTTCCTTCTGTTTTGGCAGTTTGTGGAGAGGGAGTGGAATGTTAGCTGAATTCTTTGGGTTCTCATTTTCCATTTTCTTTTTACAGTAGTTTTTTTATTTGTTTGTTTTCCAGTGGGTTGGAATGGTTATGACATCTCTCATTCCAGAGCACTCTCTCCTGTCATTGTAGGCAAAGTATTGTTTCTTTGCTGAGTGGCATGGCTTTTGAATTGTCGTGAGTCCTTTGATTTTAAAATTTTCTTTTTTCTTATGGGATTCTAAATCTTCCCCCTTGCTTCTTTACTTCACTAAGTGTAGTTTCCAAAGAAACTTTTCCTTTTATTTTAATTCTCTTCTCCCTCCAATGTGAAACCTTTCTGAGGTTGCCTTATCAAATCCCTTCTCCATTGTCAATGATCTTATCTAACTGTTGACTTTTCAATTTTTTCACATAAGGGATCGACTTGCTAGCAGTGGTTTTAAATTAAATTTTGGCTTACCATTTGTTCACTTCTTTCTTTTGGTATAATTTCTCCTGAACTGCTGTCGTCTCCATGAAGCCTGGTGGCAGGAACACCAGCCAGAGGTTGCTGCATATAATATTTGTTTTTGTACCTACAATAATTTGAAGTTGAAAGGTTTCTGTCTTCTATAGTTATGTTGAAATCATGAGTTTGTGAGTTTTATTTGTTCTTCGTGTTGTTGTTATTTTTGTTTTTTTTTCAGGGTGTCTTCGGTTTTGCGATTTATACCTCTGCCACTGCTTTGGCTACCTACAATCTTCCTCAATCCATTGCTATCACCCAACATCCTATAGTAACTTAAATCTTTCCTAATTTTGCTTATTATGAAGTTCAAATCTTGAATATACATGAAAGGTTTCCAAAAGATGAGAAGATATTTCAAATAATTAAATTTATACATCATAGGCTTTATCAGACACATAGACTGGACAGGTTATAAAAAAAGTGGATTTCGAGATCTTCCCAAGGTCTTACTGATGTAAAAATCAATGGCTTTTTTTCTCTTTGTTATTAATGTTTAGAGTACCTAACATGTTTTGTGCAGCTGTATAATAAAACAATGATCTTCTTTTTAAGTGTGATGCATCACTGATTGACGTCTTTTTGCTAAGATTATCTGAGACAACTTATGCATGTTTAGTAAGTCCAAGGGCAGGTTGAAGTTTCATGTGGAATAGTTACATGGGAATTTGCTGAAGCAATTACTCTGCTGTTTAATGACAAGTAATTATCCACATCATTTCCCAAGCTATACATCTCTCTCTTGCCCTTCAGCATTATGAACATCCCACCCATTGGCATGCACATTTATTTTGCACTGTATCCAGCTGTTACCTACTCTAAGATGTAACACACCTCTAATTTATATGACTAAATTTAAACCTTGCTTCACTGGGGCTTGTAAAATCTAAAGCCTTACTTTTTCTACTGGCCAATTTTTTGTGTTCTTCAAACTTTGTGATGCTTTTAGAATCTGTGGCCTCTGAAATAATTTTTGTACCAATAAGAAGCAAGAAGGGACAGTAACTTTCCTATTGGGGAAAACTGAATAATCATGTAAATGCATTTCTAATTATCATTCTATGGGCTCCTATTCATTTCTAGCTGCCAAAGATTTCATTGTAACGTCATGATTACAGTAATATTGTTTAAATTATTTTTCCTGAATTATATCAATTTTTGAGGCATCTTTAATATTCCTTGGTAACCTGCAGCTGAGTTGAAATGAACTCCAGCTGTACTGACAATTTTCAGAATAACTTTTAAGAGCTTATAGGAGAATACTCTAAGAGAGCTGTTCTAATGGTACTCTTTTTAAAAATCGTACAAGTTCTCTGAGTAAGATTGGATCATTGTACTTTCATTAGCTCTATTATGACTGAGAGGTCATGAAGTGGTTACTACAGTTATTTTTTATATTTTCCAGCTTAGCAATGAAAAGATGGAAAAATATGAGCAGTTCTTGTGCTTCATGATGATTTATTCCCATATTTATTTACATATATTACATATTACTATATTTACTTCCCCTCTCTAAACAGGTGATCATATACATAGTTAAACCCCCATTTCCACACTGAAATCAGGAGCTTTTTCATGTGTAAACATCTGGAGAGTTCAGAATTTCCCATATTATATGCTCTGTGTTTTTCTGCTTCCATTTCTGACCTCAAGCAATTTGTGGCTCTCTCCTTCTACTTCTGCATTTATCTTGGGTAAACCAGAGGATTTGATGATAGCATTTAAATTATCAAGATACCATAAGATTACTTTCTAGCTTCTAACATACCTCTGAAATAGGTAAAAATATTTTTCTCTTTTATTCAGAAACAGTGCATTGGTGAGCTAAATTTTCCCATATTTATTTAGCTTTTGTTTATACATATGTTGTATATTTGCTCTGTACCAGACACTGTGAAAGATTTGGTTCAGTCTTCTGGAGTGTAATGAGGTAGATGGATAAATGAATAGTTGATTATAATACCTTGCAGGAACAGTTGTAATAGATATGTGCAGCAAGGAGAGTCGAGAACGTGCAAACAAATTCATAGAAATTATTTCTTTACAGTGATTCATTTATGTAAGCTACATCATGATTTATATCTAAGTTGAGTGAAAACTCAGATAAATCAGGTTAAATGAGCCATTCTATTTAGATAATATTTTCTTTTACATAAGTTTTAAGAATTAGTATCTTTAGTTACTTTCCTCTATACTAGTTATGTTTTCTGACTTGAGTTTAGGAGATGTCTACTTCTTCAAAACCAAGATATACAAAGCGTTAAAACAAAATCTATAAGCCCAAAGGTATAAATTATTCTGTATCTCATTGTTCAGAGGCCCATTTGCCCTATAAATAGCTATAAAAGGCCATCATTTATATAATAATTATTGAAATTAAGGTGTTTGGGTGACACATTTCTAATTTTAGCCAAGTAATGAAATCACATTGTAGGTATATAACTTTAGGCTATTGAAGGAGCTTAGGTTTATAGGTAATTCTCTTTTAAAACCCAATGTTGGGATTTCATAATTCCAGAATTCCACAATGTGACATAATTTTTGGTAGATGTTTTTGTATTCTGTGTTTCTATATAAGTCATACATTACATATCTGTATACATTTTCTGAACACTCATGTTATTCCTTTTTATTTTCCAATATTTAGTTACATTAACTTTGGTAGCTGAATAGAATATGCTTTTTCTCTGTGCCTATTGCTACTACATTTGCTAAAGTCTTTGTTGGTTCATACATATGTATCATCTAAAATGATCCATATTTTTAAATTTGAGGTAGTAAAATGAAGTTATACATTATAGAAAGTAAAAAATGCATTTAAAAACTATTAGTGAATAAGATTGGTACATGAACAGTATAATGTTATAATCCTTATTTTTTATTGTGCTATCCAAATAGCAGTTGCATTGACAGAAAAGAGATATCTCAAAGAGGAAAAAATGTTCTAAGGCACGAAATAAATTAATAGAAAGAAAATGATACCTTCTGCAATCACAAATTGCATGACTCTTTTTGGGATCTCACTTAGGGCTACCTAAGAGTTTGAAACAGTGATATTTCTCATAAGTGTACTTATTCAACAAAGAACAACTACAGCTGTGACTAGAATGGCATTATGCTAGTCTTCTCCCCACATATACAGGATAATAGTAATCCTCCTCATTTTCAACACCCTATGAATATTATTATTATACCTAACTAATTTCAATTTTCAAGAGAGCAATTTGGGATCAGATATTTGAAGACAAATACTTAAAATGCTCATACTTACAGAAAAGAATAAAAACATTCTCCTACATAAAACTATGACTACCTCTTTACACCTAAGTAAATTAACAGTAATTCTGTAATATCATCTAATATCCAGTCCACAATTGTCCCCCAAAATATCTTTCATAACTTTAAATTTTTTTCTAGTACTAAGACCAGTTGAAGTGCACAAGGTAGTTATGTCTTATACATCTTCCTGCATACAATCCATTGTTTTCTGTTTGAAGGCTGTCACTGTGATAATGAGAAGTAGCTCTCTCCCAGTGAATAATATCCTTTCTTGGTTAAAAAGAAGGAGTAAGTTGGGAGTATTTCTCACAAAATCATAGTGGTAAATAGTGCCGAAGCCCTTCTTTGCCTCCTTTGTTGATCCAAATGGGATTAACATTGGAGGAAGTGATATTGTGCAACTCCTTTCTTTTTCTCCCCTCTCCATTTTTCCTCTCCTCCACTTTGCACTTTACCCTTTGACTTCTGCTATTCCATATTCACAAAGCAGGAATCTTAATGAGGAATAAATGTGGCTAACAGGGTTTCTGAATCAGGCAGTGTAGGAGATAACTGAAAATTGAGCCATCTTGGAACTCTCACTTTTCGAGGGAGATTACAAATTCACAAGTTTGAAATTGTTATAACTTTGATGTCTCAGAAGAAGAGATATTTTAATTCCAATCTTTGGTCTTCATTAAAAATTATTTTATGTGGTTTTGAGAAAATTAAAAAAAAGCTTTCAATTAATTTATCAAGTAATTGCTAACCTTTCTTAGGTTTTTTTTTTTTTTTGCAGGCTCACTCTTACGTACAGATAGCTTATATTCTTAATTGAAGTATGATGATGGACTACTTGCTTTCAAAAAAACTCTATTAAGTATAATTTTCTTCATATCTTTATAGATCTGAAAATAATAGGAATTGAGGAGAGAAGAAGTTTACTCTGGTTTGGTCTGGGAGATTTTATGAAATGTAACTTTTTAGAAAAAGCGCTGCACGTAATTTAAGCACGACATGTTTTGCCATATGTAACTTCAAGCAATAATAAATTGTAAATAGCACTGCTGCTTACAATTCGGTTATAGGCAAAACTACATTATAGTTTACATTAAAATTTTAGTAGATTATTGCTACAGTAAAATTTCACAAGGGGTTCAACCTCTCTAATAAAGAAATGCAAATGAATCAACTGTGAGATGCCATTTTGATCTACCATGTTGACAATGCTGGACAATAATATCTAGTATGAGCAGAAGTTCCAGGGAATATGAGAAGTTATATCCTTATGGTGGGAATGTAAAATTATTCAATCTTTTTGGATGGTAATTAGATGATATGTATTAAGATTTCCATACTTTGATTCAGTAATTCCACTTCAAGGAATTTTTCTTAAGGTAGTATTGGAAAATTATACAAATAAATACATGAAGTGTTTTATGACAGAAGGACTTATAATACTAAAACATTTTTAAAAACCAAAACACTAAAAATAATGAAATGGGTAAAAATATTTTGGTAGGTCCATATGACTATCACAATATGAATTCATTTAAAATTATATTTTGGAATTTATTTACTGATATAGTAAAATATCTATAATTTTAATAGTAAATGAAAAGAGTGGAACAGAGAATTGTATTTATTTTGCTTGCTTTCACATTTGTATTTTTTTAAAAAAGTATCTCCACACAAGAATGCTGAAACAAAATATGCCAAAATATTAACAATTATTACTAATAATTTAAAGATAACAGGTTTTTTAAGTGGTCCTTTTTAATATACTTTTTTGAATCTTCCAAACTTTCTATCATTAATAGGTGTTATTTTAAAAGTAAAAAAAATTTTGATTAAAAAAAGCTGTCACAATTAGCTCAAAGAATATACATCTATAGAAATGTCTATAAATTATTTTGTGACTAAAATCACAAATTACCTTTCTGTGGACTAAACTATTGTTGAATTTTATGCTAGTAAAATAATATTCACTAAATATTGCATTCTCTATGGGATCGCGTTCTCAAAACTCATAAATTTAGGGAACACAATTATGTCAGTGAATTGAAATTAATGAAATGGCATCCCACACAAGCACCATAATTTGCATATTAATTTCAGTTAATGTTTTTATGGATGTGACAGACTTATCTTAGTCATATTTGATAAAAAAAATAACAGATCGTGAGGCAACCAAATGTTGAGCAGTTGTTCCAGTAGATTCACAATATTTCAAAAAACATCTTTGATGTGTTACTCTTTTGGCCCTTTGAGTTTTGGTTTATTTACCTTTTATTTTTTTTTAAGTAAAAATACATTTTGTCAATAAATAGGTAGTTGATGCTGAATATTTATTTTTTAACTATTGAAGATTATTTTTTCTTTTGAATTGGGGTTTCTTGTTTAAAGAAATTAGATTTAAATTAAAAATTATATTATACATGACCTAAAATGGATTTTATTATTTGGATCCCGCTACTGTTGTAAAAAAATATTCAATGGCTTTCTTTTAAGGAGACATACATCAACTTAGTTTAAGGAAACTCCTATAATTATGATCTGTAGATGATGAATTGGTTTTACCTTTTTACTACACATTTCCTCAATAGCATTCTCTCTCTATAAGGCCAGTTTTGCAAAATGAAATTTTATTTCATCTGTGTCTTCAAATTTATTTACATGCACATTAGACTGTTTTTTCATCTTATTCTTCATTTCATCTGTCTCTCTGTTTTTACTTCATCTCTTTTGATAATTATTTCTTCCTTGTCATTTCTTATTATTATGTTTTTGGGCTTTCTACTCTCCTGCTTCCCCATTTTTTTTTTTTTTGTGAGTTTGGCTAGTGGTTTGTCCATTTTCTTGAATGTTTCAAAGAACCAGCTTTTAAAAAAAATATTTTATTGATGTATAATTGACATATAACATTAATTTAGTTTCAGATGTACAACATAGTGATTCAATATTTGTATACATTGTGAAGTGATCATCACAATAAGTCTAGTTAACATCTGTCACTACACATAGTTACAGAAATTTTTTTTTCCTCTGGTTAGGACCTTTAAAATCTACTCTCAGCAACTTTCAAATATGCAATACAGTATTATTAACTATAATCACCAAGGTATACATTACATCCCCATGACTTATTTATTTTGTAACTGGAAGTTTGTCCCTTTTGGCCCCCTTCACCCATATTGCCCCCTCCCACACTCTAGCAACCACCAATCAGTTCTCTGTTATCTATAAGCATTTTTTTTTCATTTCTTTGTTTTGTTTTTTAGATTATACTTTATTTTTCTTTCTCTCTCTGACATATTTCACATATAAATATAATGCCCTCAAAGTCTATCCATGTTTGTTGCAAATGGTAAGATTTCATTCTTTTTTATAGCTGAATAGTATTCCATCATGTATATTTGACACATCTTCTTTATCCATTCATCCAGCCATGGGCACCTAGGTTGTTTCTATATCTTGGCTATTGTAAATGCAGCAGTGAACATGGGGTACAATCTTTTCAAATTAGTGTTTTTGTTTTCTTTGGATAAATACCCAGAAGTGGAATTGCTGGATCATATGGTAGCTCTATTTTTAATTTTTTGAGGAAGCTCCATACTGTTTTCCATGGTGGCTGCACCAATATACATTCCCACCAACAGTGCACAAGTGTTCCCCTTTCTCCACTTCCTCACCAACTCTTGTTATTTCTTGTCCCCTTGGTAATAGCCATTCCAACAGGTGTGAGATGGTATTGTGGTTTTGATTTGCATTTCCCTGATGATTAGTGATGTTCTGGATATCTTCTTTGGAAAAATGTCTATTCAGATCCTATGCCTGTTTTTTAGTTGGATTGTTTGTTTTTTTGCTATGGAGTTGTATGAGTTCTTTATATATTTTTATACTTTATATATCTTATATATATATTTTATATTTATATATCTTATACATACTTTATATACCTTATATATATTCTATATATATATATTTTTTTTTTTGTGGGGAAGACCAGCCCTGAGCTAACATCCGTTGCCAATCCTCCCCTTTTTGCTGAGGAATACTGGCCCTGGGCTAACATCTGTGCTCATCTTCCTCCACTTTATATGGGACGCTGCCACGGCATGGCTGACAGGCAGTGCATCGGCGGGCGCCCGGGATCCGAACTCGCGAACCCCAGGCTGCCAAGCGCGAACTAAACCGCTGCGCCACCGGGCGGCCCCCTATATATATTTTAGACTTTAGTATATATACACTCTATATATTTTTATACTTTATATATTTTTATAACTTTATATTTTTATACTTTATATGTTGGATATATGAGTTGCAAATATTTTCTCGCATTTAGTAGGTTGCCTTTTCATTTTGTTGATGATTTTCTTTGCTGTGCAGAGCCTTTTGAGTTTGATATAATCCTACTTGTTTACTTTTGCTTTTGTTGCTTTTGCTTTTGGGGTGAGATCCAAAAAATCATTGCAAAGACCAATGTCAGGAAGCTTACTGCCTATGTTTTTTTCTAGGAGTTTTATGGTTTCGGGTCTTACATTCAAGTCTTTGATCCATTTTGATTTAATGTTTGTGTATGATGGGGGATAGTGGTCTAGTTTCATTCTTTTGCATGTAGCTGTCCAGTTTTCCCAACACCATTTGTTGAAGAGACTGTCCTTTCTGCATTGTATATTCTTGCTTCTTTTGTCATAAATTAATTGACCATACACACATAGGTTTATGTCTGGGATCTCTATTCTTTCCCTTTGATCCATGTGTTTGTTAAAAAGAACCAGCTTGTTTATTTATTTATTAATTCTATAGTTTTTCAGTTTTAATCTTTATTAATTTCTTCTTTTATTTTACTTTGTTCATCCTTCTGTAGCTTTCTGAGCTGAATGTTTAAGTCACGTTTTTCTTTTTAAAAATTTTTATTATTTTATATGTATTAAATTTTATTTTTATTAAATTAAATTATTAATTTATTATATTAAAATTTATTTACATAAATATGTAATGTAAATATTTTTGTAAATAATTTATGTAATTTAAAACCTACATAATGTCAATTATGTAATATTTAAAATTTTGCATATTTAATAAAATTATTTTATTAATTAAATAATAAATATTTATTAACTGCTTACATAAATATTTGGTTGTCCTTGCATTGTCATCAGAGAATGCTATTAGTGTATTTGTATATTAGTATTAATATACCATAATATAGTATTAGTCTATAGTATTTGTATAGTATATTAATACTATTATAGTATTATACATATAATATATAGTATTATACATATAATATATATAGTATTATATATATACTAATACAGTATTAGTATAGTATATTAATAAACTAAGTATTAGTAGGTTTCTAATTTTTTTGATTCAGTTCCTGCTACCCAACCAGACTTTGAATTCCTTCTTATTTTTTGGCACCTGGAGATTTCTCTCTCTTAGTTTCAAATTTGGCTGTATAACCCAAAATTCTTTTATTATTCCCTTCTGCTTCAGCATTTCATTGATTTGGAGCAGAAAGTGACTGATGATTCTGTCTGCACAGTCCATTATAATATTATGCTGAAGTTATGCTTCTGCTTTCTTCAGTTTCAGGTGTCTTTATGATGTGAACTAAAATTCTGCATCTAACCAGTCATGGGGTCAATGTGACCTCAATAAATATTTATTGAGAATCTATTATCTGTGAGGTACTGTTGCAGTGGGCCAGGCATAAAGGAATTTCTGAGACAGCATCTTATTTTTTAGTAATTGCTCAGTGGATATAAAGTCCCGAAGTCAGAGTGTCCATGTTCAGGAATAGTTATGCAGGCAGAATTACAAATTGGAAGCCTTTATCTTGCATTCCTATGGGGATATCTCTTGGCATTGTTTTCTCTTGCAGAAATTATAAAAGTTCAAAAATAAAGGAAAGTACTTCAAGTACTGTGAATGAGGTATGCTGCTTATTATGCTTTGGGTTTCATGTACTTTGGGTTTTAACATAAGGCATTTTAAGTTTAAGGATTTGTATCATCATAACTCAAGGTATTTTAAGGTAAAGTACTTAGTCACCAAGGCAAAGATGAAAGTTAATTCTTAGAAGTATTTTACAGAACCTTTGAAAAGGCATGCTGAAGTCTTCTATACTAATCACCGTATAGTTCTACACTTTTTAGTTAAATAAATTACTACTCGTCTTGTGTTCCCTTCATTCTTGGACTTCGAAGAGTGAATCTGTTAAGAGAATACTTAAATTGAAATCACATTTGAGTGTTTATAGTCAAGGATTTCTGAATTTAGAGATTTGGGGCATAGTTCCATAGTAACTCCAAGCTTTGGATTTAGGACTATAGTTCTGATTTGCAGTTCTTTTAATGACTTCTTTTTTATCACTCAGGATGTCTTGCAAACAGCTGACAAGTTCAACCTCAAAGATAAATAATTTAGGAAAAAAAGATTTTTGTAGGTGTTTTCTTTTACCCAGTTGAGAATATTTGCATTTAAGTTAGGACATTGAGTACATCATCTCAAATCAGAGATTTGAACAGTTATGAGCTTCTAAGGAGCACTCAGAATGGATGGAAAACATTCTTTATAATTATTGTCATTTATTTAATCAATGTACAATGATTAAATTATGTAAGGAAGCAGGATTTTGATTAAAAACCTTTTCTTTCAATAGAGGTTGTAATCTGCTGACACTGAGCCAATTGAGTGCTGCCTTAAACTCTCACAGCATGGACAGGTGCTTATTTGGTATGACAGGGAGACAGATAAGGGAAAGTCAGAGCTAAAGGCCAGCATGACTCTATAGCTTTTAGATCAGTAAACTTTCCTGGATTCCCTAGGAATGTCCTGGAATTTTTGACATATCCTTAGCTGTTATTTTTTTCTTTGGGCAGACCTGGAGAGTAGCTTAGCATAGTTCTTGTACATTTTGGTAGCCAGTTTTTCTTTTTAAATTATTTTATTGAGGTCACATTGGTTTATAACACTGTAAATTTCAGGTGTATATCGTTATATTTTGGCTTCTGTATAGACTGCATCGTGTTCACCACCAAAAGTCTAGTTTCCATCTGTCACCATACATATGTGCCCCTTTACCCCTTTTGCCCTACCCCCCCAGTAACCACCAATCTATTTTCCTCTTGTGTGTGTTTATTTGTTTGTTCCATGTATGAGTGAAGTCTTATGGTATTTGTCTTTCTCCATCTGACATTTTGCTTGAGCATAATAGCCTCAAGGTCCATCCACGTTGTTGCAAGTGGCACGATTTCGTCTTTTTCTATTGGTGGCCATTTTTTCTTGAAGAAAACACAGATTTGCATACCATTTCATCTCCACTTTTATTTCTGTATTGTTATTCATCAAATATTTATTGAGAGTCTCATTTGTTTCAAATACTGTGCTATGTGCTATGATACAAATAGGAATAAGGTTGCTTCTACTTTTAAGGATCTTACAGTCAGGGATGGAGGGAGGGAGAGAAAAAATATACAATATACTATATATATATATATACACACACAATATACAATATACTATATATATATATATATACACACACACACAATATAGTATGATAACTGTAAGCACAGGGTGCTTTTGGAACACATAGATGGGTCACCTGGCCAAAAAGGAGAGGTCTAAGAATGTTTCCTGGAGGATTACAACAGAAGTGAGCTCTGAAGAATGAGAAAGCTTTCTCAACTTGGTGCTGAGAGAGTATGGCCAATTGAATTACTCCAAGTAGTTTGGCATTGTTGGATACGAAAAATTGCAGTGGTAAGAGATCAGGTTTGAGGAGTAAACAGACTCAGATCATAAAGGACCTTGTAAGCTATGTTAAGGAGTTTGAAGTTGACCTGAGGGTGGTGAGGAGCCACTTCAAGGTTTTAGGAAGATAACTCTGGCTCTGTTTTGGAGCATGAATTTGTGGGTCACAGGTCCAGAGGTAGAGAAACCAGTTGGGAAATGATGAGGTAACCTGTGTCAGAAATGCTTAAGCACATGCTGAAGCAGTTAGTTGGAGAGAAATGAATAGATTCAAGAGCTAACAAGAATTTAGACAGATTGACTGTGGGATGAAAGGAAAGAGGCAGGGATGACTCTCAACCTTCCAATTTGAGTGAGAAGTTGGATGGATGGTGATACCATAACTGAGGTGAATGGAGCAACATGAGAAGGTACAGTTGGGGGCTTGGAATGGTTCAGACTTGTACTATAGAATTAGCTTCTGTCCTGGAATGACAACCTGACCAGGTCATTCTCCACTTTCCAGCAGTGTGCGGCCCAGGTGTGATCTGCTGTTGTTGAAGCCTCATATGACTTATGGCTGGGAATCAATGACTTGTCCTGTCTTTCTGAGTAGATGTCTTCCCAGAATGGAGGATGATGTAATGATGAGAGTATTTTTTTTTAATAGGTCTTTATGCACAGAGATATGCAGTAAGGAATAGCCAACAATGCTATTTATATTTAATAGTACTAAAGTTAGAAATATAGATAGAGAAAAATAGAAACAATTTTCATATAAAGTCATTGTCATCGCCTCCTATAGAATGTTGCACCTGAAATATTAACCATTAATTATCCCCTAATAGGCCTTGGGCATTGGCTAGAAGTGCGCCCTGAAGGTATATTTTCTGCCAGGGTTCTGGCCTTCTTTTAATCTGTTTGTTTCCTTTTTTAAACTATATGCTATTTTAGCAGTCTAGGAAATATTAGGTTTTAAATTATTGACATTGTAACTGAAGCTATCTCTTTCCTAAAATAATACCTATCCAAATAGAATATATTCTTTCCTTTTGAAACAGATTGTGGGATTGTTCTTGAGGGCAGGTCATTGGGACGATCAAATATATAAGGTTGATGTATTATAAGTATTTTGGTAGTTCACTGATAACATTCTCTTCTGATTCTGTTTCTTACACCTCCTACCCCAATGCATTCCCACTATCTCACCAGGCAAAATGAGTCCTGCTTGGATCTGTGAATTTTTTACTGTTCTGGAAATAACACTGTATCGCACTTGGAACATATTGGAGAAGTCTATACTCTGTAGCACATTAGTGTAGAAGGATATTCTACTTCTTGTGCAGAGATGGCTTTTAGTGCTTATGAGGACTTTAACTATGGTCTTTAAGCCATAAAACATCAGGGTCACGACTTGATATTGCTGAACAGTTCTCTGGATGCTGTGAGGGTGAAAAAGGAATGCTATCAGCACTGTGTTGAGTGTGACATGATTAGAAATGATTCCTCACAAAGTCCTGAAAGTGTAAGCATGCTCCTAGCCATGCCCTCCCACAGATGCATTTGGTAGCTTCTACACAGGCTGTCAAAGTTTACAGTAGTCTTACTTTAAGCCACATGGTGATTTTCTGATTACCAGGATGGTATGAGAGGAATATATTCTTCTTTTGTTATTACAACTTGTGGGCAAAATTTAAGGTAATGATATCAAACTTATGGTTGATGTAGATGGCTAACTTCTGGCTAATTCGCAGGCTAATCTTAGAGTTTTTCAGTGAAGTCTGGTGAATGCTGAATCTTGTGAGGAATAGACAATATATTTGCTCATTAATTGGTTTGAAAGAACTGTTATTTCCATGGTTGAAATGTAAATGACACCAGCTCTTTCATAGTCCTAATTTAGTAACTAAAATATTTTTTAAAGAATCTATTAACTAAAAGAATCTTTCTTAATTATGTTGTAGTTAGTTACTTGGTCTTGAAGTGGCTTGGTAAGATACCGTTTTTAAAAAGTGATGCTTTCCGGGGGCCGGCCCGGTGGTGCAGCGGTTTAGTTCGCGCTTGGCAGCCCCAGCCCAGGGTTCGCCAGTTCGGATCCCAGGCACCTGCTGACGCACTGCTTGTCAGCCCTTCCGTGGCGGTGTCCCATATAAAGTAGAGGAAGATGGGCATGGATGTTAGCCCAGGGCCAGTCTTCCTCAGCAAAAAGAGGAAGATTAGCAACGGATGTTAGCTCAGGGCTGGTCTTCCTCACACACACAAAAAGTGCTGCTTTCCAACTTTACCATGTATCAGAACTGGAAAACCTACTTCTGATTTGATCTGAGCCGTACCAATGTTTTGCAATGAATTACTTTGGTCTAGGTTGAATCATGTTGAGGCCTGTTGTAGGTTGCATCTGATCTGAGGCTTCTTAATGACTGTAATAACTTCTGTGGTAAAATCTTTTCATGGGAAATGGGTTACCAGATCTCCCTTTTTCTGCTCCCCCAGACACCTGTGTGTACATGCTATCTGTTACTACCAACCTTCACCCCCTACCCTTGTACTCAACCTTGAATTGCCTGTGTACTCAAACCCTATGCTAATCTTTGTAAGGAATGCAAGTACCCTGTCAACTTTCACATCTGTATTAACTAGACATCTTGGTGGAAGGCTGCTATCTGCTTTGTGGAGAGAATCCAATTGCCTTTCAATTACACTGATATTTGGGCCCTGTAAAGGCCCTCTCCTGGCACCTGTGGATCTCCTTCACACTTTCACTTTTTAGATTCTGGCCTGTATTGGAAAACGTAACTGCAAAATCAGAAGCCAACAGTTTCTACTTCTCCAATCCTCTGTAGCTTGGATAAGTACAGTATTATAAGGATTACTTAATAAGTAAATGTTCATATTCTATTAATATTTATTTAACATACTTGGTGCTCATCAAAGGACAGGTTGGAAAAATGTAGATTTTAAAAATATAACTGCCTGCTTAATATTTTTCTTAAAAGTAAAAGAAAATCAGAACATGTAGAACCTATAATGAATTTTATTCAACCTTTCCTGACATTTTGAAAGTTTGATTTAACTCTGACAGATATAAGGAAGTATTGAAATATTAAATTCGCAAACTTTAACAATCTTATTATTAAATAGGTTTAAAGAACTTGCTTTAAGAGTCTTAAATTTTCCTTAACCATTCAACAACAAAATAAACACCCTTAACTAACTGGGTAAAACCAATGACTGACAGGCTGTCCCCAGCAGCCTTATAGTGGTCTGTTTTGGGCCATGATAATTAGATTTGAGAGAATGAAGATGAATTATTGATTTTTAAAATGTTTTAAATTTCCAAATTTAAGAGTTAAATAAAATCCCATACACTTTTTGCTAAGAATGTTTGCCTTTAATTTTTAGACCTTTGAATATTTTATTACTAGTTTATGTCTCTGATTCGTTACTATTATGTCTTCAAAACACTGTATATCTAGAGTCTCTTTGAGTGACAAACCTCAATTTCTAGGGAGTCATGTAATATTTCTTTGCCTATATAATATTGGATCTTAACATATAAATCTTGCAATCAGCCAAATCACCTTCAGCTTGGCTAAATCTTTGTTTCTACTTTATGTCTGAATAGTGATGCGTTGACAAGAAGAATCCTCATTTATCTCTAGATCAGAATGGCTTTAGATGTTGTTGAACTTTGTATTGTACGTGTCTCTTAGATGAAATGATGTAGGCTGGAGTGGGTACAAGATTTAGAGTCAGAGGCCTGGACGAGAATCTAGCTATTCCATGTCCACTTAACCTCTTGAGCCACTTTTCATGCCTGTATAAAGGAGTCAACAATATCTCTCCCACAGGGTTGTTATGAAATTGAAAGAAATAAAATATATGAGCTCCTTGACAAATGCTCACTTATAATTGCTTTTAAATATGAGAATATCATTTTTCTTACTCAAGCATATAAATGTATGAGACAACACGTATTGACTATCAGATACATTCATTCATTTCTTTATTTTCTCTTTCTTTCATCTACTTAAAAAAAAAGTTTGTTCTCTGTATTCCTTTATAAAGGAATGTGTGTGTTAAATTGAAGTCCCTGTAACTTGAGTCTTCTAAGCTGTAGCCTTCAGAATGGAGTCCTAATGAATAATAGGAATCAATATAGTGGTATAATTTTACTCATTGCTGAAGAGTTTGAAGAGTTTTTCTTTTCTCCCTGTCCATGTATTCATCCCTAAATGATATACTTAGATCGCAACAAAGAATTTTACTTTGTTGGCTCTTAACACAATGAAATATATACTGGTTTCCAGACTCTTGCTCGTGCTTACTTTTTTGCTGTATCTTCCTCTCTTTGTCCATGAATCTTTCACTTCAGATGTCTGGCTTTTTATGTGAATACATCCGACACCTTCCTTTCTTTATGTCTCTAATGCTTTTGCTTATACCATCCACTCACTTGCGATTCCTTTCCACTTGAGATACTTTCCTGTTGTTAGGCATGGGGTCAGGCTTATCTCCTCCATGAAGTCTTTCCAGACCACTGTAGCCAGAGTGATTATTCTGTTTCATATATTCCTATGTAATGATTAGCTCTAACACTCATTTTTTTATTAGTTGAAAAGTGAGGACACCTTTTTTTCTAAAAAACTCTAAGAAACCTTTTCTTCTGTGTCATTTGCCTAAATTGACTTAGTGTCACTCATTACTGAAGCAGTAGTTGGTGATGAAGAAGATATTACCATGATTGGTTTAGGTTCAACAGAGCTTAACTCTGAAGCTGGGGGGGAATGAACCTGGGGGAGTAAACTTCATTGTATACACAGATAATCTGACTGCGTTTCCACCCCCAGAAAATATACACGTAAACTTTTACGAAACCCAAAAGCTTCAGAAATATTTTTAAAAGTCTAAGTCATTTTTTTATGGAAATGTAGTATTTCCAGAATCCCACTGAAAAAAATTCAAAATTAATCTTTGATATTTGAAATGAAAAGCAATATTTATTTATGGGTGATGATAATTCTGAAAAGGCTAGTTTATTAACAAAAGTGAATTGTTAGAGATTGGATTGCCTTGGGCAAAATGGAGGAGTAGGCATATTTTGTCTTACCATGTCCTACTTTCATTATCTTTCACTATCTGTCCCTTCTTTTCACTACCTCTTCCTCCTTCCCTTCTTTAAGTATTTATTGTGTGTTGTGTGCCAGTCCTGTGCTGTGTGCAATGAAGACAAGAATGAATAATAATTATTTCTGCCATTGATGGTCTCATAGGCTACTGGAAGAGTTAGATAAACTTTTAGCAAAGCATCATAAAAACTGTAATACAAGTATAAGCAAGATGCTAAGGAAACACCAGTGTTCTCCTATTGTCCTTTCACCTGTCAAGGCTACTTCCCTATTTGTTGCCCTGTTCTTTGGACCTCCTTCTGCCCAACTGCCCGAATTTTCCATAGCAAGAATTTAATAAAAGAAGTTTTGTGCAAAACTGTTGATTGCAGTTGAAGAGGGCCTCTTTCCTGGTCAGCCAGATAAAATGGACTGTGATAGCGTCACAAATGATTACCTTTTATTATGATATAAAAAAAGTCAATGCTCTTTTGGGGAAGGGTACCCTTAAAAGCAATAAGAATCGATTCTTAATTTTTTTATGGGTAGGATTTGCCACTATACTTTTAAGATATTTTCCTTTTGGTTTGCTTTGTACAACTTCTAGTTCTTTTAGTTAATATAAATGAGGGAATATGACAGAATTTAAATGATATCCTAAACAGAATATTATTAGGAGGTAGATTTTCTGTAAAACAATCAACAAAATAGGCAAATAAAGATAGAATATATGCCACAGCTTAATTTATATTACTGTTTACTAGCTACTCTTTTCAGTTATATTCCATAGGTTTCCATCTTTTGTTTAGAAAAATCTATAGGATAATTTTATTTACTTAATCTCAGTAGAGGAATATGATTATTAAAATGGACATTGAAAACATATTAATAGTTTTCAAACTGGGATTAACTGACAGATTGATTAGAAGCTAGGGAACTTACATAAAGAAGGAGGAGGAGAGCCAGCCTTTTCTTAGATTATGAATATAGGACAAATGAGGATAAATGCAGTTTCTTACACCTTTAGTTCTATTTTCCTTGCTAAAGTAGCTTTCTAACTGATCTTCCATTCCTCCAGACTTATCCACTCTAATCAATCCTCTGCTCCTCTGGCAGTTATCTTTGTAGAATGCAAATCTGATCTTACAATGCTACTGTATGAAGCCCTAAAATATCATTTGATCAGTTATAGGAGAGACATAGAATCATACTTTGCTCACTTGACTTATTCAGCCTTTTCTCCAGTTTACCCCCTCCCCCTCATCTCCTCTCTTGCTATTCTAACCATATAAAATTCTGCCACTTTCCAGGACATCCCATGCTTCATCATGTCTGTATGCCTCTGCATATGCTGTTTTTCTGACCTGGAATACCCTTTTCTTCAGATATTCTGGCCAAACTCTGATTTTCTTTTGAGAGTCACTTCTTTCCTGAAGCCTTCCGTGACTCTTCCTGTTGGTTGTGGTTCTCTCTCCTCTACACCTAGTACACATAGCCTTGTTCTTAATTATTACATTGTATTTTGTTTCTTTCCTCTGAATCTGTTTTCCAGCTAGAGTAAAAACTCCTGTAGTTGATTTTACATATGTAAGTCCAGCATATGACACAATGTCAGCTACAATAGACACAGTAAATACTTGTTGAATATTAAGAAAGCTAAGATTGGATTGAAAGTGGCATTTTGAGTACTTCTGTGATATTTGATTTTCTTTACAGTTCTTATTATACCATTTAACTTACTTTATAAATGGTTAAGAAAGGATAAAAATGGTCGTACTTTATTTCCACGTTAGTGTTTAGTTTTGTGCCAGTTAGTGCTATCATCTCTCAGCTCCCTTTTATACTCTGCTGCAGAGATACAAAACCTGTGAACCATGTATGCCAGATGCCATTGCTAGCAAGTTTTCTGTTAGGTACAGCCAAGGGAAGGCATTGGTGAAAGATTGGAAGGTGGGAGGAATGAAGAAGTTATTTATTTCCTTTTACTGGGTGGTGTACTTCAGGAGGAAGCAGGAGTAGAAGACTGAAGGTGACTAGAGGTGTGCTTTCCAGTAGCATTGGGGGTGGTTTCATGAGCATCCCTACCTGTACTTCTGCTGCTGAGCAGTATGGGCTTTGCTGAACAATAAAAGAGCAGTCCCAGAGGCTGCTGTGGCAGTGTTTCCAGAAGCTCAGCAATGACTGCAGGCTAGTGGACCACAGCCCAGTGTCGTAATGCCCTGGCTTTTGTTTTGTGCCTTCAATTATGCCCCCTTCTCCCTTCTGTTCTTCTAATCCCTTCACCATTTGTATAATCAATTTCCTGTATTAACTACCCTATGCTTGAAATACCTAGAATAGTTCCTGCTTTCCTAGCTGGACAGTAACCAGGAGTGGTCTCAGAAAACAGATTTCAAAGATGAGAATTTGAGATAGTTATCTGAACTGATTGGACTTGAACACAGTAGGATCTCATTGCCAGGGGGAAATTGCCCAGACATGCAGGGGAAGCTTAGTTACTTAAACTTTCAGCTCTCTTGGGGCTGGCCCAGTGGTGTAGTGGTTAAGTTCACATGCTCTGCTTCAGTTACCCAGGGTTCACAGGTTCGAATCTCGTGTGCGGACCGACACACCACTCATAAAACCATGCTGTGGAGGCGTCCCACATACAAAATAGAGGAAGATGGGCACAGATGTTAGCTCAGGGCCAGTCTTCCTCACACACACAAAACCTATCAGCTCTCTTCCCGGAAATGAAGTGCTTACTAAGGTCAAAGCTTTGGGAAATCAAATAGAATTTGTAATTGACTATTATGGTGGGAATAATGATTTCTAGGACTCTCGGATGAGTTGGCTGATTTTGACTGCATGGAAAGATTTTAGAAAGGAAATTATGAGTTCAGGGCTCTAAACTCTCAATTCAAGAATGATCAGAGAAATAACTCCATGATGGCCCCCCAATATTGCCTTATCTTTTATTGTTTTCTGTGATGCTGCAGCTGAAAATAAGACCCAAAATTTGTCCCTGAGAGTTGTGGAATCACAGTATAAGTTGAAGTCACAGCCTCCCCAATTTTTTATCTGAAAGATAATTGATTGGGTACATATGGGATCATGGTATTGAAATGAATATACTTATCTCTGTTAACTCAGATGAATCTGAGAAATTTGAACTCCAATTTTCTCTGTGCCTCATTTGCAATGTGCCATATGCTTTAATGTAGAACCAGCCCCTCCTCCTTTCTCCGAGAAGGTTAATTTTCCCCAGCTTGAAGACCCTGTAATGGACTCAACTTTGCAAGGAAAAATCTGGGGAGATAAAGAGTGTTGGAGTGGATGCGTCATGTGTGACCCACAGATACTTCCCTCATTAAGATATTGGGAAATGCATTGGTGAAGTGAGCACCAATATCCTGGAAAAATTCTGGATGGCTGTGCTCTGATTGTCTTGGAGTGTGGTATTAGGCACCACTACTGAAATGAGCTCTCTCAGTTCAATGGAATCACGAAATCCTGGAGTGACAGAGGCTGAGTGTCTAGATGTAACTGCCAGAGGCAAGGTGGGTATAGTTACCATAAGGGGCAGAAAAGCCAGAGTGACAATCAGAATTTTGTGACCCCACCGTTGTCATCATTAGTGGTGGCTAAACAATCATTAAAGTACAGCCTTTAGGGTACAGAAACATTTTGGATCTTGTGAGCAGAAACCTGATTTCATTCACCATCATGGAACATCACGGCCTCTCACTAAGTTTCTTCACCTGAGCCAGTTCACAAGACCAGAGCCCTTAAATGAAGTGGGAGAGCAGATCCCTTTGAGGATAAACCAATGCTTTTCTACAAAAAATATATACTGAAAATCTTACTTCAAGTTTTCCCTGATGGGATCTCAGTTATTTACCAGGGTGATTGTGCATTGTGGAAAGGAAATTCTCAGCTCTTTCAAGGATTGCTAGATATGGCCTTTAGTTGATACTAATTGGGGGACCCAAGACAATACCATTGTTCCTGGTCAAAATGAGACCTTATGGTGACCAGATGATGAGTTTATTTCTCTCTTTCTCTCCCTCCCTCCTTCCGTCCCTTTCTTTCTTCCTTCTGTCTTTCTTTCTTTCTTCCCTTCCTCCCTTCTTCTCTCCCTTTCTCCCTACCTTCCTTCCTTCCTCCCTCTCTCCTTTCTTTCCTTCCTTCCCAACTTGAGTTCATCTCACTGTCGTTCCGGGCGGGGGGGGGGGGGGGTCTATGGATCTACCTTGTGATCATTGTCCCAGTTCCTGGATGCTTATCTTGTAGAACTTCTACATGGGCTTTCAGAGCCATGGAATGAGGGATAGTGTGGTCGGGGCCAAGTCAAAACTCCTGGAACTATTCCCCCATCCAGGAGAGTAATCGAAAAGTAATAACTGCATCGCGGGAATTGCAGAGATTAGTGCTACCGTGAAATACTCGAGAAATTCAAAAGTAGGGATTTTTATCACATACTCATTGTACTCGCTTTCTTGGCTTGTTGAAAAGGAGAATAAGCCTTGAAAACTATGAGGTTTTATTGTAAATTTAATGAGGTTGCAATTCCAATTGCAACTACTGTTCCAGATGGGATCTTTTTGCTAGAGCCAGTCATCCTGATCTCTGGCACATGGTATACAGCTATGATCTTGCAAATTCTTTCTCCCCCCATATCAATTAGCCAGGATTACAAAAAGCTGTTTACATTCTCCTGGCGGAGAAGGCAGTATACTTTACTGTCAGGGTTGCTTAAAATATGTTCTATATCATAATTTAGTAGATCTTGAAGTTATTTTTAAAATGGCTAAGGATAAAAAAATTCATACTTTTTCCATTATTAGTGTAAAATTTTAAACCAAGGAACCTTTCTTAGAACCAGTGAAGGGTGAAAGAGGAAGGTGTTAATTAGTACTTAAAGCAATATTTATTTGACTGGCCAGGGATAGGATGATTGTTCTTCCAGAATTAAAAAATAAAGCGAAACTAAACAAAAATAAAATTTTAACACAAAATGTAATTTTAAGCTCCAGAATTTCTTGTCTCCTTACCTTTTCCCTCACCTTATTTGTTAGATTAGAAACCAGAGGTGCTTAATAGTTTTTTATGCCATGAACTCCTTTGCAATCTGGTGAAGTCTGTGGATCTAGTCACAGAATGTTTTTAAATGCACAAAATAGATCGCATAGAATTATAAAGGAAATCAATTAAATTGAAATATAGTCTTAAAAACATTTTAAAATCTCCAATATAGTAACATATGTATAGTAATAATAAGATGTAGCTTTCCTTCTAATGAGTACTACAGTTTTGGAGTTAGTGATGAGTGTAACCATATTTCTAGGTATCTGTGATTTCTATTGGTCACAGGTACTGCCAAGACAACTATCTTTTATTGTCTGCATTCTTAATGGAGGGACATTTAAACATTTAGTTAGATGTTACTGAATATAAACATATGATGTCTTTTCCACCCCAATACATGGACCACGCCCCCCGAAATCTCTCTATTGAACTCTTTGGTGGGATGAGCGCTACATGAACTCCATTTAAAGAACCTCTACTCTAAATAGATTTACATAACACAATGGCCCTGAAAAATGAATATTTATTGTCTTTTGAACATATTTGCTTAACCACATATTTTACCACTTATGTTATGAGGAAATAAAAATCTCTAAAATAATGTAAAGAGAAGACTAAGTGAGTCTATATGAATAATTCTTTGGTCAATGAGATACCACACAGTAAATTAACTCTTCTAACTAAATGGTGCCCCGTGGACCTTTTGGAGTAAAATTATTTTGAATATACATTCTGTTTTCTTCCATTTTGTCAACTGGTTCAATTTGATTTACTTGTAATACTCAACTAGACTGGCTGCATGACATTTAAAATTTTTGTTTATTTCCAAAAGATTGAGTATCTGCGATAAACACTAATTGCCTGGTATAAAATTCTTACTCGAGTGTTTACAAATGTATTATTTTGTTGTACGTTTGTCAGCTCACTCAAATAAAACTGCAAATAAAGGAAACAATTGCTTTTTGCCCACTACAGCTATGAAATAGTTTCTGCATTTTTTTCTTCCTTCTCCACAATTTCAACCCCAAATTATGACAATTTCAGTAGCATTTGAAAAGTTATTGTGTTTATTGGATTATTTGCAGGTGGGGCTCTGTGGTTTAGTCTACAAATCAGTGGTTAATTTAATGATGCACTAGTTTATATTTAGCAAAACGAAGCATAACAAGCTCAGCTGAAAAAATGATTCTTGTTTTAACCAGTATCTTCACACAGCTGTTTAAATACCATATTGTACTTGTTTTTTTCCTCTTTCCTTATTTAGGATGGCACATGGTACTTGTGTAATCTTTGCTTATTTTAAACTGGCATAAAAGAATGGTTCTCAGCAAATTGGAGGCAATTTGCAAAACTAAAGGATATTCTTATAAATTCAAGCCAAGTTAAATTATTATTGAAGAATGCGTCTTGTTTTCTCCTGAGATTTTTTTCATTATAATATTATTACAATGTTTCAAAGTTTATGACAGAAATACCTTTTTTCATTTGTTCCATGTAATTGTTTTCTTTTGTATGATACCATTAAAAGTAAGATTGACCAGGAAAAGTCAGATGTTTTAAAATTGTAGTATCAATTTGCATGATCAATTTTATAATATTTTTTTGCCTAGAAGAGATTATGGTTCTTTATTTACGGATAGAAATGCTGACTCAAAACATAACATTGAGATGGAAAGTTTAAATAATTTTCCATAACTTTTTTTTTCACTCCTGCCTCATCCTCACTGCTGTCTCAACCTCCGACTCCTACAGCACCAATAAGATTCAGTTTCCTTTCCTTTTGCATTTGTAACAAATGTATCAAATAAAACTTTCTCTGAAGATTTCATTATTTTATTTGCCCTTATACATTTATTTCATTTCCATGTTTTCATGAAATGTACTGTAATATTATCAGATAGTATCATTTTGTCACAATACCTCAGTGAAGTAGGACACTGTGCCATGTCTCACTAGATCTTATATCTGCTTTTTAGTATGGAACACTTTCCTCTATATTTGCTGACACAATTGAGATTGGAAAGATAAGGAATAGAGATGCAGGCAATAGTTATAACTTAAAAGATTGAGTGAGGGGCCGGCCGGGTTGCACAGTAGTTTAGTTCGCGCTTGGCAGCCCAGGGTTCGCCGGCCCGGATCCCGGGCACCCGCGACGCACTGCTTGTCAGCCATGCCGTGGTGGCCTCCCATATAAAGTGGAGGAAGATGGGCACGGATGTTAGCCCAGGGCCAGTCTTCCTCAGCAAAAAAAAAAAAAAAAAAAAAGAGGAAGACTAGCGACGGATGTTAGCTCAGGGCTGGTATTCCTCACACACAAAAAAGAAAGACTGAGTCAAAGTACACCAATGTAATTGTTCTCCTTTGTAAAACAACTCAATCTGTATCTCTTTTTCCTAAAATGGGTGGTGTTGCTCAAAATGTTCAATTATATTCTATATGTTTATTCTGGATTCTCTGAATATCAGCCCTGATTTTGGTTGATTTTACTGTTTTTTATTAGTTGGGACTATTATGTTTTTGTCTTATTACTAGACTTAAATGTAACGACTACAAGCACTGTCCCAGGAACTGTTACGCTAATAAAAGTTAGGGCTGTGGGTTTTCTAAGGAAATTTAAAATGCAATGAGAACATATAGGAAACAGCTGTAAGTAGAGAAAAAATCTTGGCAAAGAATAAAGATAAGCTATGTAAATTATGAGTATGGGTAAAACTGTGGGAAACTTAGTAACTAGAGAATTATTTTCTTGAATTAATAAACAGTATTGTATGTGTAATTATATTTTATAATGATACATTAAGTTTTCATACAAAATTAAACTTTGTATTTATATATAGCATATATAACTTTGGGAAGTGAGTATTACTCTGGAAACTTCTATAATCTGGCCTGCTGTGAGGAAGATAATCATAGCTTTCCCTAGTTGTATTGTATAACAGAATATAACATATATGAACATGTTTTGCACAAAGTTCAGGACCAAAATACCTAAGTGTAAATTAGAAAGGATGGAACCAAAAGTCAAAACTCAGTGACTTGAAAGTAGTGGTAAATGCTATTAAAATAAGAATAAAAAAATAGTAACATTTATGATATAGCTCTCAGAAAAATAGGCAGGTGTTTAAAAAATTAAAATCTTGGTGCCACCCCGTGGTGCAGTGGTTTAGTTCGTGCTTGGCAGCCCGGAGTTCGCTGGTTCGCATCCCGGGCACCAGCAGACGCACTGCTCATCAGCCATGCTGTGGCGGCGTCCCATATAAAGTAGAGGAAGATGGGCACGGATGTTAGCCCAGGGCCGGTCTTCCTCAGCAAAAAGGGGAGAATTGGCAACAGATGTTAGCTCAGGGCTGGTCTTCCTCACAAAAAAATTAAAAAAAAAATTAAAAATTAAAATCTTTAAATTGTGCGATATATCAGTGAAAGACTTTTTTGGGTTAAAAATGAGTCATCAAATTTTTGTAACATAATTTAAGATCATGGATATATGCTTTTTCCTTTTCCTTTTTTGAATTTTCCATCTTATTCATATGTGGAAATGTACTGAAATCATACATGATACATGAAATGATAAATGAAGAACTAAATGAAAAAAATTTATTAAAAAATACTTTTTACAATTAACTAGTCCTTTAAACATCAGAGAACCTCTTTTAATAATGAGTGATCAATTCCATAAGCATAAATTTTAAAATATAATGCTAATATATACTGACAATTAATATAGTTTTTCCCTCCAGGCTGAGGTTAGCAGGCTGCTAATCCTGTTAACTTTTTCATTTTCACTGATTCAGCCCAAGGGATCAAAGTTAGGAGACATCACCAAATTGATAGAATAACTTGGTCAAGAGCTTGATACTGCACCCTGAAATAAGAGAGATAGCACTCAACATCTGGATGTGCCTGGTGTTTAGAACATAGTTCAAAGAAATAGCCAGCTGTTTTTAAGTTCCACTCAATGGTGAAAGACATGTAGCAACAGGGTGACAGGCTATATCTGGTTTGACTTTTTCTTTCTAGATGCCGTCATGAGATTATAGATTCTGATCTTATTGAACCACCTTGAAACTAGCAATAAACTTTGTCAGTTTATTGTGCTTAGTCCAGTTCCCCAAAGTTCACATGAAAATCCTTCTACACAACTGAGAATAATTGGCTCTATTTTTATCAAGCTCAACAATAAGCAGAAGTGCTAGATATCAGCTGCCATTTCATTCAATAAACATTTGTTGGTAGCCTGTTATATGCTAGACACTCTGTTAGAAATACAAATATGAATAACCCTTGTTTTTTGCCCTCGTAGAATAGATAGACTGTGGGGAAAACACACATGCATGCATGCATGCATACATGTGCTGTGTACAGGGTACAGTCCTGGGTTTTGAAGAATATATGGGAGTTCAGCATGCAGAAGAGAGGGAAAGGGGCCCTGTGTGCCATCATATAAACAGTGGGGAGAAACAGTAAGGAATTTTAAGTAGAGGAGCAATGCCGATTTGTGAACATACATTCTGTAAAGATGGAGTCATATATTGAATCTGAAATTGCCTTTGAAAATTCTAGATAAATTGTCATAACCAGGTTCCAGGCTCTGTGCTAGTGTGGTTACAAGATGAATGAGGTGCATTTCTGGTCTTCTCCCAACTCAATATTGAATTGAGGGCAACGGATAATACAAAACAAATGACAGTTCACTGTGGTAAGTGCTGTAATAATGTTATGAACAAATTGCTATGGGAAAATTCTAGGTGATTAACTTTTTCTTTTTGTAAATTTGCTTCTCTCAATGGATATTTTTAACATCTTTTTTCTTTGAAAATCTACTTCCTTGAGGGAAAAATTGTATAAAAATACAATGCACCCTTTTTAAAAAGAGTTGAAAAAAATGTAGGAACATTTTTCCTGGTGAAGAATGGAGGATGTAATCCTATTCTTTATAAGAAAAAGGTTTGAATTTGGTAAAGCCCAAATTTGGCTTCCTTTATTTAGATTTTTAAAACATTGAAAGGGGGCCTAGATTTCAGAAACAGGTCTTTTGATGGAAGGTGGTTTGGGGGCATCAAATTGAGGTGTATTTCGTAGAAAGAATAGCAGTCTCTGTAGTTTTGACTGAGAGGGAGCAAAAGAAAAAGCTCTTTTATGCTCGTTTTAAAACCCAGAGTAAAGGGAAGAATATTTTTAAAAGATATGTCAAATTCTGAAAAGACATTAGTTCTAAGAGTAACAATGGAATCAACAATAATAAACACTTTTAGGTTTTTCTAATTATCAGTTAGGCTAAAGATTAAATGTATTATTTATCCATTATATGTCTCTTTATGTATGAGATCCCAGTCACTGTTACACACTACATGTTGGTTATGCCCCATTATTTTATCACCAGAGCCCGTCATTACAGCATCTCCGTCAGTAACATTTTTTTTGAATTAAAAAAAAAAAGTATATATATATCCCAGTGGTCATGAATGTGATCCCCTATATGAAAATGAAAAGCCTTTAAATATTCCTGAAAATTTGTTGATGTTGACACCAAATAAACGATGTCAGATCTGTGCTAGAATTTTTTAACAATATTTTTTGTGATTATTAAAATTACGCATGTGCATTTTGGAAAATTTAGAAATATAGAATAGAATGAAGAAGAAAATAAAAAGATAGCCATTACACACATTTAAGTTAGTTTTATTTAAATAAAGATGTCAAGATAATCCCTGAAAATTTGAGATATTTTGTTTTACATTTCATGATATTTAGAGATCTACTCTGTGTATGCCTGAAATTTGTGATACTTTCTAGAAGGTATCTACTATTCTCTTCCCTGCCCTACCATTTCTTTTACCACTTTTCCTCAGAAGCCTCATCACCTAATTCTCAACCACTTTTTGTGTAAAGCGCTGCAGATAGAGACCAACAGAATGGGGACCTCATCCAGGGTAGTGACAGTCTCACAGGGAGGCTGTTGCTTCAAGGACCAAATTCTAGGATTTGGTTCTCAGCTTTGCAGGTTCTGAAAGTTGATTCTTCAGTATCTAAAAGTTTTTTTATCAGTCTTCCTGGGATAGACCCACCAAACAAATTCATGAAGATGTATGATATTACTTAGTGTGCTAATTTATTAATTTGCCATTCCAGTTTAACCCTAAGGAAATGAATTTCTTTTTGAGGCCCTGAAACCAGCTGATCCCTCTGAGCATCACACTGCTGCCATTCTGAGCTGCTGCCAAAATACCAATCCTTTTCCAATAATCTGGCCCTCTCCCTTCCTCAAGTCTACTCCTCTGATTTTTTTCCATAGCCGATTTCCCACTCTTCCCAACCCTTGCAATCATTTAGAGACCCTATTTCATAGCAAAACAAAACAACTTCCCAAAATAAAACAAAACAATTTCTTTTTGATATTCTTATACTTGTCAAGGAGTTCTCTTTTTCCACTCCCTATCACAATTAAAATCCGAAATCCGGAGCCATTTTCGCCAACAGAAGACCCTCTCTCTCTTAGGCAGTCATACTTTCAATTCTTATTTCTGGGGCTTTCCTGTTATAGATGACATGTAGATCGTTCTTCTCTGGGCACATTGTTTTCTGTTAAGGAGAATAGGAACGGTCATGTTTAAGCTTTCTTATTTATATTTCCCTCTATTATGCTTTTTAAGGTAACATGTGAGTCACCTTAATTTTGGATCTTGATGTCCAGAAAGTATAATCTCCTGTTTTCAGGCTTCTTTTCATGTAGATAAATATTTATATATTTAATATTAATTAAATATTTATATATTATAATAATTATTATTTAATATAATTTAGTATATATATGTGTGTGTATGTATATATAAAGGTATATATCTATATTTTGGCTCCCAATATTCTGTAAATGGCTGAACATTTCATTTTGACTCTTCCCCATTCATTCACAGGGTATTAACTTCATTTCCACTTGCGACACAATATTTACTGTTGTTCTTTTTCTCCACCCTACCGCTACTAGTAGATTTTTGCTTTGGAAAAAGCTATCTCCAAAAATACTGTGGTATTTATTTTCTGGAAAAGTTTTAGCTGCACATTTTACTTGGACATTGATTTCTCATCATGTGACAGAAATGGCAAGGTTAGCATTTCAGGAGAGCTTCTCTTCTGTTAACATTATCTTCATCCTCTCATTAGTTTAATTCATGATAATAATTCAGGCAAACTTTGACCATTAAATTCTTTTAGGCAGCAGAGTTTTCCAAAGACCATGTTTTGTTTTTGAGTTAGTAATTTCATCAATTCATTTTAGTGTATGAAGTTAATAGTATATGAGAATTCATTTTCTTTCTGATATAATAAACTTTACATTAATGTACGAGGTTAACTTTTCTGTTATTTTCCTTTCCTATAGAGCTGACTGTTAGTTAATCCAGTAGAGTATTTTGTTCTGTTCAGACTAAAGCTCTTTTGGAGGGTTTGTGGTTGTAATAGTTGTTCCCTCAACTCTGTTCCTTCCATCACATCTTTTTCTTTTATTGCACAGGAAATGATGAGGTCTCTCCAAAAAGCATTTATGAAATCCCTGAAGAGCCCTAGTAAAGGTGCTGAGACTGATTTTTATGTTTCCTTTTTAAAAAGTACTTAGAGAAATTTGAGAAGCCCATATCTTTGAGAAGCTTAATAATCAAAAAACTGTCTACTTCGTTCTGAAAAATGGCCTTGTTATGCCATTATTATTTCTGACAAATGGATCAGGTGTAGTTCCAAAGAACAAGAGAATCAACTTTAAGTTATTTCTTTCCAAAATTAGACGGGAGTCTCGCAGAATAAAATACAGACTATCCTAACTTTACGTAGTCATGATCATAGAATTGAAATCCCAACACACTTTCTAGAGATAAGGAAAAGCATTGCAGAAGTAAATATCGAGATTGGCTGCTTCTAAACAGTGAGTGTATGTAAGTGCATTAGAATATTTGCTTTATGAGGCTGAGCTTTTTAATTTATTTAGCCAAAGATTTATTGCTCTCATTTTTATGTGATTTTCTCTTGAAGGAGGACTGAGAGCATATTTGTACTTCAAGAGTTGCTAATATTTACTAGTTGATATAATGATGAAATGATTTGTAAATAGTAAATGTTTTAATTTTTCAGATTTCTGTAGTCCCCTTAGAAGCAAAAATATGAATTACTTTGAGGACACTTAGTAGAGCAGAACAAGGCAATCAAAGGTGGAAAATGTATACTTAGAAATGCATTTGGGTTTTTAAAAGTTTATGTCTTAGATATCTATTCAATTTCAAAATTCTAAATGATATTTACCTAGGGCCATCTTTTGCTTTCTAAAACTTCAAGGATGGGGTAAACAAGGCAGTATAATGAGCTATCCTAAGGCTAGTAGGATACAATTAAGTTTGAGAAGAAAATTTAGTGAATACTATATTTGGAGTTTAGGTCACTGGAGTTGAGTGTGAAGCGAGGGATGTTGTAGTCATAGTAATTATCTTACAAATGAGTCATATTGAGAAAACTCTCCTTAAATTCTGTTCTATGTCATACCCTTTCCTGTTATAGAAATATTTTTCTTTGGGACTAGAACTAGAAGTAATCAAATAAAAGGTGCTGAATAAAAAAGATCTTGGCAGTTGTCTTATTCTCCATCAGAGAAGCCAAAGAGAAAAAAAGAAAACATTCTTAATTTCACTGCTTTTTTAGTGTGATGACTAAGCACACAAACAGCCTGGAACTGAATTCTTTCTCTGCCACTTAGTGAGATGGGTAACCTTGGTTAGGTATTTAACATGTCTGTGCCTCAATTTCCTCGTTTATCTAATGAAGATAGTAATAACACTTCTTAGGGTTATTGTCAGGTCTGAGTGAACATATATGCATATATATATATGTGTGTGTGTGTGTACATATATATGTATATGTAGAGAGAGAGATCATAGAAGAGTGCTATGTGTAGGTATTAGTTGTTTTGTTATTACTATAGTTACTGTTAGTCGTGCTAGACCTCATAAATCGAGACTTTAAATTTATTTAGAAAATATGAATTAGGCTCCACTATGTGCCAAGCACTACTCTAGGTGCTGAGCATAAAATAATGAACAAGGCAGATAAGTTTCCTATTCTCATGGAACTTATATTTTGATTTGGGACATCAAGGGAGACAATTCAACAAGTAAATAAATGTTAAATATCAGGTAGTGCTAACTGCTATATAGAGGATTAAAGAGGAGTGATGGGGTAGATTGGGTAGTCAAGGGAGGCTTTTGAAGAGAGATGACATTTAAGTTGATAGCTGATGACTAACAACTAACCTTGTGAAATCTGGGGCAAGAGCATTCCATTGAAGAGTTTCTAAGATGTGTTCAGAGAACAAAAAGAAGACTGGTGATGGTAATGGGTAGTAGCCTGGGTGTGAGCAGTATGAGGTACAATCTGAGAAGCTGGACAGGGTCTGATTTTGTAGGGCTCTGTGAGCCTGGGTAAGGAGTTAGGGTATCATTTTAAGTGTGGCAGGGAGCTCTTGGAAAGTTTATAAGCAGAAGATTGACATAACCTAATCCACATTTTAAATGCTATTTTGATTAAGGCCTACAGTAATCAAGACAATGTGATCTTGGTGGAGGGATAGACATGTAGATCAGTGGCACTGAATATGGAACTCAGAAATAGATCCACATGGATACCCAACTGAATTTTGACAAAGGCGCAAAGGCAATTCAATGGAGGAAGGATAGACATTTCAACAAAGGTGTGGGAGCAATTGGACATTCACAGGTATAGTCATCAACTTTGACCTAAACCTCACACCTTAATAAAGTAAACTCAAAATAGATCCTTGACTTACATGTGAAACATAAAATATAAAACTTTTAGAAACAAAAAAAACAACAGGATGAAAACTTCAGGATCTAGGGCCAAAGAGTTCTTAGACTTTACACCAAAGTACTATCCATAGAAGGAAAGATTGATAAATTTGACTTCATTTATTCTGTGAAAGACCCACATTAAGAGCATGAAAAGATAAGATACATACTGGGAGAAAATATTTGCAAGCTGCACATCCAACAAAAAACCAGTGTCTAAAATATGTAAATAACACTTAAAATTTAGCTGCAAGAAACCAAACAATCCAAGTAGAAAATGGGCAAAATACATGAAGAAACAGTACACCAAAGAGGATATAGAGATGGCACATAAGCACATGAAAAGATGTTCAACATTTTTAGCTATTAGAGAAAAGTAAATTAAAACCACAGTAAGTTATTACTGCACACTTAGCACAATGACTAAAATAGGAAAGTAACAACACCAAATGCTGGTGAGGATGTGAAGAAATTGGATCACTAATACATTGCAGGTGGCAATGTAAAATGACACAGCCATTTTGGAAAACAGTGTGGTAGTTTCTTATAACTCTAAACATGCAATTACCATATGATCCAGCAAGTGTACTCTGAGGCATTTATCACAGGGAAATGACAGCTTACTTTCACACAAAGACCTGTATATGAATGTTCATAATAGCTTTATTGGTAATCAGGCAAAACTGGAAACATCCCAGGTGTTCTTCATAGGTGAATTATGAAGTAAACTGTGACACATATATATCATGGAATCCTACTCATCAATAAAAAGGAATGATACATGAAACAAGTTGGCTGAATCTCCAGGTAGCTATTCTGAGTGAGAGAAACCAATCCTCAAATGTCACATACTGAATGATTCCATTTATATAACATTCTTGAAATGACAAAAATTATGAAATGGAAAACATTACTGGTTGCCAGGGGTCAGGATGGGGGTTTAGGGGTGGGCAGAGGAAGGAGGTGGTTGTGTCTATGAAAGGACAACAGGAGGGATCCTTGTGGTGATGGAATTGTTCTGTATCTTGACTGTATTAATGTCAGCATCCTGATTGTGAATTTGTACTATTGTTTTGCGAAATGTTACCACTGGGTGAAACTGGGTAGAGGTTACACGGCATCTGTCTGTATTATTTCTTACAACTGCATGTGAATCCACAATTATCTCAAAATAACAAGTTTAATTAAAGAAAAAAAATTATTTTGGCTGATCCATAGAGAATGTATCACCTCCACCCCTAGTTATTCTGATGTCACTGGTCAGGAGTGGGGTCTGTGTCTTGCGCTTCTGGAAAGACCTTCAGGTGATTCTATTGTTCAGACAGGATTGAGGAGCTCTGCAAAGCAGCAGACAAATCCCTCTGGGCTTTAAGTGCAGGATGTTACCCATGCATTCTTTAGGCTGTGATACTTATTAAAGACGTTCAGCTTGGCGTGTCTGTGACCTGATCCTTCCTCAACTGAGACCACTCAACTGAGAATGTTTGAGGTATCTATATATCTACAAATATCTGAATATTTTCCTCTTCAAAGTAAGTTGAATGTTTTTTCCAAGCTCCATTCAGCTTTTATTTCAGACACCTGTTGAAATAATTGCTTTCATTACCTGTAGTTGCTGTAATTCTGTGGGCAAGGATACAGCCACTGCTTATTCATGCTTGCAAATTGCTGCTTGTCCTTTTCTTCCCCCTTCTCTTTAATATGGGCCCTGGTTGGGCAATAAAATCCTGTGCATAAACAGAACACATGTAAGTCTTTTTGCATGGTAGATGCAGGAATCTATTTAAAAAAATAATTCGCATGTGAGATTTCTCTTTTGAGTGCATGCTGCTGCTGATCAGAAACCACAGTGAACTGTTACTTTATGAATAAGTTTAATACTTTCTTTTTCACGAGACCTACTTTTTGTCTTTTTAAAGTAAAGAAGCACACATTTCTTTTTCCTCTGCTTCAGCTACACTTTTTGAGAAATTCTGGCAAAGCCCCACTGGTAGTAGGTTTATATTTGCTCCTGAAAATGCCAAACTTTTGTTTGATTTTCTGATGACCACCTAATTCTGTATTGCATTTTGAAGATTCTTTATTTGATGGAGACCTCAGCAGATCGTTCATCTAGCACACAGTAGGCATTCAGTGATTGGTACTGAATAATATTAACAGCTATTCAGGAATCAGTGCTATGTCTATGTACAGCACTGTGGACAGTCTCATCTTCATATAGCTTTCAGTTTTGTGGTGAGATACATAAATAATGAAAATAATTTGAGACTAGTCATAATGTCCTATTTATTGGACATGATGGAAACTCATTCCAAAATTTACTTGGTACTCTGTGTGTGTGTGTGTGTGTAACAGTACACTAGCCTGATGCCCTCTGTCTTTGTCTTTGTCTCTCTTCCTCTCTTATGTCTCAGTGTCATCATTATACACCCATTATTAATGATTCTGGTAATTCAGGACAAATTGTGAAGTCTGTAGGTTGTTCCTTGAATCAAGTGTGGTCCAGATAGTTTTGCCTTTTGACTGTACTTTTTCCCCCTTATGACCCCAAGTGCACAGAATTTGTTTGCTCATGGCAGACTCTCATCATTGATAAGTGTATGTAGCCCTTTTTCAATTTTATTTTAGTTTGTTACTTTTTTCCCCCCGCCTGCATTCATGTCCCTCTATTATTTTTGTAAAGTATTTAGTGGATGTCCCTACAATTTGCTCTCCATCAGCTGATTTAGACATATGTGGATCCTTAAACAAGGACTGTACTGTTTTGTTTGTTTTATTGTATTTATTTATTGTTGAACAAACACTTAAAGCATTTTTCACATCCCAGATACCATTTTAAGCTTTTACCAACATTAATTAATTTAATCCTCATACAACCCTATGAAGTAAGTACTCTTATCCGTATTGGCACAAAAAGGTTGAGTAACTTGCTTAAGGGTACATCACTCATAGGTGTGAAACCGAAATTTCAATTCAGGGGTTGTCTGCCTCTAGAGTCCACAGCTTTACCCACTACAACAAGCCGCCTCTCCATTAATACCAGGGCATTGTGCTATAAATCCCACTTGGTTCTTTACCTTTTTTCCATGTTGCCATGTGTACATCAAATTCATGACCTCTAATTACTACTTGATATTCTGTTGTGAGCATATGCCACATTTTACAAACACCAACTTTATTGAGGTGTCATATATACATATACAATAAAATAAACTCATTTTAAACATATAGTTTGCTGAGTTTCGACAAATGTATACATCCCTATTGGACAGCATCACAATCAATATATAGAACATTTCCTTCACCCCAAGATCTACCCTGATGCCCCTTCCCACTGAGTCCTACCCCTGGCCCAAGAAACCACTCATCTTTCTGTCACAATGGATTAGTTTTTCCGGTTCTAGATTTTGTATAAATGGAATCATATAGGATGTACTCATGTGTCTGGCTTCTATTGTTCAGCATGTTTTGGAGATTCATTCATGCTATTGCTTGAATCAGTAGTTCACTTCTTTTTATTACTGTGCAATTTTCCATTGAATGGATGTACTGCAATTTGTTTATGTTTATCTGTTGATGGACATTTGGGTTGTTTCCTGTTTTTGGCTAGAATGAATAAAGCTTCTGTGAATATTTGTGCACAAGTCTTTGTATTGATGTATGTTTTCATTTCTCTTAGGTAAATACCTAGGAATAGAATTCCTGGGTCTTATGCTAAGTATATGTTTAATATTATGAGAAACTGGCAAAATGTTTTACAAAGTGTTTGTGTCATTTTACACTCTCACCAGTGATGAATAAGAGTTCGGGTCCCTCTGACATTTTTTTTTTTTTTTTGGTGGGGAAGACTAGCCATGAGCTAACATTCGTTGCCAATCCTCCTCTTTTTTTTTGCTGAGGAAGCCCGGCCCTGGGCTAACATCCGTGCCCATCTTCCTCTACTTTATATGGGACGCCGCCACAGCGTGGCTTGACAAGCGGTGCATCTGTCTGCGCCTGAGATCCGAACCTGCGAAACCCCGGGATGCCTAAGCGGAACGTGAACTTAACCACTACGCCACCAGGCTGGCCCCAGAGTCCTTCCACATTTTTGATGACTTTTGGTATTGTCAGCCTTTTTTTTTTTCTTAAAGAAAAGCTTTTTATTTGAAATAATTAGAGTCATAGTTGCAGAAATAATAGAGGTCCTGTGTACTCTTCACCTAGTTTTCCTCCATGGTAATATCTTGTGTAACTTTAGTACAATGTCAAAACCAGGAAATAAACATGGGTACAATCCACAGAATTTATTCAGATTTCACTAGGTTTACATACACTAATTTCTGTGTACATGTATATAGTTCTATGAAGTTTTATCACCTGTATAGATTCATGTAAGCACTACTGCAATCAAAAATACAGAAATGTCCAATTGCTGTAAAGATTCCTCATGCTAGCCCTTTATTGTCACACATCCCTCTTTGCTCTTATATAAATGGAATCATACAGTATATAACCTCTTGAGATTGGCTTTTTTTATTCAGCATAATGCCTGTAATATCCATCCAAGATTTTGCATTGTGTGTATCAACAGTTCTTTCCCTTTCATTGCTGAGTATATGGGTGAAGCACAGTTTGTTTAACCATTTACCCATTGAAAGACATTTGGATTGTCTTTATTTTTTGGCTATTACAAAAAAAAAAAAAAACTGCTGTGAACTACCATGTACATGTTTTTGTGTGGACATCAGTTTTCATTTCTCTTGGATAAATGCCCAGTAGTGTATGTTTTTGTTTGTTCTTTAAAGAAACTGCCAAACTGTTTTCCAGAGTGGTTGTACCATTTTACATTCCCACCAGCAATGTATTATTTATTCAGTTTCTATGCATCCTTGCCAGCATTGGCATTGCCATTATTTTTTATTTTAGCCACTCTAATAGTTGTGTAATATCTCATTTTGGTTTTAATTTGCATTTTCTTTTTTTTTTTTTTTTGTGGGGAAGACCAGCCCTGAGCTAACATCTGTTGCCAATCCTCCCCTTTTTGCTGAGGAAGACTGGCCCTGGGCTAACATCCGTGCTCATCTTCCTCCACTTTATATGTGATGCCGCCACGGCATGGCTGACAGGCAGTGCGTCGGCTGGCGCCTGCGATCCGAACTTGCGAACCCCAGGCTGCCAAGCGCGAACTAAACTGCTGCGCCACCGGGCGGCCCCTAATTTGCATTTTCTTAATGGCTAATGGTATTGAACGTCTTTGCATGTTCTTAAATTGCCATCTGTGTATCCTCTCTGATGAAATGTCTCTTCATGTGTAGTATTGTCAGTTTTTGTTTTTTTTTTTGAGGAAGATTAGCCCTTAGCTAACATCCGCTGCCAATCCCCCTCTTTTTGCTGAGGAAGACTGGTCCTGAGCTAACATCTGTGCCCGTCCTCCTCTACTTTATGTGAGACGCCTGCCACAGCCTGGCTTGATAAGCGGTGCATAGGTCTGTGCCTGGGATCTGCTGCAGTGGAGCATGCCAACTTAACCACTACATCACCGGGCCGGCCCTGGTATTGTCGGTTTTTAATCTTAGCCATTCTGGTGGAGTGCATTGTATTGCATTGTGCTAAGTTTTGTTTTCCTGATAAACTAGGATATTGAGCATCTTTTCAAGTGCTTATTTGTCATTCTATCTTCTTTTTGAAGTGTCCATTCAGATATTTTTGTCCATTTTTAAGTTGGTTTGTCTTATAGAGATATGAGTTCTTTATTTCTGGATACTAGTCCTTTGTCAGATATTTTATCAGTATTGCAGATGTTTTCTGTTGTGTGGCTCACCTTTTTCCTTTTTTTACATAATTTCTTTTGAGGAATAGAAGTTTTTAATTTTCATGAATTTCAATTTGATGAAATTTCATTTTTTGTTATTGCTTTTTTATCTGTTCTAACAAATCCTTGCCTACAGAAGATGGGAACATTTTCTCCTAGAAATTTTATAGTTTTTGGTTTTACACTTATGTCTAAGATCCATTTGGAGTTAATTTTTGTTCATGTGCGATATATTTATTATCCAACCCCCCAGTGATTGTTACTTAGGTTTACTAGCATAAATAACACTGATGACACATAATCATACATGGCTCCATGTGGCTTTGTGGGAAAGTATCTCTGGGTGGTAAGGCATATATATATATTAATTTCACTAAGTGCATGCAAATTGCTATCCATAATGGTTGCACACGTTTATATTACCACTAGCATGGCAGGAGAATTCCTGTTCCCTTTATTTTGACTTCTTATGAGTAATTATATAAAAAGATTTTTCTTTCTCTTCAGTTGCTTCCAAACTCAGATTTCATATTATGTTGATCTCAGCATGCTTCTCTGTGACAATCTTGTGACTCTTTTCCAATTTACTTTTTCTAATCTTTTGTGGAAGAGGAAATCAGTACTCTTACTTGGTTCGAATTGTGTCTAAATTATGAGTACATAGGCTGAGAGCGAAGGCCTTAGGGCTGCACCATTAGTTCAGTGTGTAAGCATTATGATATGTATTTTGCCAAACTAACCACTCTTTTATCTCCTTTTTGGTTCTCATCTTTGGTTCTTATTTTTCATGATGTTGAATTGGTGACCTTAGGTAAGTGAGATATTAATACATACAATTAAGTGCCAAATTATGTGAAGATAATTTTCTAATATAGTTATGAATGCTATATAATTTTAGGTGAAAATATATATGGGCAGATGGTGATGTTGAGCAATATCTTCAGTACCGCATGACAGGTTACACCTTAAAAATCTCTTATCTAGTAAAGGACAAAACCATCATGTTATAAATATGCTGCAAAATGCTGTAATATGCAGTTTGAAACTTCGTGTAGTATAAGAAAAACTTGTATTGAACAGATGTTTCAAGTCATAAGGGCTGCAGTATAAATCAAGTAAATTTACATAATGTTTTTATTGGCTAAAATATTAGTTATCTTCTCACTGATGGAAAAGCCCATTCACTGCTGCATAGCACTTAGCTGGGGTGAGAAATACCAGTACCAATCTTCACTCTGAAATACTGACTGAGAAAATTACATGTGAAAATAAAATATTCCTTTTTTAGTTTTCTTTGCTAAGTTCTTTGAATATTAATATTAGTTATGAATTATATTTATAGAAACTGTCACTTGCCTTAAATGTCGCTTGCATCTGGTGAGCATTATTTCACAGTATCAGCAATTTAGTTTGATCTGTCCTTGACAGTTTTGGTATCAAAACTGGAAAATACTGAGAAATCTTTGTGCATCTTTGACAAGTTCCTGAAAGTTTCTTTGTTATGTTTGCATAAAGTGTATATTTTTTTCCTCCTGTTTCTTTGGTAGCTTAGTGTTTAAATTATATAAATATCAAAAAAAAGGAAAAAAATACTCACATCTTAGATATAAGGGCTATTACTTGCTTATAGCTTTATATGTAAGTTCAAATAGCTCTGCCTTGTTTTTGTTTTTATTTACTGTTAATTTTTTTTTTTGAGGAAGATTGGTCCTGCGCTACCATCTGTTGCCTATCTTCCTCTTTTTCTCTTTTATCCCCAAAGCCTCAGTAGATAGTTGTATGGCATAGTTGTGCATCCTTCTAGTTGCTGTACGTGGGACGCCGCCTCAGCATGGCTTGACAAGCGGTGCGTCCGTTCAGCCCAGGATCCCAACCGGCCAACCCTGGGCCGCCTACGCGGAGCGCGTGAACTTAACCACTACGACACTGGGCTGGCCCCTGTTTTTTTTTTTAAAGACTTCCATTAACCACAAATTTTTTCCAGCCGTGTTTACTTGATAGACAAGTTTGTTTTGTTTCTAAAGCCATACACTATACATTCTAGTTTGCCCAGGACAGCTCAGGTTTATGCCTTCCTGGTCTAGTTATTGATAGCATCCCCTTTCACTCTCGAAGTGAAATATGCCTTCTAATATGTTTCTTAAATTAATTTATCTTCAACAGCCCCAGGCTCTTGTTATGACTCTGCCACTAACTAGCCAATGACTATGGGTAAAGAAAGTCACCCAAACTTTGGATTTCTTCGTCTATAAAGTGTAATAGAATAGTTGGACTAAATGATCTCTGAATATTCTATATAGCTTTAAAGTTCTATTTCTAGGTACTTAGTTACTTCTAACAGTTGTTTAGAGAAGTGGCCTTTAAAGAAATTTATTTTCTAGTTTACTATTTATGGTCCTATTCTGTTCTATCCTGTCACATCCTGTTAAAAGAAATTCTTTTCATGACCTGCTAACTTGATTTCATGACCAGAGCTGGGTTGGGCTGAGATTCATGTCTTGATTCAGATATTCCTATCAGTATTGGCTGTGTCACCCTGAACAGTGACTTACCTTCTGTAAGCTTCAATTTCCTCATCCACCTGTGGTAAGGATGTTGTCAGGATTAAATGAGATCAGCTGTATAAAACATTTCACGTTGTGCCTGGTGTATGGAAGGACTCATTGCATGTTACTTTTCTTATTATAGTATTCATACTATAAACATGAGTTTCCTTTGCTAAGATTACATTACACAGAACATAAATGATTTAAAAGTTTTTACCACATTATTGAGAAATTGTTTAAAATTGTAGATAAAATTATATTCTTGTCAATCAGAAAATTTGAAGCATGTTCATAGGTGCTTTTACAAACAGTAGTTATGTCTTTCTAGTACTCCTGTGAAGGAGGTAACTCTGGTTTTCCAGCTGAGTTGAGTTCCCCACAAAGAGGTCAAATGTTAGGGAAGTCATTAGAGAAAACAGATGATTCATTTTCTGCCCTGTTCTGGTTAGGATTCATTTAAATCTTTTAAAAAGTAGAAAAATTTTCATCTTGCTTTCATTTAAAATAGTATGTAACCTCTTAACCTTGAAACATATGTGCTTTTTTGAAATATTAGAATCAAAAATTGTTTTCACAGAAAGTGAACATCCTTAATATTTTGATTATTGTGAAAACAATAAGCCATTATCTTCTCCTTTTCTAAAATGAAATGTTAAATTTATATCTGAATAATCTTTTCATCTAATACTCAATAATAACTGGAATAAGAAATCAAATTCAGACGTTTGGCTTCTAAGTTTGTTTTGCCTGTATCAGGTTACTGTCTTCTGAATTTTCCTGAACTTCTTACTTGTGCACCATTGCCCATTTGACATGTCATTGCTGCTCTCCTGCCTGAAAAACAGGCAATGGTAGGTATATTTTGAGAGTTAAGTCCTTTGACTTATTGTTATTCTGACAAGCCTTACATCCTCCACATTGAGTTTCATTTTGAAGAGGAATGAGCCTTCTTGACCTTTGCCATTGTGCTGTGAAAGTAGTTCACAATGGTTAGGATGGTTGTTCCATGAAGAAGGTAAAATAATAAATACATATCAGTGTTATGGCAGAGTACATATCATTCTGTCGTATTCTTTCCATTATTAACTCAATTTGTTTCTCATGATGGCCTTGTGAAGTAGGTATTACTATCCTCAGAAAACTTCAATATTTGCCAGTCTTGAAACTAGTAGATGGCAGAGTTGAAATGTAAACCCAAGTGTGTCTGACTCATTATTTTAGGTGCACTCTGCTAAGTTTGTGGAAGTGGATTCTGAATAATACACGCCAGATCACAGTCCTTAGCCTGGTGTTTTTCATTTTCACTGGTGACATATGATATGTCAATATCACCAAACCAGGCTAGAATTCCAGTACTCCGAAAAACAAACAAAAAAGGATTACAATTAAAAAATAATCAAATTTTTTATTTGATTGGCAAATTGGAAGAACTATTATATGTAAACAAAGTATGGCTGGGTAGAGAGATATATGCAGGGTAATTCACATAGGGAAAAAGAAAGAAAGTGTACAAATGCAAGAGTATAACATTAAGAGGCTGCCAGACAATTCTTCTTTTCTCCTGCAGCCCTGGTCATGGCTTTATTATGTAGAATTTGGAGCGATTCCAGAGGAATCCAACAGAATTTATTAAAAGGTTTGAGAAATCTGCTCTGTGATGAAAGTCTAAAGAACTGGGTTTATTTAGCTTAGAAAAGCGAAGTCTGAATAGGGTCTTAATTACAGTCTTCAAGTTCAGTGAAATCATAGACACAGAGGCCATGAGTGGTTCCCAGGACAATTGTCTTTTGACAGGCATTCTCGAATATGGTTGTTTTCTTGGTTTTCACTGTGTGTGAAAGGATATTATATGAGTGATGATGAGCAGCTGCTCTTTCTTCACTGCAGGGGGACAAGCAAGAAAAAGCTTAAATCACCACAGGAGTGATTTAGGGAGAATTTGTCAACTCTCTTTGGAAGCTGATGGAGATTCCTTCAGCAAAGACTTTTTTTTTTTTTCCCTAAGAGATTTAATTTTGTGTGTAGACTGCCAGGATTCAGGGGAATGGAAGAAAAAAGTTGCATTGCCCTTTTCCCCTAGTTTAAAGGTAAACATACATTTTTTTAGATCCCTTCTCTCTAAGCTCTGTAACAGTATGAGAACACCTGTCAAAAATAAGGCTGATGATAGACATTTTCATGTTGTAATTTTAAATCTAGTTCAGTGTGGTAGAACCACCTAGGCACTTTCTGAGACACTCATGAGCCAAGGCCCATGAAGGGCCTGACCTTTGAGAAAGAGGACATTCAGATGATGTGACCACTGGTCATCTGTAGGGGCCCCTAGTTTTCTTTCTCTGCCTTTTTGTTGTTGTTCCTCAAAAGCTCTCTTCTGATTGAATCACCCCAGTTTGCAAAATATTATCTGTGCCTCTCCATTGCTTCTTTTTATCTAGAGAAAAAAACATTCGTTTCCTTAGTGGCTAGTCTCTTATAGGTTTTAAGGGAGGGTGGGTTTCTAATTAAAGTGACATAGTAAGGTATGAAATGCAGATAAATAGCACCTCTAGGATCTTTATTTGGCCTCCTTCCCTTCCTCCCTCCTGTTAGTGAATAGTTAGTGAAATCCTGTTAGGTGCCAGACACTGTTCTAGGCACTGGGGATATAAAACAGACACAAATGTCCGCCCTGGAGAGATGCATGAAAAATAACATATGTAGTGTGTTACATAGTGATACGTGTGATAGGAAAAAATGAAGCATAGAAACGGGATTATACGGGATCAAAAATTTAATTTGAAATAGATTTGTCGGGAAGGCCTCACATATTGATGCATCACAGATATTTTTGAGTTGCCTATTCTGGTCTTCTGCTTCTTTTTCCCTTTGGTTTGCCAGAAACAGGAATCAGCAGCTTGGCATATCACTTCTACAAGACTGCTGACCTCTGATATAAATAGAGCCTACAAGATTTAAATCATTTACTTCATTTTTTAAAAAGAAGTCCATCATGTTATAATGAACACCAGTTATATTTAAAAATTGCCTCCAAAGGCATTTAAAATATCCCAGTGACTATACAAATATGGCCAGAATTTAACAATTACATAAAGCAGCCTGTTTACCTCCTTCAGTATATTTAGGGAAATATTTCTCCTCACTTCATATTTCGTCTCATGTTGCATGTTGTGTATGTGAGTGATTTTTGCAAAGGGCACTTGGCAATGGAGCATGAAAGGATTCAACAGCCCCACTCCCAGAAAGCCCACTTAGTGCACATGATCTGCGGGTGGTAGGTCAATAACATAACCTTTATATTCGAAGAAAAGCCCTTTCAAACAAAATTAAGAGTGATGTGGAATTACTGCTATAAGCATGGGTAGTGATTGAGTTATATCCTTGTTTTCTTTGTGTAGTGGCGAGTTGGGGAGGGGAAGACATTAAGACATAGTGTAGAGGTTAGAGATTACTGCAAATAAGTATAAGTTAGGGTGTGAACCAATTCCAGGCTTTGCCTGTGAGGTGGTTGATATTGAAGGATTTAACTGTGCTAATAGTTATTATGTTCATTAATAAAATTCCAATTTAAAATTATATAAAACCTGGAGCTGTGTCAACGTCCAAATTCTCCTGTGGGTACAGAATACTTAAATGCAAAGACACAACAACCAAGGGTAGGAGAGATAGGTATATTTTCGATTTTTGAATAAGGCCATTGGAGGACATTTAAAGTTTCTTTCTGGAACTCTAAAATAGTTTGGATATCTTCCCTAAAGTTTCCAGAATTGGTCTTCTGATTTGTATATCATTTTGAAATCACTGAATGAATAACCTGGGATACTTGCCTAGTGTTGTAATTTCATGTCCGGGTTCAGTACAACACCATCGTCATTGCCTAAACTTTACCTCAACATTTAAGGCTCTTCAGAATTTGCCACCCACATGTCTTTCCAGACTTTTTCCTACTTCTTAACAAATACTCTGAGTCCAGGCAAACAGGAATTGCCTCTCTTATAATACTTTCTTCCTTTTGCAAAATTTGGTCTACTCTACAATGACACATTTTTATTTTTACTTACAGTTGCTTATCTACAATTAGATGTGACATCTCCCTTCTTTGGAACTCCTGTAGCACTTTGTTGAACATATGTATCTCAGGCCTCAGAAACAACAGTATCAACAAAAACAACAAGGAAAAAAATCCATAATAAATTGTGAGAATCTTCATGTGATTCTTAGAAATGTAATGTGGGCAATTTTTGATATGTTTACCTGTGAAGTGAATTTGATTATTGAGCATATGGAAACCTAGATTCTGTTTGGTTGAAATTTGGATAGTTTACATTTCTCAGCTTCATGGACCAAGATCAAATGCTACAGACTTTATAGACCCCACAACTTTTTTCTCTTACTTTGTTGTAATTATCCCTTACATGGGAGTGAATTTCCCTTCTCTGAAAGTGCTTGAGGGCCATTTCAAAGGGCTGGCTTCCATTCCTCACCCTAGTTGGTTCTACATTTCTGGTTCTCTGTGATTGGACTCAGAGTTTATTCATTTTTAAAAGAATGATCATCTGTCCCCTCAACTCTGGACCCAAACCAGAATGAATGGCAGCTTTTGAGTTCATGCCAACTTTTAACAAAACTAACGAGCAGCTTTTGCCATTTCCATACTCAATACCTTGAGGGAAATATCTTCTTAGCAATGCTGCTTTGTTGGTTTATTATTATTATTTTTTTTTGGTGGAGGGGCTTGATTTTGTGGAGCAGAAGACTCTAAAGTTATGTCCATATCCATGATACTGGTGCCCTTCTCTCTCCTCCAGCCGGTTATGGTGCCTTTACCACACAGTTATGGTGCTTAATGCCATAGTCAGAATCAGGGTCTGTAAATGTTCTCCTGACAGCTTAGTAAATACTTTTGAGCAGGCGAAGCAGGAATATGTTTGGAATACATTTTTTGTCTCAATAGCTAGATATACTTCTAAGTGAGCAGTACATACGCCCCTTCTCACTTTCTTCCCACCTAGAGAAGAGAAAAGTAAGATTCTTTCTTCTGTGGGTATTATGAATTTATTACCACAAATTGGGGTGGTCTTTAAAGAAAACTGTTTCAGATATCTAATTATGGTCATTCTGAATGGTTTCACAGAACTTTCTCTAAAACCAATTACAGACATCCTTTGACATTTTGTTGGTTTGTAGCTATCAACCCCATAGAGCAAGTTATCTCACTTATCTTAAGGAGTACATTTTGCAGCCAGTTTTATCTTGGAAGATATCTTGAAACATTGCCTAATGTGAATTATTCTAAATGCCTTTTCTCTTGTAGTATGGTGATTGGGAATGCCTACCTTGGAAACAGCATATCCTAAAATCATTGTGACCAGGCTCCAAGCCTCTAGGTCCTCGGTCACCCATTGATGAGTGCGTTAAAGAGGACCCATGACCATTTTCTGAGAAAAATCGCAGCCTTCTTCTGCTAAGAGTGGGAGAATATCCACATGCAGCTCTTAGATTTTCATGAAATGATACAATCTTGGCTGTTAGCTGATTAGTGAAGTTCAATATGCCCTTCATTGACAGCAGAGAATATTTGTACTCCTGTTTCTTCTCAGAGGCCACAATTTCAAAATCTGTGCTGCTTTGTCCTTATCAAAACTCATTCTTGATAAATAATATTTGTGGGATATTCCTGAGAAATATGTAACCCATCCATTCTACTAGAGATTGGGTTTTTTTTCCTTAATTTAAGCCAAACCATCGTAGAGCTGTGTTTTGCATCCTTTGGGAATTGCTTTTACTGAGTTGTGCTGTGGCCTTATGCCATTGGCCAGATTGAAGGTCATTATTAATAAGCAGTCTCAGGAAAGTCATTATTGTATTTATCACAGTGGAGTGGGTAAGGAGATGGTTCACACAGCACATGGTGTTTGCTTTATGAGCATCCATAGAAGAAAGTTCTCCAAGGTCTCAGTGTCAGGAAAAGCTGAACTTCTCCTGAGCAACTGTTGCTGAGAATCCTCCAACTAATGATTTTGCTGTCCATCTCTAACTGAACTTCTATTAAACATTTTGTGAACTACTTTGACTCCATCTTGTTTTTTAAATTATTTTTTCTTTACCTCAATAACTAGTCTTTTTAGTGTTATGCTGTATTTCTGTGAGCAGTCAAAATCCTTTTGGAATGAGGTGGGGAATGACTAAAAAATAATTACACAAATGTATGCTTTGATTGTACCTTTTTCTTTGATTTTGTATTATAGTGACTTATTTCCTTACTTAACCTCCCTACCAGATGTGAGGTCTTTCAGGGTGGAGATTGTGCCTTTCATTTCTTTATTGTGTAGAAGTATTAAGCACAGTGCTTTGCATTTAATAGGCTCTCCATGAATATTTTTGCATTAAATAAATATGCATATATTGAATCTAGATAGTATTTAGTATACAAATCTGAATAAAGTATGGTCCCCAGCCTTAGGAAATTCATTTACGGTTTGAAGGTAGATTGTGTTAAGAGCTATAATACACTGTGCAAGTCTTGGGGAGGAAAAAAATGAATTGATTCGTCCTCACCAAGAGGTTGGAGATGACGTTAGGTGGGTTTGGAAGGATGCATAGGATTTTACCAGGGGAAGACTACCTTGGGGAAGTCCATTCTTAGCATTGAAAATTGAATTGCATGAACATTTATACAATTCTTGTATAATCCAGAATCATTTTCTTTCTCCTGCAAGTTTCAAGGGTTCTCCTTTCAGCTAGTGTTCTGAAATTTAGAGAATAAACCTTTATTGATGTCATGATTTTATAGACTTTGGTCCTCTCCAATCCAAATTTTAGAACATTAATCTTTGCTATTTGTCTTGATATATTAACCTCTTTCTTCATTTTCTGATGATTTTAAGAGCTTTTCTCTGGACCTTCTCAAGTTCAATTGTCTTTCCCAAGGAAACATGATTTAAGGCATGGTTTTGTAAATGATGATTTCTGATTATTTTATAATTTTTGTTTTTATTTTCCTCACAGTGCATCTTATTTAGAAGATTATATGACTTTGAGGTTGTTCTTTAGGCCATGGCACTGTATTAAAAGCCATTTGTGGTCCGCATCCTGATGACCTTTCCAGCCTTGTGTCCCTTCACTTCCTCCTCATAAGCCACACTGTTTCATATTATAGGGTCAGCTGTTGCTTCTCCCTGGAAGGCCCTCATTGCATGATATTCTCTAGGAAAATTTCCTCCCATCCTTCATGATGCTCTCATCCACCTGTGAAACCTTTCCTGACCTGTCAACACAGTCACTCTATCCCTGCGACTCATGACTCTAGGTCCACAGCTCCATTGGTCCTCATTCCATTGATTGCAGGTAATAATTCACATTTCTCCCTCTCCATTAGACTTGAGCTCCTAGAAGGCCAAGGCTGCATTTTATTTGACTTTCTCCAGTGCCTGGTAGAGTGAGTGTGTTTCTCTGTATTTGCAATTTTCTGTCCAACCATGAAGATGCACAATCTTGCAGTATATGAAAAAACCTCTTGAACTTTCATTGCTTTACAGAGCTTGTTGTCATGGTTGAGCTTGGAGATTTCACTCAGCACTTCTTTATCAACATGTTAAATAAGCACTGTGCTAAAAAGGTTCTCTGAGGAGCACTTTACTTTTATCAGAGAATTTCCTGTTCATTACTGCCTTTTTTTTCTTTTCCCTAAATTATTTGTGACCAATATAAAATTAGGCAAACGTTGTTGAATGAATTATTGTTTTTGTTTTTGCAGAAAACTTGCAGTTTTTTTTTATTGTTTTAAAAAACTCTGAACCTATTTCATTTTGTCATATTGATTCTGGGTAACAAGAACTATCTCCTAGCCATCCTGAATAACGTTAGGCAAAGCCCTTGCCTGATTGTATGCTCTCAAAGACTTTCAGTCCCATATTAACTTGATTTAAAAAATCTTTTTAATGTGAAACTTAATCAGATGTTTTTCTGTCTATGGAGGCCCCCTTGGGAAATTCAAATAGGTTAGTCAGACGTCAAGTTTCCTTATGGAAGTCGTAGGTCTTTCCCTCCACAGGTTATGTGTACTTAGATGGCCATGGTTGTGTATCACGTTTACTAATAGGGAAAATCTATTTCTCATTATTTTTGTATTTTCCTTATGTATTTGGTCACCATAAAACTGGGTGCAAATTTATTCAATATCCAGTTCTGTCTTTTTGCCTTCAATTATTTTTCAAATCAGAAGAAATTCTTAGTATGGCTGTGGGAACTTATAGTACACTAGAAAGCAAAGACTGTTTGCTTTCTTAAAATAATTGTTATGTTTGGTTTCCACAAATGGTTCCTTTGCTTTAACTCTCACTGATAGTTAGATGCCTAGTGTTCTGATATTTTTACAAAGGTAGCCAATGTCTGGGAGCCCTTTGGTGAGATTATTTTGTGATGATGTCTTGCCCATGCAATATATAAATCAGGCAAATAGTTTTACTTTTGTGATTCAATTATTATTTTCTTGCAGACATTTTGATATTTTGAAAAACTGTCAGGAAAAGCTCTGAGTCGGTATTGCTTTATCCAATTGGTTTTGAATGATAGGAAATACATCCTGCCAGCATGAACGATGGTAGGGAAAACTGTGATTTAATTGTATGCTCTATAATTCCTTGCTGCTCAAAGTATAGTCTGTGAACCAGCAGCATCTGTACACCTGGGATATTCAGAAATGTGGACTATTCTATTCAGTCCCACTTTAGACCTACGGAATCATAATATGCATTTTAACAAAATTCCGAAATGATTTATAGATAGATACACTAGAGTTTGAGAAACATTCCTCTAAGCCACATACGTATAGTACATACTTTGAAGGTGCTGAAATCTACGTTCTTGTTGCTCTTAGTGGTCTGCATAACATCAGCATCAGTGTCATTTGGGAACTTTTTAGAAATCCAGAATCTCAGGTCCAGTCTCTGACCTATTGAATCAGAATTTACATTTTAAGAAGATCCTCTGGTGATTTCTATGAACATTAAAATCTGAAAAGCATTGATCTAGATTACAGTATCTTCCTGAAGCTAGCTTAACTTGATTTCTAGTTTTAGAGTAAAATGTGCTATTCTTTTTTTAAATGGCTCTTTTGTAGTCTTAGCTAGAACATGGCCAATTCAGTAAATATACGAGTCTCTTAATACACAAACAAAGTAAGAATCTACTGCCTTTCCTTAATAACTGACATATACCTACTGACATTTGCCCTTGACTTCTTTCAAATCTCTTTAGTGGATAATTTTCCTACTCCCACTTGTTCTCATGAAAATAGAGGAGGAGTTTGTCATATTTTCTCTCCTGTCCGTTATGATTTCCAGAGCATTATTCTGCAAAATTATTTAACAATTTCTCTTACGATAATGCTTCTTTGTTTGAGTTTATGTCTCCATTTCCTTCTCCCCAGCCTCCTCCCTGATCTTTGCTATCCATCTGGGCATTATCACTCTTTCCTTAATGGCAGCTCCTCAGTCAGTTTTCTTCCTCCTCTCAATGCCTGCTAACTTTCTTGTCTGTAGCATTTTCAATGCCCAGGTTCACAGTCGTTCTGAATTGTATTGACCATTATTTCCTCTTCACTCTTGCTACTCTTAAGAAAAGTCATCTTCATCACTCCAACTTTCCCACTTGCACCTCCCCAAACTGTTCCACTTCCAAGAATCTTGAATTTCCCTTCAGTTTTCCTTTCTGTGAACTATAATGTTCTTTGCCAATTTCTCACTCCAATTCTCTCTGTCCAAATCTTGACTTCGTTTGCCTGACCGCCACAGTGAGTGGTCGTAAAAATGCCTTTACTAGCCTCTTAGAATGTTTTTTCTTTTTGAATTTTCCTGTACTCATCCTTCAATGCTGGACTGCCTCTGCCACCTGCTTCATTTGCTTTGTTGTCAGGCTATCAGGCTTTACTTCATAAAATTATGAAATCAGGACGATTGAATCAAATAAAGTTTTTGTCTTTATAGTCTCAGTTGGATGGTCCCATCTGCTTCACTGTCCTTTTATGCATTTTCTGTGGTACTCAATCCCATGAGCATCTTTTAAGTTTCTTAGGAGAGTTGGGAGATAATCCTTCAGCAGTGAATGATGGTAAGACTTTATGCTCAGGTTAAATTTGCTGGTAGACTTCTAAATCATTGTGCCTTTAATTTCATTACAATGTTTTTTCTAGAACAGTTACAATAAACTTAATATACTTGGCATATTGCTGTTACACATTTTATTGTGGTCTTTGGATGCAGATGGCTTTTACCTTCTTGTGTATATAAACAGTACCAAAGATCTGGTGCCTTAATTGATCTCATTGCTTGTTAAGTATTGTTGCTTTAAAAATTGCTACATGTAAGAAAGAGAAGAGGATATTAAGACTTCTTTTCTAGTGGCATTAAAGGGTAAGGAAACACAATTCAGTTATAATTTCTTCAATTATATTGGATAGCCAACAAGGATAACTGAATTAAAAAATAAAAGAAATGTTCTTCAGTTTATATGCAAAATATCTCTAAGAATTTTGCACTGTTTGTGCAGTAAAAAAGGAACTGTTTTATTAGATCACTGCAGTGTCCCCAGCATTGCACCGGTAATTATGGTGGAGCCAGAAGAAGTACAGGGTATTTTACCTGACTTGAAACATGTGTTATATACTGAAGAGAAAATGGTAATATACATGAATGCTATGAGATAGAATGTGATATAAAACACAAATCTCATCATGTCAATTTCCTTTTTACAAAGGTTAATGATGTCCGATTACCCAAAATAAAGTCCATACTTCATAGAATAGTGTACTTGGTCATTAACTACCTGGCCCTAACTTCCCTTTCCAGCATCATTTTCCTCCACTGCATCCTCCTACCATGTGCCCTATACTCCAGTTACTCTGATCTGCTCATTATCCTAAAATATATTATTCACTTTAATACCTCCCTGCTTTGGTAAGCTGCTTTTTTATGTTTCTTCGCTGCCTTTGCCACATAAATTTGTATTCATCTTTTAAGACCTACCTCAAATGTTGCCTCCTCTGCTCTGTGGAGCTTTCTTGCATTTTCCTTGAATAGAATTAGTGTCTACTCTCCATAAGTTCTTTTAGCTTCTTGCTAGCTCCCATTCTATCATTTATCACAATTGTTTCTTTCTGATTTCTCTTTTGATTCCTTCTTTGACCCATTGGCTATTTAGGAATGTCATAGTTCAGGTTGCTATAACAATACCATAAATTGGGTGGTTTATCAACAACAGAAATTTTTTCTCACAGTTCTGGAGTCTGAAGTCCAAGATCAGGGTGCCAGCATGGTTGGATTCTGATGAGAATTCTCTTCCTGGTTTGCAGATGACCATCTTCTCCTTGTATTTTCACATGGGGGAGAGCAGAGAGAGAAGAGCAAGCTCAGTGTCTCGTCTTATAAGGGCACTAATCTCCTTCATGAGAGCTCCACCCTCATGAACTAATTACCTCCCAAAGGCCCACCTCCTAATACCATCACTTTGGGGGTTAGGATTTCAACATATGAATTTGAGGTGGCGGGGAGGACACAAACATTCAGTTCATAGCAAGGAGTGTGGTGTTTAATTTCCACATTTTTGTGAGTTTCCCAAAATCTCTGTTACTGGTTTTTAAATTCATTCCATTTTGGTTGCAGAATGTATGTTGTATTATTTCTATCCTTTAAAATTTATTGAGGTTTATTTTATGGCCCCTGCCATATGGTCTGTCCTGGAGATGTTCCGTGTGTGCTTGAAAATAATGTATATTCAGTTGTTTGGTGGAGTGTTCTATGTCTGTTTAGTTAGTTGGTTTATAGTGTTGTTTAAGCCTTCTATTTCCTTGCTGATATTCTGTTTAGTTGTTCTATCCATTATTGAAAGTGGATTATTAAAGTCTTCAACTATTGTTGAATTGTCTATTACTCCCTTGATTTCTGTTGGTTTTTGCTTCATGTATTTCAGTGCACTGTTATTGGCTGTGTATATGTTTATAATTGTTTGTTCTCCCTGATGGATTGACACTTTTATCATTATAAAATGTCCCTCTTTATATCTGAACTAGGAACGGTGAGGGAGGGAGCAGTCTTGGTTCAAATGCCACAGACTCTTGCCTTTCGTAGGGAATTTCCATATTTTCTTGAATAGATGTTGTTTCATTTGCTGTTTGTCCTTAGGACCATTTCCAGAGGCTTTAATTTTTTTTTTTTTAATATTTTTCAGCAGTTTTACTGGAGACCAGATCAGCAGAGCTCCTCATGCTGTCATGCCAGAATTTGATCAATGTGCCTTTTTCTATAATTTGTGTGTGTTTTCCTTTTCCTTAATAGCTAATGAGTTTTATAAGCCTTATGAGGCTGCAATTTGTTCATATTTATTTGCCCAGTACCTAGCACAATGTGCAAAATATTGGAGATCAGTGATTCTCAAACATTTTCTATTTTGGACATAGTTTTGAATACTGAAATTTTTGGTGGTGCACTTGAAGGTATCAAAAGGATCAAAATAACGTTAAATAGCTTAGCAACAATTATGTAGCATTTATTGCAACAGTTTAACAGCATCATAGTGCCTATAAAAACATTCACACCCACCATTGCTAGGTCTCCTTTCAGTACCCTGTCACTTTCAGAGGAGAGTTGTTTACTGCTCTGATTTAGCTGCCTTATAACCTTATGAAATCAAGTTTGTCTGGTTTTTTGTTTGTTTTTGGTACCATTTGACATCAACTGCTATTCCTGACTTGTAGCACAGTACCCTTATTTATTTAATACTGATACACAGCCTGTTTTTTTCCCAGTTTTACTGAGAAATAATTGACATACATCTCTGTATCATATAAATAAGATAATAAGAAAAGAAAAAAAATTTTTTCTTTCTGATGAGAACCCTTAGCATCTACTCTCTTAATAACCTTCCTATATATCATACAGCAGTGTTAGCTGTAGTCATCATGTTGTACATTACATCTCTAGTACTTATTTATTTTTTAACTGGAAGTTTGTGCCTTTTGACCACCTTCCTTCAATATCCCCTCCCTCCACTCTCCACCTCCAGTCACCACAAATCTCATCTCTTTTTCTATGAGTTTGGTGTTTTGTTTTTTTTTAGATTCCACGTATAAGTGAGATCATACAGTATTTGTGTTTATCTGACTTATTTCACTTAGCATAATGCCTTCAAGGTCCATCCATGTTGTCACAAATGGTAGAATTTATTCATTTTTATGGCTGAATAATATTCCACTATGTGTGTATATAAATATATGTGTGTGTGTGTGTGTGTGTGTGTGTGTGTGTGTCCATCAGTGGACACTTAGTTGGTTTTTTTGTCTTGATTATTGTAAATAATGCTGCTATGAACATGGGGATGCAGATATATTTTCAAGTTAGTGTTTTTGCTTGCTTTGGATATATTCCCAGAAGTAGAACTGCTAGATCATGTGTTACTTCTACTTTTAATTTTTTGAGGAACCTCCGTACTGTTTTCCATAGTGGCTGTACCAATTTACCAACAGTGCACAAGGGTTCCCTTTTCTCCACATCCACATCAGCATTTTTTATCTTTACACAGCATATTTTTACACCTGTTCAGTCTAGCATTCTTTCTGATAAACGTGGGTGTAATAATATATCTGCTTAGTTTTGGCGAAAGATAACTTTTCCCACATTAATCAGAGTGGGTCAACCTCTGTGAAGCTTATTAAGCCTCCTGAGTATCTCTGCTGGGTTCTTAGTCCATGTTTGGTTACTGTTGGATAAATCAAAAGCTAATTATGAGCTGTAGACTCTAAATGTTATGAAAGTCTTCCATGTAATCTAAGGTATAAGGCTTGGGATGATGTTTTGACTTTCAACATTCCTATTTCTTGTATCCTGTATATTTAGATGAATCACCAAGTTTTATTGCTTTTTTTCCCTAGAGGTCTCTAAATTTTGCTTTTTCATTCTGTTCTTACTGATTTAGTTCTTATTCAGGCCTTTGAATACTCATCACTAGTTTGTAGTAATAGCTTCCTATTTTGTCTCTTTCTTCATTCTGTGCCTTTTGGAAGCCATCTTGTACCCTACTACCCAGACCACATTTCTTAGAATATCAATCCATCATGCCATTTCCTTAGTGCTTATCACAGATGTTTTCTGATATTTGTTATGTGCCAGTCACTGTTCTGTGTGCTGTGGTTTAGAGGTAAACAAGCTAAGTGAGGTCCCTGCCCTCTTGGACATTGTGTTCTGTGTTTCAATAGATAGTAAACAAGTAAATAAATGAGATTCTCACATTGAGAGAATGAGCTAGCCATGAAGGAACTGGAGAAAAGAGATTTCTTGCAGAGGGAACACCAAGTGCAAAGGCCCAGAGATAGAGAAGGGCTTGGCATGTTTGTAAAACAGAAAGGAGGCTGTCATAGCTAGAGTGTAATGAAGGATGAGAATGATGATATGAGATGATGATGAAGAGGAAGCCAGATCAGGTAGGGCCTTGCTAAGTTGTGACAAGGAGTTTTGATTTTATTTTAAGAGCCCTGGAAAGTGTGAGAGCACTGTTGTTGTTTATATGCTGTATCTTGGACAAAATTCTTTGTCTGTCATTTCAAGTTCTCTGTAACCTGGCCTCTTTATATGTATGTTTATTTTCCTTTACACTCCAAGATAGTGTACTTTGTTCTTCAAGTAAAAGAGAGTACAATGTAGTAGTTGAAAGTACATGCTGTGGTGCCAGACTTTCTGGGTTCAGATCCTGGCTTTCTCCCTTCCTGTTGGATCTCAGGTCAGACAGTCTTTGTGCCTTAGTTTCCTCAACTGTAAAATGGAGACAATAATATTTCCAACTCTTAGGGTCATTATTAGGATTAAATCAATTCATGCAAAGTGTTTGGAAAACAGTTGGCCATAGTAAATGTTCAATAGATGGTTAGTATATTTGCTCCCTAGGGCTGTTATAACAAATTATGACAAACTGGATAGCTTAGTAGACATTTGTTCTCTCAGTGCTGCAGGCCAGAAGTCTGAAATCAAGGTGTCAACAGGATTAGTTCTTTCTGGAGGCTGTAGGAAGAATTTGTTTCATGCCTGTCTCCCAGTTTCTAGTGACTGTTGGCAATCCTTGGTGTTCTTTGGCTTGTAGAAGGAGCACTCCAATCTCTGCCTCCATCTTCACATGACCTTCCCCTTTCTATTCCTGTTTGTGTCCTCTTTTCTGCTAAGGACTTGTCTTTCGATTTAGGGCCCATCTTAATTCAAGATGCTCTCATCTCAGGATTCTTAACTTAATTACAAAGGTCCTTTTCCAGATAAGGTCCCATTTACAGTTTCTTGGGGTTGAGACATGGACATATCATTTTGAGGGGGTCACCATTCCACTCACTACAGTCGTCTAAGGCCACACTTAGGACCAGCTTTGCTCCTATTCTGATGTTTTGTAAATCCTAGCCAATTTTGAAAGTTTGGTTTAAGCTTTACCACCTCCATAAAATAGTTCCTGCTCTGTAAGATATGTTCTCTTCCTCAAGTAAAAATAAATACAAAAATATTTTTGAATGTCTATGATTGTAAAAACAGCAGAAGAAACTTCCTCCCGATAGACTACTATGTGCCTTGCCTTTTATTGATTATTTAGATAGTTCACGTTCACTTCTCCATGTTTCATTTCTCATTGATTAGGAAAAATATTTCATACTCATCAAAATATGTTTCATTGACCCAGAAACTGTTAAAAATGAATATTTTTAATTCTGTTAAGGGCGAATGAAATGTCTTGAAAGTTGGACTGGAGGTAGAGTTTTAAGTATAATTGCTGGCTGTAAGTTAGGCATAGATTCCAGGGAAAGAGTTTTGGTCACATAAAACTAGATTATTGTTTTTATGTGAGGAAGCTAGAGTAAGTACAATGCCCATGAATTAGAAAATGTAAAGTATGTTATGAATAAAAGACCATACTTTATTAGATTTTCCTTCCTCATGTTCAAATTCATAGCTTAAAGATTAAAAAGTATCCAGTTGGAGATTTAATGGAAATATGTACAAATCATGGATTATTACAGAGCTTCACAGCTGGTGTGCATGACTCATGTTTATGTATATATTATGCCTAAAGAAAGTGCAATGATGTTTATGGAAGCATTGACCGTGGTTATCTCTGAGTAGTAGGATTTCACGTGATTTTTTTATTTTTAAAATCATCAGTTCTGATTGAAGTTTTTTCAAGAACATTGGTTGTGCTGTGGGAGATGAAGGGTTAGAGAGTGGCTGGAGTTTGCAGGTCAATTACTTCCAGCTGCACACACAAGTTTGTATGTTTACCAGTGTTCCATACAAATAACACAGTTTTCTCTATGTGCCCGGGGTAGAAAAGGTTGGGAAGCACTGCAAAATGTATATGTTAAAACAATTGCGTTGCCTTGTGAGTAATTGATGGGGGCACATACAAACACACACCAATACGAATAAGGTCTATCTGATTTGTTAAAAGTGGAATTTTTACTATTATATTTTCAGTATAATTAGTTGCTTTCCTCATCAATCCATCACAACTGTTTTTGGATTGTGGGGTAGTTGTAGAAAGTAGCTCAAGTAGAGAAATACTGGTGGGGAACCATAATTCTGGTCCAAAGCTATTAGGAATTCAATCCAGAACATAAACTTCTTTTTTAACAAGCTGATTCCCCTAAAAAATATTTGAGTTTGTTGTTAGAACTGTTTTCGTAAGAGTATTTTACTGTTATTTGCAGAGAAAGAGGCATTTGGGCCATGTCCTTGTCTCATTAGAGGGCTCCCCCACATTCGTGGGCAGTGTGGGCTTGTTGACTTACAAACACTGACCTATAGTCCCCAGGTCTCTCTGAGCAGATCCTCTAAGAGCCTCTGGGGGATTCCTATGAATACGCACAGTGCAATTGCATTTTTCCAAACATGAAGGAATTCAAATAGGTTGGAAACTCTCCAAGTTTAATTTTGACACATCTCAAGATTAGAATGTCTGTGTAAATGGGAGAGGCAGAGTTATGCCTTGGGGCTACTGCTGTGGAACCCGAGAGTGGGGGCTGTCCAGCAGACAGAGCTGTAAAGGCTGGTGAGTGAGTGCTTTACATACTGATGGGGAAAGCTGGTATCTTTTCATGTCTGCACTCTCTGGATTCTCTAAACTGTGCTAGTGTTACTCTTTCTGCGGGGAATAGCAAGAAAAGCTGTTCTCTCTGTATTCCCTGCTCCTGAGACATGTGCCTATTTGCTTAAAGACTGGTCTTTGAATTTAGGGTTACAAAACGGTTGTTCAGAAAACAGCCACAACAGTCTACTTCAGAAAACCCTTCTCTCTTTTGAGATATAACTGGATTGGCGATTCGTGTCTGTTTGTTAATTGCAATAAAGCTGCTGTTGTAATTTAGAATGCTTGTTAAGAACAGTCCAAGAGTCCTCTAAGGGACAATAGATAACTTGCTATGTGTCTTGCTTAGGGAGCTGGTAATTATTTTACTGTAAGTGAATCTAACAATAGCCTATTGAAAAACCACAAGAGGGGCAGGCTTTGAGGGAGGAGTGTTAAAATCAAGTCTCTTCTTTATTGACTACATTCATCAGCCCAAATTACTGGCAATAAGGTTTTTAGAGAGATTCAAGTAAAGTAAGTAAAATAATTAAGATTCTTTTCAGTTACTGTAAAAAATTCTTAGTATGAGTGCATCTTATTTAAGACTCATTTTAACCTTCCTTTTAATGGAAGTTTTAACATTTCATATTATGTAATGATGACTTTTTGCTTTTTAAAAGGCTATCCTACCAGATCAGAGACTTGTAAATTTTTCCTGTAGGAATTACTTGGTTATTCTCACTAATTTTACATCTTAGAGCTACCTCTTCTATTGTATTTTGACTTATGCTAATTTTTTATTGGGAAAACAGGTGTAGGTAAAAGCCAGGTGCAAGTAATAATTTTGGGTGGTATTGGCAGAATAAATAAAGGAAAAGTTAGAGAAGCACATTTTCTTCCCATGAAAAAACTTTCAAAATTGTGTGTTGGCCGAGGAAACTCTAGGCATGTTATTAATTTTCAAAAATTTCAGGAAATATTTTTAGAACTCAAAGCAAAATGGAGTTTGTTATAAATCAAACTGAGGACTCAGGTATATGCACCCTCCCAGCATCAGGTTCAAACCTACTTTTTAGTTCTGCCCTTTTCACGTCTTCCCTTTATGCCACCTGTGCTCCTGGCGAGCAGAATTAGTAGTTCTCAGAATATTCAGTGCACCCTCAAGGTTTTGGGTGTGACTTGCAGGTCTTTGTCTTCTTTCTCCCTTGAGTACTCCTGACCCCAACCTCCATATGTCCAAAGCTTAGGACGCTTTCAGATCCAGCTCCCTCAGGAAATGCTCCCTAATCTGGTGGAATGAATGTCCCCTATTTCTGAAGTGCCACAATGATGTACATGCACCTCCCAGTACCTGAGAACAGAAGGTTATATGCCCTGTTCATCATGACCCCACTCCCATACTAAGATAACTCTTCTGTCCCCTAGCACTTCCTTTAATTTAGAGCTTATCACTTTGTATTATATTTAGTTTTCCAGATCTTCCTGTTAGGCTATGAGTTCTAACTTCTCATATGCATTTCTTCTCCTCCATTCCTACTGCCCCTATGCTGGTTGAGGTCCTCACTGTCTTTCTTAGATGGCTGCAGTGACCCCTTTTGTGCCTGTCCCCAGTCTTATGCTCTTGAATCTCTTCTTTACACTATCTTCTAGAAGTATCTATCAAAGTGCAAGTCTGACCATGCCAGTCTTCTCCATAAGAGTTTACCACGGTGTCATTTGCCACGAGGACGAAGTCTAAGCTCCTTAGTATGTTGAGTCCAAGTAAGGCTGCCTGTGATCTGACTCCTGTCCTTCTCTTGCGGCCCCAATTCCCACTACTTGGGGCTTTATACCTTAAGTTCCGTTAGTGAGCTATTTTTATTTCACTATTAGGCCTCTAATATTTTATGATTCTGGACTTTGCTCAAAGTTTTTTTTTCTGCTTGTAATGTTCTTTAAAATGTAGTTCATTTCTGATCATCCATCAAGATTCCATTATTGCCTCTTTTAGATCAATTACTTGATCTCTGGACTCAGCATTTCAGTATGTACTTCTGTATTATAATCTTAGTGATCTGTTTACAGGGCAAAGGTCCCTTCTTATTTATTATTGTATCCTCAATGTCTAGCATTGTATTCGGCACACGATAGGTTCTCAATAAGTGCTTGGATGAATGTATGGAAGAGCAGAGATTAAGACTATCCCATAGGTCATATGAAGGCCAGGAGTACAAATCTGGGAGCAAAATCAAGACATGAGTTTTACAGCAAAGATTCTGTTGATAGCTTCCAACTTGAGAGATGAGTCTGTGGGGATAAGATGAGTCTGGGGAATCCGGCTGAAACACAGTCTTGGAAGATTCATAGAAAGCTGTGGAATAAGGGAAAATGTCACAATGCAACTGTATGAAGCTTGGCTACTGCAAAGCTGGGGTAGAATGTTTAGGCAGTGCAAGAGGATTGCTGAGCAAATGAGAAGCTGACTCTCAGGTCTTTATCTTCTTTCTGCCAATGGCCAGGATTGGTCCTGGATTCTGGGATGTGTGGGCCCAAAAACAAGGGCTAAGTGAGCCCCATTGAAAAGGTGGGAGCTATGCTGTGGGAGCAAGCCCAGGCCAGACTTTACAGTGAGCTTGTCCAGCCCCTTTCCACTTTTGTTCACTCCCCATCTTGATTAGCATACCAAAATTTTTGCAGTTGCATATGTATCACCCAATCAACGCTTAGTTTGGAACTCTTACTACATGTTAAGCACTGTATAGGGATTTGGGATTAAAATGGTAAATGAGACATAATGATTTCTTGTGGAGCTTAACCAGTGAGGGAGATGTACAATGAACAAGTAATTCCAAATGTGATTAATCATAACAAAGGGGCAATGCACGTTGCCTTGGGAGAATATAGTCATCATTTAATCTATTTTGGGGAATCAGGGAAGGTTTGTATTGGACATGACATTTAAGCTGAGATCCAAGGAATGAGGAGTTTGCTAGAAAGAGTAAGGTGGAGGATGTATAGAGCCATCAGCATAAGCAAAAGCTCTGAGGTAGGATAAAGAGAGATGTGGCTGAACGCCAGCATGGTCAGGTAGGAGAGTTTTACACTCGATGAACCTGAAGAGAACGCCAGCATGGTCAGGTAGGAGAGTTTACACTCGATGAACCTGAAGAGATATAGTAGGGATTTTATCTTGGAGGCTGTGAGAAACCACCTTAAGGACTTTGGACCTTGTTCTAAAAGATATAGGAAGTCATTGGGGAGTTTTAACCTCATCATGTTTATGTTTTAAAATGATTGCTCTGTCTGTACTATGGAAAATATGTTGAAAGGGGGCAAAAGTAGAAATGGAGTGTCTGGTTAGGAGGCTATTGTTGTTGTCTAAGCATGAGATGATGCTGGCTTAGATCAGGGTGGTAATGGGGATGAAGTAAAGTGGATATATTGGAAAGATGTGTAGGAATAGAATAGACAATTTTGGCCAATTCATTAGATGTGACCAGAAAGAGAGTAGTTAAGAATGACTTCTAAGCTTTGTACTTGAGCAACTTGCTAGATGGTGGTGCCATTTTGTCTAAGACAGGTTTTGGGTGTAAATATAGTGTAGGGTATTTTGCACTTAGGACCTTCCAAAACATCTAAATGCGCAATTGGATAGATGAGCCTGATATAAAGATGAAGACTGGAGTCATGGCAGGCATCTGTGTGGATGTAGTTACCTCAGCCAGTGGTTTTCCAAGTGTGGTCCCCAGACCAACAACATCAGTACCAGCTGGGAGCTTAGACATGCAAATTCTCAGCCCTCAACACAGACCTACTATATCAGAAACTCTGAGTGTGGGGCCCAACAATATGTATTGATAAGCTTTCCATGTGATTCTGATGTATGTTGAAGCTTGAAAACCACTGGCCAAGGTAGTGAGAGGTAGATTGAGGGAAAAAAAAGGCCTAAGGCATAAGTATATTTGTGTTATTTTACTCCAAAAGCAGTGATGAACTTTATGTTATTCTACATTTGGCGATTCCATCAGCTGGGTATGTCAATGGAGAATGTGACAGTATTAACGGGAGTTATGTGGTCCTGAAACTGTACTTTACATGAAGAGTTTTAAAACTCTTCATGTAAGGTAAGTGTTCTCTTTAGAGATGCCTTTTTTGTATGTATAACATAAGAGAAATCCAATTGTTATATCTTTCCAGAGGACTGAGAAAAAAATGCTATGAGTAAGAAAATAAGCAGATAAATACTTGTGTTTTCATTAGATGGAGGTCTTTTCAGGTCAAACTTTCAGTCTGTAAATTATTGAAATATAGGAATCATGTCGAAGTTACTTTTGTTAAACTCTTTACCTTGGAAACTACTTTCCAAAGGGTAGGATGCTATTTGGTAAGCCTTTTAAAGTTGCCTTTGACAGCTAATTTGCTCACATAATAGCATAAGGTTTCTCCTCTTATGCTTCATATTTTTTAAAAGAGAATTTTTTCCCTTATAATGAACTCTGATAAATATATGAGATAATTGATAGACTACATCTGCATAAAAAGAATTCAAGTTGCTAGATACAATACTCATGACAAATGGAATGCATTTAGACTCTCAGTCCTGGGATTGCATTCTGTCACAATGCTCAAGAATAATGCTGAACATTATGAAAAAATGGAAAGCAGATCAGTAGAAGAAGTTTCTTTAAGGTGGCACTGAAGTTTATTTATCATAATGGAAGGCAAGTAATAACTTTCATGTAATGGAATCTATGCTATAGTACATTCACTCCATATGTTTTCTCTGAATATTGTATTTTTTACCGATAAAAGGTAAAGGAGAGCTTCCTCCTGCCCCATTTAATGGGCAGCTACATGGTAGGCACTAGAAAAAGTAAATTGATGGTTTTCAAATTAGTGGGGAAGATACACACACACGCATACACACAGATGGTGCAATAGGAATAGGAATTGCACAGGTTAATAGTAAGCAAATACCAATGAATGATGCCTAAGATTCAATGATGAATCTTGAAGCTAGCCCGTATGGAGAGAGGTTCTGGAATCAGAACACAGTATGTGGAAATGACGGATGGACAGAGGTGGTAAAGACCATGGCACACTCAGGGAAGTGCAGGTTGTCCAAGATAGTACGATCGGAGTATTGGGGGCTTAAGAAGGAGGTGCAGCAGTGACACTAGAGAAATAGGTAGATACCTGATTGCAAACACCTTCTGGTGCAAAGCTAAGAACTCTGACCTTTATCTTGAAGTCTTTGGGTTGCTATGTAAGGATTTTAAATGGGAAGTCATATACTCAGATTTTCATTTTGGGAAGATCACTGCACACTATTTTTTTAGTATATTAGAAGGGACAAGCCTGAGATAGACATAGACTGCTCCCACGTTTTGTCTTCAAGTGAGAAGTCTATCCCTTTGCCCATTTGTTTATTTTACAAACAAGGTTTGCTGCTTGTAAAAGTTATAGCATTGGGAAAAGACCCAGGAAAAGTCACAGGGAAGCACTGATCAAACAGATAGGAGGATAAGAAGAACATGGTTCTTAGACATGTACATGATTCAGAAGTGGAGGGAGGGGAGAGTTTCAAATAGGAACTAGTGGCCAATAGTGTCCAAACTTAGAGATTGAATAAGGACTACATATTACCTATTGGGTTTCACCAAAGGGAGTGTCACTGGTCACTTTGAAGAGAGCAGTTTTGAGAGGGTATTGGGGACAGGCAGATGTGGGATTATTGACAGCTGAAGACTAAACACTGAAGAATTAGAGTTGGGGTATATATTTGCTTCCGTAGTAAGTTAAGCAGTAAAGGAAAAAGGGATGTAGGTTGGTAGAAGTGGTGACATGTGAGGAGTGGTTTTAAATTGCAGGAGGCTTGAGCTTATTTATGTGCTTAGGCAAAAGTGCAGTAGAGAGAGATTAAAGATTCAGAAGAGAGAAGGGAACAGTAATGGATGACAGTCCCTGAGGGAAGTAGAATGGATGGGATCTAGCACAAAGGTGCTGACATTAGTGATAGAAAAGAATGGATGTGCTTCCCCTGAGAGAAGGTGCAAGTAGCCAACGATGATGCAGCAAAGTGGGCTTTGATTATACACTTTAGGAAAGCATTTCTATGTGGCGTTTTTGTATTCTGTAAGTCTTCCTTCAGATGATGTAGTGGGGCTCAGCTGGACTTAAACACATAATTCCATATTTTGATAACATAATTGCATAATTTGTTACTTCTCCTTTTATTATGTGCAGACTGGTTTTTGTTTTTTTGAACTGTAATGCATACCACCAGAAATTAAAATTTGTGTTTAACATAATATACATAGAGAAGAAAATACTGTGTTCATTGTGTAATAGTTACAATGCTTATTTATAACAATCATTTTAAGTAAATATGTCTTTTTATTCTTAAACTATAAGATGAAATAACTGACACTCTTTCTGAAGAGATAGGCCATAGTATGTATCAAACACATATAGTTTTTGTATTTGCTACTTAATTTTACAATTATTTGCACACTTGCATGTTTTTCAAAATGATATGTACTTGATTTGGCTTAAAAATTTTGTCATTTTTTCAATCTTCCTCTATGAATGATTTTTTTTCCTACACAGATTGCAATTCTTGATGCTTAATTACATATTTTTTGAGCATGATCAGGTAATGTGTTGTTAGGCCATCGAGTTGATTCCTACTCCTAGTGACCCTGTGGCAGAACGGAACCCTGCCCTGTCTTTTTGCACCATCTTCTCCCCTTCCATCACTTATATCAGACATTGCTCAGCTGCTATTCATGGGATTTTCATGGCCAATTTTTTCAAAAGTGGGTGGCCAGGTGTTTCTTCTTATTCTGTCAGTCTGGACTACTGAAACCTGTCCACCATGGGTGACCCAGCTGGTATTTGAAATACTGGTGGCATAGTGTTTAGCATCACAGTAACATGTAGCTCCATAGTATGACAACTGACAGACAGGTAGTGTGGTTCCATGATGTGGAAATGAACCCAGGTTGCTGTTGTAAGAGCACCAAATCTTAACCACTAGACCACCGGGGCTGACTTGATGAGACAATATAATAGTACAAAAAATTGAAAAAGATTGATATTTGTTCTCATAAGAAAATGACTCACATAAAGGTGTTTCTTAAATGGGCAGGTGCTGCTTTTGATATAAATTTTCATGGCAGCCTCCCTCATCTCCGCAAACTCTCCTACTACGTAATCAAATCATGCCTGGGTCTGTGGTCTCAGACATGGGCAGCTTTGTGGGTAGACATGGCACAGTCCCGAGGCCGGTGTTCTGAGCCTGGGGTCCTCTTTCCCTGCATGGCTCTGGCTTTTGTGCCTTATGTGGTCACGGGGTCTTGCTCCACCTATTTAGAAGCAATAAACAATTGGCAAGATTTGAAATGCTTCCAGGTTACAACAGACCACCAAAGACAGTAGTTTGTATAGAAATGTGAAGTTTTATTCATATCTTTACCCTAGGGGTACAGTTTTCATTTTCTGGTTTTTGTCGAGGTTGGATCTTTGAAACCAGCAAGTTTGCCATTTTGCCATTGTGTTTTCCCATTGCTCCCACCACAAAGCTAAAACCTATTACTGGAAGCCTGCCCTGGGCAAAACCGTGAAATAATTGAAGTTTGTCTTAGACATCTGCTACCTCCCTTTTCTAACTCTTCCAAACACCTAATACTCTTGAGTTCCTCCTGCCTGGGGGGCTTCTCACAGCGTTAGTGATTGATTGCATCCTAATAGCCTACATCTTCCAGGGATATCAGCTTTTCAAGAGACTCTGGGAGGAGTAATATTAACATGTAGGAAAAAATCTCTAATGCAGAATTTAAAACATCATTGGGGGGTGTTGATGAGTGAGAAAATTGGGAGCAGAGTACTTCTAATTCTGAAGTAGTGTATAAGTGACTGTTTGCTCTGCTCTTTTTGTAAAGCTGGAGTTATTATCAATAACTAGTACCAATTAAAAATCCCTTGAATTATCATACTTAAATATGATAATATACAGGCATGAATGGGCCAGCATTTCCTATTCTTCTTTGAAGAAGGTACTCTGTAATGATATAAAGAATGAAACAAGACTATTTTTATACAATGGGTCATGAACTCACAGACATGAGGGAATGATCATTGTTTAGCATTTCAATTTGTGGTGTATCTTGGAATCATATTTTAATTAACCCAGCCAACATCATTGTGGGTGATAAGTTATATTATCCCTAGAGTATAGTAAATAGAAAAAAAAAGGGTAGTCTAATCTGAAAGCTTGAGAGAGAAAAACATATTGCCCTTATCAAATCTGTTAAAGATTGGGTTAAAGAAATAGCTCAAGGTTAAGAGCCTCCTGCTAGGAAGTTGCCCAGTAAATCAGTGAGAGAATTGGAAGAAGAACATCTGATCTTCTGGCCTGTTAGGACACAGAGTCACTGTTTCCTTTGAGGCTATGTTTATAATCACAGTTAGTGACCTCAGGAGACCACCGCTCCTAGCAATGAAGCAGATGGCATGCTTCCCCATCCCCTTACAGCTCATGAGCCATAATGCTATCCAAGTGGGATGCAAATGTTAAATAATAACAAAGTAGGCTATGTTGAAATCATGACATTGAATATATCTCAATAACTTTCTGTTTCCAAAGGACTTTACAGTTATATTTATAACACATTCAAACTACTTAAAATTCCTCTAATTCAAAATCACTATGCTTCTTTTCAATGCTTAAAGAAATAGCTATCTGGTGGCACTATACATCTTCTGATGGTGAATTTGTATTTAGAAGGAAGAAACGTTATCAGCTCCACAACTGGGTGAGGTGCTATAAAAGTTTATAGAAATACAGCATATTAGCACTAAAAGGAATCTTGGAGGTTGGGAGGAAATTAATTTGTAATTGGGATCCTTAGATCAAACTCCATATCAAAACCACCCAGATAACAGTGTATTAAATCAGTTAAGGGTGGCCTTTGAAGAAGCAAGCTTTCTGGAACATTGGAAAGCTAGGGCAGAAAGATTGACCAAGGACATCCAGACCCTGACTCTGCTCTCTCCATCCGGATGAGGCTGTGACTTTACTCTGCTGAGTTTGATTCAAGAACTAGGAGAGCTGCTGTTTGTAAACATTCCTTTAAATGGAAGCATGTCTATATCAGTGTAAGTTTTTTCTGGATAAGTGATTTTAACCACATGTATAAAAGGGCAGTGGCATGACAAGAATTTGGCCATTTCACAGATCTGGCAGGAAGATTCCATATCCTTGGTTAATTAAATTGGGACTTAGTCTAATCCTACAGTGGGCATATGTAAGTTCAATTAAGCCTCAATTTTACAGATGAGGGAAATGAAGTTTATGGAAGAAAAATGACTAAACTGACAGACATCATTAGTGCCAGAGCTAGAGATAGAACCCAGGTCTCTCGACTCTGCCCTAATGCTCTTTTATGATAGTCTGTAGCCTCATGACTCAGAAAAGAAAACTCTGACCCCATAGTTTCTGTTAATGACACCATCAGATTTCAGTCATTTTTGCCTTTGTTCATTTAACAAATCTTTAGTAAGTACCTGCAGTGGTAAAGATACAGCAGTGAACAAAACAGATTAAAGTTCCTGCCCTTGTGACCCTTACGTTATAGTCGAGGAAGACAGACAATAAACTAAATAAGTAAGATATAGCTTAAAGTATGTTTAAATACATTTAAAATATGTTAAATGGTGGTAAATACTATGAAAAAAGATAAAGTGGAAAAGAGGCATGGGGTTGTGTGTGTGAGTGGGCTGCTGTGATTTTCAATAGAGCAGCCAGGGAAGACCTCACTGACTGGGTCATCAATTGTTTTCCTGGTCATGTAGCAGCTACTCCTGTGATGCCTACAAAATGTATCTCTCTTTCCATTTCCCTGAATAGAAACAGAAAACTCTCACTGTATCTCTTGACCACAAATTCTCTCTGTCTCTCTCTCATATTCTGAGGCATCGGTTATCCTACCTCCAGCTTAATTTTCAAGAAATCGGACCTGAATCATATCACTCCCCCACTCTGAAATCTTCAGTGATTCCTTATTCAGCACAGCCTCTCCGCCAGGACATCCAGTCCTTTGTGATTCGGCCATATCTCCACTTCCCTCCTGCATTCCCTGCTTGGGCGGGGCCATTTGCTGGTCCCCTTCTCTGTCTTTGCTCATTGTTTCCTCTTTTGGGAATATTCTTCTACCACTTGAAACTCTGACCGTCTTTCACAGTCCTTCTCAAATGATATCCCTTTGCATAAAGGTTTTTCTAATCCCTTCCTCTTCCTCCCTACAAAAGAAAAAAAAATTCTGGTTAGCTCCTTGAGGGTAAAGATTGGTCTTGTAATGCAATCACCTTTTCATTAGCACAGCTCTTGGCTCATTGTAACTGCTCCATAAGGGTTTGTTAATCAGATTCCACTGAGAATCAGAAATCTCAACAAAAAGTTGAGATTTCAGTTTGGGTTCAATATACTGCTCATGAAAATGTAGCCAAGGCAAAGGAGAAAAAGTATTTAATAGAATATATTTCAAACAGGAAGGGGCTTTCAGTAATATAGCCTATTCTATGTTCAGAGACAGTTGGAGAGAGAATATACTCACATGACTTTATGTGGGAAGCTGGCTGTCAGCTGAGCCATGTGGAAGTGAATCTGCCTTAAACTGTTTTCTGCTAAAATAAGCAACATTTTAGAAATGTTGTCTGTCTCTTTAGGTTAGTACTCAATTATCCCACAGCTCTCTGAAGCTCATCAAGTTAATAATTGTTTCCAATGATCTGTAAACAAGCTTACTTTAGACAGTTAACCCTTTTGCTTATTTGTGTAAAAGACTCAGATAACAAAGGATTGGAAGTTGGTAGGATCAATCCAGGATATCAGCGTCCTCACCCATTGGTTTCTACCCTACAGAGTTACCATGGTGCAGGCTGTGGGTACCACAGACTTGTCTGTGGGAAGTTTAGCCTTTTCTCTACCCCAATCCACATTTACCATGACCTGGGAGCTGCTTCTTCAATGGTGGACAGAGTCTGGGGATGGATGGCTGCTTCTCTACCCAGTGTCCATGGCTTCAGGATGGTGGGGCAGCCTCCCAGTTGACCACATGAATTTTCCCTGGATGCCAGCCTTACCTTCTCATCTTCCCTGTAACTACTCAGTCAACTTCTAGTCTGTTTTGGTTTCTGGTTTGTAATCAGTTCATGGCTAATGCAGGTATGCAGCCCTAAATTCCCCATCCATAGGTTGGATTCTTGTTGGGCACCAAGCTAAAAAAAATTCCTGCTCAGAGGACTAGTTTCTCCTGGGCAAGTTTTCCAGAGGTGTATTTGCCAAGAGGATACATGTAAAAGAATCAAACAAAATCTCCATCTGCTGTTTCTAGAAGAAATAATTGGCAAGTACCTTTCCTACCTTATTAGACTCTGTTGGGAAAGATCATAGACCCAAATCTGGATCTCTTCTCTTAGAGGGATGAGGCCTTTAAATCCTACATACCTACATAATTTTAATGATAGATGAACCCAGTACCCTTATTCATGTGATGGTCATGATCTCATTTTAAGAAAATGAGTAAAAAGCAGTAAATTGTTAACGCTTTGAGTTTTTTTTTCAGGTTTTGTGTGTTAATATTTCATTTTAAGTGTTAATACTTTATTGGTTAGAAATGTAATTGAGGATTTTTCTTATACTCTGAAGCTGAGTGTGGAGAATCATGACTGTACTTATTATGTTTCTCTGAATACACTATCACCCACCCATCACCCTAGTCAGAATCTTAGGAATCACTTTTACATATCTAAAACCTGCGTGTTCTACCTTTTAAATACCGCTTCTTTTAGGGTCTCCAGTGACCTCCATGTTACTAAATCCAATAAACAAATCTTAATCCTCATTTTTTTTGACTGTCAGTTAAGATGACACATGTGTTCATTCCCTCTTCCTTGAAATAACTGTCTTCATTTGGCTACCAGTGAAGCCACACTCTCCTGGTGTTTCTCCTGTTTCCCTAGTCACACTCCAGTCTTCTTTGCCTGTTCTTCTTCCTCTTTCTTATCTCTGATTACTGGAGTCCCCCAGTACTCAGTTCTTGGACTTTTCTCCAACAACACTAACTTTCTTGGTGGTTTTATCCAGACTCACGGTTTTAGATACCATCTATACGCTGATAATTCCCAAATTTATATCTCTATCACAGACTTCTCCTGAACTGCAGAGATTTATATCCAGTGATCTACTTCGCATCTCCATGTAGATGTCTAGTTAGATTTGAAGTCTAATAAATCCAAAGCAGAACTCCTGATCATTCCCATCTAACTTGCTTCTTCTCAGTAAATGGCTGTTTTATCCTTCTAGGTTCTCAGGCCAAAATCTTGGGGTTATGCTTGAATCCTCTCTTTTTCTCATAATCTATATCCAATCTGTCAGCAAATCTTGTTGGTTCTATCTTCAAAATATATCCGGAATACAGGTACTTCTCACTGCCTCTACCTCTCAAAGCCACCATCGTCTTTCATCTGCTTATTATAACAACCTCCTAACTGGTTTCCCTGTTCCTGCCCTTGGAATTCTATAATCTTTTCTCAAAACACCAGTCACAAATATTGTGTCACTTTTCTACTTCAAACTCTTCAATGTTTTCCCATCTTTTTATGACTCTCTTTCCAATCATAATGCCTGAGCCACACTGGCCTCTTTGCTCTTCCTCCCTGAGCAAACATATAGGACTAGACTGTCAATCAGAACAACATGAATCAGAGATCTTATTCAGTATTACTTTATTAAATAATGTCAAGGATACAGGCAATTGAAAGGCTTAGACAAACTTGAGAGAGGTCCAGGATATCAAGAGCAGCTCCCAAGGTCCTTCCCACATTGGACATGATCCTCTGGCTTAGAATAGATGAGGAATCCAAGTGAGGTTCATGAGATTACCTCACACAGCAGGAATATTTAAATTATGCAACCTCTCCATTTTATACTCTAGAGAGTTGTATCTGTGTATGATACAGATATAATACATATCTGATATGATGTGATACAGGGATATGTGGGGACCAGAATTGGCCACCTCAAGCACTGAAGTAGACTTTGACCTTCCCTGCCCCCATTAACTGTCTGAAGGGATTTGGGATGGAAGGCCTATCCCCAGGACAGGTCATCACCATGGATAGCTCTGAGTATCATAGACCTGGAGGGCTTTTGCTGGGCCCATTCTTTTTGGTTTTTTTGGTGAGGATGACCAGCCCTGAGCTAATATCCATTGCCAATCCTCCTCCTTTTTTGCTGAGGAAGACTGGCCCTGGGCTAACATCTGTGCCCATCTTCCTCTACTTTATAGGGGATGCCGCCACGGCATGGCTGACAAGCAGTGCTTCCACAGTGGGATCCGAACCCGCAAACCCTGGGCTGCCAAAGTGCCAACTAAATCGCTGCGCCACTGGTGGGCCCATTCTTATCAAAGTTTGTTTACCAGACATTTACATTTGTAAGGGAAATCTCCATTTGTAAAGGTATCCTTCTCTGTACCAGGAAGAAGGGGGGATGACTTTATCTCTAGGGATCTTGTCCCTGGGTACAGAAGGCAAAAACTTAAATCTGCATACTGTTGTTCACTGTGCTTTTCTTGTAATCCCTCATGGCTGACACTCCGAACCCTGCCCCCCCCCACCCAAAAATCCTCGTTTGTCTATATAAGAGGAGAACCTCCGCCATTCTGGCGAGAGAGACTCAGTTTCCCCAAGTCTCTCTTATATATACGTGTTATAAAGCTTTGTTTGATTTTCTCCTGCTATTCGGCCTCATGTCAATTTAATTTGTATCCCAGCCAGAAAGGACCCAGAGTGTGTAGAGAATGCTCTTTCTCCCCTGCAGTTACATACCTCATAAATCTTAGGTTCTATTTAGTATAGGTAATCCTTAGCTAGGGACATCTTGCTACAGGCATTTCAGAGATTGTTTCTTCCTCCTGGGTAAATACCATTAGTCTACTTATCTAGAAGTCCAGGTGACAAGGGGTCCAGATAGGTAACTTCCTTCTCTGTACTCAATTATGACCCTTCTCCCCTCTCCCCAACTCTTTCCTCCCACTCATGCAAGCACAGTCCTGTTACAGGACTCTTGCACTTGATCTTTCCTCTTATTGAAATGCTCTGGACCCAGATATTCTGATAGCCTCCTCCTTAACTTCCTTCAGATCTTTACCAACCTCCTTAGTGGGATTTCAACCCCACTCCCTGCTACTTTCTTGTCCTTTTCCCAGCCTTTTTCTCTTTTCTACTTTTCCCTACTTGAAATACTCTTATTTCACTTAATTCACCATGTTTATAGATTGTTTGTGCCATTATAAGTTACATGAGGGTAGAGATTTTTGTTCACTGCTGAGTCCCTAGTGCCTAGAACAGTACTGGACTATGGGGTATTCTTACTCTATCTGTTGTTTCTCCATCCCTACTGCCATGGTTGAAGACCTCATTATTTCTCATATAGATTACTACAGTCATCTCCTAACCGACTTCTGGCATATCGTTTCCAAAGTGGTCTTTCTAAAACTCAAATCTGGTCATATCTCACTTCTGCTTAAAATTCTTTGGTGGGCCCCCATAGCCTTCAGGATAAACTCCAGATTTCTTAATGTGACACCCAAGGCCCCGCTTACTTCTTCAACCTCATTGCAGTCTCTCTCTGACTCATACTTATGTGCCTTTCCCCCTGAAGGTCTTCATGCAGTTTGTTCCTGAATTTCTGTACCTGAAATGACCTATCTGAATCATCTGAATAACTAGCTTCTTGTTGATTTAGCCCAAGGCTCTTTCCTGTAATGTTTTGCCTTATTCTCTTTAGTATGGATTAAGAGTTCTTCTATAGCAACAAGTGCCTGCCTGTGCTGTAGCTTGTATGCATTATGTAATAATTGTCCTTGAGTATATATTTCTTATTCACTAGACTTCACGTTTCTTGCATTCTTTTTATTTTGTATCTCCAAGATATTTGGTAATTTGGTTCATAGTAGGCCCTCAAAATGTGTTGAATAAATGAAGCCCTAAACCAAAAAAAAAAAAAGGGCGTTTAGATAGGTAGGAGCTTTTAAAACGTAGTTCTGACTTGCTTACACAAGAGACAGAAGAATATCTCCTTAATCAGGTCTCAAATTTGTATATACAAAGGAGGATACCCAAAGAGCAGCAGCTAAGCAGATTTTCTTGCTGGGATCAAGTCTGAGAGGGAAATGATGTTGTTGGAGTTGGTGAATGCACAGGGAATATTACGCAGTGCTTTTCTTCAAAGTGCTAAATTTTGAGACGGGAACTTTGAGGAGGAGACTTGCTTATCTTTATCCCACATGTAAAGGCTCTGGAGAAATTGACCATAATTAAATACTTGTCATATTAAATAGGTCCATTTAAAGAAGTTAATGGAAAATTTTTTGACCCATCATCTTGTTATATTATACTGTGAATCAAGTGTTGAGAAGGGCATATTTTCCACTGAGATTCACAACTCTTGCCTTCCTAGAATTTTTATTCTTGATTGCAAATATCCAGATTTATAATTTCCAACACCACAATTATTTATCCCCATGTGTATTTACACTGATATCGAAGATTAATAAAAATAATCATTTTTAAATTATCTACTGATTTTTTAATTTAAACTGGTATGGTTTTATTAAACTCACACATGGGAAACCTGATAGTATAAACTGAAAAATTCTATATTATCAAGATATAATTTTGTTATATATAATGTATAATATTGTTTCAATGTAACTTATAGTCCTCTAATTTGTGATAACTGTTTCAATTGCATTGTCCTTTAGAGAAAACAATCCCTCTCTCATATATTTCATGTAAAATGACTAATTCTCATACATTTCTTTAAGTAATGCAATCCATGATGATTAAAATTTGTTGGGAAATGACTTACAAGGTATAGAAGAATATTGTTATGAAAAGATCCTTACAGATATAGACCTTCACATTGCCTTATAGGTGCTACCCCAAAACATAAAGTCTTTTTTACTTCATTAGTTAACATAGTCTCTTTGGATCAGGTCTGAAAATAACCTACTTCATACTAGATTCTGCTCTGTAATGAACTGGCCAAGGGGCCATATAGCCTAATCTCAGTATTGTAGAATTCAGATTACAATTTAGGTAATTAATTTTTTTGTTTCCTCATGTAATTATCTGCTAGTGACCATAAATACAAGTACTGAAAAATGGGATTTTAACATATTAAGTTTTTAAATATACTCTTCTTCATAAAGTCAGTATTTTACAGGGGGCTATTATAAATATGAGCCATTATGTAGAAGATATACAAACATGAGTGAGCAGAATGGAAGGTACTCAGTGCTTAATTGAGGCCCTTCCTGATGTTTGTGAACATATTTTATGTTTTACCCTTGACCTTCTTGTTTTCAATCAATTCACCTTTTTTCTTCTCAAGTATGTACGTTGTACTTCTTTGTGATTACCCCACATTTGAGGGATGACATGTTAACAGATCTTTAATTTATTTCTCCAAATATCTGCTTCATTCAAATTTGTGATAGAAGGAAGCGTAAAGGAACAACTCTTAGTTATCATTATTTTATTGATGTTCCATGAATTTCTTTATTAGCACTCATGCAATGTTGTGGGATTTAGTAATTATACATCATTGTGCTAGGAAACATGCCTTGCGTAATCATTGAAGCAAATGTCCTTTGGAAAAAGGTGTTTTAAAGGTATATAGGCCATATATTTTGTACCAATATAATCATTCACTATGTTGTTTAAGCAAATAAGCTAGTTTAAATAAGCTTATAATGAGTTTTTAATTTATAGAGAAATGAATCAGTAGGGCAAAGAGAGGTGCAAAGTCTTAGAAGAATTTGTGTTGTATAATAATTGAAGACTCACTTGAGTAAAATCCCCACTGAACTAGCTTTTGTTGGACGAAAGAATGCAATTATATTAAAAATTAATACTTCAGTGTAATATGAAACCAGTGCTGCCTGAATTATTATGTGCCAAATTAGGTTGCTGTAAACAATAACAAAATGGGTGACTGTGCAAATGAAAGCACTGAGTTATTTAAACTTGCAGCAGCATGTGTAATGAGATGCAGTGAAAGCAGAAAATGTTTAATTTAGTAACGGGTGACCTGAATCAATCTGTCCTACAAAATGATAGGCTTTTTTGACTGATTTTCAGTTAAAACAAAATAACTGAATAACCACCCCTATTAATATATCATATGGACTATTTCATATTATTCTTTTTTAGTAAGAGAAATGACAGCTTTCAGTGGAAATAATTATAAGTTCCATGTGAAACACTGCCAACCAAATTAAGTCTTTGTTGGTTTTTTCCCTTAGAGAATCTGAGAATGTTTTGTGTTTCTTTCTGCTTGAATTGTATTAAGATCATAATCTAATAAACACCTTGAAGGGAAAACTTGTTTTGGTATTTGTCTGGAATATAATTATGTAAGTCTAGTCTACTTTTATAAATTGTAGGTAGTTTAAGATGATTACATTAAAATGATGGACTCATCTCATGTTTAGAAAGTTCTCTGGAGTTGACAGTCTACCCAGATGTTTTTCAAAGTACCTGAAACTGCTTCTTGCCATTATGTTTTCCATCTTTTAGAGTCAGTATGCTATCATCACAGTTCAGGTATTTTGAAAACTTCTTTCTCAGAGGGTGTGAATTCACACTATATGTTAATTCAAGGTAGCAGTTCAGGGCAGAGAGTTGAATTATTGAAGAGCCACCTTGCATCACATCAGGGATACTCAATATTCCTGTGATATGGAAAAACATTTGACATTTTTGCTCAATTTTAAGAACTTTTCACTTGAGGAAGCATGGTGCTCTGTAAACAATGGGCATATAGTGAACATCTGTGCTGAGAATGAGAAGCTGCAAATATCTTTTAAAAATGAAACTGCTTATTTGTAAATGTGGAGTAGTACAGTTTACTGTCTTACTCGTCCTTCAGTGGGATGTTTCCTTGATATATCTTACTCATTTGGTGTTGGTTTCCAAACTGAATTAGAAGAAGAAAATAACATGTACCATCTTATACAGTGAACCAAAATGTGTCCCTAAAGTCACACTTGTAACCACTTTAGTGTTAGGAATTTTATTGTATTTCTTTTTCACATCTGAATTCTACACAGTTATAAAAGTGGTATTTTTAGAAAATATTGAATATTAGATTCAATTTTTCAAATTCAAAAATTATTTCAGTTCATATGTGCATCAGTTGCAGATGTGGAACCTTAAATCTGTTTGGTTTAAAGGTGAAATGAAGCTTTACATTTACATATGCCATTTTGTAACTAACTTTGATAAATAGATATTTTTGTATTAAAAAACTTAGCATATACTTTAAAACAAGGAAAAAGAGCAGAAGATTTTTTTATAAGCTTGCTAGAGTATTATCTAAATCAAGAGACTAATTCTTTTGTTTTAAATAAAAATAATCTTACTTTTCCAAAGAAACAACATGCAATTTATTGTATACATCTTTATGCTTTAGCTTCATTTTGGAGAGAGAATTTTTTATGATTTATTCTTTTAATTGACAAGCCTATGGAATGTTACAGCTTTTGAATATCTCTGAAAAATAGGGAAAACAAAAGCAGTTATTGTTTCCAGAAACATTCCTTGGTGATTGTGGCTTTGAATAATAGAATACAGATAAAGCTAGTATGTGGGAGTTCTTTTCTGGTTAGAAACAGCAGATAGATAGATAATATTTTCTCAAAAAGAATTTTAATGTCTAATCAAAGCTTTGGTTTGGGCAATAATTATTACAGGAAACTGTCTGTACTCTGAGTGTTCTGGAAATGCTTGTGTTAACCAGAGCATGAGATTTGGAATAAGTAGATTTCTGTTCAAATCCTGGCTCATCTATCCGTGGGCCTTTTATTTTTTTAGATCTTGGACATATTCCTTATCTTTTCTGAGCCTCATTTTTCTCACTTGTAAACCTGTGTCCCTAATCCATAACTCACAGGGTTTTATTAGGGTAAAATGACACATATGTGAACGTTTTTGCTAATTATACACTATAATATGCTATATAGTGTATAACATAATAATTGTACGCTATAAGATTATCTGTGAAGAAATCCTATAATGAATCATTTTAAGTGGAGAATTTTTTGTAAAGTGAATACATCTTCCTTTCTCTCCCTACCTCTCCCATCATTCCTTTCTTCCATTAATTTTGTACTCTGAAATTTTCAAATACTGTGTTTAAAATTGTGTCTGTCAGTATTGTACTTGTGATATATTTGAGAATGCATTTTACCCTCATGGAAAAGATGGTATTCAATTTGTGGTTGAGGTTTGTTTGTTTTCTTTAACTATGATAGTTGAAGTACATTTTGGAAGAGAAATCAATTTCTCAGTATTGGCACCCATTTTCATCACTGTGGAATGTAATGTTTTAAAAATGTATTGGTAATATTCATTTAATTTCCTCCGTGTCATTTCACAGCTTGATGGCTCATTTCTTTTTAGTGCTGAATAATATTCCATTGTCTGGATGTATCACATCCATTTATTTATCCATTCATCTACTGAAGGGCATCTTGGTTGCTTCCAAGTTTTGGCAATTATGAATAAAGCTGCTATAAACATCCATGTGCAGGGTTTTGTGTGGACGTAAGTTTCAAGTCTTTTGAGTAAATACTGAAGAACTCGATTGTGAGTATTTGCAATCAATTTTGATGATAAACTTTGAATCCAAGTTAAGCAAAACATTATTTCCTAATAAAGAATTCCATTGTTCTCATTAGTAGACCTATATTATAAAAGAAGTCTATACAATTATTATTATATTTTGTTTTTTTATCAATAAAAATCTGTGGCAATGAAAAAAATGCATTGGTGGTAATGGTTATAATAGAGAGTTGCATGTATGTTTTCCGTATAAAAATTATCATTTATGAAGAGCTTAAGATTTTTTTCCAGAAACAAAATATACACACTAGATAAGCATTTATATGTAGCTTGATTTTTTTTCTTTTTGCCTATAAAATGTTAATATATTTGGGCTCATTAATTATCCATTAAACTAGTATTAGGTATGCTCACAGTGCACCTTATAAATAATAACATTGTCAATCATGGTAGCTTTTTAAATGTAGTTTCCAGCAAGACTCGAAGGTTTTAGAATAACATGCAATAGAAAACACCATTTTCTAATGCTTGAGACTTAAAACAAGTTCATGCATCTGAAACAATATCAGAAGATATCTCTGAATAATTATCTGCATATTGTGCCAATGTTACTAATCTTAAATAGACTCTTCACAAGTTCTTAAAAACAGAATTTTAATTTAAATGTTCCAAAAGCCCAGTTTAGTGTTGGCTTCAAGCCTAATACAATGTTGGAGCTACATTTTGTTCATCAGAGGCTGGTATTCTTTTCCTCTCTTGCCTGCCATCCCAAATTATTCCCTGTCCCTTTTCCCTTTTCCAATGGCAATGTCCACTAGCCTTTCTCTTCTCAAGTCATATGATAGCTATTTAAAATATACTTATGACAATATTTAGGGTTCTTGTTGATCTGCTGTAATGATTTGTATCTATGGAACCCATTGGCCAGGCCTGAGTTTATACTGCCCAATTCAGAATTTTTTCCATTGCCATATTTCTATTAGATAGCTTCATACATAAACTTTCAGAAACATTTGTGTGCAGACATACACACACACGTGCACACACGTGCTTTGATGTTATTTCCACTGTTGGTTGATGATGCCTACCTTTTGTGTGTACCACCAGCTGAATATACTCTTGCCTCATTTGAACTCATTTCTAAGGGAAAGAATCCTGCGTGTGGCCTTAGAATAGAGAGGAACATCATTCTTCATACTATTGAATGATCTACTTTAAGAAATGATGATTGGTAAGATTCTGAGAAATACTGTCTTCTCACTTGGTTAAAGCAAATTCTGCTTTTCTTTCTGTTCGTGTCACAGTTTTCACAGATGTGAGAATGTTTTGTTAGGATAGAGTACTAGGTAGGCCTTCAGACATGTTCTTGTATTAGGGACTAAAATTCATGAAAAAAGAGATGATAGAGTGGCATTACCTTTTTTGATGTAAGATGAAAGTTCAATGGATGTAGTATTGTTCCCCCCAATGGATAGTTTTATATTCTTAGAAGCAGTTTGTAAATATTTAGTAACAAGAAGCAGGATGTATGGAGTCGAGTCTTTAAAGTTGAAAAGTTTGCTTCTCTAAAGCATATAAGTTTCCTGTCATATAGAATTGCAGCCCAATACGTGATGGACATTAAGATCTATTGTTGTTGAAATTACTAATCCATGCAAGAATATCAACTTTAACAACTTGGGGATTTACTAGTGCAGTGTGTATTCCTGTCAGTGTGCTTCAGTTTTAGTGCAGCTTTTAATTCTATAACAGATTTAGGTGGAGAATTACTAGTGATAGAGAACATTTTCAGCATAGTAGGTATTTCATAATTCAACATTTAAAAAATAAATATTTCATATTCAGAATAATAAATATTTCTGCAATGATCGAATGACCAGTGAACAAGGCAGCATCAAACCATGTTTTAAAAAATTTCTGTTGTTTCTTCTGAACACAATGGCTATTTACTTGAGGGTAAAGAGAATAAGGCAGTTCTTTTAGTAACAATATTTTTCACCTTCAGACATTTGAGTCACAGGAAAAGCGCACAAAAAGAGATTTGTTATATGACAAAAAAAAATCTTAAATTCTCCTTTTTTTCCCCTAGTAAAATACAGCTCAGTAAATATAACAAATTAAGAAATAGTTATAGAAGACCAAATAATAGATTGCTTTTAAATAATTGAGTTATTACAAAAGATAATAGTATGTCAGAGTCCAAAACTTAATTAGTTGAGGAATATTTATAAATTTCTATCTCTTTCCTTTTTGGAAAAATTCTAACATGTTCCTCTTTTTAGCCTCCCAAATTTGCTCGCCTTTCATCAGCAGTCATGATCTAATTGTGCTGTAGGCTTTGGCTGAGGGGGAGGAACATTTAGAGTGGTCATCTAACACGACTGGCAATTTGGTGATGCATGAGGCCTTCAGAACCAAGAGGGATGGGAAAAAAGCCCCCAGCAAGCTCTTTTGTGTGATACGAATGGCTCACTAGGTGAAACGCAGCTGATGCAAAAAGTAGCCAGGCTGCTCAGGTTGATGAATCTTGCTTTGTAGCCTGTTAGATTTTTCACCCCTCCAGAATCCGCTTCTTCCCACTTTCCTTTAACTGGGCCCCTGGATTGTGAAGTATGGTTGTGATGCGGTTCCCTTTTGTTTTCTTTGATGCTCTGGAGTTGGAGCTGTGAAAGGCAGATTCATTTATTCTTTAGCTGAATTAGAATGACTGCGATTCTGCAAACTAATTGGGCTTTAGTGAAGAGTGCTTTGTCATAAATAATCTTGGAAGAGATTGGGTTCACTCCTAGCTGATACACCTCAGCTGTACGTTAAAATCAGCGTCTCAGAGGGACTGATTTATTGCTGAACTGAGTGATCCCTGAGCAACGTACACCTGTCCTTTTTCTGCTCTAGTGTTGTTGTCTCTATTTCCCTAAAGTGTATTCAGCAAAAGTTAATGGTAAGGGAAACAAATATTCTATTTTCCAAATTCTTTTTATTTTAGCTTCCATTTAAAAAAAATCAGTTCTGTGATGCACAACTCTCTCAGTGAATAATTCTTCATGATCTGGAAAGAAAACCTATTTCATAGATTGGTTAAGGACATTTTCCATGGTTGGGTCAGCTGAATCATATTTTTCACATATAGTGTTAGGACATTTTAAAATTTAACAACATGTTTTTGCTAGAGGCTTCAAATACCTTAGCAATACCTGCAAATGCTTCTTTTCATTGACTGTAAAAATGTTTTTTTCTCTTTAAAGTGTATTTATTTCATTTTGTTTCTAGTTATTTGGTTCCATAAATCATCTGGAAACATAGAAAATCTGATATTTTCCTCTTTGGTGGAAAATACGTACATATAAAGTATATACGTTATACTTACATATAAAGATAAAAGTTCAAGCATAGCATACAGTTGGCTAGATCCTCAGTATTTAACTAGAAATGCCATAACAAGTAGAGCATTGCTTGCTTAATTCATAAGTGCTGCTGTGATCAGTTATACTATTTCAGTAAGAATCATTTCATACAAGTAGGCTAGGTTGGCATTAATTTTTTAAACATGTTTTTGCTTGACACTTTACACATGTTATTTAACTTAAGGTAAATATTATCTCCATTTTTACAGATGAGAAATCTAACACTTAGAACTGTTAAATGACTTACCCTCAAATCACACAGCTAGTAAGTTGTAGAGTTAGAATTTGTATCTATGTCTGTCTAGCTTCAAAGCTCATGTATTTCCTCTTTGCCTACTACTCATGGTCTTGTGTAGGAATAAAATTTTTATAGAGAAAATCATATTTTCAATTTGTTACATGATAGAAAACAGCAGTTAATATATTTTTAAAGTGACTTTTTGCAAAGATCAATTGTAACTTTGATTTGTTGTCTATTTTCCTCAAATGGGGCACACCTGTAGTGACTTAAGTATATTAACAGATGTTTTAGATGGATATGCTCCTTATGGTAATATTCAAAAGCATATTACATTAATAGTTTTTAGGAAATAAGATGCAAATGTAAGTTAAATATTTGCCTAATTCAAACATAAAAACATAAGATATTGTTACCTTAAGGTGTTTCAAGGAAAAATGGGCTTATAACACTATAGGATTTACCTGTCCTAGATGCACTCAGTTATTATTGTACCATGTGTATTTTAGGTGCTCCATAGTTTACATTTTAAAAGCATTTAGTGTTCATAGCACCTCAATTAAAGATATATGGTCTGAGTAGTTCTGATGTCTAATGTGATGTTGATAAACAGTTCATTGTGGCAGAGACTTAAGAGTGGAGGTTGGAATGAGAATGATAATGTTTAATATTTCTGACATCAAACTAGTATGCTTCAGAGAGAAATTTAGCAACGGTAATTGGACTGACTACCAATATAAATTAGGTCCATAGCCTAGACCTAAAGGCTAGGTCTGTTATAAAGGCTTTATAACAGACTTGACAGCAACACAAATATGTTAAAAGAAAATGGAACTGTCCCTGACATGAAATAATGGGATTGTCATAGATAAAACACACTGTACAGTTTTTCCTTTTAATTACCGTATGAGAACAAAATCATTTTTTGCAGCTGGTCCTTCTTCATTTTCATTTGCCTTGACTAAATCTCACACCTAGGGATTTGAAACATGACAGACAACAGGTGTGAATCTGTATCTAATAATTGACTCCAGTTCCTGTCCTTCCTTTAAAAATTGGCTATGTTGTAAACATCTGTAACACTAATAAAGACAGCCTTTTTTTTTTTCTTATGTGTAAAATGCTTTCCAAACCATGGTTAGATTACATGTCTGAATCAAATCACTAACTTAAATAAGTCGTTATTAAATTACTCTTGCTAGAAGAATAGATTTTAAAGGAATGATGAGTTTCAGTCAGTTTAAGTGCAGCTGGCAAGCAGCCATTCATTATGGCCTAGTGTGACATTGATTTTTGACTAGAAGAAATGGTAACATAGCAGTAACTGTATTTCCTTAAGGAAACATTCTATATTATTCATGCACTATGTTTCCTTAAAAGTTATGAAAACTTTATTCAAATTGAATTTTGATTGTACTAATGAGCAAATCTATTCATTGTCAAAGTCAAAACATTCATTATTGTGAAAATAAGATGCTAATCCCAAACTATTACCTTAGCAACTATTTCTACCACTCTTCCTTAGGACACAAAGTGTTTTATTATAGATAAGACCTCTTTTTTTTAGGCAAAAATTACAAAATACCACTTAATTACATATAGTAAGAACAATTAGGCTTACTCATTGTGCAGATTAAATAGATTATTGAAACAAAATCAGTTGATTTGGCTCATTTTTTTCCCCCTACATTTTCTCCAGTGATTACTTCTCTCATCTACTTGCCAAATTGATGGGACTTGGCAGTAAAAAATAAGCAGTTGAAAATGTGGGAGATAAAGTTTTCTGGATTTCACAGAGGATCAACAGAGATAAAAAGATTACAAAAAGAGTTGGTCTTACCAGGTTGATATGCTGCATCATGAGTGTCTGTTTTCAATCATAATCAACTAGACTTAATATCAGAACCCTTGCTTTACTGGGGAGTGTTATTTTTGCTTCCCAGATTTTGATAAATATTATGGATTCAACCAAGGAGATGTTTATAATTCTTGTACAATTTGTCTTTGTCTTGTCATTAAGTGTGAAAATATTAGATTCAAATTGTGTTAAGTCTGTGAAAATTGACAGTGGAACGTGGTAGTGTTGAATGAGCATAAATTAGGCCTTGTTGAAATTAGTGCCTAGGAGATTGAATGCTGGATTTGAGGTCTGATCCTACTGAGTGCTATACATGATAAAGTCCTTTTGTCTAAGGAAAATAAATGAGGGAGGTGATTTCCGGGAAAGTAGGTAGTATTTACTCACAGCTGTATCTTGGATAGCAAATTGGCCATAGCATAATGTTGAATTTAATGTGGATTTGAACCAGTCATTCAAGTCCCAATTGGCAGAGCCCTGGAATGAGTCCAAATCTGCATATGAGGTGTATATTCTGAGGTAGAGGCACTGGAAAGGCTGCAGTTACTTTGGGCGTAGTGACAACAAGCCATAGTGACAAGAGGAATCATCCTCTTTGTTAGCTGAGTGGGGGGCATCTTGATCTTCTCTACTCCTCCTCCACTCCAATAATGAAAGCTACAATTTTTGCCATTATGGCAAGTACATTACACACATTCCCATTTAATTTTCAGAATAATTCTGAAAAGTAGTTGTTGTTATGCTTATTTTTACAGATGTGAAAATTAAGGTTCAGAGAATTTAAGGAACTTAATCAAGGTCATTACGCTAATAAGTGGCAAAATTTGGACTCAAACTAGGATCTTTCTGATTGCAAAACCTTGACTTTTCCACACACCACACACTATTACAAGTTATCAAAAACAGTTAGAATAATTCTTCTGTGTAACATGTCTATATTGGGCCAGCTTTCAGTTCAGCTTATATCATAAAAGCTATTTTTGTCACATGGGTATGTTACCTTCTAAGAGGTCTTTATCACTCTAAAACCCTTCTTTTAGATCATTTGGGTTGGGGGCTTAAAAGAGAGGAATTCTTTTCCTAGACTGACCCTGGAATCCACCCCTCCCTTGTTTTATCTGTCTTTATAAGATTGTATTTGAGGGGGCCGCCCGGTGGCGCAGCGGCTTAGTCCGCGCCTGGCAGCCCGGGGTTCGCAGGTTCGGATCCCGAGCGCCCGCCGATGCACTGCTCGTCAGCCACACCGTGGCGGTGTCCCATATAAAGTAGAGGAAGATGGGCACGGATGTTAGCCCAGGGCCAGTCTTCCTCAGCAAAAAGAGGAAGATTGGCGACGGATGTTAGCTCAGGGCTGGTCTTGCTCACAAAAAAAAAAAAAGATTGTATTTGATGCTTTTCCACTTCCCTGGCTTTTATAATATGAACAGTTAGTGAGTGTTTGCTATATATAAGACTCTGATATATAATATGAAGTCAATAAATCACAGAAGGAAGAAGAAGAAGACGGAAGAAGGAAGAAAGAAATGTATTGATTTGGGAAACTGAGCAATTCAGAGACAGATTTTGCTGACTCAAGACCCACCTTTTGAGTCCATCTATGATGTCTGTGTTGCTTTCACGCCCAGCTGAGTTCTTTCCAGGTGATGGCTCCTGAGTTCACATGAAACTAAGTAATTTTTCCTTTTTATTTATTTATTTTTTGTTTGTTTTTTGTGGGGAAGACCAGCCCTGAGCTAACATCTGTTGCCAATCCTCCCCTTTTTGCTGAGGAAGACTGGCCCTGGGCTAACATCGTGCCCATCTTCCTCCACTTTATATGGGACGCCGCCACAGCGTGGCTGACAGGCAGTGCGTCGGCGGGCGCCCGGGATCCGAACCGGCGAATCCTGGGCTGCCAAGCGCGGACTAAACCGCTGGGCCACCGGGCGGCCCAGTAATTTTTCCTTTTTAAACCACCCCCGAAATGAATCGAAATGAGTCAATTATGAAAAATATATGCATTTCTGTGAGATTTGTTTTCTATTTTTATTGGTGTTGGTGAATTCTTTAAATTGAAGATTCTTTGTTCCTCACATTCTGAACTGTTTCTAGGACCATAGATATAAATATACTGGCAACAATTCTATATCTTTTCTCTAAAGTTCATAAGAAGGATAATTATGTTGAAGGGTCATACGTAAATTCATGTTACTTATTTACACTTATAATTGTGAAGAAAATAGTTGTAGGAATAATGGACATTTATTCATTCATTCCACGTTTAATGAACATTTCTTTTGTATCATGTGTGATATTGAATCTTTATGTGTGTGTGAAAAGGATTTTGTTTAGTAAGGGTTTTTATTTTGGGGAGGTTTTTGGTTTTTTTCCTGTTTTCCATTTTGAATTATCTTAAGATTCAAATTGACTTCCTAGATAACACTGAAATTTGGCAGTATTTCTTACAGAAAAAAAATTATTATACCTGACAGTTATATGATATTCCTTGAGAAATTCTCAGAGGGGTATATCAGTTATTTTCAAAGTGTCTACACTTATAGAACTATTTTGTGAACATTATAATACATATTTATTCATGGTTCTCTGACTTTGTTTTACTCATCTGCTCAGTCATCATTCATTCATTCATTTTCAGTTGATAAATATTTACTAAGCCCCTAACATATGTGTTGTTCTTCATAGATAAAATAGACATGAATATTTTCCCTCATGGAGATTATACTGTGTTGAGGAAGACAGATTAAACAAATAAACACACTAAGCTGACAACTAGTCTGGGGAAAAGAACAGTATGTTATGAGAGAGGCAGCAACCCACTTTAGAATGAATAAGCAGGGCGGGCCTTGCTGGGGAAGCAACATCCAGCAGAGATCTGATGGATGCTTCGGAGTTATTTAACTTGGTAAGGATTTGGGAGTAAGCCTGTGTAAATATCCTGAGGAGAGAAAGAGCTGGGGTTTTCGGAAGAATCAAAGAATATCTGTGTGGCACTTAAGAGTGAAGGCTGGGGCCGGCATGGTGGAATAGCGCCGTTAGGTTCCTGCGTTCCGCTTTGGTGGCCCGGGGTTCGCCAGTTGGGATCCTGGGCGCAGACCTAGTCACTGCTCATCAGGTCATGCTGGAGCGGCATCCCACATAGAAGAGCTACAACTCTACTACTATAATACACAACTATGTGCCGGGGCTTTGGGGAGAAAAAAGAAAAAGGGGAAGATTGGCAACAGATGTTAGCGCAGGGCCAATCTTCCTCAAAAAAAAAAAAAAAAACCAGAGTGAAGACTAAAGTTGGGGTTTGTTATTTGATGACTTCCGTCTCCAAGTATGAAGTGAAGTTCCCTGAGTATTCGTGCATTGATTATAGTGGTAGCAAATACATGATGGTATAAATATCGTAGTAATTTACTTTAATCATTTGAAAAATGGAGACAGATCAGTGTTACGTTTGTTGTCAATTTTTAAATACTTACAAAGGTAGACAGAACAAGTAATCTGATTGCTGATCGGTTATCTGAATAATTCTTGGTTTCACTATTATAAATATTTTTTCCTTTGTTTATGTGTGTATACACATACACACAACATTTACTTAGCTGTTGTTCTTTAAAGAAATCTTACCCACATTCTTTATTAAAAGTGTATTGAGGGGCCGCCCGGTGGCGCAGCGGTTTAGTTCGCGCTTGGCAGCCCGGGGTTTGCGAGTTCGGATCCCGGGCGCCCGCCGACGCACTGCTTGTCAGCCATGCCGTGGTGGCGTCCCATATAAAGTAGAGGAAGACGGGCACGGATGTTAGCCCAGGGCCAGTCTTCCTCAGCAGAAAGAGGAGGATTAGCAACGGATGTTAGCTCAGGGCTGGTCTTCCTCACACACACACACACACAAAAAAAGTGTATTGAAAAACACTATTAAAAACTAATAATAGTTTCTATTAAAATTTGTGTCTATATACCATTTCTCTTTAAAAAAGCAGGGTGGAGTCAATTTCCATTTTTTGAGTTGTCTTGCAAAATGAAAACTCATAGTATTTTTTTACATTTCTGTCTTAATCTGCTAACGTGAAACAAAAGACACATTTACCTATGGGTTTCTGTGTGTGCACAAGTCTGATTGTTTCAGGGAACAAGTAGGAACAATGTGAACCTTGACTGAACAATGTGACCTAAATATTTTAGCGTGAATGAGCTGCTGGAAGCAAGCATATTCTTCATTTGTGACTCGTGTATTTCCTTTTGTGTTTTATTGTCTAAAACTATTACCTACTTTATTATTATATTTTATTATTATAGCAGATTCCAGGTGCGTTCGTTAAACTAATTCCTCTGAAATTCTGCCTTGTGGTCCTAAGTGTTGTCTAGAGAATGTTTTTGTCCTTTAAGACAACTTGAAATTCTTTGTTGCTTGAGTACTTTATTTTTTTCACCAGTTTTCTCCACTTGTTTTATAAGTAATACTGACTATAATGAAAGAAGTCAAATTTTATTGACAGTATGAAAGATCAGTTGCATTGACTTCCTGGCTTAAGCTATCTTTTGCCGTAGAGCCACACTGAACAGGAAATTTGCATTGGGCAAACCCATGTTTCATCCAGTGCTGTACCCTTTCTTCTTACCACCCCGCTCTGTGGGTGACTGCAGCCTCTTGTTTGTCCCCAGCCTAGCTGGGGTTCTTCATCATCTTGCACACTCTTAGTGCCCAATTTTAAGATCTTTTTCCTTTTCCATGACAAAATTTAATGTATTCTTTTTCATTTCTTACAAACTATGATGTATTACTAGTTGACTAATCTGAAAAACTGGTTAAAAAAGATATGTTATTGGTTAATGCTAATGTTTGTACCTTAACTAGTTCTTTAATTGTTTTAAACCAAAGGAATAAAGAATCCAATAAAATATTATTATGAGTTGAACTTAGATCTAAAGTATAAAATATCTCATAACTTTTTCTTAATTTACATTTCTTAAATACCATTTTAGGTTAGAGATTTTTTTCTTTAAAAAATGGTATTTTTACTATGCTGCTATAGTATCTGATTGCTATGCCAGATTTCTCTTCTGAGCTCCAGACTTATACGTCTAATTATCTGCATGACATCTTCACTTGGATCTCTCTAAGGCACCTCAAACTCAACATGTTCAAGACTGAACCAAGTTCTCTTCCAGTGTTTTCTATCTCAGTGGATGACATCTCAACACTCAGTTGTATAATCTTCACATCTCAAATTTATCCTTGAAACCTCTTGCTACTTCATTCCTCACATTTTTTTCTATCACAAAGTCCTATTGATCTTATTTTCATCCACTGCTATTCATCTCCTGTGACAGCATCTGAGTCCAGGACTACTGCAGTCATCTATTAACCAGTCTCCTTCCATCTACTTAGCTTCACATAACCATTTGCCCCACTGAATCCAAAGTGATCTTTTGAAAATTCGAATTTGCCATCACACGAAAAGCCTTCCTTGTCTTCATTGATCTTAAGATGAAGACCAAAATTATTCATGTGGTCTAAATGTCGCTACAAAGTCTGTTTCCTATTTACCTCTCCAGCCTCACTCCACACCCCCCATTTTCATGTAACATTTGAAATAAAATAATACATGCAAAAAACCTGTAAGTTGTATACAACAATAAAAACCCAAAAAAACATGAATCTGCTAGCCAGTTTAAGAATCACCATCTCTGCCTGTGTGTGCCTCTTCATTATCTTATTTCCCTGTCTCCTTGCTGAGATGTAACCACTATCCTGAAGTCTGTGTTTTTACCAACCTTTGCTTTAAAAAAAAAAATAACATTATGGAGGGGGGTGGGTTGGGGTGGAGTGAGGAGTGGGGAGTTTCCCTTACTTACATAGAGATTTCCTTTCCCAACAATACAACTAAAACTGTGCTAACACTGGATCTACTTGTATGAACATTGAAGGTCTCCCCAAGAGTCTTAGTCTGCTACATAACCTGAGGTGGAAGTCTTTTTCAGATTCATCTGCTCACTTCACTGTGTACATTCCAGCCTCATTGACTGTTTACTTTTGCACCTTGATGTCCTCTTGTTTTCTTCCTCCTCCCAACCCCCGCCCATCATAGGGATTCTGTGTATTTTGTTGCTTTTGTCAGATCTCATCCCTCTTAACTTCCACCCATTCTTTAGCTCTCAACTCAAGCATTTCTTTTTCAAAGATGGCTTTCTTTATCCCCCTTCCTCAGTAACTCCAAGCCTAAAACAGTTTCCTTTGTTGCACATATTCCTAGATCTGTGTTGGCTTTCTTTAGATTGTGTATCACTCTGTAATTGTACATTTGGTAGTGTAAGTGTTTGATTACTCTCTCTCTCTCACACCCGCTCACTAAACTGAGTGAGAGGTATCATAGCATTATAATATCGTTAGGGCTTGGCACAGAGCCTGGCATCTGAGTGGTGGGCAATGAATATTTGGTGAAAAAAAATGAATGAGTGAACGAAGGAGTAAACGTAATACTATCTCAGCCTAAAGTTTCCTGTAAAACGGAGCTAGCATTGTCCCACATTTATTTTCTTTCAAGATAAACTATGAAGTTTAATTATTTAAAGTTTCTTGAAATTATACAACACTTTTATGAGTATATTAACACCATCATCAAAACTATCTTAAAAATAAAGGTAAAAGAAGTATTTTGTCTTGTTGATCTTCTTTCTGCATTTCTTCCCTTTTAAATATCTTTATTCCTCAAATCCCTATGTGCTGTAGAGTATGGAGGACCTTGCTAATATGTGAGTTCATGTCAGACCTTGAGAGGTACTTCTGAAGTGAAGAAATGAATTATTTACAAGACAAGAAGCTGTCTTTCATGTTTGTTAAATTGGTTGTAGAAATGATCCAGCGATGAAGGATACTGAGCACTACCTACCCCATTTTCTTGATTAAAACAAATATCTTAGGCACACATTTCTTTTTCTATGCCACCATAACAAATAAAGACCCTGTCACCCCGTCAACTCATTATTGCTTGTTTTCTATTTGGTGAAGTCCGAAGAGATCTTCTGTGGTTATGGTTAGGAATTTATTAAAACTTACAAATCTCTGTTGTTCCATAAATCTCAAAATAAACCTTATGCTAGTCTATCCCACACTGTCCATGGTCCTTTTTGGAATTACATCTAAGAGCTGAAAAAATGTAACACAGAGATTTTTACCAAAGCCTCCATAATCTTCAGTTCTTTATGCTTGGGCTTTTTCCAAGCATTTCTCCAATGTGACACTTCCCACGTATTTAGACACAGTGAATGAAAAAATGCTTCTAATTGAACCTTATCAAACATTTGCCTTTGAAATGGAAAAGCCTAATGTGTGCTAATAGTATAGAGTATTTTAATATATACAGTAATTCCTCTTCTCTTTTAGTCAAACACCCTGGAAATTCTTCACAAAATCCAATTTTGTCCATTGTTGAGGACATTCCTGATGACAAGTTAAGCACTTAAATGACACATATTAACCTAGAAAGATGGAAGAAGATGGTGGGGGACAGGGATGGGGTGAGGTGGTGTGGGACTTGAGAACAGATGCAGTGCATTCAACAGTGCCCTTCCTATCAGAAACCAGGGATGATTTCAACCCTAAGAAAAAGCAGTTACCTTAATCGCCTGATTGTAATTTTCATACCCAAAGCTGATGAAATCATAACTAGTACATATGTATCATTATCCTAGCCCATGTTTAGATGCTTTTAATAATCTCAGTATTTCCTTACAAGCAGAAATTAAGGATTATTAAATCAGTAGTTTTAAAGAATAATTACAAAATGTAATTATTAAGAATTTATTAGTGTTTCCTTTGGAGTATATCTGTAATCAATGTGGAGAGAAGTTACTTTGTAATAAAGGTGTTTGAATGGAAGAAGTGAACGTTTGTAAACTGATAGTGTGTTGGTAAATTGTTAATATTTCAGATATATGACAAATCAGGGAGAGAATGATGTTAATAGTAGATGGTTAGGAAAAAAACTAGCATTGCTAATGCTTGTTGATTTACCTTTTTTGTACCATAATGCTTACTCTTATGTCTTGGTCATTTTGGAAAGGTATAAATTATTTTACCTTTTGTTTTTACATGTATTCATTAATACTTTTACAGTATAATAAAATGTCTTTTACCTGAGGTGGCTGAGGCCCTTTGTTAAATCTCTTTTTAAAAATTGATATCTATTAGGGCAGAGCCTATGTTTAATCATAGTCTTCCTTCTGCAAATAAACATAGAATATGTTTGCACTTTGGATAAAGTTTCAGGGGCAGAAATGCTGTCCGTGCCCAAGATAGGAAATCTTATACAAAATTTGCTAAACTTCCTCAATGTATGGTCAATTTCTGGGGATGATCCAGCTGTGAACTGCCACTTGTTCCCCAGTCCTCTTGTACTTCCAGCACACACTGGAGAGAGCTGGCCTGTGGGATTGTGCTGGTCTTGGGCATCTAGTCCCAAGGATCAACAAGAAGCTACCTTGGTTCTTATGCTTGGAGCCCAATGCTTCTTGACTTTTCAGAGATATTTCCAGGTTTCAGGCCTTTTTGCTTTAATTTTTTTCGTAAAAGAAAAGTTTTTCTTTTCAAAAATAAGAGTCTTATTTCTTTTTCTTAAATTGTTTCCATTCTTCTGCTAATACAAGTTGTTTGAAATAGACATGGCTGTATCAAGTTAAGTACTCTGATGCTAGACACATGTTGTGTTCTGGCCCATGTCCCAAGTGCTCCCGTCCCCACTTCAACAGCCTTTCAGGTCTGTGGCTTTTATTTATATGCTGGCATGGTGCAGCTAGTATTTTTCTCTTATATTTAAGAGAAGAGAATCATTTTGTTTTCCAGAAACTTTTTCTTTTAAATGCAAAGAAAAATATATTTCAACAGCAGATGATCTCTTAATGAGAGGATTCCTAGTTAGCTCCTCTGAAGTGAATCTTGACATTATTTCTGATAGATTTCTGTGGCCTGGGGCTAGGTCTCAGGGAATCAGTTCAGGAATCCCTACATGCTGTTGAAACCAACTTGTGATGTTAGGCTCTCTAACAAATACAGTTAATAAGAAAACAGATCAGTAGTAGAAAGAAATTTTCAAATATCACTCCAAAGTTTTGATTCACTTGAAATGTTATAAATATTAATCTGGATTAACTTTAAAATGGGCTACCGTGTGATATATTTTTTTCTTGTAAATGCTAGAATTCTGTTTATAAGAATGTTTTATTGATAACATTTTACATGTAAAAAGGTCTCTTTTGACAAATATACTGAGCTTCAGATGGCTATTGCATGCTTGCAATATTAGAAGTGGATTATTCCTGGTTTATACAGTATTATGAGAGCAGTTTTATTGAATATTTTGTCTCAGGGTTTGTCTTTATAGGCACTGACTTTTTGTAGACACACGTATGCCTTGGGATTCTTTTTTACCATTGTCATTTGGGATTGGCAAAAGAAGTTTTAGGTAGATATGGTTTTGTACAGAACAGGTTTCTATGCCTAGAGATTCCTCTTGGGTGATATAAAAATAACTGGCTCTTACAGTCTAAGCCTAAAAGAAAACAGGTAGAAATTCTGTAATATATCCTGCTTTCTTCTTTGCTTATTGATTTTTGGGAACATATATTGACTAGAGGCAGAAGTTTGTGTTCTCTTAAAGTAATGATTTGAGGAGCAAGTGAAATACAGAAAAAAAGGGAAGAAGATAGGGGCTGGCCCAGTGGTGTAGTGGTTAAGTTCGTGCGCTTCCCTTTGGTGGCCTGGGGTTCGCCAGCTTGGATCCCGGGCGTGGATGCTCACACCGCTCATCAAGCCATGCCTCAAGCCGTATATGGTGGCTTCTTATATACAAAATAGAGGAAGATTGGCACAGATGTTGGCTCAGCGACAGTCTTCCTCAAGCAAAAAGAGGAAGATTGGCAACAAATGTTAGCTCAAGGCCAACCTTCCTCACAAAAAAAAAAAAAAAAAAAAAAAGAGAAGAGCATAAAGAAGCAATGGTAGTGGAATAATGCAGAATAATGTGAGAAATGCATATTGGTCTACATAGAGTACTGGTGAGAAGGAAGTGCTGGTTGGCTGTTTGCAAGGTGAAACCACACAGTAGTGTGTGGCGAGTGCTCCACTCTGCTACCAATGCCAGAGAATGATGTCTAGAACCATTGAGTGCTGCTTGCTCACCTCTCCTCCCTTTTTTTCCCACCTCAACATTTTCTGTGTGTTCGTTCTCCCTCTCATCCGTTACCTTATTTCTTTATCTTGTTCTCTCCCATTTCATCAGGGATATATCAATCTACTAGTCATCTTCCCTTTCTAATGGCATTTCCAGTCTTTTCCTCTCCACTGATTATTATTTTGACCTATAAACTTGCTCATGTGTTTCCTATGTAGTTCTGTCCATTCTGTCCCTTCACAGTGTTGCTATTTGTTTCCTTCTAGCTAGTTTTCTAGAAGAATGTTACAATGCTGTAGACTCAAAAATATTGAGCCTGATAATGCCCTTTCTGTAAAATGAACCAAAGAGCATAACCAAATTTTGTTGTTGTTGTTAAATTGAAATTTATTCTTTATTTCACTTCACATTTGGCTGTAATTATTTTGATATAAAATGAAATCATAGATTAACCTTCCCATTACTGTGATAATCAAATTGACCTCATTTACCAGAAATGCAAAGTGCAGCACTGAACAAGCAATTGAATGATTCTTTACTAGCTGTGATGAGGGATTCCCTAGAAGCAGACACTAAGATGAGGATTTATTTGCAAGTAATTTATTAAGAAAGTGAGAAACCAGGGGCCGGCCCGGTGGCTTAGTGGTTAAATTAACACGCTCTGCTTTGGCAGCCTGAGATTCACAGGTTCAGATCCCAGGTGCCAACCTATGCACTGCTTATCAAGTCATACTGTGGTGGTGTCCCATATACAAAATAGAGGGAGATTGGCAAGGATGTTAGCTCAGGGACAATCTTCCTCAAACAAAAGGAGGAAGATTGGCAATAGATGTTAGCTCAGGGTCAATCTTCCTCACTAAAAAAAAAAAAGGAAAGTGAGAAACCAGTTAGGGAGTGATGAATGGGAAAGGGCAGGGCAGGGAAGGGGAGGAAGAGGTGTGATTTTAGGTAAAGTCTCTCCAAGGGTACCTTCAGTTTAAACTTTCATGGGGGGTCTGTAGTATGAATTATACTTCCATTCTAACCCAAGTTAAATAAACTAGACGTTCATACTTACATACCTGTCAACCATTGACTAAGGACCACAGGACGGGGAAGAGAGGGAGCGGGGATGCCTGCCACAATTGGACAAAGTAACTCCAGTAGTCTGGGGGGCAGAAGAAAACTTACAGGTACTATTTTTGGAAGCAAAAGCACACTGAAGCACAAGAGGCACAATATGTATCATAATGTGCACAGGTCTTGTTGAAGAATCATGTGACGGAATTGGACCATTTCCTTTCCTTCAACTCCACCACTTTGATCCACTCTTCACTGCATTCTTTTGTTTGTTTGCTACTTTGTTTTTTGGTGTAGCCCACTTCATTGATTGGAAAAGGGAGGAGTATTTTAATAGTGCTTTTAGATAATCGTGGACATTCTTCTTTGGTACTACATCAAAATTCAAAAGTGGTACTTTCTTAAAGATTAGTTACAATGTGGAATCTGAAACCATATTAATGAACTTTTTGTATTTTGTTCCATTAAAATCCATGGAACTATCTTGCACTTAGAACAAATATCTTACCCATGCATAGTATTGTAACATCATGCGTTGGTCATTTGGAAAATACTGATTCACTGAGTTTTGTAGGTCCTCCAGATGTTGATGCATTTCATTATACAGCATAAACAAATCCCATTTGTTAATATCACCAGTGATCTCATCAGAAAAAATTGCATTGGAAAGCTGTTACACTCACAGAGGCCATTATAAGTTTTTCGAACTTCTAATTTTTGCTTGAAAGCTTTAATGTTATCATTGGCAATGAATACTGTCAGTTGTTTTTCTTGAAGTGACAGATTCACTTCATTCATTTTTGTGAATATGTCAGCCAAAAAGTCAAGTCTGAATACTTGTAGTTTGTCTGTCAGTTGTTCCTCCAAGTGAAAATGGTGTTCCTTGAAAAAAGTGGCCGATTCAGCTCTCAACTAAAACAACCACACAGGTGCTGTTCCTAGAAACAACCCTTGTAGTTTATGATATGTAGCAAGTACTTTCTGTGTATTTGCCATTTTACCACGCAGAATAAAAAAATGATTTGAGCTCAAGAGTTGAGATATAACAGAATTAAGGTTTTTTTTTTTACTGCTTCATGAAGACATTCTTCAATGAAACAGGCTTTGTTTGTTTCAATGCAAGTGCATGGCAGTGAAGAATATAATGATGACTAGTACAGTTTGGTGCTATGGCCTTGATTTGGGCTAAGGCACCAGCAATTCTCCCATCAGTGCTTTTGCTCTGTCTGTGCAAATATCCACAAAGCAAAAAATGCACACGATATCTTAGTATTATTATGAAAATAATTTCGCCCTCACAGACTCCTGAAAAGTTCTCAGGGACCATAGGAGTCTGTTGAGGACACTTGAAGAACCACTGCTTTAAGGAAAGCAACAACTCTTGGCATTCTCCATCATGCCACCCCCTTTCAGCTGGTGTCCACTTGAATTTTTGCACAGAAATGAAATCACCATTTAATTTAGTTCCTGAGTAATTTTGGGAGAAAGTACTTCAGACACCTTTCCTCAATATCCTTGTATACTCCTCCTTTGAACAGAGTTCCTTCCTAAAATATTATTAGCAATTGTTTATTTTCTCATGGAAGTTTTCCTATAACAGATTACTCACTCACATACAAACCATAGCTTGTTGAGGCCACCAAATTAATTTTCTTTATCCATTTGTTTCTGAGAATTTTGTTGTATTCATTTTACAAGTATAATTTTTAGTTCTGAAAGGATCAGAATAATGGCAATCACACTTTGTGGCTTTTGAATGCTTTATTGTTCACAAAGCACTTCCACATGCATCATCTCTTTCAGGACTCACACCAATCCTGTGAGGTTGGCAGGACATTGTCATTATCTCCACGTGAGTAATCTCAAGTTGAGAGAGAGGATGTGGGTTGCCTAAGGCCACAAGGAGTGAGTGGCAGAACAGAACTGAGATGCTCTGCTTTCTATCTCCAGTTTCCTCCACTGTAGAGCATTATGTCTTTTCTTGTAGCAATTTAAAAAGCATTTCATACTTTTCTCCCTAGTCTGTGCAGCACGTTCCTTATCATTTAATATCATACATTGCCTGCACAGGCTATTGACTTAGATAAAAATACTGTGCCACTGAAGAAATGCCAACTACCCATGTGAGCTCTCAATGAAGCCCTGATACTGCTCAGAATTCTGTTGTTACCATGAAGGTTAATACCTTTTTAACCTTAATAAATATCAGCCAACCCAGGTATGAAATTTTGAACTGCAAGGAGAACTGCAGGAAACAATTTAAATAAACCCTATAGCCAATATGAGACAAAACAATGCAGAGAATGGAGATTTGCTGAGTAATTAAGCGTGTTACAAAATAAAGTTGACTGACTGATCTATAATCATATGCTGGAATTAGTAACACAAAAGGCTGAAGTACATAGTGTGAATAATGAAAAAGAGTTTTGAAGAGTTTAAAATAGCAAAGAATGTTTGCATATTGTAAAAATTAATTAAACATTAGTTTATTCTATTTCTTTTTGGGACTCTCTTTTGAACTGAGCTTCCTAGAGTTACTTTGTTTAATTAGAACTTTTAAAATCCTTTAAAAATTTATTAGATAATATTTTTGAAACACTACAAATGATAGAGAATAATAATAATGTAGCCACCATCCAATTTTACCATATTTTAACATTTAATTATATTTGCTTTTTTTTCTTAAAGAAATAAAGTATTATGAGACAATTGAAGCTCCCTGTGCACCTCTCCTGAGGCTATGCTGGTCACTCCCCAAGTTAATTATTATTCTGAATTTACTGTTCAGTTTTCATAATGCTTGTTTTTATATTTGGATACATATATTTGTATTGATAAATATATAGTACTTTTCCATGTTTTAATACTGTATAAAATTTGGTATCATTTTGCAACATTTTCCTTCAACATTGCTTTTGAGATTATCCATATTAACATATATAGCTCTAATCTAGGTACCCAATGCATAGTGTGTATTAATGACTATGCCATAATTCATGTATACATTCTACTACTGGTGGCAATTTAGATTGGTTCCAATTCTTGCTGTAAGAAACAATGTCACAACAAACTTTCTTTCTTTCTTTTTCTTTTTTTTTGCTGAGGAAGATTTGTCCTGAGCTAACATCTGCTGCTAATCTTCCTTCTTTTGTATGTGAGCCGCCACCATAGCATGGGCACTGACAGACAAGTTGTGTAGATCCACGCCTGGGAGCCAAACCTGGGCCAATGAAGTGGAGTGTGTTGAACTTAACCACTAGGCCACCAGGGCTGGCCCACAACAAACTTGCTTATGTATACATACTTATGTACATGGGCAATAGTTTCTTTAAGGTATATACCTTCAAGTGGAACTGCCAGGTCTGGGGTATATGCTTCTTCAACTTTACTAATTACTACCAAATTGTTTTCTTTTTTAAATTCAAAAAGTTATTTGAATTTGAAATTTGAAAAAATGAAAAAAATCTGATTTGCTTTTTCTTTTGAAGCAATTTTTAACTTCAAGTTGTAATAATCTTACAAAGAATGCTCATAAACCATTTACCCAGACTTAAAAATTTTAACATTTTATTCAAATTTTAACATTTTGTCTTTATTCTATGTGTGTGTATATAAAATACATTTTTTTCCACCAGAACCATGTGAGAGTAGGTTGCGTTGATCATGCCGCTTCACCGCTTAAATACTTCCGTGTGTCTTTCCTAGGACCAGGAACATTCTCTTACATAACCACAGTATAGTTACCAAATTTGGGAAATTTCACATTTTCATCTAATCGACAGTCCATATTGCAATGTTGTCAGTTGTCCCAATACTGTCCTTATAGCAGTTTTTATTCCCCAGTCTAGGATGACGTATTGCAATTAGCTGTCACATCTCTTTAGACTTTTTAAATCTGGAAGGTTCTTTAGCCTTTCTTTGTGTTTTATAACATTGATATTTCTAAAGATTATGGGAAATTATTTTATTAAGTATTTCTCAATTTGTGTTTATCCAGTGTTTTCTCATTCAGATTATGCATTTTTGGCTAAAATACAACATTAGTGATGATGTATCCTTCTCAAGGAATTGTTCCTTATTGTTGACATTATTTTGATTATTTGGTTAAAGAGTCATTCAGTTTCTCTACCATGTTTACTTTTTTTAAAATTAATAAGTAATTTGTAGGGAAATACTTTGAAATATTGTAAATATCCTGTTTATAATCAAACATTTCCCTCTTAGATTTAGCATCTATTGATAATGCTTGCCTGAATCACTTTTTTACTGTTATAGTTGCAAAATTTTCTAACTTCATCATTCCTTTGTTCTTTTTATATTTAATGACATAGTTCTTTAGTAGTATTTGAAGAAATACCATGAGCATGAATTCATAGTCTAAAAATTAGATTCAAAATTTATGTTGTGAAATTTCTTTTCCTATTAGCCATTTATTGGCTTCTGAAAAAAGAAGTTAAAGTGATATTCCCATTGCCCAAATCAATCTAGAACTACTCTAAGATCACTTACTTGTTTAAAAGATTTATACCTCATTTACTTTCATTAAGGATTTGAGAAAACTTTTCAGATTAAACACAATAAAAACAGGACAAAAAAGGTAAAAAACATGATTGAGTTCCTGTTCTATATAACAGAAAACTTGGTGGTTCTGTTTAATTACTGCAGCTGAACATTGAGTTCAGAGCCTGGAAAACTGACAGCTGAGGTAAAAAGACAACCATATTTAATTAGGTGTGATTTCACTGTTTCATAAGACAAAGCATCTTCTAAGAGCTTAATAAAAATATATAAGCAAGAATAGAGACTCACTTAATTTGAATAATATGTAACTTAATTTCATGTCATTAAGATGGCTAGTTTTTGTCTTGAGCCAGCTCTATTTGTTTAAAATTTATGCAGTGGCAAAGACAATAGCTCAAACCGGTGCAGAATTACTCAGAACTTTTGCCTAAAATTTAAGGTCCCAGGTCTCAATTCCAGAAATTCTGACCCATTAGGTCTTGGGAAGGACCTGGCTATTAGCATACTGAACATCATAGGTGGTCCTAGGATCACGCTTTGAGAAACAGTGCCTCAACCAAAAAAATAATTACGATTTTATTGTGATTGAGTCAGTATTCCAGACTTCATAAAGAGGCTTTTAAAGTTCTTTCAGTAGTCTGGTATTAAAGTACAGTAACTTAGAAATTCCTATATAAAAATAATTTGGGATAGTAAACAATTAAATAGCTAAACTGAATCATTATAACATACTTCAGTAGTTGATGTAGTAAGTCAGTGGTGTAGTAAGTCTTTCCCACTCTGGCCTAATACCCATATTTTCTTAAGTATTTTCATAACCTCCCTACCTCCTGCATTAGTTTTAGTGGCTCAACATAGGTGACTTTTTAACTTGTATAGATGCTCTAAGTTGTGGAAGTATTTGTTATTTCAACTTTTAAGCAGAATCTTGGGTTTGTTTTTTTAATCTTTATTATTTTGTATGAGAAGAGACAGGACACTGATTTTGAAGATTCATTACTCTTTTGCAATAACTGCGTTAGCCACGGGCCCAGATTTCAGAACTGCTCATAGGAAAGTAATTTCCATTGGTGTCATTGCTAACTGAATGACTTTGACATACATAGCCCTGGCATACAACTGGTCAGCCTGAAATAATTAATCAGAAACAATAACTATTTTAGTAACTGATTGAATTCCAACCTCACAGTTTATAAACTAGGTTAATTGGAGATCTTCCAGCAGTAGAGACTTTCATAACGCCTGTTGGCTTGATGGAAATATTTCAGATCTGGCGGAATGTGTAAGCCTTGGACATTTCTGTGATTTCTTTTAAGACTGTATGGGGCACATTTTATTTATGTTGCCTGGGATTTATTGCTGCAGCTCTCTTTAACATTGTAATGGAAACAACTGATAAAATTTCTGAAAATATGCTGAAAGTTTACCCCTTTGTTTTATTAAATGTAGCAAATATAATATATAATAGCACAGACACATGCATTCTTGATTTGCAGCTCTTTCAGGAGGAAGACACTTATTTTCGTAAGAAATATGACATTTATAAGGATTGAACAGCTTAAAAAGGTGTGCAGAGAAATTGATAGGACTTGTAAAACATTGGTTTACCAGGCCTGGTTGATGCCTTGTTCAAGAAAACTTTAGAACAGGAGCAGAGACTTAGTTCCCACCGTGGAACTTTTGTTTATATTTTGGTATTTATTTATAAAACCACAGATGCTAGGCTAAACCAGTTTCACACAGGGAAAAAAAGAGAGAAAATTCTTATCATTGTGCTTATGATTCCAATTTTCTGTCCACCATGGAGTCCTTTGAATTTTACTGCTTATTAAAGTACAAAAGGCAATAGCATTTCTGCAGCTTATTATTTTGAAATGGAAGGTGAAGAAAATGAAAAATACTATTACTTCTGAGCATTCTAAGCCTCTCCCACCCCAAGAGAGATATTGCAGACCTGGAATTTATAGTAGAGATCTAAACATTCCCCAAACACTAAATTTAATTTTCTATTAAATATATGATTTCTAGAAAATGTAGGGAAGGTCGATAGTTATTTTATCTCTAATAGTTGCCTTGTATTAGAATTTCATTCATAGTGATTATTTTTCAACTTCATGATTTTAAGGTTAAGGGTTTCCTGAAATCACGGTAATTTGCTTCTAATCAGAATGTAGCTAGCTTTGTTGTTGTTTATAAATGGAAAAAGTAAAGGAAGTAGAATAATTTAGCTACAACTTTCGTTCTGATCAATGGACATTGGTTAGTTGTATACTCAGCATCCATTTTCCTTGGCTTCTTTTCTTAAGTACCCCTATTTTCTTCATGCAGCTATTCTGCTCTCCTCTAGGCTAAATGGTTCTGGTGAAGCTGAGCCCAATCCCAGCTCCAGGAGTGGGTTTGATTTATCTAAGGCCAACAACATCTTTCTTACCTCTAACAGTTGCATATGAAAAGGGTCAGGTGACCACTTAAGCTGACTGATAGTAAGAGTAGTGCTGCTGGAGCCTTTTTGGAAAGGTCTTCCTTTTTCTCACTGGGAGAGCTTCCAGAACTGATTCTTTTTCTCTCTTGTTGAACTACTGGCTGCATCCTAATACTGAAAGGAGAACAAACTTTAGGATAAAGGTTTGCTGTGGATTGCAGAGCAGGGAAAACATTCCCAACCAGGAGCATTGTAACTGCACTGTATGTATGTGTGTGTGTGCCCGCGAGTGTGTGTGAAAGAGAGAGAGTGAGAGAAAGAGAGACAGAGAGATATGAGTAGATGGGAGAACATCCTGGATAAGAATGTACATCTGCATTTTTTTTTTTTTTTTGTGAGGAAGACCAGCCCTTAGCTAACATCCGTCGCCAATCCTCCTCTTTTTGCTGAGGAAGACTGGCCCTGGGCTAACATCCGTGCCCATCTTCCTCCACTTTATATGGGACGCCGCCACGGCGTGGCTGACAGGCAGTGCGTCCGTGGGCGCCCGGGATCCGAACCCGCGAACCCCGGGCGGCCAAGCGCGGACTAAACCGCTGCGCCACCAGGCCGGCCCCTACATCTGCATTTTTTTCCCCAGAAGTTTACAAAGGGAAAATTAAAATGTGCCATCTAGGGATTTACTTCAAATATCGGGGTGAACCAAATATCTGCATGCATTCCTCTCCCCCTCAAAGATGCTTGTTTTTCTCACTGAAAAATTTCAGAATGCTTATGTGGTTGACTTGGATATAAAGTCATAAAGTCAAGCTTTCTGAAGTTGAAAGTCTTATTGCCTAAAATGATGATCTTTTGATGATATAGTTAGTTTTCTAATATTTGCATTTTTTAGTGCCTCATATGTTAGAATTGGACTTCTCATCTTTTGCTCCAAAGATGTTAGAATCTGAGAAACCATTAACTTGCAAATTCCAATTAATTAGAAATTATATCCCCAAAATTAAATTTCAAAGCAAATTTAAAATGTGGGATGAACTTGGAGCCACTCCCTCTTTTTCTAGGGAAGAAAGAAAATACAGATATGGTTAGTCCTTCACATGTTTTCCTGTTCTTCCATTTTGATAGGCAATATTTTAAAATGATGCTCTGGAAAAGAGAATATTTCAAAGAATATCTGTTTGGGATCTCATAGAAAGAATGTGAGATGACAAAATCGGTGATATGTGACTCCATACTCTAATGACAGAGAACATAATTACAGCAAGGTATCTGGAGTGATTCAGAGGCGAAGGGGGATTTTCCAAGAGAGAGTGAAGATGCATTTGTGAAAAAGAGACGGTTGGAGGAAATGTTATTTCAGCTACATATTCTGGCCATACATGACTTAAAGAGTATGAATTTCAAGAGGACAGTAAGAAAGAAATTATAGTAATTAAGAGAGGAAATTATTAAGGGATGGGAGAAAATTTCAGCTGAGAGGGAATGTGAGGATTAAGTATAAATTCTAACAGTCCGGTTGACAAGTTGATGAGCACATTTACGATGAGAAATGTAGAAATAACAAAAGGATGACTTCAACAGTTTTGTCTCAGAGCCGACATTAGGTTTGTATTAGGAAGAATGAAAGCGGAGTTTGAGAAGTTTCTGAAAGAAAAAGAAAAGTAACACTTTGCCAAAATTTCCTTCTGAGGCTTCCCTGAAGGGTGACATACTTTTCTTTCATAAGTGCCTATTTGTGGTGGTCTGATGCTTTCTGTATCTAACTTTTCTTTTTGAGGGAAATAAGATGAGAATTCAGAGAGGAGATAATACATATATTGTTTTTAAACAATATATAGATGCCCTATATATTGTCTAAATAGATGCCCTCCTTATTTTGCCTATTGTGTGTAATAAATTTGATCTTGTGATGTAAAAATGGCTTTATTCAAATAATCTAGAATATCTTCATAATTCCTGTTTGGGAGTAAATTTTGGGTCTGAAGATTCAAATTCAAGTCTAGGTGTTATTTAGCAGCTTTTTGACTGAACAAGACATTTAAATTACTTTAAGCAGAAGGATATGGTCGGAAGTATGCAGGGGAGACTCTCAAAGGAATGGAATGGCTCATATAGATGATCTGGAAGGTACCTGTGGTGCTGAGGAAATAGTACTTCTGTTTTCTGCTACACTTAAAATGCCTCTGTGTGGAGGCAACCATAGATACTTTTAACCAATGGTAAACAATGAAGAGTGGTGGGGACCGTGACAAATTGATGTCTGAATGCCCAGATTAAAGAGTATAATTTTCCTCAGCTCAAAGTGATTGTTGACCTGTGGGAATGCAGGCCTACTTTTGCCAGAACTTCCAGTTTTAGTTTTGTTTTTTTAGAAGAAGACTGAAATTTGGATTTTTTCACTTAAGTTTCCCATTTATATGTATGTAAGCAGTTCATCAAAAAACGATACCACACTGGTGTGGGCCAAACAAAACAAGTCTTCAAGCCAATTCTGGCCTGTGGCTACAGTTTGGGTCTTCTACTTTAATTTCTTTTTCTTAGATTTTTACTGAGATCTTGATAAGCTACATAACATTGTACTAGACTCTCTTTAAATGTTGAACAATATTCCAAGAAATTCATAATATCCTATATTTTATTTAGGTGAGGTTTAAACCTTTATATAAATTTGAAAAAAAAATTACTTTATTGGGTTGAAAATAAAGTTCCTAACAGTATACATGCTATTGAAGCATAGGAAGGACTATGAGAAAAAGCATGATTCATTTCATCTCTTTAATTTTATTGAATTATTACCATAAGATTTGTCTTCAATGTTTCTTACAGAATTTTCTAAATAAGCAAGAAAAGATATCTTTGGAAGGTACTGTGGACACTCAAAGGTGGAAGGTGGTGAATTTTTATTTTAAAAAGTCTCTTCAAAATAAAATCATTATCTTCCTATTTAATTGACATGTATTTTTAAAAATATGTCTCTATTCTCAGGGTTACCAAAGCTAGCTATTGACAATATGTTTTATGTTGGAAAAACATAATTCTTACTTATTCTGCTGTTTATTATTTATCTGTTTATCCTGCTAGTCTTTTGGCCATAGAATTTCAAATTAAGAATAATAATTTAATTCTGGCCATTTGATAACTTTTTAGTTTCAGAGAAACTCTAGAAATGGAAGAAGCAGCCATGGTTTTAATCAAATTTCCCTCACAGATGATTGGTTTGGGGGAGGACACCTGTTCTAAAGATAGTCAAGCTGTGGGTCACTAGTCCTGTGACATGGCCTGACTCAAAAATAGGAGTGGGTTGGTCAGCTTAAGAGAAAGAGTTAACATTTGAAATGAAGCTAAAAGAATGCCATCAAGTGACAGATGGCCATGAGGGGTCATGACAAGCCCAAATTAGGAAACAGAAACTATGGATAAGATGAGGAAGAAGACATTAAGAGATAGAGATGAAAACATGTAGAGCGTGAGGAGCAGGAGTGTTCTGGAATAAGCCAAAGCAAAATAAAATTTCCACTCCAAGGAGCAGGCATGTGAAGAATAGCTGAACAATATTAATGTCATACTACCAGAACGGAGATCTGTGGACACCAAAGGCTGAGGTCTCTAAGCTCCTTTATATCTTTTCAATTCCTGGTCCATGCTTCAGCTCCTATGAAGGCTCTTTCTTGGTTCTTCTGTCACAGAGTGTTCTCTTGTCACTAGGTCTTTGCACTCACTAGTCCTTCTCAAATTACTCCAACTTTCCCATTCTTCCTCACCCCTTTACTCCCTCTCACTTCCACTGTGGCCAGCTCTTACTCAACAAATCTCACTCAAGATTTCTTTTCCTCCAAGAAGCCTTTGTTGAAGTAGTTTGCATCTCTATTTTTCACCCATGCCCTGCTTGTGATCTCTCAGTTTCTCCCTCCCTCGACCATATCAGACCTGTTTACAACCTGCAAACCTTCCCTTTTTCTATCCCAGCTGACCCAGTGTTGGGTCCTGATTATCTCACTTGGATCATGGGATTAGACTGTAAGTGACCTTCTAACCACGGTTCTCCCTATCCAGACTTTCAGATAGTTTTTCATAAAGTGAAGGAGAAAAATCATATCACTCTGCTCAAAAATTATCACTAAATCTCTAATTCCTCCTTGGTTAAGTCTAATTTAATTGAGCCTAGTATCGCAGAATTTTCAAGGTGAGGTTGTAGTCTCCCTTGTCCAACTCCTTTGACCACTACTCACCTGTGAGGATTCTACGGGGGGGGCACCAGATTAAACCCCTTGCTACTTCTGCTCTCTTCCTTCTCAGCACCCATATTTATTCCATTTCTATCTTCTGGATTTCCTCCTTCCTGGACTTCCACAAATTTTTTTTAAGCTGTCATTTAGAGTGCTACTTCTTCCATTCTGCCATGATTTGCTTGTGGTTTTTTTCCATCACACATACAGCGTCATGTAGCAAAGCAAATAGAGTAGAGCTTTCTCAACAACTGCTCTAAAACACAGTGATTACAAGCACTGATTCTGGAACCAAACTGCCTGAGTTCCAGCAGTTCTGTCTCTACTTCTTACTCTGTGGCCTCAGAGATGGTATGTAACCTCTCTTTGCCTTAGTGTTCTCATCTCTAAAAAGGAAATAATTAGTGCCTACCTCATAGGGTTGTTGACCAGATCGATTGAATGAATACCTATAAAGGCAAAGGGCAGTATCTGGCACATAGTAAGTACTTAATAAATATTGTTATTTTTATAGATAGCAAAATGATAAACATTTTATTGTAATGAGAATGACATTTTTTCACAAGTCAGCAAATACACAAAAAGAAAGAGCGACACTCATCACCAACAATATAAATTATTTAAATGAATAAAGATTTAGTTAGTTGGTAAATCAAGACAATCTCTACTTCATTTTGGGCTTGGGTATTAAGGCAATAAATGTAGAACCATTTTAATCTAATTTTGAGTAGTTCCTCAGGGGTTTAAGAGTTTCATTAAGGAAATCTCCATGTAAGGATGGCTACTTTTTCTTAACACTGGATTTTCAAACTCCTTAGAGTAAAGGTAAGATCTATGCTTATTTTTCCCCATTCAAGCTTTTGATGTCTTTTCTCTCTTATATCACTTCCGTTAATGAGAATGCCTTCCAAATCATGGGTTAGCCTGTCTACTTAATTGCGTTTCTCGGGAGTAACAGGCTGTTTTACAATAATTGCCTGAATGGCTAGATTGAAAATGAAGATGAGAACAAGTTGAATAATTCACTTCAGTTTCAAAATGTGACTTCCCATTGACCCTTGAGAAATGTGCTGTGTGGAATGTGTTTGCCTAAACAGAAGCACTGGTCAGTCTTAGTTTGTATAGTTAAGTATTAAAGGGTGCCTGTGGTGAGGTAATATAGGCAATCTGTAATTATATTCAAATTTTCAGTGAATTTGGAACAGTGAGAGTGGCCTGAAGCAGAGACTGTGGACACCATAGTAGATAACAGATTTCTTTTTTCTTCTCTGGTGAAGCAAATGTCAGTCTTCTCCCTTACATTCTCTCAACCCCCTCCCCACAGCCCCAACCTCTACCAATGAGGTGCTCAGCAGCTGGGATGACATTTAGACTACACAGACCACTTTGTTCTGGATTGGGCATCTTAATGTGTTCGTATATCAGGTATTTTTGGATTACGAATGACAGAAGTCTAAATGAAACTAGCTTAAGTTAACGTTTCAAGGGATAGATTAGGGGGTTTGGAGGATAGTTTCTTGATTCTTGAAACTGGGAAGTCCAGGGGTGAAACTGACCTCAGAAACTCCAGGTGCTCAAATGGTGTGGCCACATTTCCCTCTTCTTCCTCTTTGTCCCATCTTTCTCAGCAATGCTTCTCTGTGTTTATTTTCTCCTACATGAGGCAGGGTTTAGAGGGGCTCATGGTAGCAGATATCTTCAGACGTACATTGTCCTAGCTCAGTTCCCCAGAAGGAAGAGGTCTTTTCTCTCAATGAACATTTATAAAATCCCAGGGAACAACTCTAATTGACTTTGCTTTGGTCTTCTTGCCAACCTGGATTAGACACTGTGAACATGATACCGGCTCAAGACAAGGTTGACATAAGGGAAGCCATATTATAGAAAAGAAACCCTATTGTAACTTTGAATGACCTCTGATTAACTAGCCCAGACATGCTCTGTGGATTTTATGGCCCCTCTCCCCTGCTATAAGTTGATAACTTTGTTCTTTTGAGTTCCTTAGGAATGTGCTGACCCCCCAGCAGAGAGTCTACGCTGATAGCCATCATCAAGGACAACTGAAAGATCAGGGTATAGGGCCTTGCTCCAGTTTCTGATGCATATCCAATAAACCAAAGACTATCAGGAACTAAGACCAAATGTCTGCCCCAGCCTGGAGGTCAGATGGATGCCCCCACCCAGAGACCAGGTGCCTCCCCCACCTGGAGACCAGCCCCCTATATAACTGGCCTGTAATCTTTGTTCTGTAAGACGGTTCTTTTGGACAAGAGTCGGCCATCTTCCCCCTTGCTAGCAAGCTGTAATAAAAAGTCTTTTCGCTCCTACCACCTTGCCTCTTGACCATTGGCATGTCTTGTGGCAGGCAGACAAATCCCCTTTTTGGGTGGTAACAGACAGAGATTCAAGTATCTGTTAACTGGCTAGGCCCTTGGCAGAATTCAAGTCTAGGGATTGAGAACCCTACAAGAACACAAGGAGTGAGAAGGGTAGTCCTCCCAAGGAGAGAGCAGAAAATGGGAAGGACACTGGGTGACAAAAACTGCAGATGTCCCATGGTATTCACAGTTCTGACATTGGATTGTACTGTAACTTTAGTACCATCACTCTCCTTTTTCACCCCAACCCTTGTTTGTATAATAGTTACATTTCTTTATAGTTGGGTTTTAACATCATTTTATTCATCCACAGAGTGTATTTGTATTTTTGGGATGGCAGAAATAATACATAATTATTGGACAAAAGTTGCTTGCTTTTTAAAGGGAACTCTCTGATGTATTACTTTCTAAAGTGGAATTAACCTCTTAGATGAGGGTTCTCAGATCTGACTCATCATTATAATTCCGTAGAAAGTTAAGAGACAGAACAAGAGAGAGAGAGAGAGAGAGATCTGGTTCAGTAGATCAAGATGAAGACTGGGGATATGAATGGTTAGGATGATTTAATGATTAGCCCAGTTTTATTCATGGTTTAGAAAGACAAGAGCAACATTGAACAAGATTTCAGTTTTCTGATCTGAATTTTTGAACCTTCCAACCTCTCTTTGCTCACTCTTCTGCTCCATTTTTATGTCTCACCCAGATGAACAGGGCTTTCCTACTGCTCTCTTATTATAAGACTACCTACGTGTTTGTACTCTGGGCTTTTCCTTACCTGCTTTGAAACTTATCTGTCTGGTGGTCTTATCTCTCTCAACAACTTGTTTGAGGCAAATTCTGTCAAAACATTCCTGAGGACCAAAAAACCTTACTCCAAGAGCATGTGTTTCTAAAATGTAGAATGCCACGTTCCATAACAGGCTGTTTTTCCAACTCTCACCATATTGGCTACCTGACAGTTACAGCCCATTTAGAGAAAACCTGAACTGCAGAAAAATTAGGCCAGAGATGCTGTGATGTATCTAGTTAATTCTTGCTGTTTGGAATGTGTCCTCTTGATAAATCATTCTCAGTAACCTACAAAGGTTACTCTTTTCACTTTCCCTAAGCTCCAACCCTGTACCCTCTCTTAGCAGACCATCTTGCCTCTTTGTCTATAAGCAGCCAAGCATTTTGATATACATCCTTCACTATCTTTTTTCTGCCTCATAAATTTTCTGTGGACCTTGTAGCCTATTCCTTTCAACTTTTTCTATGATCTTGCCTAAGAAATTATTTTTCCCTCATTCCTTTATCTTCCATTGCTTTCTTTCTCCTACTCAGCCAATATGCAGAATTCCTCCCCTTTATCATAATACTTTTCCAGGCTCCCATATCTTAACCTTGCCATTCACTATCAGATTTTTCAAAGGGGAGGGAGACAGCTGTGGGAGTTGCTTCCTCTTGCACATGCCCGTTCACTTCCTCCATGTCATCTGGCTTCTACACTTGCCTGCTTCACTGAAATGGCTTTTTTTGAAGTTCACAATTGTCAGTTTCCCTGGCTTTTTCTTACTGCTTTTTTTCCACGAACTCTCTGTGATATTCACATTACTGACCAGCATTTTCTTCTTCAACTCTCTTTCTTTGGCTTCAGGTTCCCTAGGTCCGCTTTCTTCCTCTCTTCCCTGCCCTGTTTGCCCATCATCTTTCACTCTGTTTTGGACTCCCTATATATTTAATTCCCTAGGTTGTCTTCCAAGTTTTTTTTTTCTCTCTGTTTTCTCCTTTTTTTTTTTTTTGGTAAGATTGACACTGAGCTAACATACATTGCCAATCTTCCTCTTTTATCTTGAGGAAGATAGTCCCTGAGCTAACATCTGTGCCAGTGTTCCTCTACTTTATATATGGGACACTGCCACAGCATGGCTTGATCAGCAGTGTGTAGGTCTGCACCCAGGATCTGAACTGTGAACCCTGGGCCACCGAAGCAGAGGGCATGAACTTAACTGCTACTTAACTGCCACTGGGCCAGCCCCTGGAGATTTCTTAATTGAGATTGTCACTTCAATACTCAAACTGCTATCATGGTACAAGGGCGATTTTTGTTTGTTTTAAGACCTTCCCTTAAAGGGCAGTACTATGTTTAAGAATATTAGTATAGGCGTATGCAGTATTTCTTATATTTGAACTAGTTGGTGAAACTAGAAAAGGAAACACACCTAAAAATGTGTGATACTTAAAAATATATCAGGCATAGAGAAAGGGAAATATTTCCTGCCTATGGCACTGAGGAGACACCTTGATGCGGTTGTAAAATGTTTGCAGATAGTCCTGAGAGTTGTCTGAGAATAACGAGGCACCCGTCTGCCTGGTTGAAGAGACTTCTACCTAGAAATAGCAGAATAAATTGATGAATTTTGTAAGTTTTTCTAGGTTTCAGTTTACATGTGAAACAAACCCAGCTTGAAAACTTCAAAGTGATGAATAAACTGGTGAACATAATTATGTTGGAAGTGTGTTCCAACTTGAAAGAAGAACTTTCTAATTTTTTAGACAAGTGAGCCAACTCAATCCCCAGTAATTTTCACATCAGGGGTCTCTCCCTATGGAAAAGCCAAGGCTGAGGTAATTTTAGTTAAGATGAGGCAGAGAGTCAAGAACATAAAAACAAAGTCTTAACTGAAAGGAGTTACTGGAAGAGAGGAAAAGGAGAAGGGATCGACTGTTCACTCTTGGTGAGGAACACCTTGCTTGGAATCTGAAAGGCCAGGGAGAACTTAGGCCTCCCTCCACAGATTGGAACTGGGCTGATAGGCAGGTAGCATGGGGCCTAGGGGCAGGTAAGATGGGGCTTAGAGACAAGAACACCTAGGTTGTTTCTCTCTACCTGACCCAAACTCTCAGGTCCACCTATAAGTGTCCTGTCCACCTATTTCTGGGCAGGTTCTTGATGTTACTTGAGCATACAATAAAGATAAATGAAAACAAGTTATTTTATAGTTCAAATACCGTCTATATTGTTGCTACAGTAATCAAGTAGATATGCTTTTTAGAGACTCGTTTAATGCAATTATGTCTTCTAAAAAGTCATTTGCTCTTTAAAAGCTGATTGAACCATACTTTGTGTTATTATAGGAGGGCATCTTATCCTGATAAAGGTGGTAATTATTTATCTAGCTAAGCAATCTTGTTGATTGAATATAGCTAAATGTTTGGCATTTAGGCTAAGAAATACCTTTAGGCTTTATTGGTATGTGAGTAAATTGAAAGTGAATATTAGTTTTACTACTTTGATTAGCTGAAACTACATATTAATTTCTGAGTTTAAGTGTAAATGGTGATTTCTTACTTTCTGAAAATTATTTTAAAATTTCTGAAGAAATAAATAAATTGTGCTGTTTAGGTTCTCATCACTGTATTTTCATAAATGCTATTTTAAACTATAAACATAGAATCCTCACCATGGTAGTGAGGTAGTGAATGTTTAAAGTGAATGTTTGTGCATAAGCTGCCTCAAAGGATAATTAGATGATTATAATGGTACTTGCTTTGAGATAGCTAATTAAAAAAATCTATTGCTCCAAAGTCTAATTATTTGAGTAATGATAACATATTAGCAACTATGGAACTTCAGTTATAGCCAAGCTCATTGACCAAAAAAAATGTAAATATGTTAACAACATTTTTTACAAAGACCCAAAGGATGGCACCAGACCAATCTTTCTGTTTTCTGCTCTGTATTCTATGCCCAACCTCCCATACGTGTGTTCTCTAAACCACCTACGCATGTATCATTCATCATATTTCACTCTATTTGTTTGCATTCATTTTATAACTCTTTCTTTGGCACCAGGGAGATAATTTTCTTGTTCTTCTCCATCCTTTGTGAGCCTCTGAAAGAGGCTTTTGGAATTAGACTTCATAGTTTAACAAACATTTCATAACTTGCCAGTAAAAATGCCAGTTCTCTAGGCCAGGGCATAATTAAATGAATAAGTATCAGTGTGGTAATTCAGCCACAAAATAAAATAATTTAAAGGGGTTATTAATTAAGGACTTGCTTTGATTTTGGAATTCTAATCAATAATGGGGCATGTTATGGACAGAATCTTTCTTGCTTTCACCATTCCCATTACTTGGGCTATTAAAATATTAAATAAATCTATGTCAATGAAAATTTTATTTTATTGTTCTTTTCTTGAATAATTAATCACCTAAAAGAATCTTATTAAAATATCATCAAAGTGAATTTGGTCAAAATGAATGTTTTCTTTGAGCCTTTAAAACCAAAGCTGAGTGATATAAGCAATATATAAAACTTTGTAATGGACTCTGAGGCCATTACTTCCTGATTGAAGCCTGAAAATAGAGCAAGAATTGAATTTTGGAGGCTAATAATTGTTTGGTAGGGGGTCCTTTGAGCTGAGAGCGGTAGGAGGAAGACAGATGTGTAAAGTGGTGGGTACTCTAATGATGAAGCACGATAAGGATGGATTAACAAGTGGTAACTTTTGGAATACCAAAGAATAAAAAGTTAATTTTGAGAACAAACCAAAAGACTGATGGAGTAAAATTAATCTTGTATAACAGAAAGGCTCTATCTTTTGCTAGGAATTAGTTGGTTGATTGTATATTTTTAAAGATTTATTCAAAATCTGGGAAGGATAATGATGAACAGTGATTTAGAATTCAGCATAATAATGACTAGCATTAATTGAGCTCTTACTTTGTTCCAGGGGCTGCAGCGAGTGCTTTATGTCTATCAACTCAATTTTTTTGTGTGTGTGTGAGGAAGACCAGCCCTGAGCTAACATCCGTTGCTAATCCTCCTCTTTTTGCTGAGGAAGACTGGCCCTGGGCTAACATCCGTGCCCATCTTCCTCTACTTTATATGGGATGCCGCCGCGGCATGGCTGACTGGCAGTGCGTCAGGAGGCGCCCGGGATCCGAACCTGCGAACCCCGGGCTGCCAAGCGTGAACTAAACTGCTGCGCCATTGGGCCGGCCCCTCAACTCAATTCTTAAACCCTGTGAAACAGGTCAATCTCCCATGAGGAAACTGAGGCACAGAGATTACTATATTAGTGGCTGAGCTGAGGTGTTGAAGCCAGACAGCCTAACTCCAAAGCTCAAGTGCTTGGCTGCCATTCTATATCCCTCCAAGGTAAATTTTATTGATAGTAATGCTTTAAGTACATTTCAGCCCAGGCTGTATCCTAATGATGGTTTTCAAGCGGCTATTACTAAATGAAGGTATGTGAACTCTGGAGAAAGTTTCTCATTATATATCCCAAAGCAGGGAGAGACACCCCCAAGGTTAAATCATAGAATAGATTTCCTTGGAAATCTTAAAAATACTTTTTGTAGAAAGTATTTTTATTCAAAAACAGTTGAAGAGTGGTAAATGGCAATTGCTGGTCTTCTTTTATCTACTTACTTGAAATGTTCACTTGGTTTGCCCATTTGGAGCCTAAGAGTAACACCTGAGGAAAAATAAGTCTCCCCTGATGAGGCTTATTGTTTGTTTGTTTTGTTCTGTTCTGCTTTATTGTTCTCTTGCTTGAGAGATGAGAATAAGCTTCTAAGGCTATTCTTTCACTTTAAAAATCTGAAGATCAGGGTCACTGATTGGGTTACTATACTCCAAAGAGAACGTAAGTGTAGACCCTAGCTTTCTACAGTTGAAGAAGCTGATTTGGGGGAACTAATAGAAAGACTGAAAAATCGCTTTAGCAAGTCTGGGCTTGTGTACTTAAAGCTGGAAACCTATGGGGAACTTACTTGCATGAATGGATATTAAAAGAAACTTGTTTTTGTTTGTTTCCTCTGGATGGGTACAGAGGAAATAGGCTTAAGTTCAAGCAGGCAGGATCTAGTGTTCTAATGAAAAACCTCTGGACTTTACTCACAGTGAGATCTGAAGGAGGTTATAGATTTTTTTTAATCACAGGTGTGTAAGAATAAGATAGTTATAAGGTAGTTTTAGAGCAGTCTGGTATTTTATTAGGAAAACAGATTTGGTGTCATCAGTCTGTCTTTGGAGATTTAACACTGTGTACTGTAGCATGTTCTAATTGTTGTGTGCACTTGGGTTTGTAGCTGTACAGGCAGTTCTCTACTTAGAGTGATTGCACTTCTAGATGATGCAGAACGGCTTCCAGCCAGTTTCCCCATGTTATTATGTAATGGCACTTAATGCAAGCAGGGCACAAATGAACTCGCCCTTGCTAGTCTGATTCCTGATGTGAATCAAATAAGGCCCCTCATCAAGCCTCAGTTTGTTCCCATGGGCTTCTCTGTGGAACTCCATAGGATTAGACCCAGCTCCAGAGCAGCGGCAGCTAGGAGAGAGCAGAGCGGGAACAAAATAGCATGGCCCACACTTGCCGATTTGATCTTTTTTCAGTGTGTGAAGCTCCTGTTTTTGTTGTTTGTATTTATTGTAACTTAATGTTATTTAATTTTTTTGGTATTGGAATGGTGAGTTTGTAAATTTCATTCATGAAATCAAAGAGGTAAAGATGGAAGGAGGGAGAAAAATATGTATTTGGCTAGCAGGAGAGACCTCTTTGACCTGCAATGTCCCATGACATTCAATGGGGCTGATTTCCCTGAGGAGCTGGTAAATTGGCTCTGTGACAATCCCCATAGAGAAGTTCTACAAGTGGCATTGACAATGCCCTTGAAATAAATATGTAGCCTGTCCAGTAAAAATACTTTGAAGGGCTGTACTCATTGATGTATGAGGTGTTGATGTATTATATGTATATATTATATTTGATGTATTTATGAAAAAGAATTCAGTCTTAGTACTATACTGTCACACCTTACATCCTAATCTACCCTCCGAATAAAAACATAAACAGACCTTTCAGCAACAGTGTTCAAGTTAATGATTACACCAATAAAGGGATTTTTAGCTAGGATAGAAATACTTGATTGTGTCAATTTTGTACCTTTGGTATTTGCTGTTATTCAAGTCAAAGTTTTTAAAGTTTGTTTGTTTGGTTTTTTTGACATTGTGAAGAAATCATATAATGAGAGAGATCAAAGCAAGGAGAATTTGGTGTCATTGAGGATTGGTTCACACATGAAGCTTTTGCATGTCAGCAAAGGGCAAGCTACAAGTACAGGTGCTGCTGGCGTGGCAGGTCAGACCCTGGAGGACCTATGCTATTCATCCCAGGAAATTTACTTTGAGAAAATGAGAGTGGTACAACAAACATTTTTAAAATTAAAGCCGCTTTCCCAAAAAGCCCTCAGGGATTACTATATCACCCAGAATCTCCTCTAAAGCCTTCTGTTCTTACATACCTTATACAGTTAGCACTTCATATTTTATATTATGATTATTTATTTTTATTGCTTTTTTCTGGTCAAATAGGACTTCTTTAAAGATGAGAACCTTACTTTCATCCTTTTTGCTTTTCCTGCCTTGCATTGTGCCTATTACAGAGAGGTGCTCAGAATATTTCTGTTTAATAAATATCCGACTCTCACAATCTCCCTGAAAGAACCTTTCTAAATTCTGTGTCCTTGAGATTTTCTTCTGTTTGTTTGTTTGACTTTTTCTTTTGTTTGTTTCTATAAAAGTAAGTCAAGTATACTTTTAGAAGGCAGAAGTAGCTAGGCAGGAACTTGGAATGGAATCCTAAATAAAATTGAATCTAGATTATTATTTTATCTTTTTACATATTTTCATTTATTTTTATATAGAAGTATAATTAACATATGATAATATATTAGTTTCATGTGTGCAATATAGTGATTTGACATTTGTATGCATTGAGAACTATCACCACGGTAAGTCTAGTTACCATCCGTCATCATACAAAGTTAATACAGTATTATTGACTGTATTCCCCATGCTGTACATTACATCCCTATGACTTATTTATTAAATTTAATTTTTTTAATTTAATTTTTATTGTGGTAAAAACATGTAAAATAGAGATTATTATTTTTAGGTTAATTTATAGATGTCACAGAACTATGATTTATAGTCTATAAAATAGTTACTTAAATTTGCCGTGTTATTTTTCTAGATTCCTTTAGCATCAGGCCTTTGGTAAGGATTATAATCTCATTTCTATGAGAAAATAGCATCATTTTATATAATTCTGATCTAATGATTTTTTTCCCTAGAGGAATTCTAGCAGTTGACTCTTTGTGAAAGTCTGGGGTTTGAATCCTAGGCTCTTACTCTGTGATTGTGGATAGGTCAGTCAACTTCTCTGAGCCTCAGTTTCTTTATTTTTAAAATGGGGATAGTAAAACACAACTCTCAGGCTGTTGTAAAGATCAAATGACTTAATATGTGAAAGCGTTCAGCATGATACCTCCATGTAGGTTGTGGCCACGAGTTGTGGTTTTTTTAAATAACTTGTTATATGTAATCTGAATAGCAAAGTATGGTATTATTGAATTTTCATGGGAAAAGAGAGTTTATAGATTATTGTAATATTATCAGATATGGTTTGTTTATGTGCTAATACACATAATATACATCTGTCAGCATTATTGAATACTTAGTATGCATGGAAAATTGTACAGAACATAATATTTTAATCAGAGATGTTTTTTCATGTATGTTGTATGACTATATGCTCTGGGGTTTATTACAGACTAAAATGAGATTTTTGTTTGATACTTTGCAGTTCATATTATAATTTATTTAAACAGAAGGGGGTTGTAAAGGTGGCTACCTCTCATGAGACATTTGCATCAGTGAGCACTGTGGACTTTTGAAAGTATTTTCAAAACTACTTGCATCAGGATTTGTCTCAGTCATTGAAAAATTCTTGGACAGGACATAATAATTTCTCATCCACTAGAGAAATGATCTTTTAGAATAATATTTTAAGATGCAGATCCTGTAAAAGGTAATAGATGACTATTCTAAAGTGGGATTTATTTCCTTTCTGAGTGTAGATTGGAATGGTTAGACTTTGAGAGCATGACTAATCAGTGAATCTGGTCTCTTAAGCGGTTCTATAGTATGTAGATCCTTTGTATTATTAAAGCAACCATTTTAAACTTACTCCTAACAAAGTTCTTATGAGGGTAACTCATGTAATGTGGTCCCAAAACATGGAAATCATTTCCAAGAGAGGTTTTAGATTTCAGTGATTTTTCAAATAATTGGGAGCTATCTTTTGGGGATTACATTGCTCTGCTACTGATTGTACTGCATGATATCCTGGGGATTCATTTAGTTTTTATGGGTCTTTGTATCAAACCCCTGTCCCTCCTTCCAGAGACTAGAAAAGAAGAAGCTGGAGATCAATTATTTTACGTCTTGTTTGACAGTGACAGAGGCAGAACAAGTAGCACTATGTATCTAATTTCTTGAGTTTCTTTGGTCCTCCAGTTTTAATTAAAAAAAAAAACAAACACTGATTTTAAAAAATGTAATGTAATCCTAACCTTTCCCAAACATTATTACTTTTCTTTAAAAACAGATGCCTTGCTTCCCTGACCACATTATTTAAAATATCACCCTCCCCAATGTTCCCTGTCCCTCTGGCCTTCTTTTTCTTCATAGCGCTATTGCCATCTGACGTGCTATCCATTTTTCTTGTTTACTTGTTATCTGTCTCCTTTATTAGAATAAAAACTCTGTAAGACCAGGAATGTATATCTATTTTGTCTACTGCTGTATTCCAGTGCCAAGAACAGTGCCTGACAAGTAGAATGTCTGCAGTAAATCTTTATTGCAGTGTGGTCAAAACAAAACAAATCAACAAACAAAACAAAACAAAAGAAAACCTATGCCTTGCTTATTACAATTGAGTAGTTCTTTTTATGGAAGCATTTGTTTCAAGAATCAATTCATCTCAAATGAAATATCCTTTTAATCATTAGCCATTTCCTCTATAATTAACAAGACAGGAAACAACAAGTGTTGGAGAGGATGTGGAGAGAAGGGAACTCTCATACACTGCTAGTAGGAGTTCAAACTGGTGCAGCCACTATAGAAAACAGTTTGGAGATTCCTCAAAAAATTAAGACTAGAGCTACCATACTATCCAGCTGTTGCACTGCTGGGTATTTATCCAAAGAACATGAAAACACCAATACGTAAAGATGCATGCACCCCTGTGTTCATTGCAGCATTGTTCACAATAGCCAAGACTTGGAAACAACCTAAGTACCCATCAAGGGACGAATGGGTAAAGAAGATGTGGTACGTATACACAATGGAATACTACTCAGCGATAAGAAACGATGAAATCCAGCCATTTGTGACAACGTGGATGGACATTAAGGGTATTATACTAAGTGAAATAAGTCAGAGGCAGAAGGTCAAAAACTGTATGATCTCACTCATAAGTAGAAGATAAAAACAACAACAAACAAACACATAGAGACAGAGACTGGATTCGTGGTTACCAGAGTGGAAAGGAGGTGGGAGGAGGGCAAAGGGATGATTAGGCACATGTGTGTGGTGATAGATTGTAATTAGTATTTGGGTGGTGAACATGATGTAATCTGTGCAGAAATAGAAGTATCCTGATGTACACCTGATATTATACAATGTTATAAACCAATGTTACCACAAGAAAAAAAATAGCCATTTCCTTTTCCTGGTGTCTATCTGAATATATAATCTTAGTTTGGGAGGTTTTAAGTTTTACTTCTGATTGTCTGGATAGCAAATGGCCTTTTTGCAAAGGGCTAGATTACTTCCCCATGACTATCAGTATTTGCCGTTTGGGGCAGGAGACCACCTCTCAAGTTGTCTACACTATGCTTGGTCTCCCAATATGGTGGGCACCTATGAATCTCTTTATTTGTTTGCTTACTTGTTTGCTTGTTTCTATCCACCATTTTCCAAAATGGATTTCAGGAGGCCAGCTGTCTATGAATCCACAATGTCCCTTGAACACTCATCTCGGTTTCTACTCTACTAATCAATCAGTATTGGGTCAACTAAAGTTCATAGAATAAAATCGCTTATCTCTGTATCCCGTTCCTAAAGAGAAGTAGTCCATTTCCACTAACTCTCTTCTCCTTCAGATAATGTTTTCCTTTGATGCTATTTTTTAGCACTGTTTCAACCAGTCTCTGTGAAGAGTCAATTCTACATATCCTCTTTACTGTCGATCATTAGAGTGCAGCAACCTAGAACAAAGTAGAGGCAATTGAATTGCTGGCTGGGTTCACAAATGAAACTAACTGTGAGGACACTCATCTTTGCCCCGTTGGGTATATTTGGAGTAGATCAGTTTAAATGATAGGCCTCCATGGGAGAAAAGGAGACACTTCTCTAACAGTGAATTCTACATGAGAGGAAACTCTGATTGCAGTTATTTTTGATTCTTGAAACTTGCCATGAGAGAATTGTTAGCAAGGTTGACTTAGGGGCCAGCGCTTCAGTTAATAGTTCCCTTTTCTAGACAAATTTAAGTTCCATTAATGGATTTTAATTGCACTGACTTTTTCTGCCAAGAGTGGGTATCATGGAAGTTAGTAACCTGATAGTAAAGGAAATGGAAATCTTTCATTTGGCTTCTGATTGTTTCTCAATGACAATTCTGCTTTATCCTAGGAGTGACATATTTATCACAACATTTGAAACATGTTTAGTCAAGAAGCTACTTCTTGAAAGATGTGCTTTGAGATTAGTATCTAGTTTTTCATGTGGACTGAGTCAAGTGTAATTCTCCAAAAATTGTGTAGGGATTGAATTCCTGAAATTGAGGCAATTGCCTGTGGATTTGACATGATAAATGTTGGTTGGGGATAACACATTGATTTTCATTATACAGCTGTAGGATGTAGGCATGCTCTGCATATCCATTTAATAAAATGTTTGTGTTTAAAAGTTATCTTTGGGCCCTCCAAGCATATGTGTGAGACGCTAGATTTTTCATATGAAATAGATAAGAATTGTTCCCAAATATCTGAACAAGCTAAGATGGAAATCAGGATTGTCTGACTAGGATCTGATTTTTGCCTTTATGGAAGACTTGTCTAAAAATGTATGGGGAAAAGTTCTTTTGTTTTTTGTTATAATATTGTATTTTTTTGACATTGTTGTTGAATAAAGTAAATAAGAAAGTATTAAATTGGGGTAAGTGTACTAAATTTGATTAGCAGTCATGTGTGTGGGTTCTTCCTATTCTTTGCAGTTCCTTTACATCTGTTATCTGTTTGGTGAACGTCTACTTATCTTTCAAGTTCCAGATGAAACATGACCTCCGTGAAGTCTTCTTTTCTCCTCTAGACGGAGTAGGCTGCTCTTCCTCGGTGGTCCCATTACCACTCTGAATTATCTGTTATAAATATAGATATCTATTATAGCCATGTCACAGTGTATTATAATTGTTTATATTTCTGTCTCTCTGTTTTCTCCAGGAGATAGTGAGTTTTTCATGGGCAGAGATAATGCCTTAGTTGCTATTTTAATATTAGCTTCCTTAATTAGGACTTAGGATATAGCAGGTTCTTTAGCTGGGGAAATAAGCAAACACAATTTCCTGTAACTACCCTTAGTTCATTTGTAATAATCCCTGCTGTTGGCCTTGAATTAGACTTCAATGGTGTAAATAAAGCCAGTATATCTGAAAATTTTATATGGATATACCAGATATAATAAATAGACTGACTAAAGATCTACAAAAATTAAATTAAACAGTGTTATACTATCCACTGCACCAATAAGTCAATTTTAATGGACTTTATTATACTTTATTCTGAAAAGGCAATATTGTGAATCCTATTTTATTAATACCTAAATATGTTACATACCTTGATATAACCATTGATTGGTTTTGTATGATAGGAAGAATATAGAAGGAATCAGACTAGAAAGAGATTTTAATTTTCTGTACTTTTCCTGTAATTTTGTAAACTTGTATCCCATACATGTCAGTAAAAATAACTCTATACCTTTATTAAAACTTCAATATCTTCATTTATATTTAGAGTGGTAGCAACATAAAATTGAAACCTGAGTGTTGTGAAGGATATAAAGTCATGTTTTAAGAGAGAAACTAAATTGCTCCTTCAAAGAGCCTATAAAACTGAAAAGCATTCATTATAAATGTAATAAAAACTTATGAATCCCATTTTATTAAAACTACACACAGTTTCCTGAAGGGGCTGGATCATTTAGAGGTAAACCAGTGACACGTTATGTCTAGCAACACACTTTACGTGAGATAAGATATCTACTGAAGTGAGGTTGGTGGTTTTAACATGATCCCAAATGGACATCCATTCGTGTTATAAGATTAGAATTTTTACTTTAGCAGAATTTGTAGCTTCTTATAATAATGCACCAAGATCAGGTTAATGACAAGAGTAAATTACTTACTACTCTAAGTTCCTTCAAGAAATAGAAGAATAGTGAAGGATAGAGCTTATGCTTATACTAATTAGTGTGTTACATCATCCTATCATTCTTTAAAATCCTTACTCCAGTCAAATTATATAAATTAACATTGTTACAGGATAATAACTTTCTAGTGATTACCACTGGCCTTTTTTTTTTTTCTTTCAGGTACAGTGATATTTTTAATGTGTCAAAGGAGAATCATTCTCTTTTAGTCTGGCTACTTTTCAGTGTTTTTAACTTCTACATATTTCATATTTGATTCTATTTTACATATCCCATACACATATTTCCATATTATTTTAATGGATTATGGTTATATCGATGATAGTGTTTTCAAAACGAAAAAGGAAAAATGATAAAGTGACAGCTTGGTTGTCCAGTTATTCTTAGTTTTTGAATCAATTAGCTTTAAATAGAGATGCTTGCATGTTTAAATGAGAGAATTGAAGTATTTGAGTTAATATACATAGGTTGTATTGATTTATTCAGAAAATAAGGCAGCATTTCTGGTAAATGGTGGCAGAGTAAAACTGTATTTATTCCAATTCCTTTCTTGAAACACACCTCACATATAAATAAATGTCAAATAATGAAAAAGTGGGCAAAAAGTATATCAACAGCAAAACTAGGAAACAATTATAATTCCAAGACACAGTGACTAACATATTTGTCAAATTCAGTGGAATTTGGACCACATTGAGGGAGGATACTGAGAGCTGAAACATAACTTTCCCATATTGCCACCTGTTTGTACATACTTCTGAACATAACTCTGTACATACCTCTGAAAATGCATATATTCTCTGCTCAAACATTAGGTTCAGGAGATAGTTTTGTGTCATCTGTGGTAAATATTGAAGAAGTTACAAAGGTAAATAAGAATGTTCTTTTTAGGGACTTCCAATCTAAAGAGAAAAATGTGACAAGGACATACAACTATAAGGGCAGATGTAAGTATTATGGACATGTAAAGTCCCACAGTGGAGGGGTTCCAATAACAGATGAGGACTGGAAAAAAATGTTTTTATGAAATAGCATTTGCAAAAGGGTCGAAAGAAGGATAAAATTTCAGTAGCTAAAGATGGAGGAAAAAGACATTGATTACAAAGGAAGTAGCAAGAATAAAGGCAGAAATCTACAGAGCATGTTTATGAAATACTTATGGGTTCCAGTTGGGTTGCAGCATGAAGTACCTACTGGAGAGTACGAATCACTGCTTCATAATGACCTACAGTTACCCGAGTGACCTGGCGCTACCACGGTGCTAGGCACTTTGAGTTCGTTATCTCAGTTAAGCCACACAGCAACCTTTTGAGGTACTTACTACTAGGAAAACAAGACTCAGAGAGAACTTGCCTAGAGTTATTCTGCTATTGAGTGGTTGAGCCAGGGATCTGAACCTAGACCTTTCTGACCTGTGTTTTTACCCACTGTATTATATGATTCTAAGGGCAGGTTTGGAGCCATATTTAGAGGAATCGTCGTGTCAGGTCAACCCTTCAGCCAGTTTATGCAGAGTAGAGAGAACAGTTTCTTTAAAAAAAAAAAAAAAAAGTGGAAGGAAGTTCTTGTTTAGTCTCCTATGAGTGATTGCATTCTTGTGTCCTGGAGAATAAGAAAAGAATACTTGCCTCAAAATGCATTGAAATCCTTGGAGGGAAATTATAATTAAAGCCTAAATACTCCTAAACTTAGTTTGTCTATGTAATCTCCATTACTCTGTGTGATGTCGTCTGTCTACTGATTTCTAAATTATACTCAATTAATGTTTTTTCCTTCTTGCTAGTTACTGTTGTTACTGTAAGGCCGATAGTTGCCTCTAAATCCTTACTAATGTGTGACAATTTGTGAAGAACCTTTTAATTTGAAAGTAATGGCTTGGTGTCAAGAGAAATTTTCAGGGAAGCAAAATTATTTTAAACTTTTGAAACTTCAATTTCAGAATTAGAATTAGGCCAATTTATCATTTGATAGAATGTAATAGTACTGAGTAAATACATTAAAGGCTATCATATGGTATACTAGTTCGGATGGGCTTTTTAATATGGTTATTTTTTCTCGTTTTTCCAGCTGATACCTCCTTTCAAGTTTCTTGGAATGAGTGTTCATATTTAGGAAGTATCTTCTTCATTTTTAAGTGACAACATATTCCACTTTGATTTCTTGAAGCCCAGTTCTGTAATTATTTTTATCTTTGTCTTTTTAAAGATGTATAGAGATTTCTTCATTAGATGATTAAGTATATTACTATGAAAATTATTTTCCTTTGAATACTTGATTCATTTACAAAGTGATTGATTGGCATATTGGATTTTCATGACGGTTGCTATATTTCCTCAACATTTTCAGTATTCCTTAGATCATATAAAAGGATATCTCATTTTAAGAGGTCTTCGTGAATTCTCTAGAATTCATGGAAGTTTAGGGCAGCTTTGATTGTAATAGTGAAAAACTGGAAGTAGCTCAAGTCAACCTCAGTAGGGGTAAAATAAATTGTGAAATACCCATTCAATGAAATACTACATAGCTATGAAAGCCGATGAGTGAGTTTCACATGTAGTGTTAAAGAGAGATGTCTAAGATACATTTTTAAGTCAAAAAAGGTAAAATGTAGAATGGAAATAGTATGAGTGCATTTATGTAAAGATAAACCTGTACAGATGTATGTGTAACAAACATATATACAGAGAAAAATTTGAAAAGATTTCCAAAGAAACACTGACAGTGGTTACTTCTGGGGAAAGAAACTTTGAAAAATGAGAAGGATTTGTATTTTCATATTCATTTCCTATTTCTCTGCACTGTTTCAATTTTTCTTTTTTTTCTCTTTCTCTTTTTTTTACAATGACCTCCATAACCTTTTTTTGAATGAAAATTCATAATCTTCTCATTTACAATGAGGATAAGAAAATTTTAGGAAAAATACCATATTGTTTTAGTTTAAAACGTCTATTGCTGCATGGGTCATTTTACTGAACTTTTTTTTTTCCTAGTTTATTTTTACGATTTGATTCTGAAAATGAAGAGCAGGGCTATGCTTTTGCTTGCATGGTGCCATGTGAAAGGTTACTAGCATAAAATATTTTTTTCTTTTGAATGAACAATGTAAGCTTTTACTTCATTCTAAAAGATTAATTATCTTGATTATTGAGTTCTTGTAAGGCCAGAATTAAACTTGGTTTAAAAATTTAAGTTTGACTGTACATTGCGGCATTCAATTCATATTGCCAAAGTAAGTTTATCGATTTGGAGAGACTTCAGATAAACTTTTTTGAATGTATTGATTTTAATTTATTTCATATTTTTCTGATAATTTCTAAACATTAAATCCATAATGTTCTGGAAGGAGCGTGGATTTTGAAATCATACATACTTGTGAAAAAGTACTCATAGAGTAGTTAAGGTCAAAATAAATGAGATAACATATGTAAACCATCCTGAAGAAGGACTTGGCCACATAATAGACCTTCAGTAAAAATATTTGTATATGTCTATTTTTAAAAATAAAAATCTTATACAATATAAAAGTTAGTGTGGCAATTGATAAAGTGATGCAATTGAAACTTTACAATAAATTTTGACTCTTTACTATGAATATATTGACTTCTTCCATGAGTGTTACCTCTTATATTCGTCCAGTCTGTCTCATTTTTATTTCTTGCAACTTCATGCTTTTATGAAATTAGTCTTCAGAAGCACCTGATAATGTCAGTTCAGTTTGTAATAAGATCACAGAAACACACATCACTTGAAACAGAACTAATAAGTTAAAAAAAAAATTATTTCCATCCTATCATTCCATCTTCCAAAGATATTAATGGGATTTAGGTTTCTATTGTCCTAATTACTTTAAATTAGAGTAAATGGTGTTAATCCAACAGATTTAATAAAGTCTTTGTAATTCTGTATAAATATAAATAGAAACCAAAAATCTATTACTTGATGCATCTTTCAAACACTTTACAATGTAAGTTTTCTGTAGTGCTTCTTACATCTTTAAAAACTAACCTGTTAAATGACTTACCAAACACTGGCAGTTTTGTGTTATTTTAAAATGATTTATTCTTTTTCAACAATTCACTAAATGCATTATTTGAAGTTTGTTATACCTACAAAAAATAAAAATAATATATTTGTACATGTGGAATATCACCTCTGAAAAAGATAAGTAAAAAATTGTTTTATTGAAAATTTTTGGATAATTTAAATGTATGGAAAAAGTAACTGGAAATTTAGTAGATGCATGCTAAATATAATTATAGAAGTTGATACTGATTGGAACTAGGCAGATATGTTCTGTGTAAGTGATTTTGTGATTTATAATATATGGTTGGAAATAATGGTATATCTGCTTGCCTTACAGAGTTAGTAAGAATAATTTATGAAAGAAATTTCATAAAGGAAATACTACATGTTTTACATGTTACTCTTTTGTTTAGAAACAAATACTGATTAATATTTTTATCAGCTGCGTATGGATTTATTGGAGTGTGAAGAGATAAGTACTATTCATTCACAAACATTTATTGAGTACTTGCTATGTACTAGACATTGTGCCAAGCGGTGGGTATAGAGATAAATAAGATGAGCTCTTAATTGTTAAAAGGGAGGGAGGATTAAAAGCAAATAACACAGTATGATACACAGTAACAAAAGTAAACAGATCTAATGGTACAAAGGAGGGGTTGATTCTGCTGGGGATCCTTCCCAGAGGCTGTGCTTGAAGCAGGATGAATAAAAGTATTAACATAGCAAAATGGGGTATGGTCATCATAGATAGACTGAAATTAGGTAAATGTTTACTTCAATAGTAAAAGAATACTAAATGTAGAAGGAGAATAATACTCAGTTCATTAAATGTTTATTGAACAGCTACAAGGGACAAGTCCCTGTGTTAGCCACCAAGGGGCTAGAAAGCTGAAAAGGTCTGGTGCCTGCTTTTGAGGACCTCACATTCCCACATGTGTGTGCACAGAGAGCAGTGCCCTAAGGCAGAAGTCCAGTAAACATGCTGTGGGAACTTTGTGCCATCTGACCAGGCTGTGGTATAACTGCTAAATCCCAAAGAGACAGATGTGACTTTATAAGTAATTTGGCCTCTTAAGTACTGAATTAAAAAATGGATTAGCATAAAAGAGGAGAGGAATTTTAGGAATTTTAAGAAATCGTTAATATTTTAAAAACACATATGTGACATAGTCTTGAAGACTTAAAGTCAATTAATAGGTAGGATACAGTTTAAATAATGGGAAGCTGATCCATAGTGTGGTCATAGTTAAGTGTTGTGAAATAATAGGTACAAACAAGTGATATCAAAAGGGATTGAAATTATGCTGTTTACAAATACTATTGGCTAATAATATTGGCTGGAATCTAACTGGGTTTACCAATCAATATATTTACTAGGAGATTCCCTATTGATCTCTAAGTCATTGCCCACTAAAACAAGGAGGCTTTTTCCAATCTGGCCCCAACACTCTCTAGTCAAGATCTCTGGGTACCGATGACCTGTGCACAAGACCGTATTTAACACCCCTCCTCTTCTTAATCTCGAATAGTCGCTCTTGAGAATTATGAAACCTGGTGAAATAAGAACTATCTTTTCTTTAAAAAAAAGTTGCAGATGGATGCTCATTGTTTTATTCTGTTTTTAAAAGCATTTCTAGGTTTTCATTACAAACCTTTACCATGCTTTTTCGCAAGTGGACATAAATTCCTTCAATATTATTTTTACTACACTTTTAAATTTGTTTCTCCATTCATTCATTCTTACCTCACTCATTTCTGGAGTGGGAGAAAGGCATTTGAACTCACTTTGAAGAGCAGAGCTTCTACCTGTGCTCTTCCTCTGTCACTGTCTCCTTCCTATCAACTTTCTTTTGTGTTTTAATTTCTTCCCCTTATCCCTGAAACAGGATAAATTCTTCAAAAAAAAGAAAAGGGGGGGGGGATACAGAGGAAATCCCTCACACCTATTTCCCCTCAAACTTTTTCTTTTTCTTCTATCTTTAAACAGTTGTTTTTACTCTATAATTCATTTATGCAATTCTTCTTAATACCTCATCCACTGAAGTCTGGTTTCTGCCCAAACCATCCATTCTACTGAGGCAGAGCTCACCAAGGTTGCCATGAACTTCAGATTGCCAAACTCAGCCTCTTGTCAGGTGCTTGATCGCTGCCCAGTCTACATGGTCAGCCACCCCCTCTCAACTCCTCCCTTGCCTTGTCAGCTACTACTCCCTCTTCTTACCTCTATGACTTGTTTTTGGTCTTAGTTGTTTCTTCTAACTTTATCCTGTTTAAAAAAATGGCTATTCACTTGAATTCTGTATTTGATCTTCTCTTTTTACACTTTGCACTTCCTTGGGCAGTCATCCACTTTCCTTGATTTAACTGCCCATATGACTCCCAAATCCAGAGCTCCAGTCTAGATTTCTCCTGAGCTCTAGACTCGTGGCTCAACCTGGATGGACCAGGTATGTTCCAAACCTTTTACTGATTTATAGCTGTTGTCAACTAGAATTGAGACTTCTCTCTTTCAAAACAAACAATTCATGCAAATTTATTAAGATGAAATATTTTACATATTAAGTTTTGATGGAAGAAATAAGAAAAGGAATTATGGTTGGTGGCAGTATTGGATTGTTCAGTTTGCAGACTAAATACAAACTTAGGGCATTAGTAGAGTAGAAAGCAAAAAATATGATTTTTTGCTAGAAATTTACATAGGGTTTTTTTTTTGTGTGTGAGGAAGATTAGCCCTGAGCTAACCTCCATTGCCAATCCTCCTCTTTTTTCTGAGGAGGATTGGCCCTGAGCTAACACCTGTGCCCATCTTCCTCTGTTTTGTATGTGGGATGCCTACCACAGCATGGCTTGATAAGCGGTGCACAGGTCCACGCCTGGGATCCAAATCCACGAACCCTGGGCCGCTGCCGAAGTAGAGCACGCAAACCCAACCACTATGCCACCGAGCCAGCCCCTACATAGGATAGTTTTAAAAGTCATCATAGGAAACAAAGAACTTTGTTGCAATTCCTTATAGTTATATCATAGTGTAGTATTTTTATTTTAAAATATTTGCCTTTGACTTTAAATAGCATATCGGGGTATAGGACCTCATAGTATTTTGAAGGCAGAAGGTAATCTGATTGTGGCTGATGAGGGTTATAAAATTTCATTGTTGTATTCTGAATTTGTCGCCTTCTGAGTAAGTCAGAGAAAATTACTTCTTCCACTTGGATACATAGTCGATCAGCCAAAATCTAGCACGTGAAGTTGCTCTGTGTAAGTGCAACTTCTATTCGCTCCAGTTACCTTCTGCCAGATCTCGATCAACACAGGCGTCCATGTGGCTGCCTCCCTCCCCTGCCTCTGTCAACAATCTGCCTCGTCTGCTTCCACCACGTAGTTCCTAGCTGTAGAAATAGAACCAAATAGGCTTCTTTGACAGAATAAATACATTTGTCCTTAAACAGCAATGGAGAGTTAGAGTGGGATGGTAGGGTGGAGGGATGTGTATAGAAAGAATGTGAAGTGTTTAGTGCCCTTTTAAAAAAGGTTTTCTTGCTTCGCTCACAGAAGATCAACTATTGTTTGGCCTGACTTCATTTTCTAAAGGCACTCACTGGTCCCAAGACAAATGAGATGCTAGAATCTTCTTACCCTAGAAACTGGATGGTGCTACTAACCTAAAATACTTCCAAGTCAGGAGGAAGGAATATACAGTTATTTGCCTTTAGGGCATTTTCTTTTAAGACTGCATTAGAAGACAGTTCCAGTCAAGGAAGTTTGTTCAGAAGTAAAAGCATGCAGGTGGGGTGTGTGTGTATGTGTGTGTGTGTGTGTGTGTGTATTTAAACCGCAGCATTTTACCTAGCTGCAGATTTTAACTATATTTCTGGAAGTAGTCTGTTATCAAATGTGACTGTGATGTAGCAAATGCATTTTACATGCAGTAATGGAATTTAAATTGCTCTGAGGTTAAGTAAAATAGTTAGTCTATTTTTGCCTTGGTTTTCTTACCTGCATTTTGGGGGGGAACATTGCAAATATTAAAAAAATATATCATTCAAAATGCAAAATAATGTACTGTAAATTGTATTAAGTCCTTTAACTATATTCAACTGAAAACCTGTAAGCCAGGCTAGCCCTGGAAGAAGTTGTGAGCAAGGCAGTATGCCTTGTTGCTTCTCACCCTCCGTCTCTGGGATGTTCTCTTATCTCTCATTTCAGATATGCAGTAGTCAATCCATTTCCAGTCTTCAAAGCATGCTCTGAGGAAAAGGAAGTAGTATGATTTGCTGTTTGCTATGTGTCAGACTTTGTATTAGATGTTTTACATGTATTCTCATTTAGTTAACTAAGGTGACTGTAAAACTTGTACCACCAGCTCTCTTTCCCCAACTTTAAACTCCAGTTAGTCAAACTGCCCCATCAAGATTGTTATAAAATTTATTTATATCGCATGATGATACACAAAATTACCTATGTACCTACCTACCTATGTAGATTAATAATCCTGTTTTATATAGAGAAATGGTGTGCCCATAGTGGTAAAGAGTGTGGCTTTTGAGGGCAGACTATTTGAGGAAACGATGGCTCCAGAGATTGTCACCTGCCCAAGGCCACGTTATCATTAGTGACATCTCTACTAAAAGGATTTGGACCTCAGTGTGACTGACTCCAATACTCATTCTTTCAACCACTACTCTCTACCTTACTTTTCAGTTTGTTCTCTTAGTGCTTCAAAGTGAAATATTTCCTGCAATCCTGCATTTTTTTATGTATGTCACATGTTTTATGCAAAAGAAAAATAATTTTTACTTTTGGTGAGTCTAAAAGTATATTTGATGATAAATGAGGAAGCTCTATAATCTGAATTTGGTGATATGGTAATGCTAGATTTAATTTTAAACTGAAGCCCAAAGGACTAGTAGGATCAGAGAAAACCTTGTTTTTGTGTAGATGTCATTGTTTACCTTGAGCATGAAAAGTAGAGCAAGTAGTTAGAAAGCTTAGAGGAATAAAAAATAATAACCATCATGCTGTGCTGGAAATAAAAGGAAATGATAAAGCATACACCTACCAGCTCAGTGATTTTTGCTATTGGCCAGACAGTTAATTTAGTGTAAAAAATGGTGTGAGATGATGCTTTAAAATGTATATCTGCAGACGATTTTTGTATTGTTATTTATTTTGATATACTGACAACTGGCCATTTTAATTTGCACTAGTTAATCCAACTAAAATTATCTTGGGAACATATACATCAGTACCCTCCCCTCCCCACAAGATTGTCCTGTAAACAAAACCTTATTATACTCAAACAGATATATTAAGGCAATCTATGATAGCAGTTGCTTGAACAAGCATTTAGACTAGGAAAGGCATCCTTTCGTCTTAAAAGGTATAGTAAGTCTTCTCTTCCCACCCTCAAGTCCCTTGACTCTCCATCACTGGGGTGAGTTGGAGGCGGAAAATCACCTCAAGCCAAGTCAGTTCAAGATCGTAAAAGCTGTGAAGAATGACAATTCTCTGAAACTTCACTCTATTAAATATATCATCCTATTCTCTTACCTTCATCGTTGCCCTAGTTCTCTGCTGAAGGTGCCAGTTTCTTCAGCATTTGTAGGGCTTAGGGGCAGGTGAACCAATACATCTTTCTTCTGTTGATTACTCTCTGTACTTGGGTGATCGGCGTTAGGAAGGTTAAAGGAGAATCTATGAGTAGAGTGTAAAAACATTAAAGGAAAGCTCTTGAGAAAATAACTGCCATATTTATTAAGTATTAGTGCAGTTCTTCTGGTCACTAATGTTGAGCTAATTTCCTTTCTGGCGGACTCTTGTAGTATTTCATTTTTTTCATTAGAAAGGTGGATTCCATGAAAGCAATGATGTCTTTCAATACTTATAGTTGATACAGAGGCCAAGTTTCTGCTTCTGAGACAGGTTTCTGTGCTCCTTTCCTCCTTCCACAACTGTTTTCGTTATTTTGATTGAAACCTCTGATTTCAAGGCATGGAATCCTATAGAGCCTTGATTAGAGAATGGCCACAATAAAATGTGAATTTTCTCATGTTTTTCTGAGTAGCACACTTCAGCTCGGAGTGCTCATGGACCACTCTCCAGAGCTCTCTCCTGCTTGCTACTTGAGGGTAGTTTTCTCCCCATGGAACTCCTCGTCGGTGTGATTGGCATAGCTGGCTGATGTTAGCAGGAAGTATCTTCTCTTAAGTTTACTGGTGAAGGACTTCTAACTGGTTTCTGCTGGATTCATCTCAGTGCAACAGTTCATCTTCTTTTCCATCTTGTGTGTACCTGCCCATCCCTCCCCCAGTCAATCTTTCATAGTGCTTGGTCAATAGCATGGTACTATATAAATATAAAGTTGTAACAGTGCTTGAACACAAAAAAATCTTTTATAAGCCATTTTTATCAGTCTAATCTTACATGAAGTCAGTCAGTTGGCTAACTGTCCTTGGCTCAAAAATATCTTATTAGGTAGGAAGTCTTCCTGTTGAACAAGAAGTTATTTTACAGGATTAATAACCAAATAACAAGCTAGTGTGAGTAATGACATAAGTCTCTTTCTTTTGGGGCATGTCAGTAATGCCAAGTTTGTCAAGTGGCCATGCTCTGGGCCCCTTCCCATCATGTGGAGGTGCCAGACTATCAGTTTCCTGGGAGATTGACCCCTCGCTCCTTCCAGCACAAAATAATTCTTCCCTTGAATGACAGGATCCAGCTACTAC